>JAPQWS010000104.1:13571666-14943333 GCA_028651295.1 Catharanthus roseus
TTTTACTATCCATTTAACATAGATTTTGGGTTTTTTTCTTTATATATAGACCATCCATCAAATTTGGCTACTAAAGTAGCCCAGCTTTTTTATTTTTTTTTTTATTTTTTATCCTTGTTCTGGCCATAACGGCGACAATGGTTGTGCGTTATCATTATTGATAACGTACAACGATTGTGCGTTATCATCTAATTATACTTAGGCCCGGTAATCCGCCGATGTGGCGGATAACGCACAACGGTTGTGCGTTATGACCAAGCAATAATGTACACTGGTTGTGCGTTATCTGCCACGTCAGTTAATTGTTTTTTATTTTTTATTTTTAAATTTTTTTAAAAAATGAAAATTTCTTTACATTTTTGTCAAAGCTTATAATTGTATAATTTATTTAAAAAGATTGTATGTATAATATTTAACTTATTTTAAGCGTATTTATTATAATAATAATATTTATATCGTTTTCTTGAAAAATATATTTAACTTTTAACCATTTCATCTCAAGTTATTTGAAGAAGTAATACTAAAGATATTGTAAAAATTTAGAGCAATGATGTAGTAATTAGAAAAAATTGAAAAGAAAATTTTCATTAATAGAAATCTGTTTTATTACAACAATTCAAGAAAACAAACTTATACATTGCTCGGTCTGGGGTTATTACAATTTTTTCTATTATGTCCCGGCATGCGACATCTGCCACATCTTGCAGGAGAATCCGGATTTCTATAATCCATTTCTCCCTGAAATCGATTGCCCTATTTCCTACCCCGTTCCTTTTTCATTTTTGGAGGATAAAATATTAAATTAAAAGGAACATCCCTCCAAAAGTTCTCACTCAAGATCAGATGAAAATTCGCTTGGTAAGTTCTTCTGTATGTTTGTCAAGAATATATCTCCGGCCCATAAGTATCTGCTCTTGACCCATTTTCTCTACACACTGCAAGAACATGAGAACAAGGCAATGTATAAGTTTACCATTTTCCGCAACTACATGATTTATTATTTATTCGTAATGTATAGACGTTGTTGCCCGTACCAGAAATCCGGATCGGAGATTTGACCATGTATATTCCTTCTTGTGGATTGTAAGCTGTAACTTTATGTTCTCTTGATTTCATTTCAATCCGTAAGAACTTGTCAAAAATTTGGGTTGGATAAGAATGCAAACCATTTTCAGCCTCTTCACGGTGTTGGTGAAAGTACTTAACTAGTTTGTTGAATATTAGTTCAAACAGGACTTTTAAAGGTAAGACCCTAGCTTTCTTCAACACAATGTTAAGTGCTTCAGAAATGTTGGTTGTCATGATACCGTGTCTGTGCCCGCCATCATGCAACAGTGTCCATTTCTCTGGGTCCAACTTCATCAAGTATATGTAAGCATGCACATTTCTTTCTTGAATCTTTTTCATTACACGGTCAAATTTTCATTGTTTTGATTCTATTCCGGCCTGCCACATCAAGCTTTCTAGGTTTGTGTTCTTAAAAGTCTTGTTGAAATTTGCTCAAATGTAGCGTAAACAAAACCAGTGAACTACAAATTGTGGTTGCCATAAAGGTTAACTTTGAATAGCAGAGAAAATACCTTTGTGGCAATAAAAAATGAGGCATACGTGGCAATCTTTGATAATGTATTCTCGCAGGTTTTTAAAAATCCAATTCCAACTTTCGGAGGATTCCTTATCAACAATTGCAAAATCAAGTGGGAACAAGTGATTATTGGCATCCCACGTACTTATTAACAGCACGCCCTTGTATGGTCCCCTTACGTGTGTTCCATCCACAGAAATCACCGGTTGACAACATGGAAATTCATCTATACATGGCGAGCAACACCAGAAATCAAATTTGAAAACATAATTAGGGGGACTGCTTGTTTTGTGATGCAAAAATTCGTATACAGTCCCTGGGTTTAAATCCTGTACAGCTTGTAAGTATTTTGGTAAAATATTGAAGGTTGTCTCCCAGCTACCAAAAACTCTCTCTATGGCAAAATTTCGAGCATACCATGTCCGCTTGTGAGTACAACCCGTTTGAAATAATACCTGTACTTCTTGAATGATGTTTGACACAGGTATCTCAGGATCGTTGGTAACTAGGTGTGATATTGACATTGAAATAAATTTTGAGGACAAGTTTCTTAGCTCGTTTTGTTCAATTTGAATAAGGCATGTGTGTTCTTTTACGAATCTGGTTATTTCCTATTGACTGTGCGTTACTTTCTTTTTTATGTGGATGTACCATGAACAGTAATTATCATCATTGTGATGGTAACATCTTGCGGTCCATGTATCATTTTTACCTTTTAGAACTCTGTATTCAGTAAGTGTGGTCATTCCCTCTAAGCTGGATTCGATGCAGATCAAGACGAGTATCACATGCATCCGGTATATGCTGAGCCTGTGCAAATTGACGCATCACACGCCCGGGATAGTGATACTCCACTATCTCATAACAAATGAGTGGGACCTCTGCCTGCCACAGGTCAGATGGAACCATACCACGGTCATGATAAGAGAGCCATATAAACTGTGAAGTCAAAATTCAAAATCAATATAAAGTTAAGTGCTTAAGAAATTAGGGTTTACACGTAATACAAAGTATTTTAAAGAAAACCTGATTAGATGACATGAAATCTAACTGGTCCCTGTATATAACTAGGGTGTGAGTGGGCAGTTGGCTGCAGTCAAAAGATGTGCACCATACAGCATCAAGAGGAGTAAGAGGGTCGGCCTGAACATCTGTCATCAGCTGAGGCCACAATACAGGGATATGTGACCACGCCCAAACTTGTACTATAACTAAGGCTCCCCTTATCTGTCGTGCACCTCCCAAAGCTGCCGTGCACAACTGCCTATATAAAAAACCAAGAACGCAACTACCCCAACAATATGTTCTGATGGCATCCAAATCCTCTAATAAGGTAGTGCACATGAACCAAATTTCCTGAGAAATCGGGAAGCATATGACTGCCAAGAAGTAAAAAATTAAATCCACGAGCGCAAGATGAGGTCATCATTGGTCTCTGAACCGGTAAACGCTCTCAAGATCCAAGCTTCCAGAGGTTCCTTCTTAACCTTGTAACCAGAAAAGTGACTAAGAAACAACCGTATACCAATAAGTCTCTCGATCATCTCAATCCAATACTGTTTCTGGTGTACACTCCAACTGGGACCGGTAACAGGCAAACCCTCAATCCCTAAACCCCATAATGCCTGCACATCCTGAAGGGTTATTGTGACTTCACCACAGTCATATGAAATGTGTGCCTCCAGTCTCTAACGCTCAACTAATGCGGTAATAAGAGCGTGGTCGAGCCCAATGTAACCACATCTAAACACTCCCCCTAAACTAGTCCTATCAATAAGATCTACCAACCTACGGGGAGCTGTACTGTAATACTGGAATAGATTGCGACCGAAACGCTTACACTGAAGATCAGTGAAACGTCTCATGGTCCCCACTCCATATCAGCCCAGACATATGCTTGTGCTGTCTCGTTTAAACATCAGGGACTATGGGACTCGAATGCACGTGGGCTGAGACTTCTTCCATCTACATTATTTACAGTTTGAGTTATGGTCAAAATCCATAAATTAAAGTAAAAAATTTTAAATAAATTATAACTCCAAACTTTTTAAGGTGTGTTGTTTATGGTACAATTATTTTAGGGTTTTTTTCGGTTTGTATGATTTTTAACATATCAAGTTTAGTGTTTTTAGGGTTTTTTGGGTTTGTATGATTTTTAACATATCAAGTTTAATGTTCTTAGGGTTTTTAATATTTTTATAATTTATGATATAGGATTTTAATATTAAGATTTTGGGTTTTTAGGGTTTACTGTTACAAAGTTTAGAGTTTTACGGTTTAATGTTTAAAATATCAATTTTAGGATTTTTAGGGTTTTTAATGTTTTTATAATTTACAGTATAGGATTTTAATACTAAGATTTTGGGTTTAGGAGGTTTACTGTTACAAAGTTTAGAGTTTGTCGGTTTAATGTTTAAAATATCAATTTTAGGGTTTTTAGGGTTTACTGTTGCAAAGTTTAGAGTTTGACGATTTAATGTTTAAAATATCAATTTTAGGGTTTTAGGGTTTACTGTTACAAAGTTTAGAGTTTTACGGTTTAATATTTAAAATATCAATTTAGGATTTTTAGGGTTTTAATGTTTTTATAATTTACGGTATAGGATTTTAATATTAAGATTTTGGGTTTCTAGGGTTTACTGTTACAAAGTTTAGAGTTTGACGGTTTAATGTTTAAAATATCAATTTTAGGGTTTACTGTTACAAAGTTTAGAGTTTGACGGTTTAATGTTTAAAATATTAATTTTAGGGTTTTTAGGGTTTACTATTACAAAGTTTAGAGTTTTACGGTTTAACGTTTAAAATATCAATTTTAGGGTTTTTAAAGTTTTTATAATTTACGCTATATGATTTTAATATTATGATTTTGGGTTTTTAGGGTTTACTGTTAAAAAGTTTAGAGTTTTACGGTTTAATGTTTGATGTAAAATTTAGGATTTTAATAATAGATTTTTAAGTTTTTTGTTATTTAAAGTTTAGAATTTTTAAGTTTTTTAAGGTTATTGATGCTATATGTTATAGCGAAGTATTTTACTAATTGGTAAATTCAATATTAGGGTTTAGGGTTTAGTCCATATATATATATATATATATTTAAATAAACATCTTCATATTGATAAAATGGCATACAATTAATTACTAAACCTTAAATTTCTAAGTTTCGGTTCTACTAATTACAAAAAAATAAATAAATAAATAAACAAGTTAAGTGAAAAAAACTCAAATTCCAAGTCCCCATCTTCTCTACTAAAAAACTTACAAGAAAGATGCAAAATAATTATCTAAATAAATAAAAAATTCAAATAATCATAAAGTAAAGTAAAAAAATTTACCTAATTATCAAGATAAATTCATTAAAATAATTCATCACCCTAAAATCACTTTTGCAATACAAAACACAATTATATACATAAAATGATCAAATTTGCACAAATTTATCAATAACAACAAATTTAAACATAAACCCAAACCCACTTTCACAAAAATAAATTAATTTAAATTAACAAATAATCCAAATAAAATTCATAAAAATAATTCAAAAACAACAATTAACAAGCCCAAATAAACAATAATTAAAATTAATACATAATACACCAAATAATTTAAATAAATAAAAACTTGCCGAAAATTAAAAATGCACCTTCGTACCAATAAGCTCTGTCTACCATTTTCCACTCTAAAACTCTTACAACCTTCGTACTCCAAGGAAAGTCTCACCGATTCAAACTTAAATTTCAAAAATTGAACTAAATTTTAACTGTAAATTTTGAAATAAAATACAAAAGTGTAAGAAGAAGAGAAAATAAAGAAGGAAGAAAATAAAAGGAAGAGGAAAAGGACTTACTAGCGGCGGTGGCGGAGCAGTGAGAGCGGCGGCGGAACACAAAGAAAGAAGAACTGGATGTGTTTCGGTAGGGAATGAAGAAAATTTTCGAGAAGAAAGAAGAAAGAAAAAAGGAGGCGGCGGGAAGAAAAAAGAAAGAAGAAAGAAAAAAGGAGGCGGCGGGTAGGTTTATAATGTGATAACGCATGATCATTGAGTATTATCAGCAATAATAACGCACAATGGTTGTGCGTTATTATCACTGGTAACGCTCAATGGTTGTGCGTTATCGACAGCTCAGCGCCATAGCAGCAAACGATTACGCCACGTCTTTAAACACGATTTTTAATGCGGGTTAATCCGCTTATTAGTGATAACATACAAGCATTGTGCGTTATCTCAAGTGATAACGCACAATGACTATGTGTTATGGCCATTGTAGGATTAAAAAAACAAAAAATTGAGCTAATTTAGTATCCATTTTTTGAAAATGGATTAAACAAAGAAAAAAACCTAGATTTTGTCTAGTACCTCTTCACATAATGATTGAAAATTAATTGTTGAGAAACATCACACATTGAGCTACTTTTTGGGTAGAATTAAACTCGAATATAGTCATTTTCACGTGCTATTAGAATCACTAGTTCTATATTTGATCACCTGAAAATGTTTAGTTCTGGACGTAAAGTATTATCAAGTGGAGTTAGATCCAGTTCCAGTTTTTCAACAAGAGTACTGATAGGCTCCTTGAATCCAAGTTGACCAAAATTGCGTGTGAAGTTTACTTAATTGTCTTTGGCACGCGACTTTTGAATTTTAAACAAAAGTATTGAGTACGGCGCCGATTTTTCGGAATTGTGTAAGCTTTTTTATTGCAGATCATATCAAAATTGTCATCCGTCTATTCCAAGTGCATTAACTCACCCTCTTCACATCACCACACCATTCATTATCTTCTCCTTCATTTCTCTCAGTAAAGTAAAAGTTAGTTGAGAGTTCATTTATAACATCAAGCTAATGAGCTCGCCAGCGTAAATATTGGGCTTACTCCTCGCCTAGTGACCTTACATTTGATTATACTTCTCACACTTATTCTCCTTAATTTTATACAGTAAATTAAAGTTATTTCAAAGTTGCAAAGTGTTTTCTGACTTCTTGCTCGCATGCTCTTTTATTCTTAACAATATTGGCCATGATGATTGACTCCAACAATATCACAAACGCTATCTTGTATTGTTAAAAAGATACGTTGAATTAACACAGATCACATCATTGAACTCTTTATAAGCTACTTTACTTCGAGGGTGCACCAAAAAACACTATTAGCCTACTTCATCATCCATGCGAATCAAATGGAAGAAATTACTATTCCTTTGATGCATTCTAATGAACATTCTATTTATACAATCAACATCCCCAGTTCCAATATTCTACCTTCTCACATTCTGGACATAGTTGATATCTGGTCCCCCTGCTTATACCTCCAAAATTCTCACGCTCTTGCTAGACCTTATTTCAACTGAGTCATGTATTTCCAGTTTCCTCTCCATATTGGAATTTAGACTTTTATGACTAATCATAAACTTGGACATAGATGGGCGTAATTCGTGATTATGTTGTTCTAAGGCCTTTGAGACTTGCCATATTCCATTATCTCTTAAAATTGCACAAATACGAGCGGGGCATTCTATCTTCTTTGATCGCTTGTAAGTGCTAGTTTTTCTACATCTGTTACAATTAATAGTTTGATATTTTTTGAAAAGATCGGTTCCTTTCAAACCATATTTTTTAGTAACATTGAAACCCTTACTTTTCGTATACACCTGATATGAACCAAAAAACTCGTCAATATTGTTGAAGTATTCACCTATGCTTATAAGAAGTACTTGCGTTGTTTCCAGGCCTCTTGGTTCTTGAAGTTCTTCAATATCGTCGCTTCCTTCTCTTAGCTCGCCTTCCTCGCCACTACCATCATTCAACATCAGCTCACCTCTTGATTCTGAAATGTGATTTCCCTCCATTATAATTTGTTCTTAAGGTGGAACTGAGTATTCAACGAGAGAATACTGAAATCCGATTAACATTAGCTCGCCTCTTAATTTTGAAATGTAATTTCCTCCCATTATAATTTGTTCTCATGGTGGAACTGAGTATTCAACGAGAGAATACCGGAATCCGATTTGTTTTTGGAAGTTATAATTTGCAAAATTGTCGGTATTCTTCATTCTTTTTATAGTTTTATTTTAGAAAAAGAAAGATTAATATGTTCAAACAATGTTTTCTTACATGATGTGACAGAATGAAAGAAGAGAGAGAAAGCGAGCTTACTTCCCGCTGAACTTGGCTTACTTTCCTCCTATTTGCGTGAGGGGCAGATCATCTTTTTAACGATTAATTTCGTCTGAGGAGAAATTAATCGTCTCGAATTCGTTGAGACAATCTTTACCGTTTCAAGAATCATTGAAAGCATCATACTTCCTGTGGTTTTTTGCAGGATATATTTGGTGCAAGAACTGTAACTTTATCCACCACAGTTGATTGCGCGATGTCTGAATTGATGAGAAATCCTCATGTAATGGCAAAGGCACAAACCAAAATCAGGGAGGTACTTAAGGGAAAGAAAAACATCACTGAAATTGACATCCAAGAACAGAAGTATCTCAAGTTTGTGATCAATGAAACCATAAGGTTACATCCTCCTGACCCTTTATTAGCTCCAAGAGAAACGGTGAGATTGATGGGTACAATATTCCAATCAAAACAAAGGTTGTTGTTAATATTTAGGCTATCGGAGGAGACGAAGATTATTGGTCTAATCCAGAGAGTTTTTTTCCAGAAAGATTTGAGAATAGTCACTTTGATTATTCAGGGAATTATTATGAATACACACCATGTGGTTCGGGGAGAAGGAGGCTTTTTGATATAATTAGATCTCTTTTAAAATATGGCTACTAAAGTAGCCAATAATTTTTTTTATCCCTAAAGGGGCCATAACGCCCAATGGTTGTACATTACTACAAGAGATAACGTACATTCATGAGTTATTAGTAATGACCAATTTAATCACAACGATAATCTTGTTTACGGACGTGGTGAGGATGTTTACCAACATGGCAATGACATAGCTAAGTTTGGTGTTGAGGTGGGTGATAAGGCACGGTAGATGTGCGTTATCGTTAGTGATAACGCACATTATTTATGCATTATCATCCGACATAACGCACAATAACTGTGCGTTATTATGTTATAACAAAATCTTCACCCTAGACGTAACTCCCATTTTTCTTTCATCTTCAGCCCGTGCCGCTGCTGCTCCTCATTTTAGACGACCATTTCCGCCGTTTCTCTTTTCGACAAGGTCGTCATCCTTCCCTCCTTCTCACTTTTCTCTTCCTTTTCTTCCCTTCTCTTCTTCTCTTTCCTTGTATGGTCTTGCTGTTGCTCTTTTCGACATTCCGCCATCTGACAAGGTATGCCTCCTTCTCTTTTTCTCTTGTTCTTTTCCTCTTATTCTTTTCCTCTTATTCTCTTCGCTTGTATTTTCAAATTTTACAGTTTAAATTACTCACCTTTCCTTGTATTTTCGAATTTTGTAGTCAATATTTATCACAAGTGTGATTTCTAAAATTTAAGTTTGGGTCTACGGCACCTCCCTTGGAGTATGAAGGTTTTTAGAGTTTTGGAGTGGAGAACGGTAGAGAAAGCTCAACCAAATAATGCTAAACTCAATTTATTCAAATTTTCGGGTAAATTTCTTATGTTTATAATTGTTTTAAATTTTGTGTGTACTATGTGTTAATTTTTATTATTGTTTAACTGAAAATTGTTGTTTATTGTGGTTTGTGAATTATTTTTATGAATTTTAGTTTGATTATTTTTAGGGTTTTTGTAATTTATTTTTGTAAATGTGGATTTAGGGTTTATGTTTAAAGTTGTTGTTATTGAATTTTATTTGGATAATTGATAAATATTTTGAAAGTTTATTTTTCTAGTTAGGGTTTTTATGATTATGTTAGAGTTGCTATTGATAAATTTGTGTATATTTGATTATGCTATTAATCTATTTGTTTCTATTGGAAATGTGATTTGTTGAAATATTTTGGTTTGATATATGTTATATAATTTATTTTTGTTTTTTTCTATAAATCGTGATTGTTTATTTTTTGTAAAATATTGCTAGCATGTTTATATTGTTCCATTAATTTCATATAATCTCGTATTGTTAGCATTTATATAATTTTATGTTATTAGGGTTTAAGTTTATGAAGACTGTTATTTTAAAAAAAAGAAAAATATAGGCTAAACCTAAAACCCTAAAACTCTAAACCGGTTTGGCCTAAAACCCTATATTGAATTCATAAATCATAAAACCCTAAAACCCTATATTGAATTCATAAATCGTAAAACCCTAATCTTGAATTCCTAAATTGTAAACTCTAAACTATAAAATATAGCATTTAATGATTAGAACCCTAAAACCTTAAAATATAAAATATAGCATTTACATGCTAGCATTTATTAGGGTTTAAGTTTATGAAGATTTTTATTTTAAAAAAAAAAGAAAAACTTATGCTAAACCTAAAACCCTAAACCGTGAAACCTAACTCTATATTGAATTCATAAATCGTAAAACCCTAAAACCCTATATTGAATTCATAACCCTAAAACTCTAATATTGAATTCCTAAATTGTAAACCCTAAACTATAAAATATAGCATTTATATGATTAAAACCCTAAAACCTTAAAATATAAAATATAGCATTTACATGATTAAATCTCCAAAACCCTAATATTAAAATCCTAAACCTTGAACCTTAAATCCTAAACTACATGTCGCAGCATTTATATGATTAAAATTTTAAACTTCTAATATTAAAATCTCAAACCGTAAAGCATAAACCCTAAACTTGATATATTAAACACTAAACCCTAAAACTCTAAACCTTTTTATTCTAAACCATAAAATCCCGAACCATGAATATTAGAAATTGTGTACTAATAATTAACTTTAAATTTTGTACTTGAAGTTCTAAACCCGTTTTGATTTAAACTTTGGAAGTGTAATAATGCTTCACTATAACATTGGAATCCTAAAAACCCTAAACTATGAAATCGCAAACCCTAAAAAAATTAAACCATAAACAACAAACCTTAGAAAGTTTGGAACTATACTTTATTAAAAAATTTTTACTTTAAATTGTAAAATAGTGAACATTTAAATTTAGATATTTACTATCACCGAAAACTCTAAAACTCTCAAACCGTAACATTGAAACTCTAAAAACCTAAAATTCCACACGACTAGGGTTTGACAATAATACTTTACTATAAATATTCTATTTTTAATTCTAAACCCTTATTGATAAATTTAGAAAGTATATAACTCAAACTGTAAATAATGTAGATGGATGAAGTCCCAGCACACGTACATCTGGGTCCTATAGTCCCTAGTGTATTGAAGAGACATCATGAGCATAGGTCTGGGTTGATATGAGACGTGTATTATTGATCTTTAGTGTAGACGTTTCAGTCGCAATCTATTTCACACTTACACTATACCTTCCCGTAGGTTAGTTGATATTATTGATAAGACAGGTTTAAGGAGAATTTTTAAATGTGGTTACATTGGTCTCGACCACGCACTTATTATTGTGTAAGTTGAGCGTTGGAGGCCTGAGACTCACACATTTCACATGACTTGTGGTGAGGTCACAGTCGCTCTACAGGATGTGCACGTGTTATGGGGTTTACGGATAGAGGGGTTGCCTGTTACAGGTCCTAGTTGGAGTGTTCATCAAAAGCAGTATTGGATTGAGATGATTGAGAGATTTATTGGGGTGCGGTTGTCCCTTACTCACTTTTCTAAATACAAGGTTAAGAAGAAACCTCTAGAGTATAGATCTTGAGAGAGTTTACCAGTTCAGAGACCGATGATGACCTAATCTTGCATGCCCGTGGATTTATTTTCTTACTTCTTGGAGGTCATATGCTCCCTGATTTCTCGGGCAGCTTGGTTTACGTCTGCTACCTCAGTTTATTGGAGGATTTTGAGGCCTTCAGCACTTACAGTTCAGGTACTTATGTACTGATATTTTTATGGAGGCATACTGCGCACGACAGCTTTGGGGGGTGAACGACAGATAGGGGGAGCCCTAGTCCTACTTTAGATTTGGGATTGGTTGCGTATTCCTATATTGTAGCCTCAGCTACTCCGGCATGTTTAGTAAGACCCTTTTGCTCCACTTAGTGTGATGTGGTGCACATTGTTTGACTACAGCCAGCTGCCCACTCACGTCTGCCATTCGATTAGGTTTGGCTTTAAAATCTTTTTTGTTACGTGTTTATTAAATTTTTGAAATGATTTTATAAATATTTTAATTTATTAAATAGTTTGTATAGCTGCCCTATCATGACCATGGTCTGGTTCCATCTGACCTGTAGCGGGTAGAGGTTCCACTCATATGCTACAATATAGTGGAATATTACCAACCCGAGCGTGTGATGCGTTAGTTTGCACGTGATCAGTCTATACCGTCTACATGTGATACTAGGCTTGATCTGCATCGAATACAACTGAGAGGAAATGATCACACATATTGGGGGATGCATCATGCTACCCACGAGGATTTATCAAACCCTAGAGATGATTACATTAGATGGTATCGGGATATCACGTGAGTCAACATCAGCAATCCAACAAATCATGATACTCGTACCATTGGATATCAGCCTGCTGGGGTCGACAGACGGATAATGATAAAAAATATTTTATTTGTTTTTTATGCATTTCATTGACTTATAATTGACACCTAACTATTATTTTTTTATACTTCCATGCTGCAGGAGGTAGATGACATAGATACAGGGGTGATACAAGGACCACCATCATCTCCGACACAGATTGCTAGTTTTGCGAAGAAGTCCAGACTATCATCCGTAGGTACATGGTTTCTATTGGTGGTACCTTGGGTTGCACTCTATCTCAGCATAATATTCAGCAGACATTTCCAGTGCAGCCATCGCGGTGTCGTCCTTGGGAACCTATACTGGACTGTGGTGCTCATGGAGTTAAGAGGGGCGCTCCTAGATTACCAGGTGGCGGGGTACGTGGAGGCCGCACTCCTGCCCCTCCTCATCCGGGCAGACGAAAACATGCAGACCCCAGACGTGGAGAAGAGAGAGGTGAGGGATCTTGAGGACGTGGACATGGAGATCTAGGATCTTCTGATCATAGTGACCCATTTGACAGCCCAGATCTAGATATGCCATCTTTTAGTTTGGGTTTGACGCCACCTGCCCATTCACATCCAGGTGGATTGGACACATCATATGCACCTCCCTCTCCGGATTTAGGGTTTTCTTCATTTCAGGCACCTCCCCCTCTGGGTTTAGGATTTTCTTCATTTCAGGCACCTCTTTCTCCAGGTATAGTGTGTATTTCATTTCAGGCACCTCCTCCTTCGGGTACAGTAAGTTCTTCATTTTGAGGCACCTCCTCCTCCGGGCACAGTGAGTTCTTTATTTCAGGCACCTACTCGTCCAGACACAGTGGGTTCATATATGCCGCATATGCCTATATCTTATGCATCTTCATTCGATTCAGATGAGCATGATGATGAGCGGACAGATGATGTGACACTGGCACAACAGCTTAGATTTGGTCATCGTGTTGAGAAGAAGACTACTAGGTCAACGCCATCTGATTGGCCCTAGGGTTTTTTGAGTTTAGGCTTTTTTCTTTTGTAAGGTTTTGTAAATTATTTTAACTTGAACCCTTCTCTGGAGCCTTTTAGGGTTTATTTTTTGTAAATTGTATATTCATTTTATGTAATGAAATAATTTCTTTTTTTTTTTTTGGTGTTTTCATTTTATGTATTTAGAGTTTTATTTATTTAACTTTAGAACCCTTCATTTTATATATTAAAGGTTTATTTTTGTAAGTTGTACATTTATTTTATCTGCTCTAATTATTTATTTAACAGTAGGGTTTTCATTTTCTGTAATTAGGGTTTCATTTATTTAACATTAGGGTTTTCATTTCTGCAATTAGGGTTTCATTTATTTAACATTAGGGTTTTCATTTTCCGTAATTAGTGTTTCATTTCTTTAACTTTATCGTTTTATTTCATGTATGGCGGGTTTATTTCTATAAGTTTTGAACCCTCATTTTATGTGCTCCAATTATTTATTTAACATTAGGGTTTTCATTTTCGGTAATTAGGATTCATTTATTTAACATTAGGGTTTTCATTTTTCGTAATTAGGATTTCATTTATTTAACATTAGGGTTTTTCATTTTCCGTAATTAGGGTTTCATTTATTTTATCAGGGTTTTCATTTTATGTAATTAGGGTTTCATTTCTTTAACTTTATGGTTTTCATTTTTCGTAATTAGGGTTTCATTTATTTAATATTAGGGTTTTCATTTTCCGTACTTAGGGTTTCATTTATTTAACATTAGGGTTTTCATTTTCTGTAATTAGGGTTTCATTTCTTTAACTTTATGGTTTTCATTTTCCTTAATTAGGGTTTCGTTTATTTAAACATTAGGGTTTTCATTTTCCGTAGTTAGGGTTTCATTTATTTAAAATTAGGGTTTTCATTTTCCGTAATTAGGATTTCATTTCTTTAACTTTATGGTTTTCATTTCCCTAATTAGGATTTCATTTATTTAACATTAGGGTTTTCATTTTCCATAATTAGGGTTTCATTTTATTAACTTTAGGGTTTTATTTCGTTAACTTGTAACTTCAAATCTATTCATATTATCAAGTCTAACCCTTCTTTATATTATGTTTTATTTTCAAACCAGTTTGGCATATGTATTTCCGTCTTGTCATGTCATCACATGGCAATGTCGGTAATAATTCAAGAGCAGGCGCCATTATTTCGTGTTGTCATGTCAATTTATTTATTTCAAAAGTTTAATATGCTTCCCGACAAGCCCATGTGGGCTCTTTGACTCGGTAATCATTTTTAAAAATTTCCAACATCTCCCCGACAAGCCCATGTGGGTGAATGTGACAACTAAAAAAAAATCTTATCAATTTCGTTTGTCCTCTTCCCGACAAGCCTATGTGGGTGAATGTGACAACTCATAATAATTCTTATCAATTTCATTTGACCTCTTCCCGACATGCCTATGTGGGTGAATGTGATAACTTGGAATTAATAATTCAATAGTTTTTGTCCTATTCCCAACAAGTCCATGTGGGTTATGTTGAATTATTGATAAACACACAACTGCAGCCACAAAAACCCCTATATATATATATATATATATATACGAAAATCCTAAACCCAACTTCACCCATCACAATTTCAAACCTTCAATTTTCCTTCCTATTCTATATCTAAATTCCTTAACTTCATAACTTCACATCTAAATCCACTACAAACAATTAGACATGGATGCAACTCACACAGTTAGAGTTGTATTATTTTGGGATTCGAAGATTGCAAGAGATGCGTATAGTCCTTATTTCACTAGACTGGTGCAAAAAACTTGGACCTTCAACCAAAGGGTATCACATGCCGAACTTATAAGAAAAATGTTGAAACATCGAGATATGTATCCCAATCTTTGGAACGTTCGAATGACAATGAGGGTGCCTTCATTCTATGAAGAGCATCATATGTTTTACTTTACTTTATACAGCATGAACAACGATAACGAAATGTGTTATCTTTGGACCATTGCACCCAACTTAGCGAATGAAGGAATTTAGGTACTCGTTGAACTCATTCCAATCCAACAATATACTTTTTCAATTACCCATACCATAAACATGACAGAACATGTCACAGTAACCATCTGTGTTGTACCCAACTGTTGATGAAAAGACGATGATGAAAATGACCATTCCGATGAAGATTATGTCATATATAGTGAATCTGAATCAAACGATAACATTGACGTCGGGAAGAAGAGTTACAAACTCCCATAAACCTTGTCATTGAAAACACAGTGACTCAATGAGAGAGTAGTCAATGGTTCAAGAGCGCAAGGTATGATTACATACAGTCTGGATTATTCCTAGATATGGGCTCGGATGAGCCGATAGATGACTTTATCGAATCTGATACCCTAAGATTGCTTGATTGGAATGATTGATGACTAATATTCAGTTAGGCATGAGATTCATTTACAAAGTACATGCAATAAGTGCAGTTCAGAAGTGGTCAATTCGGATGGGCCGAGAATATAGAGTTGTGAAATGTAAAAGTGATCAATGGACAGCAAAATGTTACCATCACAATGACTCTAATTACTGTTCATGGTACATCCGCATAAAAAATAAAGCAACGTATGGTTGTTGGGAAATAACCAGATTCGTCAAGGAACACACATGCCTTGTACAGGTTCAACAAAACAAGATCGAAATAGGTCATTTAAATTTATTTCAATGTCAATATTGCACCTTGTTGCCAACGATCTAGAGATACCTGTCTCAAACATCATCCAAGAAGTACAAGTATTATTTCAAATGGGTTGTACGTACAAGAGGGCATGGTATGCTCGAAAATTTGCAGTAGAGAGGGTCTTCAGTAGCTGGAAGACAGCATTTAATATTCTACTAAAATATTTACAAGCTATGCAAGATTAAAACCCGGGGACTGTCTACGAGTTCTTGCATCACAGAACGAGCAGTCCCCCTAACTATATTTTCAAATTTCTTTTCTGGTGTTCTCGCCTTGTATAGATAGATTTTAATATTGTTGGCCAGTGATTTCTATGGATGGAACTCACCTACGAGGACCACACATGGGCGTACTGTTAATTTCAAGTACATGGGATAACAATAATCATTTGTCCCCACTTGCTTTTACAATTGTTGATAAGGAGTCGTCCGAAAGTTGGAATTGGTTCCTCAAACATCTGAGGGAACATATTGTCAAAGATCGGCATGTATGTCTTATTTCTGATCAACACAAAGGGATTTCATCTACTTTTCAAAATCAATCTTTGTGGCAACCTCCATTCACAGTTCACAGGTTTTTTTTACACCACATTCGAGCGAATTTCAATAAGACCTTCAAAAACACCGAATTAAAAAGCTTAGTGTAGCAGGCCGAAACGAAATCGAAGTAGTGAAAATTTGACCGTGTTATGCAGAGATCCAAAACATAAATGTTGATGCTTACATTTATTTGGTAAAGATAGACCTAGACAAATAAGCACTCTTGCATGATGGCAGGCACAGACACGGAATCATTACAACTAATATTTTGGAAGCACTTAACAGTGTATTGAAGAAAGCTAGGGTCTTACCTTTAAAAGCGCTAGTTGAATTAATATTCAACAAACTTGTTAGTACTTCAATCAACACTGTGAAGAGGCCCAAAATTGTGTGGATCTTTTTCTGACCAGAATTTTTGACAAGTTCCTGCGGATTGAATTAAAATCAAGAGACCATAGAGTTACAATTTACAATCTGCGAGAAGGAATATGCATGGTCACATCTTTGATCCGCGTTGATGGTACCGACAATAACATATATACTTTACGAATGAATAATAAATCATGTAGTTGTGGTAAATGGCAAGCATATATACTGCCTTGTTCTCATGCTCTTACAGTTTGTAGAGAAAATGGTACGAGAGCAGACACTTATGTGCCGGATATATATTCGCAAGAAATGTACAGAAGAACATACGGATCGAATTTTCATCTGGTCAGGCATGAGAAGTTTTGGAGGGATGCTCCTTATAATTTAAAATTTCATCCTCTAAACATGAACAATGAACGGGGTAGGAAGCAAGGCACAAGATTTTGGGGGGAAATAGATTATCGAAATCTAGATTCTCTCCAAGATGTGGCAGATGTCGTATGCCGGGATATAATAGAAAAAATTGTAATAACATCGGTTCAAGCAATGTATAAGTTTGTTTTCTTGAAAGTGTTATAATATGTTAGCGTTTCTATTAATGAAATTTTTCTTTGAATTTATTCAAACTACTTCTTCATTACTCTAAATTTTGATAGTAAAATTTACAATACTTTAAATTACTTCTTCATATTTTTTTCAATAAAATGGTTATAAGTTAAACATATTTTTTTTAAACGGTTATAAATATTATCATGAAAAATGCATCAAAATAGGTTAAATAAATAATACAGTCTTTTTAAAAAATTTATATAACTATAAGTTTTGAAAAAAAACAAAGAAATTTTGAGTTTTGAAAAAAAAAAAAAAACCTGATGTGGCTGACAACGCACAAAAGTTATGCGTTATTACTGGTTTATAAAGTATCTCTTTTGTATGTTATCCCCATATCAACAGATTATGAGGAAAAATGGTGATTAAGTGATAATGCACAATTGTTGTGCATTATCCTAATGAATAACGCACATCACTTGTGCATTATGGCCAGATTGCGCATTAAAAAAGGGCTAAGCCAAGAAAAAAACCAGAGAAGGATGTGCCCAGGAATGGCTTTTGGTTTGGCAAGGGTTGAGGTTCCTTTGGCTCTTTTGCTCTATCATTTCAACTGGAAATTACCAGATGGCTTTAGACATGTCAGAAGATATTGGTATAACATGTACAAGAAAAAGTAAACTCTATGCAATTCCAACTCTGTATCGTCCTTCTCTTGATGATGATGATATGTAGTGTGGCTTGAATTTTTCATATGAGAAATAAATAATGTTCAATTTGCGGTGGTTCTTTTTTATAGAAATAGCTTTCTTAAAAAAATAGCCATTAAAGTGGCCAGAAAATTTGTTTATTCAAATTTTAGCCATAACGCACATTCATTAAGGATAGCACATAAAGAATGTGTGTTATTGCCTAATTAAAATTTTATCGGCTAACAGAGCTTATGTGGCAGATAACGCATGTGGGTTGTGCGTTATATTAAGTGATATGGCATAATTGTTGTCCGTTATTTGCCATATCAGTTTTTTTTATTATTATTATTTTTTTGCAAAATTTATAAGATGTCAGTTTCTTTAAAAAGACTGTATTCTTTTATTTAACTTGTTTGATGTATATTTTAATGATAATAATTATAACCATTTTAAAAGGAAATATGTTAACTTACAACCATTTTATTAAAAAAAATATAGGAAGAAGTAATTTAAAGTATTTTCAATTTTTATTATTTGTTGTAAATTTACTATAAATATTTATAATCAATTTAAGTAAACGAGTAATGAAGAAGTTAGAAGAAATTCAAAGAAAAATTTCATTAATAGAAACCCAAAAATATTACAACACTTTCAAAAAAGAAACTTATATATTGCTTGAATCGGGGTTATTACAATTTTTTCTATTATGTACTGGCATGCGACATCTACTACATCTTGGGGGAGAATTAGGATTTCTATAATCAATTTCCCTCGAAACCTTGTGCCCTTTTTCTACCTCGTTCATTATTCATGTTTGGAGGATGAAATGTTAAATTATAAGGACATCTCTCCAAAAGTCCTCATGCCCAAACGGATAAAAATTCGATTGGTATGTTCTTCTATAATTTTCTAGCGAATATATATTCGGTACATAAGTATCTGCTTTCATACCATTTTTTCTACGGACTGCAAGAACATGAGAACAAGACAATGTATATTCTTGCCATTTGCCGCAACTACATGATTTATTATTTATTCTTAAAGTATAGACGTTATTATCGGTACCATCAACACAGATCGAAAATTTGACCATGTAAATTCCTTCTCGCGGATCTTATATAACCTCCAAGAAGTAAGAAAATAAATCCATAGGCACGCAAGATTAGGTCATCATCACTCTCTGATCCAAGAAACTCTCTCAAGATCCAAGCCTCTCGAGGTTCTTTCTTAAGCTTGTATCAGAAAAAGTGAGTAAGGGATAACTACATCCCAATAAGTCTCTCAATCATGTCAATCTAATATTGCTTTTGATGTACACTCCAACTGGGACCTATTACAGGCAACCCCTCTATCCGTAAACCCCATAACACGTACAAATCCTATAGAGTGACTGCCACATCACCATAAGTCATGTGAAATGTGAGGGTCTCAAGCCTCCAACACTCAACTAACGCAGTAATAAGTGCGTGGTCGAGACCAATGTAACCACATTTAAAAACTCCCCTAAACCTATCCTGTCAATAATATCAACCAACCTACGGGAAGCTGTACTGTAGGTTTGAAATAGATTACGATTGAAACGTCTACACTGAAAATCAGTAATACACGTCTCATGATCCCCACTCCATATCAACCTCTACCTATCTTTATGCTGCCTCGTCAATACATCAGGAAAAATGGGACTCAAATGCACATGTGCTAGAACTTCTTCCATCTACATTATAACACAAGGTTTTAGGGTTTTTTATGTATAATGATATACACCGTTTAAATTTATTAAGAAGGTTTTAGAATTAAAAGTAGAATATTTACATGAAAGTATTATTACACACTTTTTAAGGTTTAGGGTTTAGGGTTTTGCTTGATCAATGTTACAGTTTCAGGATTTTAGGGTTTTTAGTAATACACTTTCTAAATTATATATAGGGGTTTAGGGTTTTAAATTTTCAGTCAAGTATTATTCCAAACTTTCTAAATTTTATTGTTTATGGTTTTAGAATTTTAGGGTCTATGGTTTTAGGGTTTCATCATATACGGTTTAGTGAATAACCTAAAGTAAAATATTTAAAGTGAATTATTATTATCCACTTAGTAAGGTTTATGGTTTAGGGTTTTAAAGGTTCAATGTTAGGGTTTTATGTTTTACATGTTAGGGTTTTAGGGTTTCAAGGTTTATGGTTATACACTTCCTAAATTTAAATCCTCACAGATTTAGAATTTCAAAGAAAATATTAAAGTAAGGTATTATTATGCACTTTTTAAGGTTAATGGTTTAGGGTTTTAGAGTTTAGGCTAAAAAAGTTTAGGCTTTTAGGCTTCTAGGGTTTAGTATTTAATATATAAAGTTAGGGTTTACGATTTACATAATGGTTTTAGGGTTTTACATATTCGCATTATACACTTTACAAATTTAATTCTTTATGGATTTATGGTTTAGAGTAAAATACGCATGAAATGAAGTATTATTAGACACTTTGTTAGTTTTATAGTTTAGAGTTTTATGGCGTTAGGATTTTAAGATTTAGATTTCAAAGTTAGGGTTTAGGGTTGATTATATTCTCTTTTTTTGTTAAAAAAAAAAAAAAAAAGGCTGAAACAAATTCAAATGCTAAAAATATAAAATTATGTAAATGCTAACAATTTCAAAATGATATATAATTAATGGAACAATATAAACATGCTAAAAAAATTCACAACAAATAAACAACTACGGTTTATGACAAAAACAAAATAAACTATGTAACTTATATTAAATCACTCATTTCATCAAGTCACATTTCCAATAGAAAACGCAACTAGATTAATAGTATAATCAAATATGCACAAATTTACCAATAACAACTCTAACATAATCATAAAAACCCTAACTAGAAAAATAAACTACAAAAGATTGAGCAATTATCTAAATAAAATTCATAAAAATAATTCACTAATTTCATCAAATCACATTTCCAATAGAAAACACAATTATATTAATAAAATGATCAAATCTGCACAAATTTATCAATAACAATAAGTTTAAACATAAACCCCAAACCCACATTTACAACAATAAATTACAAAATTTGAGGAATAATCCAAATAAAGTTCATAAAAATAATTCAAAAGCCACAATAAACAACAATTTTCATATAAACAATAATAGAAATTAACACAGAATATACAAAAAAATATAAAACAACTATAGACATAAGAAATTTACCAATAATTTGAATAAATTAAAGTTAATGTTATTTAGTGGAGCTTTCTCTAACGTTCTCCACTCCAAAACTCTAAAAACCTTCGTACTCCAAGGGAGGTGCCGACGACCCAAACTTGAATTTCAGAAAGCGAATGAAGGAGAAGAAGAAAAATTTGACTGTAAATTTCGAAAATAGAAGGAAAGAGAAGAAGAGGAAGAGAACAAGAGAAAAAGGAAAGGAGAAGGAGCAGCACAATGAAAATACAGTAAAAAAGTTGCAGTCACAGAAATGTTGAAAACAGACAGGGGCGAAAATGGGAGTTGGGTTAGGGTGGAGGGATTTTGTTAACATGATAAAGTACACTTATTGTGCGTTATACTGTATGAAAACGCATTTCGGCTGTGCATTACCAGTGATGATAACGCGCTCTGATTGTGCGTTATTGTCCACCTCAACACTAACGTCTACCACATTATCACCACGTCACTAAACAAGATTATTGTCCGAATTAAATTGCTCATCACAGATTACACACAAACATTGTGCGTTATCATTAAGAATAACGTACAAACATTATGCATTATAACCCATTTAGAGATAAAAGATATATATTGATCACTTTAATTACTTTTTTAAAAAACTTGGATATTTCTATCGAAAGGAATCAATTTGTTTCTTGTTCATATTCATTCCCTTGGTGCAAATGATTGCATATTATTGAAATAATTATTTTTGTAACTTGCCCATACCTATTGCGCATCAGAGTAGGTCTTGAACGCTCTTGCTCTCTCTCCCTCTCCCGCGGTTCTCTGCTACTGCAACCTAGCTTCTCCTACCTTCTGCTTCCAGTTAGATTTGCATGCTGGCTGCAGCTGGTGTTCAGATCTCGGTCAAATCTCCTTCTCTATTTCTTTATTTTTGTGTTTTTTATAAATTTATCATGAATCAAAATAATTTTCTCTTTATGCATTTTTTTTAAAGATCTAAGATTTGGCGGTTCGATCTTACACTGATCGGAGTTTTATCTCACTTTTTTTTCGGAGTTTTTTATCAATCCGAATTTGACCTGAACCCCTTCTCAACGTTCTTTGTTTGTATGTGATAATTACGCCCATGGTCGACGAAAGTGTCGTGAAGAAAATTATTGAATGTTTGTTTATTTTACTTAATTTTAATATAATTTATCTTACCCACCTACGTAAATTTTTTTGGTAAGGTTTTCTTAATCTTTTGGTTATAATGATCCCGCCATTTTTATCATCTCTTATTTAGAAATAAATAAATAAAAGAGTAGGTCTTGAAAATAGTAGTAACACTTTGTGCTCGTTTATCTCATTCTAACTTATTAGTTAATGGTAACATTTTAAGTTTGCACTGTTAAGTATATTCTTGGCCAAAAAAAAACCTTTATTTTTTCTTTCAGTGGAACATTTGGCCAAAACTTGCCGAAAAGAAAGAAATAAAAAAAAAAAGTCATAGTATCTCAAAAAATGTAAACAAGGGGAAAATTTAGCAGAATATATAAGCAATACTTCAAAGGGTTTCAGTGAAATATACCTCGCTCACTCTACAGCAGTGAAAAAGCTTTTCATGTTGACTCCTATATTTGGGACATAAAACTTACATGCATCATACATGGAAATTGCTTAATACTCACCGCCATATATTCATAGAAGAAAATTTGGCATGGTGTGAAAGCCCTCCTCAACAAATATTGAGACAGGCTTAGAACCTTCTTCTGCTCAGGCTTTCTGAATCACCCTAAGTTTAGCACTCCGACTTCGAGGGTTCAGTGCCTCCTCTTTCTCTGAGGGGGTTACCGGTCTCTTCGTGAGAATTGTTCCCATTACTCCTCCTATTGTCTGTTTGATCCATGCTTCTTTCTCGCCATTATTAACTGTGGTATCTGCAGAAAGGGATAGGTCTCCCTTTCCACCTTTATCATCATCGCCTACACCGGAGTTGATAATGTTGAGAAATGTCTGCTTTACAATTCTGTCCTCTAAACTGTGGAATGAGATGACAGCAAGTCTTCCACCAGGAGAAAGACAATCAAAACATGCATAGATTGAATCTTGCAGCGTGTTGAGTTCATCATTAACGGCTATTCTCAGAGCTTGAAAAACTCGTGTTGCTGTTTTTATCCAACCCTGCCTCCCTCCTGAAACATAATAACTCGTGTTGAGTCTCCGTCAGAGCCAGTAATATCTTATTTTATTCAGAAGAGAGTACAATGTGAGGCCTAAAAGTATGATGACCTAAATAAGCATGTCATCTTTCTTAGTTCACACGTCAGGAGTTAAGCATTATGTGGCAAAGAATAAATATGTAAGAGAAGAACCGAAAGAAGCAACCAACCTCTTGTCTTGGAGGTAGAGCTGCGAATGAGGTTCACTAGTTCAGCAGTAGAATGTAAGCCACCATAAAGACGAGCCTCCACAATTTTGTTTTGAAGGTGGTACCAATTGCTTTCTTCTCCGTACTCCCTCAACACCTTTCCAACTTCAGCATCAGGCCACGAATTCAATATGTCTTCTGCTTTTAGACTGGCCTGTCATAGCCCTGTTCCAATCAGTTAACGGACACGGTAAATATAAAGACTGACAGCATTTGTGCTGAATAATATCTTAACAAAAGATTACTAGCCCATTTTGAAATGGGGTTCCTCAGTTAAGTGTCAGAAGTTTTCAGTAAAAATACAATTTATGTGGTACTTGGTTTGTTGTTTATCTATGGTCTTGGCAGTTGGAGGGCATCCATAAGAAATTCTACGCAGCAGAAGATTTCATTGCTAGAGTTGATAAAGATGGTAAAAAGTATAACAATCATGAAGTCTTAATGACTACCATAATTCCATGGATAACTCAGTATGCCAGTTAAGCCACATGTACATTTGTCTTTCATTGGATGTAAGGTTTAGAAGGGAACATTTTAGCACCAAATACAAAAAAATAACAAATTGCATTAGCAAATGGGATAGTTAATCCCAAGCCAAACATCAAATACCAACATTAACCCAAAAAGCACAAATATCCACAGGAGCAGGACCCTTGAACTAGAACCTAAAAGGAGTAGATGATGGCTATTATATGCTTCTATTGTTTATATATAAAGTATAGTTTGTCTGTGTATATAAACTTCCTATTTCGCAATTTAGAGCTTCTTTGGAATGGTCAAAATTAAGCTCTAATAACTTTTATGAATCTTTTCCATTTCAGTTGATAAGTTGTTTAAAGATGCTCACTTTCCTTAGTTTTTTTCCAAACAGCAATTCTTTTAAGGTCCTTCAATTATCTGCCAGGAATTTTTCAAAATTTCAGCTCAGAATAGTTGCAGAACATTAACCTCTACTCTACTGGTTCGACTACTCTAATCTTCTTTCCAGTCTCTTTCCCACATAAATGGACAACTTATCATAGGAACTTAAGGTAAAGAGTATCAATATCTTTAACGTCAGTTGCAGTATAATATATGAGATTTAGGTTCATCTCAGTATCATGAAAATATATTAAATTCTGATTCAAAACACAAAACAGAGAAACATACAATCACAGAAACAATACATATGCAAAAGATTGATTACCAAACCATCCTCCTTTATTACTTTCAGTGCAAGTCTGCTCTAACATTAATACTACCAGCTCTCTTTTGCTTGAATTAAGAAATCCACAGTGCATGTAAGTGCATCTACAGATTTACAAGACTTCTGCTACTAAAATAATAAAGAAATCCTAGCTATAGACAACCTAAGTAGCCTCGCACTGTAATAGTTAACTGCATCTAAAAGGTCAATTCAAACAGAAAGTAGGGTTTATGTGCAACCAGTCAAAATGACATTTCAATTGCTGCCAGGAATGTTAACAATCACTTAGTACAACACTTCAGGGGGACACAACCACCGCCCCCTTCCTAGCAAACCAACCTGCATTTTTCATTAAGTTTGTGCTGTCTGCGGCATAAAACATATGGACATCAGCTACCAACAAATGCTTATAGCCAAAGGACATTGATTTATTGTCACCACCTTTCTGCTAATCTCAGAATTACAACCATGCAATCCTATAAAATTCATTGCTAAATTCGTCAGAATGTTTTCTCTAACACCTAGGAGTATGTCACTCACTAGCTTACCAACACAAACCATTTTTTATCTCCAAAACCTAAACACAATCAATCATACAAGTAGAATACATGGCTGGTGGTATACAGTAACAATTAATTATGAGAGTTGGAAATTTAGACAAAAGTAAATTTTGATGACTGCATTATTTTGATGCTCCTCCCCACATTATGATAAATTAACCTCTATAATTATGCATATTTTGGGTGTTCAATCTTATTACTGCTGTACATTCATGATAAGGGGAAGGTAAAACTGAATCTGGAAGTATTAATGAATTTGATTCACTATAATGTAACACTCTGCATGCCAAAGTTGTCTGATTTACACAGTTTTACATTGAAGTAGCTCACATTATCACTTTTCCTGCCATAAGCAGAAGAAAATGAGATCGGAAAATTTTGGCAAACTTCAGAGGAGATGGATTCCCCTTAAAACAAATAAAGATTAAAAAATAACACAGAATAAACATTCTGGATTTATTTGCAGAAGGATGCATTGGGAGTTACCTGAGGATTCATTCTCATATCAAGTGGTCCATTACTAAGCACACTAAAACCTCTTTCAGCATTATTCACCTGGACCAGTGAGATGAATTAGCCTTATACATATAATTAACATAAGGTACTAACTTAAGAATTAATTCTCATTCTACTCCCAGATGGCATAACTAAGAAAGATTGAAAAGCATCAATTTAAACAAACCTGCATGGACGACATTCCCAAGTCCATCAAAATGCCCTTAACTCCAGGTCCTAACAATTTCCCCTCAAAATCAGAAAGCACAGATTTGATATTTTTATAATTCTTCACGAAGGTATGTACTTGAAGATCTGATGTTCCGTCACACAAATCCCGGTGCAAGATTCCTTCTATTCGGGATTTAGCTATTTCATGCGCCGTAGGATCAACATCCAGCCCAACAAATAATTTCATCTCAGGATGAACCTGAATTATCTGTTATTGCAGCAAGGGTAATTTTAGCCAGCAATACACTCACCCCTCATATCTACCTCAAACTCATTCAGAGTATTCATCAGTGTAATCAATACCAAAATGTTTACTTTAATAGCATCAGTAGTTCTACCTTGGCCTTCCCTTTAGGGGTTAACAGAATAGTCTTTTTTCTTGTCTTTTCAGTCCCCAATTAAAACTGAGTAAAAATTGTAAACATTAAATCTTTAATCTCCAAATAATCTCTAGCAGAAGCTTTCTAGTCAAGTGCTTTAGAATTAACTCGATTCTCCAATAACTTTCAAAAAAATAAAAATCGACTCGCCAATAGCACATTGCATTAACAAAAAAAAAAATTAAATGTAAAAAGAAGGACATCAAATAGATAAAAAGGAAGGGAGCATAAGGACCAACCTCAGAGGAATGTCCGGCGGCGCCAAGAGTACAATCGACAAAAGACGAGAGAGGAACGGAAGCAAAAACATCCAACACTTCACCGAGCATTACAGGAACATGGGCAGAATTTACATTTCCATAATGCTTTGAAAAGACCTCCTCATCAAGCACTTTATCTGAGCGCGTTCGCCTCTTCACTAGTGAGTCCGCCAAATTACTCCGTTTCGGCTTTTGCTTACGCTTCTGCTGTGTACACTTTGGTCTACTATCGAGAGTGGAAAAAGAGGCAGAAGTGCGGCGGAGAACGGTGGATTTTGGTGGCAGTTTGTGCGAGAAATGGAACGGTGAGAGCTTTTTCATGAGTGCTCTTGCTGTAGCTGCGGCGACGGCCATAGGTACGGCTAAGAAATGTTCCGGCAGCGCGGGAGGGATGGAAGTTCAATCCAGTCACGGATGACAATAAAAGCCTAGTAATTCTTGTTTAGTATCATGTGTTAATATCATAATATTCTTTTCAAAAAAATTTTTATCTAATTTTTAAACTTTTTTTATTTAAATATAAATATGTAATATAGATAAAAACTTATACAAGCTCCACATAGGCATACCCCACCCACCATCTTGTCACAAAAAAGTCACACTTGAAAAATAAAATACATCATTTAATATGTATATTTGTATCCTCACAAGAAAGTAGAGAATCATGAAAATACAGGGTGTATTTTTCATAAATAAATATTATTATCTCAATATATGGTACTATATAAGAAGTAGTCTATTTTCAAAACATATATATGGATAAAAGAAGTAGCCTTGCAAATTTATATTTTAAAAATATTTTAAAATTTTTACTAAATAATTATTATTTTATAATACATTTTTACTAAAATTAACGATAAATATTATTTCTTTTTATTTTTTAGATACATACGTATTAATTTATTTTAAAAAAGAGTACACATTAATTTATTATAAATATATAAACAATAAAAATATATCTGTAATAAAAATAAAAGAATAAAATTATAATTTACACATCTAAAAAATTTGAGGTTAATTATAGAAATGCTAATATACTTATAATTAATTGTTAATTTAATATTTAAACTTTTAATTTCGATAATCTAGTACTTAAATTAAGATTCTACTAACAAAATAAACTTTTAATTCCGACAATCAAGTATACAAATTAAGATTCAACGCTATTTTTATTTGTGCAATGCTACTTTAAGTACTTAATTATTAAATTTAAAAATTTAAGCATCTAATTAATAATTAACTAAAAGTACGTGTATTTTTTTAATTAACCAAAAATCTGTTGTTTAGACGGGAACAATGTAATTAACCCATTTATTTATTTATTTATTATTTTACGTGAACATCCAAAAAAAGCCCTAATCTGGACTCTTCCATCTCTTCTGCCTCTCACTTAGGACTTCTCGCTCCACGCGGACACCGCTCACGGCACAGATACAGGCACAGTACGCAGCGTATCTCCGGCTTCTCCTCCCTCGCCGGCCACCATCCACCCATCCTTCTTCTCTGTGAGCTACCGCCTGTGGACTGCGGACTGTCGCCACCTTGCTGCGCTTGGAGCCTTGGAATTCTTCCTCGGCATTCGGCGCCGCTCAGAGTATTCAACCCATTTAAAGCTTCACTATAATATTACTGAGAAAAGGGGTTAATTGGAGAGAAGATTTACTCAGGTACAAGAATACTTTTACGAATGGTATCTTTAAAATGCTTTGGATTTCTGAAATTAGGATTTATATTGAAGCAAATATTTTATTTCTTGGAAGTTGGATGACAAGTTTCAATTTTTTTCTGCTTTTGGTGTGATTATGACATCTTAATTGCAGGTGCGTGAATGTGAAAATGGTGTTATTATATTCTGTTGATGCATGCTTATTTTCTAAATATTGAAATTCAGTTTGGACCTGTGATGTTTCTGTTCCATTGGAGTATGCCATGTGTTGATCAATTTCCCTAGAATGACTCACTGCTATGCTGCCAAGTTCATGCAGTTGGGGAAAGGCCTGATTCATTATGCATATCAGTATTGGTTTTTCATTTTGCTGTGTTTATATACGTGTCTGAATGTGCATATACAGTTTTTTCAATTTATTTCTTATAGTATGAATATTTAGGGAGAAAGTTATAGAGTTCTGTTCCTTCCCTTGTTGCTAGTTATTGTTCGCAGCAACATCTATCCTAACAGTTCTAAACATCTATGATTCGAATGCATGATGATGCTTTTCCGTTTGACTTTTGAATTTATTTTGATGCTATGTTATTGCTGCAGCTGAAAGACTCTTGCAAGATGAAGAATAGAAGGCAGGTAACGAGAGGAGGATCATCTACCAGCAATTCAGATGCTGGGGACCCAAAGATGGATATTAAGTCTATAATGAAAGACATTGAGTTTTTGGGTAACTTTTGCTCTCAGGTTTATGCAAAGAGAATATCTTAGCATGGAATTTGCATAATTATAATTGCTTTTCGTTTTTGTTCCTTAAAAGAAACTGAATGGCTGTTGTGTTAGTTTTATAGCTTTCTTCACAATCCCATTTCCCTTTTTCAAAGTTTCTCCAATTGCATTTAAACATACAAATATTTAATGAGAGAAAGCTTTTGGGGCATGGAGATGGCAGTTGAGGGGCTGCGTTTAGCTTCTAACTCTTATTTGTTTGAATTAGCAGATTGGTATTAATTTGTTAAGACTTGTGCAGAGGTACCTGGAATCCTAATTTAAGTCAATGGCAAGTTGAAATACCTTTTGTCAAAGGGAAACTGTCCATTTTGATTTGAAGGTTATGACTGAATTGCAGCTTTACAAATTTGGTTACTATTTATTGAGCTGTAGTAGTAAAGGTGTTCAGATCAGTTCGATTAACTTGGTCGTGAGGACCAAGGAAAACATTTTGTGTTGAAAGTCTTCTTGAAGTCATGTTCTTTTGGGAATTGTCCTGGTCATATTAAAATGAATACGTAGAAGATGTTTTATGTATAAAATGTGATTTGCCTCTTGTTTCTTGACACCAGAATTGTTTTAACAACTTGAGCTTAGCTGGTCCATGAGGATTTATATTGACCTATTCTTCATGCTGTCTCCTCTCTATGTACAGTAATTGAAAATACACATTGTATCGTATCATATAGAGGAATATTTGCAAAACTTAAATTAAGTTAACTAGTGCTTTGGATAGTAATGGTGTGTAATTGCTGTTGCTTGATGACATTCTATTTCAGGCTCTTCTCATATGACATGGAAAGAGAAGAAAGACCTGGAAAACAGAAAGGTTGTCTCACTCGGGGGAAAGGTAAAAAAAGATGTAACATTGTTTTTTCTAGTAGTGTGATTTCAGATACACTTCGATGGCATTAAATAGTGTGCATTTTTCGTTTGGCTCAGCCTCCGAAGAAGCAGAGGTTGCCGCTAAGTGTAGCTAGAGTAGTGATGAAGAAACAGAAGGACAGGGAAGAAAAAATGAAAGAGGAGGTTGGTCCAATTTTGCAGTTTTATTAGTTTGCTACTACTACTTAGTATATGGATTTTCTAGATTGACCATGCTGATTCGTAATACTTATTTCAGAGTATTATACTTGGACGATTTGGAGGTAACCAAAGGAGAGATTCTGGGAAGGCAGTGGAGAGAAGCAACAGGCATGAGATGAATGTGTTGAAGTCAAGTGAAGGTCATTTTAGAAATGGTGTTCTTAATGTTAAACATTTATTACAACCTTCATCAGCGTCTAAAGTCGGTGATGACAACAAGCATGCCGTCAATAAAGGAAAGAAGAAGAAAAAGAATGGTAAAAAGAGTCGCGGTAAGAAGAAAGGTGGTGGTAGAAGGCACTAATAGGGTGTTTACTCAAATTATGTTTAAGCATTCATTTGATTGTACTATCTTAAGAAGAGTAAATAGGAGTGGTTATATGTCAAAATCTTTCATTTAATACTTTCTTGATTATTAATCAAAATGATAGATATTTTGAAATTAAAAATGTCGTGGAGTATATATGATTGGGCTCGTAATGGAGCCAGCCAGTGCAAAATTATTAGTACTTTGAGACACTTTTCTGCTGTGGAAGAGAAAGTTGAGAAAACTAAATGTTGTATCTCTTCATCTGGGTTGGATGAATATACTGAATACACAAGGGAAAATATGCAAAAATAAAAGCAATCTCAAATCCACCTCCTTCGATTTCTTGAACCATGCCCTCCTTGGAACCATCTATCCCAACTGACCTCCAATGGCCCTTTTGTCCTGCCAAATCAATACCAACTTTTTCAATTTTTATTTCCGATGATTATTTTTTCTTTCTTTAATGGAATTTTTTCTGATGATTCAATAATAAGTAATTCAAAACATTTCAATAATCTATTTCATGAAAAATGCTTACACTGGAAGAAGTGGATCTGGAGCAGATTCTACGCTAGTAACAAGCCTGCAATCATTCCCAACACAAGAATTTTTCAAGGGGAAAAAAAACTCAAACTATACTCACCATGAACTTGCTCTTCAACTATTTTCAAACAAAAAATATTTATATAAATTTTATTTTTATTTTTATAGGAAAAATAATAACTCTAATCTCTAATTTTTTTTGAACTAATCTCTAAAATTAAGCCAAAGTGATTATTACAAATTTTATTTTCATTTATTAGAAAAATAGTTATTTTGATCATTCAAATTAACCCGAATAAATCACTTTTTTTAAGCGCCCGATTTAATCACTTGGTCTTATTAATTTTCTTAGCAGCCAATTATAATCGCTAAAGTTCTCAAAAAAAAAAAAAAAAAAAAAAGGAAAAAAGAATTATAATCGCTAAATAATACAAATGCAAATAAAGTAATTCCATTTCCATGTATTTGAAGGGACCAATTTGATTGTGAATAAGTTCATTATGGATCATAATAGGTGAGAAAAACTAAATAACAAAATTGGTCGAACATTACGTATGAAAATATTCACAATATATTTTCTTTCTTTATATTTATTCATATTGTTTCATTTCAAGATTCTTGAATCACCTGAACACTTATTATTGGGCGGCACATTTTTACATTTAAAAAATTTTTAAATTATATTAGATAATGTATTAGATTATTCTGATTATATACGTGAATATAAAGTAAAATAAAAGTAAAGTATGCGAAAATTTTTCACTATCTAGAGTGGTTACGGGTCATAATTAGAGAATAATCTTCGATCTTTTTTTTTTTTTTTGGTCATATTTCAAATATTTGAAATTTATTTAAAATGAAAAGGAATTAAAATTTACTTTTTATGAAAGTATAAAAGAGTATAGTAAAAAAAATGTTTAAGTAGATGTTGCGTTATTTTTAGAGGTGTTGGTGAGATGTGAGGTAAAAATATTATAGGCTTTCATAAAACGTGACAAGGTAGGGGAAAGAAAAAAAGGAATAACTATTTTCCTGCACTATCAAAAGATTTCTTATCAGAATTTACTTACTCTTTACATACAGTTGAAGATTGCCCAAGTGTTTCCAGTTGATCCAATTCTTCCTGGATAAAAAATTATTTCAGATTATTCTACATATTCGGGAGGAAGGGCAAAATGGGGAAATAATTGAACAAGAAAAATTAAAAAAAATACCTGAATGATTTGAATTTGTTGCTCTAGATAAGATATAGCAGCAGTCATCCGGTGTTTGCCCATGAAACCTGTCGTTCCCACACCGGGGAAAGGCCTGTTTGTTGCCGTCTGGCCGGACGGGGACGGTAGCGGCGGATGCCCATTTGGCTGATTATTATCACCTTCTGAAGATGAGTCCATGGATCAAAACCACTAAATTAGATGCAGAAATTGAATGGGAGAAGAAATAACAGGAGAGATCAAGAAATATTGGCAGAGATGCAAAGAGGGAAAAAGGGGGAAAAAAAAAGAGATGAAGGGGGCTGGCTGGCCGATGCAGCGGACCAAGACTTTATTGGGGGGAATTAATAAATGATTGAACAAGTGATGGGAAAAGGGATAAATAGATTTATTTATTTTTTAAAACCAGAGGGAAGATGGTGAAAAAAGTGGGTGGGGATGATGAAATGAATTATGAAATGAAATATGGATGTGTGTGTATGAAGGAGCTGAGTTTGTCATGGCCCTGGGTTCATCTTGATTTTAAACCATTTTCAACATAATTAAATAAATTTAGATGGTAGTAAACTTGTCTGGTCGAAAAATTAAAAAAGAGATACACAGTAATGAAGATGGAATAATTATTATTAGTTTGTTTAATTACTTGTTTTTTACTAAATTTACTTAATATATTAAGTGTGATTTATTTTCTGTTACTATGGATAATGTATAAGTAAGCATGGCAAGTAAATACTTTTTCAAATTTTAAATTTTAATGTTTGATTTATTATTTATGTTGGGGAAAGGTATCATAGGAAAATAAATGAAGAATATTGAGATTGTGAATCATTACATGAAGATGGTATTGTAATTTCTTTCCTTTTCTAACAAAACAATAAAAAATAAGTTTTAAAATTAATAAAAAAGATATACAAGACTCTTCTTTTTTGGGTTACATATTTATTTTTATTATTATTTTATTCTTATTTATTCATTTCTCTCATACTTAGAATATTTTTTCAACTTTTTGTTAGTCTACTAGTGAAAAATTGATCCATTGGTCTCGTTATGATACGTGGATAATAGTTTAAATGGGTGATTAATAGGGTGTAAAGTTTAGAAATATTTGGCATGAATAGCATCTTTTCATCTGGGACAATTCTTAGTAATATGTCAATTAATTGAAACAACAGTCAAACCTTGAGATTTTCTTAATATGCCGGATGGATCATTTGTAATAAGACAAAGAACACGCCAAATAGGTATTAACCATTTTATTGAGAAAGATCCAATAATAATAATTGGAGCAACTGATACAAAAACTACCATTAGAACAAAATCAGTCCCAAAAGAGAGGAGTCCATAAACTTCATCAGCAATCATAATAATATTAAGACTCTGCAGTTTCTGCAATATGCCAAACTACGTACTAACACAAACGCAATCAAACTTTTGAATGTGATTAAAAAAATTAAATCAGTAACGAAATTTATAACCAATCTTTTCCAAATACTGGTGACTATACACATTTCTACAATGATTTCGGGGTTTATAATTACAATCACCATGGAGTTGTGGTGTTAAAAAATTTTAACAGAATCAAGATTAATCTTGCAACCATTCTCTGAGAGCAAGTCAAAGTAGCAAGCCTCAAGATTTCCAAAATCAATACAAAGTCCATATATTGGAAAACTTGGCCTTGGTAGTAAGAGATATTGGAACAGAGGCAAGCAAAAAATTGTCAATGTCAATAAAATAGCTTGAGTGCATTTAGGTGTTACATAGACATGATCAAATGATAACTAAGTAAGGAAGACCATTGGACAAATAATTTGTCATTATCTTGTTTTAATAAAACATTACAATGGACTTAGACACGGCTTATATTAACTAAAAAATTTCGAGGATACACATTTAGTGCTAATATTAATGAATTTTTACAAATATGAAGGAAATGAATCAACTTCTTACTCTATGTACGTGCATAACCAGATAACTCCAATAATCCAATTGTTGAATTAATTGAGATCTGTAATAATTCTTATCCGAAAAAAAGAAGTAGTTTGGAAAAGATTGCTTCCTTTTTATTCATGTATTCAATTTCATCAACGAAAACGGACTCTTTTAATTTTAATAAAAGATTACTTTTAGTAATACAAAAAATCTTTCTGTTTTTTCGAAATGTAATAATGACTACAAATGCTACCGATAATAATGATCCACATAAAAGGGACGCATAGCCCACTATCATCATAGTTACTGCTTGGATTGCTTTCTATGTTTTTTCCAATTTTTCACTTTGAGATCAAAGTCTCGTCTCATAAATGATTCACTGAACTCTAAAAAAAATACACACTTTTCTCAAATAAAAAACAATCCAAATGAAACTCATTTTGATTATCAGCCAAAATAGAAACGAAAAAACATTAAACTTGTCATAATCAAAAATCCAGAATGCAATATATTGATATACGTATATTAACAACCACAACTTCAATCGATTATTCATAACATTATAATATTAAGTAAAAGCTTAGTTCCAAATATTATGAAAATCATATAAGGAATGAGAAATAGAATAAAGTGTCTTGACAATATGTATAAACTTCAAATATATGGTACATACATTTAATAAAGGTCTTTTGGAACCTAAACCACTTCTCATAACACAGAGTACTTCAAATTACATCAAACTTTATGGATATATTGTTTAACATAAAAGCTTACGAAAATTTTGATTGTCTTGTTTGTGGAGTGGAGGGTCCAAGTCGATAACATAATCATATCTTTTTTTCAAATTGACATCTGTTAAACATGGTAAAAAATATGCAATTAATAAAGATTTTCTAAGTAGTTTAATACTTATTAAAATTGTATGTGTTTACCATTATATTGGACAACCGCAACTTTTTGGCAAGAAATTATCGGCAGAGTTGATTGGGCTGCCTCAAAATCATTGTGGAACACTTAGTATCTGTGTAGGATGTTTACAAATGAGAAATTTCAAAATGTATACTTTAAAAATGAAGGTATATTTTTATTTCAATTAACAAAAGAATATATGAAAAACTGTATAAATGTTAAGGGGTCGATAAATCCAACTAGGAAACTATATGTATTGCGCGAAAAAATTCATTAGTTTCCTTCTTCTTCTCTACTTTTTCTCTCTCTACACAATTCCTCTCTTACTTCTCTCTACTCCCTCTCTACTCTAAAACTGTAATCTTTAATATTGAACTTGTACTGGGGGTAGATATGGATAATTCTGAAGAATTTGTAGAAGAAAATATCGAATTTGAAGTAAGAAAAGTTAAATTTTTTTTTTTCAGCACTGAGGCTCGGATTGCCGGGACCGGCGACCCGGACTTGAGTGGATCATCCATTCAGGCCGTCCTTTCTCAGAACCGGTCACCTAGATGCACGACCAACTCAGGTCCAGCTCGCCAGCTTGGGCGACCTGAGCATTTTTTGATTTTTTTTTGTTTTTAATTTTAATGTTAGTTTATAAAATATTTGTTTATTACACTGATTTTGCAATTTTATTCTTTTTCATATTTTTATTTATTTAATTTTTTTAATGTTAGTGTATGAAATATTTGTTTATTACACTAATTTTACAATTTTATTTTTAATATGAAATGTGTTAATATTTAAATTGTTTATACTACATCGTAACAGAACGATGTAGATCCAAATACATTTGAAGAATTTTTTAAACCGAAAGAATACGTAGATTAAGAACATTTATTTGCAACTAATCGAATCTTTAATTCGAAAGTAGAGTTAGTGAACTGGGTAAAGGAAACTTCTATGAAGGTGAACACGTATTTGATTGTCACTCGGTATTTGAGTTCAAGAACATCCGACCGCCGACCGTATGTTACATTGAGTTACGAGCGTGGAGGTGTAAATAAACCAAGAACGAAGCACGGAGTTGACAATGAGGAAGAAGAAGTTCAAGTAAAAAGGCGAGGTCCTTACAGGACTAAAAAGTGCGGTTGTCCCTTCATATTAAAAGACGAACAAATGGCGACTTGTGAAAATTGGCAACTATTCGTACACGATGGGAGGCATAACCATGCAATAGGTGTCTATACTCTCGGTCACGCTCAGGTAGCAAAACTAACGCATGAGCAGTTGATATAGATGGAGCAATTTAGGAAGAGCCATGTGCCACCCCATAATATCTTACGATTTTTTTGGGAACAAAATGTGGGTTGTGCAGTCAGGTATATTTCATTACCTTTAATGCATCCTTGTTATATATTTAGGGTTTAATTTTATGTTCTAATAATATGATTTGCCTGATTTTTTGTAGTGCCCAGAAAATATATTACGTCTTTGCGATGATTAAGAAGAATAGGATGTAGGGGCGAAACACTATTGGAGAAGTTCTTTGCCTAAGTACTTAATGGGGTTACTCGGTATTCTGTAGAAATTGTGAGGACAACGACATGCTCCATGACATTGTTGTTGCTCACCGATATCTATTGAAATGATGAGAACGTGGCCATATGTACTTATAATGGATATGACATATAAAACAAACAAGTAAGTTGTATTAAATATGTTATATTAATTGTACATTTGGTGTTATTTGCAAATTAACTGTTTAATTTTATGTATAGTTTTTAAATAAGTTAACTGCCTTAAGTGTCTTTTAAAAAAGGTATAATATGCCGCTGTTGGAAGTCGTAAGGATGACCCCGACTGGTAAGAATTTCACTGTAGCCACTGTTTTTATGCGGAATTAGCAGGCTACGACTTATAGATGGGTTTTTCAATAGATTAAGCATCTATACTTTTCAAATACTATGTCAACAGAGAATCAACAAGAGATTAATGATCATGAGCCGAAGGTAATTATTACAGACAGGGAAAGCAGTTTAATGCCCGTGATCGATGATGTATTCAATAAAGAGAACCATATATTACGTAGAAGACACATCGATCAAAACGTGTTGGCCAAATTAACCGAGTTGACAAAAAATGAAGAGGTTGCATCACAGTTTATAAATGGGTCATGGAAGAAATTGTTGAATGAAATCGATGAGCAGGAATACTTAAGGAAATTGGATGCTCTGAAGAAGAAGTGGCAGAGCAGGCCGAACTTCTTACATTATTTATTCAGCACTTGGTTGAATCCCGTTGCTCATAAATTCGTGAGAGTTTAGATTAAGAGTGTCATGCATTTTGGGGTTGAGACTACCAACTGGGCTGAGAGTGAACACTCAGTACTGAAGATATTGTTTTCAACATGCCACGGTGATCTGGATACGGTGTTCCTTAATATTGACTCGCTTATTGAAGGTCAAATAGCTGACATTAAGGCCTCATTAGAGTTTTCTAGGACTAAAAAAAATTTCAATGCGAAGAGTAATCAGATACTGAGAATGGTAAGTAATAAAATCAGTTACTTGGCCTTGAAAAAGATATGGAATGAGATATCGAGAGCTACCGAGATAATTGATGATCCCAAAAATAAGTACCGGTACTATATAAGGACATCACATGGCCTCCTTTGTTCTGCAAGCTGATTACATGGTTTGATCACACACTCCCTATTCAGTTGGTTGATATTGAGGCATTTTGGAAGACACTAGAAATTGACAGTTGTCATCCTTCAGCCCGGCAGCATGGCATAGATTCTGAGATGCGTTCTCTCACCGACCTCTTATATCAGATAAGTATAGGACCCATATCCAAAGTTAGAGAGATGCGTCGTCTTGCGAAAGGGGTATTGAATCCAGTTTTACCTGAAGATCCGGGTATGACATTGACATCACCTCCCGAGATAACAGTCACGAAAGGGCGAAAGAAGACGAACTCAACGAAGAGAGATAAGTCATATTGGGAGCACGTATCAATTACCCATCGAAAGATACAAAAGTCAAGCAGATCTGATTTTATTTTGACTCTGGATCTGGATTTGGGTCAGGGTCGGGTTCTGGTTCAGCTTCCCGTGAAAGAGGAAGACCGCCACGAGCTCCTACGGGTAGGGGTAGAGGCGTAGCTATGACCGAAGCAGTTTATCTTCTGCTGTAGATCTATCTCCATGTTGCACATTCGCTTATACAAACACTTTCCCTCATTTCATTTATCCTTTCATTGAGAATTAGAAGAATGTGATTGGTGATGGAAATTGTAGTTATCGTGTTGTGGCAAATTATGTGTTTGGTGATGAACATCAATGGCCGGAAATACGTAGAAGAATGCTTTATGAATTGGAGCATTCGACGAACATATATCTATCTTTACTCAGATCAATAGAATGTGCATATGAGCTCGTGCATAGGACACAATGGCAGAATGGACCTGCGCCCTTAGAACACTAGTTGGAAACACCTGATTCGCTTTATGTCATAGTAAATGCATTCAATCTATGTGTTATACTAATTGCACAACTTGGATCTACGACTGTGTTGCCTTTGTATTCGGATCATCTAGGAGGTATATTGGTTATTGGTAGTAAGTGTAGTGAATCAATATAGTTTTTAAGTTATTTTGTTTAGGTTTATGGTTTTATTGTTTAACATATTTCACTTTGATTTACACAGCTACGATGCACGATGGATGCCCAATACCCCCTTTAAATGTGCAATAGATTCATCATCGTAGCAAATGAGTCAGCAGTTGGGTAGAAATCTATTATGACAGGATTGCAGATTGGAATGCGAGGGTTGCTAAAAATAGAAATTAAATATGATTTTTTTTATTAATAAAATTATATGCGCATTTTTTTTATTTAAAAAAAATGTGTTGTAGTTTTTGGATTATTTCATATTTTTTTAGGAAAAACTTCATGTACGGTTCAACATCTCTATATTTCATATTTTCTCGATTTTCTTTCTAGCACAATTGTAAATATACTCAAAGCATAAAATAAAATTAACAACATAAATAATACAAACATAGACTACAAACATAAGTACAAACATACCAAATGTATTGAATAAGTCTTAGTACATAAACCAAAAATCTAACGACGAAGCTAGTTATACTTCTTGAGTATATCGGAAATCCGTCCAATCTTCGTATCTGAATCAATGTCGTCACGATCTGCCTCACGAGATATCATATCCACGAAAACCTGTAAGGAAATGGGAGTTGCCGAAGGAAATTGAACGCCATGCATGAGTCTTTCCGAATTCTAAATCCTTGGATGACTGCAGGGGAGAAAGCAAGACATGCAATCGTCAGTGCACCGAGATGGTGGTACAGTGGGGACACTGGTCCATGTCTCCGTAAGTAGGTGAGACGGTGCCTCCAGCCACAATGCCTTGATGAAAACATTCTTTACCATATACACCCTGTTATTTGCTGGCCTGTGGTGCTCCAGAGGACGAATAGGATGAGCTGAAATGCATTAAATCCACCCAAACTGTCTGACAATCCTATCGGGGATATAGGGCTCAACACAGTCAAAGTATGTAATCATCCTATGCCATGTAGAAACCCAAACATCAGTAATCTCCTCATATCTGTACGGAGTCTACCTGACCTCGTTGGCAGTCATCATGTCTAAATGAATTCGCAAGTCGATCAATTTATGCTCCGATTTGTGTCCCAACATAGCAAACCTTTGGACGTACTGTTTGCACAACTTTGCACCGAGTCTCATCGCTGGGGAAAAAATAGAGAAATACAAGTATATCTAAGCTTAATATATATATATATATATATATAAATCAGCACGCATATAATTTTTTACGAAGTAAAAGATGAAGATCATTCTGATATTACCTCAGGCATAACTTTAAAAAGAATAATATGAATTAAACAAATTAAATAACATAATATTACCTCAAGCCTAACTTTAAAAAAATAATATAAATTAAACAAATTAAATAAAACTATGATACCTCAAGCATAACTTTTAAAAAAATAATATAAATAGAACAAATTAAATAACATAATATTACCTCAAGCAGTGACCGACTACCAGACAACTCCTTCGCATCAACACGCGACGCCTGCCCTGAAATCTGTTATAAGTAGGCTAGTGTTGCAACACCCCATGCAAATCCACCAACAGAACGAATATTCTTCACGATCGGCCATAGCTTACCAGGGACAATATTACCACTCTTATCGGTAAAGAGCGAACTGCCAAGTAAAAACAAGACGTAATAGGAAGCCCTCTGCTCCATAGAAAGTCTATTATCAAGGGATTCTGCAACTAACACTAAGTCCTGACCATTTATACTGATACTGGAGTCAGAAATATTGAGGTCGCTCTGGATAACTCCAATCAACTGCTCCCGAGAATAATGATGGTCGACAACGTTACCGTAAGCAGGTAAACCCATAATCAACTCAACATAATGCAAGGTAACTATTATTTCCCCCCATGGTATGTGGAAACTGTTGGTGTTTGATTGCTACCTCTCTACAAAAGCAGATAACAAGGAGGAGTTCAGATGATGGAACATACAAGAACTCAAATGTGATAATCCAGTCTCCCTTGTCAACTCTAAAATTGTAGGATCACTAGGGACCAACCGGTCAGAGCCACGAAGCGGGAACGCAACTTCAATATGCATCTCTCCTACATTTAAATATATGTATATATGTATATAAACTCTCAAAAGTCAATGAATACTAACAATTTATAACCAAAAATAAAAAATTAAAGAAATTTTCAAATTACCTGTCTGCTCCATTTACTACCAGCGATATGCCCACTATACGAAGGGATAAGGACTGGATCCTGTGGATCTCCATCAACTGGACCTGTCTGCTCCCAGCCGTCATTCTTTGCTTTCTTCTTCTGCATAGCATTTGTAGGAGGATGCGATTTCTCGGGTCTTTTTTGTCGGACCTAGCAATCTTACTCATGACTGACATGAAACTGCCAGTCAACCCATTCCCCCTCCCTGGAGCAGGACTACAATCGGACGATGACGCATGAGCCACAGGAACAGGCTCGTCATCATCACTATGACCGTCGCCATCATCATCATCACCACCACCATCATCATCCTCAGACTCATCCTCATCGTCCTTACCACCATGAATGCGGAGGGAACCAACCATGACAGGCTTCTCGGACCGGGTCCTGTACTAGAATCCCTACCCAATCTAGCATCAGATGAGGGAATGCCACAATCAGTGGCTCCATGGTCAGCACCTCTGTAAGATGACTCCACAGGGATAGATGCCACAAGCTGCTCGACAAACTGGACACCTAACTGCAACCCTGGATCACTGACCTCATTTAATGAAATCTGAGTTTTATAAAAATACTGTGTCCGATCCTGGCCAAGCATACGGATAGGCAGAGAAGGAGCATGTGCATATGGATCATATGATGTATGTCGTGGTTGAAAATATCCATAAAGGTCATAGGGTACGGAGGCGTACGGATGGTGTGATGTGGTAGGAGGATGGGTCCTAAACGGTATAGGGGGTGGTTGGGTGGAAGACCCCGGTGCACCAAGGTCATAATACATATTCGGTCTAATAGGTACAAGAGTGGATGGTATGTCTGAAGTACTGTGGCGTCCCCTCACACCACGGGATGATGCAGTCACTCTACGACCTTCAACCCGCCCGGTCCTGTCTGTCACAAGACCTAAATCATCATCACCCCTACGTGCTACAGGCCGAACCATCTAAACAAATAACCAAATAATATAATATAAACTCTAAATAAAACAAATAAACATAAACGTAATCATAACTTTAAAAAAATAACATAATCATTAATAATAATAACATAATCATAAACAAATATAAAAAAATAAAACAAATTAAATAACATAAAATAAACTTAAATTAAACAAATAAACATAAATGTAATGATAACTTTAAAAAAATAACATAATCATTAATTATAATAACATAATCATAAACAAATGTTAAAAAATAAGAAGAATTAAACAAATTAAATAACATAATATAAACTCTAAATAAAACAAATTAACATAAACGTAATCATAACTTTAAAAAAATAACATAATCATTAATAATAACATAATCATAAACAAATTCTACGTCATAATAAAAATTACACAAATTACCAAATACCATAATATAAACTCTAAAATAAAAAAATTAACATAAAATTAATTATAACTTTAAAAAAATAACATAACTATTAATAATACTAACATGATCATAAACAAATGTAAAAAAATAAAATAAAAAAATTAAATAATAACATAAATTAAAATTAAACAAATAAACATAAACGTAATCATAACTTTAGAAAAATAACATAATCATTAATTATAATAACATAATCATAAACAAATGTTAAAAAAAAGCCCTTTGGCCCAAAAACCGACGATATGAGTCGATCCGAACCGCTTGAACAGGAGATCGCAGACGAGTCGGCTTGCTGGACCAAGCGATCGCTGGGCAATCCGGTCACTGGACCTGGTGACCCGAAATGGCTTTGGTCGCCGGTACGGGCAATTTGACCATTTTTGGGCAAAACTGTTCTCTTTCAAAAAATGTCATTTTTTTTTTCAATCCAACGGATATTTTCAAATTTTAAACCGATAAAAATGTAAATAAATGAGTATGAATCGAAGTACTAACTTTTTTTTCATATTACAACAGTCGCATCTTCCTAAATCTAAGGTTGAAATTTGTGGTTTTAGAGAGAGTTTGGAGGATTTGGTGAAGTTAGCAGAAATTTTACATTCAAAATTGAAATTTTTTGAATTTTTTTGTGCTATACATATAGATTCTCAAGTTAGGTTTATCGACCTATAATGTTAATTACCTGATCTTTTTTGATATGCATAAAGAAGTTGACTTTTAAATGAAACATAAATGCATTTGCCAAATATTGTCCATTGTATTTTGATCCCATCGATAACAAATTGTGGTTTAACTTCTCGAACAGATGCATTGGAGAGATAGTAACTTCTGAATGACACAAATTTTTCATGGAATATATCAATAGCTTGGTTGTACATAACTGCAATGACTTGTGTGCGCTTTTAGATAACATATAAATATAGAAAGTTATGGTATAATGTAATAGAAAATTGGATGATCAAAATTATAAGTCCTTTTACACATTTCAATGTATATTTATAATTTTTAATTTTACCCTCTTTAATTCATTTATTTTCTCACTTTCCTCTCTTTCTCTCTCCTTATTTATTGAGGGTGAAATAGATATCTTATATAAAAAATTACATTGTTAATCATTAATACGTATGCAAAGTTTAAAAGGACTTATATTCTTGATCGGGAGGTAGTATTTGGGAAAGTTGTACTTATTTACCTCCTCATTGATTAAGATTATCTGTGGTATGTTTTCACAGGTGTGTTTATTGATATCTGCACACGCCTTTTTTTCTGCACTGACACCTTTACTTTCAAATTCATCATACTAGTTGCAATTGACTTAATTGGAAAGATTTTTATGTTCTATAAAAGAAATAGAAGTGATTTTATGTATTGTGTATTTAATAATGTTTAGTAGGATAATAGTTATCATTCATTTGAGCATAATTGTAACACTTGAAGAAATACAATATTTTTTTTAATATTATTGAAACTGAATCTTCAAATGTTGCTGGACTGATAAGAACTTTAATGCATGTTGAATGTTTAGCTCTTAATAAACCCACGAATAGTTGACCATGCGAGAAAACTGGCTCCCTTAAATATAAGCGACACGATCTAACGTCTGTCTTTGAGCTTTATTTTATTTTATTTTTTTTATTGTCATTGCAAAGCATATTCTAATAGGGAACTGAGTAGCTTAAATGGAATACTATTCTTTCCACCGTCACTTGATTCCAAAGTAATTGGATGTAGAATCACTATTTTCCCATACCATTACGCACTCCCTCAATTGGGTTGATATTTCTCAAAAGCATAACTGGACAATTTTTCTTCAAGTTTAACTTGTGAGGGGGAAAACCTGTTAGCTGTAGTGTTTTCAAAAAGTCTTCATAATCAATTTGATGAATAGAATTTATAGTTCTATCAGTACTTTTATATGTAACAAGATCAGCTGGAAATTTCTCCATCAAAATATCATTTATATCATCAACTGAACTATTTTTCTGTGTTAGTAATGCTCTTTTCATTACTGTTCTTGATCTTTTTCAAGTAGTTCCAAAGATGGAAATACAAAATCTATTAATTCTGTAAGAGCCTCTTCCTTATTCTTAAACAGTAAAATCATTTTCTTGGAAAGATAAATATTTCCATCTATATCAGTTGGTTCTGTTCCATTACGAATTCGGAGTAAATATTCTGATAGCTCGCGCGTTTTCAGTAAGCTTTAATTTTTTTTAACTTCATCCATACTTGTGATGCTAGCAAGAAATTAGAAATGATGTCTGATCAGAACCTTTTGGTATCACTACAAGAACTTGTTGAAAGTCTCCTCTAAAAACAACTACTTTACCACCAAATAATTCCTCAATTCCAAGTATATCTTGTAACAAGAGATCAAAACTTTCTATGGCTTGTCCTTTTGCCATTGGAGCTTCATCCCAAATAATCAATTTTGCTTCCTTTAAAAACTTTTCTGTCCTAGTTTGCTTAATAATTAGACATGTATTAAATTCTGAAACGTCTATTGATATCTGAAATCTGAAACGAGCAGTATGAACACCTGGTAATAATGAGGCTATTACTCTAGAAGTTGATATAGCGATTGCTATATAACCTTTTAGCCTAGAATACCTAATGAAGTCTTGTATAAAAATGTATTTCCTGTACCTCCTGGTCCATCAATAAAAAAACTTGTTCCTTTATCTTGCATGCAAGCTTTGAATATTTCCTCAAATATTTTTTTGACATTCATTCAACTTTGATCTATTCAATAAGTCTTCTTCAGATATTTGTATATTTCTTTTAGCAGTAATCTCTTTTGTTAATGTTTCTTCATGTGAGATATGAATAACATATGGTACCAAGTCATAATCATTAATTGATTTCCCCATTGATCGAAGATGTTGATCCAAGATTTCTAAAACTTTAGTTCTTATTTGTTATCTAGTTAGACCACTGTTAGTTTGCACAAGTAAAAATCTTCACTTAATGACTCTTCAAATTTTTCCCATAAGTTTCTTGGATTAGGAGGAGCACAATAAGTTAGAATAGTTGTAAATAAATGACACAATGTTGATGCATTTGAAAGGTTGCTGCTTCTTCTAAATATAATTCTAGGTCACTTTCTAGATGCAATAAACCTTTTTCTCATAAGCAGTATCTCTAAAAGAAGTATAAAATTTAGAATTTACCATTAGCAAGTCTTCAAATGACGTTGGTGCTCTTGTATATGATGACAATAACTGAAGATAGTATTTCTCAGCATCAGTTGGGTGCACCGTTATCATTCTTCCAATAACAACATATCTCTTTCCATATTTTATTACTTTGGGACCATATAAATTGTTCTAGAAATTCAACATATAAATATTTAAGTTCCTTGGCTTTAGGATTAGGTCTGTTCATTGAAAAGAATTATGTTAGCATAGTACATGAAGCATTTGGATTTCTTAACGCATCTCTTGTATCACTTTTTTCTGATAAATAACTAAATTATTATAAGGTAGTTGCAATTGAAGTGTCATAACTGCTTGATTCATTTCACTTAAAATTAAAGCATATAATCTCCATATTGATTCAGGTGGGGATATCCATCTTGCTGCTTGGAATTGTTTAATTTCATCAAAAAATTCATCATTAACTATTTGGTAACTAATTTAATAAAGCCCCTTATAATATATTTGCAAAGATACTTTACTAATTTTAGAGTAGAACATATTTCAACATTCATATGACAACCAAATAACGATAGAAGACAAGGATTATATGGTATGACCTACTGATTATCTAAAAAGTGTCCTCTTACTTTTGCTTTTTTTTTTTTTCCATTTTTTCTTCTTTTCTAATATGGGTATGAATCTATGGTATGTGTTTATAATTTGAGAATTGTTTTGGATATTGATTTTTGCATTTGCCATTTTTCATACTAGGATTTTGAATATTATATTCACCACGAGGACCATGCATCATATGCCTTAACACTAATTTATTAAGACATTTATTATGTGTTTTAGTAGGAATTTAAGCACACATTAACCAATCATACGCTTTAGGATTCAATGGTTTTGATTCGAGTTTCATTATTAAAAGAAAATGTGCATGTGATAAACCTCTTTTTTGAAATTTAATAACATATGCACAAACAAGAACCCCTTTAAGTATTTTCTTTAATATTTTCAATTTTTAAATGTTCAAATTTTTCTTTAAACACTCTAGATAACAAATCTGGCCGATTTTGAGTGATTTCATTAGATAGTAGATTTTTCTTGTATCTCAGGTCACATAGAATTGCATGTAATTGTTAAAAATATATCAGGTTTTCCAAATCTTTGAACTTATGCCATAGCATCTACGTATCTTTTACATATATTTCTAGGTTCTCTAATAAACGATAGAGTTAAAATGATCTTTTTTCTAACTTCAGAACCTCTTGTTTGATCGATTGAAATTGAATCAACTAAACCTTGATAAAGTTCTGATCTACTTCTTTTTGTCTATTCTTTTGAAAATCTAATCTTTCTGTTTCCACTTTAATATACATATCTACAGTATATTATTGCAATAGTCTGCCACAATGTAAAAACATAGATTTGTCACCTAGTCTTATTTGAAGCTTGTAGAAATAATATTCTCCGCAACTAACTTTTGATCTCTTCTTTTAAACCTGCAACAGTTAGAAAATACATTAGATAACTAAATACATGTATTATATATATATGTATCATTCTTAAAATTGAAACAACCCTATTTTGCATAACATAAATACATAATATTTACCTTTTCTTCATTTTGTTAGAGATCATATACATAATTTGTATTTGGTATGTGATACTCATTGCAATTCGCTTGGAAATTGTTTAGGTGAACTGTTTTTGGTGGAAGCCTTTCGATATTGTAGTGCCAAGCACTTTCTCCATTCGAAAATAATAAAGGATATTGCAACAGATCATAGCAAGTATAACCATATATATTCTGTGATTTGAATTAATGAGTATATACTTGAATATGGCCTCTTCTGATTCCATTAAAATTGCAGCAACTAATTGAGAAGTGGAGGGCGTGTTATATACTCATTGATCTAATTCAGGGTTTTTATTCCAGACAATTAGACAGTTTTTAAGATGTGGTACATCCCATAAATGTTTTTAAAAAAAGGTGTATAGATTCTTTCCCAAAATGTTCATTGTCAACTTTATGGTTCTACTTTCTAATTGGGGATTTATCTCAACTCTTTTAAATAGCGCAAAATTTGTACCCTAAAAACATAACTGAATCACCACAAGTTTTTCATCTTGAGCAAGAAGATCTGGAAAATGATGATATATTTTCTCCTTGAACATTAAAGGTGTATAATTGATGTAGAATGATCTTCAAGAGCAAGAAGTGAGGGAGAGAACGAACAAAACAATTGTAACAAGTAAAAACGAGAAAGTGCCTTTGATAGGACTTGAAAATGTTAAACTTCTAGCAACCTTGGTTAGGCCTCAATGAAACAAGAAGAAGACCTCAAGACTAGTTTTCTACAAGAGTGTAGTAACTAATATGAAGGAATTTTGATGATCAACCTTGAAGCTCTTGTAACTTTCAACAAGTCTTCAAAGTGATTTTTCTTTCAAAGAAGTTCACCCTTGAGAAGATAGAAAAAAAAAAAAAAAAAAAAAAAAAAAAAAAAAAACTAAGCTAAAAACTAAGAATACTAAGAGTAGAACATTTGTTTTGAAATATTACTTGATTAGCCTTTAAAAAATGGAAGACCACATATTTATAAAGACTTGAGGGAAAAAGGATTAGGAATGTTTCCCTCTCATATTTTCAACCCAAAAGTAAGTACCATAAATTTAAACACCAAAATTAAGCCCCAAATTTAAGCTCCAAATTGAAGCCCCAAATTTAAGGCATATTCCAATCATCTATCAAAGTAAATTTTCAATTTCTAACTTATTTAAAACTTTAGCATATTGCCCCATAAATACTTGGACATTAAAATTTAGCCCTTGAAACTTCTCTTGCTCAATTTGATCCTTGTGACTCTTTAGTTGTTTTGTCTTAGTTCTTGTCACAACTCCTTAATGTTCTTGCATGTCTAACTGCTTCACATCAATAACCCTCTACTATCTTTGTCATTTCAGAATGATACTTTGCTAAAAATGTTGTCAAAACAAACTGATTATCCTATGTTCTTATGAATCTTCAAAATTGTATAGATTTTTCATCATCATTAAAAAATAACAGACTTAAATTATGTGGCATCAGATGAGACACAACACATATTTTGCCCTTCACAAAAACATAATTTAGGTTCTTCTCCATGAAACTTCTTTGCATTACAATATAGGCAATCACTCACCATTGGTAATTTCAAGGCTATTGAATTTTCTTCTGGTTCGTTAATATTTATATGTAAGCTCTTCATTACCTGTGGATAATATATATCATGTGTTAAAAATCCTTCATATACAAAGATGTATTATTTATTGATGATTGTTCAGTAATTCATACCTTGTGCATTTGATGATTGTTCAGTACTATTATTTGCATTTTTTGCATTAGAGGACTCATTTATTTTATTTGGTAATCCAATAGAAACAAGTTAAGCTCTATTTACATCATCATGACCAATAGGATTTTCTAGTTCTGTTTCATTAACTGCAAATAACACCAATTACATATAAATATCATATATTATAGTCACATCTTTAATTACTTTAAAAAAATTACAACCTATTCTTTTTGCGGCATACCTTCCATAGTTGAATTTCCTTGCATAATATTACATGGCCGATGATCATGAACTCTTTGATATTGATGTTTAACATTATCAATATGTTGAACAGGAACTCTAGCTTCGACTAAAATATGCTGCACTTCTATTCCCTTTGAAGATGCATTTAAGACTTGTATGGTAATGAAACTTGTTTGCTCATCTCTTTTATTTCCATCAGAACATGGGCGACATCAACATTTTCAAGAACCTTTGCGTAAAATGATACAAATTTAAACGAATATAAAATATTTCACACCTGCGTCAGAATAGTTTATAAAAAGAAATTCATTGAAGGAGCTTCACACTTAATCAACAATCAAAGATGAGAGTTAGGAAGTTTTACAAAGTACCTTAGCAGAATCCTAACTAAGACACAACTCTTTAATAGCTTGATCACTCCTTCATTTTGCCTTTATCACAAGATACTTCTTTTGTTCTATAGAAACTAAGCTTAATAATCATCACACAAACATATGTTAACCTTAATCAAAATCATATACAATAATACTCTTAGGGATAACAATCTCAACCTCTTTGATTATGACAAATACATATGCAAGAAGAAACAAAAGAGCAAGTATAAAAACATGGTGATGCTTCAAGGAATCATCAATAAGAGCAAAGCATATCAAACACCATAAGAGATAGACAACTCCCCCTTTGCATTTGAAAATATGCTAAGGGTTTGAAAGATAAGTTCCAGTTAAAAACATGCTTGTCAACAAATATGGCATCAAAAAATCATCAAGGCAACTCTAAGCGATATAGGTAAAAAGATATGATGCATAAAGCCTTATGCAACTCAAAAACTCAAGTTTTCAAAACATAAAAAACGTATGCATCATAAAACAATGACAAGTCATTATTAACCATTGTTAAACAGTGCAAGGCATATTCAACAGTATACCAACATTGATATCAACAAACTAAAGCATAAAGCATAGGCATCAACAATACCCAAGCATAGGCATCTTACATTTTTCCCCCTTACTTCTTGCACATATTTCTTCCCCTTTTGTTATAAATAAAAAGGGCACTTAGGAGAGTTTTTAAGGGATTATAGAAACAAAGATAAAGAAAACTCTCATAATTAAGATTTCATAATAGAGTTTCAAACTAAACAAAGGAGATCATAGAAACAAAGATCATTGAGACCTAAAAAAAGCATAAAACTCCATAAGCACCAAAGTTATAAGGAAAAAGTAGTTCAAAACAAAAGAATTAAAAGAGGCTCAAAGAGTAAAGAGTGTGAAACTAAACAAAAGAAATAAAGACCAATGGCAAGTCATTCTCTTTTCATCATCTCTTCAATGGCCTTCATCTCCATCTCTTGCCTCCAATCTCATAACCCTTTCTTGAATATCGAATATCTTGTCATCTAAAGCAACGAAACCAAAATTATTAGACTGACAGAAACAAATAAGTAGAAAGAAAAGGAATACTAAACAAAAGCATTTCCATCACATGAAAAATTTATGGGTTGTATATAACCATTGCATGTTGTAGTGTGATAACCAAAGTTCTGCCATGGTTTTGGCAAGCTTTTCAAAAACCAAAACATTCAAGACAAGATAAAAGAAATGATCAACAAATAAATCAATTGAGATTCAAGATTCATGTTCAAATGATCAGTTTTCTTTTTTAACTGAAACTAAACAAAATGTGTATCTACTACTCTTATAAATAATGGATTCAAAGTCATTTCAATTTCTAGATCTTCAGATGAATTTGCAAAAACTCAATCAACAAGCTCCATTAGTGCCTCTTACAAAAACTGGTGAAACCTGCTCAAATGGATTAAAACATAGTATAGTGATAGAAAGATATTTCTCCTAGAAACTGGGGAAGTCAACCTATTGACGTACACAAGATGTTCATCAAATTCGTATTAGGTTACTTAGAGAACTAAATCATTGAGGCAATTGATTTCCGATGGATATGTACAGGAGGGTATTCATTGGACAAGGAATCATGTTTATTGAAGCATAGAAGCAGGAAACTTACGAAAATAAGTTTTCTAGTATTTGCTCGCTTCTTTACTATCCTAACTGCAGCAGTAAAGCTGGATGATATGATGACCTGCCCTATCCCAATTTGTACAACGAAAATGTCAAGTACAAATATAATGTATAAAAATTAACTTTGAATCATATAATTCAATAAAATCTCGTGTAGATACTGTGTGCTTTAGGGTCTTCAGTTTCCTCATCTTTGAAACACATTCCTATTCAAAATTCTACCAATCAATACATACTTATAATATAACTGATTAACATCCATGTTTTTGAAGAAAATATTAAGTAAAATATCCAAAACATTTTCCCTAAAAACATCAAACTCAAAAAGAACCAAAAACCAAAAAACAAATTGTTTTGTCAGAATGAGCTTTAATAACCACCAAATTGATTGTTCATCAAGAATAAAAAGATATCAAAAGAAAATAAACAAGTCTGGAGACAATTTAGTAGTGATAACCTATGAACAAGTGAAAGCCCTTTATGAAGAATATTTTTTCTTTAAAAAGAGACAAGAAACAGGACCCAACCTTCAGCAATTCTAAATATTCATTCCAATGGAGTTGATGTTGCAGCTGTGCTTTAACCTGTTCATCTACGACATTAAATTGATCCGAATTGGAAAAACCCTCTTCATCTTCTGTTTTCAATCTCTCATATCAAATTCAATTTTTTTTTAACAAAACAACCCCCCCCCCCCTCCCTCCCCCCAAAAGCGATGACAAAAAAAACTGAAGATAGATAGAAAAAGATTACTATAACATCTTCGTTAGAAACTCCATAGTCTAGATTCGACATGTATAGCTTGGTTCCGGTCACGACCCACAAATAAAACTGTTAAAATTTTATTCTTATTTTCAACTGAGAAAAGACTTTGATTCACTAACTAAACCCACAAATTAAACTGCAAAATTTAAAACTTTACCAACTTACCAAGATTCACAGAAATTGCCGCACTGGGGTATGGAGGTCCAGCGGGAGTCGTGTTGAGAGAATTACCAGAGGAAAAGAAGGAGGAGAAAAGGGGAAAGCTAGAGGCGGAAGGAGAAGCTGGTCAGAGGGAGGAAAATTTAACCGGGGAAGAGGGGAAGTTGTCAGTACAGTGGTGCAGTGGTATGGGAAGGCTGGGGTGAGAAGAGGGAAGTCTTCAATATATTTCTTCACATATATATAATGACTAGATATATATAATAACTATGGAAATCATTTAAGCATAAAGATATGATAGTTGACATGGTGTATAAAAATAAAATAAATCTAAGTATTAAACAGAAAAATAAGTTTAGAAAAAGAGAATTTGAAATATTAAAGAGATGAATGAGTTAATAGAAAAAATATCCCAAAAATAAGAGAGAAAAGTGAAAATTCTTGGTAAACTAAATATAACAACTAGATATTAGAAAAGAAATCAATAAAAAAATAAAAAAAAATTAGTTATATATAGCCTTAAACTATTTTTTACCTTTCTCTTTATGACAATGTACTTTTTATTTTATATTTGAAAAATTTATTCAAAATACTCATAAACAATTAACACTTTTCTTTTTTTGCCCATAAATAATTATTTGTTTAATTTTTATCCAAATACAATTTTACTTTTCTTTTTTTTACTCATAAACAATTATTTGTTTAATTTCTACCCAAATACAATTTTTAATTTATTGATAATACCAAATTATGTTTTCTGGTATGGTTTTGTTAATTATGTATTATCAGCAACTCGAAAATAGTATTGTAGTAGAAATTAAAAAAATAATTATTCATGTGTAAAAAGAGAAAAGTAAAATTGTATTTGGGTAAAAATTAAACAAATAATTGTTTATAGATAAAAAGATAAAAGTATAAATTGTTTATGAGTATTTTGAGTGATTTTCTCTTTGTATTTTTATAGACACGAACTATATATTTCAACAACATTTTAAGTATAACAATTTAAAGATTTTCATGATAAAATTCGATACATTTTGTGATATCTGCAACCCCTCCACTAGGTTAATTGCAGCTGAGCAGGGTATCTGCATGTCTCTCGGCACTAAACTACAAGTCCCAAAAAACCAAAGCAAAACTTAGGACAACGCTTAGAAGTATATGCATATAATACACAACGGAGAACTAAGTAAACTGAATATCAAATGAACGCTCAGTGCATAAGGTTCAAGAAAACTTCTTATGATCATTCTATACAAGGTTGAAAATACTTTACACAAGCAAATCCACACAAAAAAGTAAAAAGAAGAACTATACAAACGGCTCGAATATAAGAAAAATAAAACAAAAACACATGTCATTTCCGAGAATGACCCGATCTCAAAAACTCCATGCATATTACTTCAGCGGCTTACTGTGCGTCTGTTCGTCTTGAGTCAACTAAAAACAAAAGAATATACGAAAAGACGTGAGCGAGAACACTCAGTGAGTCCACGTGTGTATGCTTTAGTGATATTTTTGAAAATAATAAATGATGTAGTGTTACGAAAACAGTTCATTCAATGTTATAAGGAAATTTTTTTCTTTTGTTGGTTTAATAGTACTGATACTTGAACTTACATGAGGGGTTTGAACGCAACTGGGAAGTATGAACGAATTAAGACATATCAGTGCAACTTCTACACCCGATTTCAAAAGAACATGTAATGCAACAGTCAGGCTCCATGGACAAAGTCCAGATCCCAAAATGAGGTCATTGGAAACAAGTTCCAGCATATCATAGTCAATAGCAGCCAAACATTTTATGAGCACTCGATTCCATAACCATCGCACTCTCCATTCACATAAAACTAGGCTATAGATCCTGGGGCACCTACCAGGTCTACCCTGAGACTAACCTTAGTTTCAAGTCCCTCCAAACTCTCCACAAGACGGCCGTCCCATCGCAGAGCATGATGCAATGTCTGACGTAAATACCTATTGGACCAAACCCTCCACGGTACTACGCCCCCTCTCTCAAGTGGATCCACCCTCAGAGTCAGAAACCATCCACGTCATTGGAAGAGGTCTTAGTATGGGGGACTAGCCACGTACAATGCAATCCTCTGATGCTTCCAGACACATAATCATAATAAAAACTTTATCCCTATTTGGAATGAGGTTTTCATATATATATTTATAAACCAAAAGGCCACTTACTCGGTCGTTAAAACAGATTCAAGTCATAGACATTTTAGAATAGCAAAAATCCCGATCTGCCAGTCAACATATGCTTATGCAGATTTTATAAATATGTTAGGTCTATGTTCATGCATGTCAAACCATGTAACTCTTCAGTACTAGAGCGTTTCCAATCCAAAGAAAAATTTCCAGAACACCTGTATACGATTTAGTTCCATTTACAACAGTAATAACTCTTAACTCTTTTTTCAAACCATCATAGTTTGTTTTAAAAAAACAGAGCACTGCTCCTATGCTTTTCTCAAGAACATAGTAACACATTATGGAGAACATCTCCAATTAATGAGCATGCTAAGTTATATTGTTCCAAAAACAGGATATATTTTATGGTAGGTTTAGAAGTCATATTTATATAACCAACATTTGAGACAAAATAATAAAATAGGTGGATTCACCTAAATGAAGATCTAGTGCTATGATCCTACAAATATAGTAATAAAAATACTTAATATTTAAGTACCAATCAAATAATTATATTCTCTAAGTAATATAAAGATCCTATATATATACATATAGTAATTCCTTAAAAGATCGAAAATGCTATATCTTTAAAAATAGACCCTCTTAAGAAACCACAATTAACCCATTTAAAACATTTAAATCCTAAAAAACAAGCTTAAACTATATATATAATCTAACTAACTAAAGAAAAGAAAGAAAAAAATGACAAGAACTAACCTCAATTTAAGGGATAAAAAATGGCTGTCAACCAAAACTAAAAAAAAAGGCTTTTATGGCACATATATATATATATATATATATATAGGGGTGTTAGTAGGGCTATAAACGGGTCCAAATCCTCAGGGTACCCCCAGACTCAGACTTGTACCCTTATAGTGAAACTTGGACCCAGACCCGTACCCATACCCTCCAGAGTATAAAATTTCTAGACCCAAACCCGACCCTCTAGGGTGCAGGGTAGGGTACCCGTGCCCGTATGATATTTTTTCATTTTTTTTCCTGTTAAACAAAAATATATAAAACAATGTATAATCCTAAAATAAAAATTTTAACATGATTAACATAATCTCCTCAACATTTCTTTCAACAAATAAAATTATTTAACATCTCTAATTCACATGATTAAAAGTTCAAATATACACAAAATCTTCATAGTACATTAATCTAATAAGAAAAAAAGTTCTAGTTCAATAAAATATATTAATCAAAGCATTTGGATTTTAGATACCGCTTGCTCCTATTTATCTCTTACAAAAGAAATATAGAAGTGAATATATATTATAACTTTATAATTGTATGTAAAATAGAGATAATTATGAAAATGTAGCTAAAGATAAAAAAACTCACATCAATTTTCTCTGCAAATGCAACTGAAGGGATTGAAGAACTCTCAACAATATCATCGTCATCATACTCTAGAAACAAAATAGAAGTTAACTAATATAAGAGGGAGAAAAACAAAATTAGAATAACAAAATAAAATACTTACTTTTATTTGGTGAAAGCTCAATCCAATCTGCTGTAGTTAACAATGCCTCAACCATTTCGGGAAGCAATGATGCACGTGTCTCATCAACCACTCTTCTCCCAACGCTAAATACAGACTCCGAAGCAATAGTAGTAGCCGTAACAGCTAAAATATCACATACCATCTTTCCCATGATAGGATACTTTGGAGAGTTTTCTCTCCACCAACTCAAAATATTAAACTTCTCATTTCTAGGAAACACATGCTCTTCCAAGTATTGCTCTATTTCACTCTTTTGGTACATACGAATAGTAGTAGACTTATTCGTCTTATACCATTTATCAAAAGCAGAATAATAATCTTCCGATGTTCCTCCACTAGATATGGGATAGGCATTATTGCTTACATAACTTACTTGCCCACTATATTCAATGTATAAATCTTGAAACACATTCTTAACTTTTTCAACATAACGATGAGCATCACTACCGTAAATGGCATCATAATAAAACTCCACCAAATTCATTTTAAACCTGGGATCAAGCACAACAGCAATTCCTAAAACCAAACATGATTCCTCCCAATATTTTTCAAACTTTTGCTTCATAGGACCAACCATAACTTTAAGAAAATCATGTTGACTATTTCCCATTCCCTCAACTTAAGTTGGATTTTACACACATCAGGGAAGAAGACATTTGAAGCTGGAAAATTTCTACTGCTAAAATTATTAGTACAATCATAAAATATCTTCAAACATCCATGAATTATATCAGCAACTTTCCATTCATCATCAGTTGGACAAAACTTATAATTTCTTTCAATTTGTGCGAGACGGGTAAATGCTTCCTTAACAGGTAATGCAGATTCAAGCATCAAATATGTAGAATTCCATCTAGTTTGGACATCTAAAGCCACTTTCTTCTTGCTTTTTAACTTGCATTGTTGTAAAGCACACTCAAATTTCTGAGAAGCATAAGTAGATTTTTTCAAATACTTGCATGCTTTTGGAATATTCAAAATCACATCTCCTAAAACAGCCAAACCATCTTGCCTAACCAAATTAAGAACATGTGCACTACAACGAACATGAAATAAATCACCACCAAGGGGAAGACATGCTTTCTCAACTAACCAAGAGTTTTCAAAAGTCTAACTATTGAATCATTTGATGATGCATTATCCACAACCATAGAAAACAATTTTTGTCCAAATTCCATTTCAATATGAGATCATTGATGAATCAAAATAATGTTTCACCGTCATGAGGATAAGGAATATGTCTATATGCAAGAATTTTCTTTTTCAAAACCCAATTGTCATCAACGTAATGGGCAGTAAGACAAGTGTATGCAATATTGACATGTTCTGAAGTCCAAATATCAGTTGTTAGTGTGATTCTACAATCAAGACCATCCAAGAATTCATACAATTTCATCTTCTCTTCCTTATACACTAACATCACTTCTGTCCTAATTGTATTTCTAGAAACAAGCTTAAAGTTGGAATTCAAACTGTTGCAAAACTTCTCAAAGAATTCATGCTCACACATACTGAAAGGATAATTGTACTTGATTATCATTTTTGCCAACGCCCTCCTACTCTTTTCTTGATGAAATTTGAAATTACTAAATTCAATGTTACCTGTCACATTACTTTTTGAATGTTGAATTTGTTGCTGCCCTTTGCACCGAAGTTTTCTAGCAACACAAACTTTCAAATGTTTTATCAAATGAGTAGTCCCCGCTCAGCTGCCGCTAGCAAGTTTTTTCTTGCACTAATTACACTGAGCTTTAATACTTCCATCAGGAACCGTCAGCCTTGACATTTCTTTCCAAACATCCGACGTTAATTTTTTTTTTTAACTTTAAGGGATCCGCTTGGTCTTCTACGTTTTCTTCGATATTTAACTCAACCAACTCATTGTAATTAGTTATTTCCATATCATCAGCAGCAGTAGATGCCTTGGAACTTTGAGTGGATATTGTACTGGACATCCTAAATGATAAAGAAAAAAACCTATTAATAATAAAACAAAGTCTATATGTAAATTGAACATAACATCAATCAATTAATAATCAGCTACTCAAACATATCAGTTATTAGAATTTTAGAGTTAAAAAAATTAGAAATTCTAGAAATTAAGGATGGGGAGTTGAAAGGATAAGGAGAGGATAGAAAAGAACATGTGTAGATCAATATTTTTAAAGGAAGACACATAAGTCTTCTCATGTAAGAGAATAAAGGTTCTGTACTTTAATGAATTGACAACTTCAGCAATTCAACTACAAATGAGGTAGACTTTGTGTTAAGGGGAGGAACTAAATATGACAGTATTTATATTAAAGCTTTGTGGACTTTATATGCTTTGGTTGCAAGGTTGACTGCTCAAAGAAAAAGAATTCACAGGCTTGGGCATCAAAATTTTGATTCAGTAATTCTGGTTTTATTTTTTTTAAAGCGAACACTACATTGTCTAATATACAAGAAAAAATAACCACTATAGACAAGATAACCAGTGTCTAATTTACAAGAAATAATAAACATTTGCAGAGCAAAGTTCACTCTAGTCTCAACAGAACACAAAAACTGCAAAAACTCATAAAATTACAGAGCAAAGTTCAGCTGCAAAAACTCATTCAGGAAAAACTAAACACAAAAAGAGAAACACTTTCAAATCATCAAAAATAGAAGAAAGCAGGGAAGAAAGCAGCAAAACAGAAGAAAGTAGAGGAGCAGTAAAACAGAAGAAAGTAGAGTAGGGCAGCAAAACAGAAGAAAGCAGAGCAGAGCAACAAAACAAAAGAAAGCAGCAAAATAGAAGACAATCAGCAAAACAGAAGAAAGTAGAGTAGAGCAAAACAGAAACATAAATCGAGAGCAGAGATTACTTGAGAAGATGGAAGAACAGAAACTGAGAGAAGATGTCGGCACGGTGCAGACAGACAGTAGTGGCAGCTAGAGCCGTTCCTAAGCAGGTGAAGAAGAAGCTTAAAGGTGAGAGACTGAGAGTGAGGTGAGAAGCAGCAGAAGCAAGTCACCAATTGAAACAGACGGCGACGGTGGCAGCGACGGTAGAAGATGAGCTGAAGAAGATGACAGTGAGGGGAGGGAGTCTGAGAGAGTGAGGTGCACGGGACTGGGTCTAGGGACTGGGAGAGTAAAGCTGAATATGAGTGATGTGAGTAGTACGCGGCGACGATGGCGATGGCAATGGCGGCGGCGGTGGATGAAGCTAAAGAAGAAGATTAGTGATGTCTGATGTGAGCTGTGACTGTGAGGGGAGTGTGTAGTATCGTAGGGCTAAAGAGTATAGATAATATGTTAAAAAAATATAAATTATATATTAATATAATATAATATATATAAATAATATAATATATAAATATATATTATTTTATTTATACGGGTATACGGGTCTGTACATCATCATACCCTGCCCAGACCCATATAGCAGTATAAATGCGGGCACGGATACCGGTACGAGTCTGCGGGTATAAAATTTTAACATTACCCGCTAAAAACGGGTATAGACTCGCGCGGGTACGGATAAGACCTGTTTCATTTACAGCCCTGGGTGTTAGGCTGTCAGTGAAGAAAAAAGAAGGAACATATGGTGATGACGGGAGGCGTCTTGAGGTGGTGGCAATTTTCTTAATCAATAATTTTTTTTTTAACTCACTTCTTTAAACCTTATATGAAAATGTCAAGTATTTAAATTTCTAAAATGAGCATGCCAGGTATATTAAAAAAAATCTCAGTTAAAGACACTTATAAACCCCACTAATAAAAGTTTAATGTAATAAAATTTTACTCTCATTCCGAAGTATCTACAAAATATCACTAAGTGTCAAAATACTATACTCCACTACATCAGACCCCAAACTCTACTTTCATAATGCTACAATTTTCAAAGTCATGCAAGGTGTTTATTGGGTAGGACGTTACACATTTTGACACATGGATCTAATAGAATGGTAAAAAAATAGCTAAATCCTTCTAGTTATGTCATAAAATTATTCAAAAAATGTATCGAATGTTACTATGAAATCATTAAATTATTATAAACTTACAACATTAAAAATAGTTCATGGCTAAAAAAGGATAATATAAAATTCATGGCTATAAATGGCTAAAATAAAAGTTCATGCTACAACTAGAAAAATAAAACTAGTTTAAATAGTTTAAGGTTATATATAAATAATATCTCAAAAAATTAAAAATAATAATCAATTATTTTATTTTATTATTTATTAAAATAAATGACAAATTTAATTTTACCAAAATTTTATTATGTGCGAATGCGTACGTGATACTAGTTACTTAAAATGAGCACATTTTAACTTATTTTAAACTATAAGTAGTATTTGAATTGTCCTCGATTTCTTATTATATCTATTTTTAATAGGAATGGTAATCGGGACGGGACGAGTATCAAGAATCTCATCCCCATCCCACTACTTTATATCATATTCCATCTCTGTCCCATCTCATTTAAAATATGTTGGGAGTCCCCATCTTTGTCCTAGTGGGAATAAAATCAATCACATCCTCGTCCCATCTCCAACCGAAAAAACGGGACGAAAAATTCCTGTTTAGCCCCACGGGAAAACGAGACTCGAAATTCTTATTTAGCCCCACTAGGACATATAAAATTTTAATCTTATTTAAACCCCTATAACAAACCAAGATAACTAAAAAATATCAAGCCAAAATGTCTTAATATCCAAGATATAAGTATGATTGGATAAAATATCAATCACCATAATTACTCTTATTACTATTATCATACAAAAGAGAGAGAGAGAGAGAGAGAGAGAGAGAGAGAGAGAGAGAGAGAGAGAGAGAGAGAGAGAGAGAGAGAGAGAATTGTGTAATTAATTATTGAAATCTACAAAAATACTTATATTGTTAATTAGAAAAGCTTTGGAAAAATATTTATATTATGAGATAGGTATAGTAATAATATTAATAAAGGAAGTAAATATTTATAGTGACGCGATTAGGACAGGATTAGAACAGAGATGGAACGAGACGAACAATGATGGGATGGGACGGCACAAAATGAAATTTCATCACCGTCCCATTCCCACTTTTCTATCCCAACTCCGTCCTACCCCCAATTAAAGTCGAGAATCGCAATCCCGTTCGGGACAGAACAAGACAAATTCCCCTTTTTTAATGAGGAATTTGCCTTTCTTAGTTTTTAATTTAAAATAAACTGAGAAAAGTTATTTTTAAGAAGTTATTATGGGGATGCTTTTTAAATTACTTATTCTTCTTATTGATATTATTAAAATTAAAAGTTTTGAGTAATTATTTTAAAATAATTTTTTATAAATACTTTTTCGGCTGCTTAAAAAAAGTAAAAGTAAACTTTTAATAATTTTTTAATAATGTTTAAGTGTGATTTATTTTCGGTTAATATAATAGATTAGTGCAATTAATTTATCCCTTTTTCCTTTTCGTTTCCTCTTCTTTTGTGTCTGTGTGTGGGGGGCACTGGGGTACATCATTTCATAATTAGCATTTACCACCACTTTAAATCGTCAAAAAACTTCTCAATTCTAACAATTAGGAATAGGGTGTTTTAATCTTTTGATCATGTATTTCCATCTTCTGCAAGTACATTGGTTGATTTGTCTCTTATTTATTTTTCAGCCCAATGGAGACTGTTGATCTTTTCCATCCTTCCTAAGGGTACTTCAGCTATGCTTTCCTTTTCTGTATCGATTTTCGGGTCTTACAGGCTCTTCCTCGATATTCTGGTAACTAGCATACCTGAAGATCTTGAAACTAGCATATCTGACCGGTTTGTTCGAACCATTGTAGTTTGACATTCAGGTCCTTTTGCAGCAAAGTTGTTACGACAGCTTCACTAATTTCTATGGAGTTATGCCCTTACTATTTCGTCTTGTGTTGCTTCCGTGTATACCTTGTGCAGTGTACATTTTTCTCACCTACTGATAGAATTGGAAGTCCTGCCTGCCTTCTGGGGAGATGAAAGACTAGTGACTTTTCTGATTGCTCTAACTGCATGCAGGAGCAGGAGTATAAATGTTATAGGTGGATGCTTATTCTTGACATTTGGTTATAACTTACTGCTTCTTGGTTTATTGTACCTGATCGATACTAATTGCAGGGCATAACTTTTGAGCTTCATGAAGATATCTGTGTCGATCCATGACATGACAAAGAGAGGGAGGGACTACAGGGACAGAACTTGGCAGCTACTTTTGTCAATGCATTTGTGAATGCTGGTTTTTTGGTCAGGTAATTAACATTATTCTAAATGGACCCCAGACTGACTAATCTAGACAGTTGCTAGATAATTAAAGTTTGTAAAATATCAAGCATGTTGTTTCAGCATAAGTTGATGACGTACGGTTCCATCTGAAGCCTACAAGAAGTATCAATAAACATATTGTTCCATCCTAGCTAATTCATGTGGTTTTACCTCAGAATTCCTTTGTGAGTGTGTGAACTTCTAGAGAAGGGTGCATATCAAATCCAAAGGTAATTATGTACTGTCCACGTATGTGCTGATCCAAGTAATCAAATAGCCAACGATCTAGAAGATAAATAGTTTTCTATATGATATATTTTATTTGGTGTTGGTGAATATGTTACTGTTGCTGAGAAATTGAGCAGACTTGGTCACGATTGAGACACAGAAATTAGTTGCAATGCTACAAAATAAAAAAATATATATATATATATATCATAATGATGAAATTTCCTTCGGAATATATCAATGATCCATCACACGTGTTGTATGTATACTGCAGGCTGCCATTATATATACACTTATTTGCAGGACTGCATGCACTGGCTGGTCTAGTCATGCATGTCTGGACATGAAAACTATTTACTTGCTCGTTTTAGCCATGCAGGTACAATTTTAGTCTGATGATTCGGTTCTCATGACCTTTACATAATTATATATGCCAGTATTATCTATCTCTATATACAGTTTGATGATTTCTCAATCTGTTTTCTCCTGTTTTAAACAGTCTAGGATGCTCATCATGACTCTGGATGAAAATTTGAAACCTTTATCAGTGGCGGCGGTGAGCGTGGGTGAAGCAGCAGCTGTTGACGTTATTTATTGGTGGGAAGCAGAAGCAGAATGATAAATTCGTGACCTTAATCTATTAAATGTACTAAAATTTTCCGACTGTTCATTTTTAATTTGGGTTTATTGCAAAATGACACACCCTGTTGAAGTAGGGGATCAAATTACTTTACCACCTGATCTTAAAATTTGGCAGTTTATCTCCTAATTCTGTTTGTCAGCAGTTAAACGAATTAACTTCCGTTAGTAGGCTTATGAATTTACATTTTTATTCCTATTACAATTAATGTATTGACTAACAAACCAAAAAGTATTTAAAAAAAAAAAAACCAAATCCCTCTGGTTTTGCAGAAAGTTTCTATGTTTCTCGCCTTCGCTGCAGGAAACTAAAAAAAAAAAAGTGACCATGTGAGGGTTGAGGATCTTGCTTTTTTTCCTCTTAAACAGCATTTCTATTAGTTTGGTTTTTCTAAATAAAACAAAAAATGATTCTTTGGTTCTTTTTTTTTTCACCCCACCTTGAATAGGGCTTTCTTAAGATTTGACTTCCAATCCAATTCTCTCGACTTCTCTTGAATGACATTTCTAACTAGCTTGGTTTCTAAATGAAATTAAAGAAAAAGAACCTTTGGGTCTTTTGTTTTCTATCACATGCCAAAACAGGTTTTTTAAGATAACGTGAATTTGAGGTTATTCAAATCATTTCACATTTGGGTTTTAAACATAGAAAATTGATCTTAAAATCATTTTTTGTCGATTCTAAAATAAAATTGAGATTTAAAATTTGAATCCCTATCCAATCTTACCCACACTGTTTTTTATGGTGCATTGATGTGGCAGGGATTGTTTTGGTTAATGAATCTTGCTTGCAACTTTTTTTTCTTTTTCCGGATTAGGATGAAGATGATGAAGCTTTGGTTGTTTCCTTCTAATGAGAAATCTGATTAGCCTTATTTCTATTATTTATAAAAAAAAAAAAAAAAAAAAAAATTAATGAACCTTGTAAAATCACGTGGGCAATGCGCAATTATTTAAGCCTTGTTATTATTATAGTGATTTATAATTTGTGAAGGCTTCCTTCTAGAAAAATAATAATAATGAAGGTTCAAATTTATTTAAAATTGAAATTGTTCAAGGAAAATAAAGTAATTTTACTTCGTTGATGTAAGCAGTTAACAGATCTTCCCTAAGGAGGTATGTTGCCTATTTTTTAAAATAAGTTGGTAAAGTGCAATGACTCCTCTACTTCAGGAGGGTATATTGTAATGAAACCCTAATTTTTAGGGTTAGTTCCTAAAGGAATCCTAATTCAAAGAGCATTGAGACTTGGGAAAATTAAAAAAATACTCCAGCTTCTCTCTCTCACACTGAATTGCAGCGTTTACTAGGGGAGGGGATTTCTCTTGCAAACCAACGGTGGCAGCAAGATTGGGAGGAATAGGGAAAATTTCTGGTGAATGTTCTGGAGAAAGATTGAAAAAGTCCGGTGATGACCGATGAAATAGAGGAATTTATATTTTATTTGATATGTTTAATTAATAAAATATATTAAATTAGAAATATGACATAGAATGTTACTGATATATCAGAGTAATACATACAAATTAAATTTTAAATAATTTTTTAAGTTTAGATATACGGTCTTTTTAAAATTCTGTCAAATTTAAGTAAATCAAAACGATTTAACACCCCATCTAATCTAATATGCAGAGACTTGAAACTGAATGCAATTTTGTCAAAAATTGAAAGCAAGCAAGTAGCCTATACTATTATTTACTACAAGAGCGGGTTACTTACATATATAATATGCAAAATATGCAAAATTATCAACATTATAAATTAGTACAAATCAAATGTAATTTTTCTCCTAACAAGTTGGTACTTATAAATGACCCTTTCTATAAAGACACACACACATGAATTAGGAGGTGAACATTACCAATGGATTTGGAGGATCAATACACTGCCAAATTCCTCCAAGAAAACTCACTAGAATCTGGTGGCTGCTACCACCGCCCTCAAAAGCCAACCAACCACCACTATCACCACCAGTCGTGGTGGCAATTATAAGAATTTCATAAAGATAACACTTAAATTACTTGGTGCAGGCCTAACATTCCTCATTCTTTACTATTCATCATCCTCCTCCTATAATAATTTTGGCAACTTCTACCGCCGCCCAGCTCCCTCCTATTATTTTAATTCGCCGAGAAGGGAAATCTCTCTTCTCCGGCCATCGCCGACCACTTCGGAGATTTTCCCTGTTGTACATTTAAGTCCTGTTCAAGGAAACCTTTCTTCTTCTACAGGAAGTTTACTTAGTTAATTTTTTTTTTTTTGAAAACCAATTACTTATAAATTTAACTAAGTAATTAAACTTACTGGAGAAGAAGAAAGGTTCCCTTGAACAGGATTTGAATGTATGCAAATGCAATACATGATTTTGAATTTTTCTTTTCTACTTTTGTGATTTCAACTTTACTAGCTAGTAATTATGTGTTTTAGATGATCAGATCATCTAATATACTTATAAATATTAAGTTAATTTAACCAATAAATTTTAAATTAAAAATTGTATAGAGGAAGCGAGTATTCTAAATATATCACCATGTATATGGCTTTCTAGATAGATAATCATATTGGCTAGTATAAATTCATATTCATTTAGTTTTAGGGGTCATCTTTTTTTAAGTATTTCAAATTCAGTGGAAAAAATATAACCATTGAAAAATAAATTGATCAGCATTACCTTTAGTAAAGTTTTTCTTACTTAAGATTATTTGCTGTTTTTGAAATTCAAGAAAGTATTTATTATATTTTTTAAAAGAATCATTTTTTTTATCATTGCTCTTTGTATTAGTTTACTAAAAATTACATTATTGATTTTTTTAACTTTGATAAAAGGTATGTGATCTAATTGTACAATCCCTCTCACTCATGTCAACTGAAAGTTTTTGAGTTTGAGTAACTCACAATGCGATTTAATATCGCATGCTAATCTTGTACTGTAGTTTAGGGGCCTTGTACCCTTTGTTCCATTTCGGATTAGTTGATAATTCTAGCATATAAGATTAAAAAAAAATTGATTTTTCAACTTTCAATTAGAAAGTCAGATGATCCACTTATTATGATTCTTTTTAATGAGGAACTTATTATAACTTAATATGTGTCAAAATTTTATAATCATTTCTTATTTTCAACGGGAAGTACTAAGAAATTCGCAAAGGGAAATTATTTTAATTAATTATGTTCATTTCTAATTAGAAAAATCAAGTTGGACACCGAACCATTACCAGAAGTTGGGGAGAAATGATTCTGATCCGCTGATATTTTATACAAAAGAGTTTAATTTTTATATGATATATGATTTGGAAATAAAAATATTATAATAAAAATATTAAAGTGTAAAGGAATAGAATTTCATTTATATACGATTTTTTTAAAAAATAATTTAATTGATGTTAAAACGCAATCTGGAAGGTCAAATTATTGGAAGAATCAAACACAGGTGAGCTCCATGAGCTCCTATAAATTACTTCAACTAATTCCACTGATTCCACAGCTTAACTAATTACATTTATATTTTTCAAATCACTTTCCTTAACTAAATTATATGAGTTTTAATTTATATTCTAGTACTTTTTTTTAGGGGAATATATATATATATATATAATATGAAGCAATATTTTAATTGAAAAATATCGGGAAGATAGGGATATATATCATCTAATACTCTATTAATATACTAAAGTAATAGATATTATTCAAGTGACGGAATAATATAAAACGAAATAGTAGTAAAAATTGAAAAAAAAAATGAGAATGTTTTTGGATAAGTGGCACTATACAAATAAATAGGACTTTTACCAATAGAAATCACTGACAACGATGTCTTCTGTTGGAAAATTCCGACGGCACAACGACAGTTCTTCGTGTGTCATCATTTTTTTACAAATCCAAAAAAATTTTAGAGGGAAAATTCGCAACAAAAATTGATAAGGTATCGACGGCTCTCTCCGTCGGTGTCTTAGTTTAGCGACGGACTTTTACGTTGTAAGTAACGAAATAGAGTTTTCGACAATGTTACCGGTAGTGAATTGAATTTCCTGACAGATTTACCTACGGATGCATCAACTTTGTCTGTGGATGAATGTTTGGCCTACGATTTTACCAACGACCAATCTGTCGGTACCTCTAAGCTGTCGGTGAGTCGTCAGTAATAAGGTTAGAAATGTTAAAATCGGGCAAATCTTCTTCCTCTGTAACCATTTCATTCACGTACCCTCTCCCTCTCAAACCCTCCCCTCCCAAACCATCCTGCCAGTCACTGACGAACCACCCCTGTCGCCGACGCCACCTCCGACTCTGATGCCGACGACTCAGGTACTCTCTCTCTCTCTCTCTCTCTCTCTCTCTCTCTCTCTCTCTCTCTCTCTCTCTCTCTCTCTCTCTCTCTCTCTCTCATTTCGTCTTCTTCTTTCTTCTTCTTCTAGCTGCTGCCACTATCGACTCCTTGCCATTGCCACCGCCACCAGTCGTCCACCTTAAAGCTGCAAGTCCAACTGGTATAATTTTTTTTCTGTGTATATAATGAAATGAAGTTTCAGAATCGAGTTTTTTTTTTTCTTTTTTCTGGTTACCTATTGTCTTTACATGTTTAGTTAATTGATTTCCAACCAATATTCCAATACTTTCTTTTCTTTTCTTTTTTTTTTTTTTTTGGTCGAAATTCCAATACTTTCCAATACTTTCTATATGTGAAAGTAATATTAGTGTTGATTTTAAGCATGTTTAATTGTGGTGGTTCCCAAGCAGTGGATGAAGGGAAGACTGGTTATGGTCAAGGTTGCCCCTTAGTGGAACATAATGTCTTTCTTAAAAAAGTGAACTCATCAACCAAATTAAGGCTATGCTTTAACATATACACTCCATCATATGTTTAGGGCTTTAGTTTTACAGATGTTAAGTTTAAAAATTTGCTACTTTTTCACTCTAATTTTCATATTTTCTCTCAAAAAAAATTTATCTTTTATAAAATCTAATTAAAAAATATACCTTTTAGAATTAAACTTCAATCTAAGTAGAGCAATTTCCTGCATATTTAATAAGCTCTTATATAATATGTAAAGAAGAAAGAAATATCATTCTCAAAGTTCTTAATTAACTCTTATATTTCACGAAGAATACTCTATAGTGCCTCAAATATACTCAAATTTTGATTGTGCTGACTTCTTATGCATTTGACTAAATAAATTTAGAAATTAAATTTCAAATTACATAAATTTCTTTTGATAGAAAATTATTTTCAATATTGAAAATATATGAATTACCCTTAAATTTGGAACAAGGTGAATGAAAAGATTTTGTAATTGAATACTCAAACAAAAATAATGTGAATAAAGAAAATATTGTTAATTAATTAACTTTGCCATAAATTTTAACTTAATTATATCATTTTAAATAATCATAAATATTGCTTATATATTTTTTATAATTAATCTAACATATGTCGTTCTAGAGTAATGGGAAGTAGGAGGTTGATTGAGATTTGGCTTGTGGATGGTTAATGTAATACTCTACGGAGTAAGCACCTAGCATTACTTTAAAATTTCGGGTGTTATAAAAATAAAATTTGGGATCCGATGTAGTGGAGTATAGTGTTTTTTGACGCTTAGTGGTAATTTATCGATACTTAGGTTATGAGAGTAAAGCTTTATTATTTTGAGCTTTTATTAGTGAGGTTTATAAATATATATATATATATATATTTTAAGTCGGATTTTTTTTCCAATATACTTGGCAAGCGTATTTTAGAAATTTAAGTACCTGATAATCTTACATAAGATTTTCTAAAAAAAAAAAAAAAAAAAAACTTAGTCATTAAGCAAATTGCCGCTACCTCAATGCACACCCGTCACCCCACCATATCTTTCCTTTTCTTTTTTTTTCTTTTTCCTTTCTTTCTTTTCTCCACTAATTGCGATAATGCATATATATGTCATAAGTCTTTTTCTTTTTTTGTTTCCCTAGCTTTTCGGCATACATATACATATATATATATATATAAATATTATGAGTCTTTTTCCTTAAGCTTTTGAGCAGCCATAGTAGTCTCCAATAGAGGTTAGTTTGCATGTCCTTTGCATGCTTTTTTTTTTTATTATTTTTTTCTTTTCATTAGATAATATATATAGTTTAGTGTAAATATATTTTCTAAAACCTGACACAAAATGTTTGCTACTTTTGGAACAATATAACTCAGTATGTTTTTTTTAGGTGTTCTCTACAATGTGTTACATGTTCCTTAGAAAATGCATAGGAGCGGTGCTCCATATAAGTGTTTTCTTTTCTAAAACAGATCATTATTATAGTGAAAAGGAATTTGTTTGTACACAGGTTTTCTGGAAATATTTATATGTTGGAAAATGCTGTAGGTTGAAAAGTTACATGTTTTGACATGCATGAATGTATAGATCTGACATTGGCATAATTGTGAAATTTGTATAAGCATGTGGTGAACTGGTGTATGGGAATTTTTGCTGAAACTATTCATGACTTGATTATGTCCTGACGGCCGAGCAAGCGGCCTTTCTGTTATGAACACATATGAAAACCCCATTCCGACCAGGGTTACAGTTTTGGTTATGATCATGTGTTTGGAAGCGTTAGAGGATTGTATTGTACGTGACTAGTTCCCTGTACGAGGGCCTTTTCTAATAGCATGGACGTTTAGACTCGGGAGTGTGGATCCACTCGAAGAGGGGCGTAGACCGTGGAGGGTGTGACGCAATCGGTCTACGTAGGCACCGCATTATGCTCTGCGATGGGACGGTCGCCTTGTGGGGAGCCAGGAGGGGCTTGAAACTAAGATTGGTCCCAGGGCAGACCTAGTAAGTCCCCTAAGAATCTGTAGCCTGTTTTGACCTGTGATATGAGAAGAGCGGTTGTTTGGTAATCAAGCACTCGTATAGCATTTGGCTGGTATTAACTACGAGATGCCGGACCTTGGTTCCAATGACCTCGTTTTGGGATCCGAACATTGTCTGTAGAGCCCGACTGTGGCATTGCATGTTTCTTTAAATTCAGGTATAGAAGCTGCGCTGATGTGTCTTGATTCGCTCAGACTTCCCAGCTGCGCTCAAAACCCTCGTGTCAGTTCAAGCATCAGTATTGTTAAAATAATAGAAGAAAATGTTTTCTTATAACATTGCATGAACTGTTTTCGTGAAACTGCATTATTATTGTTTCAAAGAAATCACTAAGACGCACACACACGTGTGGACTCACTGAGCATTCGCGCTCACGTTTTCCATATAATGTTTTCTCATCAAATTAACTCAGGACACATAGAGGCACGATAAGCCACTGAAGTTTTGGGCTTGGAGTTCTGGACCCAGTGTCCCTGGAAGGATATGTATTTATGTTCTGTTTTTCTTAGACTAGAGCCGGTTGTAAAATTTTTCTTTTTATTTTGTCATAAGGTTTTGTTGATGTAAGATACTTTTATTTTTGTATTAAAACGATTTTAAGAAGTTTTCTTAAATCTTGTATTTTGAGTGCACTAGTAGTAATCAGTTTACTTTAGTTTTCCACTGCGTACTTTGTGTATATACCTATAAGTGTTAACCTGGGGTTGTGTCTTTGTTTTGAGACTTATAGTTTAGTGCCGAGAGGCACATTGATACCCTACTCAGCTGCACTCGACCTAGTGGCAAGGTTAGGGTTATCTCAGGTGGTATCAGAGCATCTAGGTTCTGTACTAAGGTTGAATTGCTGGATTTTAGATAAGCTATAAGCGTAAACTATTTAAACTTTGATGTCAACCATTCGATTTATTAGTTAGTACTGACCCTAAGTTTCTGTTTTGTAGGTACTAAATGGCATACCCCTCTCATAGATGGATATACCAGGAGGGCACGTTCGTGGGCATAGCCCAGCAGGACTACATCATCATCATCGTATTCCCTTAGGGAGACTGTCCCAGAGAGGGAACCGATTCCGATGATTGACATTTCCGATAGTGAGTCAGTAGAGGGACTAATGGCACCAGGGATAGGGCTTGGAGCATCGATAGAAGAAGGTCCTAGTGAGCTCAAGTCAGACTCAGAGATGATGCCCGAGCTGGAAGGAGTGCCACCGGTGGACGCTGAGGGTACGACACCTTCGCAGCGAGTGGCACCCCATTATTAGTATTGCCTATTTGTGGTTATTGTCTGTGGCGTGAGCAACGAGTTGAGGCCGCTACTCATCAGATTGCGAAGTTGAGGGAGGAGATTTCTCATATGGATGCCTTATTTTACACGGCTCACCAGGCACGTCGACAGGAGACGAGAAGGCCGCTATTTTAGAGATGGATTTAGCCCAGATGCGAGAGGCACACGTGGCCCGGGAGAGAGAGATTCTGGAGTTGATCCATGAGCGGGACTGGTTTAGGCAATTTCTTGCTCAGCTCCTTAGCACTGCTAGAGACTCCGTAGATAGAGTCCGTGCCAAATCGGAGTCCCAGCCGGAAAGTCTTGATAGCTGGCACCATCAGGTGGAGTAGACTTAGGATAGGGTGCAAGGACTTTTGTGTATATAGTTATTTGAATAGGTATAAGTGGTGTCTTGATTGATGTGTGGCATGGTAGCCTTAGGATCATGGATAGGAGGTCCCCCGGTTTTTTGATATGTATAGTAACTTGATCACATATTTTTTGAGTGATAGGACCAGGATGATCTGTTTGTATTTTGACACCACTTGTACTAAAATCCTTATTTTGAGTTCTATGTATACATATATATGTATGTTCATATGTACATACTGATGTTGGTGCCTGTGATGAGTTTATATTTACTTGTTATGGAGTATCTGTAAACTTAGAAGTTTATTGGTGTTGGAACTTTTTGGTTTTTTAGAAACATGTCAGGTTCACGATCTTCCAACCATGCAGACGAGGTTGTGTCTGAAAGTTTTCAAAACAGACAGTCTGAACCCATGAGGGAGGCCATACCGCGTCCAGAACAAGCCATGCACAAGGTAATTGAGAATTTCATGATCAGGATGATGGAATTGCTAGAGGCTTCAATGGCTACAAGAAGAAACGAACGAGTACCGACCACTGGAGCAGATGGGGCATTAGAAAGATTGAAGTTTCGACCCCCAGAGTTCTATGGAGAGGTTGAGTAAGAAATCAAAGCTGAACTGTTCCTCGAGCAGCTGAATGATATTTATAATACCCTTAAGTACGAGGACGCCTTGAGGGTAACGTTCACAGCTTTTAGATTTCGTGGAATGGCAAAGGATTGGTGGCTTAGATCGTCCGAAGCCCGCGCACTTAAGGATCAACCATGGACTTGGAGCTATTTTAAAAAAGGATTCAAAAAGAGTACATACCTTGCTGGGTTTGTGAGCAATAAGAGGACGAGTTTCAGCAACTGAGACAAGGTAACCTGATAGTTACCCAGTATATGGCAAAATTCAATAGGTTAGCGAAGTATTATTTAAGATTAATAGACACTGATGAAAATAAGATGCGACAATTTATAAAAGGATTAAGAGTTGAACTGCAATGGGCATTAGCTCCCTTGCCACCGATGGGATTCGCGGCCGCAATTGAACCACCACAAGGACGGAGATGGCTGATCAAGCGGTTATACAGAGGAAAGCAGCTATTAGCTCAGCTGCAACCCCATATAAACGTCTTGGACAAGGACCATGGAAACTTAGGGATTCCAAGAGACCCCGTGGCGAGCAAAAGACTGGAAATAAAGACCGACCGACCCTAATCCCTAGAGGAATCCATAGAATATGTACATACTATGGACGAAGTGGACATGTGGCAGAACTGTGTTATCAGAAGTCAAGATTAAGTTACTGGTATGGAAACCAGGACATGTTAGAGAAGAGTGCCCAAAGATACAACCAGCACCTCTGGAGACGTCCAAAAGAACAGGCCAACACCCGACTATGGGAGGAGCAACAGAAGGAAGGAATGATAAGCCACAGGTGAAGGCTAAAGTTTATGCATTGGATGGACTGCCCGTAGACACCGAAGCCGAAGTAGTTGAAGGTACAAATCAAATTTTTCTCAACCACAAGAATACTCATTGATCCTGGAGCTATGCATTCTTTTGTGAGCTTGTATTTCATAAAACATATTCCTATACCTTCTGTTAACATTCATTATCAGTTAATAGTTAGCACTCTTATGGGTGTGAGTAAGATAAATGAAGTAAAGTACCCAGATTGTGACATCTGTGCCAAGAGTGTGGTTTTATCCAGAGATTTAATTGTCTTACCATTTAAGGGTTATAACGTGATACTTGGGATGGTCTGGTTGTCTAAACATTACGTCCAAGTGGATTGTCGATGGAAGATGGTAAAGTTTAGCAAACCAAGTATGTCAATCCTTGTGTTCTAAAGTAAGCAAACGAAACGAGAGAATCCCTTGTTGTCTGGCATGAAAGCCAAAAAGTTGCTATGGAAATGATGTCAAGGGTACTTAGCATATCTACTCAACAAGCCTAAAGAAGAGGTAAAATTAGGAACGGTACCCATAGTAAAGGAGTATATAGATATTTTTCCTGAGTTAACGATGTTGCCCCCAGACCGAGAAGTGGAGTTCAGCATATAACTGGTACCTGATGCTAAACCAATATCTTGAACTCCATATCTGATGGCACAGGAAGAGTTGAAAGAGTTGAAAAAAGAACTACAGGAACTGTTGCAGCAAGGATACATCCGTCCAAGTATATCTCCTTGGGGTGTGGTCGTATTTTTTGTAAAGAAGAAGGATGGAACCCTCAGGATGTGTATAGATTACAGAGGATTGAATAGTGCGATAGTCAAGAACAAATACTCACTTCCACTTATTGATGAGTTATTTGATCAACTTCGAGAAGCGAGATGCTTTCTAAATTGGACCTAAAGCAAGGGTATTATCAAGTCAGGATAAGAGAAAAGGATATTCTGATGACGGCTTTCAACACACGATATGGACATTATGAGTTTGTGGTCATGCCATTTAGATTGACTAATGCACCTGCGACATTTATGGACTTGATGCATAGAGTCTTTAGTCTTTACTTTGATAAGTTTGTGGTGATTTTTATTGACGATATTCTCGTTTATTCATCCAACCCTGAAGCTCATGAACAGCATCTTCAAAAAGTGTTGCAAACCCTACGGGAGTATAAGCTGTATGCCAAGTTTAGTAAATGTGAGTTCTGGATGAGTCAAGTCACTTTCCTAGGATATGTTATCACCCAGGAAGGGATCTTAGTAGATTCGGCAAAAGTAGAAGCAGTGACTCATTGGGCGTAACCCCAAACACCAACCGAAGTACTTAGTTTCTTGGGTATGGCAGGATACTACCGGAGATTCATAAAAGACTTTTCTAGGATTGCTAGACCTCTAACACAATTAACTAGAAAAGCAACCAAGTTTGAATGGACCGAGAAGTGTGAGAAGAGTTTTCAAGAATTGAAGAATCGACTGACTTCGGCATCAGTGTTAACATTGCTCGATTCGAACAAGGAATTTTCACTGTATACGGATGTAACGCCCTACTCTATAAGCACCTAGCATGATTTTAAAATTACGGACGTAATGAAAATAGAGTTTTGATTTATATTGGTGGGATTTAGTGGTTTTGGCACTTAGTGTTATTTTGGGGATATTTAGGAATAAGAATAAAATTTTATTATATTGAGGTTTTTTTATTAAGGTTTATAAGTGCCTTTAAGTGGATTTTATTTTTAATACATAGTGTATTTATTTTAAAATTTTAAATACTTGACATTTTCATATAGGGATTTAAAAAAAAAAACTTAACAATTAAGAAACCCGCCGCTACCTACGTAACCACCGTCACCCAACCAATTTCCGCCGTCTTCTTTTCTTTTCTTTCTATTTCCCCCACTAACCGCCACAATATAATATATATATATATATATATAGAGAATTTACATGCCATTTTGTTTTGGCAAGGAAAAAAAAAAAAAAAAGAAGGGGAAAAGAGAAAGTAAACTTCAAGTTAGTGATTTTCTTTTTCTTTTTTTTTCTTTTCTTTTATTTCCATTCCCATGAAGGTTATATAAGTAAATAGGTATATATATATATATTTTTTTAAATTGGTTACTTGTTTTAGGATTTAAATGTATTAAATAGATTTTTAGTATATAGTATATAGTTAATTATGGTTTCTTGGGAGAGTATATTTTTTTTAAGAGTATAGGATTTTCGATCTTCTTAAAGAATTATTATGAGTATATATATAAGTTTATATCTCCTAAGCTCATTTGGTAGGATCTCGATATTATTTAAGGAATAGGGCTATTTAATCGGTACCCAAGTATTAAGCATTTTTGCAATATTATTTTGTAGGATCTTAGCACCAGATCTGCATCCAGGTGAGTCCACAAACTCCATTTTTTATTTTAAATACTACAAGACGTATAAATATGTTTTTTTTGAACCATTACAAAATATTGCTATTTTTGGAACGATATCTCTCAGCATATTTTTGGAGATCTTCTCCACAATGTGTTACGTGTTTCCTAGAAAAATGCATAGGAGCGGTGCTCCATATAGGTGTTTCTTTTAAAACAAACTATTACGGTGATGCATAAGAATTTTGTTGAATACAGGTTTTTCGGAAATATTTATATATTGGAAAATGTTCTAGCTTGAAAAGTTACGTATTTTGACATGCACGAATATAGATCTGGCATTGGCATAATTGTGAAATTTCCATAAGCATGTGATAACTGGCGGATGAGGATTTTTACTACTCTGTAATGTTTTTGACTTGAATCAATTCCGGTGGCCGGGCAAATGGCCCTTTGGTTTGTAAATACATATGAAAACCTCATGAGGCTGTGTCGGAAAGTTTTCAAAACAGACAGTCTGAACCTATGAGGGAGGCCACACCTCGTCCAGAACAAGCCACACACAAGGTAATTGAGAATTTTATGATCAAAACGACAGAATTGTTAGAAACTTCAATGGCCACAAGAAGAAACGAACGAGTACCAGCCACGGGAGCAGATGAAGCACTAGAATGATTTCTTAAGTTTTGACGAGTTCTATGGAGACGTTAAGCAAGAAATTAAAGCTGAACTGCTCCTTGAGCAGTTGAATGATATCTATGGTACCCTTAAGTATGAGGATATCTTGAGGGTGGCGTTCGCCGCTTTTAGACTACGAGGAATGGCAAATGATTGGAGAGCTTCCGAAGCTCGGACACTTAAGAACCAACCATGGGCCTGGAACGATTTTCAAGAAGAATTCAAAAATGAATACATACCTCGTTAGGTTCGTGAACAACGAGAGGATGAGTTTAAACAATTGATACAGGGTAACCTGACAGTTGCTCAGTATACGGCAAAGTTCAATAGGTTGGCTAAGTATTGCTTAAGGTTGATAGATACTGATGAAAATAAGACGCGACAATTTATGAAAGGATTAAGGGTTGAACTGCAACGAGCATTGGCTCCCTTGCCACCGATGGGATTGCGGCTGTAGTTGAAGCCGCCACACGAACAGAGAAGGCTGATCAAGTGGTTTTACATAGGAAAACAGCCATTGGTTCAGCGGCGACTCCATATAAACGTCCTGGATAAGGACCATGGAAACCTAGAGATTTCAAGAGATCCCGTGGTGAACAAAGGACTGGAAATAAAGGCCGACCAATCCTAACCCCTAGAGGAGCCGACAGAGTATGTACATACTATGGACGAAGTGGGCATGTGGCTGAAATGTGTTATCGAAAATTAAGGTTATGTTTCAAGTGTGAAAAACTAGGACATACTAAGGACCAGTGCCCTGAGATGCAACAAGTACCTCCATAGACGTTCAGAAAAGCGTGCCGACCCCCAGTTATAAGAGGAGCAACGGAAGGAAGGAATAATAAGCCACAAGTAAAAGCTAAAGTTTATGCACTGGATGGATTGCCCGTAGATACTGAAGCAGAAGTAGTTGAAGGTATGATACAAATATTTTCTCAACCAGCAAGAGTACTCATTGACCCTGGAGCTACGCATTCCTTTGTGAGTTTGCATTTCATATACCTTCTGTTAACATGCATTACCAGTTGATAGTTAGCACTCCTATTGGCGTAAATAAGATAAATGAAGTAAAGTACCCTGATTGTGACATATGTGTCGAGAATGTAGTTTTATCCGGAGATTTAATTGCCTTACCATTGGAGGGATATGACGTTATACTTGGGATGGACTGGTTGTCTAAACATTATGCCCAAGTAGATTTTCGACGAAAGTTGGTTAAGTTTAGCCGACCGAGTATGCCAATCCTGGTGTTCCAAGGGAAGCGAACAAAATGAGAGAATCTCTTTTTGTCTGGCATGAAAGCCAGAAAGTTGCTATGGAAAGGAAGTCCAGGGTACTTAGCATAGTTACTCAACAAGCCTAAGGAGGAGGTAAAATTAGATACATTACTTGTAGTGAAGGAGTTTGTGGATATTTTTCCTGAGGAGTTGACGACGCTACCCCCAGATCGAGAAGTGGAGTTCAGCATAGAATTGGTACCTGATGCTAAACCAATATCTCAAACTCCATATCGGATGGCACAGGAGGAACTAAAAGAGTTGAAAAAGCAACTACAAGAACTGTTACATCAAGGATACATTCGTCCAAATACATCTCCTTGGGGTGCGCCAGTTTTGTTTGTAAAGAAGAATGATGGAACCCAGGATGTGTATAGATTACAGAGGATTGAATAGTGTGACAATCAAGAATAAATACCCACTACCCCTCATTAATGAGTTATTTGACCAACTCCGAGGAGCGGGATGTTTTTCCAAATTGGACTTGAGGCAGGGGTATTATCAAGTCAGGATAAGAGAAAAGGATATTCCGATGACGGCATTCAACACACGATACGGGCATTACGAGTTTGTGGTTATACCGTTTGGATTAACCAATGCACTTGTGACATTTATGGACTTGATGCATAGTCTTTAGTCCTTATCTGGATAAATTTGTCGTGATTTTTATTGATGATATTCTTGTTTATTCACCCAACCCTGAAGCTCACGAATAATATCTTCGAAAAGTGTTGCAAACTCTACGGGAGCATAAGTTGTATGCTAAGTTTAGTAAATGTGAGTTCTGGATGAGTCAAGTTACTTTCCTATGATATGTTATCACCCAGGAAGGAATCTCGGTGGATCCGGTGAAAGTAGATGCAGTGACCCATTGGGCACTACCCAAACCACCAACTGAAGTACGTAGTTTCTTGGGTATGGCGGGATACTATCGGAGATTCATAAAAGACTTTTCCAGGATTGCTAGCCCTCTAACACAATTAACCAAAAAAGCAACCAAGTTTGAATGGACGGAGAAGTGCGGGAGGAGTTTTCAAGAATTAAAGAACCGACTGACAACAGCACCAGTGTTAACATTACCCGATCCGAACAAGGAATTTTCATTGTATACAGATGTTTCAGGGGAAGGTCTAGGAGCTGTGTTGATGCAAGACAGGAAGGTTGTTGCTTATATTTCAAGAAAGTTGAAGGATCATGAACGGAATTATCCGACACACGATTTGGAATTAGCAGCCATTGTATTTGCACTTAAGAAGTGGCGACACTACTTGTATAGGGCTAAGTATGAGATATTCACTGATCATTTGAGCTTAAAGTATCTGTTTTCTCAGAAGGACTTGAACATGAGACAAGACGATGGATGGAACTGCTGGAAGAATATCGATGCCCAATTAACTATCATCCAGGAAAGGAGAATGTGGTGGCCGATGCATTGAGTAGAAAAGCAAAGATATCAAAGTAGTGATTTTCTTTTTCTTTTTTTTTTCTTTTCTTTTATTTCCATTCCCATGAAGGTTATATAAGTAAATAGGTATATATATTTTTAAATTGGTTAGTTGTTTTAGGATTTAATTGTATTAAATGGATATTTAGTATATAGTATATAGTTAATTATGGTTTCTTGGGAGAGTATATTTTTTTTAAGAGTACAGGATTTTCGATCTTCTTAAAGAATTATTAGGATTATATACATATAAGTATATATATATCTCCTAAGCTCATTTGGTATGATCTCGATATTATTTAAGGAATATGGCTATTTGATCGGTACCCAAGTATTAAGCATTTTTGCAATATTATTTTGTAGGATCTTAGCACCAGATCTACATCCAGGTGAGTCCGCAAACTCCATTTTTATTTCAAATATTACAAGACGTATAAATATGTTTTTTTTGAACCATTACAAAATATTGTTATTTTTTGAACGATATCTCTCAACGTGTTTTTGGAGATCTTCTCCACAATGTGCTACGTGTTTCCTAGAAAAATGCATAAAAGCGGTGCTCCATATAGGTGTTTCTTTTAAAACAGGCTATTACGGTGGTGCATAAGAAGTTTGTTGTATGCAAGTTTTTCGGAAATATTTATATATTGGATAATGTTCTAGCTTGAAAAGTTACGTATTTTGACATGCACGAATATAGATCTGGCATTGGCATAATTGTGAAATTTTCATAAGCATGTGATAACTGGCGGATGAGGATTTTTACTACTCTGTAATATTTATGACTTGAATCAATTCCAGCTGCCGGACAAATGGCCCTTTGGTTTGTAAATACATATGAAAACCTCATTCCGACAAGTTTGTTGAAAATCAAGTGAACGGACGCGTTAGCAGATTGTACTGTACGTTGCTAGTTCCCCGTACTAGGGCCTCTTCCAATAACGTGGACGGGTTTTTGACTTTGAGGGTAGATCCACTTGAAGAGGGGCATAGACTGCGGAGGGTGTGGCCCAATCGGTCTATGTAGACACCGCATCATGCTCTGCGGTGGGGTTCAGCCGCCTAGTGGAGAGTTAGGAGGGGCTCGAAACCGAGGTTGGTCCTAGGGCAGACCTGGTAGGTGCCCCAGGAGTCTATAGCCTATTTTGACCAGTGATATGGGAGTGCGGTTGTTTGTAATCGAGCGCTCGTATGGTGTTTGGTTGTTATTGACTACGAGATGCCGGAACTTGGTTCCGATGACCTTGTTTTGGGGATCCGGACTTTGTCCGTGGAGCCCCACTGTTGCATTAAATGTTCTTTTAAATTTAGGGCATAGAAGCTGTGTTAATGTGTCCTGATTCGCTCAGACTTCCCAGCTGCGCTCGAAACCCTCATATAGGTTCAAGCATCAGTTTTGTTAAGATAGTAAAAGAAATATTTTTCTTATAACATTGCATGAACTGTTTTGTGAAACGGCATCGTCATGGTTTTAAAGAAATCACTACCGCGCACACACACGTGGACTCACTGAGCGTTCGCGCTCACGTTTTTTCCATATCATGTTTTCTTCTCAGAGTAGCTCGGAATGGTCAAGAGCCCAGCAAGCCACTGAAATTTTAGGCCAGGAGTTTTGGATCAAATCTCCCTAGAAGGGCATATGTTTATGTTTTATGTTTTTAGACTCGAACCGTCTGTAAAGTTTCTTTTTATGTTGTCGTGTAAGTTGTTGATGTAAGATACTTTTATTTTTATAATAAAACGACCATGAGAAGTTGTTTTTTTTTTAGATCCTGTGTTTTGAGCGCACTAGTAGTATCTAGTTTACTTAAGTTTTCCACGTACTTTGTGTGGTAGTGTTGTTCTAGGGTTGTGTTTTATTGTTGAACTTATAATTTAGTGCCTAGAGGCATGCAGACGCCCTACTCAGCCGCAGTTGACCTAGTGGCAGGGTTGGGGGCATCACAACGGATGCTTCAGGAGAAGGTCTAGGACCTGTGTTGATACAAGACAGGAAGGTTGTCGCTTATATTTAGAGGAAATTGAAGGATCATGAACGAAATTATCTAACACACGATTTAGAATTAGCAGCTATCTTGTTTACGCTTAAGAAGTGGCGACACTACTTGTATAGAGCCAAATATGAGATATTTACCGAATCATAAGAGCTTAAAGTACCTATTTTCCCAAAAGGACTTGAGCATGAGACAACGTCGATGGATGGAACTACTGGAGGAATATCGATGCCCAATTAACTACCATCCAGGGAAGGCGAATATAGTGGCAGATGTATTAAGTAGAAAAGCAAAGATATCAAGTCTTAGCTTAACATCCATCCTACAATAGGATATTAAAAGTGTCCAAATGAATAATAAGGAGTTCCAGGAGTTTAAAAGCCGTGTGGAAGCCAAGAAATTGGAGAATTTTCGAACATTAGGGGATGATGGGAGTCTGTATTTTCATAATCAGTTGTGTGTACCCGATGAAACTGAACTTAAGCGTAAAATACTAGAGGAAGCCCACAGAAGTAAATATTCAATGCATCTTGGAGAGAATAAGATGTACAAAGACTTAAAACAAAAGTTTTAGTAGAATGGAATGAAGAGAGAGATTGCAGAGTATATAGCAGCTTGTCTCATATGTCAAAGGGTTAAGGCAGAGCATCAAAAGTCAGCAGGACTACTACAACCGCTATCTGTTCCTGAATGAAAATGAGATCATGTGACAATGGACTTTGTCATAGGATTGCCCCGGACCAAGGGGTATAAAGATGCTATCTGGGTGATCATTGATCGCTTAACGAAAGTGGCACATTTCATTGCCGTTAAAATGACATACAGTTTGGACAAGCTAGCGCAAATCTATGTAAACGAGATTGTTCGACTTGATGGAGTGCCCGTTGACATTGTATCCGATAGAGACCCAAGGTTTACCTCAAGGTTTTGGTCCAAGTTCCAGGCAGCTATAGGAACCAACTTAAGTTATAGTACTACAGCATACTCCCAAACTGATGGACAGTCTAAAAGAACAATTCAAACCTTAGAGGATATACTGAGAGCTTGCAACTTAGACTTTGGGAACAAGTGGGTTGACAATCTGGCTTGTGCTGAATTTGCTTATAATAATAGCTACCACTCCTTGATAGAAATGGCACCATTTGAAGCATTATATGGTAGGAGATGTAGAACACTCTTGTACCGAGATGAAGTCGGAGTTCGATCTCATTGGAGACAAAGAAACTTGATGCCAGAGTTGGAGGAGACGCAGAAACAAGTTAGGATAATTCAAGAACGGCTCCGGACAGCTAAAAGTAGACAAAAGAACTATGTCGATAATCGAAGGAGGGATCTAGAATTTAGTGTGGGAAATCGAGTTTTCTTAAAACTTACACTGCATCACGGAAAGCTTAGATATTCCAAGGGAGGAAAGTTAAGCCCCCGATATATAGGACCGTTTGAAATTATTGATAGGGTTAGTAAAGTAGCATATCGACTAGCCTTATCGAGTGAGATGATAGGTATACATGACGTATTTAATGTATCACAATTGAAGAAGTGCCACCCTACACCTGATCAGGTTCCGAATGATGACCAATTAGAATTATGAGCCGATCTATCATTTGAAGAAAAACCCACTAAGATTATAGAATGAAGCTTAAAAGAGTTATGCGGAAGACAAATTCCAATGTCTAAAGTTGTATGGAGGCATCATGGAATTGAAGAGACAACCTGGGAAACTGAAGAGTACCTGAAGGAGAAGTATCCAGAACTTATAGGTACGTGACTAGTAAATTTCGATGACGAAATTTCTTTTAAGGAGGGTAGAATGTAACGCCCTACCAAGTAAGCACCTAGCATGACTTTAAAATTTCGGGTGTTATAAAAATAGAATTTGGGATCCGATGTAGTGGAGTATAACGTTTTGACATTTAATGCTAATTTGTCGATACTTAGGTATGAGAGTAAAGCTTTATTATTTTGAACTTTTATTAGTGAGGTTTATAAATATATATATATATATATATTTTAAGTGGGATTTTTTTTTCTAGTATACCTGGCAAGTGTATTTTAGAAATTTAAGTACCTGATAATCCTACATAAGGTTTTCTAAAAAAACAAATTCAGTCAGTAAGCAAATTGCCGTCACCTCAACGGCACACCCGTCACCTCACCATATCTTTCCTTTCTTTTTTTTTTTTTTTCCTTTCTTTCTTTTCTCCCCTAACCGCCATAATGCCTATATATATATATATATATATGTCATAAGTCTTTTTCTTTTTTTTTCCCGTGGCTTTTCGGCAGCCATACACACACACACACACATATATTATGAGTCTTTTTCCTTAAGCTTTTGAGCAGCCATAGTAGTCTCCAATTGAGGTTAATTTACATGTCCTTTGCATGCTTTTTTTAATTATTATTTTTTTCTTTTCATTAGATTATATATATAGTTTAGTTAAAGTTTGTGCTTTTTTTCAGGATTTAAATGTCTTAAATGGATTTTAATATATATTTAATTATGGTTACTTAGGAGAGCATTTTTTTAAAGGTATAGGATTTTCGATCTTTTTAAAGAATTATTATGAGTATATATATATATGTATATATACATCATAAGTTTATTTCGTAGGATCTTGATATTATTTAGGGAATAGGATTACTTGTTTGGTACCTAAATATTAAACAATTTCTTATTACTATATTTGTAGGATCTTAGCACCAGATCTAAATCCAGGTGAGTCCACAAACCCTGTTTCATTATATTATTTCAAATAGTATAGGTTATGTAAATATGTTTTCTAAAACCTGACAAAAAATGTTTGCTGCTTTTGGAACAATATAACTCACCATGTTTTTTTGGAGATATTCTCCACAGTGTGTTACATGTTCCTTAGAAAATTCATAGAAGAGGTGCTACATATAGGTGTTTTCTTTTCTAAAACAAATCATTATTATGGTGAAAAAGAATTTGTTTGTACACAGGTTTTCTAGAAATATTTATATGCTGGAAAATGCTCTAGCTTGAAAAGATATATGTTTTGACATGCATGAATGTATAGATCTTTCATTGACATAATTGTGAAATTTGCATAAGCATGTGGTGAACTGGCGGATAGGGATTTTTGTTGAAAATATTCATGACCTGATTATGTCCTGACGGTCGGACAAGCGGCCTTTCTGTTACAAACACATATGAAAACTCTATTCTGACCAAGGTTACGGTTCTGGTTATGATCATGTGTTCAGAAGCATCAGCGGATTGCACTGTACGTGGCTAGTTCCCCGTATGAAAGCCTCTTTTGAGCGTGGACGTTTCATATTCGAGAGAGTGGATCCACTTGAAGAGGGGGCGTAGACCATGGAGGGTGTGATCCAATCGGTCTACGTGGACATCGCATTATGCTTTGAGGTGGGACGGCCGCCTTGTGGAGAGTCAGGAGGGGCTTAAAACTAAGGTTGGTCCCAGGGCAGACCTGGTAGGTGCCCCAAGAATCTGTAACCTGTTTTGACCAGTGATATGGGAAGAGTAGTTGTTTGGCAATCAAGCGCTCGTATGGTGTTTGGCTGGTAATGACTACGAGATGCCGGACCTTGGTTCCGATGACCTCGTGTTGGGATTCGGACGTTGTCCGTGGAGCCCGACTGTAGCATTGCATGTTTCTTTAAATTCGGGTGTAGAAACTACCGCTGATGTGTCTTGATTTACTTAGACTTCCCAGCTGCGCTCGAAACAATTGTGTCAGTTCAAGCGTCAGTATTGTTAAATTAATAGAAGAAAATATTTTCTTATAACGTTGCATGAACTGTTTTTGTTAAACTGCATCATCATTGTTTCAAAGGAATCACTAAGACGCACACACGCACACACACACACACAAACACATACGTGAACTTACTGAGTATTTGTGCTCACGTTTTCCATATCATGTTTTCTCCTCAAATTAACTCAGGACATGTAGAGGCAAAATAAGCCGCTGAAGTTTTGGTCTTGGGGTTCTAGACCCATTGTCCTTGGAAGGATATGTATTTGTGTTCTATTTTTCTTAGACTCGAGCCAGTTGTAAAATTCTTCTTTTATTTTGTCATAAAGTTTTGTTGATGTAAGATACTTTTATTTTTGTATTAGAACGATTTTAAGAAGTTTTCTTAAATCTTGTGTTTTGAGCACACTAGTAGTAACCAGTTTACTTAAGTTTTTTGCTGCGTACTTTGTGTACATACCTATAAGTATTAACCCGAAGTTGTATTTTTGTTTCGGAACTTATAGTTTAGTACCGAGAAGCACACTGATACCCTACTCAGCCGCAGTTGACCTAGTGACAAGGTTGGGGATATCTCAGTTGACTTGCATGACGGCTAAAAATGGGTTGGTTTTGTTTTTACTTTCTAAGTGAAAGGTGAAAAAAGTCCCTTCCACTTTAACTATCCAAATGCATTTCTTGTAGGAAATCCTCTTGTAAATTTGTTTTAGTTTTATTAATTCTTCTTTTTTTTTATTAATTCTCTTGTGAATTTGTTTTAATTTTTTATAATTTGTGCTCCTCTCTTATATTGAGTTTCCGATTTAACATTTTGATTTTCTTAGAGTTTTATAATTTATTATAGGGTTTTAAATTTTATATATTTATTGAAATGTATTTTAGACAATCCCTTTTATAAAAATATCTATATAATCGAGTACTTGGTTTTTATGGTATTTAAGATGATGATAGAAAAAAATTAAAATATTACCTTAGTAATTAATAAAAATCGTCCGCAAAATAGCTTTTTTTTTTTTTGGTTGATGTAGGATTAATTCAGGTATAGAAGTCAATTATAGAAAATACTTTCTTGATTTTATTAATGAAGGTATAGTTATGGTGATTAAGTAATTTTAGTGTTTAATATTATTCTCTGTTTTTTTTATAGTTTTGTTCGTTAGGATTATTCGGTGGCTTTGTACGTTATTATATACACATTAGAGGTATGTTTTTTTTTAATTTAAACTTTATTTTACAAGGGAGCCCTAACTCTTTAAAGGTTTACGAGGGAGCCCTGACTCTTAATTATTTGTTTGATGTCTGTTTGTAGCTTGTTTGAGTGGCATGTGTGCCTGAAAATGTCTGTAATATAGAGGGAACTCCCCAAAATTTTACTAAACTTATAAAAAACTTTGAATTTTTAGTAATGACTTAACGTTGAATTTGAAACAAAACGAGAAGTTGAAACTTTGTAAATCTTTTAAGGAAAACTTTGTTAAGAATATAAACACTAAAACAGTAAACCCTAAACCCTATACATAAAACCGAAATCCTAAACCCTAATGATTGTATAAGACTATAAGGAAAACTTTGTTAAATTATAAACCCTAAAACCCTAAACCCTAACCCTTAACCTTTAAGTACGTCTAAAATTTAAACTTTATAATCATTTCATAGAAGTTACGGAACTAACAATTGTTTCTCCTAATCATTCTTAAAGGCTATGGAAAAAATATCAAACTGTAGTTAGATATATATAGAAGAGGGCACGGGATTAAGGTCTTACTATTCAATTCATCAAGGGGGTAGATCGTTTTATTCGTTAGTGTATTGAATCCAATAATGGACGTGAAAATGCATTGAGATGTCTGTGTTCAAAGTGTAAAAACAAGAAGATTATACATTCAAAGATTGTGAAAGAACATCCTTTGCAGTGGGGATTCGTGCCTTGTTATCATAATTGGACAACTCATGGTGAAACCCCTATATGATGAAGAACGTATTCTTACAGAACATGCTGCTTCACTCCGGTCTGATATTGAAGTAGAAAGTTAACTTTCATTGCCAACTGAAAACAACTCGTATCGTGAGATGATATTTGATACAGTCGATCCGAACATTTTATCTCAAGATGAAAAACCTAATCTTGAGGCGAAAAAGTTTTTTGACATGTTAAGAGTGATAGAGAAACCATTGGTTGATGGGGATGACAGGCATTCAATCTTATATGCGATTGTTGAGTTGTTGTCATTAAGTCCGAGAATGAATGGACTCAAAAGTCGTACAATGATGTTTGTGCATTCATAAAGAAGCATTTGTTGCTGGGAAATCATATGGTCGAAGATTGATACGCGATGCAGAAATTGATTTCTGATTTAGGATTGCCAGTGTAGAGGATTAATGTTTGTTTCAATAGTTGTATGCTTTATTAGAAGGATGACTCAGATAGAACAGAATGTAAATTTTGTGGTAGTCATCGGTACAAGATATGTAGGAATAAAAGAGGGAAGAAGAGGAAACTGGAGCCAGAATCGATGAAAACGATGTTTTACTTTTCGTTAACTCCTAGGTTATAAAGATTGTATGCATCGAAAAGAACTACCGAGCACAGAAATAGCATGCAGAAAGCTCACAGGAGCCCGGATTTGATGAATCATCCTAGAGATGGTGAAGCATGGAAGCATTTTGACAGAATTTACTCTGACTTTTCGGCAGAACCGAGAAACCTGAGGCTTGATTTGTGTACGGATGGGTTTTCATCTTTTGGAATGGCGGGAAAAACATACTCCTTGTTACTAGTAATGGTAACACCGTATAACTTGTCACCTTGGATGTGTATGAAAAAGGAGGTAACTTTCTTAACGGTTCTCATCCCGAGTCCGAAAATCTGAAAAGCAACTTGGTTGTTTGTTTGCAACTATTGATAGAAGAGTTAAATCAATTGTGGGATATTGGGACCCTTACTTCATGTAGAAGAAATAGAATTTCAAAATGAGGGTCGTACTTCTTTGGACAGTTAGTGATTTCCTGGCATACGATATGTTGAGCTATTGGAGTATAGCAGGATTGTTAGCTTGTCCGTATTGTAGGGAACAGACACAGTCCTTTAGGTTGCAAAATGGTAGAAAACAATATTAGTTCGATTGCCACTGATATTTTTTGCCACCAGATCATCAATTTAGATGAGATTCGAGGTCTTTCGGGAAAGGTAAAGGTGACCACTGCTCGTCACCTCTGCCACGACTTTCCGGAGAGCTCATATAGGATTAGGTCTAGGAGTTTCCAAACTTACCAAAACAAGAAAGGAATTGGGCAAGGAAGATTGTAGGGAAAATGATCACAACTAGACAAGATAGGAAGGATTTGGGATCTTCCTTATTGGAGTACCCTCTTAGTCCACCATAATATTGACCACCTTCTCTCTCTCCAAATTGCAGTGTTTACTAGGGGAGGAGATTTCTCTTGCAAGATAGGGAGGATTAGGGAAATTTTCTGGTGGATATTGAGAAGAATGATTGAAAGAGGACGGTGATGACCGAGGAGAGAGAGTTTTATCTTTTATTTGATAGAATTTATTAATAAAATATATTAAATCAAGAATATGACAAAATGATACTGGTACATAGAAACATTAGAGATGAATCGAATCGTAATCTTTGAAGTCTGGATATATATATAGTCTTTCAAATTTAATGATTTAACACTCCATCTAATAGACAGATGAGGGCAAACAATACTTGAAATCGAAAGCAATTTTGTCAAAAATTGAAAGCAAGTAGCCTATATTATTTTATTTACTACGAGATTAGGGTATTAACAATATTAAGGTTAGTTTAGCACAACGGTTGTCAAACGTAATTATATCAAATGTGCTTTTAGCAATCGTGATTTTAAAATCACAATGAGTTTTAGCCTTAGTTTGGTTCGGGTGAAGTCAAAGAGGGGAATAGGAGGGGATGTAAATCAAATATGTAAATATTCTATTTACGTTGTTTAGTTGCAACGTATAAGTAGAGGGGATGTAAATAAGGAGGGAGAGCTCTCCCCCTCTACGTCAGCAAATTAGTTCCTCCCAAAACGAATGGATTGGGGCATAAATGAAGATAAAAAGTCCATTTTATCCTTTTACAAATTAGTTTATTACAAATTTATCCTAAACTAAACTCCTACCCAATATATAACATTCTTAACTTTGGGCAATAGATATAATAATAAATTATATATAATAAAAATTATTTACCTTCTACTTTTCACTCCAATAAATGGATGGGGGTAAATGTGAATTACTTCCTGCCACTTCAACCAAACAATTTTAAAATAAATGAATATACTTCCCCTATTAGAAGTAAATTGTGTCACTTCCCTTTCCCCTCCCCTTCCCCCTATGTGAACCAAATTAGAGCTTAGTATTTGGAAAGAATTTCAAAACTCAGCTTTTGCAACTAAACGTGATAATTCAAGTGTTTGACCGTCATTATACAAACGTGATTTTGAATAACAAATGTTCAGAATACCTATTGTATAATTCCTTTATAAATTATTATTCATTCTTGTTTCTTAAGTAATATTTTTTTCTAATACATTTTTAATTAATACTCTATGTTTTTCAAAACTAAAGTTTTATTCTAACCAGAACTATCAAATAATAATTCTTACCAAAAAATAATTAAATAAAACTAATTATTTATCATGAAATTATACATACTCTTTTTTATTTTTTTTTTTTAAAAATGTAAAAATTATTGAACCAAATATAACTATTTAAAATAAATAACGAAAAAGTTTATACAATGAGATCTAAAATAAACAATAAAATTCTAATAATGTATAGGGCCTAAGAAAATATATAAGATAGTTTTGGAAAATTTTAAAATATAATCACGATTAAAAAAATTGAGTATAGTAATTTTTCAAATCTTAAAAATATCACGCTTAAAAAAGTTATACGGGATTGTAAAATTAATTATCAAAAACCTATCAAAATAGTGTTTTGATTTCAAAAACGCTTTTGATCTAAAAAAAAATAAAAATGTCCCAAACATCTACTCATTCAATGAAAAATATGTATTATAAATTTGTACAAGTCAAAGGTATTTTTCTCCTAATAAGTTCGTAAGCAAATTGCATCCAGGGAAGCGTGTATATATATATATATATATATATATATGAGCCTTCCTATGAAGACACATGAATTAGGAGGTGACCAATGGATTTGGAGGATCAAAACACCGCCTCCAAAGACCTCCAAGAAAAGTCAGTAGAATCCGATGGCTACCACCCCCAAAAGCCAACCAACCACCACTATCACCACCATTTGTGTGGTGGTGGTAATTATAAGAATTTCATAAAGATAACAATTATGTTATTTGGTGCAGGCCTAACATGCCTCATTCTTTACTATTCATCATCATCATCCTCCTATAATTTTGGCAACTTCTACCGCCGCCAAGCCCCCTCCTATTATAATTCCGGCCGGAAGGGAAAAGATCTCTCTTCTCCCCCCAACGCCGACGATCCCGGAGATGCCCGTTTACATTCAAGTCCTGTTCAAGGGAACCTTTCTTCTTCTCCAGTAAGTTAATTTACAGAGTTAAATTTATAATATATATATATATATATATATATATGACTTTTTACATATACAATACCTTATTTTAATTTTTTCCCTGCTTTTGTAATTTCAACTTTTCTGAGCTAGTTAATTATGTGTTTCAGACAGTTAAGATCATCTAATATACTTATAAAATCTAAATTAATTTAACTGTTAAATTTTAAATTAAAGCCAGTATTAGAGGAACGGAGTGTTCTAAATATATCACCATGTATATGGCTTTCTAGATAAATAATCATACTGGTATTTGAAAAAGATGAATAGATAATCACATTGGCTAGTATAAATTCATATTCATGTTAGTTTTAGGGAAAGTTATAGTTTTACTTTTGAATCAAACTGAAATAATTTCGGAATGAACATTTTAATTAACTTTAGGGATTGATAAATATAATGCTCATTTTTTTGAGGTATTTCAAATTCAGTTTTGTTCTTGGCAAATATATATATATATATATATATGTAAATATATATTGATATTTTAGACTAGTATTGAGGGTTGTAAATGTAATTTTATCCTCAGACATTGAATGGGTAATGTTTGGCTACCGATGCTTTAGGTTCGTAAAAATTTTCAATTTTGGATGGACGAGGTTTAATTCTATTGTAACAGTTTGGTTTGCTGATGTTTCCGTTGAATGAAAGTTTTCTTGTTTAGTTGTAAAAATTAAAGAAAAAACTGCAAGACTAAAAAGCAAATTCATCAGTGTTACCTTTAGTAAAGTTTTTCTTAGTTAAGATCATTTTTTGTTTTGGAAATTCAAGAAAGTATTTATTACAATTGTTTTAGAAAAATTTATCATTGCTTTTTGTATTAGTCTACTAAAAACTAAATTATTAATTTTTGATTAGAAAGTCAGACGATCTACTTATTTTAACTTAATATAAATAAAAAACTTAAAATCATTTCTTATTTTCAACGGGAAGTACCAAAAAAAATCACAAAGGGAAATTATTTTAATAATTTTTAATTAATTATGTTAATTTCTAATTAGAAAAATCAAGCTGGATACCGAACCTTTACCAGAAGTTGTGGTGGAAAAGATTCTGATCCTATAATATTTTTTTTATAACATTTTTATTATACAATTTAAGCTTTTAGAGAATTAGCGTTCATAAGAGTTTTTTTTTTTCTTTTGATATATGATTTGGAAATAAAAATATTACTATAATGAAAATGATTTAAGCAACATGTAAAGAATTGATTTTTCAAACGAAGTCTGGAAGGTCAGATTATTGGAAGAATCAAACACAGGTGAGCTCCATGAGCTCCTATAAATTACTTCAACTAATTCCACTGATACCACAGCTTAACTAATTACATTGAATTTATATTTTCAAGTCACTTTCCTTGACTAAATTATAAGTATTATTTTTAATTAATATTCTACTACTTTATTTAGGGGTATTTATATTCCAATACGGATTAATTAATATACATATATATACTATCTCATATGTGAGGCATACCTATTATTAGGCTGAGACTTTTCCGATTCATTTTAATTGTTTTCTTCCTCTTTGCACAGTTTCAGTCTTTTTCAAAAACTAAAGGAAATGAGTTGGCACACAAACTTGATCACAAGTTGACTAGTTGGCAAAGATTATATATATATATATACTGAACTTTATTTCCTTTAAAAATATTTATTGATTCAAGAGGCTGGGAATTATTTAAGAGGAATAGTTATTTTCTATGATTATTATTTATTATTACTATTTATTAAATTTTTGGTTGCTAGGTAAGAAGCCAAGTGTAGAGGGCTTATAGCAGTTTTAAAGCAATTGAATTATAAGGTAGGATTGACAATTATGGCCCTAAGGTTATTCTATTCTAGTAATTTGTTAGTCAACTCTAGGATGCTTGAACTTTTGGCATTGTGATTTCCAGAGTACCAAAACTGATTTAACAAAAAAACAAAAGAAATTGCCAACTTAACGTTGTTTATATATTATACCTAACAACATTTGTAGAGTTTAACTAGGGACGAATTGAGCATAAAGGACTACCTTTGAAATCCTCCAACATCTTTCAATACAACGTTTAATACATTTACTTTTATATCTTTTTTATACTAATTTTTTAAAATTTAGAAATTTATCTTCTCATAAATTTTATTAATAAAAATAATTTTAAAAAAGAAAGTGTACTAGATCTTCATCCTACTTTACACCGAGTTTAAGATATTTTTAGATAGTAATAATTCCTACAAATAACTTGGACACCCTAGAATCACTTACCATCTTCAAATTCGAAAACACTTGATAGTATATTAATTATTTACCATACTTTCTTTTGTAATAATTTTTATGTTAAGGTTTATCTAAGATATATATTAATAAAAATATTTTAAAATAATATTGTTACAAAAAAATATATTATAGGTGATTTGTCTGCTCTAGAATAATAGGATATTTTGAGAAATTCTTACGTTGAAAATATAAATTAATGACCATTTTATCCGTAGAAAATCTTGGTTTTTGTTGTAGTGCAATGTTTGATTAATTTATCCATTATAATGCACTTTTTGTAACATTTTTATTATATTAAATGTTTATAATAAATATTTAAAAATATAAAATAAATTTTTAAACTTTAAAAAATATATCATTATTAAATGTGACACCCCTCTAGAGAAAAAAAAACTTTAGAATATATATTGTATATAAACAATTCGATAAAAGAAATATTATAGAACAAATGATACAAATGAACTCTTGATAAATAATGGAGTCAAATTAGAGTACGTACTAAGATGATTATACTGCTGAGTGATATATTATAATCTTTTAAAAAATTGTGGATCTTTTCTTCTTTTAACTTATATAAGAAAATCATATTCAATTATTATTTAATTCATGATATAATACCCTTAAAAAAGATCATGTTATAATATGCAATATATATTCTCTCTCTATACATATATATATAGTTAATTATTCTTTTTACTAATTTATTTCTTGTTTTTTGAAGGTTCTAAAAGAAAAAGGAGAAAATGAATTGGAGAAAGTACTGAAAAGAGCAGCAATGGAGAGTAAAACAGTAATTTTAACAACATTAAATTCAGCATGGATAGAACCAAACTCAATATTTGATCTTTTTCTTGAGAGCTTCAAAATTGGGAATGAAACAAAGGATCTTCTAAATCATTTAGTAGTTGTTGCTTTGGATCAAAAAGCATATTCACGTTGCTTGGAAGTTCATCCTCATTGCTATGCACTCACCACACAAGGTGTTGATTTTTCTGGAGAAGCATATTTTATGACTGCTGATTATTTGAAAATGATGTGGAGAAGAATTCATTTTCTACTTACCGTCCTTCAGACTGGCTACAATTTCATTTTCACGGTAACGTAATACATTTTTAACTTCCTTACAATGAAATCGATATTTTCTTTATTTTTGAATATATATAAGTTTTAAAAATAAGGAAACTTTTGAAATGAAATACCTGTTATGTCCTTAATAATAATAGAAAGAGATAGAGAAATCTTTTCAAGCCTTAAAGAAATATTTTTTAATAAATAATAACTATAAATTAAGGTAGGCATTAATATGATTTTACATTGAACTTCATCAGTAATTTTACAATAAGTTATAACTTAAGTAAAAGTTAGTTTAATCATTTTATTTAGTTTGACTGTTGACAAATGATCTTGAGGGTAATTAAATTGTATCTGACATTATTTTTTCTTATAAATAATTTTTTTTTTTACAGGACGCGGATGTAATGTGGTTTCGAAATCCATTTCCGCATTTTTATTCATCAAATAATACAGATTTCCAAATAGCGTGTGACCATTACTGGTATGCATCCAACGACTTAGATAATTCACCAAATGGAGGTTTCAACTATGTTCAATCCAACAATCGTACGATTCAATTTTACAAATTTTGGTACAATTCAAAAGACAAATTTCCTGGAAAACATGATCAAGATGTTCTTAATATGATCAAATATGACCCTTTTATTAAAGAGATTGGTTTGAGCATTCAATTCCTAGACACAGCTTATTTTGGTGGATTTTGTGAGCCAAGTAAGGATCTCAATAAAGTATGCACAATGCATGCAAATTGTTGTATTGGTTTGGACAACAAAATTCATGACTTGAAAATGTTGATTGAAGATTGGAGAAATTATATGAAAATGCCAAATGAGATAAGGACACTTGATCCACCACCATCTTGGACAGTTCCTAGGATTTGTGGATGATTTCATAAATATTAATTGATGTATAATCTTTGTAATATCTATTTTTTCTCTCTCTCTTTTTCTTTGTTTTGGTTAATTTCTTATTAAGATGGGAAATAAGAAGGTATTTTACAGTATGTGTCGAGGTCATGAGCTTTAATTAGAAAATTGTTTGAAGGAATAATAATATGAAATAAAATATTTTGAGTATAATAAAAAAATATAAATTATTTGAGAGTAATTATTATATCGAATTTCTCTTCTACTATCTTTTAAGCAAATTTTATCTCTTTAATAACCTAGCTATTTTCTTCACAAACTCTAATTTGCACTAAGCTCATCAAAATAACTGTTTTTTAAAAAAATATATAGAGAAGCTATCAAAATTAGTCTTAAAAATTATTTATTTAGTCTTAACTTTATTCCATAATTATTTATTTAATAACTTTAGTCCCAAACTATTTTCTTAAAAAATACTGATCTCAATAATCTTTTTTAGAGTAAAATTTGACAAATTCTTAAATGTGCAACTAGAACAAGTTAATTTGCAGGAGCAGAAAGAATGATCAATATCCATAACACATTGATAACTTATGCAAGTGACATGTACAAAAACTTTAACATATTACAGCCTAAAAATGGTGGACTTGGAATTAATATGTTTGAAGAAAAAATAGTTTTAACTAAAATTATTGAAAAATAGTTACAGGACTAAGTTAAGAATAAAAGATTAACTTATGACTAAGTTTATCTATTTTTAATTAATTTATATTTATACAAATTATTTAGAAATATTCAAATTGATACTACCTTTTAATGATAATTTAGATTATACACATCTTACTCTGATCCCGTCCATCCAATTCAACCGTTTAATCTAAGTGTGTATTATTATTATTTATCTGATGTTTAAGATTTTTTGACTAATTTGAGGGAAATTTATGGCCCGCAAATTATAAGTTGCACTCAATTGCACATGGCAAGTGCACTCCAAGTAATGAAAGCAGAATTTTAATTGAAAAGTGAATGAAACGGCGCCATCCTACTTAAAATGAGAATTTATAAGATTTTTCCTCTCACGCGCCTCCTGGTCGAGATAGATGACATTCCCCTTTCCCCTCTTCCTTACCGGGAGGGCAATCTTCTCTTATGGCCTTCACCTCCCACTCGGCCCGGAAATAGAGAACCGAGCCCATCTTCTTCAACCGCTTCTTATTTTTTTATTCGTCGTTATCATTTGTTTCTTTTTTACAAGAACAATTTTTACATCAGCAACAGATCTCAACGGTAGTAGTAGTTTTCTTTTCATGTTTTATCATCGACGATAGAAATCTTTTTAGTTATTTTTTTTTTTTACATGATCTTTTTATCTTTTTCATTGTATTGTGTGAGGTAAAGCTATGGAGGATTGTGGAAAAATAGTTGTTTTGGAGGAAATGAGGAGGAAGAATAATGGGGAAATCATTATTTGAGAAGATGAGAAGGAAGAATCATTTTTTTCCGTGTAATTAATATTTTTTTGTGTTAAAGTTATATGTCATCGGAGTTACATAGTTTCATACTTAATTTACTAATGTTTCATGGGAATATAATTATAATTCTATTTTTAATTGCTAATGTTTCATAATGGCAATATCAACTTTGTTTTTGTATTATTTGATTAGTTTTATCTTATTCAATATTTGTGTATAAAGGTGAGAAAATCTTTATTTTGGAGGAGATAAGGGAGAAGAATCGTTTTTTTCTATGCGATTGATGTATTTTCTTATTTTTAAATTATACTATGTGGAAAACTCATACAAAACTCGTAGAGAACTTGTGAAACATATATTATATTCTAACGGAATATTAACACAATGGAAAATTATTGCAACTAAACAAACCTAGCACAAAACTCATGAAAACCCGTAAATAACTGATGGAATATGTATTATATTTATTTTAATGAAATATTAACACATAATCCATGGAACATCAGTACTATGTCACCAGAGTTACGAAGTTCTATATTTGCTTTATTTTCATATTAATGATGTTTTTTATGTATAATTGCTTTTTTTAATTGCTAATGCTTCATGGGGAATATAATTGTAGTTCCATTTTTCAAAATTCATGGAACAATATTAATACTATTTTCATGAAAGATTAATATAAACTCATCGAATATGCATTATATTAACATCAGTACTTTTTTTTGTTTTTTTGGTCGAAATTGGGATCAATAAACATTATAGAGTCAAACATTATATTTTCATGAGAATATAATGACTGTTGCATGAAAAACATTAGAATCTAGAATGAAAGATAAAGAAAAATGCATGAAACATTAATACATAATTTATGTAACATTAACACATCAAAATAGAATATTGATGCATAACTTGTTGAACATCTCATGTACGTATGTATGTATTACTTACTTTTGTTGCAACATGGATGATTTTTTTGCTTTTTCTTGGGCGTAGTATAACAACCCTATGGGCCACGTATAAGGGTTTCCTTTTTACACCAGTTTTAAAAAAAGACTACAAAAGTAGTCCACATTTTTGTAATCTGGATTCTGGCCATAACTCATAGTGATTGTGCGTTATCAGTAAATCTCACTTTTCCTCCCAATCCGCTGATCTAGGAAATATCGCACAACTACTGTGCATTATAAATCCAGTAATAACGCACAGAGATTGTGCGTTATTAGCCACTTTTTTTTTTAGGTTTTTTTTTTTTAAATTTTTTTAAGAACTCAAAATTTCTTTATATATTTTCAAAACTTATAGTTATATAATTTATTTAAAAATACTGTATTATATTATTTAACTTATTTTGGTGTATTTTTTATAATAATATTTATAACCTTTTTTTAAATAAAATATGTTTAACTTGTAACTATTTCATGAAAAAAATATGAAGAAGTAATAATAAAGATATTGTAAATTTTACTGTCAAAATTTAGAGCAATGAAGTATTAATTAAAAGAAATTGAAAGAAAATTTTCATTAATAGAAACCCGTATTATTACAATACTTTCAAGAAAACCAACTTATACATTGCTTGAAATGAGGTTATTACAATTTTTTCTATTATGTCTCGGCATGCGACATCTGTCACATCTTGGGGGAGAATCTGAATTTCTATAATATATTTCCCCTGAAATCGTATGTCCTGTTTCCTACCCCGTTCCTTGTTCATATTTGAAGGATAAAATGTTAAATTATAAGGAACATCCCTCCAAAAGTTCTCACTCAAGACCAGATGAAAATTCGTCTAGTATGTTCTTTTGTACGTTTGTCGCGAATATATCTCTGGCACATAAGTATCTGCTCTCGTACTATTTTCTCTACAAACTGCAAGAGCATGAGAACAAGGCAATGTATATGTTTGCCATTTTCCGCAACGATATGATGTATTATTCGTTCACAATGTATAGACATTATTGTCAGTTCCAAAAACCAGGATCGGATATCTGACCATGTATATTCCTTCTCACGGATTGTAAGTTGTAACTTTGTGTTTTCTTAATTTCATTTCAATCTGCAAGAACTTGTCAAATATTCGGGTTGGAAATGGATGCACGCACATAATTTTGGGCCTCCTCACGGTGTTGGTGAAAGTACCTAACTAGTTTGTTAAATATTAGTTCAACCATGACTTTTAAAGGTAGGACCCTAGCTTTCTTCAATCTATTAAGTGCTTCAGAAATATTAGGTGTCATGATTCTGTGTCTGTGCCTGCCATCATGCAACAGTGTCCATTTCTCTGGGTCGATCTTCACAAGTAAATGAAAGCATCCACATTTCTGTCTTGAATCTCTTTCATAACACAGTTAAATTTCCACAGCTTCGATTCTGTTCTGGCCTGGCACATCAAGCTTTTTAATTCTATGTTCTTGAAGGCCTTGTTGAAATTTGCTCGAATATGACATAAACAAAACCAATGAACTGCAAATGGAGGTTGCCACAAAGATTGATTTTGAATAGTAGATAAAATTCCTTTGTGGCGATCGGAAATAAGACATACTTGTCGATCTTTGACAACATACTCTCGTAGATGCTTGAGGAACCAATTCCAACTTTCGGATGATTCCTTATCTGTCATGCACAACTGCCTGTATAAAAAACCAAGTAAGCAACTACCCAGCTATATATGCTGATGGCCTCAAAATCCTCTAACAAACTGAGGTAGCGCACATGAACCAAACTGCTTGAGAAATCGGGAAGCATATGACCTCCAAAAAGTAAAAAAAATAAATCCACGGGCGCGTACGATGAGGTCATCATCGATCTCTGAACCGGTAAACTCTCTCAAGATCCATGCTTTCAGAGGTTCCTTCTTCATCTTATAACTAGAAAAGTGACTAACAGACAACCGTACACCAATAAGTCTCTCTATCATCTCAATCCAATACTGTTTCTGGTGTACACTCTAACTAGGACCGGTAAGGGGTAACCCCTCTATTTGTAAACCCCATAATACATGCACATCCTGAAGAGTTATTGTGATATCACCACAAGTCATGTGAAATGTGTGAGTCTCAGGCCTCCAACGCTCAACTAACGCGGTAATAAGTGCGTAGTCGAGACAAATGTAACCACATCTAAAAACCTCCATAAACTAGTCCTATCAATAATATCTACCAATCTACGTTGAGTTGTACTGTAAGACTGGAATAGATTGCGACCGAAACGTCTACACTTAAGGTCAGTGAAACACATCTCATGTTCCCCACTTCATATCAACCCGTACCTATGCTCGTGTTGTCTCGTCAAAACATCAGGGACTATGGGACCCGGATGTACGTATGCTAGGACTTCTTTCATCTACGTTATTTACAGTTTAAGTTACGGTGCATATCTATAATTTAAAGTAAAAAATTTTAAATAAAGTATAATTCCAAACTTTCTAAGGTGTCTTATTTATGGTACAATTATTTTTAGGGTTTACGTTTTCATAATATATGATTTTAGGGTTATTAGAATTCCACTATTATACTGAAGTATTATAATACTTTCAAAGTTTAAATCTTCACGGTTTTAGAACTTCAAATACAATATTTAAAGTAAATTATTTTTACACAATTTTTAATGCTCATGGTTTGGGATTTTAGGGTTTACTTCTAAAAAGTTTAGAGTTTTAAGGTTTAATGTTTAACATATCAAGTTTAGGATTTTTATGATTTACGGTATAGGATTTTAATACTAAGATTTTAGGATTTTAGAGTATACTGTTAAAATATTTAGAGTTTTACGGTTTAATGTTTGATGTAAAGTTTAGGATTTTTAAGTTTTTTATGATTTACAGTTTAAGATTTTAATAATAGAATTTTAGGGTTTTATGGTTATTAATGCTATATTTTATAGCTAAGTGTTTTACTATTTGGTAAATTCAATATAAGGATTTAGTCCATATTTTTCTTTTTTTTATAAATAAAAGTCTTCATATGCTAATAGCATACAATTAATAACATACTAAACCCTAAAATTCCAAGTTTCGGTTCTACTAATTAGAATAGCCAAAAAAAAGTAAAGAGAAAAAAACTCAATTTCCAAGTCCTCATCTTTTCTACTAAAAAACTTATAAGAATAATGCAAAATAATAATCCAAATAAATAAATAAATTCAAATAATCATAAAATAAAGTACAAAAAAATTATCTAATTATCCAAATAAATTCACCAATATAATTCATCACCCTAAAATCACTTTTGCAATACAAAACACAATTCGATACATAAAATGATCAAATTTGCACAAATTTATCAATAACAAGTTTAAACATAAACCCGAAACCCACTTTCACAAAAATAAATTAATAAAAATTGACAAATAATCCAAATAAATTCATAAAAATAATTCACAAACAACAATTAACAAGCCCAAATAATCAATAATTTAAATTAATATATAGTATACCAAAAATTTAAATACATAAAAACTTACTGAAAATTTAAAATGAACCTTCGTACCGTTGAGCTCTATATACCGTTCTCCACTCCAGAACTCTAACAACCTTCTTACTCCAAAGAAAGTGTCACCGATTCAAACTTGAATTTAAAAAATGGAACCAAAATATTTCGAGATTTTGACTGTAAATTTCGAAATAAAAGGAAGGAGTAGAAGAGGAAAAGAAGAGGAAGAAAACAAAAGGAGGAGGAGAACAAATCAGTGGAGCAGTGGCGAAAAAGAAATATCGACAGCTAAAAAGAAAGAGGTGAAGCTTCGTCGGGGAAGAAAGAAGAAAGAAGAAAATGTGGCCACGACTAGGGTAAACTCTTATAACATGATAGCGTACAATGATTACGTGTTATTAATTATAATAACGCACAACGGTAGTGCGCTATTATTTTTTATAACGCACAATCACTATACGTTATTACCAACTCACTGCCACATCACACAAATCTCGTCAAACAAGATTTTAAATCTCGCCACGTCACTAAACAAGATTTTAAATGCGGGTTAAGGTGCTGATTACTGATAACGCACAACAATTATGTATTATGGCCACTTCACGGATTAAAAAAACAACTGCATAATTTAGTATCTAATTTTTAAAAGATGATTAATTAAAGAAAAAAAACCCACATATAACCAAGTTAAATAGAAGTACATAATGGAGGTGTACTTTGCTATTAAGCTACTCTTATTGTGTAAGTGTGTATGTTATTTTGTTTACAAATAATTTTAGATGATCAGAAGGAATTTTCTTAAAAGAGTACACAAATCTAAAAGAGGTGTTGTTTTCAAAATCTAAAAACTTTAATTTCTCATAGGACTCGTTGATTCTTTTCCAGATTTTTTTTTTGGGTAGATTTTCCAGATATTAATGTACTTTTACATCAAACTGAAAGCGAAATTAAAGAAAAGTATCACAAACAAACATAGGCACAATATATATCATTATCCCAAAGAATTGTTTTTACTTTTTCTTAATTTCCTTTTGAATGTTTATCCCAATCAGTTCTTAACAACCAATGTTAATCACATACTCCCATGGTTTCAGTTTCTTGCACCTTTGAGTGAGATAATGGTCCTAATTAATGACAGCATCCCATCCTTGACTAGCGACATTCCATTATTCCATAGTTTTTTTTTTTCCTACTTCAGCATGTTTAATTAAAAAAGAAAAAAAGTTAATTTCAAAGACGTACTCTCTCTCCCATAAATTTAAAACTTTTTTTATACATTTCAATGGATATACTTCTTTTGTTTTTAATACTTTTAATTTTTGTTGTTAGAATTTTTGGACTTGGGCCGGCTCTGATACCATGTTAAAATTTTTAGGCTTTGGCCTAACTCACCCCAAAAGATATCTCAAGAAGGGAGGACTGGCCAAGTTTTTATAAGGAGTAATTATTCTCTTTAATTAGCCGATGTGGGATTCTCAAACATTTGTACATAAGTTTAAACCTTCTTACATTCATGCCGGGACGGAGTACATTTTAGTTTTTCCTAATGTCAATTGAGTACTATTTATTTCAATTGATAATCACAAAACATACTTTAATGGTATGTAAAATAATTTAGCCAAAAAAACATGAATACTTCTTGTAATTAAAAGTTAGTACCACTTTAGTACATACGTTTTAAACAATAAATATTTTAATTTAAAATTAGTGACAAAATACCTAAAAATTAAAGATCTACCATTTCAGCACATAATCTTAAAAGTAACCATTTTGTCCCTATTCGGTACTCTTGGAGGTGTGAGCTCTTAGATAAAAGGGGTTTGAAGTTAAAAGAAAATGAAAATGTAGCTGATTTTATCACGATTGTATGGGTAATATATCATGTAATATATATATATATATATATATGTTTTAAAATTCACAAGTTGAGATTTATAATTGAGATTCACTATATTTTGATAGATAATATTTGAAAAATTAGAAATTTTGTCTGCTAATTATTAATTGAAAGATAAATGATACTAAAAAAATTGACTGAATCAACCTCACTTATCAAAATTCCAAAGTAGAACAAATAGTTTGATACGCACAAAAAAATAAAACAATATAATGTATATAGGCACAAAATGAAAAGCAAAAATTATGGCTACCAATAACGAACTTCACAAAAATATAAGGATTAAAGTGGATAAATATGCATATATAGATAAAACCCTAAAAGATTTTGTTAGATTATGATGATCAAATTTTAACTATCTCCCATACATCTCTCTCTCTCTCTCTCTCTCTCTCTCTCTCTCTCTCTCCCCTTCCTGATAATTTAATTGTTTAATTTGTTATCATTTCTGAATAATCTATGATTTTTGGGTGATCAATGAGAAAGAAATTTTAATAATTTTATTTATTTATGGAGTCTCATCATGATGAAGGTGGTGGCGGAGGAGGAGGCGGCGCCACCAAAATTAGAGTGGAAGATCAAGGAGTAGAGAAGGTGGAGGACGGCGGCGGGCGCCAGCTTCAGCAGCAGCAGCAGCAGTGTCATAATCATAATAATAAGAGAGGTGGTGGTGGTGGTGGTGGTAATGGTGGTATTAGGAGGATTCCGATGGTATTTGCGGCGGTTGCAATAGCTACACTCCTTCTTTATCATTCTGCTCAAAATCTACAAAGGTTTCCCTACTCTTTTTACAACCTTCTCTACACTTCTCCAGTAAGTTCACCTGCATTAACTCCTTTATTTCAATTAGTTTTTAGTATTTTTTTTTTTCTTAAGGGAGATTGTACTATTTAGTCCTCCAATTATTTAAATTTCTCCATCTTTGTTCCTCTTTTTTCATGTCAATCCTTTAAATTTTTTGAATATTATAATTAAAATTCTCATTGGTAATAATTTTTTTAAAGAAAAAAATTAATATCATTATTTGACCCCGTAAATATGTCCCAAAACTAAAAAGATAAAAATAAATTATTAAAGGATCCAATCAATAGACACCATAAAAGAGGGACCAAAATAAAAAAAATTTAAATTATTCACCATTAAACAGGACAATCTTCTTTTTTTTTTTTTTTTTTTTTTTGTAAGTCTCAAAGTGTGACGTTACTCCATCTGTTTTTCTTTTCTCCCGCCCTTTAAACTTTCTTCCACTCCATTTTTATTTTTACAAATTTTATATGAGAAAAGTTAAAAAGCTCTGAGTTATCCAAATAGAATTCATTTGGCAAGGATGTCAACCAAATGATACTCTTCCACATATTTACCTTTATTGACCGATAATATGAAACAAAGGTTAGTATAGCTTTAACTTAAGGTTTTTTTTTTTTTTTTAATTTAATGTTCTTACTATTTTTTCATCTTAAAAAAATAGCTTCTAATTTAATGTCAATTTTCGATTGAAAATAAAATGGAAAATGTTAGTTAGGGTTGGGTTACCGTGCAGAAAAAAAGTCAATCAACATCCTACCTAAAAGTTATTTGTATCTCTATCAATGTAGTATTTTAGTGCCGTTTATTGATAAAAATGAGAGGTTTTTCATGCACACACGATTGGTGTTTTTTGAGGAAATTTACCATAAATGTTTGCTCTTTTAACCTTAATATGCAAAAAGAAAAGGTATAAAATTGGTTATAAATTATTTATATCAATTTTGATGGCTTTCTTTAATTTTTTTTTTTTCCTATAGAACATTTATTCTATAATATTATATCCCCAAAAAAATTATAATATATCATTAAGGAACTACATTTGTTAAAAATCTAAAAATATTGGAATTTATTTATGGATAATTTTTGTTTAGAAATTCAACTTTATTTATTTATTTTCCTTGTTAAGAAACATGTTGAATTGAAGAAAGTACTGGGGAAGGCAGCCATGAAGGAGAAAACAGTAATAATAACAACATTGAATGAAGCATGGGCAGCACCAAATTCAATATTTGGACTATTTCTTGAAAGCTTTAGAATTGGGAATGAAACAGAATGGTTATTGAATCACTTGGTAGTGGTGGCTTTAGATAAAAAAGCCTATTCAATATGCTTAAAGATGCATTCTCATTGCTATGCTCTCAAAACTAGTGATGGATTTGATTTTTCTGGAGAAGCATATTTCATGGCCCCTGATTATTTGAAGATGATGTGGAGAAGAATTGACTTTCTACGCTCAGTTCTTGATTTGGGATATAGTTTTATTTTCACGGTATGCCTCTTTTTCTCACATCTATGAAATTTATTTTCACGGTACATGTTTTTATTTTTAGTAACACATTGCTCGGTCATAGATATAAGATTACAGTATTGAAAATAAGACAATTGTTGGGTCGAAATACCCTTTAGACTCTTAGTAAATAAAGAAAGAGAAGATAATAAAAATGTAATAAATGTATAAAGATATGAGTATAGATAAAAAATATATATAATAATTATCTATTGAAAATTGTAAAATCTTTTATATTTTCTATCATATTTAACCATCTAAAACTCTTATGTTTCTAATTAGAGGTATACTATTTTTGATGGAACACATAGAAGTCATGTTATAAAGTTAATGACGGATCAAAATAAATAGTATTTTATAGTTTGAATGAGCATTTATTACGTTTCTCATGATCTTTCTTTACAATTTATTATACGCATCATACGCTTTTTAAATATTAATTATGATTGCTGGCTGACTTAGAATATTAAGCATCTCGAAAATATATGATGTCTATAAAAAATTAAAACTTAACATTATGAATATAATGTATAATGTAAAAATTGTTAGGGAATATTTATAGTCATTTTTCTAATTATAGTTATTAGTATTTTTATTATTTTAACCCCGAAATAAATAAATATATTTTTTTATGAAGTTAAATGATATATATATATGCAATTATTTAGTTTTGGAGCGAAGCCTAGTAATAACTTGGTTATCTGGGTGCATTATTGGTTGCAGGATGTAGATATAATGTGGTTCCGAAATCCATTCAAACATTTGTTTTCAGGACAAACTGATTTTCAAATCGCATGTGATTATTATGGTGGCATCCCTAATGATCTAAACAACTTACCAAATGGTGGTTTCGTCTACGTAAGATCAAACAAAAAGACTCAAAAATTTTACGAATTTTGGTACAAATCAAGAGAAATTTACCCTGGCAAACACGATCAAGATGTGCTAAATCGTATCAAATATGATCCCTTCATCCATAAAATTGGATTGAAAATAAAGTTCTTGGATACATGTTATTTTGGTGGATTTTGCCAACCAAGTAAAGATTTGAATAAAGTGTGTACTATGCATGCAAATTGCTGTGCTGGTTTGGATAACAAAGTTCATGATCTTAAAATCATGCTTCATGACTGGAGAAATTACACTTCACTCCCTCCAAATGCTACAAATGTTAAATCTTGGAGTGTACCACAATTTTGCGGGTAAATATATTTTTTTCATTTGTTTTAGATAATTAAGTAATTCAAATATAACTTTTTTTTATTGTATTTATATTATACTATCATATTTATTAATAATTTTTTTTCTCATGATATTTTGATTTCAGGCCTGCTTCATTTCGCCGCCGTCGTGATTCCCCAAAGAAAAATTTGCAGGGAACTGAAAGAAGAAAAGGATCATAAATTTTATCTAAATAATTTGATCATCAATCCTCCAATCTCCTGTATATATGTGGATAAATGGCTCCAAAACCTAAACGCCTCGTTCTTTCTTTTCAGTTCTAATTAAACTCCAAATATCTTTCTTTGCTTTTGATAAAATACTAAATTTAGGGTTGGTTTCTTCTGCTCGCAAATTCTAGGATACTACTACTACTATATGGTCTCCTTTCCCTCTCGCCTCGTATTGTCAAAGATTTTGTTGGTTGCTCAGAAGAATATCTCAACATGCTTCTGCACTCTCTCTCTCTCTCTCTCTCTCTCTCTCTCTGTGAGAGCAGAGCAGTCTTTTTACTCATCCTATCCTATGGGACGTGTCATGCTAACAATCAATGCCATCTCGTCATGTGATGCTAATGGCAACTCCGGCTGAAGGTTGACTTTAATGGGATAGGAAGCATCATAATAAAGAAATTATAAGGGAGAGATTACTCTGGCGTTTAACTATAACAGCACGCACTTTTTTCCTATTAAAAAAAATACCTATTATCGTTAAAATAATCAAGATTAATATAAAAAGTTAATTGATTTAACATCAAATTCAACCCGAAAAATTAGTTTTTAGTTTTAGAAAATGAATAAAATAAAAAGATATGCAATTCAATGGCTGGAATAGCAAATTAACATCTAAATTATCAAATTAAATAAACCCAAAGAAACAACAGCAAAAAACATGAAATGCCAGGAAATTCGATTTCCTATTTCAATGGAAAAAAATAATTAAAACTTTGGAAAAATGTCCAATGTATATACAAAATCTCAAAATATACATTTTTTTTTTTCTCTCTTACGACTGTGGTTTGACTTTCCCTGGCCAAACTCAATCTCACTAGCTACCGGGAGCGCTCTTCTTTCTCCGCATACTCTGCAATTAAAAATGGCCTAGTAGAGAGTAATGCAGAAGACAAAACATGAAGCTGGAAGGTGCAAAGGAACTTCCCCAAAAAATAAAAATAAAAATAAAAATAAAAAAAATTCATTGAACCGACCAAGAAATATATACAATCTGTACACGATTAGCAGCTCGGATACAACTGCTAACATTCACCATGAGCTCGACTTAACATGAATCTCAATCCTGACGATTCCAAAAATGACCGCGAATCCTCAGCCTTTCAGCTTGGCTAAGAAATGGCTCAGATCATACTCCTCAGTGTACTGGGACTGATCCCAGAGGTCCTCTAAGCCACCCAGGATTGCTTTCAATCCCTTATTGCCGCCTCCTGGTAATTTTGTTTCAGTATCCAAGTTCTCCGTGGTACGTTTCGATAAGCTAGCTCCCTGAATATTACATGCACAATAAGATAATTAGGATGGATAATTGCTCTTAGGCAACATAGCAGATATAACTTCAAACAGCATCAGTTAAAATTCCCAACAAAACCTGTTTCAGCAAATTAGAATTGCCATTTTCAAGTTTTGTGGTCACTCAGGTTGGTCAATTGATAAAATAGATCATGATGTTTGAGTACACAAGCTCTAACCAGACCTGTTAACTTCAGAACTTATATGACACAAACAATCTAGTAAGAGATTTCTTTTACCTGGTTGAATGCTATTAACATTAATTTTCTGTAAGACAAACTTAAAGTTTTTAAACTCTTTTCCCAACAACATATAATGGATGTTTCATTGATTCTCAGCATGAAAACACAGCAGTAATTAAAATATGTCGAGCTTTGGAAGTAATACTAGTTTGCAGCATGCAGTGCAAATGTTTCTAACAAGTCAAATAATCAGTGCTTGTTATCTGAGATTAATATATTTAACAGGCCAAACATGTTCTTAGAGTCATTTCATTGTCCAGGCCAAAGGTAACCCAACTTGACCTATCTACTTAATGATGAATTAGAAATTATATCAGCTAACTTGTAATAAACAGGTTCTGTTAGATTAAGGTACAGTGACAATTAAATAAATGCCTTGTGATTGATTATCAATAGATTTTCTCAAATGCCAGTACGTCAATCTTACCAAGTGTCATTCGACATAATAAGAGGAATCTAGACATAATAGAAAGTACAGAAAAAAAAATAAAATAAAATAAAATCAAGCAAATAGAAAACTGAACTAAGTACCTTTCGACTTTCTGCTGATGTAAATAGATCAAGCAACTGATCGGTGTTCATAGTTTTCAGACTAGCATTATCCGCATTGATGACAGCATTAGCAACAGATACTTTGAATCTCTGTAGACTCATAACTTTTTCTTCCAAGGTGCCTCGCATAATGAGACGATGCACATTGACCACCTTCTGCTGGCCCAATCTGTGTGCTCTGTCCATGGCCTGCAAGTGTTTGATACAGGAGATATATTTCTGTATTGTCACTCACATAAAATTGTACAACAAGCCAAAGATTCTCAATATCAGCTTCCAGAAAGACAAGTTGAGCAATTGAAGACAATAAAAGATAAGATCTGCAAATGACTATTAACTCCCCTGATAGATAAGTCTGATTTTCTTTGCACTTGGCTACTGGTTCATCAGTCCGTACTTCTAGATTTGCATCTGTACATCCTTCGTGTTTATGTGCCTATGTTTCTTTTCTTTTTTATTTTCATCCTTTTGTCAGTGCCTTTAAGGAATTTACGCAGGTCACCCACAAAGATATAACACGGTGCAGTTCCCCAATATTCCAATTAAACTTGGGCAAACCAGCAAGTGAACCGACAAGACACTGGTAGTATAATTCAACTTGATTATCTTACTGCTTGAATTATATCCAACCAAATTATCAAGGTTGACTACTTAAAATGCCAATTTACTATCTCCTATTCATTCTTTCAGTAACAAAGTTAATCACACAATTCTCGATAAAAAACAGCATGAAAAGTATTTGTACCTGATGATCTCGCATTGGATTCCAATCATGTTCCATGAATACAAGCGTATCAGCAGAAGTCAGATTCAATCCCAGTCCACCAACTACACCAGACACACCACACACCAAAAATGAAAAATTAAAAAGAAAGTAAAGATAAGCATAATCCCAAGACCAAAAGTCCATTAAACTTCAATCATAAATTACACAAGCATACCATGTGTTGTAAGCAGTAAAGCATCAATAGTAGGATCTGAATTGAAGGCTTTCACAATCTCAAAACGTTTTTCTGTTTCAACTGAGCCATCCAGCCGCAAGTATGTGACACTGCTTTAAAGCAAGCATCAAATGATTAGACAACAAACACATTCGGAATTTAGTATCAGACACCATGTAGCCTTCATCAGACAAACAACAAACTAGAATGTGTGCCCAAGTTGCAGGTTTGAATATTAGATTATTTGAGAAAAATACCAGCCCCAGAGTAGCTAACCAATGGGAGGTTTTGCAAGAATCATGTGCCCTTCAGGGTTCTCATGGGGAGATTAGCCGATCTTTGACTTAAAACCAAACCAACTTCCCAGCAGGACCTCTTACATCACATGATTTAAATGTATAGGTGATGTTAGGCCCATATTGATAGCCTGAAGCCCCATGTCAAGAGGTATATACATATATAGGCATGAAAATTCAGTATTACTTCAAAATAGTTTCATCCCTAGGACTGCATTGCTTTCTCATAACTGTTGTTCATCTTATTGCCATTTACTTCAGCATTTCATGAAATAAATCTAGCCTTTTTAAATTGAAAGACATTCAATCAGCACAGGGGACAGTAGAATAAATTCCAAAAACTGGAATGGAATTCCTCTCTCCACCCTGTTCTCTTTCCCCTTCCTACTCCCTTCCTTGCCACATTTAAGATCAGCTGCTTAAAGATATTCGAGACAGGTGACGAAGGCACAACTAACCTTTAGGAATTCATTTCAATGGAGATCCTTATCCAGAAGCCTGGTAAGACTAGTTCTAACAACAGAATTAAAAAATTCTACCCAAATGGAGGAAGGCTCGCTTTAAGAAGTAAAGATGATGAAGAATACCATTAAACTACAATTATTGAAAACTTTTAGTTTTCCAATACGAGAATGTAAACAAGGAGACCACTTACTTCTTCATATGAACATGAAACAAGTCTCTTTCAATGATGTCCAAAAGGGCCTGCAACAGTAGCCGAAATTATATGCCAGAAGGAAGAAGATGTTTTCAATATTGAAAAACAAGAATTCATTTTCCCTAATAACTTCTAGTTGAAAGACGTAGCAATAATTACTTTGTGCTGGGCAAATATCAGGACCCTATGCTGTCCAGCACCAAGGGTGCCTTCAGAGCTTGAGGCCTCAACACCTATTCCACACTCTTCAAGGATCTCTTGGAGGGCAATAAGTTTAGGAGAATGGTGGAGATTGTGGAGGTCAGAGATTATGTTCGCACTACCAGGAAAGAGCTCTGACATAAGAGGTGAGAGTGATTCTGGAACTTTTTCACCAATTACGAGCAATGGGTGGCTGCATAATTTTAGCAAGTATTGCAGTGCCTGAAAAAATTGAACCAAGATAGACATCAGGCAATGTTAGTATAATGGGAAGGTCAAGAATACCTCTCGACATACCTGGAAAACATGAGTTGATGCTTTGGGTGAAGCATTTCCCTCTGTATTTGAATCGTTCCGCTTGACCATACTTGAGATTTCTTCTTTTACATGTGAACCAGAAAACCTTTCGTAAAGTTTTAGTTGCACAAGGCTCAGGTCGCAGTATCTATCCTGAATAATCTTCTCTGGTAGATCAGATAAAACTTCATCTTTTGTTCGGCGTAGTAGAAACGGCATTACCTGTCAAAGAGAATAACTCAGCTAGGAGTTTCATTTGAAAATGAGAACATATTATCCAGTAACAATGGTCAAAAATAATATTAAAGATCAAAACCTGCTTATGTAAAGCTTCCATGGCAAGAGCACCTGCTTCAGCATCCTTTGCTGAACATTTAGGATCTCTAGCTGCTATTAGCGGCTTCCCATAAGTGGCTTGGAACTAAATATAGAAAGAAATTTAACATTATTCATACTCTTGCCCAAATGAGCCTTAGAATGAGCGTAGGTTTGTACATAAGAGTTGGAGGAAAAGTTTGAACCCACAATTAAACAGAAATTTCATAAGAATATAGCATTATAGATAGCAAAAGCCAGGCGAAGAAAGTCAATCAAATTTATCCACACTTTCATCGTCGAGCCAGGGATTTTTTCAAAAACTTATGCAGATATGTGAGAGATGGCATTCACAGACCTCACTTATGGATGTAAGAACTTCATATGACTGCAAATGCTAGTCTATTTTGATACAAGTAATGTAGCACTTAAAGATACTTAAAACTAGAAGTAGAGAGGCAGATCCCAGTCAGCAAGCTTACAAGCAAATTTACCTCCATAACAAAATCCATCAAGCATACTGATTCTTTTCATCGTCATACAATAACTCAAAACCACATTTCTAGATATCCATTTCTAACAAACCAGAATAGAGCAGGAGACCTTACTTAATGCACATTTGAACCTTTATACAGCTATATCATGTGTAAAATAACTGCTCTGCATAACATATTAAGTAACTGAAGCTCATAATGAATTCTCTCCAAGTGACAGATGCAAATATATTTGCAACCTCCATTAACAGATAAAAATAGTGCAACAGCATCTTTTGAAGGAATATTCAAATCCCTTGTTATAAAGGTCAAATGTGCAATTACATCCTTAACATCAATTTCTCAGCCAAATAACACAAAAATCATTCACATAATATCAAACATGATGACAACAGAGTAAACAATCTCTAAGGGGAAATATAGCATACTTGTCTTTCTGTTCCAAGAAATCCCGGCATAAGAAAGTCAAAAAGAGACCAGAGATCCAGCACATTATTCTGCAATTTCAGGCAGGAAAGGAGTTAAATAGGAATCTTCAATAAATTGTAAAGGAAGCCTGCCTGCCAACAAACCTGGATTGGCGTTCCACTCAAGATGAGGCGATGTTGAGCCTTCAATTGTTTCACAGCACTAGTAACCTTAGATTTTGAATTCTTTATAATATGCCCCTCATCCAGGATACAGTAATTCCAGAAAAGCTGCCTGAGATAATCAACATCTTTGCGTACAACATCATATGAGGTCACTATGACATTATGTTTACCAAATTGAGACCGCAAAGCAATACGCTCTTCAGCAGAACCAACATACTGCAGAGCAGTTAATAGAGAAGCATCAATGAACTTTTCTATCTCATAAACCCAATGTCCGACAAGGGTTGATGGACAAATTATTAACGAGGGAGGAAGACCATCATTATTATTTGCAGCAGCATGCTCTGCAATGTCAGATGCTACAATTGCTGATGCTTGAAGGGTCTTACCCAGGCCCATATCATCACATAAAATACCATGAAGGTTAAACCGCTTTAAAAATCCCAACCAATTTATACCTTCTTGTTGATACCTGCAAGCACCCGAAAAAAACTTTTCGTTATTAATAATATGAAGTAGAAGTGAAGTCAGTCCTATCATGGAAATTTTACATAAGACTTTAAAAATGCATTGGATTTCAGAAAAGCTATACAATGTGCAAAGATCGCAGGGGACGCTCAATAACGATGCATCAGAAACTCAGTACAGAATCATTTGACAGAAACCATTGAGTGACATAAGAAACCGCTTAATATTTATTTCCATGCTTAGAATCTGTGCACATCTTTGGGTTTCATTGCCTTCCAGAAGAATGAAGAAAAATAACAATCTGAGGCCATACATTGGGTCCTAATAGTGCATGGAAGTGATAGAAGTGAACAGTGATCATGGAAATTTATTCGCTACAGAACAGTAAAGGTAAGACTACATTATGGAACACCAAGCGCGTCACCGCATTAATGATGGTCAAAGAGATTTTACTGGGTATTTGACTATACCAAATGGGATTATCACATTCTTTGCAGGATGCAAATAGTCTCTGCTTTCCTAGCATGTTGTTAGTCTAAGACACTGGTGGTTATAATGTGTCGCTAGTACTAACTTTTGTATTTACAGGTTCATCTTTGTCAGTAGACTTTACACATTGAAAGAGCACCTAAAACCTCAAAAAGGTACAGTCAATATAAATATGCCCAGAGATATCAGGTTTACCTCCTCAGTGTTACTTTCAGTTCAGTGGCAAGTTTGTAATCATCAATATGTGAGTTGTCAACCAGCTGCTCCAAAAATTGTGCATCTTCTTTATTCCTGGATAGGCGTTCACTAAGACCAGCAGGTAGAGAAACACCACGTGCCAGTGGAAGAAGAGGTACAAGAGCTGCAAAACTGTGTGTCACACTCTGTCTGACTGAAGAATCATTATCACTCATACACCTCAAAAGGGGAACTACCAATAGGGGTGCATAAAGGACCAGTTCCACCCCAAGTCCCTGAACAAGCAGGCTAACAAGCATGCCAGCTCCTTGTCTAGCATGGACAGAAGATATATCACCTAACATAGGAATAACATTTTCAATCACAGCAACCATAATGTCCCCTTTCATTGACTTGGCCATAGTTGTGATACATCTTGACGCAGCTAGTCTAACTGCAATGTGACGATGACGAATGCATTTGAATATGCATGGGAGAAGTGCAAGTAGTTTTGGTCTTAATCTTTCATCCAACAAAGGAGCAACAGAACGGACCACCTGCAACAATAAAAAAATATATCTGAGAGAGAGAGAGAGAGGGAGAGAGAAAGAGAAGAAGAAAATGAAGGCAATAAACAGATTTAAATTCCAATGTCAATGAAACCTTCGGTAAGTATATCAGGGAGACAATGATCAATATATATTTGTTCAGAACTGGTTCAATCCATATAGTCTGGAAAGACTAGTTCTCGAGAAATCCTCAACTTGATTAACCAAATAGTACCAAAAGGATAGTGGGGCTTTTTATTTGCCTAATTGTTTATCACATTACTCTATAAGATGATAGAAAATCATGAAATTACCTGGATATTGTTTATCAAAATCTGAGGATCCTTAACAGAATCAATGGCTTCATTGATAAGTTTTTCCTCATCAGGAGTCAGAGATTCTAGATTACCAGGCTTAAGGACTTCCACAAGACAATCCCAAAGCTTGGGGAGACTGTCAAACAATGAAGCACCAAATTTCTGGCATAAATATTTTAGTGCAAGTTCTGAACCACGCCTGCTGATGAAGCCTTCAACTCTTGATCGGTCTTCACCAGGCGTGAGCATATGCACTTTCGATTTCTGTCTACCACTACTGCTTCCAGTGGACAAGAGTACCTGCTCTTCAATTGTCTCCATGGAACTCAAGACTGCAGCTTGAGGTGTCTCAGAAGGATCCATGCACGTCAAACTACACAGGTTTTTAATTAGCTTATCATTTGGTCCAGGCTTGCGTACAATGCAGCCACGGATAAGCTCTGCTAGGGCTTCAGCTGCCTTGCTTTGCAATATCTCTTCCTTCAGAAGTAAATGAGATAAAAGTAAGGATATATAGAGTATTCCTTTGTTCTGGAAAACACACGATACCTCCTCAGAAACCTACCTGCTCTCTTTTAACGGAAGCCATAAGAGGTAAGATAATAGGGTTCAGTTTTGATGGAAGCTCTGACATCCAAACGACTGCTGCTGCTTCTAAAGCGGAGACAGTTACATGCAAATTCCCCTGAAATTTAACCAAATCATAAACCAGGTGGAAAAAAGTAATTAAACTAACATGAAGTACCAGAGAATCAATCAGAATAAGGTCATCACTTGACAAAATTGCATCAAGCAGTGCAAATGCTTGACCTAACTTGACACTGGTTCCTGGATTCAAGTACAAGCAAGCGTCTCGGGGCCAACCTATCCAAAAGTTGATCTCCGAAACAGTAAACCTTAAGCTTGTAAAGCTAAACCAAGTCTTATAGTACATAATCATTTTGTTACCTATTTATATACTTTAATACTTTGAAATATGCAATATTAGAAACAATATATGACCCCCTGTAAATCACTTTTGTGTCATCTCAGTATTAAGTGAGCCACTTCTGTTGAGTTTCAGGCATTTGATTACTGAAACAAGTGTACTCATAATCATGAATCTGTAGAGCTGAAGCCTGAACCTAGAAGCATGTCAACTCTTCAATTGCTCTCTTAACCACATCTTTTTACATACCTGAACACATTTAAGATACCCAGATGTCGTTAGAAGTCTTTGCTTTTGTGATTCTAGTTCATCAAACATGTTTCGTTCACTAGACTCTTGGCTGCTAGAATCATTAATAAGAGATGGAAATTTTGATGCAAAAGTTAGTGCGTCATCAGCAGTCAAATTTTCCAAGTCCATTTTCATGGATGATAACAGGTCCTGAAACATCCCAGATGCCTCGGCAGTGCGGTGCAATTGAGAAGCTTCATTCCGCATTTTACCATAGGTTCTCGAAAGTTCAGCATACGGAAGGCATGAATCTTTGGTAGGGAATGCAGGATTAGCACAAGCCAACAGTTCTAGCAACCAACTTCTGAAATTATTTGAAACATCAAACATAACTCCTCCAGAAAGAGAAAGGTCCTTCAAGTTCAACTCCTTGAACCATGATATAAGCATCATGGAGGCCACCTGATATTCAATAACAATCATGAGAAAAGCATACATTGTCCCTCTTCCCTGAAAGGGAGGAAGAAACACAAATTGAAAAGAGGTGGCTAAAATTTCGTCTAGAATCATAATTTGTACCTGCCGCTGAACCCCAGACGACGAGTTCAATGCCTTCCATAGAGGATCAATAACAAATCCCAAGGAAGTCACATACAACTTTGAAGCTAAAATTCCCAATGCAGAGGCTGTAACAACTCGTGTCTGTGTTACTGACATATCCACATCAGTACCAACCACTATCCTAGCAGGACTAGTGGAAACATCTCCATTTTTTTCCTGTGAAGTACCAGTCTCAGCAACATATGCAGATAAGTTCTGATCAATATCATTTTCAAGTTTCACGGCTCTCATCTTAGCAGCTGCTTTGAAGTGACTTTTACGAGGGAGTGCTACAGGCCAAAACATTTTTGTGGCATCCAATTGTGAACCATATGGGGTAGTTGCCAGCTCTAGCCAAGAAGAGAAGTAAGGCTCCACAGCACCAACTAATTCTTCCACTGGGCACTATAAATCCAAAAGGAAGCAGATGTGTGCCGAGAACAGATTAGATAAATGTCAGGAGAACACTAAACAGCTTATTATCATCATTGTAAAATGTAAAACAGTACACATCAGGATCACAACAACTATAACAAATAATGACTTAACAGCAAACAAAAGAACAAGGAAACCGTCTTGAATCTGCAATTTAAGTTAAAGCTAAGTCATCCAAAAAAAAAAAAAAGCATTCCCTAACATGAAAAATTAAAAGCCTTTGATGATGGATATTAGTTCATAAATCTTGACAGCCTGTTTGCTTAAAAACGAAAGAATAATAGTAATTCGTCCAAATTTTTTTATTTCAGCATCATACCATCTGAAAAAAGAAAAAGAAAAGACTACTGAACAGTTAACAGGTAGAAAAACTAGCATTGTGGTGCATGTAGGAACTCTTACACACCAAAAAAAAGATTAAAAAAAAATGATGAGGGGTAAAATATTGGATGGTTGAGGGTGGAATAGTAAAACAGTGGGATGGGGAAATTTTTTAATACCAAAATTTAGATTTCAAACTCCCTTTGCCTCACAATCCTGAGTTTCTTCATGATGTAGAACACAGAAAGAAATTATCATACTTATAAAACCAAGTACAACCTGGAGAAGGAGCTTCCATACTCTCTCTGTGCATTGCAATATTTCATCATTTGATTCCAGCAGCAAATTTTGAAAAACGATCCTAAAAGTATCACCTAGAATAAAAGTAGGCCAAAATGAACTAGATGACTCCGAAATGCTCCGCTTGAGTCCAGCTTCAAGCAAGCGCTCCTGCAAATTAGCTCAAAATATCAATATTGCAATTTACCATGATATGCACCTGATAGCATCAAAGCAAAATAGAGAGGAAAAATTGGAAAGGAAGTTTGTTTGCAAATCTATAAATTGGAAATATCACACATCTTAACCAACTAATGATAATAAGAACGCATAAATTAGAGGATCATACCAGAGTGCGAATGGCTGAATAGCGTACTGAAGTAATGCTATGCCTCATAAATGGCCATAACCTTGGTGCTAGTGTCGCTAAGACAGATGGATTTCCAAGAGCATTAATTGCCTCTCCCTGGTCATCAACATGACCAATTTCATTAAGATCAAACTCCAGTTTCTCACAGGATAGAAAAGTGCCTTGAGTCTTAGGAATCATCTGCTCCTGAGAATATATTTCTGCCAACAGATTCATTACACTGCAATGTAAATAAACGAATATCAACACATATGCATAACTTTTGATGAACAACTGCTGAAATTTTATTTTTCTTTTTTTTTGGGGGGGGTAAGATATAACTGCTGGATTGCAGTGCCACTTAATTTCCAAATTTACAGTGGAGAGGGACTGAAATAGAAAGTAAGGCAGATAACAAAGTCACAGCAGAATTAACGATGCATAATTGAAGAGCTACTAACAAGAACATATCTAAAAAATGCATAATTGAAGAGCTACTAACAAGAACATATCTAAAAATTGCTTTATCAAAACTAACAATCCATGTGGAGAAAAATATAAGAGAAAATTTAGAAACAAGACTGATCATACTGCTTTCAAGAATACCTGCTAGTGGATGGGCTCAGATCATCCAGGTCAAGCAAAATATCCCATAGTAGCATAACTATAGAGTGCAAAATTTGACTTTTTAGAGAAACAATAGCAGCTGCAGTTGGTATTAGAGCATCTGCAGCCACAGCTCTTACATCATCATCAGTATCCTCAAGCCCAGCTTTGCAGGCAGGGAGCACACGCCCGAGCAAACTATGAAGCATCTCCTAAGGACAAAATGAGAATTTTATTAGCTACAGAAAGCAGAAATAAAAAGTTAAGTGCATCACATCAGGCAAATCTTTAAGGTTCCTACATGCTCTTGACAAAATAAGATTTCATATCTACCATTTAGAAGGGTGAAATCGATAGAGAAGAAGAGAGAAGTTTGTAATATAAACTAATAAAACGAGAAAACAAAGGTACGTCCATTCATGGTTTCTCAACGTCACATGTTCCGTTACGGTCTCTCAAAGTCATGTTGAAGCATCTATTAGCCTTATAAGCACTAAATACAATTCAAGGATACAGCACCTACACAATCAGGTTTATTATGTCACTGTTTAAAAATAAAGTCAACAGTATTATAGGTAAAACAGGTAATAAATTTCTACTCTTTCATGCATTCATCTATTTAAAAATTTTAAGACTATGCAAAAACACGTCTTTTGCACAGAGAACAATGCAGACAATGCTAGTTTCATATAGCATCAACTGAAACCAGAACATTAATTTACAAACTAAAACTAAAAGGATTCATAACGGGGAAAAGAAAAACCTGCCGCACAGCTACCAAGTATTTGATACCCAAAAGGCTTCCGTGACGGATTTCCCACTCTGATCTACGCTGAAGAAACAGAAGTGACAATTAAAAAAGAAGAACAAACAAAGTAGCCATAATAAGATTATGTTGTCTGTCAGTGACGCAAGCTCCACTGGCTATTTACCTGCATCTGAAGCAAGATATTCAATGTCTCATGGACTAAAAGAGGATCCATGTACTTGAGCACAGCACCTAAAGCTTGTGCACAGGTTTCACGTACTGGAGCAACAACCTGATCAGACACGTAGTCTCCAAAACTGCAAGGTAAACAAAATGGAAAAATTGATAACAAACCTGCTCAGAGTATCACTGTGCCACCAGAAATAAAGGTTTTGCGGAAAAGGCAGTTCCAATATCTTTCGAGAAGAGTAGACAAGAAGAATTCAAGTACATAAAAGAAAATTCATGTAACAGTGGAACAGTGTACTAGACCAGAAATTAGCATCCCTCCCATCAAATAACTTGACCTTTTCCAGCCAACTGGACATTTTGCTCTGACCAATGTGATCTTAAAATTCAGTTGGTAAGAGGGAAAGATGTCTTAATCATATGAAACTCAACTAGAATAATATCAATATTCTAGCAACAAAAGTTCAAATCACGCCTATCAAATAGGGATAGCAGAAACACTTGTGATATACTTGATATCCAGTTTCTCCTTCTCCCACCCACCCAATGACACCCCCACCCCTAGAGGGCTATTTATTCTTATTTCTCTTTTTACAGATAGGGAGGAAACCTTCCTATCATTAGTGGGACAAAAGAAACAACATCAACTATTTACAAGTAGCCAGTAGCAGAAACAATATCATACCGATCCAGTGACAAGACACACAAAAAACGAATGGCACAATCCTGTAGAAATTCACAATTTTTAAGCCACGAATGCCTAGCCATTTTAACCAAGTTCATCAGCTTAGACTTCTCAGGGACACTTTTTAGTACATCCATCTTTTCTGTGGAACCTTTTTCCTCTGAGCAAACTTTTTCCTTGGCTGCATCATAATTCAACTCCTGTGCACTATCATGATGAGACTCAGGATCCACCTCCCCCTTGATGGAACTTACACTGAGTTCACCATTTGTCTGCCGTGGCGGCAAATTCCATCCAGAATCTTCAACATTTATATGAATATGAAGGTTATCACCTTCACTGGAAGATATTACGGTCCCCATCATTTCAGATGAAACATCTTCAAACTTCGGTTTCTTCAGTGCTGGTCCAGACTCATCAGAGAGGATATGCGCATTCAGATCTATTCCTCTCTCTCTTTTAGCAGTGTTTGCATCATCTTCATTCAAACTAGAAACTGACATGCCACTGCTATTTAAGTCCGGCACAAGAACCCCAGCACTAGCACCTTGATGGGTTAATATCTCCCTCAAAGCCATAACACTGCCATGGCGGACCTCCCAGACTGAGAACAAACAACCACAGAGAGTGTTATTCCATTATGATAAGTGTACATATATCTCCATTTGTGAAAAAGAAATCATATAAAGAGTGAATTAGAAAAAGTATCCATTTACCAGGATCAAACATATCGATGAGTAGTTGTTCAACAAAGCTTTGGAAAGGCCAAACCCCATCAGCATCATTATCAAAGCTATCTTCATCAGAAACAGTATCTGTAAATTGCTGCAGAAATGTGACTCAGTTCAGATATGAGCATCTTAACAGCAAAACAATGTTCAACCCTAACTGCTACAACCACAATTTTAATAAAGAAACAAAACACAGTTGCCCACCTTTAAGCAGGTAATAATTTGTAGTACAATAACATCAACTAATAGAACTCCCAAAGTAAACAAGTGCAAAAGGATTAATTTACAGCAAATTAATGTATCAAAGTAATGCAAAACTTATCCAAGAGATACCCAAAAGTTATTTAAGGGGAGGAAGGGAGACACCATCGAATGCCTATCTGCAGGTAGGAAGATAGATTCCTGTACACAAACTACCTCCAGCTCTATCTAGACACCCGAAGATAAGAAAATGCAGAAGTTGGAAATATTTTTCAGGTACCTTATTTAAGTTGAACATTTCTGGATAAGGGCCCCTTGGTGATGTCATATCTTGTTCTTGTGATTGTAGCTCTTCAGAATTTCCTTCCTTCAACCACCCTTTTGATTGGTCTTTAGAACTTATTTTTGCCTTACGTTTTAAGAGATTCAATTCCCTAGCACTTGGCCTCCTAGACTTCACAGTAGGAACCATGTTTGAAACAAAGTGCTGGATATTGTGCATAGACTGTGTTGAGAAGTACCTTGGGCCAACCCCATTCCCATAGGAATGATGTTTTGTTACAAGAAGGTCCTCATCCCTTATCATATCATTAACATCCATGAACTGCTCACATACATCCAAACCTGTTTAAGGCAAAGCATACTAGTTACTTTGCAAAATTTACAAATATCAGGCAACATATTACACAATATTAACAGATAGTAATCTCTTTGCTAAACTGAATGTTGCATTGAGTGTTATTTTCAAAGGATAGTAGGAGTAAACATTCAACAATGAGCTTTTATCTGAAAAACTTCCAATAATTTAAAAATAGCAATAGTTTTCCATCTCAGACTTTAAAATTAGCAATACCTCTTAAATTCTGATTTCCATCTAAAAAACTTTTCACACTCAGTGTTGGACTTATAAACCAATAGTTTCAAATATTAGCTTGATCAGCCAACATGAATACAATTATGATCTTCAAAGGCATAAGCCTCAGCTATAATTCACAGAACCACATTGCTTAGTCTTACTTATACTTCATAAGCATCTCCTTCATGATTGGATGTTTAGCAAACCTTGCAGTTATATTCTTTCGTCATGTGATGTACGTGCTGCAGAGTGACATGGACTTACCCAGACGGCGTCGAAGATTTTGTTTCTGCCGAGCCAATCTCTCCTTTGCATTCTTACTACTATCACTCGCAATGTCATACTCCTACAATGAAACCAGTATGAGAGGCCAGGTTTACGCATAAATCTAACCAACTCAAAATATCCCAGATGCAAAACTCATGATACATGCAACACTTAAATAACTTTACAAAATATTAAAATTGAAATAACTCCAAAAAGGCTCATTGATACATTCATCAGTTCTGTAATCAGGAAGATCTAATTCTCTTTTGTAATACTTTTAAGTATTTCATTCTAATAAAATCTAAATCATTCTATAAGACTCTGCTTTTTCATCTATATACGGGGTAAGAACTGGATATGGACAAGCATCTAGCAATAACATGCTAGGAGAGAGTTGACTGTCAGTATCTTCTCAACAAAAAGAACTACGCTGAAATTTAACTCTCCAGTATCTTTCCACATTCTCATTACAAAGTTGGGGGTAGTTCTTATATTGTTTCTGGCTAATTAGATTTCTCAGGTTTCTTTTCCTACAGTGTTCCAAAACTATTTAGATTTTCCTGCCTTCAAAGTCCTCCAGAAGTCTTTTCTTTTATTCTTGACATGATCGCTGAACTTGTTGAAATTAAATTCATCATGAAACCTAACAGGAAATGAATGAATTTATTCTCCTTTTGAAATGTGGACTTCCTAAAACACTGTGTCCATAGGCGGAGTGATGCAGAACAGAAAAGGACGCAAAGTTTACAAGTCTTAGGAATTTTATTTCTCTTCAGATTAGGGTTCTGTTGGAGTAAGTCTTAGAGTTATAGGTTTTAGTATTTGATTTTCTTTGGAATTTCTTACTAGAGTTGATTGAGATTCCTGTTTCCTCGGTGTTTTGGTTTCAGCATCTTAGTTTTGTTCTAATTAGTTTAGCATTTGGTCTTTTGAGTCCGTAAATATAGGAGTTCTATATTTCTTAGGCAGGTGGTGATTATTTAGAGATAATAGTCTACAAAGTGAATCTGTCAAATTTGACTGATGTGAAGCAATCAAGCCTAAGGTGCAATGCCTTATGGCCTAGGAGTGATGCCTAGTTTTATCTTTTAGGGTCTGATGCCTAGTTTTATCTTTCAGGGTGTTATGCCGAGGGTTTCATTCTATTAAGGGTTTATTTCTCTATTTTTTTACAATTTTTTCCTGAAATTCTACCAATAATACATCGTTGTTTCTCCTTAGAAGTTTTCTTACGGGCAGATTTTCCCAAAATTTGTCCCGCGTAACGGATACTACATTATGATCAATTGATGATCATAAACTATAGTTTGAATTTTTTATAGCTTTTTTGGTCTGCAATATAATTAATATAAATTACTTGTTACAGACGCAACAACCTTAAAAAGCCATCAGTTCTTAAGGAAATTCAAGTTCATTCTATATAGTAGTTGACCAAAAGACAATAATAGCGATGAATGACAGAAAACAATCATCATATCCAATCTTAGTCACTAATAATATGGGGATGAAAAGCCTGTGCACAAGCTGTAGAAAGATACCTGCCCACCAGATGCCAATAAAGCCCCAAACTCCAACACCTTGTTCAGATCAAAACTGCAACAATTGAAACAGCACAAAATTACGTGTGTCTAATGGTTGCAATTTTGCTTACTTTTACAAGCTATTAGAGGTCATTTTGAAGCCATGAAACAGATTGTACCCATCAAAGCAATATGAAGATCATGCTTAGCCAAAGCTGCAATTCAAATATATCGGAAAAGGGGAAAAAAGTAATAAACCTTCTAAATGAGGCACTCTCAACAAGTTTAGGGTAACAGTTAGGCCATGCCAGCACATCACCAGCAGTACTAGAGACCCCCGATTCTGAGATCTTCACCTCAAGGAATGATTTTAAGTCATTCAACGATGTGTGCTTCACATTCTCAGCAATAGCTCCAATGGCATGAGCTGCAGCAACTCTGGTATCCCATCTTTTACTACGGAGATATTGAGAAACCTAAAGCAATTACAAAACATGAGAAAATTGGACAATAACCTCACTTAGTAATGTAGAGAAATGAGCAGACAAATGAATGTCATAGCTTGTCTTCTTAGGTACAATGTTTGCATATTCATGAAACTCCAACTAGAATTTACCATCAAGCAGCACTTTGCAAATGCTGGTCTTAGAAAGTTAAAAGAGGGGAAAAAGCTAAAAGTTCCTAAAGTGATCTCATTTTATATTTCCTAACACAGCATACATTGGTCTATTAAGAATAAGGAGAAGCTGATCTCCCAGTCCTATATTAGCTTGCCTACCCCCATTTCATAATCTGTTGGAACCATTTTGTAGCTTCAAACACTGAATTGCTAATAACATCCCTACCAACCCTTCTTTGATTCCCACTTCAAAAAGATCCAAAAAATAAGAAATAATCATGAAGTTCAACCCATAACATTATCAAAAGATGGTCAACTATCACCCTCCTTAATATTTTACAACCCATAACATTATGAAAAGGATCTCAGACTTAGCTGCAGAGATAAAAACCAGAAAAGGTGCACCCTGAAACATAGCACCATACTAGTGGAAAAGTAATAACTTCATTAGAAAATTCTGAAATAATCACCAAATTTTATGACTAAATAAAGGATTAGAAAAATTCTACAGGGCAAGCACAGGCTCTAATTGAGAAGGTAAATGGAATTCTTATGCAACCAGATAAGTGAGAATACACAGTTATTTTTTTTTGCCCCTAACTATTATTCTCAACCTTCAAAATAAGCCATCATGCTTCACTTCCTGCTCCTTCTGAAAATTCAAGTCAACAAAGACCCATCAAGCTGTCTAAAGAGCACCTTTCGCACCCAAAGTCAAAAGTCCAGTCATTACTGATCATCACCAGGCCTCACTATGTCCTATCTGGTGCTGAAGGCCGCATAAATTGGCATCGACTAGTCTAGCCAAAATCTATAGTAGTTGGGCAAAAGTTTGTTGGACCAGGCTTCCTTAAATAGTTTGTTACACTGCCTTTCTGTATCCCTCCTTTTATATGTTTTTGTGGGTAAGGGTTCCAGTAATTTTCTTTTTGCTCACTAAATTATTTTTTTTTGGGGGGGGAGAGTGGGAAGAGTGTTCACACTTAAAAAGCCTTGAAAACAATTCAGGCTAGCGCATACTCACAAATTAGATCTGCTAAAATTGAAAAGAATATGAATGTATTTATTCACCACTATTTCTATGCCAAAAAAATTTTATAAACCACCAAAATTTAATCACTTCATCTGATCAAATATATAAATTAAACCTCAAATGCTTGATAAGCTAGACTTATCTAATAAAGAACATAAGCTATAACATAATACATTTTACAACATCCTAGAAAAACTTGTAATCCTGACGTCATATCTCTATAGTCAGTCATGAGAACTTGCATTGTGTTTGCTACCCCTCTTTTTACCACCAGTAGCCTTCTTCAGCAATCCTATTAATAAAAAATGACTAATTGATCCAATACATCCTTACAAGAACTCCTAAGTTAATTTACTGAAACTGGAAGCTTTACTCAATATCTCTCCAAGGCATCCAATAATGTCCAAGACATCTTAGCTTGTCCATAGAATAGATATGTAGGTATATTATACAGTTAGGTTAAAAGTAAAATGGTTCTGATACTATTCAAAAACTTGAAAGTAAAATGGTTCTAATACTATTAGAAAACATATTAAACACTAGTTCCTCTAGGCAAAATAAAATAATAAACTACAAAAATTTCACTTTGTATTATCAAATACATAAATTAGACCTCCAACAGGCAATAGGCTAGACTTATCTAATAAAGTACATTAACTATAATGCAATACATTGTAAAACATCCCAGAAAAACTTGTAATACTAACATTTTATTTTTACATTCACTCTTCAGAAGAAATCTTATTTTGTTCGCTAACCACTCCTCCCCCCCCCCAAAAGCAATCCCATTAATCATAAATGACAAATTGAGCCAATACATACACTATTGTGTATAGGAACTCCTATGTTAATTTATGTGAAACTGGAAGCTTTACACAATATCTCACAAGGGCATCCAATAATGTCCACGACACCTCGCTTGTCCATACTCACAACAGATATATGGGTTTACTTTCCAGTTCACTTGAAAATAAGAATTCTAATACAACTAGAAAACTTGAACCAAAAAGAAGTTAAATTGGAACAACACATTGACCAGCTTTTCAAACTTGTCCTGATTCATGTCTCTATTATACAAGACCAAATATTCTTGCGTGCTTAAACAATGACACCACAGAGAGAAAAAATACAGAATATAAGATAAACACTTTTTAGTAAGAAATCCATACCTTACTCAACAAAGAGTTTAGGTCCTGCGGATGAGATTTTGCAATTTCCCCTATCTGCTTAGCTGCAGTGAATCTCGTCGCTTGGGTTGAACCAGCTTAAATTTTGTCAAAGAAATAACACGTAATTGTCCAACCAACACTCTTCCCCCCAAATTCAAGAACAAAAACAAGTGAGACTGTCTGTTGCTAACTCAAGTATATTCGACCAGCAACAAAATACTAATAAAGCAACAGCATCCAAAAAGCCCACCCAACAGCAGTACATCCCCAACCAAATTCAAATTAAAAACAAAATAGAAACCAGAAAATAAATGATCACTCTAAAGTGCCCCAGTGTGCATATATATTGCTACCTTAACTATTTTATAATCCCAACGAAGAAACTAGACGCAACAACCTCATAGATCTATACACACATGATGACACTGAAATGAGAACTAAGTGCTGTACATTTAGCATAGCAGATTAAATATCCTTGAGCAGTAAATGACCAAAAGGATACCGTCCAATAAAGTGAGCAGACGATTAAGACGCGATGACTGCTGCTGAGCCATGTTGCTTCCTTCAATAACTTAAGCTCAATCAAGAACTAGAATTACATTCCCAAATCCGAAAGGATAATCTTTGGCCTCTGACCAATAGCATTTCCAGCTTAAATTAATCAGGGGCAAACGGTAGACTATCCAAGCATACACGAGATGGTTTGGAACAATTTGAATGATCTGGACTATCCAAACATGGCCAGAAATTAGTACAAGGAATAAGGTTCAATGGTATTAAAAAAGACGCACGAACACATCCAAAGGCATGTGAAAGATGCACGCATAAGCACATAGCAGTGGAAATAACCATAGCAGTCTCATGAGCCGATAACAAGGTCTACGCAATAATCAGATCATTTTTTATTATTTTTTATGAGTGAATTTTGCACTCAAGAAAAGCTTCTCCACTCCATTTGTAATTTCTGGAACCATCTTAATTAGCTAAAAATACATATTTATACTTCTCCCCTGTCTCCTTCTCCACAATCTCAATGGTTCAACGCCTCACCAAGCTCCATACAAGCCTGCACCGAAAAGGAGATACTGTCACCCCTGAGAGGTGAGATGAACACTATCGTCCGAGTTTGGTGATTGAGTCAATAACTCGTCACCGGCTAGCCAATTCAATCCGTTAAAAGAAAAGGGAAAAGGCAGAAACATTCAGATTTTCGCAAATTACAAGAATGAAAAAAATAAGCTTTATCCTTCCGACGCCCTCCACCTCAAATCAATAACTGATGGAAATTTTACAATGTCCAAATTACAAAAAGAAATATCAATGTCGAAAACTATTCATTGAGTTATTACCATAAAAATGAATCAAATTACATTATCGCATTATCCAGAACTCCTTACCATTGAATTGTCGGTCTTTTGGCCGACTGCGTGGCTGAAACACCGGCGGACAAAGGCGGTGACTGGAGATTGTATAAATAGATAAACTGAAATATGAAAATCTGTGTACTGCAGATCTGAAACCCCGGGAAAGGGGTGGCGAAGGGGCTCGGTGAGGCTTCGTTCAAGCTGAAGAGTGAATGGTGAGGTTCGTCCACTCGTGGGAATTTCTTCGTTCATAGTGAATCTTTTATAGTGAAAGATTTTCATCAGTTAATAGGGAAAATAAAAGAACAAAAGAAGGGAATAGAGAGGACTTGGGCCAGGAAAGCAAGAGGACGAGGAACAAAATTAGCCCAAATTTATGGACTTGGACAATTTAAAATTGGGCTCGAGAAAAGAAAAGATGTAGCCCACAAACGACCCCATGAAAAAAAATTAAAAAAGTATCGATAAAATATGAAAATCTAATAAAAATTACAGGTGAATTTTTTTTTTTAAAATCTCATTTCCTCTCTCTGAATTTTGGGGGATGAGCGCCAAAAATAGTAGAAGATTTTCGGCCCAAGAAGCCAAAATTCTTCCATATTTTTGGTCCTTGAAGTAAAAAATATGGAAGAATTTCAGCTCTATGGACCGAAAATCTTCCACATTTTGGCATCTTTATATTTTATCGATTTATTGTGATTTTTTATTTTAAAATAAATTAAATTATAAATAAATAAGTATAGAATGATATATTAATATTTCTTTTCTTTTCAACGTTTGGATTTGAATAGACATGAGCTTGAAGTTATTGAATTTTAGAGAGAAAATAAGACACAATAAGTCTAGAGAGAGAAAGTTGAAGGGGAGGGAAATTAATTTTTTTCACGGATAATTTTTAGATTTCGACGCGTATTTATGGGTTAAAAAAAATGAATGTAATGTCATTGAAAAAAGATTTTTATTTTGTTTTTCTATCACTAAACTTTATTTTCATGGTTAGTATCGTTGGATAATTATTTTATTATTTTTAGTGTAATTCTATGAATCCATATAATAATAAATGAAATATATATATATATATGGTTTTTATTTAACAAGATTCATTAAGATAATAATAAATAAATGAAACTTATATGATTTTTATTTTAATGTTTCTCTTTTCTCTTAATAAATTCATATGAATTTATGAATAAGTGACATGTTAAACTATGAATCACATATATCACATAATTAAATGGCTATGATACCATATCAGGTCCGATGGTAGTCTTCCATGTAAGAACTCAGGGTTAAGGTACAAGTTTTACATGAATCTAGATCCGTCAGCATAATTATCAAAGAATAAAATCGGAATCAATGTCTTAACACATCTTCACTCAACGGCTTTAAACAGGCTACCCCTTATTCTTTTGATAATTATGGCCAGTTCTAGAATTCATAACCCAATCCTGATCCTTGCATAAGACTACTAGCCAACCAGACAAAATAAGGATCTTCACAACATAACTATAGTGATATATATGATAACATAGTTTAACATGAAAGGATTTAGCCTTTCATTAGGCTAATCCTAAATACAATATAAAAATTTAAAAACAAACAAATTAAATACGGAAAGCTTATATAAAACTTACCAGGGATAAAGAGAAAACTTGAAAACTCTTGTATTAAAAATATAAAACTTTACAATGAGAGAGGAGAGGGAGAAGTGGAGAATTCTATGCTTGAGGTCCTGCCTTAGGAGAAGGAGAATGTCTCCTTATATAGACAATTAGAAAAGGCGGACTTCAAATCCTATCTATTACAATTTTTACAATTAAATTTTAAATCCGGAACAGTACAATTTACAAATGGATTTTAAATCCGCAATAATGCTGAGCACTATTTCTGGGTCCCATTTAAAGGACAATTATTGTGTATAACAATAATGTGGTCGGCCATATCACTTTAACTTTTGTTTGGCTTCATCTTCAATTTCTTGGACCATTTGGTCAATTGCTGTCTAAGACAACTCTTCATCCATATCAGGATCTTGGGATTCTCCGGCTAAATAATCTTCATTTGAAGAGCCTGTCATGGATATATCCGCTTTATCTTCTGCAGGGAAAAAATTTTTAACCAGCTCCTTTTTAACTTCTTCTAAATAGGATTTAATCAGTTCTTCTTTTGATATAACATCATTTTGTAGTTTTAACCTTGTGGTAATATGATTAAAGGGGCTGAGAGATTTAATTTCTCCTTGTTCTTTGGAACGTCTATAAGACTCATTATGATTTTGGATATTATCCAAAATATTTTTACCATATATGGTTTTTGTTTCTGGATCTGTTTTAATCAATCGATCCCAGAATCTACTATAAGTAGTTCGTTTTAAACATGGAATATGTTGTGGAGTATAACTCACTTCCGGAGACCATTTCCATACCCATGGTATGGAGAATTCAATAAAAAATATCATTGAGGCTATATCCTCAGAATATAATTCCATGCTGATATAATCGGCTAATTTTGGGGATAAATTTACTCATTCAGCATATAATGCTTTGAATTTTTCAGGGAGTATTTTCTCGGATGTTCCATATATGGACCACCAGTGTATCAACCAATTTGGTATAGGACTGTTATAAATATTGTCACAAATCTTGATTAACCAAGTATACTTATGCATAGGATTTTCATATAAAAATGCTTTATAAAATGCATCTTTATAATCCCAATAATTGTATTTTAAAGACATCTTTGTATCAGGAATTATAAACTCCCGTTCTTTGAGAGGGAAAATACCCCATTCTTCACTGGATATAATCCTTTTAATAATAATTTTGCTAAAATTATAAACTTTAGCATCATTGTATCCACTTGGGTGGAAATGCGTTATATCGGATGAGTTGACTTTAAGTATCTGCTCATAAAATAACCTGTGTTTATACGAGGTTGAGGCATATGCCGAAGTATCCAGGTATCTTTGCATCAATAACCATGGATCGTGTTTCCACTGTAAATCTTTAGTCTCTAAAAGAAATATAATTTCTTTATGAGAGTGAGTATAATATGAAGTTGTATCTTCCTCAGATATAATCTGAGCATATGAACTTGAAGAGGAGGTTTGACCTTCCTTTTTTAGCAAGATATTGCTTTTTGAATTCCTCATATAAGAGGGCTTCATCATCTTTAAGATTAGCAATATTTTTAGCTATAAGCTGCTTATTGCCATGTTGTATAACAACATTTTTGCCTTTGGCTTGCGAGGTATTACCTCTGCCACGATCGCGGAAATTATTTCCCCTGCCCTGCATGCTGTAAAAATTCACGCGTTAAAAAATCAGGAAGATTATTTTCTTCACCTTTTTTATAAATAATATCAAAATCAAATGGAGCTAAATGAGCTTGCCATCTAGCAAACATCTGCTTAGAGACATTATGCTTAAAATCTTTATTAAACATAAATTTTGCCAAGTATCTGAAGCTAGATTTTTATAATAGGGGAGAATATAATTCAAACTTCCTAAAAATCTTTGTAATTGAGTTTTATCCAGAATTTCATCCGGAAATTTAGAAGCAAAATCTATACTTCTATTAATAGGAATTATTTTTCCCTTTTCAATATTATGACCTAAAAATCTAATATTGGTTTGAAATAAAACCATCTTGGGTTTTGATATAACTAAACCGTTTTGTATAACTAATTTTTTAAAAATATCTAAATGTTCAAAATGTTGTTGAACTGTTTTAGAAAATACTAAGATATCATCTATATAGACTAATATAAAGTCACTGTATGGAATGAATATATCATTCATTATCTTCTGAAACTTAGAAGGGGCATTCTTTAATCCTAAAGGCATCACTTTCCATTCAAAGTGGCCTATAGGAACATTAAAAGCTGTTTTGTATTGGTCAGCTTCAGCTATCTGAATCTGCCAATATCCTGATTTTAAATCGAATTTAGAAAATATTAAAGCCTCATATAATCGGTCTAATAAATCCTTTTTATTAGGAATAGGATGTCTAATACATTTTAATACTTTATTGAGAGGTTTATAATTAATAACCAATCTTGGTACACCTCTTTCTATTTCACTATGTTTATTAACATAGAATCCTGTACATGACCAGGGAGAGTTTGACTCTTTTATCAATTTTTTATTTAATAAAGAAACTATTTCTTCTTTACATAATTCTAAATATTTAGAATTCATTTGAGGGCGTGCCCTTGTAGGTATCTGACTTTCATCAAGGTCATCAATGTAAGGAAGTTTAACTTCATGTTTTTTTCTGCTCCAGAAAGCATTAGGATGATCGTTACAAATTTCTACAGAAATATTATTCTGAAGTCTTTTAATCTTATCCTGTAATTTAGGATTTTGTAAAACTTCTTCTATTGTAGAAGAGTTTATCTCAAAATTTATAAAATTTATTTGATTTTGTTTTCTAAAAATGGAATTTTTAATCTCATTCACAAATCTGGTATTAGGTTCAGTTATAAACTGAAAAAAGACAGGTGTATTTTCAAAAGTACCTATAAGGCAATCCGTTCCTATATGAGTAATAGGAAAAATCTTTTTATAAAAGGAGTGCCAAGTATAACTTGGTTAGTTATATTTTTAGCCAATAAAAAGATTTCAGGAATGCAAACTTTATTATTGCAAATGTATGCACGTGGTAGTTTAAAATTAATTTGTAATCTATCACCACCTGCATGACGTAAACTATGAGTTGTTTTTTGAAAATATTTGGTAGGAATTAATCCTTCCTATATAACACTGATGTCTGCACCTGTATCAATTAGTGCAGTAAATTCTTTAATTTCATCATGATTTATTAATAAAGTAATTTTAACATAAAACTTGAATGATGTAATCATATCTAAAACAGTTAAAAAGTTTTCATCAATCTTATTAAGATTGTCAAATAGATTTGGTGTAACCAAAGTATAATCTTTTTTAGTTTCTAAATTAGAAACTCTAATATCAAGATTTTTATTTATTTGTTTTAACATCTTGATTTCTTCTTTAAGATTACTTATTTCTCCATACAAATCATTTAATGTGGTAGGAGACTTATGAGAATTATCATATCTTTGTTTCATTAGTTTATAAACTTCTGTCATAGAATAAGGATTATTATTTGGTATAAATTCTTCTATTCTAGTATTATAAGTACTAGAAGATGGAATATCATCTAGATTTTCTATAATCCTAGATCTTAATTCTTGGTCTTTGATTGATTTTAAAAATTCTAAAATATGATTATTAGTTAAAATATTAATATCTGAATCTTTAAATTGAGATATTAATTTATAGTAATCATCTTCTGAATTTTCTTTTTCAGATTCACTAACTCCTTGTTTACAAGGACACATTTTCGTCTGACTCATCAGAAGAATCAGAGATATGATCTATTTCTGATGCTGAAGTAATATCTTCAGAATCATCAGATTCTAAAAATAATTTTTCTAAAGAATCTTTTAATTCTTCACTAATATTAAGATTATTAATCTTTTTCTTCATCCTACACTTATTAGCGTAGTGACCTATACGTTTACACTTATAACAGACAATATTACTTTTGTCTTTCTTACGTTCTAATCTATCAGATTTTCTCTTAGCTTTTTTCTCTAGCTTAGCGTGAGAATATCGTCTTTTTTTCTTTTTAATATATTCATCATCTTTTCTGTGGTTATGAACTACTTTTCTTTGTGATGGAATATCCATCCCAAATTGGCTACAAAATTGGCCTAACTGAGTCCTTTCAGTTAGCCTTTGCCTTTTAAGTTGTTGGTTTAACTTAATTTCATTACATAAGGCTATATCTTCAGTTTTACAAGTCGCTATAAGACTTCCATAAGTATAACTTTCATAAGGAATGGAGATTTGATCTTTCCTAAGAGCTTTTCTAACTCTTTCAGCAAATAATGGGGGTAAACCATCGATAAACTTAGATTTTCAGTGAGAGCTATTACTCTCGGGTAATTCCATAACTCTATTAAGGAATTGGTCTCTATACCACCTAAAATCTGTAAGTGTTTTACACCTAGTATTTTGTAATAACGTCCTATTAGTTTCATTATCATCCGAAATTCTTCCGGTGAAATGTTCTAATATAGTGACTATCAGTGTATAAACTGACTGTTCGCTAGTGCGACCATCTTCTTCCTGTTTAACAGAATGATAAATCTCTTCTTTATCTTGAAAGGAGAGATAATGATCCCACCATCCTTTAAGTTGGCCAGTAAATCCTGCAACTATCATTTTTGCAATATTACTGTCACTATTGCCCATCAGTTTACTGACGGTGCTATATATAAGCATTCTATGAGTCAGATTATAAATCTGCTTTTCAGTATAACCATCTAAATTCCATTCATATATACTTTTACCATTATAACTATTGTTTGCTATATATTCTTGTTCCTCATGTAGAATATCTACAGGAGAGGGACGACTATAATAATGAATTCTTTGGGTTGGCCTATCAGCAAACCTATGTAACTTATTAAGTTCATCTTTAATGACAGGCTTATAATCCTTGGTCTCTGATAATCTATCAGAAAATTCATTTTCCAAAGTGTTAATATTTAATTTTTTAAATTTCTGATCTAGCATTTCTTCTAGATCTGACATCTTTTTTAATTTATAATTTTTAATTTCAGGAGGAGGCTGCAAAGGGGGAGTAGAGATGATTGCCTTATTTCCTGAAGATTCTAGCAAAGAAGATTTATCTAACTTCTGTAATAATAAATCGATTCTCTTATGAAGAGAGAGAATTTGTTCTCCTAAAACATTCAAATAAATGTTTGTATAATTCTGTTGTTCTATAATTTTATTGATTTGTTTAACAATAATGTTTAACGTATCATTCTCAAAAAGTTTTGAGAATGCTGCAAAACTAACAATATTATTTTCCTTTTCTAAAAGAAAAGGTTGTTGAGGAGGCCATACTCCTTTAATGATATTACCATTTAAGAGCTTATAATCTCTTTCTAAAACAGAAATGTAGGGTTCAATATATTTAGACATGAACTATGGAACAAAAGGAAATAGAATATTATGAAAAGATAAGAATTTATAAAATTCTTCTGAAATATAATATTTAAATTTTCCATCAAAATTAGGGAAAAACCACTTCCTAAATGGTTCCCATCTTCGTAAATCAAATTCTGTTTTAACTTTTTTCCTGGCTTCAGATCCAGGACTAAAATCTATTTTTGGTCTATAATTCATAATGAAAAATTCATTTCAGATTCGGTTATATCCGGATCTTTAGTGTTATAAACACCTTTAACAATATTTTCTTTTGTTTTTAAAACTTTATCTACATGATGATTATGCTCATCACGCTCACTTACCTGGGAAGTAGATACCCTTTAAGGAATATAATCCTTGTCCTCTATAAGAGGTGATATATAAGAACGCTCAGATCTGGTAGAATAAGTCCTTGGGATATTACCCAATCTGGATGGAGTATTATCCATCTGTATATATACAATTCCTTCTGGAGTTTGTTCAATATGGTCGATATTATGTTTAGTTTTTGACTGGATATAACCAGTTCGTTCCAATTTCCACTGGGGAGGCATAGGGATTTCATCCCATTTTATTATTCTTCTTGTTGAGATCTTAGATCTATTAAAGTTTGTTTCTATTAAAACAGTTTCATTAATCTTTTTATCCATTAGTTTACAATTAGGATTCAATGTAAACAATGGTTTATAATAGATTCGATAACAGATACATATAAGTTCTGATCCAGCAATATAATTATATCCATGAGTTTTAACATTTAATGTTGAAGTGTCAAGTATATTAACATCACTTAAAGAAAGTGATAGATTAGGATAAACATTAAAATAAACTGGTCCATGTGACAGACTGGATTGTATTACACCTATAAGTGATTGTTTCCAGTTTAAATTTCTTGCATGTCTTAGACATGCAATAAAACTTTCAGGTAAACCTTCTAAAGTGAGAGGTTTAAATGCAATTTGCACTAATCCAATATGGATAAACTTATATAGATCTTTATATCTATTTATATCATTTAATGATAATAATTTTATCTCAGTTTCTTCATTATCTAAGGAAACTGATTCCTCAGTAGTTTTAACTACTTGTTTTAAACTCAATTTTTCAAAGGTTCCTAACTGATATACAGTTTTTAAATCAACCCTTGGGATTGTCCACTTATTAAGTGCTTCTAGGTTTTCAGGAATATCCATTTCTTGTTTAGAAACATTTTTAATGTTTCTCTTTTCTCTTAATAAATTCATATGAATTTATGAATAAGTGACATGTTAAACTATGAATCACATATATCACATAATTAAATGGCTCTGATACCATATCAGGTCCGGTGGTAGTCTTCCATGTAAGAACTCAGGGTTAAGGTACAAGTTTTACATGAATCTAGATCCGTCAGCATAATTATCAAAGAATAAAACTGAGATCAATGCCTTAACACGCCTTCACTCAACGGTTTTAAACAGGCTACCCCTTATTCTTTTGATAATTATGGCCAGTTCTAGAATTCATAACCCAATCCTGATCCTTGCATAAGACTACTAGCCAACCAGACAAAATAAGGATCTTCACAACATAACTATAGTGATATATATGATAACATAGTTTAACATGAAAGGATTTAGCCTTTCATTAGGCTAATCCTAAATACAATATAAAAATTAAAAACAAGAAAATTAAATACGGAAAGCTTATATAAAACTTGCCAGGGATAAAGAGAAAACTTGAAAACTCTTGTATTAAAAATATAAAACTTTACAATGAGAGAGGAGAGGGAACTTTATTTTCATGGTTAGTATCGTTAGATAATTATTTTATTATTTTTAGTGTAATTCTATGAATCCATATAATAATAAATGAAATATATACATGGTTTTTATTTAACAAGATTCATTAAGATAATAATAAATAAATGAAACATATATGATTTTTATATGATAAAATTCATTGTTGAACTTTATTATTTTAACTTTTCATTAAATTAATACAAAACTTCAATATTAATTTTAAATTCAAATGTCATGATATGAGCTAAGAAATGATTTGGTAAAATATGATAATAATAGTAGATTTATTTTATATATAAATCTTAAAATCTGTTAATAAATTTATACATCTGTTAAATACGGAAAAATATTATCCAAAAAAATCATTCTCTTTCCCAAACATATATATATTAAAACAAAATCATATTGAGTGCTATTAGAGCACCACGTGGTACCCTTCTCTTTTTTTCTCTCCATGCAAACTCCTTATTCTCTGCTTACTTTTTACCAAAATTTTATGATGAATTGGCGTCAAAAGTTTCAATTAAATTCAAACTCCTTATTTCTGTGTATTTTTTATAGAAATTTTGTGATGAGTTAGCCTCAAAAGTTTTTAATTAAAGTCAAACTCCTTATTTTCTACTATATTATTTATCTATTTTTTGACCAAAAATTTGTGATGAGTTGACCTCAAAAGTTTTAATTAAACTCAATTATTCTTTACCATATTATTTACAATGTTACTTTTGTCTATTTTATAGCTGAAAATAAGGGATCAATTGGCCAAAATGTTGCTGAAAATTATACTAATCTTGGTTATAAAAAAAGAAAAACATTAATAATCTCAAATATAAACTCTATATATCCCTAATTACCTAATAAAAACTTACTTCCCTAATTAAAATCAACTATTGAAATAAAATATCTTGGTATCTATCTCCTAAACCTTTATATTATAAATACTCATTACTACGAATAGTTCTGCTCCTAAAACCATATTGGTATTAACCATTTTTTCCTAGAACATATTTTACTTCTAGAACCTCTGCAATGGTCGCATCATCTTCATCATCAACCAGTAAGTTATTTTTCTATTTACTATTGTAAAAACTAATTATATACATTATTATCAAATACTATTTACTATTACAATAATCATCTAGTTACTATTACAAAAACTAATTATGTACATTATAATCTAATATCATGCAAGAAATTTGACATGTAAATGTGTTGAAAATATGACTCCCAAAGAGTTCGATGATCTTCTAATGCTGCAAGAACTGATCAAGAAGAGAGAAAAACTTAAAGATGAATTATAAAAGTTTGAAAAAGAACACAAAAAGGTCATGAAAGTTTTTGGAAAGCATTTTAAGAAAGAACAACAAGGTGCCATTTCTGACACGAGTAAATGGATCCTTGAAAACTATAAGGATGTTGAGCCGTGGTGTCGAGAAACATGCGAAAGAAAAAGAAGAGATTATGAAACATATGCTTCATTAATTGAAGAAATTAAATCAGAAATGAATGACGCATAAGAAGTATTATATTTTTTATTTAGTTATTTTAGATTTTTATTTTAGTTATTTGTTTTAGTTTTTTAGTTATGAAAAACCTTGGGGGTGAATAAAGTTTTTGGCTAATTATCAAAAATCTTTTGTGTAATTAAAAGATAAACCTCCAATTTTGTTTGAGAATGAATGCTAAACTCTTTTTAAAAAACTAAATCAAACAAAATTTTACAGTTATGACAATGAAGTAAAAAGCATAGAATAAATATGCACAACAATTTATAGTGGTTCACTCTCCCAAAGAGCTACATCCACTACCTTGAATCAACACCCAAAGATTTCTCAAATTCACTATAATCCAAGTCTACAACGATAACAAGTTTGAGAATCACCCACCAAGGGATTTGCAAGCAACCTCAATTCACAACACAAATACAATCAACACAAGTTTGAGGATCACCCAACAATGGTTTTGCACACAACCTCAATTCTAAACACAATATAAATCAAAGGATGACCCAAAGGATTTTTCAACACGAACCTTTGATATCAAAAGAACAAGAGATAAGTAGGGAACAATGTTACCAAGTGAGCTTGAGATAGATGATGCAACTCAATGGAATACTTTTACAAGCTCCTCTTTACTTCTTCTTTGATGGATGATCACAAACGAAGCTCCAGGAAGATTTTTCTATTTGTTTTTATGAGATGAAGATATTTGAAAGAATGTGCTTTTAAAGCTCTTTTTAAATGTTATAGAATAATCTCAATCGATTTTCAATCCAACTTCTCTCACTTTACTGCAGATGAAAAACTCAATTTATAGAGGGGGATGAAATTTAACCGTTATTGTCTGCAATGGTAAAATTCTAACGGTAAAAACTAAAAATCGGACGACTAGTTTCACAAATGGGATGTCCCATTTCTTTGTAAAAGAGAAATTGGATGATCCGTTTTTAAAATAGGAAGACCGGTTTTGAAACAGAAAGATTCGGACGCATCCTACAAAAATTGGATGATCCCTCTTAAAAATCGGACGACCGATTTTAAAAATCGAATGACCAGTTTTGAAAATCGAATGACCCTTTTTTTTAGAAGTATTTAAAAGTCAGTTTTCCTTAAACAAAAAGAACTTTCCTTCACATTTCAAAACACTTTAAAACATATATTCTTGATACACTTTTAGAGATAAGCAAACTTTCGAAGGCATCAAAAACTCTATCAAGAATACTAGGATGTTTCAAGAATAGTTTATAGAAAAAAATTCATCCAAGGAGTTTCACACATGATCAACAATCAAAGATGAGATTTAGGGAGTTTTACAAAGAAATACCTTAGCATATCCCTAACTAAGACATAAGTCTTCAAGGTCTTAAATGCCTTGATCTTGGAATGGCTTGATCTCTCCTTCTTCATTATGCTTTAATTGCCACGACCCTTTACTTCTTATGTAGTGTAGCCTTGAGACTCCAAATGCTTCTTTTATTTTATAAAGACTAAGCTATACTCATCACACAAACATATGTTAATCATAATAAAAAACATATACAATAATGCCCTAAGGGCTAACAATCTCCCCTTTTTTTATTATGACAAATACATATGCAAGAAGAACAAAAGAGCAAGTATAAAAACATGGTGATGCTTCAAGAAGATCATCAATAAGAGTGAAGCATATCAAAATACCATAAGAGAGATAACTCCCCCTATGATTTTGAAAACATGCCAAGGGTTTGAAACATAATTTAGAAAGATAAGCTCCCCCTAAAAACATGCTTCACACAAATATGGCATCAAATAATCATCAAGGTAACTCCAAGTCATAATACCCATAAGATATGTAGCCAACCAAAAGAAGGCATGGAACTTAAAAGCAATAATAAGCATATAGCAATATCTCCCCCTTTTGACAAGTAAACAAAAGCATACTGTAATCAAAGCACATTACGCACATATGCTTGCAATTGTTTCTCTTCCTTAGTTCTTGCACATATTTCTCCCCCTTTTGTCATAAATCAAAAAGATACTTAAGAGAGTTTTTAAGAGATCATAGAAAAGGAAACTACAATTGGACTTTCAATATTAAAGTATCATCATGAAGTCTATAAAAAAAACATGGCATCAAGATAACATAATACCAATTAGAAAACCGCTTAATTTCTCATACCAAGGTTTTGGAGCTTGTTTTAAACCATATAGTGCTTTTGAAAGTTTGTAAACATAATTTGGAAATTTTTCATGCACAAAACCGGGAGGTTGTTCAACATAAACTTCCTCCTCAATATCACTATTTAAAAAAGCACTCTTAACATCCATTTGAAAAAGTTTGAATATTTAAAACAAGCAAAGCTAAAAGCATCCTAATAGATTCAAGTCTAGCAACCGGAGCAAAAGTTTCATCAAAATCTATGCCCTCTTCTTGATTGAAACCTTGGGCAACAAGTCTAGCTTTGTTTCTAGTAACTTCTCCAGAATCATTTAGTTTATTTCGGAAAACCCATTTTATGCCAATGGTGGAGTAATCACGTGGTCTAGGGACTAAAGTCCAAACTTTGTTTCTTTCAAATTGATTTAATTCCTCTTGCATAGCAATAATCCAAAACTCATCACACAAAGCATCATCAATAAACTTAGGCTCAATTTGAGATAATAGGGCAAAGTTGTCAATAAAATACCTGCTTGTTCTTACGCCTTGTGATACATCACCAATGATTTCATCCTTGGAGTGTCCCTTTGGATATATCACATCTTGAGGAAGACTTTGAGCTTCTTGATCATTTTCTTGTTTTTCCTCAATCTCTTCTTCCTCTATAGAATGTTCTTCCATTGCTTGAGTGTACAATGGTTGGTAACTTAGAGTGTTATCTATGTCATCATCATCTTTCTTGTCAAAAATGTTAGTTTCATCAAAAAAATTTACATGAATAGACTCTTCAACACATAGCGTTCTTTTGTAATAAATTCTATAGGCCTTTTTGTTTGAAGAGTAACCAAGAAAAATTCCCTCATCGGATTTTCTATCAAACTTCCCAAGATTGTCCTTGGTGTTTAAAATAAAGCATTTGCATCCAAAAACTTTGAAATAGCCAATTGAGGGGGTTTTGTTGAAAATGAGTTCAAAAGGAGTTTTCTTTAAAAACAGTCTCAAGAGAACACGATTCATAATGTAGCATGCGGTGTTGACGGCCTCGGCCCAAAAATATTAAGGAAGGGAGTTTTTACAAAGCATTGATCTTGCCATTTCTTGCAATGTACGATTTTCCTTTCCACAACACCATTTTGTTGTGGAGTTTTAGTGGCCGAAAAGTTGTGTGAAATACCAAAATCATCACAAAGTTTTGTAAAGTCTTGGTTGTTGAATTCTCTCCCATTATCACTTCTTATAGAAATCAATTTGCAATCAAGGGAGGTTTGAACCTTTTTGAAAAGTTTGACAAATTCTTGAAATGCCTCATCTTTTTTGCTCAAAAACAAAGTCCAAGTAAATCTTGAGAAACCATCCACTATGACAAAAGCATACCTCTTACCACTGAGACTAGTGGTCCTCATTAGTCCAAACAAATCTATGTGAATGAGTTCTAAAAGTTTTGAAGTTGAAATCATTTTCTTTGGTTTAAAAGAGGTCTTAATTTGTTTTCGAAATTGGCAAGCATTACAAAGTCCAATTGTTTTAAAATGAAGTTTTGGTAAGCCCCTAACAAGTTCTTTTGAAGATAGTTGGTTCAATAAATCCATACTAACATGGCCAAGATTTCTATACTATAAGAATGCATCATCATCATGAACCGAGAGACATTTTAAGCTTTAGGAAATAAGATCTTCAAGATGAAAAACATAGACATTTCCAAATCTTTTAGTAACAAAAACAATTTTATTTTTATGCTTATAAATGATAGTAGAAGAGTCATTTTCAAAAATAACCTTATTCCCATTATCACATCTAATACTAAGCAAATTGAATTTTAAACCATCAATTAAAAGAACATCCTTAATAAAAGAAGAAGAATTGTTACCGATGTTGCCAATACCAATGATTTTTCCCTTCTTCTTATCTCCAAAGGTGACGAATCCGCTTTTGGTTTCTTTAAGCTCACTAATGAGAGATGAGTTCCCAGTCATATGTCGTGAGCAACCGCTATCCAAATACCACTTAGATGACCTTGACTTGTGTTCCTACAAAAGAAGAAGTAGAAATGACTTTTGTTACCCATATTTTTTGGGTTCATGAATGTTAGTTGGGTTTTCTCTTATTTTCCCCCTTTCAATATTTCTTGCTATAAAATATTTTGTGGCTTTATGACCACTCTTTTCACAATAGGTGCAACAAAGGTGTGAGAAGAGTGAAGAAGTTTTTACAAAACATGTTTGTTTAGAAGGGGTATTGGTATGATTATATCCAATTCCACTTTTGTCAAAAGGTGATCTTTGAGAACAAAGGAGCTTTTCGAAATTTTCTTTTTCGTTTGTAAACTTTTTAATACAAAAGATGAGATCACTCACATTTTTCTTCAAATCATCATAATCTACCATGCATTTTTCAAGAGAGAAAACTTTTTCACAAAGATTTTTGTTTTCTAAAATGAGTTTTTGAAATTCTAGTTTTGAGGAGTCACTTTCCTTTTTCAAAAGTTCAAGAGATTCAAGGAGAGTTTTGTTTTCACAAACAAGTTTTGAGTTTTCGTTTGATAGTTTGTCAATCTTGTTCTTTAACTCCTTGTTCTTTTTTGTAATCTTTTCCAATTCATGATACATTTCAATGAGTAGAGAACTAAGATCATTATCATCATCAACAAGATTAGATAGATTTAAAGGTGAAGATTGTACCTCATTTTCTAAGGCCATGAAGCATAGGTTGGCCTTTTCTTCTCCTTCACTTTCGCTTGAGTCTTCATGAGTTTCTTCAAGTAACTTCCACATTTCAAGAGCCGAATTGCATCCGCTCACTCTATTGTATTCATTAGCATCCAAGGCACAACTTAATATGTTAATAGCTTGAAAGTTTAGAGTCATCTTCCTTGAGTCAAGCTCATCATATTCTTCAACCTTCTTGACTATTCCATCATTTTCAGGAACATAAAGTCCTTTCTCTACAATGCTCCAAAGATCAAAGTTAATAGAGAAAATATAAATTCTAATTCTTGACTTCCAAAAAGTGTAGTTGGTTCCATTTAAAAGAGGAGGCTTATTTGTAGAAGAGCCTTCTACATGGGGTAGGTTTGAAATACTAGCCATATTGAAAAGGATCTTTTGCTTCTCAGGATGTTAAGCCTTAAAAAGAAGACCCACTCTGATATCAATTGAAAAACCTTAGAAGGGGGTGAATAAGATTTTTGGCTAATTATAAAAAATCTTTTGTGTAATTAAAAGATAAACCTCCAATTTTGTTTGAGAATGAACGCTAAAACTCTTTTTAAAAAACCAAATCAAACAAAATTTTACAGTTATGACAATGAAGTAAAAAGCATAGAATAAATATGCACAACAATTTATAGTGGTTCACTCTCCCAAAGAGCTACATCCACTACCTTGAATCAACACCCAAGGATTTCTCAAATTCACTATAATCCAAGTCTACAACGATCACAAGTTTGAGGATCACCCACCAAGAGTTTTGCAAGCAACATCAATTCACAACACAAATACAATCAACACAAGTTTGAGGATCACCCAACAATGGTTTTGCACACAACCTCAATTCTAAACACAATATAAATCAAAGGATGACCCAAAGGGTTTTTCAATACGAACCTTTGATATCAAAAGAACAAGAGATAAGTAGGGAACAATGTTACCAAGTGAGCTTGAGATAGATGATGCAACTCAATAGAATACTTCTACAAGCTCCTCTTTACTTCTTCTTTGATGGATGATCACAAATGAAGCTCCAAGAAGATTTTTCTATTTGTTTTTATGAGATGAAGATATTTGAAAGAATGTACTTTTAAAGCTCTTTTTAAATGTTCTAAAATAATCTCAATCAATTTCAATCCAACTTCTCTCACTTTACTGCAGATGAAAAACTCAATTTATAGAGGGGGATGAAATTTAACCGTTATTCTCTGCAATGGTAAAATTCTAACGGTAAAAATTAAAAACCGGACGACTAGTTTCACAAATCAGACGTCCCATTTCTTTGTAAAAGAGAAATTGGATGATCCGTTTTTAAAATAGGAAGACCAGTTTTGAAACAGAAAGATTCGGATGCATCCTACAAAAATCGGATGATCCCTCTTAAAAATCGGATGTCCGGTTTTGAAAATTGGATGACCAGTTTTGAAAATTAGATGACCCTTTTTTTAGAAGGATTTAAAAGCCAGTTTTCCTTAAACGAAAAGAACTTTTCTTCACATTTCAAAACACTTCAAAACATGTATTCTTGATACACTTTTAGAGATAAGAAAACTTTCGAAGGCATCAAAAACTCTATCAAGAATACTTGGATTTTTCAAGAATAGTTTATAGAAAGAAATTCATCCAAGGAGTTTCACACATGATCAACAATCAAAGATGAGAGTTAGGGAGTTTTACAAAGAAGTACCTTAGCACATCCCTAACTAAGATATAAGTCTTCAAGGTATTCAATGCCTTGATCTTGGAATGGCTTGATCTCTCCTTCTTCATTATGCTTTAATTGCCAAGACCCTTTACTTCTTATGTAGTGTAGCCTTGAGACTCCAAAAATGCTTCTTTTGTTTTATGGGGACTAAGCTATACTCATCATACAAACGTATGTTAATCATAATAAAAAAACATATACAATAATGCCCTTAGGGCTAACAAGTTATTTTGTAGCTTCTTTTTTGTGTTAACTTCCTTGGGTTCTAATAAAACAAGTATTTCAAACATGGAAAGAGTTTATGTTCTTTTGAAAATTTATAGGCGATCTGATCTTGAATCTTAAGCATATGTTATCTTGTTTTCATCTAGAAATAGAGATAACATTAACATGAGTAGAAAAGTTACATGCAACACAAGAAAAATGCATTATGCAAGTCGCAACTCTCAATCATGGACTTCTTTAAGAGCTAAAGAAAGAAACTGCTAAAGAGATAGCCCCACTATTAGAAATCTCTTTGCCAAAAATAGAAGGAATTCAAGTTGAAGGAAAGAAGTTTCAGTGTTGGGTTAATACATACAAAGTGTTGCCATTCCTTCAAAGGTCATGAGAATTCTAAATAACTACACATTTTTTTAATAAAGTACCAACAACACAAGTATCCGGAAGCAAAACTCCATTTGCTTACTGGATAAGCATTGAAGATTCTTTTTTAACATATTTAGAGGATTTTCTGTCGACTGTCATGGGAAATTATTAGCAACTTATGATTTAGAGAAATGATAGATAGAAAAATAAGTTATAGTGTTTATCTTATGTACAAAGTTTGAATTCGTTAACATCTAATTTTGTTCTTCTTTAATAAAAGTTAAAGAATACTGAAATTCATATTTAATTGCTCCAGCCAAGATAGAGAAACCACAATCAGTTAAAGTTCAAAATCCTCGTATTCTAAGAGACTAAACGTGTGATTTTGCAATATATGCAAGTGTTTTAATTTAAATATACGTATAATAGCAAATGTATCAAATAATATAAAAAACAGTAGTTGCCCTTGCTGATGTAGCAGTGTTGGGTTAATACATGCAAAGTGTTACCATCCTTTCAATATGTCATATTATTTTCCAAATATATTATAATGATCTTCAATATTTAATTTTCCAAATATATTATAATAAAATATTTGGGTTATTTATTCAAAATCGGCAATTTTAGGGTTTAAAACTATCTCTAATTCATCAAATGTATATCATAACTCCTACTTATAAAATAAACTAAAAATAATATTCAAAATTCAATTTTTCAGATATATTATAATCAATATATAGATGGATTTTGCTTTATAAATATCTCTATTATATATATAGATATCCTAGCCTATACATATCTAATAAAATAATAATTATCTGAATAAAATGAAAAACTCAGAATGGCTACTCATTTAATAAACACAAGCCAATTTTAGTGTTTAAAAGTATCTCTAAGTCATCAAATGTATATCCTAACCCTTATTCACGAAATAAACTAACAATAATCTTCAACATTTAATTTTTCAGATATATTATAATAAAATATCGGTGTTGTTTATTCAAAATCGACAGTTTTAGTGTTTAAAACTATCTCTAATTCATCAAATGTATATCCTAACTCTACTTATAAAATAAACTGAAAATAATATTTAAGATTTGATTTTCAGATATATTATGATCAATATATAGCTGGATTTTTTGCTTTATGAATATCTCTATTATATATTATAGATATATATCCTAGGCTATACATATCTAATAAAATAATAATTATCTGAAATATTGATTTTTTCAGATTTATTATGTCATACACATGACACTTTTACAAATATAAACAAGCAAAATCAGCATAAAACTTTATTACTCTCAAACTCTCAATATTCCACCATTAAAACAAACTCACGGTTTTTTTCAAAACAAGTGCACATTTCTACCACACCAAAGGCAAACTCAAGTAATTTGGAATTTACAAAGAAAAATTTCTGCATTTCAAGAGGTAAGGTCTATATTTGTTTATTTAATAATTATATTTTATTCAAATGTTTATAAAATCTCATGTTCTTCTAATATTTACTTCAAAAAAAAATTGATTGTTTTACTATAAATTTAATATTGTTGCAATTTTATTAACTATTCCTTAACATTTATGTATTTAGTTTAGGATATTATGGCAATAAAATTATGTTCAATTATTTCATGAAGTTCGACAATTTTATGAAATACATAAACTAATATGGAACCACTTTAGAAATTCTATGGATCTACACGTGTTATTGTAATTTTTCAAAATCCAACAACACTATAACATGAAGAAGTTTGGAGTCCTTTTTATAGAAAAACTAAAGATGCAGAACAAAATGCAGCTAGAGAAGCTATTAAAGTTTTACAACAGTTGTTCAATTTTGAAATTCTTGATTTTAATTTTAAACAAAGTGATTATATGAGAATCAGTGGAATACTATGCAAATAGGATTTCAATACTTGAACAAGAAATTTGGAATTTACAAGAACAACTTCAACAAATGATTGTTCAATCAAACAACGAAGCATCCTCCATGATTGAAGATGATGATTTGGATATAGACAATGAGAGCAAGTATGATAATTTTTCTGTAAATAGAATACAAGAAAGTGATCCTAAGGCCCCCACTGATTATCATAATGTTAGTGACGATTAGGATTATATTACTTTTTAGATTAGTTTTTTTATCCAATTTTTTAATTTCCTAGATACAATGATTGTTATTGTGATCTTCAATTTATTAAATTAAAGTGTGTTTTATGTTTCTTTTAATGTTTTAATGAAGTTATGTTTTATATTCAACGAAAACCATTAAGGATTATTATTCAAGATAATAGGATTATTATTCATTATTCTGTTTATTATTTAACTTTGCAATCAAAAGAGCTAAGAAAACAAAAGATTCATACAGATACAATACCTGAATCAGTGATTATTTCTTCAGGAACCTCTTCATTTTCTTTAATTTAATATACAATACAAACCAATTTAGCAGATCCGCAAATCTCAAAAAGAAACAAAAACAAAAAGTACGATTATCAACCATTAAAATCCCACCAACAGCATTCAAAATTCAAAACAAAACCAAACAAATCAGTAATCCACAAATTAATCAAAACAACATAAACCCTAAACTATGAAAAATAAACAAATAGAAAGGAAAAAGAAAAACACAAAAGGAGAAAAATGCCGAAGAAACAAAATGCACAGATCTTTAATGCAAATAGAACTAAAATATCAAAGATTCAACTACACAATTTACCTTTGGGGACTGGTGATTGAGTCTGATCGGCCACATCTTCTGATGAGGTACAACGACGTTGAGCTGAGTGAGGACGGAAAGAGAGAGAGAGAGAGAGATACATTATGGATTTAGGGTTAAGATTTGAAGGAAAGTGAAGAACAATTGTAAGTGCGAAGAAATTGAAGAAGCAGTCGTGAGTGAGGTGCGGCAGCAATGGGTAAGCTAGGTGGTCGAGGCCGAAATCGAGAGAGAAAGCTAGGGTTATAGTGTTTAATTTGGGATAATACTAGAGGAAATGAAGAAGTGGTTGTGAGTGAGGAGAGAGAAACTGTCATTCCAGAATTTTTAGTTTATATTTTTGAAAAAAATTAAAAACACACAAGTAGAAACTTTAGGGTGTATTTGGATGCTTTTTCTATCCAATATTTTTTAACTCAAGTAGAAATTTCATTTGAGCATCTATTTTTGTGGAAAAAAATTCTATTTGACCTTATTTATTTATTAAATCAAGGAGAAGTTAATGGCAATGTCAATTTTTAGAGGTAGAAAATTGTAGAAAATCGAAATCAAATCAAATAAAACATTAAAAACAGATCCCCTTCAATTTTCGTAATTCAAAATTTTAATTACTTTCTTCTCAAGTGAAGAAACTTTTAGTTGGAGAGTTTATCAAAATATACCCTTATATTTTATGGTTTAAAAAAATAAACAAGAACCGGGTTTTAGTGGTTCTTGGTGAAACCGGTCTAACCTGCCAAGTTTGACCGAGTTTGTGCAGTTTAGTGCTACATTAGTTTTCATTATAAATCAAACTGTACAACTGACCAGTTTTCAATTGAATCGGTCGAACCGGCTAGTCCGGTCTGATCTTTCAAAATTGATTCAGGCTCACCTCCTTACTTAAATTTTGTACTTTATCTCCACATCATATTAAAACTTCTTTTAAATTATTAATTTGTTATGTTTTCATTTACTCTATTGTAGAGATTGGTGCAACATTTGGATTATGACTAAGATACGAAAGCGTGTTGCTCCACCACATATCATTCAAGTAATTTTTACTCACCACATACCATTCAAGTAATTTTTACTCCCTAACTACATATTTTTTATTATTTATCAATCTATTGACATAATTGATGAAACATTCACATTATTTAATTTGTTTGGTTAAATTTTCTTTAAAGTATTATAATGTTTTTTTGAATATTTGTTTTAATAAATTGTTAGAATATACATATTATTTAAAATATTTTATGTATCTATAGATGGATCATATAGAACGTGATAGACGTGCTAGACATGCTAGAGATTTGAGAAAGTCTATCATCAAACAAAGAAGGAATAAGAGGAGATTAAGGACATCTCAAGTTAATTTTCCAAGGAATGAAACTTATGGTGTATCACACCATTTCAATGTTGTTTCATTTAATCAGCATCTTATAACGTCATTAGTCAATCAAACCTTTCCAAACCAATCCTCAACTCAACAAAGTAACTTCCTTTGGACAGAATTAGTACAAGAGAACATTATAGTTGAAGATACCATGAATATAGATACTAATGCAGCGTGTCATAGTGAAAGAGGTAAACTTCTTTAACATAAAGTAAAACTAATAGCTTTAAGTTGTTTAAAATTTAAAATATGAATAACTAATAATTTATTTCCTTTATATATTACCTCAATGGAAGACGTGTGAATGACAAGCCTATGAAAAATACTCATCCACGTACGTAAAAATATATGAATTAAAATTTTATATAACCATAAGTATGTATCAATAAATTTAGTAAGAGATTATATTTGTGTTCAATTATTAGGTAAATTTATGGAACCATGAGATTTCGATTATCCTAATTCTATTTGTTTTGAAAATGGAGTGATTATGTGGTATGAAGAAAGAAATTGTAAAACAAAACGTCCTAGATCTCTAAAATTTACTATGTGTTGTTATGACGATCAAGTTAAACTTCCACCACTAAAGGATGCTCATGACTGTTTGATCATGTTGTTAGATTACGAAGGTGATAGAAGGTCAAAGAAATTCAGGGAAAATATTAGAACCTATGATTCAATTTTTGCCTTTTCATCTATGGGAGGCTCAATTGCTAAAAATATTAATAGAGGTGTGGACCGTACATTTTTCGGTTGAATGGACAAAATCATCACAAAATTATTCTTTAGTACCTCTTAGTGGCAGCGATTGCAGTTTATGCAATTATATATATATGTGATACTTCTAATAAGGTGAGTAATAGAATGAATACTTTGTGTGGAGAAAACGAAGAAAGTATATTAGACGCATAGATAGTTCAAGAATTGAAAGAGATGCTCGATGAGTATAATCCACTTTCAAAGGTATTGAGAATGGCAAGGGATAGGTTTGAAGCTTCTGAGTATATTTCTTTGCAATTAAGATTAATTGACAATAGGGATAAAAATGGAAGACATTATAATTCACCAACAACTTCTGAGATTGCTACCCGTATAGTTGGTGATGGAGAAAGTATTTGCGGAAATCGAGATGTCATAATTAAAGAGACAAGAGGTATTGTGAAAAGAATTACAGAATTACATCCAAGCTTTATGGCTATACAGTATGCTATTTTATTTCCTTATGCTGAAGATGGATTTCATGTTGATATTCCAAAGGACATTAGAAGTAGTAATGCAAGTGTAGTTAAATGAAAATCCATAAATATGAGGCAATATTATGCATATAGGATTCATAATAGACCATAAATGAGGGTACAACTCTACTTCGTGTTGCTAGACTTTTTCAGCAATTTGTTGTTCATGCGAATTACATTCAAGAGTCAAAATTGCAATGGGTTCGTCTTAAACAAAAAATGCTAAGGGATGAATTTTATAAGGGTTTGCGAGATATTGTAATCAGAGGTGAAACGACACCAACTTTGACTGGTCGATGTTTTGTTTAGCCATCTTCGTACATAAGTGTACCTAGATATATGGTTGAAAATTATCAATATGCAATGGCTCTTTGCAGATATTACGGTTATCTAGATATTTTCTTAACATTTATGTGTAATTCGAAGTGGCCAGAGATTAAGAAGTGTTTAGAATTTATACCTGGAAAGAGACCTGAAGATAGACCGGATATTGTTGCCCACGTGTTCAAAATAAATTGGACGAGTTAATGAAAGACTTGCAAAAAAATAATCATTTTGGTAAAGCTATGGCAGGTATCAAGATTAAATATTACCTATTATTAATTTAGATTCGTTAACCTAATATTGTATACTTATTATATTTTTTATTTTTACAGTAATATATACAATTGAATTTCAAAAGAGAGGATTGCCGCATATGCATATATTGTTATGTTTGCACCCTCATGATAAGTATACTACATAATCGGATATAGATAGAGTAATTTCAATTTAGTTGCCCGATGAGAACACTGACCCTGTTAAATTCAATTCAATAGTACAGTTCATGATACACGGCCCATATGGTTCTGCGAATAAAAAGTCTCCCTGCATGACTGATGGTCGATGTTCTAAGCATTATCCGAAAGATTTTAGCAGACAGACTACTATTTCGAAAGATGGATATCCTATTTATAGAAGGAGAAACAATAAGAGAACTGCTCTAGAAAATGGGGTGACAATTGATCATAGATTGGTTGTACCCTATAATGTTGACTTAGTTATTAAGTACTAGCTCATATCAATGTTGAATGGTGTAATCAAGGAAGGGCAATAAACTATTTGTTCAAGTACATTACAAGGGTTAGGACAGAATAGTTTTTGTTATTGAGGAAAATGTTTTAAGTAATCCTGTTGAAAGGTCTCAAAGAATGAGAGAAGTGGATGAGATTAAAAGGTTTTTAGATTGTCGTTATGTATCTACTTTTGAAGCATGTTAGAGATTTTTAGAACTTGAGATCCAATATAGACATTCTTCTGTTGAGAGATTGACTTTCCACCTACCCGATGAACAGACAGTGGCTTTTGATAACAATGACAATTCAAATAATGTGATGAATAGAGAGAATATTCAAACAATAATGTTTACTTAATTGATGCATGCTAATAAGAATAATACATATGCCAAATTGCTTACCTATGTGGATTTTCCTACTGGATTTGTTTGGTATCAAAAAGAAAAGATTTGGCCTCAAAGAAAATCTGGAAAGTCTACTTGTAGAATTTACTTTGTACATCCATCTACAAGGGAAAAGTTGTATTGACATATGTCGTTAAACATATTAAAATGACTTGAAAGCTTTGACGATATCAGAACTCTTAATGAAGTGGTTTATGCAACATTTAAGGAAGCATGTCATGCTCCAGGTTTATTAGGTGGTCCGGATTCCAAAAAAAATTTCAAAGAATTAGAATTTTAAATTTCGATTTTGACCAAAAGACAAAATTTCTTTGAATTTATAGTCAGTCTATCTATTCATGGAATAAGTGATGGTACAAAGGTTCTTACTCGGGGAATCCTTGAATTAACTTAGGATTTTTTTCTTGAATCATCGTGGTTCTAGTATGAATCTGAGGTTTTAATCAATTCATAGGGTTCTTAACAAGAGAACCCCTATCAATACAATAAGAAATAATAAAAGCCATATTATACACAAAAACAAATAAATAGGAAACGAGAGGATTCAAGAGGCCCGTAAGGATCAACATAAAGACGACTGAGCCAACTTGAGGTTTTGGTATTATCGCCAATTAAGGGTGGAATCAGGCATTAAAAGAAGCATCCCAATGGCAAACTGGAGAATAGCTGCAAGAGTTTTTTGTCACAATTTTACTATTTTGTGAAGTCGCAAATCTTTTAGGATTATGGGAAGGGAATTGGGAAATACTTTCAAATGACATTCAGTATCGGCAAAGAAGATTATTAGGTTCTGATCAACTATCTTTAATGTCAGATCAATTGAAAAACTATGCTCTATTTGAGATAGAGAAGATATTGAACAGTAACAATAGATCTTTAATAGATTTCTCATGCTTCCTTTTCTTCAAGTTGAGCACAATAATGGCTTTACAAATAGATTGATTTTGGAAGAATTAAATTATGACAAACCGTTGCTTGCTCAAGAGTATTCTGCATTATAAAGGATTAAATATTGAGTAATTATCAATGCATGATACTGTTTTAAATTATGTGGATAGAGGTTTGGGTGGTGTTTAGTTTGTCTATGGCAGTGGGGAAACTGGAAAAACATATTTGTGGAGGACATAAATAGCTTGCCTTCATTCTCAAGGTAAGATTGTACTATCTGTCGCTTCTTCTGGAATTGCTTCACTTTTATTGTCCGTTGGAAGAACTAATCATTTAAGATTTAAAATTCCTATCAATATTGATGATTATTCAAGTTGTGCAATTACTCAGTAATCTAATTTGGCTGAGTTGATTTGTAAGGCTTCTTTAGTTATTTGGGACGAGGCACCAATGTTGCATAGGAATACTTTTGAAGCCATAGATCGTTCATTTAGGGATATAATTAGATTTGTGGATCCACAATGCCAAAATAAAATATTTGGAGGAAAGACCGTTGTGCTTGGGGGTGATTTCAAATAAAATTTTCTAGTCATACTTAAAGGCAGTAGAGATGATATCGTTCATGCTTCTATAAACAATTCCAAGAATATATGATTCTAGTGTAAGGTCTTTACTCTTACAATTAATATACAATTAAGAAATGTATCACTCACCTTAAATGAAGAAATAAAAAGAGTTTAGCCAATGGATTTTAGATTTAGGTGAAGGGAAGTTGTCTTCAGTTGCATTAAAATATGAAGAAGAACCTACTTGGATCAGTGTTCCAAGTTATCTTCTAATTGAGAAAGGGTCGAATGCAACTGAACAGATTGTAAATACAATCTATCCTGACTTGAAAAATAAGTTAAGTGATGTGGAATATATATGCAATAGAGCAATCTTTGCACAAATAAATGACATTATAGATAATATCAACTCTTATATTCTTTCTTTGCTTCCTGGTGATATAAAGACTTACTTGAGTGCTGATAGAATTTGTCCAAGTACTGTTTCATTTGATGAACAAGTGGTTTATATCCTCCTGAATTTCTACATACATTGAAATTTTAGGAATTCCTAATCATGCACTGGAACTAAAAGTTGGTGTCCCGATAATTCTCTTGCGCAATATAATCCAGAGTAAAGGTTTGTGTATGGGATAAGATTAATCATTAAAAAGTTAGGAGAAAGTGTGATAGAAGCAGATGCAATCACAAGAAACTGTACAAGAGTTACACATTATATCAATATGATTGATATGTCTCCGTCAGATTCAAAGTGGCCATTTTTATTTTGAAGGAGGCAATTCCCAATAAAAGTTTATTTCGTAATGATAATTAACAAAAGTCAAGTGATGTGTGTAAAAAGGGATGTGAAATCCTAATTACTACAATGCAAGGCAAGTGGACCTAACAAAGTAGAGATGAATTTCATTTCAACTTGAGTATCAAATGTCTCAGCAACAGACGAAGGTTCAAGTACTAATCGTGTTTCTAATGTCTATTCGAAAAAAGATGATAATGCCATTAAGAAAAATAAAAACTAAAAGCAAAAGAAAGCATACTAAAATGATTTTAAAAGATTAATAAAAACAAGAGTTTGGGTTGATGGAATCCCCCTAATCCTTGTTACTAATTCAATTGGAAAAACTTTAATAAAAACGATGTTGAATTAATTAAATTGGGTCATCACTTAAATCGGGCAATTTCTATATCTAGGACGAAAGCCACCCTGCTTAGTAACCCTTAGAGGAATTTATCTTTTCTCCCTAACAAATTATGAGTGCAATAAACTTAGGTGATTTAAAAGACCTAAAAGTACAATATCGTATCTCTAGTCAATTGTCCCAATTAACCTCCAGTTGGTTGCCCTAGATTGTTCTTCCCTTTTCAATTCCAAACAACCTTACGAATAATCTAATCTCGCAATGATTAAATTACTAACAAATGCAATTGGAAGATAACATAAATTAAAACGAATATTGAAATCAAGAAATCAAACCAAGAATTTCATAATCAAGAATTAGTGTTCAACCCCAAACCAAGCAATAAAAACTACTCACTATTCATTATAATAAAACTGTAATTTAATAAAAGAATTCAATAACAAGAAAAAGAAAAGAAAGCTTAGGATTAAGTCTTGAAGCCGCAATTGAATCCCGAACATCTTCTAAGATCGTCTCTCGAGTCACCAAGTTGAAGATCGAAATCTTGAATTAAAGTCTTCAATTCTTGAACCCAAGAAACAAAATCTTGCACAAAACTTTAAATTCTATAACTAAAGAGAATATAAAAGCTGGAATTTTAAAGAATGTTTAACTAATCTAACCTAATTCATCTACTCCTAATCTAAAATCTAACCTAAAACTATGTATCTAATCTATTCTAAACTATTATAAATTGTATCTTGATTCGTTTCTTCTTACAATGGCTACATAAAAGCCCTATATATAGAGGTAAAAATACAAGAAATCCGTGCTAGAATTGGAGTAGAGATCAAGAAAACCTAGTTTGAAAAGGACTGGAACCGCCCTTGGCAACACTACCTACCGCTGACAGTAGGGTGAGGACTACTGTCTGCGGTAGGTCTCGGGTTGCACTTGCCCTGCCATCCTCGGCACCTAGGTCGATGGTAGGTTACCCTACCATGTGCGGTAGGTGCTGCCTTTTTGCCGACGGCTTCTGTTTTTGTCATTTTCGGTCCGTTTTCATTTCCTTCTTATTGTTTCTACTTCCGAAGGATACCTAAGATAAGAATAAGAGGTATTTAGTTAAAATATATACTTTTACACATTAAAAACAAAGAAAACGATGAAATTAATATATAAAAAATATAGACAATTATGCACTTATCATCAAGGTCCAACATCGTAAAACATTGGTGTATACTTGCCAAAAGCTATATTTTGTCATGGTCAGTTATATGTTGCTGCCTCTAGAGTTACTTCACGCAATAGATTAAAGTTTTACATTGACAATAACGGACTGTGAAGATCATATGGTTTGAAATGTAGTGTATAGTGAAATATTAGCAATATACATGAAGGTAATAGTGAAATATTCTGAAATATATATTGACATTGTGCATGTTACATTGTTTTTATTGATGTCATTTGTATTACTTAACTTTTACTTCAAATACTTTTTTCTATTATTCATTCTAATGTATTATATTCTTACTATAGGTGCAATGGCAGCACAATGACTACCAATTATCAATTTCTTGAAGATTTAGAATCAGCTATTGCAAGAAAGAAGATTAAAGTTAGAGTCACTAGAATGTGGCATGTTATGTAACATTGTCACTGGAAAGTTAATTTCCCTCGAAATAGTTCTTTTGGATGATGTAAGTTTTGAAAATTTTTAATATATTTAATTTTATACATTTTATAATATATAAATTAAATATTTAAATGCTATCATCATGTACTTATTTGGTTTTTATTAATAGGACTTACACATGCAAGAAATTGTATCATTTAATATAATATAGAAGTACAAGAGTCAACTGCTTGAAGGACGTGCTTATTTTATTGAAAATTTTCAAGTTTCTCAAAGCAAACAATCATATAGACCTGCTAAAGCAAATTACATAATTGTTTTGGATTTGGAACTGTGATAAGTAGTATCAATACCGTCATTGCAAGCATTAAGATGCCTAAATTTGAATTTGCTGAATTCAAAGATATTCCTTCCCATTTTCAAAACGACTGTATACTACATGTATTTTCCTTTATAGTGGATATGAAATTTATTTTCTACATTATAAAATGTATGATGGAAAATGTATTACACTGTTGATGTTATTTGTTTATTCTTTTATTAGATGTTATTGGAATATTGTGCAAGATGAGTTCTATCGTGAGATATTTGTACATGGAAGAAAAGCTACAATTTGAGAAATTGTATTGAAAGATATGAGGTAAATATTATAGATTTATGTTCATTTGACTAACTTACTTTTGATTTATATGTATTAAGGCCTGCTTATTTTAATTTTCTCTAAATATTCTTTTTTTTTACCGTGATACTCCTTTGAAAATAACATTATGGAGTTCAGCAACACATCGTATTAATGATGATATATTCATTGAAACGTCAAAAGTCCATGTGTTGATAATTTCTTCGACGATTGTAAAAAAGTTCAGAGGTATTACTTTAAATTATATTAATTTATTAAATATTACTTTAAGTATTAAATTTCAATCTTTGTGTAGATATGTATAATCTGTCTACAACAAGCGTAAGTAAGTTTTGTGTTAATATAAACAACCTGAGGTTGATGCATATAAGATAAGATATTTACTTTAAAATTATATTGTTTGTATATTTTTAGTATTACACTTTAATTTTCTTATTTAATGAATAGTTATAACTTGATTGTAGAGAAAACGATTCATGTGAAGTTGAAATGATACACATTCAAAGAAATGTTGAGCCAAATAAAATAATTATTTTCTAAAATAGGAAAACAATATCTGAGCTTTTTCTTATTATCTCTGATGCTAATCCTAAGGTAATAATACATCATATCTACATTACAAGTATATTTTAGAATTGTTTCCATATTTTATTCTAAAACGTAATATCAAATGTTTATCATTTTAAAGGTGGAGAAATATTACACTTGCAAGGTTATGGTGTTAAGTATTGATATGAATAACAACTTCTATTACAAGTCGTGTGTGGTGTACTATAGAAAATTAGTGGAGATTGAATCAAAATTATGTTGTGCTAATTGCTCAAAAGATGTTGATTATCCAAAATAAGGTAGTTCAATATAACATCATTCCTATAAATTAGAGTTTAACTATTAACATATACAAATATGTAGTATAAACATAATAAATATGTTCATAATTTTATTTGTATGAATTAATAAATGTTTAATGATATAGATAAATATGTTGTAAGGTACATGTTGAAAGTTTTAGCAAGCAACGAAACTGGAAGCGCTTGGTTTGTCTTTTTCGATAAAGAGGTTGAAAAAGTTATGGACGTGATATTGAAACAGTTGTTGAACTATATCTAAAGTTTACTGTTTCATGATTGTTAACTTATAATTTTTCATTGGAGTTCTTTATTTATTTTTATAATATTATATCCCATAAATTAATAATTTTATATGATATATTTGTTTTGTAGATTAATACAAGGAATAAAAAACCAAATATAATATCTCACCCTGTCTCTAAAGTTATAAATGTTGACGAAGAAACAACATTCGACAACGAAATAATGAAGTTGTCGAGTTGCCTTTTAAGAAAATATGTGTTAGAAGGTATAAAGTTTTAAATTGGTATTTTATTTATAAATATTTCATCATATAAAAATGTATTGATTCTTATATTTTTTTAATAGAGAGGATCATAATTTGTTATGAAAATAACAAATATTGGTGAACCAGAGAATGATCAGAGGAATATTCTTATATATATTTATGCATGTTGATATGTATGTTTGTTAAATGTTTCGAACATATTAATCACAAATACTATGACAAAAGCATTGTTTTCGATAACTTAGTCACATGTAATATTGTTTATGTATGAGATGTATTTTTGTTAAATATTTCAGATATTTTAATCACAAGTTCTATGTTTATTCTTTTAGTAAGTTATTGATATCTCTTAAAAAAATAAATTACTACATGTGTTATATAGTTTAAACATTCACCCATTTATCATAAAAAATAATGCCTGAATATCCTTTTAAGAAATTCTCAGACAATTAAAGGATGTGTAGAAAGGTACAGAGAAATCCTAGAAAAAGAAAAAAAAGTAGAGACAGAGAACAAAGAAGTTTTTGCTTGAATGAAGCAAGATGAAAGTCCTCCCATTGAAGAGTTAAAAAGTCTGATGATCAATTCTTTCTTTTTTTTTTTTTTTTTAAAGAGTTAAAATCACCTGATTGAAGAGAAGACCTGTTGATGGACTGGAAACCCTTCATTTGCATGAGCTAGCGGAAGCAAAACCCAGTAAGACTTGTGCTTGGGAGTACTAGAAGAAGAGACGGCAAAGGTACGAGGCAAACGAGATGTGAATTTTGATTATAGGAGCAGGCCTGTCATGCATGAGGATCTAATGTCCTTGGTTTAGGCCCCACTTTGTACAAAGACCTCAACTTTTAAATTATAACTGCAAAAGCCCAATTTAAAGTACAATTCTAAATGGACTTTGCTAACTCTCTAATAGACATCAATATATGTATATTTATTAAAAGTTTCTCACATTTGAATCACAAATGATATGATAATTTAGTTTTTTTAATAATTTAGTAGCACATGTTATATCTATTTTATTATATTACGATTATTTATGAATATAATATTTCAATTTTATATTAACATAATATTAACAATTTATAAATATTCACCCGTACTTGAAGCATGGGTCATAACTAGTATATATATGTATATATTAAAATAAAGTCATATGACATGTCACTTTGTGCCAAGTAGACATCTTCTCCTTTTTTCTCCCCATGAAAAAACAAAAGATTACAATAATACAAAAGATAATAATAAATGAAACATATCTAATTTTTATTTGAAAAAATCCATGCTCTCCCTATTATTTAGGGGTAATATATATGTGTATATATATAAGAATTAATAATGAATAAAATGATATGCTACTTGAGATTCGGTCAACGCCAAGTGGACATCTTTTCAGTTTTTCTCCCCATGCAAAATAAAAATCAACAGTACGAGCTAATGATAAATGAAATATATTTGATTTTTATTTGACAATTTCATGAAGATAATAATAAATGAAATATATCTGATTATGAAGGTATCTGGAATCTTGAAGTATTTAAATAAATCAAAAGCATTTGATGAATTTATAAATTTATATACATGTTAACTACTAAAAAAATTACCCAAAAAACAAAAAATTATTCTTTTCCTCAAACAATATATATATATATATATTAAAACAAAGCCATATGACATGTCACTTAAGTAGACATCTTCTCATTTTTCTCCCCATGCAAAAAATAAAAGAATACAATAAATAAGAGATAATAATAAATAAAACATATCTACTTTGTATTTGAAAAAATCAATGCTTTTCTTATTATTTAGGGGTAAAAAATATATAAGAATTAATAATGAATAAAACACGTATTTTTGCTTGAAAGTTAGATAAGTTGTATTATTTGGAGTACATTAGATTTTTTGAAATATTATATAAGAGATAAATGAAATCTGATATTTTCATATAAGAGATAAAAATTAAAAAAAGACATCTAATTTTTGGTTTCGTTTTAAATTCGATACATTTATAAATTCAAATTCAACTTTTTTATTATTTATCAGTTAGATAGAAGAATTATTTCTGATAAAATCTCTATCTGCCATCTGTAATAGATAGATTTACAAAATTAAATATTTATCATTTATAATATAGATCTAAACTCAAATTCAATTTTTTTTATCTATCATTTATCAAATCTTTATTTAAACTGAAACTCAATTAGATATATTTTTTGCGATACCCCCAACCCTACCACTAGGTCAACTGCGGCTAAGTAGGGTATCTACGTGCCTCTTGGTACTAAACCATAAGTCTAAAAAAAAAAAAAAACAAGAGCATAACCCCCTGGGCAACACTTAGAAGTATACATACAATATGCAGCGGAAAACTAAGTAATCTGAACACTAAAAGGGCGCTAAAAAATATAGGGTTCAAGAAAACTTCTTATCTTATGATAATTCCGATACAAAGATAGAAATATTTTACAAATGGCTCGAGTACAAGAGTGTAAAATAGAAACACACGTCCTTCCGAAGAGACTCGAACCAAAACCCCACGCCTAAAACTTCAGCGGTTTATTGTATTTCTGACCGTCTTGAGTTCATCTGAGAAGAAAACATGATATAAAAAAACGTGAGCGTGAACGCTCAGTGAGTCCACGTGTGTATGCTGTAGTGATTTCTTTAAAACAATATTGATGCAGTTTTACAAAACAGTTCATGCAATGTTATAAGAAAACATTTTCTTTTATTATTTTAACAAAACTAATGCTCGAACCTATATGAGGGTTTCGAGAACAGCTAGGAAGTCTGAGCGAATCAAGACACATCAGCGCAGCTTCTACGCCCAAATTTAAAAGAACATGTAATGCAATAGTAGGGCTCCACGGACAAAGTCCAGATCCCATAACGAGGCATTGGAACCAAGTTCCGGTATCTCGTAGTCGATACCAGCCAAACGCCATACGATCACTTGATTACAAACAACTGCACTCCCATATCACTGGTCAAAACAGGCTACAAACTCCTGGTGCACCTACCAGGTCTGCCCTGAGGCCAACCTCATTTTCGAGCCCCTCCTGACTTTCTACTAGGCGACCGTCCTACCGCAGAGTATGATACGATGTCCACGTAAATACTGATTGGACCACGCCCTCAAGGTACTACGCCCCTCTTCAAGTGGATCCACCCTCAGAGTTAAAAAACTCGTCTACGTCATCAGAAGAGGCCCTAATACGGGGGACTAGCCATGTACAGTACAATCTGCTAACGCGTACGTTTACTTGATTTTCACCAAAATTTAACCCTGGTCGGAATGAGGTTTTCATATGTATTTACAAACCGAAGGGCCATTTGCCCGGCCGTCGGAACAGATTCAAGTCATAAACATTATAGAGTAGTAAAAATCCTCATCCGCCAATCATCACATGCTTATGCAAATTTCACAATTATGCCAATGCAAGATCTATATTCATGCATGTCAAAACACGTAACTTTTCAAGTTAGAACATTTTCCAACATATAAATATTTTCAAAAAAACCTGCGTACAACAAACTTCTTATTCACCACTATAGTAATATGTTTTAAAAGAAACACCTATATGGAGCACCGTTCCTATGCATTTTTCTAGGGAACACATAACACATTGTGGAGAACATCTCCAAAAAATATGCTGAGTGATATCGTTCAAAAAATAGCAACATTTTGTGATTGTTCGGAAAAACATATTTATACGTCTCGTAATATTTCAAATAACATAATAAAATGGAGTTTGTGGACTCACCTGCATGCAGATCTGGTGCTAAGATCCTATAAATATAGTAATAGGAAAATACTCAATATTTAGGTACCAACCAAATAACCATATTCCCTAAATATAGAGATCCAACGAAATGGCTTAAGAGATATATATATATGTACTTATAATATTTCTTTAAAAAGATCGAAAATCCTATAACCTAAAAAAAATAATCTCTCAAGAAACCATAATTAATTATATATTGAAACCTCTTTAAAATATTTAAATCCTAAAAAAGAAATAAGCCTATACTCTCTCTCTCTCTCTCTCTCTCTCTCTCTCTCTCTCTCTCTCTCTATATATATATATATATATATATATATAACTTAACTAACAAGCAAATAATAACAAAAAACAAAATAAATAAATAAATCCCACTAACCTCAAATGGCTGCCCACTAGCTTAAGGAGAAAAAGTCTCCTAATATAGTATATATAGGTGCCGAAAAACTAAGGAAAAACAAAAAGACTCATGACATATATATATATATATATACATGATGATGGCGGTTTGGAGGAGGAAAAGAAAAAAAAGAAAATGATGAGGGGGTGACGGGTGGTTAGTATAGGTGGCAGTAATTTTCTTAGTGCTTAAGGTTTTTTTTTTTTTTTTACCTTATATGAAAATGTCAAGTACTTAAATTTCTAAAATAAACACACTAGGTATTTTAAAAAAATAAAATAAAATCCACTTAAAGACATTTATAAACCTTAATAATAAAACCTCAATATAATAAAATTTTATTCTTATTCCTAAGTATCTCAAAATATTACTAAGTGTCGAAAACACTATATCCCACCAATATAGATCCAAACTCTATTTTCATAACGTCCGTAATTTTAAAGTCATGCTAGGTGCTTACAGGGTAGGGCATTACATTTTTCACTTCGTTTATAAATATTAAGATATTTGCTAAACTCAACTACACTCCACAAAAAACAAAAGAAATATAGTCGAAATCCGAGTTTTTGCCAGAACTAGAGCTCAAAGGAGGGCATCTTCTATTGGAAACCTCACTCAAATTTTCAAAGTCAGCAAGAGGATAATATGTAATTTTGCCAACTCCATTTATCAAGTTCTAAGTTAGTTTAGAATCCTTTTCTTGAATTGATTTTGTTCAGACTGTATTTATATGTAATTCTAACATGTATGTGATTTTGGAGGAAGAAGAAAAGCAGCTCGAAAAATCAGAATGGTAGAGAAGTAGACGTCCCTTACGATAGGATTTGAGAGATTGGGTTGAAAAACCTCTCCCGCAAGAACTTTGATGAATTTTTTTTATACTTCTTTTAATTTCCTCACTTCCTTCCATGTATAAATTTCAGGTTCTTCAATATACATACTATTCGTGATTGTGGCTGGCAGAAATTTTCACAAATCTCGCCAGCAATGGGTCACTCGACTGTTCAATTTTCTTTGTGGCTAGATCAATGAAATTTGAAAATTTTTTAGATATTTGGTTATGAGTGATGCCGACATAATTGATTTAGGAGCATGCAATCTAAAGAATTGTGAATGTGGTGTTGGTGACATCTTTAATATTCGAGTTCTTTCTGAGTTTGGATTGGAGCCATGAAGGAAATTATTGATCAACTTCTTATTGTTATCCTTTCCCAACGAGTGTAGCATGTACTTGATATGTTTAAGGAATTAGGATCAATAAGATTTTCTCAATAGTTAATTATTCTTACACTATTACTATCAGTTTTAGCTTCTTACTGGATTTTTCTATGATGCAAATTAGAATTTAGTTGTTGGTTTGTATTCGACACATACCTCATCAGTTCATGCTCTTTGAACTAATATGATTATTGTCATACAACTACTTGTGATAGTAATGACATCTTTCGTGGGGATCTCCTATATGTATTTCTTGAACAGCAACATATAATAGACTATAGATGAGAAATAGAGAAAAATATAAAATGCAAGAGTTTATGACAGACACTTCATTGGACATAATATATCCTTTTGGTCCTACCTATGCCAAACGTTTTGGTCATTTTGAAGGTGATGAAATCATAGTATTAGATCACAATGAATTTATATGTTACAACTTCGGAATTGTTTCCGTTTTTTTGTATTTGGAGAGAATAATGTTATACAGGATTATGTGATCTCTTCTTCATCTATCTTCCAAATTAATACGACATACCACCTCTCATTTTCTCTTAAACATAAACAATCAATATTTTTATTGGAAGTTTTTTGCAAACAAATATATAAGTAGAAGTTTTAAATTTAATAAATTTTAATTTTAAGTAGACATATTGGTTCCAAGCAGGGTCATATTAATGCTAAAAGTGTTAAGATTAATGTGGTTAGTTGGCCTAAAAATTAAGGGATTGAGAAATGCATTCAAAATATGTAACTATTTATGCGAGTGTTAAAATATTCAAATGAAATTTTATTTTTTACTAATAAAATTAAGTAACTTATAAGATGAGGGGCAATAGAATAATTAGATTAATTTATAAATACTGACAATTTTTTAATATCCATGGGAGTACTTTGTCACTAAATTTAAACTAAATATGCATTTATTTTAACTTTTATTAAAGTGGTACTAACCTCTAACTTCAGTGGAGTACTTTGGAATCAACCCAAAACATTAATAACAAATTTAATCCAGACTATTTTACTAGATTTTAGTTATTAAATAGAAAAAGAAATAATAATTAATGTATTATAATATAAGATTAATATATTATTCAATGTACACATAAATAAATTTTCATTTTTGTACATTCTCTCAAGCCAAAATCGGATATCCATGCATTAATAATTTTGGCATAAGTTTTGTATTGAATTATGTTTCTTAATAATTGTAAATTAATATATTATTAATTATTAGTTCCAACTTTACTCTGCAAGCCAAAGTCAATTGATTTATGTGCATGCAGGCACATGAATATATGCTAGCAACTAACATTCAATTTTAATATTTTACTATAAAACATACCAAATAAAAGATAAAAGGAAAAAAGTCTTCCGATCGACGCGAATTAATTATTTTCTCATTAACATTAAGCAAGCCATTTTTATAAAAATAAAACATTTAAAATTATGTGTTTATCCCCATCATAAAATTATCTTTAAAAGTATAATTAACTTCAATCTAAGATATATACTTCTTCTCCGATCAAGAGCATGTCAATAAAAAATCTCTATTTTATATCTTTTTAAATAATTTGAATAAAAAAGTAAAGTAGATTCCATGCTAATTTTAGTGATCGAATTACCTTTATACAATTATAATAGTTTGCCATTTTTTGTTACATTATGTAATATTTTTTTATAATATTTTTCCCTTACACTTTATCTTTTATGATATTAAGTACTGATATTAATAACCAGTTCTATTACAAAACGTTGTATGATATGCTATAGAAAATTAGTGGAGACTGAATCAAAATTTTACTGTGCTAATTGCTTCAAATATGTTGATTATCCAAGATTAAGGTATTTCAATATTATATTATTTGCGTCGATTATAATAGACACATTAAGATATATTAATGTGTAGTTTACAAATGTTTAAATATAATGAATATGTTTATATTTTTATTTATATGAGCTGAAAATTTTAGCAAATGACGAAACTGGAAGCGCTTGGTTTGTGCTTTTCGATAAAGAGGTTGAAAAAGTTATTTGACATGACATTGAAACAATGATTCAATTATATCTAAAGGTATGATTCATGTATAAATGTTTTAATTATTTATTAATCGACTATTATTGCGTTGTTGTCGTTTAATAGATGTGGTACCTATTTTTTCTTTTTTATAGGATGAATGGACAAGCAATACTCTGAAATTATTAATGAACGACCTCATAGCTCATCGATTTGTTTTTCAAGTCAAACTCAATGATTATAATATTTAAAGAGGTAGTCGAAGTTTACTGCTTCATGGTTGCTAACGTATAATTTTTCGTTGGACTCTAATTACGTATTGAAAGAGGTATGATTCTAATTATATATTCATATATTTATTGTTTTATGTTATGTCCTAATTAATAATGTTATATATTATATAAATTTTTGTTGGCCACTTGGGCCTTATTTCCCCACATTTTTCATTTTTTTTCAGCCCATTGCTCCCTATAATGATTATGGACTGGGCTCACTATAAGAAATGGGTTGAAATTTATTGGGCCAAGAGGTCGGGCCGGGCCAGGCCTACCCGGCCCACCCATGGTGACTTGGGTTACTATGTATATTCTCTTTCTATTTTGGAGGCTACCCTAATTAGAAGGCAACCTCCCCTTTCTATTTTCTCTTCCTCTCTATTTCTGCCTTCTTCTCCTTCCTCATTGCCGACCAGCTGCCACTGCCCCTCTCAAGGATCTCTTGCCGTCGACGCCGCGAGTCGGCGTCACCTCTTGACTGCTGTCCGTGTGGCTGTGTTGAGAAGAGAGAGAGAGAGAGAGAGAGAGAGAGAGAGAGAGAGAGAAACCATTCCCGGTGTGAGATCGGTCTGACTGAGGGACCCCCGCTGCTGGCTACTCTCTGTCTTGAGTTCGCCGCAGCTCCCTGTTGTCCTCACCCTGAGCTCGCCACAGCTGCCCGAACTTCCGCTGCCACCCTTGCTGCTACTACTGGTTGGAGTCGATCTAGCTCGCCGTAGCTCGCACAGCTCGCTGCGGCTTCCCTGCTGCTCCTGCTATTGCTCCTGCTGCTCTCTCGCCGCCGCGGCTCAAGTAAGCTTCTTCAAGCTCTTTTCTTTCTTTTCTTTTGCTCACGGCTTCGTTGCAGTTTTCGGCGAGCTTCCGTTGTGTTGCTTCCGGAGAAGAAGAATAAAGAGGCCATTGTCGGCAGAGAAGAAGAAAGGAGGACCAGATTGCAATTTGTAACAACTTAGGGTCTTCCTATTATTTCTTGCTTTTGTGGGTTGTAATAGTAAATAAGAAAGTTGTGTAATAGTAAATAGGTTTGTGGATCTATAGATCCACACAACAGTGGTATCAGAGTCCGGAAATGACTTCAACTTTTCGGTGCTCTTGTCATAGACTGGCTGCCTCTAGATATTTACTATTATTTTTGCCTATTTTGCTAGATCTGTTTGTTTCTGTTAGATTTGCTTATTTGCTTTAAATTTACTGTCATGGATCTGCTATTTTTTGTGAATCTAGTTTATTTTTTGAAAAATCTAAAACCCAAGCCTGGCTTGAGTCCACAAAGACTTCAAGTAGTTGTGTCTTGGTGATTTTTTCTGTAACTGATTACAAATTGCTGTTATTATTCGTGGTTGTTGGTTTTTCTATTATCTGTGTTGGAAGGCTGTTGCTCAGCCCTTACCTGTTTATTTCTCTTTCTCTATTATTTTTATGCTACTGCGCTGTTTCTATTGTGAGATTCTTGCGTTTCACTTATTTTTATTGTGCCGTTTTTCAAAGCAAAATCCGGACATTTTATTTGTGTGACAAACTTCTTTTTCAAATCTTTTATTTTTCTAGCCATTGATTACTCTTATTTGCCATTTTAATCATGTCTATTCAAAAGATTGAAACCGACAAGTTTGATGGCAAATCTGATTTCGTAATGTGGCAGAGAAAAATAAAAGCAGTTTTAGTCCAAAATAAAATTGCACCAACAATTTGTAGCCCTGAAAACTATCCAGAATCTTGGAAGGGTGAAGTGCTTTCTAAAAAACTTGGTGATGCTCACAGTTGCCTCACCTTGCATTTAACCGATAATGTTTTACGAGCAATAGACGAAAAGGACAACGCTTTTGAGATTTGGACAAGACTAAAAAAACTGTATTTGGGAAAATCCTTATCAAATAAGATTTATTTAAAAGAACAGCTTTGCAGTTTTAAAATAATTGGGTCGAAATTACTTTTAGAAAACATTGATGATTTAAACAAAATCGTTTTGGAACTTCAAAACGTTGGAGAGAAGATCTCCGATGAAAACGTTGCTGTTATTTTATTAAACTCCTTGCCTGAGTCTTTTAATGATGTTAAATCTGCTATCAAGTATGGCAGAGATGATTTGACTCTTTCTGATGTGAAAAACGCTTTAAAATCCAAAGACCTTAATTTGAGAAAAGAAAACAAATCTAATGGAGAGAACCTTTATGTGAGAGGGAGGGTTGACAAGAGAGAATCATTTAGTCACCGTCCTAAAAGTAAAGGGAGGTCGAAATCATGAGATAAGAAAGTGAAGTGTTTTTACTGCTGCAAGGAAGGTGATATGAAAAACAAGTGTTTTTAAGAGGATCAAAGATGAAAAATAACGTAAACAAGGTAAAAAGAGTGATAAAAATGACAAAACCCACGATTTTGAATCAAATGGTAATCTATGTATTCTGAGATTTTGTGTGTATCCCCTTCCCTTTCTTCTATTTCTGATCATTTTCTTGATTCTAGCTGCGCTTTTCACATGACACCAAACAAGCATTGGTTTTCAGATTCTAAACCCCTTGAGCATGGAAAAGTTTTCATGGGAAATAATCAAGTTTGTGACATCAAGAGAATTGGAAATATTTTCATTAAAATGCATGATGGCGTGACCAGAAAATTGACTGAGGTGAGATATGTGCCCGACCTTCGTTGGAATCTAATCTCCCTCAGTGTTTTTGATTCAAACAGTTATTCTTACAAATCTGAAAATGGTATTATGAGAGTTTGCAAAGGAGCACTGGTCATGCTCAAAGGTTTTAAAAAGGATGGTTTATACCATTTGATTGGAAAAACTGTTTGCGAAGCATCTGTAATGGTTTCAAAATCTGTCCCTGAAAAGACTTTGTTGTGGCACTGTCGGATTGGCCACATCAGTGAAAAGGGACTATATTGCCTTCATAAGCAAAATCTTTTGTGTAGTGATAAAATTGATTAATTGGATTTTTATGACCATTGTGTTCTAGGAAAATAACATAAAATCAGTTTTTCAGTTGGCACACACAAGTCCACTTCTGTCCTTGATTATGTGCACTGTGATTTGTGGGGACCTGAAAAGGTTCCAACCAACGGTGGCAATGTTTACTTCTTATCTGTTGTTGATGATAGTTCTAGGCATATGTGGGTATTTTTTTTAAAATTAAAAGATCAAACTTTTGAAAAGTTTTCTGAGTGGAAATGCCTTGCCAAAAATCAAACTGGAAATTAACTAAAGAGAATTAGGACAAATAATAGCCTTGAGTTTTGTAACAAAAAGTTTGCTGATTTATGTGCACTGCATGGCATTTTGCATCATAGGACTGTTAGGCACAACCCTCAGCAAAATGGTGTTGCTGAAAGGATGAACCGTACGATTATAGATAAGGTTAGGTGTCTTATGGTGTCCTCAGGTATCCCAAAACCCTTTTGGGAAGAATCTGTAAGTACAACTATCTATCTCATCAATAAATCCCCTTCAGTAGCCATAAACTTCAAAACTCCTTTAGAGTTGTGGTCCGGAGAACCACCAAATCTGTCCAACCTTAGAGTGTTTGGATGTGCTGCATTTGCACATCAAAAGGAGGGTAAGTTAGACCCTAGGTCCAGAAAGGGAATGTTTATAGGCTACCCTAGTGGGGTGAAGGGACATAAAGTTTGGATCAAAGGTGAGCCGGAGTGAGGGTTATTGTGAGTAGGGATGTTGTCTTTAACAAGCTTAATATGCCTTGTCTAAAGGCTAAAACCGATCTCGGTAGTTTTATCGATGTTCCCACAGATGGGAATGTTCCCATGGAGGTGGAGGACACCTCTGAACCTTCACAAGTTCACGCACTTGAACCCGAAACCAGTGGAGAGTCGGATATACTGGCTAGTCAACCCGAAACCGACACACCTGAATATGAAAATTCAGATGATGATGAGGATCATCTAGAGGCACAAGCACAAGCCCTTAGAGACTACCAACTGTTTAGGGATAGGGCTAGAAGAGTGCCGAGAGAACCCGTTAGATACGGTTATTCATACATTGTCTCGTATGCCTTTGCTACTGCATCCTATGTGGAAGAGAAAGAACCACTGTGTTTTCTGATGTGTTAAAGAGCCCTAATCACTCTTTATGGTTGCGTGCTATGGAAGAGGAAATGTCCTCTATTCACAAAAACAAAACCTGGATTCTTGTGCAAAAACCCTCAAAACAAAAATTGATTGATTGCAAATGGAGTTTCAAAATCAAAGAGCCTGAATCAGCCAATGAACCCCCAAGGTTCAAGGCCAGGCTGGTTGCAAAAGTTTTTTCTCAAGTTGAGGGCATCGATTTTAACGAGATATTTTCTCCCATCGTTAAATATAAAATGATTAGAATAATGCTTGCAATCGTTGCTTTTTATGGTCTTGATCTTGAATAACTTGATATAAAAACTGCATTCTTGCATGGCGAACTTGAAGAAACTATCTATATGTGTCAACCACTAGGTTTTGAGGTAAAGGGTAAGGAACACATAGCATGTCTCTTGAAAAAGTCCTTGTACGGACTTAAACAGTCACCAAGGTAATGATATAAGTACTTTGACTCTTTCATGCTTAAAGTTGGTTTCATTAAAAGAAATTATGATAGCTGTTTATATTTTCATGGTGATGATGTTTAAATTGCTGTTTATCTTTTGCTCTATGTAGATGATATGTTGATTACTTGTAAGCATAGAGATAAGATTGCTAGTTTGAAATCCTTGTTAAAGTCAGAGTTTGATATGAAGGATTTAGATTCTGCTTCTAGAATTCTTGGGATGAACATCAGTAGAGATAGAGCTGACCGCTCCTTATTCATATCCCAGAAATCCTTTTTGCAGAAAATTGTTTCCAAATTTTTGATGCATTTATGCAAACCAGTTTGTACCCCACTTGCGAGCTATTTTCAGCTTCCGAAAAATCTTGCCCCAAAACTGAAAAAGAAAAGGAAGACATGGCAAACATACTCTATAGGATGGCTTTAGGATCCGTCATGTATTTAATGATATCCACCCGACCCGATATTGCTTGTTCCATAAGCCTTCTTAACCGATTCATGTCAAATCCAGGTAGGGATCATTGGGCAACCCTCAAGTGGTTATTACGGTACATTAATGGGACAGTAGATAGGGGTTTGCTTTATCATAACTAGTCTGATAATTTTGAACTGGTTAGGAAATCTACCACTTCTTATTTCTTTACCTTAGTAGGCAATTGCATATCTTGGAAGTCACAATTGCAGCCTGTAGTCGCTTTATCGACTACAGAGGCTGAATACATCGCTGCCATGGAAGCAATTAAGGAAGCTATTTGGCTTCAAGGGCTTCTATCTGAATTGCATGTTTTAATTTTCAAAGCTACTGATAGCCAAAGTTGTCTCCACTTGTGTAAAAATCCTGTTTATCATGAAAGGACTAAACATATAGATGTTAAGTATCATTTCATAAGGGAAAATGTTTCAAGTGACTTAGTGAATATTAAGAAAATTAGTACTAAAGATAATCCTGCAGACTTGGGTACTAAAATTGTGACAACTGATAAATTCTCTTTGTGCAGGGATCTTCTTCACATTGATGAAGGTTGACTCTTTTGAGTATGTTTTGGCTGGAAATTTCAGGAAAAATGTGTTTAAGGTGGAGCTTGTTGGCCATTTGGGCCTTATTTGCCCACATTTTTCATTTTTTTTAGCACATTGCTCCCTATGATGATTATGGACTGGGCTCACTAAAAGGAATGGGTTGAAATTTATTGGGCCAAGATGCCGGGCCGGGCCAACCTGGCCCGCCCAAGGTGACTTGGGTTACTATATATATATTTTTTCTATTTTGGAGGCTGCCCTAATTAGAAGGCATCCTCCCCCTTTCCATTTTCTCCTCCTCTCCATTTCTGCCTTCTTCTCCTTCCTCATTGTCGACCGGCTGCCGCTACCCCTCTCGAGGATTTCTCCGCCACCGACGCCACGAGTCAGCTTCACCGCCTGACTGCCGTCTGTGTGGCTGTGTTGAGAAGAGAGAAAGAGAGAGAGAGTGAACTGAAAGAGAGAGAGAGAGAGAGAGAGAGAAACCATTCCCAGTGTGAACTTGGTCTGACTGAGGGACCCCCGCTGCTGGCTGCTCTCTATCTTGAGCTCGCCGCAGCACCCCGTGGCTCGCCGTTGTCCTCACCCCGAGCTCGCTGCAGCTGCCTGAACTTCCTCTGCCGCTCTTGCCACTGCTACTGGTTGGAGCCGATCTAGCTTGCCCTAGCGAGTTCACAGCTCGCTGTGGCTTCCCTGCTGCTCCCGCCGTTGCTGCTTCCGCCACTACTGCTCCTGCTGTTGTTCCTGCTGCTGTTCTCACCGCCGCGTCTTAGGTAAGCTTCTTCAAGCTCTTTTCTTTATTTTCTTTTGCTCATGGTTTCGTTGCAGTTTCCGGCAAGCTTCTAGTGTGTTGCTGCCGGAGAAGAAGAAGAAAGAGGCCATTGTCGGTCGAGAAGAAGAAAGGAGGACTAGATTGCAATTTTTGTAATAGTTTAGGGTGTTTATGTTATTTCTTGGTTTTCTGGATTGTAATAGTAAATAGGAAAGTTGCGTAATAGTAAATAGGTTTGTAGATCTATAGATCCACACAACAACTTTGCAACTTGATACATGGAATAAAAAAGATATAATATTTAAGCCTGGCGTTATAGATGTTGAAAAGAAACATCATTAAATCAAAAAACTAATGAAAATTATCAAGTTACCTTATAAGAAAATATGTATCAGAAGGTATAAATTTTAAAATTGAAATGTTATTTATAAATATCTCATCATATAAAATATTTATTTATAAATATTTATTCATATATATGTTTTCTTTAACAAGGAGTAGAGAATTTCGGATGAATAGTTTTATGTATGTATGTTTGTTAAACGTTTATGGTATTTGAATTACAAATATTATAATAGTTATATTTTTTTTAATAAGTTAGTGACATTTATTTTATATATTTTCTTAAATATTCACTCGTGCTTCAAGCGCAGGAAATATAGCTAGTTCATATAGTATAATTCAATGAGATTTGAACATGTCAAATATTTATAAAATATATAACAATTCCTGTAAATATCTTCCACGTGTCAAGCATATAATTATTTATTTATTTTTTTTGATAAACCAACCATCATTTCGTTATAGTAGACTCAAAAGTCTTGTGATACAGAAGATTACAAAATGATGGAATATTTTTCAATCCAAACTTTCAAGTTCAACATAAGGTCAAACTAAATTTAGATAGACTTGTTTGTTATATTAATTTCTCGCTTAAAATTAATTAATTAATTAAGAGCTTATTAAGTTAACTGTGTTTGATAACAGATATTATTAAGTGCTTAATATTAAGTGCATTTTATAACAACTTTTACAAATCAATCAATTGTAGTTATAAATTTTAAGTGCAAATTTTTTGTTTAACTATGAAGTCTAATATGTATATTATTTGCCAAATTATTACACCATTTTGTATATAATTACCACTTAATTAATTAATTAATTAATTATATTCAGACTTTAGTTTTGAGATTTAAGATTCAAAATTCAGAACTTAAACAATTCATACTTCAAACTTTATTTTTCAGTTTTATCAAATGGGAACTCTAAGTCTAAGGCTATAACTAGGGTCAGATGATTCATCATAATTATTACATAAGAGGACTTAAGAACTACATTAAAATACAAACTTAGGTGTGAACTCTAAATCTGAAAATTGAAGTCTGAATCTGAATGTTGAATTTATTAGTCAGCGTTAATTATTTATATAAAAAGTGTTATATTTTTGCAAATAATATATATTTTTAATTTAAAATTTTAGAGTTAAGCTAAAACTTTTCACTTCAAATTTATAACTATAAATCTTACACAATTAAGTAATTTGCAAAAATTGTTATCAAGCGTACTTAAAATATTAAGTGCTCAAAATTATCTGTTATTAAACACACTGTACTCAACAAGTTCTTAAGTAATTCACTTTTAGAGGCAAATTAATTAAATCAAACAAGGCCAAAACTTAACAAACCTACTCAAATTATAAACCATAATACTCTCAGCCCAAAAGAAGGCCCAAGTGAAGCCCAAAATTTAAAATTAATGCAACCTAGCAATAGAGGCATGCGTGTCGCTAGAGCCTCCGGTGGGATGAAACATCTTGCACCGTCAACGACAGAGGAGAAGACAATCTCAAGCATGAACATCAACGTGTACCACCAATAGCTACTACAAAGGGAAGCTAAAATCAGTGATTGTGTCACTTCATCCTCGCCACCACCAGGAACCCGCCAAGAGTAGGCCCAAATCAACTTGTTAAGCTCTTCATACGCTTGCTTTCAAGCAGTGGCGAGAAAGAAGAGACGATAGAGAAGGAACAGAAACAAAACAACAATTAGAAAAAACAAAGCAAGCTTGTTGCACACCAAAAGCCTTATTTTGAAGAGAGTGAACAACTTTATAAAGCCCTTCCTCTTTCCATCACCGAAAGAAGGAGCAGACACGGACTCATCGTCAATGGGAAGGAGGAGACAACGAAGGTTGATGTGAGTTTACTTAGAGAGAGAAAAAATATACTTATCCCTTATCTTGTATTGTCCTTGGATTTACATGCTAATTCTAATCATATGACAACATGAAAAGTGCAATAGTGACATGAAGAGAAACCGAAAAGTGATGTTTAGTGTATTTTATCTGACGAGATACAGTTAAATGAATTTCGATATATTTTCTATCATATTAGAACCATTTTGTATGCCGCTCCCCACTTATGTATCTCTACCTAACATACAAAGTGAGAGGTTCGAACAGTTTAATGCCGCAAGTTAGTCTTGTTGATCGAGATTTTGATACCAAAGTTTTAACACAATACTTGCAAGTGCACAAGATCAATGTAATACGGAAGTATTATGTTATCGAACCACAAAGAAATGCTCAACTACCTAAATTATTATCCTCCTAAATTCATTTTATAAAAAAAAGAATCAAATTTTGTTATCTAAGAATTATTCCTAATGTAAAATAAAATTAATGAATAACGTAAATAAACCAAAACTAACAGGAGATTAACCAAAGAAATTGATTTAGAACCTTGAATCCACCACTAACCTATATTATAATGATTTAATTTTATTTAGGAGAAAAGATTAAACATTCATGTGGTGATTTAGGCTACAACTTTCGATTCACTAGAGAAATATATTATGCTTAAATGCATGACATAATCCATCTAACCATTAGCATGACATATTTATTCCTATGACATAAATCATCTAAAAGTAGCATGAACTATTCAATTATAAAACCCACAATATACTTGCAAAAATCACATATCTCTCATACTCAAGACTACAAGAAATTAAGCATGGATAAAAATATCAATTAACCCAAATAATTATTCTACAAGAACAATCACAAAGAATTAATTGCATCTAACCAAGAACATCCCAAGATATGCAATCACATAAATAAAATAATGAATCTCCCAAAATAAAATAAATCAAAGTCACATAGTTAGGGTTTCATCAAGATTCTAAAAAATAAATTTAGTTCATAGCTAAAGGAAAAGAAGGAACCAATTTAATGGAAGAAATCATGGCTTTTTTTCCTTCAATCGAAGTGATTTCGCCATTGCTTATGTTTTGGGTACGCTACGTTCAAATTTGGTTTTGCACGATTGATTTCTTCTTCATTCGTTGATGGAATTTACGCTTCTTTTACGACTTCGATTGCTTCCGATTCTAACTGGTTCTGTTCTTTTTTTTGCGGTCGCTAAGCCGCTTACAGTTCTTTTTATGCGGGTCGCTAAGTCGTTTCTTTCCTTGTCTTTCGCTTTCTGCTAGTTAGGGTTTCATCAAGATTCTAAAAAATAAATTTAGTTCATAGCTAAAGGAAAAGAAGGAACCAATTTAATGGAAGAAATCATGGCTTTTTTCCTTCAACTGAAGTTACTGCCGCTGCTTATGTTTTTGCTGCTTCTATTCAGCTGGTTTTGCACAGCTGATTTCTTCGTCAGCTGCTGTTGGAATTTCTGCTTCTTTTACAGCTTCAGCTGCTTCCGATTCTAACTGGTTCTGTTCTTTTTTCTGCGGCTGCTAAGCTGCTTCTTTCCTTGTGCTGCTCTGCTGCAGCTGCTTCAGTTCTGCTGTTGCAGCTTTTTTCCCTTCAAACCCCAGCCAGCAGCTGCTTGCTGTCTTTTCTCTTTTTACTTTTTTTTATTTTTTTCTATTCTTCCCCCTCGCAGATCTCTCTCTCTCTCCTCTCGTTTTCTTCTTTTAAAGCTGCTTCTCAGCAGCTCTTCTTCTCCTTCTTCTACTAGGTTTCCCCATACTTTTTGGTTCCAGCCCTCTCTTATTGTAATTTCCCTTTTCTTCTTATTTTTTTCTTTTTGGTCCTTCTTTTCTCTTTATTTACAGCAGCAGTCCCATTCTCTTTCTCTTTTTTTTTTTCTTTTTCGTTGAATTGGGCTACCTCCACTTCTTGGACTTCTTTCAATTATGGGCTTGCTTGTGGACTTCTTTTCCTTTATCACCAAAATATTTAAATATAATAATTATATTTAATAAATAAAACATTTTAAAAAGTTAATAATTAAAACTTAAGGTGTTTATTTATACTAAATATCAACTCTATCAACTCTCCCACACCTAAGTTTTGCTAGTCCTCAAGCAAAAATAAAATAACAAAAAGAAAGACTAACTAGCCACTTTCGTAGAACTCACGATTGCACTTAGCATGTGCAACATGCCCTTTAAACCCCTAAGTTACCCCTAGTGAACGAGTATGGTATGGTGAGGGTTTGCAGACGACGTACCCACAAAGTCAAAATAAGCGACAAAGTTTAGAAAAGATATAGAATAATCCCAAATTAAGTACCCTTCATCAATATCTCAAACTTATCATGACAAGCACTCTTCTTCTTATTTTCAAAATCAAGTTAACAAACAAACATTCAATTATCTCCCATAACTAATGCAAGACTTGTGTAAGGTGTGGTCGTGGTCATAAGAGAGTGTAAAATAAATACTAAACAAGATTTCCAAATTACACATAGAAGACAAATATCAACAAGAATTCATTCCATAGGCTCACTCTTTGTACCTTCTCTCCACTAATCAAGGATTCTCAAACTCAACTCAGATCAGGTAGGACTTTAAAGCTTGTAATGTAAGACTAGGGTGTTGGTTATCAAACAAAGTTAAGGAATTCAAATTCAAAGAAAGACAGCTTATAATGAATATGGATACTTTAAAATTTTGGCAAACTTTCTAACTTTGCTTTTAACTCCCCTTTTTTTTTTTTTTTCAATTAATCCATTCACCAACTACCATCTTCTTTTCTAAAAATTTTATCCTTTAAGGCCATTTTTCTTACATTTACAAATTCGGGCCTCTTGACTAATTTCTTATTCTTTGCACCTCATGACTTGTAACAATCATGTATCAACTTTTCTTTCTTTTTTTTTTTAGCTCAATACATTTATATTTTTCAACACAACAAGTCATATAATAATTTTTTTCTCCCTTTTGTCAAACTAACATATTCTCTTTCCATAAAGAAAAAACAATAACCCACCATTGAAGCACAAGTTAGAAGTTTGCATTAAGCTCTCTACAAGATTAAGGGTTAATATTTAAGTGGTTTAAAGAAGAAAAATAACATTTAAGGCTCAAAAGGGTACTAAGGTAAAAAATCATGAAATTTGGTAAGCTTAAAAGGCACAAACGATTCAAAGAAGGTCTATGACCATCGTCTCTGAGTCAAATAAGGAAAACCTTTCTATTTCGCCTCAAGAGGTACTCAAGCAAGTTCTAGAATCTAGGGAAGGGATTCATCAACTTTATGCAACTCAAAAATAATGCAAAGGATTTATTAAACACTAACAATAACCCATGTGATCAAGTATAAGTCATGCAAAAGTTATAACAGATATAAAATATAAGTCCATCACTCTAATTAAAAAAAAAAAAAGAAAACAAGTACTTTTTTCAACTTATTCAAGACATTTTTAAAGGGACTCAAAATGAATCATTCTTCATGTGAAATCATATTTTTGGTTTTTTTTTCAAAATAATGTAGAAAAATAAATTAAAAAAATATATTGAACAAGAAAGACGAGAAAATGAAAATAAAAAAAATAATAGACATCAGAATAAAATCATCTTCTCTCCCATACCTAGACCACACATTGTCCACAATGTGATAAAAGAATACCAAGAGTAGAGAAGAGACAAAGAATAGAGCAACACAACTTGGTAAAAGAAGCAATATTAATGCATATTTGCAAGAGTAGTAGACAATCTCTGTAATCTCCATGATAATGATAAGTTGTTTTATTACCCTACAAAATAAACACAAATCATACCTTTCTACAAATCAAGTGAAATAAAAAAACAAAATAAATAAACAAATAGATTCAATCTTACCTTCTTCCATGTCATTGGTAATAGCAGTCTTCAACCGTTGTCCGTTAACAATCAAGGTTCGGTTATTTTTAAGATCTTCAACCTAAATAGCACCTAAGGGAAAAACTTGTTTGACAATAAAAAGTCCATCCCAACGAGATCTCAACTTACCAGGAAAAAGACGTAATTTAGAATTAAAAAGCCAAACTTTTTGGTTAAGTTCAAATGATTTTCGAGAAATCATCTTATCATGAAAAGCTTTAGTTTTAGCTTTGTAAATTTTAGCATTCTCATATGCCTCATTTCGTAATTCATCAAGTTCATTTAATTGCAATTTTCTATTAGAACCAGCTTGCTTCAAATCAAAATTAAGAGCTTTAATAGCCCAATAAGCTCTATGTTCTAATTCTACTAGCAAGTGACATGCTTTCCAAAAAGGAGTCTAAAAGGGGACATTCCTATAGGAGTCTTGTAAGCTATGCGATAAGCCCAAAGTGCATCATTCAATCTTTTAGACCAATCCTTTCTATCAGGTCTAATAGTTTTCTCAAGAATAGATTTAATCTCTCTATTAGACACTTCTACTTCACTTGTTTGGGGGTGATAAGGGGTAGCCACTTTATGAGTTATAGAATACTTCCTAAGAAGTGCTTCAAAAGAACAGTTACAAAAATGACTTCTTCCATCAGTAATAATAGCTCTAGGGATACCAAATCTATAGAAAATATGATCTCTAATAAATTTAATAACTACCTTATGATCATTTGATCTTGTAGCTATAGCTTCCACCCATATAGACACATAATCCACTGCTACCAAAATGTAATGATAACCAAAAGAAGATGGAAAAGGGCCCATAAAATCAATTCCCCAAACATCAAAGATCTCAACAATTAAAATAGGTTGTAAAGGCATCATATTACGTTTAGAAATAGAATCAGTACGTTTACACCTTTCACATGCCAAGTAAAAATTATGAGCATCTTTGAATAAACTAGGCCAATAAAAACCACTTTGAAGAACTTTAGCAGCAGTTTTACGACCTCCAAAATGTCCACCACATGCATACGAATGACAAAAAGTTAAGATACTATGAAATTCACATTCAAGTATGCATCTACGGATTACTTGATCAGGACAATGTTTAAATAGATAGGGATCATCCCAATAATAATACTTAACCATTGAAAAGAATTTATCCATATCTTGCTTATTCCAATGTGCTGGAATTTCACCTGCAGAGAGATAGTTAATGATAGGTGCAAACCAAGGAACAGGAGAATGTGATAAAGAAAATAATTGCTCATCAGGAAAAGTATCTTTCAAAGCAACTGCTTCATTATGATTACTATCCCACAATCTAGATAAATGATCAGCTACTAAATTTTCTGAGCCTTTCTTATCTCTGATTTCAATATCAAATTCTTGCAAAAGTAATATCCATCTAATCAATCTTGCTTTAGTCTCTTTTTTAGACAATAAGTATTTTAAAGCAAAATGATCTGAATAAATAATCACTTTGGAATGTAAGAGATAAGAACGGAATTTCTCAAGTGCAAAAACTACAGCCAATAACTCTTTTTCAGTTGTATATAATTTTTTTGAGCATCTGTAAGAGTTCTACTAGCATAGTAAATGACATGAGATTTTTTTTCAATCTTTTGCCCCAAAATAGCGCCCACAGCAAAATCAGAAGCATCACACATGATTTCAAAGGGTAAAGAAAAATTAGGAGCTTGAACTATAGGTGCAGATATAAGAAGAGAACGAAGTTTTTGAAAAGCTTTCATGCAAGATTCATCAAAATTGAATGCAACATCTTTGCTCAAGAAATTAGTTAAAGGTCTAGCAATCATGCTAAAGTCTTTTATAAATCTTCTATAAAATCCTGCATGCCCCAAAAATGATCTAATTTGCTTGACAGATTTAGGTGGAGGAAGATTAGTAATTAAATCAATTTTAGCTTTATCTACTTCAATTCCTTCTTTAGACACTTTATGTCCCAAAACTATTCCATCTGTAACCATGAAATAACTCTTTTCCCAACTTAAAACTAAGTTAGCTTCTTCACATCTTTCTAAAATAGCAGACAAGTTATTAAGGCAATCTTTAAAAATAGGTCCAAAAACAGAAAAATCATCCATGAAAACCTCGAGAAACATATCAACTATATAAGAAAAGATAGCAAGTATACATCTTTGAAAAGTTGCATGCCCATTACATAATCCAAAAGGCATTCTACGAAAAGCAAAAGTACCAAAAGGGCATGTAAAAGTAGTTTTCTCTTGGTCCTCGGGGTATACTGGAATTGGTAGTATCCTGAATAACCATCTAAGAAGCAATAAAACCTTTGAACAGCTAATTTTTCAAGAATTTGATCAATAAAAGGTAGAAGGAAATGGTCTTTTCTAGTTGCAGCATTTAGTTTTCTATAGTCCATACACATTCTCCACCCAATAACCTCTCTAGTAGGAACTAACTCTCCTTCCTTATTCTCAACTACAGACACTCCTGCTTTCTTTGGTACAACTTGTATAGGACTAACCCATGGACTATCAGAGGTAGGATAATAGATACCAAAATCTAAGAGTTTAACTACCTCCTTTTTTACTATTTCTTTTATGTTAGGGTTTAGCCTTCTTTGTAATTCCCTAGAAGGTTACACATTCTCTGTTAGATGTATTTTATGCATGCTTACAGATGGGTCTATTCCCTTTAAATCAGCTATGGACCACCCTATAGCCCCTTTATGATTAGAAAGGACTTTAATTAAATCTCTTTCTTGGTCAGATTTAAACTCAGACGAAATTATCACAGGCAAAGTTTTATTTTCACCTAAGAAAATATATTTAAGTTTAGAAGGAAGGGTTTTCAATCAAGCTGGGATGGACACATAAAAGAAGGTACAGTAGGAGATTTTGCAAGCACAGGCAAAGGTTCATGATTCCCAACGCACGAAGAATTTTCTAGTGGTGCAATATAAGGGAAAATCGAATTTACATTATCCATGCACAAAATATTCTCATTCTCAATAGAAGCAGATTCTTTAGAACACATTATAGGTAGAGTTTCTTCAATTAATTCATCAATTATATCTACCAAATAACAATCATAATCATCTTCCATAATTGGTTGTGAAGAAGCTTTAAAAATATTCAATCTAATCATCATATTCATCACAGAGACATTCATTACCCCAGTTCTACAATTAATAGTAGCATTTGCAGTAGCTAAGAAAGGACGGCCTAGAATAACAGGAATATGATTATTAGAAGATCTACCAGGTTTCATATCTAAGACTACAAAGTCTACAGGGAAGACACCCTTATCAATTTGAATAAGAACATCATCTATCCTCCTCCTAGGTACCTTGATTGATCTATCAGCTAATTGTAAAGTCATATCAGTTGGTTGCAGTTCCCCTAATCCTAATTCTTCATAGACCGTGTAAGAAATCAAGTTAACACTAGAACTTAAATCTAAGAGTGCCTTATCTATTTTATGATCACCAATAAGACAAGAGATGGTAGGGACACCAGGGTCTTTGTATTTAGGTGGAGTGTTATGTTGCAAAATGGAGCTTACCTGTTCAGTTAAGAAGATTTTCTTAGAAACATTACTTTTAGTTTTTCTTTTGAAAGTGCACATGTCTTTAAGAAACTTTGCATAAGCTGGGACTTGCTTAATGGCATCTAAAAGTTGAAGGTTGATTTTAACTTCTTTGAAAGTTTCTAATATATCTTCCATTTTATTGTCCTTTCTAAGATGTGGAGGTGGTAATAAAGCTTGAGGAAAGGGAACCTTAAGCTTGTACGAAGTCATGGGAGATGGTTCCGGAGTTTTAGATTTAGAAGAGGAAGATAGTTCCTTTTCTACCTCTTTTTCAATTTTAGTCTCTATATCAGTCTCTTCAGTTTCGTTTTCATTTAATTCATTATCTTTAATTGGTTCCCCTATTTTATTATCTACCTCCTTCCTATTCCTAAGAGTAATTACAGCTTTAGCTTGCTCATGATAATTAGATCTAGGGTTCTCTATTGGATGACTAGGAAGCCTACCCCATCTCTTCTACTTATCGCATTAGCTAGTTGCCCTATTTGAGTTTCTAACTTAGCAATAGATTGAGTGTGAGAGTCTAGAATTTATGTCTTAACTTCCAAACCTTTCAAAGCAGATAAGACTTTTTCTTCAAAATAGAATTTCCACTTTGAGGAGGATGAGGAGGTACATACCTTTGAGATTGAAAACCAAGAGGAGCAGTAATGCCAGGTTGTTTATTCTACTGATATTGTTGCTGGCCTAATTGACCTTTCCCTTCTTGTTGCTTCCTGGAGAAATTATGATTTCTCCAGCCTGGATTGTACGTGTTTGAATAGGGGTCATTTTGCCTGTGAAATCCTTGAGTTGCATTGACTTGTTCCTGCACAAATTCTGGAAATAGTGAAGCACTAGGACAGTCATAGATAACATGAGAAGGACTAGAACAAATTGTACAAACACCTTGAACATTAGGAGAATTAGTAGGCAATGTATTTAAAGCTGGCAATTGATCAAACTTTTTAGATAAGGCATCAACTTTCAAAGAAAGATCAACATTTTGAGAAACTTTATACATTCCTCTATTTCCTATTTACCTAGATGTGCCTACACGTGAGGATGTGGCATGTTGTTGTGAATTATCACTCAAATTTTCAAATAAGTCTCATGCCTCGTCTGCAGTTTTATGAAGAAAGGTATCACCACAAGAGGAATCAACTATTTGGCCATTTCTCTCATCTAATCCTGAATAAAAACTTTGTATTTGCTGCCATTTAAGGACTTCACGGTGAGGGCAGCTACGAAGAAGTTCTTTAAATCTCTCCCAACTCTCGTGAAATTGTTCATTATTTTGTTGAGAAAAAGTAGTTATTTCTCTCCTTAACCTTGTAAGTTTACCCATAGGAAAATATTTTTTTAGAAATTTCCTAGACATCTCACCCAAGTACCTATTCTCTCACGAGTATTTAACCAATGTTTAGCCTTATCTTTCAAAGAAAAAGGAAAAAGGCGCAATCTAATAGCATCATCAGTAATATTAGGCAATTTAAAAGTAGAGCAAATTTCTAAAAACTCATCAATATGCTTATAAGGATTTTCATAATCAAGCCCATAAAAAGATGGTAATATTTGAATAGTAGAAGCTTTGATTTCAAATTGATTAGCCTCAATTTCAGGTATTCTATTACATATTGATGAGTTATATGTGTTGGGAGAATACTCCCTTAGTGCTCGTGGATGTTCAGCCATTTTAATGTCAAAAGTGTTAGTGATTTTTCCCTGTGCTCTAAGTGCCTTAAGTGTACGCTCTATCTCAGGATAAAATTCTTTCAAATCAACAGAGAGCGAACGACGACCATGCATTAATAAACAAATTCAAGAAAGAAAGAAAAAAAAAAAAATACCACAAATAATAATGAAGAATAAATATCTAAATAAAAGGGAATTATAACAAAATAAAGAAAATAAAAAAAATCAAAGACAACAAAGATAACAAAACAAATTCTTTTTTCTTTTTTTTTTTCAAAAATAATTAAAAAAATGAAACAAATAAAAGTACTAACAAATTTAGGAGACAATAACACAAGCAATTAAATTAACCCTCCCCCGGCAACGGCGCCAAAAACTTGATCGGGATATTTATACCAAAGTTTTACCCCAATACTTGCAAGCGCACAAGATCAATGTAATACGAAAGTATTAGAGTATCGAACCATAGAGAAAGGCTCAACTACCTAAATTATTATCTTCCTAAATTCATTTTATAAAAAGAAGAATAAAATTTTGTTATCTAAGAATTATTCCTAAAGTAAAATAAAACTAATGAATAACGTAAATAAACTAAAACTAACGGGAGATTAACTAAAGAAATTGATTTAGAACCTTGAATCCACCACTAACCTATATTATAATGATTTAATTTTATTTAGGAGAAAAGATTAAACATTCATGTGGTGATCTAGGCTACAAGTTTCGATTCACTAGAGAAATATATTGTGCTTAAATGCATGACATAATCCATCTAACCATTAGCATGACTTATTCATGCCTATGACATAAATCATCTAAAATTAGCATGAACTATTCAATTCTAAAACCCACAATACTTACAAAAATCACATATCTCTCATACTCAAGACTACAAGAATTAAGCATGGATAAAAATATCAATTAACCCAAATAATTATTCTACAAGAACAATCACAAAGAATTAATTGCATCTAACCAAGAACATCCCAAGATATGCAATCACATAAATAAAATAATGAATCTCCCAAAATAAAATAAATCAAAGTCACATAGTTAGGGTTTCATCAAGATTCTAAAAAATAAATTTAGTTCATAGCTAAAGGAAAAGAAGGAACCAATTTAATGGAAGAAATCATGGCTTTTTTCCTTCAACTGAAGTTACTGCCGCTCCTTATGTTTCTGCTGCTTCTGTTCAGCTGGTCTGCACAGCTGATTTCTTCTTCAGCTGCTACTGGAATTTCTGCTTCTTTTACAGCTTCAGTTGCTTCCGATTCTAACTGGTTATGTTCTTTTTTCTGCGGCTGCTAAGCTGCTTCTGGTTCTTTTTTCTGCGGCTGCTAAGCTGCTTCTTTCCTTGTGCTGCTCTCGCTGCAGCTGCAGCTTTTTTTTCCTTCAAACCCCAGCCAGCAGCTGCTTGCTGTCTTTTCTCTTTTTATTTTTTTAATTTTTTTCTGTTCTTCCCCCTCGCAGATCTCCCTCTCTCTCCTCTCGTTTTCTTCTTTTAAAGCTGCTTCTTAGTAGCTCTTCTTCTCTTTCTTCTACTAGGTTTCCCCTTCCTTTTTGGTTCCAGCCCTCTCTTATTGTAACTTCCCTTTTCTTCTTATTTTTTTTCTTTTTGGTCCTTCTTTTCTCTTTATTTATAGCAGCAGTCCCATTCTCTCTCTCTTTTTTTCTTTTTCGTTGAATTGGACTACCTCCACTTCTTGAACTTCTCTCAATTAGGCTTGCTTGTGGACTTCTTTCCCTTTATCACCAAAATAAATTAAATATAATAATTATATTTAATAAATAAAATATTTTTAAAGTTAATAATTAAAACTTAATGTGTTTATTTATACTAAAAATCAATTCTATCACTTATGTTGCTATTTGAAGGCCTTGTTCCATCTGGTTCCTCATGAATTAATTAAAACCCTTTTCTATAAATTTCATTGTTCTATTTATTAGACGTCATAAGAATATTAATAAGCAAGTTTTAGCATAATATGTCACTTTAACTTAATTCTTTAATATCTTGTTTTGAAAAGATCCCTTTAACATTTGATTGGAGGTTATTCCTTATGTAATTTCTTATGTCATTAACCTTTTTAATATAATTGCTATGAGCATGAAATTAAGTAATAGTAGATTTAAAAAAAAATCATAAATAGTAATCCTTTCATTTTTATTAGTTGTTATGTTTTGAATATCACACGTTTAAAATAATATGAATTTTAAATTTTCTTTCTGTTGTAAATTATAATGCCTTTGGAATTTTCTCCTCTTCATGTAAGAAAAGTTAAAAAGATTAGAATTTATTTTTCATGCGAAAGGTATAATAGAAAAAAGTATATTAAATACTGTATTATTTTTATAATATGATAAATAAAGAAAAAGAATACAATAATTAACCATAATTAGTAGGATATGAAAAAAAAAAAAAAAAAAACAAGCTGAGAGTTAGAAACAAAATAATTTGAATTAGAACAAAAGAAAAAAAGAGGCCTACGGAGGGCGTAATTTTTATTACTTTGGCGGGTACCGCCACCATTCTGATTCAGCCGCAGCTCCATCCATCCTGCTTCTCTCTGCCGGACTCCGACTAGACTTCCTCCTCCCACTGCTGCTCATACAATAAGGCTGAACTTGTTACTTTTCTCTTGATTTCTTTCAATTCTTCTCCATTCCTTCGTCTTTAGTTCAAGGTATTGTCTTTAATGGGATTCTTGTGCGTGTTCAGACTCTGTTAAACTGATTTCCAGATTTTGAACAATTTTTTGCTGTCAAGTTCCAGTGCTATAGAGAAAATTTCAGAATAATCTTGAATCATAAAGTTGCAGTTTTAAATTCCATCGGTGGGAAAAAACTCTGCAGCAGAATATAATTGGTGTATTGTAGAGATATTACTTTCAATTTTGGGCTCTGCCAAAGGAATAGAAGACCATGATTTTGCAAAGTTCAATTCCAATATCAATGCTTGGTCTAAGAAGATTGTCCTCTACTGTACCCCGGAACATCACCTCCAAGTTTGTCCCTTTAAGACATTCTTTGACATCTTTTGCTATCCGACCTAGATTCTCCAAAATCAGAGCTTTCGGAGTTGCCGCGGTCGCGGCAGAGAGTACAAAATGTGGTGACACATTTTTTGCAGAAGAAAGTATTTCTTGGGCATCTCTTGGAGTTTCAGATGGTCTTGCTCGAGCTTTATCAGAGATTGGTTTGCATAGACCCTCTTTGGTTCAGGTATGTTCTGGTATTAGAGTCATACTTTGTTGGTTTAAAAACATTTTATATTTTATTTACTTCTCTTTATTTGCTTTTTGTTACTTTTTTGATCAATTACAAAAGGAAATGAAAATTTTGGGTTGAACTGAGGGATTGATTTTCCACTCCTTTGCTGGTTAATGATTTTCTTGCATTTCTTTAACCATTTTTGGAGCTTAGAGGTGTTTTAATTGCAAGAAAAATCTTTTATGTACTTCTGTAGGTCACAATTACTTTTGATATGCTTTCTCATTACTTCGTGTGCTTTTGCCAATATGAAGTTTACACAATTATGTTATGCTTAAAGTATAATATGCAACGCAGGCTGCTTGCATTCCGCAAATACTTTCAGGAGTTGACACAGTGATTGCTGCAGAGACTGGTAGTGGGAAAACCCATGGATATCTAGTTCCTCTATTTGATAGGTTATGCAGGAATTCTGATAATTCAGAGAAAACTCTACCAGATGAAGCATTAAGCAAGTCCCATAGGACATCTCTTGTCCTTTGCCCTAATGTCATGTTGTGCGAGCAAGTGGTTCGCATGGCTAACTGTCTTTGCAATGAAAATGGTGAACCACTTCTTAATGTTGCAGCTATATGTGGGCGTCAGGTACTGATTTAGTGATATGAAACTGATTCTTCTCTTAATGAGAGTTCAGACTCTGATAATTGACATTTTTCTTTCTCATGGATGTACTTGTGCAGGGTTTTTGACATCCCTGCTGACTTAATTTCATCATCTCATGTCAAACATTTGACTGCAGGGTTGGCCAGTTCGTGAACCAGATATAATTGTTTCAACGCCGGTGACACTTCTAAATTACCTGTATGCAATTGATTTGGACAGACATAAACGTTCTAATTTTATTCGTGGTGTGAAATATGTGGTAAATATTTTCCTTTGAATGATGTATTGTATTTTACGAACTAGTGCAAATTTTAAAACTATGAGTTATTGACATTGATAAATTTAGGTTTTTGATGAAGCAGACCTGCTACTTTGTGGGAGTTTCCAGAACCAAGTCATTCGTCTCATAAACATGCTTCGTTTTGATGAAAAGCAGTTGTCTAGGTTAGAGGCTTCTGACGCTGGAAATCCCTCAGCCTCAGATCAAAATTTCCAGGAAGCCTCGGATGGAGAAGATGAGGAGGACCTGGCCTCAGATGGAGAAGATGCGGAGGACCTGGCAGTAGATAGTATTTTAGAAAGCAATGAAAATATTGAGAATAATGGCAATTTTGAGGTCCTAGAATCCAAAGAACAATTGGTAAGAAGAAAAGACTGGAAAAGGGTGAGGAAACATTACAAGCGAAGCAAGCAGTATATTTTTGTTGCAGCCACCCTTCCTATAAATGGAAAGAAAACTGCAGGAGGAGTTCTGAAACAACTGTTTCCTGATGCATGTTGGTTTAATGGGAATTATGTCCACCGCCACAATCCGAGGTCTGTCGTACCTGGCTCTTGTTATTGTCGATTTATTGTGGTTTATTGTTTTCTTTCTACCTGAGTGAGCTGAACGTTTGGCTCACCCAATTAGCAATAAGGTTATGCTTTTTGTTTCTGAATCCTTATCTTTTTTAAAGAGTTTATGTCTTGTCTAGGTGCCTTTTCTGGTATAAACTTTCTACTCTTGCGATTTTGATATTGTTTTAACAAAATTGGTCTTCAACTAATGAAATGTCTCGAGTTGACCTAACAATGGAATAAAAATTCTATGATCAATTTTTATTTTTAGTCTAGTTATTAGAAAGGCTAGTAGAAGGAAATAGCACCCAAGGTTGTATAATATTCCCTTCTTTTTTTTTTTACTCGTCAAATTTACCAATTCCTGTATTTTTTTACTTGTCACATTATGAAAACAATGCAACATTTAATGAACTTTTTTCCCATCATACCTTCTCATTATAAACAAATTTCAATCTCTTTTAATTCTTCTGATATGGAAACTTGGAGAAATAATAATAAGAAGAGAGGAGTTCGAAGGGCCATATAAAATTTCGTCTTTCTTAAACAGTGTGATGTCCGAAATATGACAAGTAAAAAAGATGGAGGGATTACATTTTTTTTGTGCTGTGCATATTTTCAAGTGTTCAGATGATTTGCATATATCTCTTATGTGATTCTCACTCTTGCCTGTTTGGAGGATGGGAAAAAGGAGGGGGGGTGGGGGGAAGGGGGCATTTAGAATAGGTTATGTGGTAATGCGGGGAACGAAATATAAGCGAAAGCAGAGGATCTCCCTGTCTACAAAGGCACTGTGGTAGTAGCAATAACTGAAATTTGGCTTCCCTGGACGTAATCCATTAAGCAGCCTGTCTCATTTGCTTAATATGCTGAGAAAATTCGGAAGTAAAAGGAAGTTTCCTGTTCTTGTTGGAAAAAGGAGAATTCCTTTCAGCTTTCTTTCTTTCATTTGGAAGTTCAAAGTTATTGGTGTCTTGGGGAGAAATGCTAATCACTTAGAATGCCTGGTCCTCCACTTTTCTTCCTACTTCAGGCATTGATCTGCATGGTTTCTCTCCACTGCAGGTTAGAGCAGAGATGGTTTGAAGTTACAGTTGATACACAGGTCGACACTCTCATAACTGCTGTTAAGAATGGACTTAACTTGTCTCCAAATTCTTCCTCAGAGATAGTGCGAACAATGGTGTTTGCAAACACTGTTGAGGCTGTTGAAGCTGTTGCTAATATTTTAACTGGAGCTGGTATTGACTGTTTTTGTTACCATAGTAACTGCTCCCTAGAGGATCGTACAAAGAACTTGTTGGAATTCCAGCAGAAAGGTGGTGTTTTTGTCTGCACAGATGCTGCTGCTCGTGGCCTGGATGTTCCAAATGTTTCTCATGTTATTCAGGTACTCATTTTCTTCAGTGGTACTTAGTATTCAGGTGCTGTGTTCAAAGTAGCATTAAGCTAGTGGCTTTCTTTGTTAGCTAGCAGTGTGCGCAAGTTATTACCAACAATTCGTCACGCTCCTCATCCTGTAGACATTGAATGAGTCATCAAAAAGTTAATAATCAAATCAGGGGTAGAATTCTGGATAATATCGTAGTAGCTTGTTCCGAAACTATTCTGCTGGTATCAATTGGAATTTTTCAGAATCCATCTCTGTAAATAGAGTTTTTATAGAATGTGCATTAGTAATTGGGCTAAGCCTTGACTCGTTATTTTTATGCATATGATATAAAGCTCTTCAACCAATTTGTTTCACTTTTACTATCTTGAGGTTGCATGACGAGGATATCAGTTATCTGTGCAAGTGCCTGCACATTGAAAAGGGAAATGGGGGTAAAAGGGACACTAGCATTTCGGATTGCCCGAATCAATAACAATGCTTTCTTGGGCTTCTATTTCTAATTTATGCACTTGGTGCACGATAAGTGATCCGCAGTGCAATAGTTAATTTTTGAAGGAAATCTGAATCTTCTCTCATGTTTTCTTCTAGGCTGAATTTGCTACATCTGCTGTTGATTTCCTGCATAGAGTTGGTCGGACAGCTAGAGCAGGTCAACGTGGACTTGTTACAAGCCTATACAAACAATCAAACCGTGATCTTGTTGCTGCAATTCGACAAGCTGAAAAACAGGGTCAACCTGTGGTAATTCATCGAACTTGATATTATTGAGGCTACGGTTTCAATACCTTTATCATTTATTATATAAATAAAAAATGTTATACGTTAGTGTAGATGTTATTTTCTTTGTTGTATGTTGTAACAATTGTGCTTATCTTTTTGTCGGTTTGTAGTCAAATATATTATTTGTATAGATCCTTGTAAAGCTTTTCAGATATAATGTAAGTGATTTGATATGAATACAGGAGAAGGCATTTAGTAGAAAAAGGAGCTTTAGGAACAAGCTTAAGAAGAGAGGTATGTTTTTCATAGTCCAAAGTTGACATGTGCATTGATCTGTACTATTAGTTAATATGCATTCAAATTTCCATTTTTCTTGTGAATATTTCTTGATTCCTAAGATTTTAACTGTTGGAAATCTCTTGGTGGAAAATCACTGGGGTTTTCTCTTTTGTTACGTTTCAGTGAAGTCGTTCATGCCTGAACTGTCGGAGAAGTTCTGACACATAAAACAGGTTCAAGTCACTCATTACAACAAACATAATGATTATTCTGTTTCAAATAGTGTACTTACAACTGCATCACTAAGTCTTTCATCGAGAAAATTGGCTGGATCACTATCTTGTATGCTCAATTTTCTCTTGTTTTCTCCTAAAAAGTTTCAAATGATCTAAATTAAAAAAACTTTTAAGTACTGGTACTGCAATAGCAGTTTTTTTTTTTTTTTCCCCCCCTTTCCGATCATATCATGTTCATTTTGTATACGAAAGTGAAACTATTTAAAAATATGGATAGAGTAAAAATAATTTATATGTTTCTGATGTTAAATTGAACTAATTGTATATGTTTTTTCCCCCGATTTTTAGGTACCAACACGCCCTACCAGATTGATAGTAGAGTACTCTATCATGGCCTGTATTAAACTGCCGAGAGATATGTATTGTGGAAGACTTTGGCATTTCATTTGCTCATGCCATATACAGTTGGAGTGTTTTTTGCCCTTTATTAGAATATAACTGGGTATATGAGAATTTTTACAAATAGTTGCCAACTTGGGAATTTAGGTTTTGATTGGTTTTCTTTTCGAGAAAGTTCTCTTTGTTTTGTCACAAATTATATTATACACCCAAGTGCATTTTGCATTGTACATCCTGTCATGAAATTCCCGAATCCATAAAACTCTAATACCATCATGGAACTTGCATTCTCTAACACAAGTTAAATCGGGTTACAAGGTGCGCATCGACTTCATAGCACTCACAATTCTTCTAACCTCATCAGTGAGATCACATTTTGTAATTCTATTCACATTCTTCTCTTCTAGTGCAGTGGAAATATGTTCAGTTGACTATGATGAGCTCCTTGGAATAAATACTATAATTGAGGGTTATGAAGATGGACTTTTGCTGTCCACTAAGAATATTGTACAAAGCGACTCGCTTCCATTGATTGTCATTTGTTAAACATACTACCCTAATACAATACTCATTTCTCAAAGGATATATCGAGTAAATTGGTGATGCAAAAGAACTGTGGTCTGTAACTCTTTACTGTAACCTTTTATCCCCCTTGTGTTGCAAATCAAAACATAGATATATTTACATCGTATAACTTGTCAGTAAGAATTCATATGATTTGAGTGCCAGAATTACCTATCAGACAACACAGCTTCACTCCATGAAAGTATAACATCCCGAGCAACCGAAGGTAAGTCTGCAAGTATCAAATGTTTCCAGATGAGGTTAAAAAAAAGGATGACTTTATTTATAGAATCATAGATAACAGCTTTGTTTAAAATCAATACATAAATCCCAAACTTTCTATTGTGTGTCACATGAAACTTTACCTCGCACGACTTCCACAGCCACAGATGGTACGTCTATTTGGTCGTCTAGTAATCGATACACATCAACAAGCTACAAAAACAATACTCTTATCAAATTTCAGCAATCTCACAGAAACTCTATAAATCTAATAATATCGTCCAAGTATTGCGTACCTCCTGAATATGAAGCTTAGAATCTTCAGTTAGGGCAAGTAATAGCTTTCTACGGATGCCTTCATCGAGTAGAAAGAGACGTGTCCCATCCTTAATTGTGTCTGTAAGATCCAATTTTCTTTCAACTTGCCACTGTCTTGATCCTTGTCTAACGAAAACAAATCCGAGAGAACAGTAAGGATGATTATCCTTTCCTAGTATTTGTAAAGAGAGAGAGGAATGAAAGAAGTAGCATAATATAATGTTACAAACATGTTTTCTCCTTGTAATGCAGGGTTGCTATTCATTCTGGCTACGTTCTCCTTAGCTAGAACAATTAAGTTCTCAAGCCGTTTCCACTGGAAAACGCCATCTTTAAACAGAACCTAAAAATGGAACAGAAGGATATAGATTCATGTTTAATAGCTAATGGCAGGTTGCAAAGGGAAACTGGAGTCAGATCAGCAATGCATGTTAAACCAAGAAACTAGAGGTAAAACAATCCTTGGTACAGCTTTTCAATGCACAATATTATCCTGTTCAAAAGTTTTGTAAATCATTCAAAAGGATTGGAAGATGATCAATAATTGAAACGAATTACTAATTTCACATTTCCTTAAGCAGTGTGGCTACCCTCTTGCTCATACTGTTTAAAGGTCTCTAAAATATAGCCTGAGGAACAATATTCTTAACAATCATTGTCGCTTCTGGCCTTTGACTTTATTTTTTTTGGGTTTTCTTCTTTTTGGTGTGTGTATATTGGGGGGATGGGGTGTTGCTTCTTTCCTTTTCTACCCAAATAGAAACCCTTTTCAGTAAGAAAAAGGCATCATTTATATGCCAAGAGAATGGCGAATACATGCACTACCATGATCAAATTTCACAGAATACAGCCATAGTAAATCATATACGATCGAATTTACAAAGGAAAGCATAAGCGCATATGTAGTAAAATGTATCTTTCATCAGTTGCTATGCAGTAATAAAGAAACAGACGGAATAACGAGAAATCAATATCATATAGAGTTTGCTAACCTGAATAAGGCGCTCACGTAGAGCTGGGTTAGGATCTGTCAGCAATCGCTTTGCGACATATGGATAGGCAACCTAGCAGAATAAGATCCTTGAGATTCATATCTAACAAGCATTTCATGACCGTTATTAGAAGAAAAGGGAGTGCAAGATTTCATAAGTCTAGACCAGAAGAGGAAAAAGAAAAAGACCTTCAAGGATGATAAACATAGAATGTCTAATCTATTGTCTTTTCCTCTTCCCCTCTTACATATTTATGAATAAGTACATACGGATAGAATGCTAAGTCTATTAAAGAAGCACCTGCATGTTAAATCATAGGCAGATTTACGTATCAAACCACCGATATGAGACCTGCTATTCCCAGCTTGTGTTTCCTTTTACATTTCCGTAAGACAAGTCTTGTATTACATGTCAGCATATGTCGAGAGATAATATTTTGTCTCCTACGGTATGCATTAGGAGCTTCAATATTATTCTCTGCTATTTATCTTCTCCATTTTCTAGAATTCTGCATTTTTCTTAATGAAATTATTCATTCACATAAACTCTTGTCAACTTCATTCCTGCATGCTTTCAAGTATGAGAAAGAATAACCAACAATGAGGAAGCTTTGCAATCTGTTAACCTTTCGAGAAAGATATGACTAAGAAAAAAAATCCGATTTTCAGTTTTACAATTCATTGATATGCTTATCTCACCCTGATGTTATCATGAATAATATTGTCAAGTCAAGTTGGCACCATAATATTCTCTGCTCTAGTATGGTCTCTTAACATTATAAAGAGTGTATTTGTCATATGCCCTCACTTTTTCATTTTTATATCATAATATCACATTAGAACTCTCAAATCTCTCACTACCAGGGTTATAGGTCTCATCTGGAGACAATCTGTGGCTTGCGTAAATGGCACAAATGCAAAAACTTTGAATAATACTATGTTTTACCCATCTTATAGTATTGAAAAATTAACGAGTTAATAATTTACTTCCTCGAATTTTCTGCACAAGATAATACAGATTGCATGAATTTTGCAGGTCCAGTAGCAAAAAGCAATAAACATACTCTAGATATGTAGTCTCAGATAAAATGCAAAGGGTCCTCACCTCAAGAAATTTAAAATCTGGCTTTAGAGTCAAACAAATGCCTTCTTGTGTCAACAATGAACGAATAACAAGGGAAAATCTCTCTGGAATGCGGATAGGATAATTATAAACTAGTTGATTGAATTTTCCTGAGGAATAGCAAAAAATAGAAGATAAAATCATCAAAACCAAACGAATTGAAAATTGTTTGGAGCAAAACAGCTAATCACCGTCAGAAGCAACCAAAACCTCTTTACTATTAAACAAGCCAGAGATTGACAAAAAGAAATGACATTATATTTCAAAAGAGGGAAATTATATATAGGAACAGGCACAGACAGCTAACTCTTCTTAACTTTCACTTTAGCAAAGGATGAAGCACATACCAAGGAAGCTAAAAGATTATGACTTCATTTAGATATAACACGCCATCGGATTATCTCTTCCAATCTTCTGCATGTGTGAGTATGAGAGGGAGAGAGAGAGAGAGAGAGAGCTTACACTTATTTTCATTTATCCCACAATTATAAAAGCCATATTCATTTTTTTAGATACCACTGGTGTATATATTTGCTAGCGTAGTCTGTGCACTTAAAAAGCATGTATATTATTTGGTAACTACCTTCAGATTCTCTTTGTAGCTTTAGGAAGAAGGAAAAGCAAACAGGGTGATATATATATATATATATATATATACCATACATATCCATTCATCCTACAATGGTAGAAACTCAATCATTTTTTATACCCATTGGTGTATAGATCTGCTAGCCTGTTCAGTACACTTGAAAAGTATCCTACTGATACAAACAAATGCAACACTATATGGTTGAGTCATTCCTCAACTAAAATGTATATCACAAGTTCTGCAATTACCTGTAACACTTCTGAAATTGAAATCGGCAAGTCCTTTTTCAAGGGAGTTTTGCCAGATTGCTTCCAGAGCAGGAACAATAGGGGCAACATCAGTTCCACTAGCCAGAAAACCAAGCCTGGTGAAATCATTTGCCATCTCGCTGTAATCCTCATTTACAGCATGGACAACGGCATCTATCAAAATCTGTTTGTTTTGCTGTAAAAGAATACCATGTAATAAGAAAATCTCCCTTCCTCTTATCAGCCATTGATAACAATTTCCATCTTTAAAAGAAGTTAAAGCAACTGGAAAAATATGAAGAAAGCAGAAATGAGTATCCTTTGCTTGCAAATGTCAATTTTATTCACAAGTACGAGAAATTTGAAATGCGTAGATAATTTTTTGTGCACTGAAAGGAAATGTCAACAAGCATACTTCGCCAACATTAGTGAACAGGAGACAAATAGGACTTCAGAATCAGAGGGTTTTGGACAGATTAGAGAGTTTGGATCTTTTTCTGATGAAGTAAGAAGACATATTTTATAATCCTATGGAAGATTTGAAAAATTAAAGTTAAAGTATCAATAGATTCTCTGAATGTCCAAATTAGGACCGGCAGGCAAATAGATTCATGAGAAGTACACACCATGGAATGTAATAAAATTTTCAGGTTCTATAGGAAGTTGACTTCCAAATACTTTTTGATCATGCATTCTTCCTATTTAACATAGATATGCTGAAACATAACTTTCCATAAAAGCTCATGAAGTCCAATTTTATTTCCTAAAACATATTAATTCCTTGCACACTGTAAGCATTGATATTTATGAATATGATACTTATCAACATATCTGCTTTGAACTTCACAAATCATCTCAGTTCAACAAATTTCAAATAGTTCAAAAACACCATTTACATGAGAATTAAGGAAAGAAAAGCAAGCATCACTATTGATAGTATTTTCTCTTTCTTCATTAGTATGAACGCAAGAAGCTTCTTGTCATTTGTCACCATTACATGACAGCAGCTTAGGAAAAGTAAAGAGAAGATGACAAGAACTTTAGATGTCTGACATAACCTATCAGCAAATGATAAATAGAAGATAGATATTCTGAATCCTGGTCAAGAATGAGGTAAGAAGAGCACCGAAGAATAGAGAACAAACAAGCGGAAATAACTATGCCTATTTCATTTCAGATTTGTGACCTTGTGGATAAAAGAGAAGACATAAGCGACAAGAAGAGCAAGATGATCCAATAAGGTACAAATACATAACTAAGAGGAAAAGAAACACTCAATAGAATGATCAAATACCAATCACTAAATGAAAATATTTCCAAAAAATAACTAGAAGATCACTAATACTACAGAAAGTAGAAACTACTTGCTAGGGTTGATTCTGCAAGTCAGAGAAAACATAGGCAAACAGACTCAGCTACATCCAGAGACAGGCAGAGAAAGAGGGATTTATACACCAAACTAAACAAAAAGTTAATGCCACCTCAAAATCGCACAAGACTAATCCATGTTCACAAGGGTGAAGTCCCATTTGAAACATATTGAGGATATGAAACAAATTAAGAACACTTGTATGAAGCAATTTTGATCAACTTCGAAGCATATGCCAATACAGAAATCATGTTCTAACACACAATGCAGACACAAAAAAAGAATAATTTTCTAAAACATCGCACATGACATGATCTTGACTTCTTGATCGAACATATAATTTAAATATATTATTCAAATCAAACAACCATATCTATGTTTGTCGATACATTATAAACTCAAGCATCTTTTAGAACTTAAGAACATTTTCCTCCAATCATACATCTCTCTATAAAGGTCTCAATACTCAAAATACACAATAATGAAGTACAAATTCCTATATTCTTTACTAAATATTCAAATATTAATTTTACCTTTCCTATAAATGAAGTGATTTTAAACAATTGTGCCATACTTCACTATGAAGTGATTGTATGCATCTTTCCTGAGTTACACAAAATGTGTACATAAAAATTCTAAAGAATGATAAGGATGTCTTCATGTGATTGAGAAGATGACAATGAAACACAGAAGCTTAGTTTTAGTGTTATAAGTTTAATGGATATGACTAGAAGTGACGTGCTATCGGATGTTGTACCCAAGTCAAAGAGAGGAATACCTGACTAAGTACCGCAACATTCCCAAAGTCTACATAGGCTATACGTCCATCATGCATAGCAAAGATATTCCCTGGGTGAGGATCACCATGAAATAAACCAAATTCCAGTAACTGTCGCAAGGCAGCACTTACTCCTACAGTCAAGAATCCCTCTACATCAATTCCTGCCTCCCTAATACCCTGAATTCCATGAAATAGAGTATGTCAGCAAGAGAAAATCAAATAACATGTAACTTTAAAGCAAATCATCATTAAAAACCTGAGGATCAGTGCACCGAACTCCATCAATCCATTCCATAACCAGAACCCGTGTACCAGAAAGCTGTCTGTAAACTTGGGGAATTTTAACAGTTGGGTCATTTTGGAAGTTCTCCAGGAAATCTTCAATGTTACGAGCTTCCTGAAAATAATAATGAAAAATAAAATTCTAATGAGAAAAAAACTCAAAAAGCTTATTAACTTGGGGACATGTCAAGCACTTTAACAGGTAATCACTTCTACTTTTTTAAATAAAATTGTCCAAATAGCTATGTGGAATGCAACCAATCATCGCATGTCTCCAAAAGTAAACTGCAGAGCCCCACTAAAGATGCCAACAGTTTTAGTTTGGTAGTTTTGTTTTCAAACTAATAAGTGGAAGTTTTGCAAAAATACCAGAGTATAATCAAGCTCCTCCAGAAGCTTCTCGCCGAATTCATCCACTATAAGTTCTGCATTGCAGCCCAGCTTCTGCAAACTGATGCCATTCAAGAATGAGGCCAGAGTCCGGAAAAGAAAAAGATCCCGATATATGATGGGTTCTATTCCAGGTCGTTGCACCTGCAATTGCAAAAAATGTACATTACAGTTTGGACGTCTAACAAACTAATTCGGGCTCTACTTGGATAGATTTTTTTTGAGTTTTCACACATTTTTTTTCACTCTGGGTCCCACCACCACCAACCCCCCCGGGGAATCTATCCAAGTATGCCTTGATTTTCAGTAGTAATCAAATTTTCAGATCACACAAGATGATGAACTGAATTTAGTAATAAACCTTCAATGGAAAAAAAGAAGTTAAAGAGAAAGCTGTGCTGGTCACAGAGTTAACAACTCAGAAGTAGAATAAGCACAACTAGAAAGACTTATCCCCGAGGACAATGAAGATGAAACTGCCAGGGAGATAGTTAGAGCACAAATAAAGATGAATAGAGGGCAACCTTAATAGCAACATCCTCTCCGGAGGCACGTAGCGTTGCTCGATAAACTTGACCTAAACTCGCTGCTGCTATTGTCCCTGATGAAATTTTACTGAAAACAGCTTCAAGAGGTTGGCCCAATTCCTCTTCTATGATTTCAAAAGCGACCTAAATCATTGTCAATGACTACCAGCTTAAAATATATTGCAGCAAAATAAAAGAAAAACACATCGAGAGTGTACCTGGTTGGGGAAAGAAGGAACATCATCTTGGAGGATGCAAAGTTCATTCATGTAATCTTCTCTAATGATATCAGGCCTATTTGCAAGCACCTACTTGAAATTGTAGAAAGCAAAGCAGTAGATAGTCAAAACAAAATGACAGCAAGTCAAAGGTAAGCTAATTGAAGTTTTGACTGGAAAGCAACAATAAAATAAGGACTCATCTAGAAATACACATAATTAAAGCAGTCATAAATCTATAAACAAGAGGTCCTGCAGTATCCAGACCAATCCTTTCCACCATCCAACTTCGGAGGGGTAGTTAATATGCATCATATCTTTTTGATTTCTATACATAAAATTTCGATATGATAGTGGGTTGCCCGGAATTCGAACCCGGAACGTACTAGTGCGAAAAGAAGGCCCGGCTGTACCACGCACATTACTTAGAAGGCATTGCTGCTCCTCCAGTAGATATTGATGCTATTCGTGAACCCAATTTGATGAATTACTCCTAAAGATTCACATCAATAGTATATGAAAGAGTGAAAAAGTGCTTTCGTTGTTGTGGAATAAGAAGTCTTCCCTTTGAGCATAGCATGCTTTTGGGGAGTAAGTCCCATTCTTCTACCCTTTCCCGGGAGTTGATGACTATACTCGTATTTGGTTTGGTATTGCTACCGCACTTGAACTAAGAAATAGACCCTAGAAGCTAAAAAAGCCCAACTTGAACAAAATAGGAACTTCTTGTAACCAAAAATGGATAAACAAGAATCCTGTTTTATTTATTTTTACAATATAAAAACATAGCAGAGGAGGTAACTATTTTGGACATAAGAAGGGAAGGTCTCTTTAATATGGAACTATGCATGACAGATTCATTTAAAGAAACAAGAAGCAAACAATTTAGTGACAATAATGAGGATGTCATTGACAGAATTAACCATTTTGGACTTGCAAACAAATATTGATAGCATTTGTGCAACATAGGGTTTAAATTAGAAATACAAGGAAGTGAGACCATCATAAGGTCGTGCATAAAATAGGTTTTGAACGTTCATAACAAAGAAATAACACCAGAAATTCATTAAACTAAGGCAACACCATCTCAAAGCCTGATCCTTCAAAGTATGCATTTAATTTTCTGACTGAAATTAGGATATCTTAGAAAGTTTTAACTCTTCCGACTGCGGAAGGCAGAAATGTCCCAAAAATTGTTTAAACGACTTAGCCTTGGACAAAGTTGAGAACGAGAGATATGTTCTTAATTTAGAAAGCTAGGATTTCAAGGTTGATCCTCGAGATACATTTTTTAAATTAATCATGGCATCCAAACTTCTTAATTAACAACTAACTGAACATATATTTGTGATCTAGAGGATCTGTATGATATGTTATACTATGATATAGTTTTAGAAATTTACGTCTCATGGGCATGTGAAATATATGAATTGGTTTTGAACTAGACTGACATAACAAAAAGAATTCCAGCTATGCCATTTTTTCATCTATGTTAGTGACACATGAGCAGATATCATCATTATTCAACCATCATTTTATGCTTCCACTAGGAGGATGAGATATATAATGGACTACCTCAGAGAACGAATAAGATAGAATTACAAGTTCAAAGAAGCAATTCCCAACAAGTCAAGCACCACAACACTTCAATTAGGAACCCCATAAAAGAAGGAACTACTTAAAAGGAATACAAACCTGCCCAGCTTTGATAAAAGAAGGTCCCAGATCACAGAGAAGATTTCTCAGCTGGCTAGCGCGAAAAGGAACTACTTCTTCATCACGGCCAATGAAATAATCATAGACTAGAGTGGACCAATAAAGACCGAGCTTCCATACTATTTCTACCCCACGGCCAACCAGCGACAATATTGCTCCTCTTGACTCCAATACCTTACTTCTTATCTGAGAAAACAGATGTTTATGACACTCAGTAGCAAGATAATAAACTTAGTAACGGGTAGATTACTTCTTTCAGTCAGGAAAAAGAAAGAACCATAAACCATAACCAGGCTTGTTATGAGATGAATAAAACACCCTACAGAAAGCAAATAAAAACATCAGACACAAATAAGAAGCAGAAGAAATTAGGAGTGTCACCATAGCTACAGGTATCTAGTTTAAAGGCTCCCAAGAGAGAGAGGAGATATTCCATGGAATTCAAGCAAATACTTTCAAGACTCCATAAGACAATGTTGAAGGAATAAATAAATAATCCTAGAAGAAATTGAAAAGGCTGACTTGCGTCCAATATTCAGTAAAAGAGTTAGAAGCACTGGAAAAGAATTGGTATGCAGGATTTACAACAGACAAGCAACTGATACTACAAAACAACACTGGCAGGAAAACATTGTAGCAACAATTATGCAGAAGAGACTCAGGAAACAACTAATTTTCAACAATTCAATCGAATTTCTGGAGAACACCTACACACAACAGAAGTAAAGCAATTAATTCTGAAATGTACTAAAAACATGGAAAATACATTTAAAGAATAAAATAGCTCACAATCCGATTTTTTTTTAACAGAAAAAAATCGATTTCATACTGTTTCTGGAGTATACTTGCGGAATGGTATACAAACGCCACGCTCGATATCCAGCTGGTCCAAAGCACTACTTGAACTTCCATTGACAGTACTGATCACTCCAATTCTCTCCGCCAAGGCGGTGGTCATTGAAGAATTACCACCACCATTTCTACCATTTGTGGCTGCAAAAGTCGAAATCCGGAGCTTGTGCGTCCTCTTGAACTTGAAATTTCTACAAATTCTGTGTTGATTCCAATTCGAATTCAGTTCAGAAAGTGTGCAGTTTGTATTCAGGTAATTTGTAGTCATGATCAGGTCCATTTCCTACTATTCTCCACCTTTTGGTACCAAGGAAATAGAAAAGTTGGGTGTGTGTGTGAGAGAGAAAATTAGGTAATAAAATAACGATAATTGAGAAGTGGGGAGATGGTTTTCAAGCCATGCAACTAGTGTGTGTAGATGTCACTGAGGTCCGAGGAGTAACGACCCGAGAAAGTAATGTGCGGGTCGGGTGTAGGCTATTAATTGAGCTATGTTAGTTGGGCCTAAGCCTGCCAAAGCTCGGTCCAAAATATGTAGTGAGTTTGAGTCTAAACTCGATTCGAACAGGCTAGCTGATCCGGTTTTTTTTTTTTTTTTTTTTTTTAACAGTTAAATTAAAAACTAATAAATTCTTATGTTGCAAAGTATCCAAAACTAATTATTTAAAACTTTCAAGCTATAGTTATTATTCAAATTATTTCATCATAAGTTTTTTAGAACTAATATTCAAAATATTAATCTTATTTCAAATTAATTAGTATAAAATAATAACAGTGTTTATTCGGTCATTTTATTTGAATAAAATTTACTCTTTAATAAATTATAGAACTTAATACAAAGACTTTAATATGCTTGTATGTTCCATGATAATTTGACTTAGAAAAGTTTAAATCGTTAACCAAATGACTAAACTTTTTAATTTTTGATAGTTTCGTATATAACTGGATCTAATAATAATAGTTTTTAAAAAAGTACTATAAAAGAAATTAACTAAGACTATCATAGCTATACTATGGAGAGTGCCTTATGGTTAGAATATTATGAGTTGGCGATCTAGCAAAGTTAAGGTTTGTCTACTTAGATATATTATGTGTAGAGATCTTTAATCAATAATCGATGGTATATATTGGATAGATGAACTTAGTTGGTAAAGATGGACTTATATGATAATTAATTCCGGTGGAAATTATCCTTTTTTATTATTCGAAATAATCTGAAAATCAAAGTGCATATAGATTTTCGCCTACTTCAGTTTGTTTATCCCTTAACTCGTCCTGGTGTATTTTTTAGATGTCAATAAAATTGAGGGAGAAAAGAACCAAAAAGTTGAAGAAAACGTGCACGAAACATTATTGAGGAACTGCACGAAAACTTTGTACCAAGGAATTGTATGGGACTGCAAGATTCCTATGTTATGCTGGATTTTTCTTTTTTAGGTTTTCTTTTTCCATCAAAATGCTCAAATTTTTAATCACAATTCTTCTGATAATCTTTAAGATTCCAAACCTTTTCTGAAAAGAATCACATTGTCTTTAAATCATAACTTTCAATACTTTCTCACTGAACTTTGTTTGTTGGAAATAAGAAAATGAAAACTAGTTCCCATATATATTTACTATCCTAGTTTGCATATTGACTCTCATGATTTATAGTTTTTATTAAAAAAAAGTTACATAGGTTTTGAAAATAAGCTTATTCCCTTTGAATTATTGGGAAAAGTTGTTTATTTTCTATTTTTTTTAAAAAAATGTGTATTTTTTGTTTTGAATTTAATAAAAATGGTGAATTGTTTATGAAACAAAAATTTTATTTTGTTGCAAGAGGCTTTTATTTGTCCAAAGATTGGTTGCAGTTGTTCTCGGTTCAAAACAAATAATTTTGTAGATAAATAAGTGAAAGGAATTTCCATCTAAAATGTAATAGTTGGTCACTAAGTGAGGTTTTTTGTTTTGATTTTTAGAAATTAAATACAAAACAAAAAGAAAAAGAAGATAAAGTACACCAACATCTTTTTCAATGGAACTGTATGGGCAAAAAGATTTCTAATTTGTTATGCAGGAAATTTTAACAATTGCTTCTCCTAGTATTCAATATTACAAAAGTTGTCATGTTAAGTAATCACTTAATGGTAAAAGCTTTTGTACCTATTACAGGATATGGTTATCAAGCCCGGTTTAATATAACAAACCTTTTATTTACTATTACAAAATGTAGCGAAAAAGTAAAAACAAGAGATCTATACTATTATAAAATCGGATGATGGAACTGAACGATCAACACAAAATTGGATCTTTAAATCGGATAAGGAGCGACCAATTTTCACCAAAACAAAGGTTCCTACAAAAACGGAAGACAGTAGCAAAATCGGACGACCGATTTTAGTTATAAAAGAGGGTCCTGAGAAAATCGAATGATGAAATCGGATGGTAGAGGCAAAACCGGACGACTAGTTTTATTTATAAAACTGGTTCTCCAAGAAAGTGGACGACAGAAATGGTTTATCACTCAGGAATCGGTCGTCCGGTTTCAGAGATCAACAGTAAAACCTCAGAACTTTGGATGAGCCTCATACAAGAAAATCTAAACTCTTACTCTCGATTCTCTCCTTCTCAAGCCACTCAAGCACGTAATCAACCAAAAATGGCTAGTAGCGGTGGCAGCAAATAAAAGAAGTCACAGAGAACAAGCAACAATAGAAGAAAACGCTGCAGAGAAGAAGAAGAGAGAAAAGAACGAGAAGGGGCAGCTCTACAGAATTGGTGTGAGCAAGTGGTGAGAAAGAGGATATTTAGACGAGCATCCAAGTTGTTCAGCCTGGCCTGCCCTTCATCTTGAGCCAAAAATTACAATCCACTTTAGTGTGAGACCCAGTCCATCTCATTATAGAGTAATAAAATGGGCTGAAAATAAAAATAAAAATGTGTGAAAAATTGGCCAAATAAGGCCTACAAACTCCACTTTAAACACATTTTTAGTTAACTCCCTAGCCAAAACAGACTAAAAGAGTCAATTTTCATCAATATGAAGAAGATCCCTGCACAAAACAAACTTGTCAGTTGTCACAACCTTAATACCAAAATCAACAGGATTATATTTAGTACTAATTTTATTTACATTAACTAAACCATTTGAAACTTTTTCTCGAATGAAATGGTATTTAACATGTATGTGTTTTGTTCTTTCATGATAGACATGATTTTTACACAAATACAGACAACTTTGACTATCAGTAAAGATGGTTGCTTTAGAATGCAAAAGATGCTATTTAGATAAAAGTCCTTGAAGCCAAATAGCTTCCTTAATTGCCTCTATGACAGCAATATATTCAGCCTCCGTAGTCGAAAGAGCGACTAAAGGCTGCAGCTATGATTTCCATGAAACACAATTACTAGCAAGGGTAAAAAAAATAAGATGTGGTAGACTTTCTATCTTCTTTATCACCTGCAAAATCAAAATCTACATAACCAACCAATTCTTTCTTTTCATTTTTAGTTTTGGGACAGGTTTTTGAAGAAATCTAAAATGACTCGCAAGAGGGGTACAAACAGACTTACACAAATGCATGGAAAATTTTAGCATAATTTTTGTAAGAAGGATTTTTGGGATATAAACAAAAAGTGGTAAGCTCTATCCCTATCAATGTTCATATTGAGGATTCTAGAGGCAGATACTAAATCCTTCATTTCAAACTCTAATTTTAACAAGGATTTCAAATTCACAATCTTATCTTTATGCTTACAGGCAATCAGCAAACCGTCAACATAAAGCAGCAAATAAATGGCATTATCAACATCATCACCACAAAAATACAAGCAAGTATTATAATTGCTTTTAACAAAACTAGCTTTAAACATAAAAGAATCAAACATTTTATACCACTATCTAGGTGATTGCTTAAGCCCAGACAAGGACTTCTTCAAAATACAAGCCATATGTTCCTTACCTTTCACCTCAAAACTAGGTGTTTGGCGCATGTAAATGGTTTCATCAAGTTCACCATGCAAAAAGGCAATTTTTATATCTAATTGTTCAAGCTTAAGATTAAAGAAGGCAACAATGGCAAGCATAATCCTAATTGTTTTATACTTAACGACGGGAGAAAAGATCTCATTAAAATCAATACCTTCAACTTGAGAAAAACCCTTTGCAACCAATCTAGCCTTGAACCGTGGAGTTTTATTAATAGATTCAGGTTCTTTTATTTTGAAAATTCATTTACAATCAATCATTTTTTGTTTAGGTGGTCTAGGAACAAGTACTCAAGTTTTATTCTTATGCAAAGAAGACATCTCTTCATTCATAGCATGCATCAACAAAGAGCGATTAGGACTCTTTAAAACATCAGAAAAATATATTGGTTCTTTCTCTTCAACAAAATATGCAAAAACAGAAGATACAATGTATGAATAACCATATCTAGTGGGTTCCCTAGTCACTCTTCTTACCCTATCCCTAGAGAATTGATAGTCTCTAAGGGCTTGTGCTTCGGGATGATCCTCATCATCATCAGAATTTTTTGATTCTGGCACATCGTTTTCGGGTACACTAGCTGGGTTAACCGACTCTTCATTGGTTTCGGGTTCTAGTGTTTTGGGTTCTAGTGTATGCTCTTGTGAGGGTTCGGAGGTGTCCTCCACATCTACAGGAATGTTCCCAACTATGGGTATTTTGGTAAAACTCTCGGGATCTATTTCAGTTTTAAGCCAAGGCATGTCAAGCTCATTAAAGACTACGTCTCTATTCACGATTACTCTCATACCCGGCTCACCTTTGAGCCTTACTTTGTAACCCTTCACCCCACTAGGATAACCTATAAATACTCCCTTCTTAGACCTAGGGTCTAACTTTCCTTCCATTTGATGTGTAAAAGTAGCACACCCAAATACTCTAAGGTTGGATAGGTTTGGTAGTTGGCCTGTCCACAACTCTATGGGAGTTTTGAAGTTTATGGCAGTGGAAGGAGACCTATTAATAAGGCATACTGCTGTGCTTACATCTTTACCCCAAAAAGGTTTAGGAACACTAGATGACACCATGAAACACCTAACTTTGTCCATTATGGTTTAGTTCATCCTCTCAGTAACACCGTTTTGTTGAGGGTTATGCCTAACGGTTTTATAATGTGCAATACCATGCAAAGCACACAAATCATTGAATTTCTTGTCACAAAATTTTAAACCGTTATCTGTTCTTATAACCTTTAGTTTATTTCCAGTTCGATTTTCGGCAAAATGTTTCCACTCATTAAACTTTTCAAAAGTTTGATATTTAGTTTTCAAAAGAAACACCCAAACATGTCGAAAAAAATCATCAACAACAGAAATGAAATAAAAATTACCACCATAAGTGGGTACCTTTTCAAGACCCCAAAAATCACAATACACATAATCAAGAACAACAGTGGATTTGTGAGTACCAGTATAAAAATTGAGTTTATGTTGTTTGCCAAGAACACAATGATCACAGAAATCTAAAGAATTAATTTTGTCACCATTCAAAAGATTTCGTTTGTGTAAATAATGCAAACCCTTTTCTCTAATGTGGCCAATCCATCGATGCCGCAATATGGTTTTTTCAGGAACAGTTTTGAAAACAATGCAAATGACTCACAAACGATTTTTCCAAGTGAAGTGTACAAACCATTTTTCTTAAAACCTTTTAGTATGACTAGAGATCTTTTACAAACACGCAAAATCCTATTTCCAATTTATAAAAATAACCATTTGTATCAAAAACACCTGGAGATTAGGTTCTGCCTAAGATCAGACACATATCTCACCTCAGTCAATTTTTAGTCACACTATCATGCGTTTCTATAAAACCATTTCCAATTCCCTTGATATTATAAACCTCATTGTTTCCCGTAAAAAACTTTTCCATGATCAAGGGTTTCAAAATCAGAAAACCAATACTTATTTGGAGTCATGTGAAAAGTGCAACCAGAATCAAGAATCCACTCATCAGAAACTTTAGAAGAAGATGGGGAAGGGGACACACACAAAACCTCAAAATACATAGAATTACCATCTGGTTTAAAATCATGGGTTTTGTCGGTTTTATCATTCCCATTACCTTGTGTACGTTGTTTCTTATCTTTGATCCGTTTAAAACACTTATTTTTCATATGACCATCTTTGCCATAGTAAAAACACTTCACTTTATTCTTATCTCGAGATTTAACCTCCCTTTACTTTTAGAGCGCTGACTAAAAGGTTCTCTCCAGTCAACCCTTCCTCACACGTAAAAATTTTCTCTGTTTGATTTGTTTTCTTTTTAAATCTAAGTCTTTTGATTTTAAAGCATTTTTCACATCAGGAAGGTTCAAATCATCTCTGCCATACTGGATAGCAGATTTCATATCATTAAAAGACTCAGGCAAAGCGTTTAAAAAAATAATAACAATGTTTTCATCAGAAATCTTTTCCCCAACATTTTGGAGTTCTAAAACAATTTTATTCAAATCATCAATGTTTTTAGAAAGAGATTTTGACCCGCTCATTTTAAAACCAGAAAGTTGTTCCTTCAAATAAATCTTGTTTGACAAAGACTTTCTCAAATAAAGTTTTTCCAGTTTTGTCCATATTTCATAAGCATTGTCTTTTTCATCTATTTCTCTTAAAACATTATCTTTCAAATGCAAGGTGAGATAGCTATGTGCATCACCAAGTTTTTTAGCAAGTATTTCGCCTGTCCAAGATTTTGGATACTTGTCAGGGATAGAAATAGCGGGTGCAATTTTCTTTTGGACTAGAACATCTTTCATTTTTCGGTGCTACATTACAAAATTAGATTTGCCATCAAACTTATCCGTTTCAAGTTTTGGAACGGACATGTTGTACAGAGGCAAATAAAAGTAATTAGAGGTGCGAAAAATAAAGAAAAACGTTTGTCACCCAAAAAACAGCCCGGATATTTTTCGAAAAACAATACAGCTAGAAAACATGTAAATATACAGATAATAAAACTCATAACAGATCAACAGATAGCACAGGCTGAGCAACAGCCACAAACCAATAACTAACAGAGAAATAAATAAACACAAGTTGAGCAATAGCCCCCCAAATAAACAAAAGCAGATCTCAATAGTCACGAACAGTAAAAAAAAAAAAAAGTTGCAATCAACGAGAAAAACACCAAAACACAGATATTTGGAATCTCAATAGGATTCAAGCCAGTCTTGGGTTTTGGTTCTTTTTCAAGAAAACAAAAAATCACAAAAAATTTAGATCCGTGACTAGAGATAACAACAACAAAACAACAATGATAATATATATATATATATATATATATCCAGACAATAAAAAAACTTTAAACGTAAAGAAAGCCAAGAACAGTAATGGAAAACTTCCCTGAGCCGGATTCATGGAACTCAATAGTTCTAATGAATCTGGAAAAAGAAACCCGCGAGGTTTCGGATGAAATTACGTCGATCGAGGGACTCCGGAGCAAAAACGCTGAATGCCCCTGCTTCTACGGCTGAAACTGTACCAGTCACTAAAAAAATCATATCTTTCTGGCTCTGATACCGCTGTTACAGAAGAATTTGGTGACCAAGCCTTGTTTAATATTATAAATGTCGTATTTACTATTACAAAACGCAGCGAAAAAGTAAAAACAGGAGATCTATACTATTACAAAACCAGATGATGGAACCAGACGATCAACAAAAAATTGGATCTTCAAATCGGACGTGGAGGGCGAAAATTGGTCGACCAATTTTCGCCAAAACAAAGATCCCTGCAAAATACGGACGAACAAAATGTACGACAGCAGCAAAATTGGAAGACCGATTTTAGTTATAAAAGAGGGTCCCGAGAAAATCGAAAGGTAAAGGAAAAACCAGACGATCGATTTTATTTATATAACTAGTTCTCCAAGGAATCGGATGACAGAAACGGTTTATCACTCAGGAATCTGTCGTCTGGTTTCTGAGATCAATAGTAAACCTTCAGAACTTTGGATGAGCCTCACACAAGAAAATCTAAACTCTCACTCTCGATTCTCTCCTTCTCAAGCCACCCAAGCATGTAGTCAGAAAAAAATGGCTACTAGCGACGGCAGCAAATAAAAAGAAGTTACGGAGAACAAGCAGCAACAGAAGAGAGAAAAGAATGAGAAGGGACTGCTCCACAGAGTTGGTGTCAGCAAGTTGTGAGAAAGAGGGTATTTATAGGAGCATCCATGTCACCTAGGGAGGGCTGGGTTCAACCCGACCCACCCGGCATCTTGGGCAAAAAATTAAACTCAATCCACTTTAATGTGAGATCCAATCTATCTCATCTTAAGGTAATACAATGAGTTGAAAAGAAAAATAAAAATGTGTGAAAAATTGACTCAATAAAACCTACAGTACCAAAATAAGATTATGAATTTGAACAACATAATTTACGGATTGTTTGGACCCAAATCATGCTTACTTTTATATTTTATATTAATTAGTAAAAAGACTTTTTATGTTTACAATAAAAGACATGAAGACATACATATTTTTTTTTTATATATATATATTTCATTTGGTAATTTTAAATATGTCATTAAATAAGGTTAGAAGGTTGAAAATTAGATGATAAAGGATTCTAATTAACTGTTTGGAAATTAATTTCTTCTATATTGGTGTTGGTTAAATCTTGACATTGTGTTCCTAAAACAAAGAAATTTAATCTTGTGTTTCAAATTATATTACAAACTCTTGATCAAATTAATTATAATTGTCATAGAAGTTTAATTTGTGTAGTTGAACTAGTATAATGTTGAGTAAATAGCCAAAAATACCATCAATCTATTTACTTTTGGTCAATCATTTTTTTGAAATGTTTTGTCAATCATACTCTAAATCTTTTTTAAGACACATTTTTCTTCTGAACTATTTTATAAAGTATTGTTTATGCCATTGGCTTTCGCAATCCAATCATTTTTTACCAAGTAATTGACAAGTCCATGTGCTATAGGAAAAGAAGTAAACCACCAATTTTACCACAATAATATAATATGCGTCGAGCACATGTCAATTACTCGATCAAAAAGGCGAAATTTCATAAGTCATGAACAGTATAAACAATACTCCTTTTTAGAAGTTTTTTGTATCTCAAAAAAATTTAAGACATGAATGACTAAAAGTAAATAGTTCAAGCGCAATTTTGACCATTTTCTCTAATGTTGTATTCTAAACTGAACCCAAGACCCTATAAGATAGGGCATGCGTCTACATTTTGTAGATCCAAAAGAGTGGAATATTGAATTGTATAATCACCATACTTTAAATAGATTCAAATTTGAGTTGTTTTAGAATTGATTTATTTCTAAAATGTATTTTTATTAAAAAACTTAAAATTCTCCCGACTAATTTAAGAGGGTTTACCGATATAAACACCACAAAATATTAAGGGTATAGTGCGAAAATCAAACACTTTCTTTCTCTACTCTCTAAAATAAAAAGGGAGCAAACCTAAGACAAATAATGATCTATAAATATATCCCATAATTTTGGTCTAAAATTACAATAGACCTACATTTTCCAAGATAGCTAGAAAAATGGACAGTACCTGCACCCAAGAATCTATTCATTCTAATCTGATTTCGACCAAAAATGTTGAGGTGGTCCAAGCAAATCGTCGCTCTGCTGATTTCCACCCAACTATTTGGGGAGACTCTTCAATTAATACCACGGTAAGACCAGACTGCATTTTTGGCATAATTAATTTCCAGTAATAATTATTGTTTATTTGCATTTCCTCTTTATCGTTTCGTGATAATCTTCAATGGGATGATAATTTCAGGAAAGCGATCATAGCCAATGAGGCAGAACTTGAACTTGAGTATCTGAACGAGAAGGTTAAAAATATGCTGCAAACAACTCCTAATAACTCTGCAAAAAAATTGGACTTGATTGACACGATCCAGCGTTTAGGAGTGGCTTATCATTTTGAATCTGACATTGAAGATTGTTTCTGTAATATTTGTGATTCCCATTGCGATTATCAACCTCTAGGCTGGTTCAACTAAACGTTGACCCTTCCTCGTTTCCGTCCGGCATTGTACTCTTATAAGGATTGCTGGATTTGGGTTTCCCGCTTCTTCAAGACCTATCCTATCTAGGAGGCATGGTCGACGTGCCCTTAGGTATGAGATTTTGCTCTTGTACGGCCTTTATCTTGAAAAAGACATTGAAGATCTTCGCATTGTTGTTCTTCAGTTTAGATTACTTTGTTAACAAAGATACTCTGTCTCCTTCTGTGAGTAACTTCCTCTATAACTCTATTCTTGATTACTTAAAAATAAATCGCTTTTTTAAAATCTAAGCTATTTTTAAGTTGTTCATACATGTTTATAATCACATTTTATGTTTAATTTTAAAAAAATCGTAATTACTACGATCAATATTATTAAATCATATTATATAATACATACGATTAATATATACAATCACATTTGACAACCTTTCCACTAAACTGACCCTCACAAAATTGCTTTGATGTCGTTAAAATAATCTCCCCGTAGAGTTTCATGATAACATAATTAAGATATACTTAATTTCCTTTTTTTAAGCATTTTTTTCTAATTATACTGATCATATTCACTTGAACTCTCTACCAATCATTCCACCCAAGACTTTTTCAAGTTTAATCTCCTAAAACCATTCACACTGTCAACAAAAATAGTGTTTTATAGTTAGTACTTTACCGTTGTAACATCCAATTCGTGGCTCAAAGTACTTTTGATTTATTTTAATCAATAAATTATTTTTTAATTATTTCTGAAAAATTATTTTTTAAAATTTACCCTAAATGCTTCTCGAAACTTATTTTACTTATTAATGCTGTTAAAAATAAAAAGATATTATATTAAATTATAGAAACAGCGTTTTCAAAAACTATTTTTCATGTGAACACATCTCTTATATACATTTTCTTCTCCAAATGGGTTAGATGTACTCAGGAAATACAAGGATGAAGAAGGCAAGTTTAGTGGCATTGGCTCTAATTTGGAAGGAATTCTAAGTTTATGTGGAGTGGGTGGAGAGCACATTCTTGATGAAGCACTGAAATTCACATCTTATATGGAGTCTTTATTGCCCACATTGAACCATCTTGATGCAGCAAAAGTTAATCATGCCCTTAATCTGCCAGTACAAAAAGCCCTGTCTAAGATTTCAGGAAGGCTTTTATATTTCAATTTGTGAAAAAGATGAATCACATAATCCCATATTGTTAAAATTTGCCAAATTAGACTTCAACTTGTTGTAGAAGTTACATCAGAAGGAGCTAAGTGATATAACAAAGTATGTATATTCCAAACTTACCAATTAGACACGGAAATAGTTCTTTGTTTTCTTTTTTAATAGAGTAAATGTTGTTTTTCATCCCAATAAATCTACATTTGTCAAGTTTGGTTCCTAACTACTAATTCTATTTTTTTAATCCTCAACTAATAATGGGTAAGATTCTAATTGGCTTATTTCCTCTATACCTAACCTAATAGGCTAGGCGGTCCTTTCCCGCCAACTCCTATTGAAAAGTCGTGGGGTTAATCGTCCGTCACCGGTCATCTCGTGAACCCACCTTTAACCCCATGGTGGCATTTCAGCCAGTCGATACGGAAGTGAGCTAGACTGTCTCATGTCAAGGATGATAGTCTTTTATATTTTTCCTATCTTTTTGGATGATTTTTGGCATGTTTGACCAGTGGTCCAAAATTCATCTCCGCCTATATTAGAACAACAAAGATAAAGATGGATCAAATTAAACTGGTAATATACATGGAGATTAAATTGACCACGGGGCAAACATGTTGAAAAATTGTGCAAAATGACTAAAAGATTTACATGTAAATTAGTTGAAAATAAAAAAAGATAAAATTGATAATTAGGAACCAAATCTGAGAGAGAATTGAATATTATCCACTTTTACCGAGACAAGAAATGTAGGATGTGAATCTTTTACTCCCTTTGGTTCAAAATAAGTGGTGCTATAGTAGCTTTTTGCAATATTAAGGATCTTGAAATAAAAGAAAAAATGTGACTTGTTGTCCCTTCATAGATATAGAGAAAACAATATGAAGAAAGAGATATTGGAGAAATATATTAGGAGAGAGAGGAGGATAAAATTAGAAAAAGTATAATAAATAATTTTTGAAAATTGTAAAAAGATACTTATTATAAAACAAAATAAAACTTCTAAAAAGACATTTATTTTTAAACGTATAAAGTAATACACTTTCTAATACATTACCACGTACAAGTCAAATTATGCATTCTATATAGAACAATGTAATTATAGTTCTACTCCTATAGATTTTTACTTATCACTTATCTAATATATATATATATATATATTCTTTTACTTGTCACAAACTCACAATATGAAATTAATAAAGTTGTAGTTAATTCTAATTATACTTTTTTGTAAAAAATAATTCAATCTTTTTTAATTTATCTTTCATAGAAAGGTGGTGTTAATTATAGAAGTCATTTTAGTATGTAAAAATAAATAAATTTATGAGTTTCCTTAAATTATGAAAATTTTAATTTGTGACAAGTTGCATTAGTCCAATATTCGTGTTTAAAACACATGAAACAGTTGTACTAGGTGTGATCCAATTAATGTATTTTTTATGAATTTTATTTATTAATTTGAATTAATTTATTTTTTGTGGAAATGGGTTTTACATTTATGTTTAAAATGTTTGTTATTAATGAATTTGTAACATGTGATTATTTTATATATATAATTGTTTTTGAATTTAAAAAGTGATATTAGGGTGATGTATTATTTTCTTTAATTGATGTAGATAATTATGTTTACTTTATTACCTTACTTTATGATTATTAGAAATTATTTAGATTATTATTTTGCATATTTCGTATAAATTATTGAGTAGAAAATATGAGAATATGTAATTCGATATTTTTAACATTTTTTTTAAACAGTAGAAAATATGAAAACAAATCTTTTTGTTGTAACTTAAAAATTATAAAATTTAAATAATGCAAAACTTAAAAATGTATTATTAAAATCCACAATTTTTCGTTATTTGAATTTTTGGATTTATGTTTAAAATTGTAGTTATTAATAAATTTGTACAAATTTGATAATTTTATGTATGTAATTGTTTTTTTTTTTTTGTATTTGGAAAGTGATATTAGGGATAATTTCTTTTCATGAATTTATTTGGATAATTATGGAAACTTTTTTTTTTTTTGCAACTTAAAATTGTAAAATTTAAATAATACAAAACTTAAAAATCTATTATTAAAATTCAAAGTTTTACATTACGTTTTTTTTTTTGTGAAATTGTGGTTTGGATTTATGTTTAAAATTGTAGTTATTAATAAATGTGTACGAAATTTTTTTTTTCATTAAAAAAGTGATATTAGGGTTTATGATTTTTTTTTCATGAATTTATTTGGATAATTAGGTTTAATTTCTTACTTTACGATTAATAGAAATTTTTTTAATTATTTAGGTAATTAATTTGAATGTTAGAAAATATGGGAATCTGTAATTCGGTATTTTTAATTTTTAATTTTTTAAACAGTTGAAATTATTGAAACTTTATTTTTTGCAACTTAAAAATTGTAAAATTTAAATAATACAAAACTTAAAAATCTATTATTAAAATCCAAAATTTTACATTATGTTTTTTTTATGTGAAAGTGTGGTTTGGATTTATGTTTAAAATTGTAGTTATTAATAAATGTGTACGAATTTTTGTTTTCATTAAAAAAGTTATATTAGGGTTTAGGGTTTTTTTCATAAATTTATTTGGATAATTAGGTTTAATTTATGACTTTATGATTAATAGAATTTTTTTTAATTATTTAGATAATGAATTTGTATGTTAGAAAATATGGAAATTTGTAATTCGGTATTTTTAATTTTTATTTTTTTAAACAGTAGAAATTATAAAAACTTTTTTTTTTCAACTTAAAAATTGTAAAATTTAAAGAATACAAAACTTAAAAATCTGTTATTAAAATCCAAAATTAATGTAGATGGAAGAAGTGCCAGCACATGTGCATCCGGGGGCTATTGTCACTGACATCTTATCCAGACAGCACGAGCACAGATCTAGTTTGATTTGGAGTGGAGATCAGGAGACGTGTTATACTGACCTCCAGTGTAGGCGTTTTGGCCGCAACCTATTCCAGTGCTATAGTGCGGCTCCCCGTAGATTGGTTGAGATTATTGATAGAACCGGTTTGGGGGGAGTCTTTAGGTGTGGTTACATTGGATTGGACCACGCGCTTATCACCGCATTGGTCGAGTGGTGGAGACCAGAGACCCACACATTTCATTTTACGTGCGGTGAAGTCTCAATTACACTCCAAGATGTACAGGCGCTGTGCAGTTTAGGGATAGAAGGCACGGTTGTTACCGGGCCTAGTTGGAGTCTACACCCTAAACAATACTGGATTGACGTTATCGAGATAGAACAAAATAAACACAGAAACCTGTCTTCAAAATTTATATCAATGTCCATATCACACCTAGTTGCCAACGATCCTGAGATACTTGTTTCGAACATCATTTAAGAAGTGCAGGTATTGTATCAAACTGACTGTACTTACAAGCGAGCATGGTATGATCGAAAATTTGCTATCGAGAGAGTTTTTGGTAGTTGGGATACAACGTTCAATATTCTACCTCAATACTTACAAGCTGTACAGGATATAAACCCGGGGACTGTTTACAAATTTTTGCATCACAGAACAAGCAGTTCTTTTAATTATGTTTTCAAATTTGTTTTCTGGTGTTTCTCGCCATGTATAGATGGATTTCCATATTGCCGGCCGGTGATTTCTGTGGATGGAACACACTTTAGGGTACCATACAAGGGCGTGTTGTTAATTGCAAGTACGTGGGATGCAAATAATCACTTGTTCCCACTTGCTTTTGCAATTGTTGATAAGGAATCCTCCGAGAGTTGGAATTGGTTCCTTAAAAACTTGCGAGAATATGTCGTCAAAGAACGCCACGTATGCCTAATTTCTGATCGCCACAAAGGTATTTTCTCTGCTATTCAAAATCAGCCTTTGTGGCAATCACCATTTGCAGTTCACCGATTTTGCTTACGCCACATTCGAGCAAATTTCAACAAGACTTTTAAAATACAACCCTAAAAAGCTTGATGTGGCAGGCTGGAACAGAAACAAAACAATAGAAATTTGACCGTGTAATGAAAGAGATTCAAGAAAGAAATGTGGATGCTTACATTTACTTGATGAAGTTGGACGCAGAGAAATGGACACTGTTGCATGATGGTGGTCACAGAAACGGTATCATGACAACCAACATTTTTCGAGGCACTTAATAGTGTGTTGAAGAAAGCTAGGGTTTTACCTTTAAAAGCCCTGGTTGAACTAATATTCAACAAACTAGTTAAGTACTTTCACCAACACCGTGAAGAGGCAGAAAATTGTGTGCATTCATTTCCAACTCGAATTTTTGACAAGTTCTTGCGAATTGAACTAAAATCAAGAGAACACAAAGTTACAACTTACAATCCGCGAGAGGGAATATACATGGTCAGAGCTCCAATCCGAGTTTTTGGTACGGGAAACAACGTCTATACATTGTGGCTAAATAATAAATTTTGTAGTTGCGGAAAATGGCAAAACATATACATTGCCTTGTTCTTATGTTCTTGCAGTGTGTAGAGAAAATGGGTCAAGAACAGATGCTTATGTACCGGAGATATATTCGCGACAAACGTACAGAAAAACTTACCAAGCGAATTTTCATCCGGTCTTGAGTGAGAACTTTTGGAGGGATGTCCCTTTTAATTTGACATTCTGTCCTCCAAACATGAAAAATGAACGGGGTAGGAAACAAGACAAACAATTTCAGGGGGAAATTGATTATAGAAATTCGGATTCTCCCCCAAGATGTGGTAGATGTCGCATGCCGAGAAATAATAGGAAAAATTGTAATAACTCCGGACCGAGCAATGTATAAGTTTGACATTTTCTTGAAATAGTTGTAATAAAACATGTTTATATTAATGAAAATTTTCTTTCAATTTCTTCTAATTACTACATCATTGCTCGAAATTTTTACGGGTTCTTTAGCATTACTTCTTCAAGTAACTTGCGATGAAATGGTCAAAATGTAAATATTTTTTCCAAGAAAATGATATAAATAGAACAAAATAAGTTAAATAGAATAAATATACTCTTTTTAAAAAAATTATACAATGATAAGTTTTTCCAAAAATTTTCATTAAAAAAAACAATTCGTTAAACAAATTACTAAAAAAAAAACTTATACAATTATAAGTTTTCCCAAAAGAAATTTTCATTAAAAACAAAAAAATTGTTCATTCAAAAAAATAAAATAAATTAAATAACACAATTGTAAACAAAAAAAATTCAAAAAAAACATTTTAAAAAAATAAAAAAATTGAAAAAAAATTAAAAAAATAAAAAATTGAAAAAAAATTAAAAAAAAAAATAAAAAATTAAAAAATATGATTACATGGTTGATAACGCACAACAAGTATGCGTTACGCCCAGTCATAACGCACACCGATTGTGCGTTATCAGCCCCATAGGCTAATTAGCTTAATTAACCTATAACGCGCAATGTTGTGCGTTATCATTACAGATAATGCATAATCATTGTGCGTTATGGCCTGTACCGGAAAAAGAAAAGGCCCACTTCAGTCTGCGTTTCTTTAAAGTAGGCCAGATCCAGAAAAAAACCTATCGGTTGGGTCGAAAGTTTCTTACAAAAATAATTGCGGTGACCGTCCTTATTGATGACATATATGATGTCTATGGAACCCCAGATGAACTCAAATCATTTCACCAATGCAGTTGCATGGTAAATTTATCCTTTGCCTATTTATTTCTTGCCAATTTTAGAATTGATCTTTTTCATTTAAGCTCGTCTACTATTTAGGTATAGCAAAAAGTCCTAAATTAATAGAATAAAAGTTGGTGCTCAAAGGTAGAACTAGCAGCTCAGGTCATGATGTGCACATGAATCATATATAAATAGTTCATGACTATATTTGAAATGTTAAAAATAGTTCTCAATTATTTTCGAATGAACAAAAAATAATTAATAATTAGAAAAGAGAAAATAAAAGTTCATGGCTATCACTACAAATGGGGCCAATTACTGACGGCAGGAACCGTCTGTGTACCATCAGTATAAGCCTGTTACCGACGAAAACAATTTCGTCGGTTGTTTTTCGTCGGTAACAACAACTACCAACGGAACGTCGTCGGTAAGCCTAGTTTTCGACAAACTTACGACGGTTATTTTGTTTTCGGATTTAATTTTTTACTGATGAACATGTTTTGTCGGCAACACATTCGTTGGTAACAAATACCGACGACAGCAGATCCCGTCGGTACCATCCATTGACAAAATTTATCGACAAGGCTTTGGTCAATAGTATGATGAAAAAAATTAAAAAAATTATTTTGTTGTGGTTCCGCCGGTAATACAATTTTTTTTATATTGTTTAAAAACAGAACCAAAACTCCCTGAAATACAGAAAATCCAACAATAGCAATATAATCCATTCATAAACTAAATGTAAAACATCGATCAAAGACAAAAAAACTCATAAACTAAATATATAATCCATAAACCAATCACAAACATCCACGAAACATTAAAAATAGAAACATCCATCAAAGTGTGTATATAATTAGGAGGCTATGTAGCATCTCTAGAGGATGGGGGAAGACCATCCGTGAGGTCGGGTAAAGGAAAGGTGGGTCTAGGAGCATGAATAGAAGGGGGAGGGGAGGATTACTAGAATCTCGGGTCGGCACCTCGGAGGTCCCCGCTGTTGCTATAGTGATGAAGATGTAAAAGGATTAGCACTCAATGCAGCTCTGACGAGGGACATCATTGCCGGGAATGGAATGTACGCCAGGTAATTATGCTCAAATAGCCGTTTGATGTGCTCGTTGAAGGCACCGGATACTCTAGAAATAGAATCTTCCGAACCGTGAGCTGCCTCTATGAGGTGAACGGCCTCTGAACCAGCTCTATACAAACGACCGTGTCTCATCCTACCAGCTACAATGGCCATCAGCTGGAGATTATCGAGCATAGCAGTACCCGATGCTTCAGCATCCTCCTTAGCTTTTCGCCAGAGCTCGTAAAATTTAACCTACACTATAAAATGTTAATTGAATTCGAATTTTTTTTTATAAAACATTATATAAACTTAAATGTTATAAGTTATCAAACATTATATAATCTTAGTTATAATCGATATTAAACTTACCCAAAACTCTGCCGAGTGGAAATCTACATACTTCTCTTTCTTCTCCCCCTTCTGATGTTTGTGAAGCTTCTCCAAATACTTGCTCTGGATGAACCTCTTAGTCAAACCCTTTTGCTGCAACACCAAAAAAAAATGATTAACATTTTTTCTAAGTTAGTTTATTAATAAGAGGAATTTAATATTAAATAAACTTCAAACCATTTCACAATCGTCTCTATGAATGAGATTGAACCAAGATTGTTTTCTACCATTTTGCAACTTGAATGACTGTGTCTATTCCATACAATATGGACAAAGCCAACACCCCTACTGTACTCCAACCGCTCAATATATCCTATGTCGGAAAGTCACTAACCGTCCAAATAAGTGCGACCCACATTTGGAAATTCTGTTTCTTCGATATGCCATAAGTAAGGGTCCCAACATCCCACAACTGATTTAATTCTTCTATCAATAGTTACAAATAAACATCCAAGTTGTTTTTCGGATTTTTCGGATCCAGAATGAGAACTGTCAAGAATGTTACCTATTTTTTCATACACATTTAAGGCGGCAAGTTATACAGTGTTATCATTATTGGCTACGAAGTGTACATCTTTTCTGCCATTCCAAAAAGTGAAAACCCATCCTTACACAAGCCAAGTCTTATGTTCTTCGGTTCTGCCGCAAAATCAGAGTAAATCCTATCAAAATACTTTCAAGCTTCACCATCTCTAGGATGACTCATCACATCTAGCCCCTGTGAGCTTCCAGCATGCCATCTCATATGCTCGGCAGTTCTTTTCGATGCATACAATCTTTGTAATCTAGGAGTTAACGGAAAGTAAATATCGTCTTTACCGGTCTCTTCGGCTTCAGTTTCCTCTTCTTCCCTATTTTCTTCCTACATGTCTTGTATCTGTGACTAACACAAAACTTACATTTCGTTCTTTCAGAGTTCTCCTTCCAATAAAGCATACAACCAACTTTTGAGTTCATTGGTTCTCAGACTTAATGTACAACAACTTAGCATTCGCAGATAACAGTGAATATTTGTCATCCCCATCAACCAACAGCGTCTCCACTACTTTTAACACGTCAAAAAAATTTTCTGCCTTAGGATTAGGTGGTTCTTCGAGATTGGTTTCTTCCTGAGGTAAAATGTTCGGACCGGCTGCATCAAATATCATCACACCATATTAGTTATTCTCAGTCGGCAATAACCATGAACTTTCTACCCACATATGAGACCAAAGTAAAATAACACGTTTCACAGAATACGTTCCTCATCATGTGGCTAGAGGTTTTCACCATGAGTGTCCAATTATGATAAAAAGGTACAAATCCTACCACAGAAGATGTTTCCTCATAACCTTGGAATGTATAATATTCTTTTTTTACACTTTGAACACGATATCTCAATGAATTTTCACTTCCATTATTAGATTCAAGACACTGACAATAAAACAATCTACCCCGTTAATTGACTTGTAAGACCTTTAACTCCGGGCCCTCTTTCTCTATACATCCAATTACGATCTGGTATATTTTCCATAGCTCCTAAGAATGATTAGGAGAATGAATTGTTAGTTTCACAACTCCTAAGCTACAATTATGAAGTTTAAAAATGTAGACGTACTTCAAAGTCTTATAAAACTTAAGAAGCATACATAATAATTTAAGGCATTACATTAGTTGTTATTTAAGTTTGTAATTTAAGAAATAAAGATTATAAAGTCTTCTAATTTCATAATTTATTATTAAGTCATTAATTAAAAATATAAGTTATTTATAAGATGAGAAAAATTTTAGAAGAATTTTCCCTGTATTTTGGATGTTTTTTAGGTACACAAGCCACAAAAACAAACACCAACACAGTTTCACACAAATTTAAAGAGTCAGGGCTCCCCCATAAAATTATATATACAATGTAAAGAGTCAGATCTTCCCTGTAAAATTATATATACAACCTAAAGAGTCAGAACTTCCTCTAACATACTTTAAAGAGTCACGTTCCCCCATAAAACTATAAAGAGTCAAGGCTCCCCCATAAAATACAAAATTAAATTAATTAAACACATACCTCTATTTTGTGTATAATGCAGATTATGTCACTAAAATCCTCACGAAAAAACTATAAGAAACAAAGAAAATAATATTAAATTTTAAACTTAAACTGTTTAAGCTAAAGTCGTAACTGAAAAGTATAATATTTAATGACTTAAACTACTTAAATCTATACTTGTTTAAACTATCAACTAGTAGATCATATATAAATCACTTGCTTATGACATTATGAAGTTTTATAAATTGAGTTACATCCACATTTGTTATATCTTTTGTTTCTTTAATTATAAATATTATAAACTTTTAATTTACTCAAAAGTAAAAAATAGAGAAACCAATTAAAAATGACCTCAAACTTTAATTTTCTATAAAAAAAATTATATAAACCCTGATTAATCTACCCTCCCAAAAAGATTGATGATCAATCCGCAATTGCCATGAAAGCAAAAAAATCATTAACTGCTTACAAATTCTTTCATACTAACTCTTATAAAAATTAGGGTCCTTTTAGATAGTAATTTCTTAAAAAAAAATTCAAAATTACACTTTTGAACTTCACATATTCTTCCACGACCAATAACTATTTTTTTAAAAAAAGATAAAACTAATAACTAATTTAACAAAATTCATGGAAGTACTAAGATTAGACAATCATGGAAGTCAATGATCAAAGAAAACTATCAACATGAACCAAAAGTTGTTCAATTCATGCAATTTTAGTATGTGGTTATTTTTCTAAATAAATGAATTATAATAACATTCATAAAACAATTATAATAACATAAAAATGGCAAGTTTCTAAGGAAATACTTATCTCCAAAAATCATTTAAAACAATTTATAGACTATATCAAATACTAACCAAGAAATAATTATGGTCTTTAATTAAAATTTTAATAGTAGTTATTATTTCTTTATATAAAGAAGAAGAAAGCAATATCGAAAAAATATAAATGATAAGAAACATCATTTTCTAAAGAATAATCTCGATGATTCTAGATTGGTCTTGAGGCCTTATCTGAGTATATACTTAGAATCGTTCGTGTAATATTTTTTTTAAAAAATTATTTTTTTTAAAATCTATCTTTTAATATTTAAAATATATTTTTCCTATTTGATAAATTTTACTAATAAATACATATCATTAACGTGATAGAGAAGGTATTATAAATAATGGTAAATCTTTTAAGAGACCTGAAGGCCAACCTCCTCAAAAAATAAAATTTATTATATTTATATATATATATATTTTAATTTATTGTAAAATATTTATAAAGTTTAACCTCTAAGATTTTGCAATAATAACATGACGGTGAGAAGAAACATTGTTTGATAATTACATGATGACAAGAGTAAGGTCTTTAAAAGTATTCTTAAGTAGGATTTTAGTTTAAGATTTTTCCCCATTTTTTACCATCTCCTGACAAATATTTTATCCTTAATAAATTCTAAAAAAAAAAAATACACTTTTTATAAACTCAACTCCTATACAAATACACCCAAAAGTTTTTCATAATTATGTAGACTATTGTTATTTAATTATTATGTAAATCTCTACTAATCACCTTTCAAAACAAATTAATATGACCTTCCAAAAAAACAAGAAAATGACATTCTTAATTACTACATTAATTTTTGAGTACTTTAAATATATACAAGAAACAAATAATATTATTCACAACAATCTACACTTAAACTACTTAGTCAAGAAACAATATGGTTTATTATTCTCAATAATTGCTTTTACAACCCCACAAACTACTCTAATAAAAAAAAAAAAAAAGAAAATAGTATGTATATGGAAAAAAAACCTCACATGATTTTAATTCCGTTAACCTGCTACGCTGCAGTGGCAGCAAGCTCCTCCTCCGAGTGAATTGAACCAAGCTGTAGCTTCCATAATCAGAGGGAGTGAGAGATTGAGAGAAGAAGAAGAAGAAGAAGAAGAAGAAGAAGAAGAAGAAGAAGAGAGAGAGAGAGAGAGAGAGAGAGAGAGAGAGAGAGAGCTTCCAGGTAGTTGCCGGTTGGTCGGGCATCGGTGAGCCGTGGGAGGTAGGAGGGGTTAATTTGAATGGATTTTGGGGAAGAAGGAAATAAGGGTTTGCCCGATTTTGTAAATCTCTGAACTTATTACCGACGGTTCTTTCCATCGGAAGATTTTACAGACGGAACAGGTGTAGGTGTTCCGTCGGTAACATAAATTACATCCCGACGAGTTGGACAAGCATCTCAGTAAAATCGTCGAACTCGTTATTCACTTACTGACGACTTTCACACCATTCCTAAACCCGTTATTTAACCCGTGTTACCGGCGATGCTTTTCTGTCGGTAATGTGTTGTCAATTTTAGGCGCACTTTTTCCCTCCAAATTTTTGGCTGGAAATATGAATTGTCTAACGATAAGGACCTCTGCATCGGTATGCCACTGGTAAATACTGATGAATTCATATCCATTTGTAGATTTCGTTAGTGATTAGCTATTTTTTTGTAGTATATCTTCAGAAGAATAAAAAATAGAGGATAAAATAAAAGTTCATGGCTATTTCCAGAAGAACAAAAATAGCTCATTGTTAGAAAAAGATAAAATAAAAGTTCATGGTTATAAATAAAAAAGTTAAAATAGTTCATGATTATTTTTTGCTAATTTCTCTCTTTTCTTATACATTGAAAGAGAGATGTGATTCAAACTTAGAACTTTTAACATTAATGAATACTCCTACCACTAAACTACTACCTTGCCACAATATGCATTGAGGGGAAAAACAACTTTTTTCTTAGACATAAATAAAATATACCATATATTTTAATTTTAAATTTAATAATCTTATTAAATTTAAAGTTTTATAGAAAAGGGTTAATTACATTTTACTCCTAGAGGTTTGTCTAAATTACAATTTCATCAATCTATTTTGTATAATTTACAAATACATTGTTATCATTTATATTTTTATAACTTATTAGTCCATACTATTAATTTTAATGAAAAATTTTTATTAGAAAACAATGATTATATGGTAAAAAGTTTAAAATCTTCTTAAAATATTAGTTTGCAAGCTTACTTCTTATTTATTATCATATATTAAGACAATAATATCCTTTTTACGAAAATTGGACTAATTAAAAAAGTTTTATTAAGGATATTACTGTCTTTATATATAATAATAAACAAGAAGCAAACTTGCAAAATGATACTGTAAGAAGATCTTAAGCTTTTTACCACATAATCATTATTTTTTGATAAAATTTTTTTATTGAAATTAGTAGTAGGGACTAATAAGTTATGAAAATATAAATAATAAGGATGTATTTATAATTTATATAAAATAGAGGATGAAATTATAATTTAGGCAAACTTCAAGAGGAAAATGTAATTAACCCTAAAGAAAATGGTTAAACTGTAGAAAGTTGAAACTTTAAATTATAAACTTAATTGAAATCAAATCTTTCTCCCGTGCCCATATTTGAAAACATCATTCCTCCTTTCCATTTAAAAAAAAAACTAAATTAATGCTCAGTTTGTTGGCTATGCAAATGGGTCAAGAATGACTCATTAATATATACTAATACATGATATTAAGGCTCGTTTGTTTGATTGAGCAGGAAAATGAACAAGGAAAATAATCATTTTTTAAAGTTTTAAATTTCAATATTTGGTTTATTACTTATTTTTTGAAAAGAAATCAAATTCTTAGGATGGAGAATCCTAGAATTGTGAATTCTTACTTGTAGGTATTTTTTAACAATAAAAGTATTGTGATTCCTTCCCTTGAAATTCTAACAAATAACAATAAAAGTATTTTTTAAAACGAATAAAAAAGATACATGCAACTTTTTTTTTCTTTTTTTTTTTTTTACATATTTATAATTTATAATTTTTCTTTATTCTTATTTATTTTATTTCTATCATATTCAGAATATTTTTTCTAACTTTTTGCTCTCTCTCTCTCTCTCTCTCTCTCTCTCTCTCTCTCTCTCTCTCTCTCTCTCTCTCTCTCTCTCTCTCTCTCTCTCTCTCCATTCATATATATATATATATATACTTCACATAAAAAATATATTTTTATTGAAGTAGATGAACATTTTTTTAAAGGCAGATGAATTAAATATCAAATTAACAAAGAATGATGTATAGAAACGGAATTAAAGTTTTTATTAGAATAAGACGTTTTCTTATTATGAAATTTATAATTTTATTTTGATTTTTTCTTAAAAATAAAATATCTAAATTGTATAACTCTTTTTAAGGATATTATACAAACATAAATTTATTTGAAATATTTTTATGTAACTTAAAATACTAAAATTTGAGTTAGATAAATGCACTAAGTTCATTTTGGTCAAATTGATAAAAATATAAATTCATTACTTGATTATATTTTATTATACTAAATATTTGGAAAGAATTTTTGTTATTTTCCTTCCTATCATTTTGGTATATCCAAAACAAAGTAAAGTAATGTATATAGATTTATATTTAATGGATTTAGATTTTAAGTAATCACATTCTTACCTCAATTTTTCTTTCCTGTCAATCAAATGAGGCCTAAAGGAATTAGGTTGGGCCACTGGGGCATGTATAGGAGTGTTCACTATTTGATTTAAATCGAATACCGAATTGAATTAAATTAAATTTGTATTTTATTTTTTGATTTTTAATTCAATTCAATCGTTTGGTTTTCTATTTTTTTTTTTTTTTAAAATGATATCTCACAATTCCAATTTCAATTCTAATTCTATAAAACTCACCAATTTTAATTCCAATTCTACAAAATTCACCAATTCTAATTCTACAAAACTCACAAATTCCAATTTAAATTCTAATTTTACAAAATCCACCAATTCCAATTTCAAATCAAACCTGAGAATTATAATTCCAATTTTACAAGATTTTTGCATTTCATTATTAACTATAGAATTTTATATTCATATTTTCTCACACACACATTTTCTCTCTAAAACTCAAGCACACTTTTCTCTATAAAATTCACGACGATTTCTCTCTCTAAAGTTCACGATACTTTTTCTTTTTAAAATCACGACGCTTTCTCTCTCTCTCTCTCTCTCTAACTTACGATACTTTATCTCTCTAAAATTCACACTCACTTTCTTTCTCTAGAATTTTCGCTCACTTTCTCTCTCTAAAATTCACGACATTTATATTGGAATGCCAATTGAATATTCATATTGGAATAAATTGGAAAAAAAAAAAAGAGAAACTAAACCTAATTGAAAGGTTGTTTGATTTATTTCAAAATTTTGGTTTGAAATCGAACCGAAAATTGAAAAAATTTACTCAAAAAAAAAAAATCGATTTATTTGGTTGAAACCGAATTGAATTGAATTAAATTAAAAAAAATTGGTTTAGTCTATTTGATTTTTAACTAAATATAATTCAATTTGGATTCAATTAAAAAATAAAAAAACAAAGTTTCTAAATAAAAAACCAAACAAAAAATCAAATCCCTAGGCACCCCCCGGCATTCCGTCTATGAATGGAGAGAAAGAAAATAATATTATGTCAATTTTACTTCTTATTAACAAAATCAGGTGAGCAGCTCTATTACTAGTTAGCAGCTTCCGCCCTCGTGTTAGGGCACAAAAAAGTCCCCAAGTCCGTTTTGACTAATTTCTCTTTTTAATAATAATTGGTGGTAAATTACAAACCATTAATTATTAAAGTTATAAGGTTGTGGCCATTTATAATTATAATTCGCAGGTGGGAGAACAATATTGAAGCAACTGAATTGCCATCATACATGAGGTGTTGTTATGAAGCTCTATTACATGTTTATTCAGAAATGCAGGAAGAGTTGGCCAAACAAGATGAATCAACACTTTGGAATGAGTTACGCTAAAGATACAGTAAGTATATGCATGCACTATTATATATAGATCAACATATTTCATATTAGAGTAAATCATTTTCAGATGAAAGAATTAGTGAAGGCATATCTTGAAGAAGCCAAATGGTATAACAGTGGTTATGTTCCATCACTTGAAGAATATTTGAAGGTTGCTTTAGTCACTAGCACTTTTACAATGCTAACAACAGGTTAATTTTTGGGCATGGGAGAGATAGCAACCAAGGAGGCCTTTGATTGGGCGAGTTCCACAAATCAATCTTTGCTTGTGAGAGCTGCATCAGTAATTTGCCGATTAACTGATGATGTTGGAGATGATTATAATTAGGATACTTTGTATTATGTTATTATTATAGCAGTATTCCATATTAGTGGTTGAAATCCTATATTAATTAGAATTAGGATACTTTGTAATATATAAATAGTACACATAATGAATAAGAAAGACAACCAATTGAAGCATTCAATATTATTCTTCTCTGTGTCCTAAATTTCTTAACATGGTATTAGAGTCACAGCCAGATTTGAAGAAGAAGAAAAAAAAAGCCTTTCACATTTATGACTTTATTCAGCTTGAACAATTCTTTTCATTCAATTTGAAAAAGTTTTTTTTTAAGTTTCTAATATTTCTTTTAATTTGCTTCAATAAAAATTTAGGAGGTTATATTTTTTATAAATTATATTCAAGTCAGGTAGTTTTATTGAAAAAAATTTGAAGCCTAGATTTAAAAATTGAAATTGGACATTGATGGATGCTTTATTGAGAAAAACTCTAAAGTAACATCAAAGGAATTTTCGATAATAGATGACGGAAGGCATTGCGACTGATGGAAGAAAACCACAACGACTGCAACTGATGGAAGAAGACCACAACGACTGCGATTAATGGAAGAACCACAGTGATAGTAGTTGATGACAAAAACTATAGCGACAGCAAGTGATGGTAAAGATTACAGCGACAGATGGTGGAAGACTATTGTTATCGATGAAAGACAAAGTTTTAAAAAAAAATTTGTGGAAAGTTGGATGTGCAATTTGCACGTTACAAAAAAAAAAAAAAAAAATTGTGACAAGTTGGACATGCAATTTTGCACGATCCAACTTGAGGGAGGGTATTGGAGATATCACATCAATATGTGATTCTCCTAGATTAGGTTGATTCTATAAGAAATTATTTATTTAAAATCTTATATTGATTATAATTAGGATACTTTGTATTATGATATTATTATAGGAGTATTCCATATTAGTGGTAGGTTAAAATCCTATATTAATTACAATTAGGATACTTTGTAGCCTATAAATAATAGACATAATGAATAAGAAAGACCACCAATTAAACCCTTCAATATTATTCTTTTTTACGCCCTAAATTTTTTAAGAGATGATATAGCTGGAAATGACGTACAATAATTGTTACACACATTAAACACTTAATAATGTTATTAATTGAACCAGCTAATAATTCATTTAATTACATTACATTAACGGTGGCTGTTATTTTCAATTAAGTATTCTAAAGATATTTTTTATAACATATTTTAATACTTTTGATTGACGGTCAACGCTAATAGTATTGATTTTTAAAGTAAAAGGACACTTATACTTAACAATCGTAAAGTTAAATATTGTACTAAAGTACCATAATATTTGTACTTATATATTTTCCTTTTATTATATTGATATTGTTTTGGTATAATATAATGTTTTTCTTATGGAGATATGAATTGGATTTGAACATTTAGCTTTTGAATTTTAAAATAACTTTAATTAATTAAACTTTAACTTAAAATTGAAAGTATTAACCTCTGATTATAATTAATTATTAGTTTGGACATAAATTAGTTTTTTGGGAAATCAAACAAAAAATTAAATCAAATTTTAACTTAGAGGAGAAATTTTAAATTATCCATATTGAAAAAAAATGAACAAAACTAAATTAAATTTAGATTTTAATGCTAACTCCTAACTTTGATTCATAGTGCCGATAAAATTGTTTTTTTTTTTTATAATTAAAACAGCTTTTTATTAATAATATTACTTAAACTCACGGTAAAAAATATTGAAATGGAATAGAAATGAAGATACTTGGATTAATTTTTAACTTAAGGTTTTCATTCTTAGACCCACATCTAATTTAATTCACAAACAATTTATTCTTTTAAGAAATTTAAGAAAAAAGCTGCACTTCTTTTAAACTAAAAAATTAGACCAAGTTAAAATGATCACAAAATAAAGATTTTTTGGTATGAAAAATACAAAAAAGGGTGTTTTGGCAATAAAAGAAAGTTTTGTGATGTCATCTAATGGAAAGTATTAAACTGTAACAAAAATAAAATTAATGTACTAAATTGAAAAATACATCAAAAGTGAATGTACAATTTAATGTAATTAATCCATAATAATTTAATACTATGTTAGAATTTTTGGGTTTGTGCTTAACTCACCCCAAAAGGTACCTCAAGTGAGGAGGACTGTTTAAGTCTTTATAAATAGTAATTATTTTATTTAATTAGCCGATGTAAGATTTTCATTCTCAAAGCATCGAAGCAAGAGGCATATGCTGAGTTACAAAGCATGATGGTAGATGCATGGAAAGGTATCAATAAGGAATGTCTTGAACCAATTCCTGTGCCAAAACCCCTTCTCGAACAAGTAGTTAGTTTGGCTCGAGTGTTACATTTATTGTACAAAGATAAAGATCATTTTACTCATTCTAAAATAAAGCTCAAGCATCTTGTTATCTTGTTATAGTTGATTTTATAGAAATATGAACGTCAAAAAACTCAAACATCTTGTTACGTTATTGTTAGTTGATCTTACATAAATATGAACATCAAAATATAATATATATATACACACATACATATCATATGAGATTTCATGACATATTTCATGGAAGAGTTCATGAGGGGAAAGTTTAGTACTGTAAAAGAATGCAAATGTTTGTAATTAGGAGTGTTTGATTTATTTAATTATCAAGAGTACATGTTATTTTCCCTTATTGTAAAATAAATAAAAATTATGGAGAAAGAGCAAAGAAAATATTGTATCATTTTTTTTTCTGGAAGAGATATTTGTATCAATTGAAGTATACGGTTATGTATTAATGAAGTTTTTAAATACAAGTTTTTCTATGGTATGTATATTTATAGTTTAATTTGAAGCCAAAAATTGAAGTTTTAATTTATTTTTTGTAATATAGACTTTTAAATTGTTTTTTCATTTTAAGTTTTTTGAAAAAAATTTATTTATCAACTTATATATAAGTATATAAGTGATATGAAAAAAAACTTTTGTATAACTGGTAAAAAAAATGATAAGACATGAAATTTGTGTATTTGAACTATATTTCTTTGTTCAAAGACGGACCACAATTGTTTTCACTACAAAATGTATTTCTAACATGTGCACTGAGTGAGAAGAAGGAATAATAATAATAATAAAAGGTCGACTGCAAAGAAACTTTTGTATAACAAGTAGACAAGGAAGTGTATGGACCAAAAGATTCCTAAGTACTTAACGCTAGAAATTTTAGTCCCGTGAAGAGTTGTGAGGCTGGACCTGGTACGACACAGTTTCTTCTCCAGAACATCAAACATTATCCTTATCCCATGCTCTTAATTAAGCACCTGCCAACATCTCCCGTCCGCCTTACAAGGGGCCATTCTCGTTTGCACATATATATATATATATATATATGTAAAAGAGTGGTGGACTGGTGGCCACTGATGCTGGAGTACTCTGTATTTATGGCCACTACTGCGGTGGTGTGTAAACAGAGGCGGCTGAGGTGTACTCTGTATTTATGGCCGTGGTGTGGGCTGAGGTGGGTACAAGTGAAGAAGAAGAGAGAGAGCAAGGAGGAGGGGAGAAGAATAAGAAGAAAAAAGAAAAAAATTTATTTTGTCGCTTTAAAATTTTCATTTCACTTTAATATCAAACTTATGGTTAAAGACAATTAATTTAGTTAGGCAAATTTGGCCTTTTAGTGCTAACGCGGATTTTGCCACTCTTGCGTATGAATAATGCCCCTAAATTTTACAGTAAGTGTTATAAAATACTTTTGGGTATTATAATTCAGGGGCATTTTTAGCTGTTTAATTTCTCTCGTTCTCTCTCTCTCCACACACACATATATATATATATATATATACTGGACTCTTTTCTTCTAATATTTCCGATTTATTTTATTTGTTGTCGAGACAAACTTTTTTTAAGTTCAAAATATCCGTTACTTTAACAAGTTAAGAGAATATTATATGTTAGTTTTTTATGTATACCTTTATTTTATTTTTAAAAAATTAATATATTCTTATCTGGTTAGAATTAAATAATTGTTTAAAAATTTTTATTAAAATTTTTAATTTTATTAAAAGGACAATTTAGTTGATTTCTTTATAAATACAGACAAGTCAATTATTTCTTTAATTTTTGAGTATTATCTTATACAACGACAAATAATTTAATATAAAATGAAATAAATAATTATTTTACAGATGAACTTCTCATTTGCCTAACATTGTATTGTGTAGATGGGCTAATTAACATTTGTACTATAAGTGATGTTACAAATAATTACTCCCTCATGTTCAAAATACTTGTCAAAATTAATCTTTATATTCTCATTCAAAATTTGTCTTTATCATCTCAATCAATGTATTTTCGTACTTTTAATGATCTGCCTATAAACTTAAAAATTGAAATGAACCTTAAAATATTTTTAGACAATAATTATCTTCAAATATCTCCATGCATGATGGCCTAACACCATAGACACATTTGGGTTAACACCATGCAAATTTTTGTTCCACACACACAGACAAATGTGTAATTGCATTATGGTGTACAAGTAATTAATGTGGAGTGAGATTTTTGTTTTAATATTGAAATAAAACCTAAACAAAAAAAAGCGTGTGATCCGTATCAGACTCTTCTTAGGTACCTCCATCTGACATATCGAGTGAGAGGTTCTAAGTTCGAGTCACCCAACGAGTAGTTTAAAACCGCAAATCAGCCTATACTGCTATTTAAGGATATTGTACCTCATGATACTTTTCGATTAGTCGATAATTCTTAAATACCAAATTATAATATATATATATATATATATAACAAAAAGGAAACGAAATTGAAACTAAAACGTGCCGAATTGCTGAGAAAGTATCCTAAAATTAAAAAGAAACTTTAAAATTCTTTAGACCGTCCATTCAAATATAGTGTTGATCTATAAATACATCCAATTTATTTTGGTCTAAAAGCCACATAGACATATTTCAAGGTAGAGCAACACAAATGGATACCAAAATGGTCGAAGCAAATCGTCGCTCTGCGAATTTCCACCCAACTGTTTGGGGTGACTTTTTCCTTTCTTTCTCTTCTATTAACACCAAGGTACGTAGGCATAACTAATTTCCAGTAATAATTTTTGTTATTATTATGCTTTTCTTTTTTTTTTATTTTTTATTTGTCATGTACTACTAGTTCCTTCTTACTTCTTCTTATTTTGAGATAATTTTTCATGGGACCGATAATAATTTCAGGATATTGATAACTTAAAAAATGAGACAGAACTTCATAAGTATATGAAAGAGAAGGTTAAAAATATGCTACAAAAAACCGTTGACAAATCGGTCGAAAAGTTGAAATTGATTGATACAATACAACGGTTAGGAGTGGCTTATCATTTCGAAAGTCAGATCGAAGCATGTCTTTGTAATATTTATGATTCCGATAAGAATTTCCTTCAAGAAGACGGCGAAGATATTTCCGTTGTTGCTCTCCGATTTAGGCTACTTCGTCAATATGGATACCTTGTCTCTTCCGGTAAGTAATTTATTATTATAATTAAAGATTTAACTACTAAATAGTTTCATAATATAAGATATACTATATGTTACTAATTTTTAGAGTTTTGTAATATATAATAGAAAAATTTACTATATTGATCGTTTAAAATTATTAGACTAATTTCATTCATTGATCCACATGTGCTTTTCGACTGTTACTATACTTAATTCTTTTATGCGTTATCTAATAAATGACACCATCACTTTCTACTACCAGCTCCAATATAAAATACACACGTGATAATTTTCTAATGATAAATTAAAATTTCTAGATATCTTCCAAATTTTAAAAGTCATTTTATTTCTATAAATTTATTTTTAACTTTTTGTGACTCCAAAAAAGTTTTACGCGTGTCTCAAGTAATGACGCAACCTTCTCGCCACAGTCACTAACCCAAGAAACCCACATCTTCATTTTATGAGAGGAAAAATAAATAATTTACATGATTTAATCTACTTTACAGTTTTCCAATAATATTCGTTATATTTTTTCCTATTATATCTATATTATCTCTCTTAATTTATTTATTTCTTCAATTTCTCATTAGATGTACTCACCAAATTCATGGATGAAGAAGGAAAGTTTAGTGAGCTATCCATGGGCACTAATTTGGAAGGAATAATGAATTTATATGAGGCTGCACACTATGGATTGCCGGGAGAGAACATTCTTGATGAAGCACTGAAATTCACATCTTCTTATTTGGAGTCTTTGCTGCCCACATTGAACAATCTTGATGCATCAAAAGTTGAACATGCCCTAAAATTGCCTGTTCAGAAAGCCCTGAATAGGGTTGCTGCAGGGCTTTATATTTCAATTTATGAAGAAGATGAATCACATAATTCCATTTTGTTAACATATGCAAAATTGGACTTCAACGTTTTGCAGAAGTTGCAGCAAAAGGAACTGAGCGATATTACAAAGTAAGTATAATAAATTTACCATTTAGACTTGGAAAGAGCGTGCATGCAGGCGCGCTCACACACACATATATATATATATTCTTATTTTGAGAAGGGAATGATTCTGCTATATGTTGATTCAAAGTTGAATTATGAACCATGAATTAATAGGGGATAAAATTGTTCGGACAAAATTAAGAGGAGGAAATCAATAAGGATAATAGTATTAAACAGAACATTACAAAGGTTTGGAATCGAGAGGGAAATAATTATTTTAATTTCTCAAAGAAGTATTTATTACTTGGTGCCACAAGTTTTTTTTAGACATTATGGCCCTTGAAAATGATATATGCAACCAAATTGTTTCTTCTATGCCTAACTGAGGGGACCATTACTATTAGTTGCGTTTGTATTCCTTATGTCTACCAAGTAAGGATTTTGACGACCAAAATGAGATTGTTTTTCCAAGAAACCGATCTTCTTCTTCTTCTTTCCTAGCCAAATAAATAAATAAATAAATAAATAAATAAATAAATAAATAAATAAATAAATAAATGAAATCTCTTCTTATATATGTTCTATAATATATACACTAAATTACTGTTTTACCCTCAAATGAATAAAAAATCTTCACTTTTTTTATGAAAAAAATCTTGACTTATTAATTTCTCCTCCCCAAAGGACAAGAAAAGGGACAAAAATAGCAATAATGTTTTACTTGAATCGCTCACTTTTTTGGAGACAAAAATAATTAGTAGCTACTGCATAGTAATATCCTTTTAAATTTGTATTATTTTTTAGATGGTGGAAAGGGTTAGATTGCCCAAAGAACTTCCCTTTTGCAAGAGATAGGGTGGCGGAGTGCTATTTTTGGATTTCAGCAATATTCTTTGAGCCTAAATATTGGATGACCAGAAAATTTGAGACAAAAATAATGGCAATGTCCTCCATTATTGATGACATATACGATGTCTATGGAACCTTTGATGAACTCATCCTTTTCACTGATGCAATTGACCGGTAAATTTTCGATCTTTTAATTAATAACTTCATATTTACTTAGCCGTTATAGAATATTAGGGTTGCATTTGACTTATATTTAAGAATAAAAATAAAGGAAATATTCTCAAATAATCCCCCCCACCCCCATATATATATATATATATATATATTCAGAAAAGGATTCTATAATTTTCTAAACTAAAATTCGTTCCAAATGAACCCTTAACATTCAATCTTATAAGAACTAGAATTTCTTTTTAATGATAATATAGGCCGGGAAGCACCGATTTATTTGTTATTTGTTGTATTGATGAATATACAGGTGGGATATTAGTGCGGCAAATGAATTACCACCATACATGAGGCATTGTTATAAGGCTTTGTTTGATGTTTATGAAGAAATTGAGGAATTGGCTATACAAAGCGAAACCAAAATATTTGGTGTCGATTATGCTAAAACTTCTGTAAGTACTTTGAATATTGAATTAGGCTTTTTAGTTTGTGTTGAACGGCAATTTGACATAATTTTTTTTTCAATCTAGTAGTTAATTTTCTAAATAATTATTCACGGCATAAAAAATCTAAATACTTAAATAATTCAAAAGATAGAAAATTTATTTTACATGTCATATGCAGAACAATTATTAAAAATCCCGTGTTAGGAGTAATAAAATGCATATTTTTTTGAAATTGGTATATGAGTTTTTGATTGAACTATCCAGGTCGAAATATTTTGAATCTAAATTTTTTGCAATGGTTAAGATTTAGAGTTTAAGGTTTAGTGTTCTACAATAATCCAAAATCATGATAAAATGATTCTTTGAACAAACTCTTGGGATAATCAAAATTAGGAAATTAATATTGGTGTATTATAGTTATATGAGTATATAATTCTTTTATGGCAAAAGAGTAATTTGGTGTACTTCTTGTCAGACTGGCAAATGGTTAGGTGTATAATTATCTTTTTCTTTTAGATGAAAGAATTAGCGAGGGCATATATGGAAGAAGCTAAATGGTTTCACAGTGGTTATGTACCAGCAGTTGAGAAGTATCTAAGAGTTGCTCTGGTGACGAGTGGATACCTGATGCTTACCATGCATTCATTCGTTGGGATGGGAGAGATAGCAACCAAGGAAGTCTTTGACTGGGCAGCCAATGAGCCTTTGCTTGTGAGAGCTGCATCAATAATTTGTCGATTAACGGATGATATGGTTGGACATGAGGTACTTTAAAAATAGAAGACTTAATTCTAAACACGTTTTCCATTTTTAATCGATTGTTAATTAAGTATTAAAATTTTTAATGTAGCAATTAAATATTAATTTTGTAGAAAAAATAATGGTTGAAAATTTTTAATTTTAGTTAATCAAATACTTAAATTAGAATTCAATTGTTATTTTTTTTATAGAACCTCAATTTGAAATTGTTAAAAATTAAAAGTTCAGATATTTAATTAACAATTGATTAAAGATATATATGTTTTTTCTTTCTTTTTTGAAGCTAACCACAAAAAATTAACGAAACCCTTCCAAATTAGTTGAGGCTAACTTTCAAAATTGTTTTTATAACTTAATTATGAGAAAATGAAGAAAAAGCTCTCTAATTATTTACATTTAGTCAATTATATCTAAAATGTTTTTAACACATTTTATTATTAAGTTATATATAGAATATTGTTTATATTTTTTACCTTCAAAATTTAACTATTTTGACAAAGTAATTGGCACGTGCTCTCTCGTACCATGTTGACGGCAAAATTTACATATTTATTTCTTTTCCAAAAGCAAGTATACGTGTCAATACCCAACAAATTACCAAATTTTTGAGGTCAATATAGCATAAACAAAATCCCAAAACTATTTTTTTTAAAAAAAAATTGCTATATTTAAAGGGTAAAAATTTGTTTTTCCCCTTTGTAGCCACAAACTATTTTTACTTCTTAGATATAGGCATAAACTATTTTAATAAATTGCTATATTTGAGGGATAAAAGATAATTCAAGATTATAAAGGGCAAAGTAAAAATAGTTCATAATTAGAAAAAGATAAAATAAAATTTATACTTATAATTAGAAAAGAAAAAATAATTTATGTCTATAAATAACTAATATCCTTATAAATTTTTTAAATGAACTTTTTTAAATGTACGTTTTTCAATCGTGTAAAAAACATACAAACAATTGAAAATACACTCTCTAAATGAAATATATTATTATATAATGTTGTAGTATATTTGTGTAGTTTGAGCAGAAAAGAGGGCATGTTGCCTCTGCTGTTGAATGTTACGTGAAAGAGAATGGAGCACCAAAACAAGAGGCCTATGTTGAGTTTCAAAAAATGGTAACAAATGCATGGAAAGATATGAATAAGGAATGCCTCCAACCAATTGCAATACCAAAGTCCCTTTTGGAAGGAATAGTTAATTTGGCTAGAGTGATTCATCTATTATACCAAGATGAAGATAATTATACACATTCTAACACCAAGCTCAAGAACCTTATTACCTTTTTCCTTGTTGATCCTATGAGAATATGAATGCTGGGATTGATTAAATATATATATATATATCCCTAGCTATTTGTTAACATATTTTTGAATTAAGGAGTGTTTTTAATTGGGATTTCAGTGCCCGAAATTAATATTATTATTTCTATTTCATAATATAAGATTAACTTATTTTTTCACATAAATTAAAAGAACATGAAATCAAAGTAATTTTTACAGTAAAATACTTATAATATTCACTTATTAATTTTATTAACTTCTTATTTCAAAACTTTTTCCTTCTCTCTTCTCTTTACTCTCTTTATATTTTAAGGCTTCATCAAATGTGAAGCCCAAAATCATCTGTACCACTTTTGTGTACCACTCTCATTTATAATATAATTTTCCTTTTAAGGTTCATTTTGTTCCCTTAGGTTTCATCTTTTATTTAGTAAGTTTTATAATAAATATACCAAAATTTGTAAGTGATATATACAAAGTGGTATGGATAATTTGAGCCGAAATGTGAATGGGTTAAGGTTTTGAGGATTACTAAATAGTGATACGTTAAATGAGTAGAGGTATTCTTGAAAAAAAATTTATAAAGGAAAATCACCGTAATATAAAACACCAAATATGACAACTTGATATTTTATTATAAGATAAACGTAGTATGTATGTAATTATTTTAATCATACTAGTTTAAAATTTTCGTACTATGCATGGGGAAGATTTTTTATATATAAGGGTAAAATAGATTAGGAAATTTAAAAAGATTCAGAGAAAGTGAGGGTGAATTTCAAATAACAATATTAAATCATAAGTTTTAAAACGGGTTATTATCAAATAAGTACCGTTAAATTTGAGGAATTATCAATTAAAGGACTTCTTTTATAATTATTAATTGATGGTCAATTTGGGGTAAATATATAATTTGAAAACTCATGATTTAATTTTCAAATCAAGTTCACTCCCAAATTTTCTAATTTTTTTTAAAAAAAATTTCCTAATCTATTTCACTATCTAGCAGACTTTTCATTTTTTTTTTCCATTATATTTCGTACCAACTCAACCCATATATTTTATTATTTTTTATTTCTATTAATTTACTAAACATGTGAAAAAAAATATGATCAAACTACTTCGTCTCCATCATCATTCACCACAGTTGCTTCCTCTCCAATTTTGTCGTCTCTTTACTATTCTCTCAAATCTTGATCCTCTTTCTCCCTTCAATGCTACGTCCTCTTTCTTGTTATTTCAATTTGAGAAAAAAAAAAAAAAAGATTGGAGTGCGAAAGAAGAGAGAAGAAATAATGACAAATCGGAGAAATCGTTAATAGACGTGACAACAAAAAATGAAAATAAATGTAAAAATAAGAGTGTTTTTTAAGAAGAATTAAATAAAGAGTTAACGAGTAGTTTGTTGAGTAAGAACAATAAAATGATAGAAAAATATATGGGTTGATTGGTGTAAATTATAATGAAGAAAGATGAAAAAATTGGAGGTTGAAATAGATTAGAAAATTTGAAAAGATTCAGAAAAATTGGGGGACCTGATATGAAAAATAAATAATGAGTTTTCAAAACTATACATTTACCCCCAAATTGACCCTCAATTGACAATTAGAAAAGAAAGGTTCCTTAATTGACAATTACTCAAACATAAGGGTACTGTAGGCTTTTGGGCCTTAGTCTTCCCAATATTTTTCATTTTTCTAGCTCATTTACCTTACACAATGATGACCCATGGGCCCCAGCAGAAGAATATGTGATATGTGTTGACTGGGTTACAGATGCTGGGCCGGGCCGGTACAACTCGGGCTGCCCGTTGTGACTTGACCTATTTAATCCCACTTTCTCCTCGGTATTTGAGCAGCCGTTTCTCTTATCTTTTATTATTTTTCTTCTATTCTTTTGCCTTGGCTGTTGGTATCCGACTTGGTCTCTTCTTCTTCCCTTTCTTCATCGTGGCGTTCCACGTTCTTTGCTCTCCTCCGTTCGCCGGTCTTCTGTGACGCTGTCACTGCCTTCGGCTTCTGTTGATCGTCTTCTTGTTGTCCAATCATCTGTTTGGTGAGTGTTTGAGAGAGAGAGAGAGAGAGCCGAAAGGGAGAGAGAGATGAGTGGCACCGGTGACTCTTTCACTGTTGAGGCTCGGATATGAGGGGCTTCGATTTTACCATCTCTTTACCGCCGATGCCTCGATGCGGTACGTGAAGGCAACCGCTTCTCAGCATCGTCTCGGTCTCGGTGGTTCCTTTTTCCCACCGGCGGTACCTTCCGCGGCGGTGGTAAGTTTTCTGTCCCCTTTTGTTCAATTTCTTTATTTTTCTAACTGTTATTTTTGCAGTTCTGTTTTGGCACTCTTGATCGGTCATTACCAATCTGTTGAAGAAGTAGAAGCTTTTGTAATAGAATAGACTTTATCTTTTCGCTGCTTTATTCTGAATTATTTTGTAATAGTAAATAGAGTTTATAATAGTATTAGATCCTACAAGTGGTATCAGAGCCCGGAAACGACTAGAACTTTTTGGTACTCTTTAGCGGCACTGACAACCTTTCAGATTTCCAGATCTGAGGGAACTATTGAGTTCCTCATATTCGGCCAGTGAAGTATTGCTTACTTTCTTTCTTTCACGTTTTCGAAATTATTTAATTGCTTAGTGTTGCTCTCTGTTTGTGGTTGGTATTCTGTTTACTATTACTATTTTTCTCCTCTCTGTGAATGGCATTACGGTTCTGCTATTGTTTCTCGATCTGCTGTTACTGATTCATTCTGTTCTTCTTGCTGCAGTTTTGTTTTTTTCTTTTTCAGTTGTTCTTATTTTCTGAAAAAAATATACATAAAATCCAAGTCTGGCTTGAGTCCGTGAGACTTCAAGTATCTGTGCCTTGTTTTCGTTTTTCAGTTTTTCAAAATATTTATTTATTATTTTGTTTTATATTCTCTCTGTTTGTCTTTTTCTGCTCTTTCTGAGATATTACTATTTTTGCTGTTTCTCGTTTTCGGTTATATATACTGTTGCTGTTTGCATTACGTGCTTATTGGGTTTTGTACCTCACACGTTGTTGCGCCGTTTTTTTCATTAAATTAATAATAAAAAAATAGCGCCATTTTTCCTTAAAAAAAAGGGAATTTTTCTTTTACGAAAAATCCGGGTATTTTATTTTTCAAATCAAACTTTTCAAATCTTTCATTTTTCTAGCCACTAAATTACACTTATTTGCTTTTAAAACATGTCAGTTCCAAAAATTGAAACTGATAAGTTTGATGGCAAATCTGACTTTGTAATGTGGCAGAGGAAAATGAAAGCAATTTTGGTACAAAATAAAATTTCACCCGGTATTTGTAGCCCCGAAGAGTATCCGAAATCTTGGAGGGGCGAATTCTTACGGAAAAACTAGATGATGCGCACAGTTGCCTCACCTTACATATAACCGACAATGTTTTACGAGAAATCGACGAAAAAGACAATGCTTTTGAAATATGGACTAAACTGGAAAAACTATATTTGGAAAAATCACTTTCAATTAAAATTTATTTAAAAGAACAGCTTTTCGGTTTTAAAATGAGCGGGTCAAAAACACTTTCAGAAAATATGGATGATTTAAATAAAATCATTTTGGAACTTCAAAACGTTGGAGAGAAAATCTCTGATGAAAATATTGCTGTTATTTTATTAAATGCCTTACCTGATTCTTTCAACGATGTAAAATCTGCCATTAAATATGGTAGAGATGGTTTATCTCTTTTTCCGATGTTAAAAACGTTTTGAAATCAAAAGATTTGGATTTACAAAAAGAAAATAAATTAAACGGAGAAAACCTTTACATGCGAGGGAGAGTTGACCAGAGGGAACCTCTTAGTCATAGGTTTAAAAGTAAAGGACGGTCCAAATCTCGAGAAAAGAATAAAGTGAAATGCTTTTATTGTGGCAAGGTGGGTCATATGAAAAACAAGTGTTTCAAATGGATTAAGGATGAAAAACAGCGTAAACATGGTAAAGGGAGTAATAAAATTGACAAAACCCACTATTTTGATTCAGATGGTAATTCTATATTTTCAGAGATTTTGTGTGTTTCCCTTTCTCCTTCTTGTTCTAAAGTTGTTGATCATTGGGTTCTTGATTCTAGTTGTACATTTCACATGACACCCAACAAACATTGGTTTTCAGATTTTAAACCATTAAATCACGGAAAGGTTTATATGGGAAACAATCAAGTTTGTGATGTTAAAGGCATTGGAAATATTTTCAACAAAATGCATGATGTCGTGACTAGAAAAACTTACTGAGGTGAGATACGTGCCTGACCGTCGTCGGAATCTTATCTCTCTTGGTTATTTGGATTCTCTTGGTCTTTCTTTTAAATCTAAAAATGGTATTTTATGTATTTGCAAAGGAAACCCAGTCATGCTAAAAGGATTTAAAAGAGAAAGTTTACACATTCTTATTGGCAAAATAGTTTGTAACTTAACTGCTTTGATTTCAAAAACTGTTCCCGAGAAAACTATGCTGTGGCATCGAAGGATTGGCCACATTAGTGAAAAGGGACTTCATTATTTACAAAAAAAAAAAAAAATATATTTTATGTGGTGACAAAATTGATTCCTTGCATTTTTGTGACCATTGTGTTTTGGGAAAACAACACAAAATCAGTTTTTCAACTAGCACACAAAAGTCTTCTGCTATACTTGATTATATGCATTGTGATATGTGGGGACTTGAAAAGGTTCCAACTTATGGTGGTAATGTTTATTTCTTGTCTATTATTGATGATTTTTCAAGGCATGTTTGGGTTTTTCTTTTAGAAACTAAAGATCAAACTTTTGAAAAGTTTTGTAAATGGAAACGTTTTGCCGAAAATCATTCTAGAAATAAACTAAAAACTATTAGGATTGATAACGGTCTTGAGTTTTGTAACCGGAAGTTTTCTGATTTATGTGCATCTCATGGCATCTTACACCATAGGACGGTTAGGTATAACCCCCAGCAGAACAGAGTAGATGAGAGGATGAACCGTACCATTATAGATAAAGTTAGATGTCCTCTAGTATCCTCGAGTTTCCCAAAACCTTTTTGGGGAGAAGCCGTTGGTACGGCTGTCTACCTCATTAATAGATCCCCTGCTACAACCGTAAACTTTAGGACTCTTATAGAACTTTGGTGTGGTAAACCTCCTAACCTGTCTAACCTTAGAGTTTTTGGGTGTGCGGCCCTAGGTCTAGAAAGGGAGTGTTCATAGAATATCCTAGTAGGATGAAGGGTTATAGAGTGTGGTTAAAGGTTGAAACAGGAGTAAGGGTAGTCATAAGTAGGGATGTCATCTTCAACGAGTTAGATATGTCCTGTCATAAGGATAAACCAGTCTCCGATAGTCCACCAAGTGTTCCCATACCTACTAGTATTCTTGTGGAGGTGGAGGTCACCTATGAACCCTCTTTAGAACCCCTTCAGGAACTTGAAACCAACAGAGAGTTTGGAACCTGAAACCAACGGAGAGTTACTTGCACCATCCAGTAGCACACCTGATCCTCCTAGTACTCCTGAACCCCTTGACCCTGTTTTAGAAGTTTCTGATGAGGAAGAAGAGCATCTTAAGGCTCAAGCTCAAGCTCTTAGGGATCACTAGCTTGCGAGAGATAGGGTTCGAAGAGTGCTTAAGGAACACCCTAGATATGGTTATTTCTACATAGTTTCATATGCATTTGTTGTTGCATCTTATGTGGAAGAAAATGAACCATTGTGTTTTTCTGATGTTTTGAAAAGCCCTAATCGCTCTTTATGGTTACGTGCTATGGATGAGAAAATGTCTTTTTTAAATAAAAATAAAACTTGGATACTTGTTCCAAAACCCTCAAAACAAAAATTAGTTGATTGCAAATGGATTTTAAAAATTAAAGACCCTGAGTCTACTAATGAACCTCCAAGGTTCAAGGCCAGGCTGGTTGTAAAAGGTTTTTCACAAGTTGAGGGTATTGATTTTAATGAAATATTTTCTCCTATCGTTAAATACAAAATGATTAGGATTATTCTTGCTCTTGTTGCTTTTTATGATCTCAATATTGAACAACTTGATGTTAAAACCGCTTTCTTGCATGGTGATCTTGAAGAGACAATATATATGCGTCAACCACCAGGTTTTGAGGTTAAAGGTAAAGAACACATGGTGTGTCTTTTGAAAAAGTCCTTATACGGACTTAAACAATCACCCAGACAATGGTACAAGAGGTTTGATTTTTTTATATTAAAAGTTGGTTTCACTAAAAGCAACTATGATAGTTGTCTTTATTTCTCTAGTAATAATGTTGATAGTGCTATTTACTTATTGCTTTATGTAGATGATATGCTAATTGCTTGCAGACATAAAGCTAAGATTGATGATATGAAATCTTTGCTAAAATCTAAATTCAATATGAAGGATTTAGGGGTTGCATCCAGGATTCTTGGGATGAATATTACTAGAGATAGAGGTGATCGTTCACTCTTTTCTATCTCAAAAGTCCTTTCTTCAGGAAATTGTATCCAAATTTTCTATGCACCTGTGTAAGCTCGTTATAACCCCACTTGCGAGCCATTTCAAACTTTCTGACAAAACCTATCCTAAAACTGGGAGTGAGAAAAGAGATATGGCAAACATCCCATACAGAATGGCCATAGGCTCGGTTATGTACTCAATAACATCTACCCGACCAGACATTGCTTTTTCTATAAGCCTTCTCAGCAGATTCACGTCTAACCCTGGGAGAGATCACTGGGCTACTCTCAAGTGGCTGCTACATTAATAAAACCCTAGATCGAGGCTTACACTATCACAATTGATATGATATATTTGAACTAATTAGTTATGTTGATTCTGATTTTGCAGGTGACAAGGATGGTAGAAAATCTATCTCATCCTATATCTTTACCCTAGCGGGTAATTGCATTTCGTGGAAATCTCAATTGCAGCTGCTAGTTGCCTTATCAACTACTGAGGCTGAATACATCGTGGCTACAGAAGCTATCAAAGAAGCCATTTGGCTTCAAGAGTTATTGAATGAATTACACGTTTTACATTGAAAAGCTATTATTTACTCATAGTGAGAGTTGTTTACATTTATGTAAAAATCTGGTCTATCACAAACGGACAAAACATATAGATGTCAAATATCACTTTATTAGGAAAAAAGTCTCTAGTGGTTTAGTTGACATAGATAAGATTAGTACTGATAATAATCTTGCAGATTTTGGTGCTAAAATTGTGAGCTCTGACAAGTTTATGTTTTGTAGGGATTTCCTTCACTTGGACGCGGTTTGACTCTTGTTAAGTCACGCGACGATTGGAAAAATATTGTTTGAGGTGGAGATTATAGGCTTTTGGGCCTTAGTCTTCCCAATATTTTTCATTTTTCCAGCCCATTTACCTTACCCAATAATGACCCATGGGCCTCAGCCGAAGAATAGATAATATGTGTTGATTGGGTCAGAGATGCCAGACTGGGCCGGGACGGGCCAACCCGGGCTGCCCCTTGTGACTTGATCTATTTAATCTCACTTTTCCCCTCGGTATTTGAACAGCCATTTCTCTCCTCTTTTATTATTTTTCTTCTCTTTTTTTGCCTTGGCTGTTGGTATCCGACTTGGTCTCTTCTTCTTCCCTTTCTTCATCGTGGCGTCCCGTGTTCTTTCCTCTCCTCTGTTCGTCGGTCTTCTGTGAAGCTGTCACTGCCGTCGGCTTCTGTTGATCGTCTTCTTATTGTCTGATCATCTGTTTGGTGAGTGTTTGAGAGTGACCTGAAAGGGAGAGAGAGGGGAGTGGCACCGGTGACTCTTTCACTGTTAAGGCTCGGATATGAGGGATTTGTACTATCTCTTTACTGCCAACGTCTCGACGCGGTCCGTGAACGGCAATCGCTGCTCGGCGTCATCTCGGTCTGGGTGCTTTCTTTTTCCCGCTGGCGGTACCTTCTGTTCCCTTATGTTCAATTTCTTTATTTTACTAACTGTTATTTTTGCAGTTTTGTTTTGGCAGTTTTGATCTGTCATTACTGATCTGTTGAAGAAGAAGCCTTTGTAATAGAATAGGCTTTATCTTTTCGCTGCTTTATTTAGAGTTATTTTGTAATAGTAAATAGAGTTTGTGATAGTAATTAGATCCTACAGGTACTTATTTTGTATTATTCCTTTTTAAAACCTATGATATATATAATATATATACGTATGTGTGTGTTTATGGTTTTTCTTTTTATATAACATATATAAGTAAAACATACTATACATGGTAGTTAAATCTTATAAAAATTAAAACATGCTTAACTATGTTTTTCTAGAAATTGTATGAACCAAAACATAATAACTATGTCAAATCTTATAAAATTTAAAACGTACATTTTTAAAAAATTGTATGGACCAAAAGATCATTAATTTGAATTGCCAGAAATTATGTTTCACAATTTCTTTTCCATATCATATATATATAAGTGATTAATTATTATATAGATTATCATTTACAAAATAATGATCTTCAAAAATATCTCCCTGCATTATGTGGACTAACATCATGCACATTTTGCAACACTCAGACAAATACACTTGCGTTTTGGTGTAAAATTAATGTGGATGAGATTTTTGTGTTAATATTGAACATAAAGTAAAACACTTAAAAAGGAAAAGCAGATGAAATTAAAACGTGCACGAGGACATGTTTTTTCAAGGACTGTATGGACCAAAAGATCATATTAGTTATGCCAGAAATTTTGGTCCACACATGTTAAAATTTGCAAGGTACACAGTAATTGATTTGTAAAGTAGTAATGTATAAAAAAGAAATTGCTCATATTATACTTGTTTAGCTTCTAGGTAGGGGGTATTTCTTAGTTTAAGATCCCTTTTATATACTAATTGGAGTCAAAGAATTAATTCCATCCAAAATAAAAATGGAAAAGAAATCTAATACTTTTTGTTATTAATTCTTATTTTAAGTAGTGTTATGAGTTTGTGTTATGATAGACTATATGCATAATAAAAAGTATAAATTAACACAGGTAAAGTTGACAATGAAATTCGACTAACAACTTATGTCCATGTCTGTGGGGACCAAAGAAAAGATATCCAATATAACTTGTATTTACTATTTAGAAGTGCATTATTTTTTTTTAATTTTTTTTTATACATTAAGGAAGAAAGTTTGTATCGAACTCATAAATTATTGCATGATAACGAATACTTCTAACCAACTGAGCTACCACATTATCACGTTTAAGAGTATATTCAATTAATTAAAACATCGTGTTTCCTTTCCCTGCAATCAATAAGAAATCACCGTGCAATTATAAATTGCTGACATACGAGTCAAGACCGGAAGGACAATGAGTATACTTACATATAATTATAAATTTATATATATATATATATAAGTAAAACATATAGTGTTTCCTTTCCTTGCAATCAACAACAAACCATGAGGCAACTATACACTAGAAGAAAAAACAAAATAAGCACGAAACTCTGGGACCAACTATGTCGGTTCCAAACTTTGGTACAGAACTTGGGACAGATCTCCAGAGAAAAATAGATGGTCCCTAATACTGTCCCTCAATTTGTCCCGAAGTGTTGAAAAAATTTGATTCTTATATGTTATAATAATTGTCATGGCATTTGGGACTGCCAAAGACATGGTTCCTAACTTTCCATCCCAAACATTGTCCTAACAATCACCAAACTTTTAATAAATTAAAATACTCTTATTTTTGTCCCAAAAGCCGTCCCAAACTTTGAGACGATTTTTTAGACGAACTCATAAAGATTAAATTATTAAATTACAAATTATTTGGACGAATTTTGGCACCGATTAGTGCCACCATAAACTTCCGTCTCAATGTTTGTCCTTTGCGGATATTGGCACATTCTTTATTCTATAAATTTAAAGTAGTCTTTCAGGTTTTAATTAATGTTGGTAGTGTAGCAGTACGTATTATTAAAAGTGGGACAACGTTTGGTACGGCTTATGGAATGAACCTTTTAGTGGGTACCAAAGATCGTGCCTAAAATTCTATGATTCTAAAAATGAAATGAAGACTAACGAGTAGCTCATTCTCATCAGTGAGTAAAAATCACAGAAAGCTTCCCCCTTCTCTTTTAGTTTCAAAGCCAAAAAACCACTTAAAAATCCAAAAAATTCTCTCATTACATTTGAAGTTTATATATGATGAGGAAAAAGTGATAAGCTCTTGCAAAAACTTGGGTGATACATAAAAAGGTAATTTCCTTCTAGAGGTTTTCTTTTTATATTCATATTATGTAAATATTAAAGTGTTATTTCATGTTTATTTATTATATATATTTTTGTTTTTATATGTTTATCCTATGTGTTTATATAAAATAATGATGAAGATATAAATTGTAAATATTTAGTAATTATGTATATTTTTATTAAGATTTTTAATTGGTTATAATAAAATCAATATAAGCACAGTTTTTATTGTATTTCAAAAAATATAACAAAATAAGATGTTAGATAGTTTTTAATTTTATTTTAATGATAATTTGTTATTACAGTTGAAAATGTCACTACGAGAACAACGAAAATGGATGTATGGTTGTAAAGGTCTTACTAATGAGTTTGTGGAAGGTGTTGATGAATTTGTTAAGTTTGCAAAAGTACAAGACTCAATATATAAAAATGATGAAAAATTAGGTGTCCTTGTTTGAATTGTAAAAATAGAAAATTTCTTTTAGAAGATGATGTTCCAGTTCACCTATATCGGAGAGGGTTTATTGAAAATAGTTTCAATTGGACTTGTCATGGCAAAACAAGATTATTGGATAATGAAGAAAAACATAATGCGGTTCAACTGTTACTGGATCAAATTGATAATTGGGGTAGTTATGAGCATATAAATTGGGATCAAAGGATGGTACATGATTTGTTTACTTCAGCTGCACCAGTTAATCCTCCACAGTATGAGTCATTTCTTTTTGAAAATGAAGCTGGTGCAAGTCGCAACCCCAAAATGAGCAATTTTTTCATAGTATTAGTGATGATGATTTAACACATTTGACTGAACAATTTCAAAGATGTAATGAAAGCTGCTGATGAACATCTATTCACTAGTTGTGAAAACCGTTCGTAATTATCGTATTTTTCTAAACTATTAAAAGTTAAGTGTGATAGTAACATGTAAGAGGAAACATATGACGATATGATACAAGCTATTAAGAAGTATTTACCTTCTGACAATATACTGCAAATGATTACTATCAGCATAAGAAAATCATTAACAAGTTAGGGCTCACTATTGTAAACATTGATGCTTGTCAGAAAGGGTATATGTTGTACTAGAAAAATAATGAGTTTGAAATATGTTGCAAATTTTATGGCTTGTCGGGGTACAAAGAGACAAGGGGCTGACTTGATAATTCGAAATGTCAGAAAGTTGCACGGTCTATACTACGATACTTGCCATTGACTCCAAGGTTACAAAGATTGTATGTATCAAAAGCTACAGCTGAGCACATGGCATGGCATGTAAATCATGAAATCGAGAATGCAGTAACGTGTCATCCTTCTGACGCTGAGGCTTTGAAACATTTTGATAGAACTTATCCTAATTTTGCATCAGAGCATCATAACATTTGATTAGGTTTATGTGCTAATGGTTTTTCTCCGTATGGACAATACAAGAAGAATTTTTTCATATTGGCCGGTCACTGTTACTCCTTATAATCTTTTTCCAGGTATGTGCATGAGGACGTCGTACATGTTCCTAATATTAATTTGTCCTGGACCTGATAATCCTAAAAGGAAGATAGATGTATATATGGAACCACTAATTGAGGAGTTGAAAATTTTGTGTGAAGTTTGGGTACAAACATATGATGTCTCAAGAGGTGAATATTTCAACATGAAGGCTGCACTTATGTGGACGATAAATAACTTTCCTGCGTGTAGAATGTCATCTGGTTAGAGCATGGCTAGTTTGTTAGGATGTCTGATCTGTGTGGAGCATTCTGGGGCTAAGTAACTAAAACATGGGAGAAAGACAAGTTATTTTGATTGTCACAGTCCCTTGAGGTTTTACTCCTCATTCACAATTTGACCATCATGGATAAAGTCAAAATCAAAGTAATAGTGCATCCTCTAAAGAGACAGCTTCATCCATATGTGCACTTATCTCTCCGATTCACATTGATCAGTAAGTCAACTAATTTAATGAGTAATACTTTTTATGTAGTAGTAGTGTGGTGGCAGAAATGGCAAACTGCAGCTGTTGTACTTTGTATATATTAATTATTTGTAAGATACCTCAAAGTGTCAAAAGTGTAGTTTGCTTCGTACATTTTCTTTTGCATTGAGTAATTATATGTTTTTGCAGTGACGATAATGCTATATATGTAGTATCATCTGTACTTATTGATCTAGGTGGAGTCATTAATAGTAGTATTGTGCATTTCTTATCTATAGTAATCAAGGTTGTTACAGTAAAAGAGTCTTTTACTAGATATGTGAGCTTATACTACTAACACTACTGCAATCACTAGGACAAAAGTTGGGGTCCAGTAGTCATAAGATGACAGACTGATTTGAATCATCGAAACATTCTTTAGGTACTTTTAACTTAATTATTGACTTTTAATTCTTAGGGATGCAACGGTCAAGAGGATGTTTGAACTAGTCTCATCATTTTGTACCAGCTCTTGAGTATGTTGGACAAAAGTTCCAAAAGAAGCTAAAGATAAAATTTGGGATGCGCTATTGGTTAAGGTTCATTATTAACTTAATATAAAATTTTCTTTTTTCTGATTCTAATCCTTTGTGTTGTAAAATCTACATGGGAGCGAGCAGATCAGTATCAAATTTATAGAAAGTGGAGCACTGCTTCACGGAAATGGCTAAAGAAACGCATCTACTATATTCAAGTGAACGACAAACAACATGAATATATCAATGATGCAATATGGAGGGAGCTAAAAGATGAATGGAATAAGCCTGGTTGTATGACAAAATGCAAGAAACATAAAGAGAACTGACAGAAAAATTCTGGTGCTTCAAAGACTATTATTCATCATGGGGGATCATGATCAACGTTCAGCCATAAACGAAAGTTGGTAAGAAAATTCAATTTAATTATGTATTGTTTATTTCCTTTTATAATAAAAAGAATATGGTCTTTTAATGCTAAAATGATAGGTTGATGTTTTCACTAGTTTTTTGGCTTAGCTTGATATTTATTTTAATTAATTCTGGTGAAAATTGAGTTGAATTAGAACAAATAACTTCCTTTATACTTTATTTGATTTGTAGGACAAAATTGAAGACAAGTAATTTTAGAGGACTAAAGTGTAAATAATAGAAAGAAATTAGGAAAAAGACAACAAAGTTCACTTGGGAGGTCTTTAAAATTGCAATTGAATTTGGAATTTCTTGCAACTTGCCATGCATCGGGCGACTAATTTTTACTTGGAAAGCATGGGATGCATTCGATGGCTAGTTTTTTTTTTTTGTCTAATTCTAGCCCCGAATTTGGGTCAAACGATGCCAGATACTCGACAGCAGTTCAATATTTTATTTATTTATTTTCTTTTTAAAATTATAGTTCTAAGTAACTTCTTTTTATCTTTTTAGTTTTGATTAGAATTTTAATTTTAATTAATTCCTAATCCTTTTGGGTTTTGATTAGAATTTTAGTTTTAATAAATAGAGGAGTTTAGGCTTTAGTTTAAGATGATCTCTGTTATCATTGAAGACTCAGAAGAGGATTCGGGAGCGGCTCTTTGGGCTTCTTCTAAACCTTCTTTTTATTTATTTGTTTATTTTATGAGTAGTTAAGTCTTTTGTGACTAAGGCCTTCATTGAAGGTTGAAACTTTTATAACTATGGTTGTTTTTATTTAACTGAAGATTTTATCATTTATCTTCTTCTTGGTTAATTGTTATTATTTGTTCCTAATGCTTTTGATTTTCTGGCCAATTATTAATTAATGTTCATAAATTGTTTTTAGTGGTCGAAAGGTACTAGATTAAATTGGAGTCAAGGTAATAACAACATATCGTAAAATTGACTAGAGATAGATTTGGTTTCTTTGTGAGGTTTCTAATGAGTAAGAAACAAAAGTTAGGGAATGTCCATAGAGGTGTATGCAGTTTTGTTTCTTAAAATCACGGAGACATACGATTGGTTTATTAACAAGGCTAGGAGCTTTTCAACCAAGAGATGAGGTCTAGCTTATTCTCGGAAGTTCCACCGTAAGCTAGATCAAGAGTGAATCAAGAATAAATCAACCCTATGAATAAAATTAGGAGTAGACTGAAGTAGAGGTGCCTTAGTCCTTTTTTTATCATAAAATTTTCTTAAACTAGTTTTCTCTTATTTTTAATTTTCATTAGTTTTTAATTATTAGATACAAATAAATCACCTTTATTTATTTTTTGTTTAAGTTTGGTTAGAAGTAGACGAGTTCACCAGTTAGGTAGCAATCTTTGTGGGATGATCTTTATTCATCATTAATTACTTGCCTGATATTCGTATAACATCAAGTTTTTGGCATCATTGCCATGATTGTTTTTATCTAGTGTGGAATTTTAGTGCTAAACCCGAGTTAAAACCTTTGTATTTATTTTCTTGTCATTAAAAACTAAAAAAATTATTTTTAATATAATTCAATTTTATTTTTTCGTTAAATTTTTTTCAAGTGTTTTTATATTTTTAATTTTTTTAAAAACTTAATTTTAAAATTTTTATTCTTTTAATTTTTGTTTTTTATTTGTTTCATGCATACGTGAAGTTCTGCTAATAAAGACACCTTAAAGTTTATATCTAAAATTGAGACTTTTGCTCATTCTCATTGGAAGCGCAAAAACGAAGTCATCTACGAGATGACTAACTCATCCGAAGAATATTACTCTGAATCTAAGAGGGACAATTATAAGATGGCAAATCTAATGACTCTGAAGCATTATATCAAGCCAAAGATGGAGGGGTTTAATCCAGCAATAAACTGTTCAACAATCACGACTGCAACTTTTAAGATTGAACCAGCATACATACAAATGGTTCTAAATAGTCATTTCTTTGGGAAGCCACATCACAATCCGTAGTCTCACATTGAGAATTTTTTGGCAATTTGTGACATTTTTCAAATCTATGGAGTCTGTGTTTCAAAAAGGCTAAAACTTTTCCCTTTCTCTTTAAGGGATAAAGCTCGAGCATGGCTAAATTCTCTCCATTCAAATTCTATTGATTCTTGGGCTAAATTGCAAGAAGCCTTTTTAAATAAATTATTTTCTCCTATTAAGACTATCCAAATGCGATCTAAAATTTACAATTTTGTGTAGGAACCCATGGAGTCATTACATGATGCTTGGGAACATTTTAAGGAATACCTTAGAATGTGTCCACATCACGTGATGTAACTAGTAATGCAAGCACAAACATTCTGTAATGTATGTACTTCGGAGGTGAGATCATCACTAGATCTGGCTAGTGGAGGAGCTTTAAGTTGCTTGGAACTTAATACAGAAGATGGCGCTTAATAGTTCATAATCCAAGGGATCTTCCTACAAAAAAGTGGTAAGTGTGATGGAGGCAAATCGGAATGGAGGAGATGTGATGGCACAATTTGAAGCTCTTCATCGACAACTTGATGTATTACAAGTAGCTGGCATAAATAACCAATGCGAGCTCTGCTATGAAACCACTCTACAAGTCAATGTGGGCAAGGTAATATAGTAAATTCCAATTTTGAAACTAACAACGTTAACTTTGTTTGATAGAATAATGGAAGGAATGACCCATATGCTCCTACCTATAATCCTTGGTGGAGAAATCATCCTAACTATGGATGGAGACAGAACAATCCAATCCAGATGCAACGTCCACAAGAGAAGAGGACCAATTTTTAGGGATTAATGCTTCAATTCATGGAAAAAATCTCTGCCTCTTTGGAAAACCAAGAAACACTCTTCAAAGACATAGAGGTGGATAAGGAAAATATGAAGGCTGCCATAAGGAATCTTGAGGTACAAGTAGGGTAACTATCAGATGCCATGTTTAATAGATCTCTAGAAGCCATGTCAAGTAATACGGAACGGAATCTTAGAGAACTTTTAAGGCAATAACATTAAGGAGTGGTAAAACATTGAAAAAGGAGGAAGAAACTCCAAAGTTAGATTCAGAGGAAACTAAGGTGGAAAATAATGAGGTTCAGAACAAATAGACACAAAGAATTCAGCAGAAGGAAAAGGTAAGAAAGGTAAGTTTGAACACAATAATAATATTGATATTAATTCCCTTCCTTTTCCTAATACGACTAAATGCCAAATCATGGATTCAGACTTTAAAAAATTTCTTGAAGTTTTCAAGAAATTAGAAATTAATATTCCTTTTGTAGAAGAGCTAGCATAGATGTGACTAATGTAAAATACTTGAAGAATATATTGGCAAGCAAAAGAAGCTAAATGAATTTGAGAAAATTTGTTTGAATGAGGATTGTTCAGCGATTCTACAAAAAAAAATTGCCACCTAAGCTTAAAGATCGAAGGAGTTTTCAAATCCTTTGTTATATTGGTGATATTTTTTTTAGGAATATTTTATGTGATTTGGGGTATAGTATTAATTTGATGCCTTCCTCTGTTTATCAAAAACTTGGATTAAAGGAAATTAAAAACACTACTATGTCTTTAGAAATGGCTAACAAATCTAAAAAATATCTTAGAGGCATAGTAGAGGATGTTCTTGTTAAAGTTGATAAACTCTCTTTCCCTATAGATTTCGTTGTCCTTGACTTGTAGGATGATTCTGATATATCTTTAATTTTAGGTAGACCTTTTCTGAATACTAGTCGAGTTTTTATTGATGTAGAAAAGAGTCAACTAAGATTAAGGATTGGGGATGAATTTGTGATTTTGAATATGTTTGAATCATCAAAAAATTCTTCCAATGAAGAATCTTTACGTTCTTTAAATATCATAAATCTTTCTACAAGTGATTCATCTTCTAAAGTTGTCACAGGAAATTAAATCTGAAAAATGCATAAACCTTTAAAGGAAGAAGCGACACTTGTATCAGAAAGTAATGAAGAGAATGTAAAGAAAAATAATTTTGCACGTAAGGGCTAAAGGTTAAAGGAGAATGTGAAAGGGAGAAAAGCCATGAATGGAGAAGTTTATCTTCTCAAACATCCTCCTCGAACTTTTTTTATTTTTTATTTAGAGTCTTTTTCTTGTTAGAGGTTTAAGTTTTTTTTCTTAGTAATCTAAGTTTCTCTTAATTTACATTGATTTTTCTTAATCCTCCTAGTCCCAAAAAAATTTAAGAAATTTAAAATTCCCAAAAATTATTTTTCTTAATTTTTATGGTTAATATTTATAATTTTTTTGTAGGATCTGATCGAGCCTTAGAGAGCCTTCCGAATGACGACCCTAAACTGAACGAACTGTCTTGGACACATCTTTCTATTTGGCTAAGTTCTCTTACCCTTTTTTTTTATTTTAATACTTCTTGTTTTTCAACATTGGGGACAATGTTGAGTTTAAGTGTGGGGGTTGGCTTTCATTTTTGTGGGTATATTGAAAAAAAGAATTTGAAATAAAATGAAAGAAAACGTTTTCAATTGGAAGATGATTTATATTGAGGATTTCTTAGAATTTTTTGAATAAATTGAGATAGAGTGTGAGCTGCTAATATCTGAACTTGGTTAAAATAATTCTTGTATTCTATATCTTTTATAACTTTTGCATGACTTTTACTTGAGCACAGTTGGCCATGTTAGTGGTTAGTAAATTCTATACATTGTTTTTGAGTTGCATAAAGTTGATGGTTTTTTTATGACGTTCTAGAATTTATTTGATTATCTCTTGAGGCGAAATAGAAAGGTTTTTCCTTCCTTGACTTAGTGACGATGATCATAGACCTTTTTTAACCCGTTTGTGCTTTCAAGCCTATCTAAGGTTCAAAGTTTTACTTTCGTACCCTTATATATTATTTTCTTTCTTAAGTTACTTAAATATTGAACCTAAATTTCATAAAGAGTTTGATGATTAATTCTAAATTTTATCACTCTTTAGGACAATTTTTATTATTTTGGGAAGAGTTTTGTGTATGTAGTGAAAAGAGGTATAAAAAGGAACACCATGACTAGTTTGTTGAAAAGAAAAAGAAAGAGAAAAGTAAGGAAAAATATGGTGCAAAAAGCTTATAGGTCATGGTGAAAAAAGGTAAAATAAGTGCCAAGAAAAGAAAAGAAAAGAAAAAAAAATGGAATATATGAAAAGAATTTGAGGAAAAGAAGTATTGTGAATGAGGAGATATTGCTATAAAGTGGTTTGGTTCATGAAGTTTTTATTGGAAAAATATATGGAGCAAAAGCAAAGTTAGAAAATTTGTTGTAGTTCGATCGATTTTTGCAAGCTCTCTCTTCCTTTGATTTTGATTTTTTATCCTTCGTTTGTTAACTAATGCTCTAGCCTTATACTACAAGCTTAAAAGTCCTACTTGATCTAGGTTAAATTTGGGAAGCCTCGATTAGTGGAGAGATGGTATGAAGAGTAAACTTATTGAACTGTCATTTTTTTTTTTTTAAAAACTCAATCTCCTTTGTTGCGATTTGGAAATTTTGTCTAGTATTTATTTTAAATTTTCTAATGGCCAAAATAACAGTTTACACAAAATGTTGCTTTAGTTATGGAAGATAATTGAATACTTGTTTTGCTAAATCAAATTTGGAGAAAAGTTGTTTAATATTTATTTTGATGAATTTGAGATTTTGATGAAGGATGCTTAATTTGGATTTTTCTCTATTTTCTTAAGTTGCTTTGCTTGAGGACAAGCAAACATCTAGGTGTGGGGGAGTTGATAGATTGATATTTTCACTAGTTTTTGGGCTTAATTTGATATTTATTTTAGCTAAATTCTAGTGAAATTAAGTTGAATTTGAACAAATAACCTCCTTTATACTTTATTTGATTTGTAGGAAAAAATTGAAGATGAAGTAATTTTGGAGAACTAAAGTGTAAATAATAGAAGGAAATTAAAGGAAAAAAAGAGAAAAAGACAACAAAGTTCACGTGGGATGTCTTTAAATTTGCAATTCAATTGGCAATTTCTTGGAAGCGTGCCATGCATCCGACGGCTAATTTTTTTCGTCAAATTCTCGCATCGGATTTGGGTCAAACCGACATCAGATACTCAGTGGCAATTCAATTTTTTATTTTTGTTTATTTATTTATTTTTAATATGACCGGATGAGTTGATCACCATTGGATTTTAAGCTTGAACCAAGCACTAGAGCTCAAAGAAAGAAACTCAAGCTTCAAGAAGACAACGGCATGATTGCTTACGTGGAGGACACTTTGAAGAGCAAGATTGAGGAGCTTGATGGTCAAGGAGAGCCTCCCAAATAATTAACAATGTGCTCAATTGTTAAGGAGCAATCAAGGGAACAACTTGGGGTGAAAATTGGCTAAGCATTTGAAGGAATTCAATCTACTGTCATTGGAAGGGTTACCGTCACCAGTAGGTTTTTGGACGGGAGCCTTGTTGAAGAAAATAACTACCGACGATGGTAGGTCCTACCTTACCATCGCCGGTAGGTCTTTGGATGGGCAGAAATTTGAAATTCAAGTTGTTTTTCTAGCTTTTAACAAGGGGTTTATAGGTAATTCAAGTCATTAACCCCTTGTTTAGCTAAGGTTAATGTTTAGCCTATAAATACCTCATTATATATTGATTGTAACTAATGTTGAATGAACTTTGCTAAAATTATAAAGAGAGAATCTCTGGGTCTCTAGGGTTCTTCACCCTTGCTTAGTTAGTTCACTAAGGGTTAATATCCTTGGTAGTGGGCAATTGAATGCCTTAGGATGATGAGTCTATGGAATTCAATTGATCATCTTAACTCATTCTATTGATTGAGTCTAGAGTTCTTGTTTTTGATTCAATTGATTCTAGATCTTCTAGTTTGTGTGGTTGGGGTTTTGATGCTATAGTTTCCTCAAGGTTCTAGTTATCAATCTAGGAAGGAGTTTTGCCTCTCAATGTTGGGTTTATGAGGCTTAGATCCTCATGGTTTTCCATTAGAGTGTTGAAGCTACAAAATCCTCAATAGAGGTTTTTCAATCAAAGGAGGTGATCTTGGGAAGAATTTGGATCCAATTCAACAATCGAAAGAGGATTCATATCAAATTGGTATTAGAGCATCCTCCAATTGAAGTTGAAATTGATTTGTAAGTTGTTTAAATTTGCTTAAATTCAAAGAAAAACAATAAGTACTTGATGATCTATAAAAAAAACATATAAAAAGATCATGCAATAGTAGTACAGAAAAACTATTGCGAAAATCAAAAGAAAATTCAGCTGATATTTGTACGAATTTGTTGTTTAATTTTTCTGGATATGTTCTCCATTGAGTTTTGATTCATCTGAAATAAGTTGTGCTCAATTTGGAGTTTATTTGATTGCTCTATTGGCCTGAATTGTGGAATGTGATTCGGATTCGCGACTGCAGAAAAAGTGGTAATTAATCCGACCCTAATTTTTTATACTGATCCAATTCTTACGAAATGTGTGCTTAAATTTATCTTCTTCAAGTAAAGAATCTTCAAGAATTAGTCTCATCTATTTTTGATTCTTAGTTTGTGAGTTATTGTCATTTTAGTGTCAGAGTGTCATTATCCCCTGTTTCCTAGAAATTTTACTTTAGTACTCTTATGTTCTTTGCTTAACCTAATTGTTTTGATTTTCTTTGTTTTTGAATTCTACTTATTTCCTTGTGTGCTTCTAATCATTTGTTGATGATCAATTAAGTTTTTTGGCTCTTTTCCATAGATTATATTCTTTGAAACCCTTACCCTCAAGTGTTTGATATTTTGCCTCTTTGAACACTTATCCAACTAAGTGCTTTGATTGTTTGCTTGCTTTGGATTGATGCTCTTGGTTTGAGTTGGCTAAGAAGTTTGAAGGATCATATAGGGACTTGAGTGTTTAGTGATTGGAAAAGACAAGAGGGTGAGCCTATCTTGATAAAAGCCAATAAGAGTGTAAACACGAGTAAAATTGAGTGATTATCAAAGAGTGAAACACTTAGGGATTGATTGGGAGGTCCTTTGTTTTTGTTTCTTTATTTTAAATTGTAGGTTTAATAATGTCTATGGATGGTCATATGCCTACTCAATCTCATCAAGAAGGTACTAGTGATCCTTGAAGGATTAATGTTAATGAGACTTTAAGGTCTATGCAACAATCTATTGAAGGATTAGCAAGGCAATTCCAAAATACTGCTAGAGATGTTGAAGAGCTTAAGAAGGGCAAGAGTAGTGCTATAATGGAGCAAAGAGTTGGAGTTAATCTTAGAGGTTTCAGTTCCCCTCACCATCAAAGACCTTTTGATAATGTTTCTACTTATGGATACCATGACATGCCGGTTCAAAATTCTCATCCATTTTATGAAGGTGGATGTCAAGGAAGACTACACATTAGAGGTGGAAGAAGAGGAGTCTAGGAGGAAGAGGATACTATAGACCACAAGAAGAATTTCCAAGACATGAAGCATGTCATGATAACAACTTTATGAAGATCATGGAGATAATCCTAATGTTGGTCAAGCATACCATGATGGTTACTATGGTAATCAAACAAAGGGATAAAGCTCTTGATAAAATCAAGTGGAAGGTGCCTAGCTTCAAGGGGGAAAGTGATCCTAATGTCTTCCTAGATTGGGAGCGACAGGTAGAGAATCTATTCATGGTGAGAAGCTATAGTGACATTGTCAAGATGAAATTAGTCATTAGCGAATTTTCGTATTATGCACTTCATTAGTGGGAAATAATTGTTACTCAAAGGTTGAGAAATTGAAGGTAACTGGTAGGAACTTGGGTGGAGATGAAGACTCTCATGGAAGAAAGATTTGTACCAGAACATTATTATGGGGAGCTCCACTACAAGTTGATGGCTCTTAAGCAAGGAAACAAAAGTATGGAAGAATATGGGCAAGAAATGGAGTTGTAAACCTTGAGATTGAGCTTGGAAGAGGACAAGGATGCTTCAATTATTAGGTTTCTAAGTGGTCTCAATAGGGATATTACTAATCAATTAGAGTTATATCCTTAGACCACTTATGCAGATATGTGTCATTTGGCTACAAAGATTGAAAATCAAATGAAGAGAATTGGTTTCTCCAAAACTAATCTTCCTTCTTCAAGACTTCTTCAAGAAGTGTGGTACCAAAACCTCAAGCATCAACCTATAAGAGTTGGCCTAACAAAGAAGATACACCTAAGGTGGCTTTCAAAGGTCATTCTAAGCTTAAGGTGGAAGAGAAATGAAAGTTAATAACTAATCCAACAAGGTGCTTCAAGTGCTACGGAGTGGGGCATAATTGTCCTACCAAAAGAACTTTGGTTTTTAGACAGGATTTGAATGGTTGGATTGAGAAGAGTGATGATAATTGCCAAGAGGGTATTGTTGACAAAGATGAAAGTAGTGAAGACCAAGATATTGCCTCTTTTGAAGCCGATGATGAGGGTATGAGCTTGGTGACTATCAGATATGTGTCATTTGGCTACCAAGATTAAAAATCAAAGGAAGAGGATTGGTTTCTCCAAAAATAATCTTTCTTCTTCAAGAAGTGTGATACCAAAACCTCAAGCATCAACCTATAAGAGTTGGCCTAAGAAAGAAGATACAACTAATGTGGCTTTCAAAGATCAGTCTAAGCCTAAGGTGGAAGAGAAAAGAAAGTTAATCACTAATCCAATAAGGTGCTTCAAGTGCAATAGAGTGGGGCATATTGCTATAAATTGTCCTACCAAAAGAACTTTGGTTTTTAGTGAGGATTTGAATGGTTGGCTTGAGAAGAATGATAATTATTTCCAAGAGAGTATTGTTGACAAAGATGAAAGTAGTGAAGACCGAGATATTGCCTCTTTTGAAGCCGATGAGTAGAGTATGAGCTTGGTGACTATTAGAGCTTTGTCTACTCAAGTCAATGAGGAGGAAACTAGCATTCGAAGAGAAAACATCTTTCACACTAAATGCTTAGTGATAGGTAAGGTGGCTAACCTTATTATTGATAGTGGTAGTTACACTAATGTGACTAGCACTTATCTTGTTGAAAATTTGAATTTGCCTCTTATTAAGCATCCTAAGCCTTATAAGCTTCATTGGTTGAATGATAGCGGAGAAGTGAAAGTGAACAAACAAGTTCTAGTATATTACTAAAGGGTCTTATAATGATGAGATTCTTTGTAATGTGGCTCCTATTCAAGCGGCGCATTTGTTGCTGAAATGTCCTTGGCAATATGATAGAAGGGCTATTCATGATGGTTTGAAGAACACCTATACTTTTCAAAAGGATGGAAAAAAGTTCATACTGAATCCCTTGACTCCTAGTCAAGTCTTTGTAGAACAAAAGAAAATGAGAGAAAAAGAGAGAGTAGAGAGTGAGAAAAAGAAAAAGCGGGAAAAAGAATTGAGTGTGGAAAAACCTAGAGAGGAAAAATTGAAGAGAGACAAGAAAAAGAGTGATAGTTGCAAAGGAGAGAAAATATGCTTCTATGAAAAAATGAGTGAGGACATAGAGGCCATTGAAAAAAAAAGAGTTGGTGTTGCTTCTCTATTGCAAGGGAATATTTGTTTCTACTAATGATCATTTGTTTTCTTTGTCTAATGCCATAGTAAAGGTCATTGAAGAGTTCAAAGATGTCTTTCCCGAAGAGATGCCTAGTGGACTTCCTCCCTTAAGAGTGATTGAGCATCAAATTGATTTGGTACCCAGAGCGGTGTTGCCAAATAGACTGGCTTATAGAAGTACTCCCGAAGAAACCAAGGAGCTAAGAAGACAAGTTGAGGAATAGCTCTCCAAAGGATATATGAGAGAAAGCTTAAGCCCTTGTACCGTTTCCGTATTATTAGTTCCAAAGAAAGATGGTACATGGTGTATGTGTGTTGATTGTAGAGCCATTAATAACATAACTATCAAGTATAGGCATCTTATTCCTAGATTAGATGATTTCCTTGATGAGTTGCATGGTTCTCAAATATCTTAAAAGATTGATTTAAAATCGGGATACCATGAAATTAGAATGAGTGAAGGGGATGAATGGAAAACGGCTTTCAAAAGTAATTTTGTCTTTATGAGTGGCTAGTCATGCCTTTTGGTTTAACTAATGCTCCTAGTACATTCATGAGACTTATGCATCATGTGTTGAGGAATTTCATTGGTAAATTTGTTGTTGTCTATTTTGATGATATTTTGATCTATGGTAAAACTTATGAAGATCATTTGCATCACCTTAAACAAGTTTTGTTAGTTTTATAAAGTGAGAAGTTATATGCTAACCTTGGGAAATGTGAATTTTATTTGGAAAAAGTGACTTTCCTTGGTTATGTGGTGAGTTCTCAAGGCCTTCAAGTGGATTAAGAAAAGGTGAAAGCAATTCAAGAATGGCCTACTCCCAAAAGTGCATCCGAAGTGAGGAGTTTTCCTTGGTTGGCAAGTTTTCATAGGAGGTTCATGAAGGATTTTAGCACAATTGCTAGTCCTTTGACGGATGTTATAAAGAAGATGAATGGATTTGAATGGGAGGAGAGTGAAGAGAAGGCATTCAAGCTTTTAAAGGAAAGGTTGAGTAGTGCACCTTTACTTGCACTACCTAACATTGAGAACATATTTGAGATAGAATGTGATGCCTCGGGTCATTAGTGGAGTTTCGATGCAAGACAAGAGACCCTTGGCATACTTTAGTGAAAATTTGCCGGTGCGGCATTGAATTATGCAACATATGATAAGGAGCTCTATAGGCTTGTGAGGACATTAAAGCATTGGCAACATTATTTGTGGCCAAAGGAGTTCGTGGTTCATAGCGATCATGAGTCTTTGAAATTTCTCAAAGGACAACAAAAGTTAAACAAGAGCCATGCAAGATAGATGGAGTTCATTGCGACATTCCCATATATCATTCGTTATAAGATAGGTAAAGAAAACATTGTGGCCAATGCATTGTCAAGAAGGTACACTCTTATCTCTACTTTGCAAGCTCAAATTCTTGGTTTTGAAATGCTTAAAGAAATCTATGCTAGTGACCAAGATTTTAAGGATATATTTGAAATTTGCTTACTTGTGCCTAGTGATAAGTACTTTATTCATGATGGTTTTCTTTTTTGTGAAGTTAAATTATGCATTCCATCTTGTTCTATTAGATTGTTTTTGGTAAAAGAAGTTCATTTTAGTGGCTTAATGGGACATTTTTGCATTGTTAAAACCTATGATATCTTGCATGAGCATTTCTATTGGTCTCACATGAGAAAATATGTTGAAAATTTTGTTAAAAATTGGTTAGATTGTAAAGGGATAAATCTACTTCCTTGCCTCATAGTCTTTATACTCCTTTAGATGTGGCTAAAGTTCCTTGGATACGGATTTTATTCTTGACTTGTCTAAATCATCTAAGGGTATAGATGCTATCTTTGTGGTAGTAGATAGGTTTTCTAAAATGGCCCATTTCTTATCTTATAAGAAAACCGATGATGCTAGTAATGTAGCAAACTTATTCTTTACTTGGGCGGTACGGTTCCATGGAATTCTAAGAACCATTGTTTCGGACTGTGACACTAAATTTCTTAGTCATTGTTGGTGTGCTTTGTGGAGGAAACTTGCTACTAACTTATTGTATTCTACAGCTTGCCATCCACAAACCGATGGTCAAATGGAGGTGGTGAATAGGACTACTGGGCAACTTCTTAGGGCCATCTTTAAGAAGAATTTGCGCTAATGGGAAGAAGTTATTCCTCACATTGAGTTTGTTTACAATAGAGCTAAACATTCTACGACTTCTTTTACTCCTTTTGTGATTGTTTATGGTTTTAATTTATTGAGTCCATTTGATTTGGTTCCTTTGCCTATAGATCATGTTGTGAGCTTGGATGGAAAACGGAAAGTGGAGCTTGCCAAGTCCATTCATACTAAAGTACATGAAGCTATTGAGTCTAACAACAACAAGTTGGTGCTAAACAAAATATTAGAAGGAAACATGTTGTGTTTGAACCCTGTGATTAGGTTTGAGTTCATCTTCGGAAAGAATGTTTTCTTTCTCAACCGCAAGGGAAAGCTTGATTCTCGTGGCGATAGACTGTTTCAAGTTCTTGAGCGTTTTAATTATAATGCCTATAGATAGATTTTTTTTTTGTGACTATAATGTTAGGCGCCACCTTTAATATTTCTGATTTATCTCATTTTGATGTAGGTGAAGATTCGAGGATGAATCTTTTCAAAGGCGGGGTGGATGATATGAACTGGACGAGTCAATCACCATTGGATTTGAAGCTTGGATCAATCACAGGAGCTCAAATGAAGAAGCTCAAGCTTCAAGAAGACAACGACATGATTGCTTATGTGGGGGACACTTTGTAGAGCAAGATTGAGGAGCTTGATGGTCAAGGAAAGCCTCCCAAGTTGTTTACAATGTGTTCAATTGTTAAGGAGTAATCAAGTGAACAATTTGGGGTGAAAATTGGCTAAGTGTTTGAAAGAATTCACCCTATCGTCGACAACAGGGTTGCCCTTATTATCGCCGGTAGGTTTCTGGACGGGAGCCTTGTTGAAGACAATACCTACTGCCGACGGTAGCTCCTACCCTACCCTTACCGGTAGGTTTCGAGATGGATTTTTCTTAGCCTCTCTCTTAAGCGGGAAGTTATAGTTCAAGTTGTTAGGGGTTTATAGGTAATTCAAGCAATTAATCACTTGTTTAACTAGGGTTAATGATGAGCCTATAAATACCTTATTATACTTTGATTGTAACTAATATTGAATGTATTTTGCTGAAATTATAGAGAGAGAATCTCTTGACCTCTAGGGTTCTTCATTCTTGCTTAGTTAGTTCACTAAGGGTTAATATCCTTGGTAGTGAGCAATTGAATGCCTTAGGATGATGAGTCTATTGAATTCAATTGATCATCTTAATTCTTTCTATTGATTGAGTCTTGAATTCTTGTTCTTGATTGAATTGATTCTAGGTCTTCCATCTATGTGGTTGGGGTTTTTGTTGGAATCCGTAGGCAAAAACAAAGTAAAATAAAACTACGGAAATCCACCCACAGTATCTGCACATACTAGAAAAACCGATTGGATAGAAATTACCTCAATGTTTAGATTGTTCGTTGTGGAGGCGCTACTTTGTACGCTTCACCGTCTACTGGTATCCACGCGACGAACTCCTCTGCAAGCGATCGGGATGCTAGCCCCTTCTGTATTCTGAAAACTATTCAGAACTGATCCTGACTATCTGGTAATCGGTCGTATTTCGAAGAGAGGAGGCTAGATACTATATGGCCGTTCTAGGGTTTAGGGTTTTGTTTTTCTTTAATCAGATAAAGGACGGCCACCAAGAAAAGGTTAACATAACCTTTTATAGGTGTCAATATCAAAACCCTAACTGTCATCTAATGACAGTTTAATCTCGTCTGTCTATTCCTATAATCATCCAATGGTTGGATGAGTAATATTAAGTAATTAATTTTATTTATTCGATTAAATAAAATATATTACTTATTAACCTACCAGAAAATACAATATGGAATCTGATTCCTCTTTTGTATACGTTCAACGAATCTGGACACAATCTAGATTCATTGAACGTGGACATTATGCTCACAAGATCGTCTATGCGTGTGACCCTGTAGGTTCACTTAACGTTGGCAGTGAATGGAATAATGTCTAGGACATTTATTCACAAAACATAAGCGGCCTCTAGCAAGACATTATGCTTACCCAAGTTAAGTAAATGTAGTAATAACCTAGTATCAGATTTAATATTTAGTCCTTTTGTCACACGATATCTTAATTAAGTATAAGGCATGGATCAAGTCATTCTTATAAAACTTAATTAACCATTTACTTGATCACCAGGCAGACTGTTTCAATAAATAATATTAATAACACCTTATTAATACCTATTTGAGCATGGCCATGCGTATTTTCCAGTCTTCCTTATCAAGGGGCCCATGGATATCTCTCTCTAAAAAGAGAGGGACAAATCCCTTTCACTATTTCCAATAATCAAGCCATGACGAGAAAATAAGCCAACCAATAATCATAATGATCACCTAATTAAAAGTGATGTTTGACTATGTCAAAACATATTTTTCTCCCCATGCAAGAAACATTAGAAACATTAGGTCGAAGGACACCAAATATAAAACTGAGAAGAAATACTTATAACTTAAACCTATGCAATATTTCTTCTTCACTTTGGGTCATGTCCAATACAATATTCTTAATATGTATTTATGAATTGATTTTATATCTCATATTCATGATCAGTAAAACTTGACCATCAATCAACTTCACACTAGTTTACAAGATGTAATAAACTTGGGGCAAATAAGAATAGTATTTTATTAGTTATAAGGGTTTTACTATCAAGTCACATACTTGATGACCAAGAGCATAAAATACAATTCAAAAATACATGCTTCATAAATCATAAATGTGAGTCAATTGGTCTTAGTGCATATACTAACAATCTCCCACTTGCCCTACCACCAATTTGACATGACTCTCAAACCCATTGACCTAGTATGACTCTCATGCTTAAGTTGTGGCAGTGGCTTTGTCAATAGATCTGCGACATTGTCATTGGTGTCTACTTTGCAAATTTTAACATCTCTCCGCTCAATAATTTCTCGAATGCGATGGAAACGCCTGAGAATATGTTTGGATCGTTGATGAGATCTAGGTTCCTTTGCTTGTGTAATGGCTCCTGTATTATCACAATATAGGTCCACTGGGTTCACAATGCTAGGAATTACACCTAGTTCTGTGATGAACTTTCTGATCCAAACTGCCTCCTTGCTGCATCAGAAGCAGCCACATACTCACCCTCTGTAGTAGAATCGGCCACGGTATCTTGCTTTGAACTCTTCCAGCTCACAGCACCTCCATTCAAACAAAACACAAATCCAGATTGCGATCTAAAATCATCTACATCGATCCCGAAAGCTAGCATCCGTGTAACCATTTACAACAAGCTCTCCTTCCTGACCTCCGTAGATCAAAAACATCTCTTTAGTCCTTCTTAAGTACTTGAGAATGTTTTTTACTGCAGTCCAATGCGGTTCACCAGGATTTGACTTGAATCTGCTAGTCATGCTTAATGCATACGAGACATCTGGGCGAGTGCATAACATGGCGTACATGATAGATCAAATTGCGGAAGCGTAAGGAATCTTACTCATGCGTTCTGTATCCTCCCTTGTGGTAGGACTTTGAGACTTACTGAGTTTAATGCCATGTGACATTGGCAAGAATCCTCTCTTAGAATCTTGCATACTGAACCTTTTCAGTACCTTGTCAATATATCCACTCTGACTTAGGCCAATAAGTTTTTTAGATCTATCTCGATAGATCCTAATGCCTAGAATATAGGCTGCTTCGCCTAAATCCTTCATTGAAAAACACTTCCCCAACCAAGTTTTTACACTTTGCAAAGTGGGGATGTAATTCCCAATTAACAAGATATCATCGACATAGAGTACTAAGAAGACTACTGCATTTTCTGTAACCCTTTTGTAGACACAAGGTTCATCATCATTCTTGATGAAATTGAATTCTTTAATTACTTCATCAAAACGAAGATTCCAACTTCGAGATGCTTGCTTCAAGCCATAAATGGATCTTTGAAGTTTACACACTTTACTAGAATTCGAAGGATGAATAAAACCTTCAGGTTGTGTCATATACACATCCTCCAGTAGGTTTCCATTAAGAAAAGTAGTTTTAACATCCATTTGCCATATTTCATAATCATAATATGCTGCAATGACAAGTAGAATTCTAATTGACTTAAGCATTACAACTGGAGAAAAGGTTTCATCATAGTCTATGCCATGAGTTTGTCTATACCCTTTTGCTACCAATCGTGCTTTGTAAATGTGCACATTGCCATCCATGTCAGTTTTCTTTTTGAAAACCCATTTACACCCTATGGTCTTGCAACCTTCAGGTGGATCAATCAAAGTCCAAACTTGATTATCATGCATGGATTGCATTTTTGATTTCATAGCCTCTAGCCATTTGCTAGATTCAGGACTATGAATAGCATCTTGGTAGGAATTAGGTTCACCTTTATCAAAAAGATCAATATTATGATCCTCAAACACAAGAAATCCATATCTCTGTGGTATCTGAGAAATCCTACTAGACCTTCTTGGCCCTTGTGTCAAAGGTTCAAGCTCAGTATGAATACGTGAGTCCAACTGAGTATCCATACTCGGTTCAGAAATGGTCTGCTGTCCTTGAGCTTCTTCAAGATGGATTCTACTCCCACTGACTCTTTTGGAAACGAATTCCCTTTCAAGGAAAATTCCGTTCCAAGCAACAAACACTTTGTTTTCAAATGGAAGATAAAAGTAGTATCCTTTAGTTTCCTTAGGATATCCCACAAACAGACACTTATCAGATTTGGGTGCTAGTTTTTCAGATAATGATAGCTTCACATAAGCATCACATCCCCAAATTTTTAGAAATGCTAAACTAGGTTGTTTCCCGGTCTATATCTCATATGGTGTCTTCTGAACAGTGTTAGATGGAACTCTATTTAATATGAATGTAGCAGTTTCTAGAGCATAACCCCAAAAAGAAATTGGAAGATCTATTTGACTCATCATAGATCGAACCATATCCAATAGAGTTCTATTTCTGCACTCAGACACACCATTCCATTGTGGTGTTCCTGGTGGAGTTAATTGTGATAATATCCCACAATTTTTTAGATGTTCGTCAAACTCTTGGCCTAAGTATTCACCACCTCGATCTGATTGAAGTAATTTGATACTCCTTCCAAGTTGATTCTGTACTTCATTTTGAAATTCCTTAAACTTTTGAAAGGAATCAGATTTATGTTTCATTAGATAGACATAACCATATCTACTGAAATCATCTGTGAATGTAATGAAATACTGAAAACCTCCTCTGGCTTGTGTGTTCATTGGCCCACATACATCAGTATGTATAAGTTCCAATAAATCGGTAGCCCTTTCACTTTGCCCTGTAAATGGACTTTTAGTCATTTTTCCCAATAAACAAGAATCACATTTTTCATAAGACTCAAGGTCGAATGAAGATAAAAGTCCATCTTGATGGAGTTTTGATATGCGTTTCTCATTTATATGGCCCAAACGACAATGCCAGAAGTAAGTTTGATTTAAATCATTCGATTTAAATTTCTTTGTATTTATGTGATAGATGGGCTTACTAATGGAATCATATAGGTTAAGAATGTAAAGTCCATTACATAAAGAGGCATCCCCATAGAAAATACCATTTTTATAAATAGAACTTTTACCATTCTTAGTATTAAACTCAAAACCATCAATATCCAAACAAGAAACCGAAATGATGTTCCTACTCATAGCAGGAACATAATAACAATCTTTAAGTTTAATTATAAGCCCAGTAGGCAAAAGTAAATCAAATGTCCTTACAGCTACAGCAGCAACTTTTGCTCCATTTGCAACTCGTAGGTCCACCTCTCCCTTTGCCAAAGATCTACTCCTTTTGAGTCCCTGTACATTTACACAAATGTGAGCTCCACATCCGGTTCTAATAACCATGAAGTAGGAGTAGACATATTAATTTCTATAACGAAAATACCTGAAGCGGCAGTCTCACTGGCCTTTTGCTTCTTCTTTTCTTCCAAGTAGAGCTTGCAATTCCTCTTCCAATGACCAGGTTCATTACAGTGGAAGCAAGTCCCTTCCTTTGGTGGTTTAACCTTGGGCTTGGGCTTCTGCTTGCCTTTACCCTTTTTGGCCATATCCTTTCCCTTTCCCTTTCCCTTTCCCTTGTTCTTCTTGAACTACCCCTTCTGAACCATCAGAACATTAGGAGTAGACTTCCTAATGTTTTGTTCAGCCTGCTTGAGCATCCCGTGCAATTCATTTATGGACTTTTCCATATTATGCATATTGAAGTTCATGACAAACTGATCATAGTCAGAGGTCAAAGAGGCCAAGATCATATCAGTAGCCAAGTCATGACTTACAGGTGCTCCAAGTTTTTCAAGCTGATCAAAATACCCTTTCATCTTAAGGAAATGAGCACTAACTGAAGTGCCAAGGGTCATTTTGCAGCTATTCAACGCCTTAGTGGTAAGATATCTTTATTGACGTGCCTGTTCTTGGAACATTTCCTTGAGCTGTTTTATCATCTCATAAGCCTCAACTTCCTCGAATTGCTTTTGAAACTCAGATTCCATCGTAGCCAACATGAGACATGTCACATCGTTAGAATCATCCTTGTGCTTACTATAAGCATCCTTTTCGACTCTAGGGGCATTGTTAGCTGGTTGATTAGGGATAGGGTTCTCAAGTACACATAGCTTTTTTTCTTGTTTAAGGACAATCCTTAAATTTCGTGCCCAATCAAGAAAGTTAGTCCCACTAAGCTTATTGTTTTCAAGCACGGATCGCAACGATGTGTTTGAATTGTTTGAGGCCATTATCTACATAGAATTTGCAAAGTAAAATTAAATAAATGAAGCATTAAATTTTCCCTGAAATATTCAACACTTGATATAAATCATGGGTATAAAAATTAATTTTATTCTAATCATAAGTAAGCTTGGCTTAACACCCATAATTAGAGAAAAATGTATTAATGGGATTTACATCTACATATACCGGCAAAATCCCATATGATGTCCTAGGCTCAAAACTGTTTTGATAGCCTAGTTAAGCCAAACCATTCCAAGCATATGGAAATCACCATTTTCCATCTTCCCCTACGTAGGTAACCATTTATCTCTTGCTTTGGCAATGAGACAAAATGATGATCCAAGCATGGAGAAGTGCTTATGATCATGGAAGGCATTTTACGACTTAATTTTTTTTACACGGTTTCAAAAACCTTCTTCCTTTTTATTTGTATATTATTTCACAAAACATATATAAAAAATAAAAGGAAATAAACTAAACATCACATGCATAATATATATACATCAAATAAAACGTGTCATAGCATGGCCCCAATCCTATATTGACTTCCACGAGCCTCATGGAAGTCAAAGGTCAATCTAGGTAAGTGTTCATCTCCATGAGCTTGCCTCCAATGTCTTGACCTTCTAATCTTGTTACATAGGACGGAAAACGTATAGGAATAGGAAATAAAATTAACCTATTCTAGTAAAGCTTGATAATATTACATCAACGAAAATGACATGCAGGCCGTATTTAAAAACATACAACCCATTAACAAAATAAGCCAATCAATCACAAGAGGTAAAGGGCCATGCTATGCACCATGCATCTAAAGATAGGAAGAAACATGGAAAGAAACAACAAGTGGGTTCCGGGGCCGAAGCCCCGGAAGAAAACGGCGGTCCCGCTTTCTGCATATTAGTTTAACAATTAAATTGCACAGATTACAGACTGTACGCCAAACAATTTGGCAGTAACAACATTCTGTTTAATTAATCGCATTAATAAGTAAAACAGAATATGATATATGTGAATCCTATAATTCAATTTACTCTGATTATTACACTAATCAGAAACCTTACTATAAGGCCGATTGAAAACAACATATGTAATCAAAGCGGTAACAGATAAAATCAGTAAAACTAGTATGTACGAGGCTCTGATACCACTGTTGGAATTCGTAGGCAAAAACAAAGTAAAATAAAACTACGAAAATCCACCAACAGGATCTGCACATACTAGAAAAACCGATTGGATAGAAATTACCTCAATGTTTTGATTGTTCGCTGTGGAGGCGCTGCTTTGTACGCTTCACCTTTTACTGGTATCCATGCGACGAACTCCTTTGCAAGCGATCGGGATGGTAGCCCCTTCTGTGTTCTGAAAACTATTCAGAACTGATCCTGACTATCTGGTAATCGGTCGTATTTCGAAGAGAGGAGGCTAGATATTATATGGCCGTTCTAGGGTTTAGGGTTTTGTTTTTCTTTAATCAGATAAAGGACGGCCACCAAGAAAAGGTTAACATACCCTTTTATAGCTGTCAATATCAAAACCCTAACTGTTATCTAATGACAGTTTAATCTCGTCCGTATATTCCTATAATCATCCAACGGTTGGATGAGTAATATTAAGTAATTAATTTTATTTATTCGATTAAATAAAATTAATTACTTATTAACCTACCAGAAAATACAATATGGAATCTGATTCCCCTTTTGTATACGTTCAACGAATCTGGACACAATCTAGATTCATTGAACGTGGACATTATGCTCACAAGATCGTCTATGCGTGTGACCCTGTAGGTTCACTTAACGTTGGCAGTGAATGGAATAATGTTCTAGACATTTATTCACAAAACATAAGCGGCCTCTAGCAAGACATTATGCTTACCCAAGTTAAGTAAATGTAGTAATAACCTAGCATCAGATTTAATATTTAGTCCTTTTGTCACACGATATCCTAATTAAGTATAAGGCATGGATCAAGTCATTCTTATAAAACTTAATTAACCATTTACTTGATCACTAGGCAGACTGTTCCAACAAATAATATTAATAACACCTTATTAATACTTATTTGAGCATGGCCATGCATATTTTCCAGTCTTCCTTATCAAGGGGCCCATGGATATCTCTCTCTAAAAAGAGAGGGACAAATCCCTTTCACTATCTCCAATAATCAAGCCATGACGAGAAAATAAGCCAACCAATAATCATAATGATCACCTAATTAAAAGTGATGTTTGACTACGTCAAAACATATTTTTCTCCCCATGCAAGAAACATTAGAAACATTAGGTCGAAGGACACCAAATATAAAACTGAGAAGAAATACTTATAACTTAAACCCATGCAATATTTCTTCTTCACTTTGGGTCATGTCCAATACAATATTCTCAATATGTATTTATGAATTGATTTTATATCTCATATTCATGATCAGTAAAACTTGACCATCAATCAACTTCACACTAGTTTACAAGATGTAATAAACTAGGGGCAAATGAGAATAGTATTTTATTAGCTATAAGGGTTTTACTATCAAGTCCCATACTTGATGACCAAGAGCATAAAATACAATTAAAAAATACATGCTTCATAAATCATAAATGTGAGTCAATTGGTCTTAGGGCATATACTAACAGTTTTGATATCTTAGTTTCCTCAAGGTTGTAGTTATCAATCTTGGAAGGAGTTTTGCCTCTCAGTGTTGGGTTTATGAGGCTTAGATCCTCATATGTTTTCCATTGGAGTGTTGAAGTTACAAAATCCTCAATGGAGATTCTTACATAAAAGGAGGTGTTTTTGTGAAGAATTTGGATCCAATTCAACAATCAAAAGAGGATTCATATCAAATTTCTTTTTAGAAATTTTTAATAATTTTAGAATTATAGTTTTAAATAACTTTCAATTCCCTTTTTAGTTTTGATTAAAATTTTAGTTTTTAGTAATTTCTTAATCTTTTTTATTAATTTGTAACCTCTATAAATAGAGGAGTTTAGCCTTTTTTTAAATGATCTCTCTTATTATTGAAAACTCAGTAGAGGATTCGGGAGCGGCTCTCTGGGCTTCTTCCAAACCTTCTATTATTTATTTATTATGAGTTACTAAGTCTTTGTGACTAAGGCCTTCTTTGAAGGTTGCAACTTTTATAAATTTGGTTGTTTTTATTTAATTAAAGATTTTATTTTTTATCTTGTTCTTGGTTAATTGTTATTATTTGTTCTTAATGCTTGCGATTTTCTAGCCAATTGTTTCATGTTCCTAAATTGTTTTTAGTTGTTGAGAGATACTAGATTTAATTGAATCATGGTAATAACAATATTGTGTAAAACTGAATAGAGATAGATTCGGTTTCTTTGTGCGGTTTCTAATAAGTAGGAAACGAAAGTTAGAGAAGGTCCACAGAGATGTATGCAGTCTTGTTTCTTAAAATCATGTAGAGATACGATTGGTTTATTAGCAAGGCTAGGAGCTTTTCAACCTAGAGATTGGTCTATCTTATTCTCGAGAATTACACCGTTAACCAGATGAAGAGTGAATCAAGAATAAATCAAACATAGGAATAAAAGGAGTAGACGGGATTGTGGGTGCCTTCGTATGTTTTTTTATCATAAACTAGTTTTCTTTTATTTTCATTATTAATTTTCATTAGTTTTTAATTATTAGATACAAACAAATCACCTTTATTTATTTTCTGTTTAAGTTTGGTTAGAAGTAGACGAGTTCACCAATTAGATAGCAATCCTTGTAGGACGATCTTTATTTATTATTATATTACTTGCCTGATATTTGTATAATTGCAAATTTTTTCAACATCATAAAATTATTTTGAAACTTTAGGATGAAGATTTAGGATGCAAGCCAAAAGAGTTATTCTATCATTGTTATGTTGTGAATGGTGTTCTCAAATGCAAGTAAAAAAAAAAAAAATAATGGTAACTTGTTTTTTTCCTTAAAAATATTTCTTATTTTTGTGTTTAATGTTACTATACTTAAACTTAGTTTCTTACTCGTATAGGATAAGTATGACCAAGCCATTGCTGAGTGTGGGTTGTGAAGTTGATAAAAAATGTGTAATAGATTGAAACTGTTGGAATTGAAAAAGGCCGTATATACAAACTTGGGAATTTGGCGCCCTCCATCAATTCATCTAGAATAAGCTATGAGGTATGTCTTTTAATTTTCTAGTTTAGAGTAAAGTTTTGAAGTTATGAATGTGTATAAGATGATTCTTGGATTATAATGGTTTCGATGGTGTAATTGAACCTCGTTAGATGTTACTATATTTGTATACTTGGGTTTGATATTTTCTATAGTGTTTCGAGAAAGTGAATGATTTGTTAGACAAGTTGAGTCAAAATAGACTATTATATGTATATGTTTATTCTTGTTAATGCAAGTGTATATAAAGATAGGTAGAACTTGAAGCCTATGTAATGTTCTTTTTTCCTCTATTATTGCCCCATCCTTTTTTTTTTTTGGATAAATATGCACTCAGTCTTTGTATTTCATCTCCTGGGTCAAAAGGTACAAAGAGCAAGTGCTAGCTCTATCAGAGGAGCCTTATCTTCACTTCTTGTTATTGCCTCCCCTTAAGTTATTAAAATGTTTCTGTTTCATCTGTTCTTGTTGTTAATCTTACATCTAGTTTATATTTGTGTATAGGTCCGTCATTTTTGTTGAATGCTAATTGTTAAATTTTTATTTCAGGATTCAGAACAATCAAATTTAAGATCTGTGGAGCATGAAAAATTGTTGAATAGGATCGAGACATAAAGAGACTAGAATATGAGTTGGAACTGATCAAAACTTTGGTACATAGATTGTTGTCACAGGGAAGCATTGAATCCCAGGATGGAATTACTCAATGCCCCAACCAACAATATGTATTTTTTTTTTTTTGGGCATATTTGTTGGTTGAGAGTATGTTTTGAACATTGGATCAAGAAAAAGATATGTTTTGAACTATTAAAAAGTTAAATTTGAGCTTGTAGCTCATCAGGTGGCATTTTATTATTATGTTTTTGGATTTGAGAGTTGATTTAGGATAATATTATTAGCTTCTGTGTATATTTTGATAACGATGGTGAATTTCTTTTTAGTTAGATACAGATTATTGTTAAATTTTTGACATGCCCAACTTTTCTTGTTAATATAGGTTTCAAAATATAATAGCAATATTGTTGTGAAACTGGTCCCAAAATTTTATTTTAAAAAAAAAAAAGTTCTCGAAGTAGTTCTAAAGTTTTAGCAAATGAAAAAAAAAATTTGTCCCAAGGTTTGTTCCAAAATTTAATCAAAAGTAAAAAATCCTTCCAAATTTGGTAACAACCCAAAAAAAAAAAAAATAAATAAAAAGAAAAATTTGTGTCAAAATTAGTCCCAAATTATTTGGTGCGGAATGGATTGGTGCCAAGTTGAGAAGGAATTGGAATCTTGATGCCATGGTCAGTTACCGAATTTGGGACAGATTTGGAAACGGATTTGGCAGCAAATCTGCATTTTTCTTGTACTGTATAAAGTGCTAACAAAGGAGTCCAGACCGAAAGGCAGTGAGTGTACTTATATATAATTATAAATTTATATATATGATAAAAATTTTAATAAAAAAAGTTTAGAATAGTTATCCATCAAACTATCTTAGCATGTCAATAATAAAAAGAAGTTCCAAAACATATGTAAGAAAAAAATTTTGGTCAATGCTTATGTAAAAGAGAATTAAGTGGACCAAACAAAATGAGTATGAAGACGGAAAGGAAAAAAATAAAGGATATTAGTTAAACTAAATTCAAAGCTAAACTATAAGTGAAGCCTAATATTTAAGCTCTATTCGAATTGTGCTTCAATCTAAATTTTTTTCACTTGGATCTCTTCTCTCACAAACTATTTAGCTTCGTGAAAGTAAAAAAGAAAAAGTTCACAACTAAAAATCAATTGAAATAAGGACTAAAAGTATTCTTGCAATCCGATTGACTTCAGAGTTAAAGATTGACATAAAAAAAATTATTGAGTCCCTAAAATTGTTAAGATTGAGATAAGTGGAGTCACAGTTGAAAATAGAGGTAGATGCATGTTTTACTTAATAGACTATATCACTTAGAAGTTTTCCATTTCAATGGAGTCTTGTATCCGCACTTAAGCAAATATGATTCGTCTCAAACGGTTAATTAAACTCCATTTCACCCCAACCATGTTATGAGCATCATAGTCTCCCAAAAGAGTGAAGTATGTCTTAAATAGGATTCGAACCATATCACACAAACACAGATAATAAACTCAGATATATTAGTCGCACTATAAAATTATGGGAAAATTGACCTTTGATGGCACACATTAAATGTCATAAAAAGTCACTTAAATGTACGAAACGTCATTTGTAACACTTATGCGATATTTTATGAAAATAATACTGAAAGTAGTGTAATTCTTTTCGTACACACTATATATTGGCAGCACAACTTATATACACCTATCTAATGGCATATATATTGAAAAATATGGCATTTTTTGTAAAATGTTTTTAAAAAATTTAATTGTATTAGATGAAATAAATTTTACTTTATTAAAAATTAGAAATCCCAAGCGAAGTCAAGTACATGACAATATCCTAACCTACATATTAACTATAATTATTAATTACATTAGGTTAGCTTTGAACAAGCAAGCTCCTATATTAATACATACATTTTTATCATAATTTCTTAACAATTTTTTTAATATTATATATTAATAAATTAAAACTTAATTAAATTTTTATTATTTCTAATGTATTCAGTTAAATAATTCTTCTTTATTAAATAATAAAAAATAATTTTTTATACATATATAAACACTAAACTTTTCATATTAAAAATATTTCAAAAATAACATATGCACCATTTAGGTAAAAGAAATTTCTATCACTAGAAAGATTTATAAATTAATATTTTGAGAAATTAGCTATAAATACTCTAGTAATTTTTATTTTTTTTCTCTTCATATCCTAAATGTTTATTTTAATTTTTTATGTCCTCAAATATTTTTTGATTTGCTTATTATTATAATTATGGTGAAAAATGACAGAATTCGGTGTTGGTGAACACATCCCATTCACGTACATACTATTTTACGTTTTCTTTTAAACTTTTTATGCCTTCAAATATTTTTTTAGGTATGTATTGTTATAATTATAATGAATGACGACAGAATCTAATGGCGTTGAGCACGCTCCACTCACGTACACCCTTAAAAAATACTTCAAAAGTACGTCAAAATTTGATCTTTTTTAGTATGCAGGTGAGTGGGACATGCTCCCTGCCACCGAATTTCTCCGTTCTTCACCATAATTATAAGAATATATAAATAAAAAAATTTTAATGATATATATGTGCGTATATGAAAAGTATTGAATAAATATACAAATTTAAACAGTACCTTATTTATTTTTGTGTATATCTTTAAAGATTTCTTTATACTCTATATGAAATTTAAGAGAATTGGACTAACTGGTCTTTTTGACCCTTTTCAAACTCAAAAGGCTTTATTTAAAAAATGGGTCATGCATTTTATATGCTGACTTTTGAATTAATATATATATATATATATAGAGAGGTCAAATGTATTGAATCCAAAATGAAAAGCCTGATGTTTTGTTTCATCCGTGTTTCTTGGATCCAATAGTTAGATTTCTCATTTTGAGAGTTATTCATCCCACAAGGAATATTAATTCTTCATTGCATGAAAAATCTTCATTATTAAGTCCAAACATCCAAGGATTCAGAAGTTGTTTAGCACATGTACTAAATAAAATTGTCAGCACCAAAACAAATCGAAGTTAATTTGGATATGGATTAATTATTTTGAAATTCTATGTAAATTTCTCACCTTACGGTCATATTTAATTATTCATTCTCAAAAACCATACTCAATCCAATTACAATAATATTAAACTTGCACTAATTAGTTAGAAAATTTGTTCACGAGATTCATGAGTTTTCTTGCACTAATTAGTTAGAAAATTTGTTCAGGATATTCATGAATTTTCTTTGTGACGCGAGATCCAGCATTTTAAAATCATCTTAAGGTGTACTATTATTTTCTTTTCTTTTAAAATTATTCACGAGAATCATTGATTAAGCTAGTATTGACCAATTATTTCGTAATTAAATACAGTATTTGTTCAATCTGACCATTGGAATTTCTCATATAAAGAGTTATTTTTCAATTGTTGAAGAAAAATACGTCTAATTACTATTACAAAATACTAATTACTATTACACAACCACAAATCAGCGAAAAAATAAAAAGAAAAATACAGAAGATTCAATCTTCAAGAACAGTAACAGTAAATATATATATATTAAAGGCAATATGCAAAAGTAACACCCGGTTAATATCAAAAGAAAACCCAAATGAACAAAGAGATGTTCCAATTACTATCGCTGCGGTGAAATCGGCGGCGGAAAATCAAAGAGATGACCGAGGAGGTGAAACCGAACGGTCACCCGAAATGCAAACGGTCGCCAAGCAGCGGCAACGCCGCGTCGAGGCGCCAAAAGTAAGCAAGGGAATGATCGAGTATTATAACCTCAGAAATGGCCTCAGCCGTGACGGAAGTCACCGGCAGCCAATCAAAGGTGATAAAGAAGGCCGACAAATAAAAGATACACATAGAACACCGGTACAGAGAGAGGGCAGGAGCGGTGGCACCAAAGAAAGGAGAAACAACCAGAGAGTCCAGAGGGACTCGAAAGACAGAGGAGTGAATAAAGAGACGGTCAAGACGAGGAGAGGGAGAGACTGATAGGAAATCAAGGAGACAGGAGAATAAAACGAGGGGGCGTGCGCGGGTCGCCAACCCGACGGCCAGGGTGGCCAACCCGAACCGACCTGGGCATCCCTAGACCCAGTCAAAAGCCTACTCCAGGCTGACGCCCATCATCATTGGGTTTAAGGGGAAGTAAAATTAGGATGGAAAAGAAGAAAATATTGGGAGAATATGGGCTTGAAGAGCCTACAATCTCCACCTCGAACAATATTTTCCATCCCTGAAAAGACTAAATTTAAGTCAAATTGTTTCCACATGAAGAAAGTCTCTGTAAAACATAAATTTGTCAGTGTTTAATCTTTTAGTACCAAAATCAGCAGGATTATTATCAGTACTAATCTTATCTATGTCAACAATACCACTAGAGACCTTTTCTCTAATAAAGTGGTATCTGACATCAATATGTTTCGTCTGTTCGTGATAGACCTGAGTTTTACACAAATGTAAACAACTTTGACTATCTGTATAAATAATAACTTTGGAATGTAAAATTTTATTCACTCAATAATCCTTGAAGCCAAATGGCTTCTTTGATTGCTTCCGTTGCCGCGATGTACTCAGCCTCAGTAGTTGACAAAGCAACTACAGGCTGTAGTTGAGATTTCTATGAAATACAATTACCCGCAAGAGTAAAAAAATAGGAAGTAGTAGATTTTCTACCATCTTTATCACCAGCAAAATCAAAATCTACAAATCCAATTAATTCAAAATCAGACCAATTATGATAGTGTAAACCTCGATCCACAGTTCCATTCAGGTAACGTAGTAGCTACTTGAGGGCAGCCCAATGATCTCTTCGGGGATTCGACATAAATCTGCTGAGAAGGTTTATAGAAAAAGCAATGTCAGGACGGGTAGATGTCATTGAGTACATAACTGAGCCTATAGCCATTCTGTATGGGATATTGGCTATATCTCTCTTTTCACTTTTAGTTTTAGGACAGGTATTGTCGAAAGTTTAAAGTGGCTAGCAAGAGGAATTGTAACGTGTTTATACAGGTGCATTGGAAATTTGGATACGATTTCCTGAAGGAAAGGCTTTTGAGATAGAAAAAGAGAATGATCAGGTCTTTCTCTTGAAATACACATCCCAAGAATTTTGGATGTAACCCCTAAATCCTTCATATCGAACTCAGATTTCAGCGAGGATTTCAGATCATCGATCTTAGCTTTCTGACAACAAGCTCTAAACATATCATCTACATACAACAACAAATAAATAGCAGAATCCACATTATTACCAGGAAAATAAAGACAACTATCATAGTTGCTTTTTGAAAAACCAATTTTAGACATAAAATAATCAAACCTTTTGTACCATTGCCTTGGAGACTGTTTAAGCCTATATAAAGACTCTTTCAAAAGACATGCCATGTGTTCCTTACCCTTTACCTCAAAACTAGGTGGTTGACGCATATAAATGGTTTCTTCAAGATCACCATGTAAAAAGGCAGCTTTCACATCAAGTTGTTCAAGATTAAGATTATAGAAAGCAACAAGAGCAAGAACAATCCTAATTGTTTTGTATTTAATAACAGGAAAAAAATTTCATTAAAATCAATGCCCTCAATTTGTGAAAAGGTTTTGCAACAAGTCTGGCCTTGAACCTAGGAGGTTCGTTAGAAGACTCAGATTCTTTTATTTTGAAAATCCATTTACAATCAACAAGCTTTTGTTTTGAAGGTTTTGGAACAAGAATCCAGGTTTTGTTTTAGTTTAAAGAAAACATTTCTTCTTCCATCGCACGTAACCATAAAACGGGATTCGGACTTTTCAAGACCTCAGAAAAACATAAAGGTTCTTTTTCCTCCACATAAGATGCAACATCAAAAGCATATGATATAATGTAAGAGTAACTATACCGAGGATGATCGTTGGGTACCCTACGGACTCGATCTCTAGCGAGTTAATAATTCCTAAGAGCTTGGGTTTGAGCCTCAGGGTGTTCCTCTACCTCATCAGAATCATCTAGAATAGGATCAGAAGTTTCAGGAACAGGAGTACTACTGGAAGGAGCAAAAGACTCAAGATTGGTTTCAGGTTCCTGAGGTGGATCTATGGGAGGATCGGAGATGGTCTCCACCTCCACTAGAATTCTACTAGGAGTGAGAATACTAGGAGAACTATCGAAGATGGGTTTATCCTTAAGACAAGGCATCTCTAACTCGTTGAAGATGACATCCCTATTGATAATAACCCGCACCCCTGGTTCACCCTTTAACTACACTCTATAACTCTTTACCCCACTAGGATATCATATGAACACCCCCTTTCTAGACCTTAGATCTAGTTTACCCTCTTTTTGATGAGCAAAGGCTGCACAACCAAAAACTCTCAAATTGGAAGGTTTAGGAGGTTTACCACACCAGAGTTCTATAGGAGTCCTAAAGTTTATAGCTGTGGACGGAGATCCATTGATGAGGTATACTGTTGTACTAAGAGCTTCACCCCAGAAATGTTTTGCAATACCAGAAGAAACTAAAAGACACCGGACCTTATCCATAATGGTACGGTTCATCCTTTCGGCAACTCCGTTTTGTTGTGGGTTATGTCTAACCGTTCTATGGTGTAAAATGCCATGCGATGCACACAGGTCAGAAAACTTCCGGTTACGAAATTCAAGATCATTATCGGTCCTGATAGGTTTTAGTTTATTTCGAGAATAATTTTCGACAAAACGTTTCCATTCACAAAATTTTTCAAACGTTTGGTCTTTGGTTTTTAAAAGAAAAACCCATACATGCCTCGAAAAATTATCAACAATAGACAAGAAATAAACATTACAGCCGTAAGTCGGAACCTTCTCAGGTCCCATAGATCACAATGCACATAATCAGGAGGTGCAGAAGACTTGTGTGTGCTGGTTGAAAAACTGATTTTATGTTGTTTTCCCAAAACATAGTGATCACAAAAATCCAAAGAATCTATTTTGTCACCACATAAAAGTTTTTGTTTTTTAAAATGATAAAGCCCCTTTTCACTAATGTGGCCGATCCTCCGATGCCACAATATAGTTTTCTCAGGGACAGATTTTGAAACCAAATCAGTGGAGTTGCAAACTGTTTTACCAAGAAGGATGTATAAAGTTTCCTTTTTAAAACCTTTTAGCATGACTAGGTTTCCTTTGCAAACACGTAAAATTCCGTTTTTGGATTTAAAAGAGAGACCCAGAGAGTCTAAATAACTAAGGGAGATAAGGTTCCGACGTAAGTTTAGCACGTATCTCACCTCAGCGAGTTTTTTAGTCACGCTATCATGCAATTTTATAAAGATATTACCAATGCCTTTAATATCACAAACATGATTATTACCCATAAAAACTTTTCCTTGGTTTAAAGGTTTGAACTTAGAAAACCAGTGTTTGTTAGGTGTTATGTGAAATGAGCAACCAGAATCAAGCACCAAATGATTAACAACATCAGTACATGAAGGAGAAAGAGAAACACACAAAACCTCAAAAAACATAGAGTTACCATCTGATTCGAAAATGTGAGTTTTGTCGATTTTATTACCTCCTTTACCATGTTTACGTTGTTTCTCATCTTTAATTCGTTTAAAACACTTATTTTTCATATGTCCTTCTTTCTCACAATAAAAATATTTTACTTTGCTTTTCTCTCGTGATTTGGAACGGCTTTTAAAACGATGACTAGAAGGTTCTCTCCGGTAAATCCTTCCTTTCACAAAAAGATTTTCACCATGAGATGTATTTTCTTTTTGCAAATTCAAATATTTTGATTTTAAAGCATTTTTTACATCAGAAAGAGACAAATCATCTCTGCCATATTTAATAGCAGATTTGACATCTTTAAAAGAATCAGGTAAGGCATTTAGTAAAATAACTGTAATATTTTCATCAGAGATTTTCTCTCATACGTTTTGAAGTTCCAAAATGATTTTATTCAAATCATCTATATTTTCAGAAAGTGATTTTGTCTCACACGTTTTGAAACCGAAAAGTTGTTCTTTTAAATAAATTTTATTAGAAAGAGATTTTTCCAAGTACAGTTTTTCTAATTTTGTCTAGATTTCAAAAGCATTGTCTTTTTTATCAATTTCTCATAAAACGTTATTAGTCGAATGCAAGGTGAGGCAACTATGATCATCGACTAGTTTTTCTTTAAGAATTTCGCCCTTCAAAGATTTCGAATACTCTTCAGGGCTGCAAATAGTGGGAGCAATTTTATTTTGTACCAAAACTGCTTTCATTTTCCTCCGCCACATTACAAAATCAGAATATCGGTTTCAATTTTTAGAACTGACATGTTTTAAAGGAAAATAGGTGTAATTCGGAGGCTTAGGAAAGATGAAAGATTTGAAAAAGTTTTGAATAAAACTGTTTGGACTTTTTTTTCAAAAACAGAGAGAGAAAAAAAAATCTTTCAAAAGAAAAACGGCGTTGTTTGTTTTAGTTTGTTTGATTAGGTTTGGTTTTGGCTTAAGAAAAACAGTGTAACAGAGAACACAAACAAAACCCTAAGCAGAAAACAAGGAAAAACAAACAGTATAATGAGAAAAAGTGGCTGAATCAAACAGATTCACCAAACAGTAGAAAAAGACAGGAACAAATTATATAATCTGTAAAAACAACTTTTGAAATCAGAAAGAAATACCGCCAAGACACAGATACTTGAAATCTCACGGATTCAAGCCAGGCTTGGGTTTTTGTTTTTGAAGAAAAAAAAAAAAAACTTGAATAACAAACTAAAGAGAAAAACAGAGGCTGAAATAGTAATAGTAATCACAGTAATAGCAAGAATCGGCAGTAAGCCGTAGCAACAAACAACCAGCAATGTAGAACCGGCGGCAAGTCGAAAGAAAGAAACTCAGAAAGAGAGAACAGAAACCGGCTACAAGCCGAAACACAGAAACAGGAAAAACAGAAACTGGTGGCGAGTCGCATCAACAGAAACAATAATAATAAAACTGTAAGAACAGAGTGAGTTAGAGGAACTTCACTTGTCGGATATGAGGAACTCCTCAGATTCGAAAGTTTGTTGTCAGATGCCGCTGTTGGAATCCGTAGGCAAACACAAAGTAAAATAGAACTACGGAAATCCACCAACAGGATCTGCACATACTAGAAAAATCGATTGGATAGAAATTACCTCAATGTTTTGATTGTTCGTTGTGGAGGCGCTGCTTTGTACGCTTCGCCCTCTACTGGTATCCACTCGACGAACTCCTCTGCAAGCGATCGGGATGCTAGCCCCTTCTGTGTTCTGAAAACTGTTCACAACTGATCCTGACCATCTGGTAATCGGTCGTATTTCGGAGAGAGGAGGCTAGATACTATATTTCCGTTCTAGGGTTTAGGGTTTTGTTTTTCTTTAATCAGATAAAGGACGGCTACCAAGAAAAGGTTAACCTTTTATATCTATCAATATCAAAATCCTAACTGTCATCTAATGACAGTTTAATCTCGTCCGTCTATTCCTATAATCATCCAACGGTTGGATGAGTAATATTAAGTAATTAATTTCATTTATTCGATTAAATAAAATTAATTACTTATTAACCTACCAGAAAATACAATATGGAATCTGATTCCCCTTTTGTATACGTTCAACGAATCTGGACACAATCTAGATTCATTGAACGTGGACATTATGCTCACAAGATCGTCTATGCGTGTGACCCTGTAGGTTCACTTAACGTTGGCAGTGAATGAAAAAATATCCTAGACATTTATTCACAAAACATAAGCGGCCTCTAGCAAGACATTATGCTTACCCAAGTTAAGTAAATGTAATAATAACCTAGCATCAGATTTAATATTTAGTCCTTTTGTCACACGATATCCTAATTAAGTATAAGGCCTGGATCAAGTCATCTTTATAAAACCTAATTAACCATTTACTAGATCACCAGACAGACTGTTCCAACAAATAATATTAGTAACACCTTATTAATACTTATTTGAGCATGGCCATGCATATTTTCCAGTCTTCCTTATCAAGGGGCCCATGGATATCTCTCTCTAAAAGGAGAGGGACAAATCCCTTTCACTATCTCCAATATTCAAGCCATGACGAGAAAATAAGCCAACCAATAATCATAATGATCACCTAATTAAAAGTGATGTTTGACTATGTCAAAACATATTTTTCTCCCCATGCAAGAAACATTAGAAACATTAGGTCGAAGGACACCAAATATAAAACTGAGAAGAAATACTTATAACTTAAACCCATGCAATATTTCTTCTTCACTTTGGGTCATGTCCAATACAATATTCTCAATATGTATTTATGAATTGATTTTATATCTCATATTCATGATCAGTAAAACTTGACCATCAATCAACTTCACCCTAGTTTACAAGATGTAATAAACTAGGGACAAATAAGAATAGTATTTTATTAGCTATAAGGGTTTTACTATCAAGTCACATACTTGATGACCAAGAGCATAAAATACAATTAAAAAATACATGCTTCATAAATCATAAATGTGAGTCAATTGGTCTTAGGGCATACATTAACAGCCAGTGCCGATGAGCAAGAACCAGGCTCTGATACCACTTGTTGAAGAAAAATACTTCTAATTACTATTACACAACCACAAATCAGCGGAAGAATAAAAAGAAAAATACAAAAGATTCAATTTTAAAGAACAGTAACAGTAAATATACATATTAAAGGCAATCTGTAAAATTAACACCCGGTTAAATCAAAAGAAAACCCAAGTGAACAAAGAGATGTTCCACTTACCACCGCTGCGGTGAAACCGGCGGTCGAAAATCAAAGAGATGACCGAGGAGGTGAAACCGAACGATCACCAGAAATGCAAACGGTCGCCGAGCAGCGGCAACGCTGCGTCGAGGGGCCGAAGGTAAGCAAGGGAATGATCGGGTATTATACTCTGAGAAATGGCCTCAGCCGTGACGGAAGTCACCGGCAACCCACTTTCTCTATTTCTCTCTCTTTTCTTTTTCTTATGGCTCACTCTCTAAGCACACCAACAGAGAATCAAAGGTGACAAAGAAGACCGGCTAATAATAGATACACGTAGAACACTGGTACAGAAAGAGGGGAGCAGCGGCGGCACCGCAGAAAGGATAAACAACTAAAGAGTCCAGAGGAACTCGAAAGACAGAGGAGAGAATGAAGAAACGGTCTAGAGGAGGAGAGGGAGAGACTGCTCAGAAATCAAGGAGGCAAGAGAATAAAACGATGGGGCGTGCGCGGGTCGCCAACGGACGGCCCGGGTGGCCAACCCGAACCGGTCCGGACATCCCTTGACCCAATCAAAAGCTTACTCCAGGCTGAGGCCCATCATCATTGGGTTTAAGGGAAAGTAAAATTGGGCTAGAAAGAAGAAAATACTCGGAGAACATGGGCATGAAGAGCCTACATCAATAGATGTTATTCATTGTAGAATTAATAATTATTTATTCGATCGTAAATGAATTATTATTATTATTATGAATAATTATCTACTGTGTAGATCCACACCAAATGATTCACAAAAATCATTTAATATATGTTGAAAAACCTTCATCCTGCAACCTGACAAAATGTAATTAATTCTACTTAAAACTTTTACTTATAAAAAACAATAGTTGCACGAGATTCATGAATCCTTTTTTCTATTTTTTGTGGCATGATCCACCATTTCTTTTTAAAATATTTTCAGGTATGATGCCGTTTTTTTTTTTTTTATGTTTAAATTATCTGGACTTTCAATACTACTTACATATAAGTCAATCAATACTGTAAGGACTATATTTTCTCAATATTTAAATAAAATTAGAATATTTCAATTCCACATTAAAAAAATATGATTGAAAGTAATTGAGTGAAGAGACACCTACAAATAGATTTTCCTAATTTATATCTTTTGTATCAGTGTAAGTGTCAAACTTAGACAATAAAATATAAATTTATAATTTTGTCTGAAAATTACAAAATTTGTAGATTTTATTTCATTATAAAATTATACAGTACAACAAGAGTTTGTAATTTTATTGCATCACCTGAGTTTTTGTTGTGAGAACAAACCACATCATCTTTTGGAGCCCAACATAGATATATGTATATATATACATATATGATCTATAAATATGTCCCAACGTGTTTGGGCAAACAACAGCTAATTGTTTTCAGAAGCGCATGCAAATGGATACTAATTGCATTGCGGAAAATCGTCGCTCTGCGGATTTCCACCCAACTGTTTGGGGTGATTTTTTCCTTTCTTTCTCTTCCTATGACATCAGCTTGGTAAGACAAATTTTAAGAAAAATATGCTTTAAGGTGTGCATTCAGTGTTTATTCGATTTTTAATTTAGAAATTTAATTTTATTTGATTTTATTTGGTTTTATGATTTTTTTTAAAAAAATTAAACCAATTTAGTTATAAATTGAAAAAATAAATCAAAATTTTTTTTATTTTGATTTAAATCGAAATTTTGAGGAAAATATAACAAATCTTATACATAATCAAGAAAATTTAAAGCATTTTTATCCTTTTGTTTGAAAATAACAAAATTTTAAGAATTTTACAAAATTTAAAAGTATTATCATAAAATGTTAAAATTAAATTCAAGTAATATGTATTTTTGAAAATTGTCAATTAATTGGATTATTTCGATTTTATAAACTTGAAAATTGAAAATGAATTAAATAATTATACATTTTTAGAACTAAAAAATTGAAAAATCAAATCAAAATACGAAATTTAATTCGATTTTATTCGGTTATATGTTTAAATCCAACGGTAAACACCCTAGCTATATTGCCAACTTCATTTTGGCCATCACTGTCCGTCACAATAATATTCTTTCATGGCATGATAATATCAGGAAAGTGATAGTTCAAGTGTGGCAAAACTTCAATATCTGAAAGAGGAGGTGAAAAATATGCTGCAAAAAACTCCAAATAATTCTGTAGAAAAGTTGGATTTGATCGACGCAATTCAACGTTTAGGAGTGGCTTATCATTTTGATAGTGAAATTGAAGCAACTCTATGTAATATTTATGATTCGTATCATGAACTCCTTTCCAAAGATCATCAAGATACGAATGATCTTCGCGTTGTTGCTCTTCGATTTAGATTACTTCGTCAACAAGGATATCATGTCTCTTCCGGTAAGTATTTTACCACTCTGACACTCAGTTTTCAATTACTTAAACTCTATTTTTTATTACTTAAAAATAAACTATTTTAAACTGTAAACTATTTTTTATTTATTCTCGATTGCTTATTATAATTATTTTTAACCTAAAAAGATGAAAAAATTATTGTTTTTAAAAGATACTTAGTGTGCTCTTCAAAACTATTTCTAGTTATTGATGTTGTTAAAATTAAAAATTTTATATTAATTCTTTAAAATAACATTTTTAAAAATACTTTTTCAGCTACTTAAAAAAATACAAAAAATGAAGAATAGTCCTTCAAATTAAACTGTCTCTAGCTTATTTTAAGAAATAAATTTTTTTGAGCTGTTTATGATTACTTATACCATCGCATCAGCTAATAGCTTTAAAAAAATTGAAACAAAATTATTTTTTTGAGTGATCTGTTGATATTTTTCAAAATTGCATTTACTATTATCAATACTTTTCATAATAAAAATCCTATATTAAATTTAAAAATAACTTTTTCATAAAACATTTTTTTTAAATAGCTTAAAAAACACTCCAACGATCAATTAAACAACCCCCTGATAAGAATTTAACTACTAACTTTCTTCCCCAAATTGTTTAGATGTGCTCTCCAAATATAAGGATGAAGAAAGCAAGTTTAGTGACTCTTCCATTGGCACTAATAACTTGGGAGGAATCCTGAGTTTATATGAGGCTGCAAACTATGGAGTGGCAGAAGAAAACATTCTTGATGAAGCACTGAAATTCACATCTTCTTATTTGGAATCTTTATTGCCCACATTGAACCATCTTGATGCATCAAAAGTTAACCATGCCCTAAATCTGCCTGTACAAAAAGCCCTGGCTAGGGTTGCTGCAAGGCTTTATATTCCAATTTATGAAGAAGATGAATCACATGATTCCATATTGTTAAAATTTACGAAATTAGACTTCAATTTCTTGCAGAAGTTGCATCAGAAGGAACTAAGTGATATAACAAAGTACGTATTTTAATTGTATTAAAAATTGAATTTCTCACTTTTATAGAGAGAGAAAAAAACGTATATTATGAATCTTTTAATTTTTTTTAATATATTATCCAGTACGGATTAAAGTAATTTTAGTTGTAGTTACGTTTCTGATAATTTTTCTAATGTTTTTAAAGTATAATATCAATTTCAGATGGTGGAAAGGATTAAATTGTACAAAGAACTTTCCTTTTGCAAGAGATAGGTTAGTGGAATGCTACTTTTGGATATCAGGAGTCTACTTTGAGCCTAAATATGGCTTGGCTCGAAAGTTTGTTACTAAAGTAATTTCCATGACAACAATTATTGATGACATTTACGATGCCCATGGAACCTTGGAAGAACTCACTCTTTTCACAAATGCAATTGATCGGTAAATTTACCAAATTAACCCTTCTCTAATATTTGGGTTTTTTTTTAAATAATAAATTAATATTGCAAAAAATTAATCACAAGCCATCAAATGTTATAAGTTGTGGCCATTTGTAATTTATTCATAGGTGGGAGATAAATGAAGCAGCTGAATTGCCATCATACATGAAGTGTTGCTATGAAGCTCTATTAGATGTTTATTTAGAAATGGAGAAAGAGTTGGGCAAGCAAGATGAATCAAGACTCTTTGGAATCACCTATGCCAAAGAAACAGTAAGTATATATGCACCAATTAGATAAACAAACTTTTTTTATTTACTAAAGAGGGAGTATGATCCGAACCTAAGACCTCTACTCTAATAATAAGTTGTATTTCTACCTAAATTGGGTTATCCGCTAAAACCTACTTACTGATGTACTCTTTTGATGCTTTAATCTCAACCCTGAGCGAAGTTACTAAACTATCACTACCTTGCCACCTATATCAAGAAATTTGATACACTTTTTATTTTTTAATATTTATAACATTTTATATATCATACTGTTTAACAAAATACGAAATTTTAGATATTCTTCTTTTACTTTCTAGAATGCTCTTTAAACTTTTCCTTGCCTCATTATTATTTCTACAAGTTTCTATGTGAGAAAAGTTCAAAGAGGTTGAAATTTATTTTTAATTGGAGAGAAATGGGAAAAAAATTATTAAATGTCACATTATTTTCATAATGTAGTAAGTAAAAAAATCGGGAATTAATAGGATGTAACAAGGAAAAAAAACTTAGAGTCACTATGGCAATTTTGACTTTTGGTGGCGCTTTGAGTGTGGCATTTGATATATGTGTCACTAAATAGTGGTTTTTATGTCAAAATATCATTTTGTGGCATTTAATAGTATATGCTACAACAGCTGTCGTATTTTTTACAATTGCCACATAAAGTACCATAAAATGATGGCACTATGAAATAATATCACAAATAGTGCCAAAAAATATGGCACAAATATAAAATGCCACCAAAATGTGACACAACCTCGAATTGCCACAAAAAACGTTACAAGTTCAAATACCACAAATAATGCTACCAAAATATGGCACATGTTTACATGTCATTAATAATGCGACCAAAATATATGACACATATACATGTGCGTGGAATAATAAAACAGTTAGCTAAATTTTATATATAAAAGTTACAATTCAATATTATGCACTCTTAAGTTTGTATTACAAATTCATTTATATAAAAAAATATAAAAAATCTTAAAGTATTACTTTATTAAATACTATTTAACATAAGATTGAACATTATCTAATAAAGAAATTTATTAAGGTTTATACGTAATAATCTTTTAGATAAAAAAGAGGAAAAGAACGTAGTGATATTTTTCATATTTGCACATCCATATTTTGTGGGACAAATTTATAATTTTTCAATTACTTGATCTCTTTCAAAATTAGTAAAAAATTTGCAAACAATTTTTTAATGGTAGCGTTGTTAAAAATATTTTCTACATTTAGGATGTCTATAGCATCATTATATAATTGAAATAAGAGAAGAAAAATATTTAATTTATAAATTATCCTATATATACAGAAAAGTTTCAACATAAAACTTACATATGTTTATTGAAAATCTCTATAATATATAAGAAAATTAGTAATCATTCAAAAAATTATTTTTTATAAAAAAATAACTTATTTAAATAAATACGTTAATAATCATACTAAAACTGAATTTAGCTTAAGGATATACGATATAAATAAAATTTGTTAATAACTTATTGCAAAGTGCATATAATCCATTGGTTAAAGCATTTGTTTCAATAGAGGAGGTCAGTGTTCAAATATCACTTAATGCAATTAATAAGTTAGAGCTGCTATGCGAGTACGAGTTGGCATTATGTATTAAGCTTTTGTTGGGATTCTTATTATTTACGGTGGTAGCATTTATGCGTACCACCAAAATCCAATTTTGTCATAGTGAGTACTACATATTAAACATTTGATACTTCAATAATTTTCTCATTTTTTCTCAACTCAGCCCTTCTATCTAGCTCTTCGTTCTCTCTCTGGCGACACTCTTTTCAAAACGCTCTTTCCGGTCAAGATGGAGCTCTGTTTACTGAAGTTCTAATTTTGACGAAAATCTCTCCCTTTTCTTTTCTTATTTTTTCTTCCACCCCATATTTTACTATAAACTATGGAAGTTCTTCCATTCTGGGCTCTTTAACTAGATCTAAGAATTTTAGGTATCTTTTCTTCCTCATCTTTTTAGATTGGGGTTTATTTCTTCTTTTTCAAGAAGATTCTTTGTTATCCGAACTAGAGATCTCTATTTCTTTCTTTAGCTATCTTCAAGTTTATTGATACGTCCGGAGCCTTGTGGATGGCTGCTTTTCAAAGATCGAGATGTAGCTGAGCTTTTTATACTGAAGAATTTAGGAGATGATTTGATTGCTTTGATTCAAGATTTTACATATGTTTGTTTTATCTTTTATTTATTTCTATCTACGTAGTACTCCTAAAGTGTAGTTATTTTTCTGTTATTATAGGTGTTGATTTCCAACTCCTTATGTGTAATTTATTGTGATTTTATTAATAAAATCTACTTACTTTTAAAAAAATAGAAAATTAATTGTATCAAACATAATTAGGTTAAATTTTGAGGTCAAAATAAAATAATAATCCGTTCTTTTTTCTTTTTCTTTTTTTTATAATTAGATGAAACAATTGGTGAAGGCATATTTAGAAGAAGCCAAGTGGTATTACAGTGGTTATGTTCCATCAGTTGAAGAATATTTGAAGGTTGCTCTTATCACCGGTGCATACACAATGTTGACAACAAACTCATTTGTGGGGATGGGAGAAATAGCAACAAAGGAAGCCTTTGAATGGGCCACCAATCAACCTTTACTTGTAAGAGCTGCATCAATAATTTGTCGACTAACAGATGACATAGTTGGACACGAGGTAAAATATATAAAATTGGCACATTATCTTGAATTTTTTGTCAGATTAAATTATGAGATTTAATCTTATTTCACGAAAGAAATACATTGGAATTAAAACTTTGTGATGTTCCTTAGAAAAATTAGGATCATGTGAAGTAAACCTTATAACATAAAAATAAAATAATATGATATGTCTTAAATTTTTTAGATATGGTGATAAAAGAATGGTACTTGATCTTTTCTTTTCTACCTCCACTTAATATGTTGGTGAATAGTGATGGGATAATACACACACCTTGTTAAAGAAGAGAAGAACCAAGGACCCTATTTATAAGTTTAAGAGTGATCCTTCCTATCATAGGTCATTAGTAGGCTCCTTTATTTCTTCCTTCATGTAACTCTTGTAACTCATACAATTCATTATCTATAAACCCTCATAAATTCTATAGTAATAGAGATAGTGGAAATTAATGGTTTTTAAACATAGGGGTTACTAAGGTCCTTAACACTTTCGCAATTTTGACTTTTGGTAGCGCTTAGATTGTGGCATTGGATATATGTGCTACTAAATAGTGGCATTTATGTCAAAATATCATTTTTTTGTGGCATTTAATAGTATATGCCACTACAATTGTGACATTTTTTTTACAATTTCCACATAAAGTGCCATAAAATTATAGCACTATGAAATAATGCCACAAAAATATGGCACAAACATAAAATGCAATCAAAATATGACACAAACTCGAATTGCTACAAGTAATGCCACCTTAATATGGCACAAGTACAAATGCCACAAATAATGTCACCAAAATATTATACACGTTCAAATGGCACTAATAATGCTACCAAAATGTATGACACATATACATTACGTGTTCGTGCAATAATAAAACATTTAACTAAATTGTATATGTAAAAGTTACAATTCAATATTATGTACTCTTTAGGTTGTATTACAAATTTATTCATATAAAAAAATATAGAAAAACTTAAAGTATTACTTTATTAAATACTATTTAACAAAAGATTGAACATTATCTAATAAAGAAATTTACTCAGGTTCATATGCTATAATCTTTTAGATAAAAAAGAGGAAAAGAACGTAGTGATATTTTCTATATTTGCACGTCTACATTTTGTGCGATAAATTTATAATATTTTCAATTACTTGATCTCTCTCAAAATTAATAAAAAATTTGCAAATAACTTTTTTAATGGTAGTGTTTTGAAAAATATTTTATGCACTTAGTATGTCTATAATATCATTATATAATTGAAATAAGGGAAGAAAAATAAATGTTTATCCTATAGATAGAAATTCGACCTAAAGTTGTATATGTTTATTGAAAATATCTATAATATAAGAAAATTAGTATTCATTCAAAAAATTATTTTTTATTATTTAATAAAAATAACTTATTCAAATAAGTATGCTAATAATCAAACTTATAACTATTTTAGTTTATTGATATACAATATAAATAAAATTTGTTAATAACTTATGTTCACATATGTTCAAATCCCACTGAATGTAATTAATAAATTAGAGTTGATATGTTGGTACGAGTTGGCATTATGTATTAAACTTTTGTTGGAATTCTTATTTTTTTAGTAAATTAAAATTTATTTCATTTTATTTTATTTAATATAATTAAAATACTTTTACGACACTTTTAAAAAAGTCCACAAAAATACCATATTCATAAATATATTTGCAGCATTAAATAAGTACCACATGAAGTGCGCTAATATATTTGTGGCACTTAAAAAGTACCTTAAAAAAACGACATCACTTTCGATAGCACTTTCATGAAGTTCCACATAGGTGCCACAAAAAAGCTTGCATGGCATTTAAGTAACTTTTGGTGGCACTTATTGTATGCCACCAAAGGCCAATTTTGCCATAGTGTAAACATGGAAGTTACAACTTTGGTTGTAACCCCTAACTAACTCTTCATGTCCATAACTTATAGGATTTTATTAGTGGTCATGAAGTTCAAAATTAGTAGAATAATGTAAACTCTAACAATCTCCACTTGGACAAATGACCAAATATAGTTACATAATAATTATAGTGGCCACAAAAAATTATATATATATGTATATATATTTGTCCTACTAATTTACTAAAATGAATCATGGCAGTTATATATTAGATGCAAATATATTTCCTTCCCTGTATCACATTTTAGCAAATCCATGTAGACAAGTAAAAACAAGGAAGAAATACATATACAGTCCAAGATGTTATTTCTATTAAAATATTTAACAATAATTCATAACGTGCACAAAAATAATTAAAAAATAACATCAAACCCATTATGCATTCGAGTCTATAAAGTATTTGCAAGACCCATAGAACTAATATATTCTATAAACTTTTTCCACACCAATGCTTTTTTTAACAAGTCTGGAAGCGTATCATTAGTACTGACATGAGTAATGGACACTTTTGTTGTTGAATTCTTTCACGCACAACATGATACTTAAATTCAATGTGCTTAGACTTACTAGAGGATTTATTATTTTTAGCGGAGTAAATTGCAATAGAATTATCACAATATATGACCATAGGCTTAGAAATAGAATCAACAATCTTAAGTCCTGCCACAAAATTCCACAACCAAATCGCTTAAGAAGTAGCCTCACGTCATATAGCTTCCATAGTAGAAGATGCAATAAATAATTGCTTAACGCTCCTCCAAGATACAACTCCACCGGCTAACATAAATATAGACCTAGATCTCATGGATTCTTGACAACCCATGAAATAAGAACTCGAGTATCCAATAAATTTCAAGTTGATTGGTATGTTTGTAGGTGAGCATATAATCTTTGGTACCTTGAAGATACTGCAACACCTTTTTAATAGCTCTCCAATGATCTAAACCCATATTACTTTGAAATCTGGAAAGCATTCTGACTACAAAACAAATGTCTAGCCGTGTGCAAGTTTGTAAATACATAAGCTTCTCACAGCAGAGGAATATGGAGTATTTTCCATTTGTTGCCTCTCAATATCAGTTTGAGGACATTGACTTTCATTAAACTTATCACCTTTGGCAATGGGGGTTGGACTCAATGAACAAATTTGCATTTGTAATTTTTCTAAAACTTTATTTGTGTACGACTTTTGAGATAAATCTATAATATATTTAGATCTATCTCTAAAAATCTCAATGCCAAGTAGGAAGGATGCTTCTCCCATATCCTTCATTTCAAAGTTCTTAGAAAGATAATGTTTTGTTTCGTACAAGAAATCCAAGTGTTTAGTTACAAGCAAAATATGATCTACATATAAAATCAAGAATATAAACTTGCTCCTATTGACCTTTAGATATATACAATTATCAAGTTTATATTCTTGAAATCCAAAGGTCGTTATAGTATCATGAAACTTAAGATTCCATTGCCGAGAAGTTTGTTTAAGACCGTACATAGACCTTTTAATCTTGCAAACGAATTCTCCTTTGTCTTTTTCTATGAAACCTTCTGATTGTCTCATAAAAATTTCTTCGTCTAGATTCTTATTTAAAAAAGCTATTTTCACAGCCATTCTTCTGTACTCTAAATCAAAATGAGCTACCAACGCCATGATGAGTCGAAATGAGTCTTTCTTCGATACAGAAGAGAATCTCTCATTATAGTCAATACCTTCTCTTTGAGTGAATCCTTTTGCAACTAATCTAGCCTTTATATTGGATAGGAACAAACTCCTTAGGTAACTCAACCAATTCCGATACTTGATTAGTTTTCGTAGTGGACATTTAATCTTTTAAGATTGATCCATTCATCGGATTCACCACTACTCATGGCTTGTGAAAACGTCTTTGGATCATTAACAACAATACCAGGCTCTTCTAACTCTTGTAAGTACACCAAGTAGTCATCTAGAATTGCACTTTTCTTTTACCTTTTTCACCTATGCAAGATTTCTAGATTTCCATGATCACTTTGTGTACTTATATCCTTAGATTGAATAATAATAGGAGTAGAAGCTTCTTTATGAAGAGAAGAAATATCCTGATTTGGTGAAGATTAAGAATTATTGATCTTCTCATTTTTAGATACAACTCCACTTCTCATTTTTCATGTCTCCCACTAAAATTTTCATTTTCCAAAACATTTTAGCATTATTAGACTCTATTATTCTCTTGAAATTATTAGGACAACGAAAATGATAACCTTTAGATCTTTCTAGATAACCAATAAAGAAACAACTAATGGTTCTCAAATCCAATTTCTTTTCATTTGGATCATAAAACCTTACTTCCGCTTGACAACTCCAAAAATGTTCATGATTTAAACTAGGTTTTCTACCAACCCATAAGTCAAATGGCATTTTAGAAATTGCCTTGGTAGGAACCCTGTTTAGTATATACATGATTGTCTTAATGGCTTCACTCCACAAAAACATTGGAAGAGTAAAGTCACTAATCATACAATGAGCCATATTTACTAATGTATGATTATGCCTTTCAACTACACTATTCTGTTGAGGCATTCCTGGCATTGTATATTGAGCTAATTCTATTTTCTTGAAGGAATCTAGCAAATGGCCCTAAATTACGGCCACTTTCATCATATTTACTATAATATTCACCACCTCTATCGGATCTCACAACTCTAATTTTCTTATCTAACTGATTTTCAACGTTTTCCTTGAAAATTTTAAACATAGCCAAGGCATCAAATTTTTCTTTAATAAGATAAATATGTAGAGAAATCATCAATAAATATGATGAAATATTTTTCTCCACTTGTTACAAGAAGGAAATGGTCCACGAATTTCAGTGTGAATTTATTTCAAGTAGCCTTGAACTTCTTGTGGCAGTTTTCTTTTTACTTTTAGTTTGCTTACCCTTAATGCAATTTATACTAGTACCAAAATCCGTAAAGTCAAGAGTTTGTAAAAGCCTATCCTGTACAAGTAGCTCAAGTCATTCTTTTGAAATATGACTTGAGCGTTTATACCATATTATAGATGAATTTACATTATCAGGACTACTTTTGGTGCCAACATTATAATTCATATGCATGATAAGAGAGATTGAGAGAAAGAAGAATCAAGATTTAATTGGTACAACCATCGGATGAAAAATCACTACCAATCAAATGATTTTTATTAGAGATAGCTAAAGATTTATTCTGAAAATGAAAAACATAACCAGCCATGTACAAACGACATAGTGAAACTAAATTTCTAGAGAAAGAAGGAACATAAAAAGTGTCAACAAGGTCTAATGTAAATCCGGAATCAAGAATAAGTCTATAGGTGCCAATTGCTTCAATTTTTTACTGTTTTTTGTTCCCCATTACCATTGTTCTTTCTTTTATCATTGGTTGGCAGGTTTTAATGATTCCCCACATAATATTAGATACATGAATAGTGGCACTAGAATCTAGCCAACAAGAATTAGAAGGAACATCAATAAAATTGGTTTCAAAATATACAAATGAAGGAAATTACCTTTCTTTTGAAACAACACCTTTCGTTTCATGCAATCGTATTTCTTATTCCCCTTCTTTTTGCAAAAATAACGTCTATCCGCAGTATCATCATGGGTAGATGCAATATTATTTTTCCCCTTACTTGGTGGCTTGTGTCCTCTTTTCTTAGTCTTGTTGCTTCCATCACTAGTATGACTCTTAGAGTCCAAATGAAAATTTGTAAACCTTCTCTTTTAAGTATGTTATTCCTCTTGCACCCATATAGAAATAAGCTCATCCATAAACTACTTATCTTTTTTAGTATTATAGTGATATTAAAAGGGGCATATTGTGGAGGAAGAGAATTGAGGATAAATTGTACCAAAAAAGACTCGGAGATAGTCATATCCAAAACTTTAAGTCATTCAGCCAAGTTGTTCATTTCTAATATGTGCTCACTCACACCACTAACCCCATCATATTTTTTAGTAGTCAAAGTAGCCATAAGCCTATCTGCCGAAGCTTTATCGAAAGCTTTAAAACAAGCCTTAATAGACTTCATAAATTCATGTGCCTTAGACGATTCTGGAATTGACTTTCAAATACGTTTGCAATTTTTTTCTTGATGATCATGATACTTAAGCGATTGGAATGCTCCTAAGTCTCAAAAGTTACTTTCTCGGCATTAGTACTTTCAGGTGATAGTTGTGCTGGCTCATCCTTTCTAAGGCATAAATCTAAATCCAAACATCCCAAGATAATAAGAACTTGGTCCTTCCAATCAGAACAATTGGACCCATTAAGTTCAGGGATGTTGGACAAAACTCCTGAAAATGATGTTCGTGCGATAGCTAAAAAAATTTTTATAAGAAAACCATGATTTGTCATACAATAATAGTAATCCTTGCAACATCAATTTTTCACCTTTGGGCTAAAATTGAAATGCTAATGATTCACTCTAAAAGTGAACAATAAATAGTCACTTTTTCTTTTCCTTCATTATTCAAGTCAAAATATTTCTACCTTTTGGGTATAAAATAATTTAACTTGATATTATCATAGAAAAATAAATCACCTTTGGGCAATTTAAAAATTCTACAACTAAACTTTAATGCTTAAAAATAACCAACACTTGAGAAAATTAATTTGATTAAGTCACTTTGGTGACTATTAACCAAATCAATCAAAAATATTTTATATGGTTATAATAAGCTCAAAAATATCAACTTACAATATTATGTGGCTTGCAAAATATTATGTAGAGTTCATAACATAAATACTAAAAAATATATAGTATATAAATAGTTTAAAAAAACTAATAAAATAAACTCATTAGAGAATAGAAACTCTAAAAAAAAAGTTAGAGATTAAGCATATGCATGCACTTCATAAAGTGACTTAGAAGAAAATATTATAGTCTCTTTTTTTTTCTAACAAAAAGTACTCAAGATAAAAATAAAGGCTATAAGTCATGTTAGAAAAATTAGGATTATATAAGCCAAACCTTATAAAATAAAGTAACATGATATATCTTGATTTTCTTAAGATATAGTGACCAAGGAATAGTACTTGATCTTCGCTCTCCTATCTCACTTGAATATATTGGTGAATAGTGATGGGATAACACACAACTTGTTAAGGGGAGAGAAGAACCAAGGACCCTATGTATAGGCTTAAGAGTGACCCTTCTCATCAAGGTCATTAGTATATTCTTTTATTTCTTCCTCCATGTAACTGTTGTAACTCATGCAATTTATTGTTCATAAACTCTCATATGCTATATAGTAATAGAGAGAATGGAGATTAATGGTTTTTAAACATAGGAGTTACAATGGTCCTTAAACATGGGTGTTACAACTTTCGTTGTAACCCCTAGCTAACTCTTCGTGTCCATAACTTATAGGATTTTATTAGTGGTTATGAAGTTCACTAATTGTAGAATAATATAATATTCTAACAATGTTAGCATAGGTCTTGGACAGGTTAATAGGTCTAATACACCATTTATTACATTTTTTCTACAATATTCTTTTTATAGTAAACTTAACTCTTTATACCTTCAAACATTTTCTAATTTGAGTATCGATATAATTATGGTAAAGGACAGAATTTGGTGACAGGGAGCACACCCTACTGACGTGCACTTAAAAAAGATTAAAAATCGATGTTTTATTTTAATTTTTTATACCCTCAAATATTTTTCGAAATAAGTATTGTTATAATTATGGTTAAGGATGCTGGAATCTGATAGCGGTAAGCATGCTCTTAAAAACAAGTCAAAATTTGACCTGTTTATTGTGTACATGAGTGGCAACTGGTCACGCCCATCAAATTCCCACCCTCTGCCATAATTATAATAGTATGTAAATCAAAAAATATTTGAGAGCACAAAGAGTTAAAATAATACATTTATGATATAAAGAGAAAATTGCAAAATGTTTAAGAATTATAGCTAATTTCCGTAAAATGTATTAGACGACCTAAGAAGTTTCGGATCATACAAATAAGAAAAATTAAATCACTCTTATCTTCACATACGTCATATTGATTGAATCACGTATTTTTTGTTTACATTATAATCAAAATCATGAAAACTAAGATGTCTTCTTAAACTATATATGAATTTTATTTATATATATATTCTTGTATGGTATATTTTTAGTTTGAGCAGGAAAGAGGACATGTCGCCTCTGCTGTTGAATGTTATGTGAAACAGAATGGGACATCAAAACAAGAGGCCTATGCAGAGTTTCAGAAAATAATAACAAATGCATGGAAGAATATCAATAAGGAATGCCTCGAGCCAACTGCAATACCAAAACCTCTTCTCGAACGCGTAGTGAATCTAGCTCGAGTGATACATCTATTATACAAAGATGAAGATAATTTTACAAATTCTAAGACGAAAATCAAGAATCTCATTATCTTGTTATTAGTTTATCCTACAAAAATATGAAAATCTCCACATGAGAGCTTGTGTTGGGAGATTTTAGTATCTAAATTTTACGTTGTAAGAAATGTTAGATTTATTTAGTTATTAATACTATAGATATCGATTGTTTGTATGAAATTATATTATTACATTTTTAAAAAATATAGAGAAAGTGCAAAGGAGATATTGTATCAATTGAAGTCTGATTATGTATCAAAGAAGTTTAAGTATATTTTTGTCTAGAATGTGTTTAAAAAATTTAATTTTAATTTTATTTTATTCCACATGTAATATATGGTGGGGACACAATTCCGCTGAAAATTTTCGTTTATTCTTTTTTTACTTATATTTGTCAGGATTTTCTTTTTTGAAGTTGTAGAAAATAAATTGTTTACATGAGAGGAAGAGGCGGAAACCGGTTCAAATTATTAGAAAGCTTTAATAGAACATGTGAATTTATATTAACCAAAGGGTTTTTAATTATAATTTAAAGAATACTAATGGTAACGGAAAAATACTTCAATTTTCAAAATTCATTTTTTGTCTTTACTCTCACTATAAACTTTTCTCTCAACTTTTAAATATTTATAATAAAAAAATAGAGCATATCTAACGAAAGACGCTTATTTATAATTTAATCAGTTTATATTTGAAAAAGAAAACCTAATGAATCAAAAGAGAGTAGGGCAAAAAAATCTACTCGCAGAAGAAAGAGGACCGCCAAATTTCCTGTCCTCAAATAAAGAGAACCGGCCAGGGAATACAAGGAATATAATAGCTTCAAATCAAATACAACTGTTTATAAAGTAAGAATGCCAAAATCCCAATCAATTAAGTCATTATTGTAATTATAACATAATTAAAAGCCAAGCGTAGATATTAGGAAATATGATGACTAACAACAATTTTGCCTAAGCCAAAGAAGAAAGGCTACTTATTGAATTGGATCATGGGACTTGGCTAAGGGCATCTTCACTAGCATTGGTGGTACCTGTTATTTTTTATCTAATATGGATGATTTTTCACCCTTTTTTGGATTTATTTTATGCATAATAAATCTGATGTAACCCATTTGATTCCCTTATTTCATAAAATGGTTTCTACTCAATTTGGTAAACTGATAAACATTTGTAGTGTGACAATCAATGGTCAAGAGTTTTAGTCTATCAAATTATCGAATTTTTTTCTTGATAATGGTATGTTGTTAGAAACAAGTTGTCCTTCCACGCCTTAGCATAATGCCATGGTCCAATGAAAGCACAGACATCTCTTTGGAATGTTACTCGAGCACTTCGGTTCCAAGCTCATCTTCCTATTGAATTATGGAATACATGTATTTTGACGGCGGTATATTTGATCAATAGAGTGCCTTCCAAAGTGATTCAAAATCACTCTCATTTTGAAATTTTCTTTGGTCGCAAGCCTGATTATGATTATTTACATGTGTTTCGTTGTTTGTTATATGCCAAAGACCATACTCAAACTGACAAATTTGGTGTTCGTAGTAGAGCTGGGGTTTCTGTTGGGTATCCAGTTGGACAAAAGGGTTATAAAGTTTTTGATTTCGATAGCAAGAAGATTTATACATCTTGTGATGTTCTAGTTTTTTTAAAGATATTTTCCCTTTTCTTCAATTTTCTCTTACTCAGCCAAAATGATCTTCGGAGTCTAAAAAAATTGCTCCATTTTTTGATGATTTTCCCAGTGAATTTTCCAGCAACCACCATTGCTGCTTCTCCGCTTCTCACAGATTCTTCTTCCCTTTTACCGCATTTTAATCTTCCTGGTAGTCCGCTGGTGTCTTCTTCCACGCTGCCAGTATCACCTCCACTTGCTAATTGTCCAGATAGTTTTGGTGCTCAGTCTACACCTCTTTCTTCCTCCTCTGAACTTTCAACGGGGATGTCATTACGGCCTCTTCAGTTCTTCCTCCACCGGCACAGATTGTTCTCTCCCCACCAAAGGAAGTTGTTCGTCGGTATCTTAGCCTCCATTGGCGACCTCCTAGTTATTTGAAGGATTTTGAAAGTGGTTTAAATGACTTTGTAACTGATTCCTCTTATCAAAGGTCATCTGTGCAGACATCTAATCCATTAGGTACTTCAACTGCACACCCCTTATTGAATTTCGTTTCCTTTGAAAATATCTCACAATCCCACTGTAGGCTTTTGTCGGCCATTACACCGTATGATGAGCCTAAAACTTATAAGCATATAGTTCAATTTGATTGTTGGAAGGAGGCCATGGAAATTCAAGCTTTGGAGGAAAATGGTACTTGGGAGTTAATTACTTTACCTTCCGGAAAATGTCCTATTGCTTCCAAATGGGTATGTAGAATTAAATTCAAACACAACGGTAACATCGAAAACGTCCCATTGCTTCCAAATGGGTATATAGAATTAAATTCAAACACAATGGTAACATTGAATGATATAAGGTCAGACTAGTTGCAAAGAACTTTATTTAGGAGAGGGGCATTGATTTTCATAAAACTTTTGCCCCTTAGCAAAAATGGTGACCATTTGTACTTTATTATTTTTGCCGCTAAACAATGGAGTCTTCATCAACTAGATGTTAACAATGCTTTTTTTGCATGGGGACCTCGACGAAGAAATATATATGATGATGTCTGAAGATTTTTATTCATCAGGTCAAGTCAAGTCTGTAAACTTAAGAAATCGTTTTATGGTGTAGGACGAGCATCATGGAATTGGTATTATCAATTTACTACTTGTCTTCGAAATTTGGGTTTCCAACATTCTCGTGCAGATTCTTCTCTCTTTATATTCCGTAAGGCTATTGTTTTTGTTGCTAATATGATATATGTGGATGATGTAATTCTTACAAACAATTCTGATAAATATATCATCTATGTGAAAGAACACTTGTATCAAACCTTTGGTATTAAATACTTGGGGATTTTGAAATACTTTTAAGGTATTGAAGTAGCAAGAATGAATCATGGCTTGGTGCTTAGTCAGTGTAAATACGCTATTAATTTGCTTAAAGACTATGGAATGTTGGGTTATCGTCCAAATTCTTCACATTTGGAACAGAACCATAAGCTTCAGTTTCCTTCTCCTAAAACAGAAGTTGATGCTGAAATTTACCCAAAATTGGTTGGCAGGTTACTATTTTTTTCTTTGACTAGGCCAGATATCACATATTATGTTAACTTCCTTAGTCATTTTTAAGTAAACCGTTCCAAATTCATCTTGATGCCACTTTCAGGATATTGCGTTACTTAAAGCTCACTGCTAGACAAGAGATCATATTATTCAAACAAAATGATATAAAATTGAAAGTTTTTTGTGATGTGGATTGGGGTGGATGTGGAACCACCTGTCACTCTACTGCAGTTGGGTTCATCCTTGTTATGTTGGAAAAGCAAAAACAAGGGGTTGTGTCTAAATCCTCATCAGAAGCAGAGTATTTCAGTAAGACAATCACTTTGATTGAGAATTTGTGGTTATGTTATTTGTGGCAAGAATTAGGCGTCCCACAAAACTGTGCAACACTCATTTTTTGTGATAATCAAGCTACTGATCCTATTGCTACTAATTCCGTGTTTCATGAACGAACAAAATACGTTGAAATTTACTGTTATTATGTAAGTGAACATGTTAACAAGAAGACTATTTTGCCTTGTAAGGTGCGAGGCTCTCAACAATTAGCAGATATTTTTACAAAGGCATTAGGCAAGGATCAATTTTATTCTCTTGTGTCCAAATTGGACATTCGAAACCTTCATGCTTCAGTTTGAGGGAGAGTAGAAGAGATTGGTTGTTTCTGTTACAATTACAAATATTATCTCATATCTTATTATTATAACACATATAGTTTCATAGAGGGTTAGGACTCTAGAGTCTTGTATTATAAATGTATTAATTCCTCAACAGTAATTAATTCAATTCTCATATTTTACATTTTTATGGTATATTTTAAACAAGAAAGGTTACACAGGAATTCAAAACGACATCAAAAATTGCCCCAAAAAAAAAGGCTCAATACTTAGCCAATTGATTAAGAAGAGGGGCAATTAGGACAATGCTTAATGAATTTAGCATCACAGTGGTCTTCGAAAATGGCAACTAGCTTGTGTGGGTTTTGTGGCACATGTTAATGTGCTTCCAAAAATAACCATTGAAGTGTTAGATAGGTTCGGTGATGATCTAATGAAGGAAAGGTTAATTTGGTACAAAAGCATCCCACAACTCCTTGTGTTGCAGCAGATATGAGGGACATTAATTGTAGTTGTACAAATCACATAATACTTGTAGAATTTGAACAAAATTGTTTTTCTTTTTTTCATCCTTGGTGCCCTTTAAGGAGTTAACAATAAATGTTGCAATTTCATTAGCAATATATATGAATAGATGACAAAGGGTAAGAGTTATCTAATTTACCTCCTAAAAAATTGTTAGAGGAAAATTGACAAAATTAATTATTTCCGAAACTATATTTTCAATGGTAAACCACAAGCGCATCAATTTACATTATCATTAGAATAAACATTAATGTACGCTAATTGGTTTATCTCAATATGGTATGATTTTTTGTATTGAAAAAGAGGCATCACAGTTGAGCTAAAAATAATAAAGACAAGAAATTTCAAGGATGTATGGATAGAGTGTCGTAGAAATCTGATTAAGTTCGAGCCTGTAGGTATACCTTTATAACCTTACGTCTAGTAGCCCTTTTAGTTTGATATTTTATCAATGAAGTTCAGTTCTTAAATTGGTTTCTAAAAGGAAAAGGTTTATTTTCAAAATCTTTATTTTGATATTTGAGCATAAGTTCTTATTAAAAGGTTTTTGATGATGTGTTATAGCTAAAATATTTTTAAATATTTCAGATTGAATCATTGATTTTGGGTATTGAAAGTTTCACTTAATAAACTTCAAGTTCAGATGACGCTCTCTTGAGGGTTCGGACATCTAAATCGTCAAGTTAGGACTAATGTTGAAAAAACTAAACCAGAGATCAAATTAATCAAGCTACTGATTTATTGGTTTAACCGGTCAAATCAATAGTCGACCTAATAACTTCATAAATATATAAACAATTATAAATATATATCAATTCATCTACATACACATTATACAACAATTAGCAATAATATAATTTAAAGCTCTAATTAAAGAACATTATAAATTTGTTAACTCAAAATATGTACAAAATATAAATTTTAGTGAGAAAATATTTTTTAAAAAATTAAAAAAAATTCAAAAATCGATTCAACTGATCAGTCTGACCGGACCAACCGGCCAATTCAATCAATTTTTGACAAAGTTTGGCCAGTTCAATTTTTAACTAGTTTTTGAGAAAACCAAACTGGTCTATGATTTGGCTCCTAGTTCAACCAATTGGTTTGGTCAAATTTTCTCAACACTAGTTAGGGAGTCAATAGTTAAGCGAGGAAGTCATCTATACTATTTTGTGTACCGCTCTATGTGTCACTTACAAATTTTGGTATATTTTATTAATAAAACCTACTAAAAATTAAAACTCTAAGGAGAAATGATAAACCCAAAGAAAAAAATATATTATAAAAAGAAGAGGTATAGAAAGTGATACACAAAAGTGGTACAAACTATTCTGGGCCATAGTCGAACTGCCTCTGTTCCTGTAGAAGATAATATGAAGTCATATGCCATCTACGATCATCTCAGACAAATCGATGGGCGGATGGAAAACCTCAGGGTAAGCCCATCTGAAATGTTGGCCTTTAACGAGTAGAACAAGTCACCAACTGATAACCCCAAGAAGGAAGACAATTTGGAGAACAGACTGGGAGCAAGTTGCTGGCAGAGAGCCATATTCAAATGAATATTCGTCCATGGTTGACTGTTTGATTTGAACTTCAAATATTCTCCAACTGTAAGTTTGGATGTCTAGAGGTCAAGTTCGAACGTCCGAAGCTCTATTTTTTGGATAAGTACGAAGATTTGGATCTTTGGTGTGGACACAAACAGTGCTTGAATGTCCATACCTGTCGAGTTTTGGAAAAAAAATAATTATAGTCATTCTAAAGGACTTTTTAACATTTCAAGCGATTATATATATGTATATATATAGAAGGAGTTCGATAAATCTAACTCGAGAATGTGAATGTATAGCGCAAAAAAAATTATTATTTTTCCTCCTCTTTCTTACTCTTTCTCTCTCTACACAATTTCTCTCTAACTTCTCTCTACTCTTTCTCTACTCTAAAGCTAAAATCTTTAATATTGAACTTGTATTGGAGGTAGATGTGGATCATTATTAAGAAAAGTTAAAATTATTTTTTTTTCAAATTAGTAGCACATATAATAAAACGTAAATGTTTTAGAATTCATATCCTTTTAAATTTGTATTATTTTTTAGATGGTGGAAAGGGTTAGATTGCCCAAAGAACTTCCCTTTTGCAAGAGATAGGGTGGCGGAGTGATATTCTTGGATTTCAGCAATATTCTTTGAGCCTAAATATTGGATGACCAGAAAATTTGAGACAAAAATAATGGCAATGTCCTCCATTATTGATGGCATATACGATGTCTATGGAACTAGGGCTGTAAACGGGTCCAGACCCTCAAGATACCCTCAGATCCGGACCCGTACCCGTATCCTTATAGTGAAACTTGAACCCAGACCCGGACCCATACCCTCCAGGGTATAAAATTCTGGACCCAGACCCGACCCTCCAGAGTTCAGGGTAGGGTACGGGTATACCCGTACCCGTATGACATTTTTCTATTTTATTTCCCTGTTAAACAGAAATATGTAAAACAATGTATAATTCAAAAAATAAAAATTTTAACATGATTAACATAATCTCCTTCACATTTCTTTCAACAAATAAAATCATTTAACATCTCTAATTCACATAATTAAAAGTTCAAATATACACAAAATCGTCATAGTACATTAATCGAATAAAAATAAAAGAGGAGAGAGAGATGAAATGAGAGGAGAGGCGAGGAGTGAGGTGAGGTGAGGTGTGTAGTAGTCTGAGTAGTGTAGTGTGTCCGTGTAGTGTGTGACAGGTAGTGTGAGTGTGATGTGATGTGAGTGTAGTTGGTTGGTAGGTAGAGGTACTAGGTTAGGGTTAAAGATAGGAGTAAAATAATATGTTAAAAAAATTATAAATTATATATTAATATAATATAATATATAAAATATATTATTATTTTATTAATACGGGTATACGGGTCTGGGCATCACCATACCTTATTCGGACCTATATAGCAGTATAAATACGGGTATGGGTACGGGTAGGAGTCCGCGGATATAAAATTTAAACCTTACCCGTTAAAAAAGGGTACAGACCCGTCCCGTCCCGTTTACAGCCCTATATGGAACCTTTAATGAACTCATCCTTTTCACTGATGCAATTGACCGGTAAATTTTCGATCTTTTAATTAATAACTTCATATTTACTTAGTCGTTATAGAATATTAGGGTTGCATTTGACTATTTAAGAATAAAAATAAAGGAAATATTCTCAAAATAATCCCCCCACCCCCCCATATATATATATATATATATTCAGAAAAGGATTCTATAATTTTCTAAACTAAAATTCAATCTAAATGAACCCTTAGACATTCAATCTTATAAGAACTTGTTGGAAATATCACATCAGTATGTGATTCTCTTAGATTATCTTAGATTCTATAAGAGATTATTTGCTTAGAATCCTATATTGATTATAACTTGGATACTTTGTATTATACTATTATTATAACAATATTCCTTATTAGTAGTTGATTAGAATCCTATATTGATTAGGATTAGGATACTTTGTAGCCTATAAATAGTAGATTATAATGAATAAGAAGAAAATCAAGTGAAGCATTCAATATTATTCTTCTCTGCGCCTGAATTTCTTAACATGGTATCAGAGTCAGAGCCAGGTTTGAAGAAGAAGAAGAAAAAGAAAAAAAAAAAAATCTTTCACATCTATGACTTTATTCTCTTTTCATTCAGCTTGAACAATTCTTTTCGTTCAGTTTGGACAAGTTTTTTTTTAGGTTTCTAATATTTCTTCTAATTTGCTTCAATAAAAATTTAGGAGATTATATATTTTTTTTATAAATCATATTCAAGTCAGGTAGCTTCAGCGACAAATATTTGAAGCACCTAGATTTAGAAATTGAAATTGGACATTGATGGTTGTTTTATCGAAAAACTCTAAAGCGACATCAAAAGAATTTTCAATGATGGATTACGGAAGCCACTGAGACTGATGAAAGAAAACCACAACGACTGCGACTAATGGAAGAATATCACAACTACTGTGATTGATGGAAGAACCACAGCGACAGCGATTGATGACAAAAACCATAGCGACAGCGAGTGATCGTAAAGAACACAGCGACAGATGGTGGAAGACTACCAGATGTGCAATTTGCACGTTACAAAAAAAAAAATTGAAAATTGTGGCAAGTTGGACATGCAATTTTTGCACGTTCCAACTTGAGAGAGGGTGTTGGAGATATCACATCAATATGTGATTCTCTTAGATTATCTTAGATTCTATAAGAGATTATTTGGTTAGAATCCTATATTGATTATAACTTGGATACTTTGTATTATGCTATTATTATAGCAATATTCCTTATTAGTGGTTGGTATATAGGATTAGGATACTTTGTAACTTCTAAATAGTAGATTATAATGAATAAAAAGACAATCAAGTGAAGCATTCAATATTATTCTTCTGTGCGCCCTAAATTTCTTAACAGAACTAGAATTTCTTTTTGATGATAATATAGGACGGGAAGCACCAATTTACTTGTTATTTGTTGTATTGATGAATATACAGGAGGGATATTAGTGCGGCAAATGAATTACCACCATACATGAGGCATTGTTATAAGGCTCTGTTTGATGTTTATGAAGAAATTGAGGAATTGGCCATACAAAGGGAAACCAAAATATTTGGTGTCGATTATGCTAAAACTTCTGTAAGTACTTTTAATATTGAATTAGGCTTTTTAGTTTGTGTTGAACGGTAACTTGACATAAATTTTTTTTTTCAATCTAGTAGTTAATTTTCCAAATAATTATTCACGGCATAAAAAATCAAAATAGTTAAATAATTCAAATGGTAGGAAATTTATTTTACATGTCAGAACAATTATTAAAAAATCCCGTGTTAGGGGTAATAAAATGCATATTTTTTTGGAATTAGTATCTGAGTTTTTGGCTGAACTATCCCGTTTGAAATATTTTGAGTTTGAATTTTTTGCAATCTTTAAAATTTAGAATTTAGAGTTTAAGGTTTAGGGTTTAGTGTTCTAAAATAATCCAAAATCATGATAAAATGATTCGTTGAACAAATTCTTGGGATAATCAAAATTAGGAAATTAATATTGGTGTATTATAGTTATATGAGTATATGACTCTTTTATGGCAAAAGAGTAATTTGGTGTACTTCTTGTCAGACTGGCAAATGGTTAGGTGTATAATTATCTTTTTCTTTCAGATGAAAGAATTAGCGAGGGCATATATGGAAGAAGCTAAATGGTTTCACAGTGGTTATGTACCAGCAGTTGAGAAGTATCTAAGGGTTGCTCTGGTGACGAGTGGATTCCTGATGCTTTCCATGCATTCATTGGTTGGGATGGGAGAGATAGCAACCAAGGAAGCCCTTGACTGGGCAGCCAATGAGCCTTTGCTTGTGAGAGCTGCATCAATAATTTGTCGATTAACGGATGATATGGCTGGACATGAGGTACTTTAAAAATAGAAGAGTTAATCCTGAAAACGTCTCTATTTTTAGTCGGTTGTCAATTAAGTATTAAAATTTTTAATATGATAATTAAATATTTAAATTAAGATTTCGTGAAAAATATAATAGTTAAAAATTTTTAATTTCAGTTAATTAAATTGTAGGCTTTTCTGGCCTATATTCTCTTAATATTTTCATTTCCAGCCCAATATTCCCCCCTTTAACCCAATGACGATGTGGGCCTCAGTCTAGAGTAGGTTTTTTTTTTTTTTTCCTTTGACTGGGTCTAGGGATGCTCGGGCTGGTTCGAGTTGGCCACCCAACCCATGGTCGTCTCCTTGTTTTTAAACACCCTGCCTCCTCGATTTCTGAGCAGTCTCTCCCTCTCCTCCTCTTGACCGTCTCTTCATTCTCTTCTCTGTTTTTGAGTTCCAGAAGAACTCTCTGGTTCCTTGGTTTTCTCCTTTTGCGGCCCGTCACTGCTCCTCTCTCTGTGCCGGTATTCTATGTGTGATTGTTCCTTTCCGTTCTTCTTCCTCACCCTTGATTTTCTGTTGGTGTGTTTTAGAGAGTGAGCCGAGAGAAAAAGAGAGAGAGAAATAGAGAAGGAGGTTTGCCGGTGACTTTGTCACGGCTGAGGCCATTTTCTAAGGGTGCCATACCCGATCATTCCCTTGCTTACCTTCGGCGCCTCGACTCGGCACTACCGTTGCTCGGCGACCGTCTGCTTTTCTGGTGACCGTTTGTTTGCTTCGCCTCGGTCATCTCTTTGATTTTCGTCGCCGATTTCACCGCGGCGGTGGTAAGTGGAACATTACTTTATACATTCGGTTTTCTTTTGTGATACTAACCGTGTGTTAATTTTGTAGATTGCTTTCTTTTAAGTTTTTCTGTTTTTGTTCTTGTGAAGATTAAATCTTCTGTAATTTTTCTTTATTCTTCTGCTAATTTGAGGTTTGTAATAGTAATCAGTAATTTGTAATAGTAATTAGGACTCCATTTTTCTTCAACAAGTGGTATCAAAGCCTGGTTTTGGCTCATCGGCACCGGCATTAGTCAACAACCTTTCGGATCTGAGGAGTTCTTCAGATCCGGCCGGTGAAGTTCCCTCTTACTCTCTCCGTTCTTACAATTTTATTATTTTTTTGTTTATATTACTTCTGTTTGGCTTGCCGCCGTGCCTTTACTGTTTCAGAGTTTTTTTTTTTATCGGCTTGCTGCCGGTTTCTGCTTGTTGCTTCTATGATTCGGCTTGCAGCCGGTTTTCTCTTCTCTGTTTCTGGGTTTCGGCTTGCCGCCAGTTCTTCATTTATGTTTGTTTGTTGATACAGCTTGTCACCGATTCTTGCTATTACTGTGTTTAATGGTTTATTATTCTGGTTCTTCCTTTTCTTGATTACTGTTATTCTGCCTCTGTTTTTCCCTTAGTTTTTCTTTCAGTTGTTTTTCTTTCTTCTTCAAAAACGAAAACCCAAGTTTGACTTGAATCCGTGAGATTTCAAGTATTTGTGACTTGGCGTTTTTTTTCTATTTTTCAAAAGCTTTTTAATATATATATATAATTATGTTCTTGTCTTTTGGTGCTTGATGAAACTGTCTGTTTCAGCCTCTCTTTCTCGTTATTCTGTTTGTTTTTCTGTTTAGGTTTTGTGTTCTCTTTGTTACACTGTTTTGCTTAATCAAAACCAAACCTAATAAAACAAACTAAAACAAACAACGCCGTTTTTCTTTTGAAAAGTTTTTTTTTCTCTGTGTTTTTGAGAAAATATCCAGAGAGTTTTATTCAAAACCTTTTCAAATCTTTCATCTTTCCTAAGCCACCAAATTACACTTATTTTGCCTTTAAAACATGTCAGTTCCAAAAATTGAAACTAATAGGTTTGATGGCAAATCTGATTTTGTAATGTGGCGGAGGAAAATGAAAGCATTTTTGGTACAAAATAAAATTGCACCCGCTATTTGTAGCCCTGAAGAGTATCCAGAATCTTGAAAGGGTGAAATTCTTAAAGAAAACTAGGTGATGCTCATTGTTGCCTCACCTTGCATTTGAGTGATAACTTTTTACGAGAAATTGATGAAAAATACAATGCTTTTGAAATTTGGACAAAATTGGAAAAACTATATTTGGGAAAATATCTTTCTAATAAAATTTATTTAAAGAACAGCTTTTCGGTTTCAAAATGAGCGAGACAAAATCACCTTCTGAAAATATAGATGATTTGAATAAAATCATTTTGAAACTTCAAAACTTCGGAGAGAAAATCTCTGATGAAAATATTACAATTATTTTACTAAATGCTTTACCTGATTCTTTTAATGATGTCAAATCTGCTATTAAATATGGCAGAGATGATTTGTCTCTTTCTCATGTCAAAAGTGCTTTAAAATCAAAAGATTTGGATTTACAAAAAGAAAATAAAACTCATGGTGAAAATCTTTGTGTGAGAGGAAGGATTGACCGGAGAGAACCTCCTAGTCATCGTTTTAAAAACTGTTCCAAATCACGAGAGAAAAGTAAAGTAAAATGTTTTTACTGTGGGAAAGAAGGACATGAAAAATAAGTGTTTTAAACAAATCAAAGATGAGAAACAACGTAAACATGGTAAAGGAGGTAATAAAGGAGACAAAACTCACGTTTTTTAATCAGATGGTAACTCTATGTTTTCTGAGGTTTTGTGTGTTTCTCTTTCTCCTTCATGTACTAATGTTGTTAGTTATTAGGTGCTTGATTCTGGTTGCTCATTTCACATGACACCTAACAAACACTGATTTTCTGATTTCAAACCTTTAAACCAAGGAAAAGTTTTTATGGGTAATAATCAGGTTGCAATATTAAAGGCATTGGTAATATCTGCATAAAAATGCATGATGGTGTGACTAGAAAACTCACTGAGGTGGGATACGTGCCCGACTTACATCGGAATCTCATATCTCTTAGTTATTTGGACTCTCTGGGTCTCTCTTTTAAATCTAAAAATGGAATTTTACGTGTTTGCAATGGAAACCTAGTCATATTAAAAGGTTTTAAAAAGGAAATTTTATACATCCTTCTTGGTAAAATAGTTTGCAACTCCATTGCTCAAAAACTGTCCCTGAGAAAACTATGTTGTGGCATCGGAGGATCGGCCACATTAGTGAAAAGAGGCTTTACCATTTACAAAAATAAAAAATTTTATGTGATGACAAAATTGATTCCTTGGATTTTTGTGATCATTGTGTTTTAGGAAAACAACATAAAATCAGTTTTCCAACCAGCCCATACAAGTCTTCTGCACCCCTTGATTATGTGCATTGTGATATGTGGGGACCTGAACAGGTTCCAACTTACAGTGGTAACGTTTATTTCTTGTCTATTGTTGATGATTTTTCAAGGCATGTATGGGTTTTTCTTTTAAAAACCAAAGACCAAACGTTTGAAAAATTTTGTGAATGGAAACGTTTGGCCAAAAATCATTCTCAAAATAAACTAAAAACTATCAGGACCGATAACAGTCTTGAATTTTTTAACCGGAAGTTTTCTGACTTGTGTGCATCACATGGCATTTTACATCATAGAACGGTTAGACATAACCCACAGCAAAACGGAGTTGCCGAAAGAATGAACCGTACCGTTATGGATAAGGTCCGATATCTTTTAGTTTCTTCTGGTATTCCTAAACATTTCTGGGGTAAAGCTGTTAGTACAGTAGTATGCCTCATCAATAGATCTCCGTCCACAGCTATAAACTTTAGGACTCCTATAGAACTCTTGTGTGGTAAACCTCCTAATCTTTCTAATCTAAGAGTTTTTTGGTGTGCAGCCTTTGCTCATCAGAAAGAGGATAAACTAGATCCAAGGTCTAGAAAAGGAGTGTTCATAGGATATCCAAGTGGGTTAAAGGGTTATAGAGTGTGGTTAAAGGGTAAACCAGGGGTGAGGGTTGTTATTAGTAGGGATGTTATCTTTAATGAGTTAGAGATGCCCTGTCTTAAAGATAAACCTCTCTTCGATAATCCTCCCAGTGTTCCCACTCCTGGTAGCATTCCGATAGAGGTGGAGACCATCTCTGAATCTTCCTTGGATCCGCCTCAAGAACATGAAATCAATCTTTAGTCTTCTGCTCCTTCCAGTAGTACTCCTGTTTTTTCTAGTATTCCTGAAACTTCTGATCCTATTCTAGATGGTTCTGATGAGGAAGAGGAACATCCTGATGCTCAAACCTAAGCTCTTAGGGATTATCAACTTGCTAGAAATCGAGTATGTAGGGTACCCAAGGATCATCTTCGGTATGGTTACTCCTACATTGTATCATATGTCTTTGCTGTTACATCTTATGTGGAAGAAAAAGAACTTTTATGTTTTTCTGAGGTTTTGAAAAGTCCCAATTGCGTTTTATGTTTACGTGCAATTGGAAGAAGAAATGTTTTCTTTAAACAAAAACAAAACAAAAATTTGTTGATTGTAAATGGATTTTCAAAATGAAAGAATCTGAGTCTTCTAATGAACCTCCAAGGTTCAAAGCCAGACTTGTTGCAAAAGGTTTTTCACAAGTTGAGGGTATTGATTTTAATGAAATTTTTTCTCCTATTGTTAAATACAAAACAATCAGGATTGTTCTTGCTCTTGTTGTTTTTTTATGATCTTAATCTTGAACAACTTGACACGAAAACTGCCTTTTTACATGATGATCTTGAAGAAACCATTTATATGCGTCAACTACCTGGTTTTGAGGTACAGGGTAAGGAACACATGGTGTGTCTTTTGTAAAAGTCTTTATGTGGGCTTAAACAGTCTCCCAGGCAATGGTACAAGAGGTTTGATTCCTTTATGACAAAAATTGGTTTTTCAAAAAGCAACTATAATAGTTGTCTTTATTTTTCTAGTAATAATATGGATTCTACTATTTATTTGTTGCTGTATGTGGATAATATGTTAATAGCTTGTCGTCACGAAGCTAAGATCGATGATATGAAATCCTTGCTGAAATCTGAATTCGATATGAAGGATTTAGGGGTTGCATCCAAAATTCTTGGGAGGAGTATTTCAAGAGATAGACCTGATCATTCCCTTTTTCTATCTCAAAAGCCTTTCCTTCAAAAAATTGTATCCAAATTTTCAATACACCTGTGTAAACCCGTTTTAACTCCTCTTGCGAGCCACTTTAAACTTTCCGACAAAACCTGTCCTAAAACTGAAAAAGTGAAAAGAGAGATATGGCCAGTATCCCTTATAGAATGGCCATAGGCTCAGTTATGTACTAAATGATATCTACCCATCCTCACATTGCTTTCTCTATAAGTCTTCTCATCAGATTTATGTCATATCCCGAAAGAGATCATTGGGCTGCCCTCAAGTGGCTTCTACATTACCTGAATAGAACTGTGGGTCGGGGTTTACACTATCATAATTGGTCTGATTTTGAATTAATTGGATTTGTTGATTTTGATTTTGCAGGTGATAAGGATGGTAGAAAATCTACCACTTCCTATTTCTTTACCCTAGCGGGTAATTGCATTTCATTGAAATCCCAACTGCAGCTTGTAATTGCCTTATCAACTACTGAGATTGAGTATATCGTAGCAACATAAGCAATCAAAGAAGCCATCTGGCTTCAAGGGTTATTGAGTGAATTAAATAGTTTACATTCTAAAGTTATTATTTATACAAATAGTCAAAGTTGTTTACATTTATGTAAAAATCCAGTCTATCACGAACGAACGAAACATATTGATGTCAAATACCACTTTATTAGAGAAAAGGTGTCTAATGGTATTGTTGACATAGACAAGATTAGTACTGATAACAATCCTGCAGACTTTGGTAATAAAATAATAAACATTGACAAATTTATGTTTTGCAGGGACTTTCTTCATGTGGAAACAATTTGACTCAAATTGAGTCATTTCAGGGATGGAAAATATTGTTCGAGGTGGAGATTGTAGCTCTTTTCTGGCCCATGTTCTACAAATATTTTCATTTCCAGCCCAATTTTCCCCCCTTTAACCCAATGATGATGTGGGCCTCAGCCTAGAGTAGTTTTTTTTCCCTTTTACTGGGTCTAGGGATGCCCGGGCCGGTTTGGGTTGGCCACTTGGGCCGCTCGTTGCTGACTCACGGTCGTCTCTTTATTTTTAAACACCCTGCCTCCTCGATTTCTAAGTAGTCTCTTCCTCTCCTCCTCTTGACGGTCTCTTCATTCTCTTCTCTTTTTTTGAGTTCCAAAAAAACTCTTTGGTTCTTCAGTTTTCTCTTTTTCCGGCCTCGCCGCTGCTCCTCTCTCTGTGCCGGTATTCTATGTGTGATTGTTCTTTTCCGGTCTTCTTCCTCACCCTTGATTGTCTGTTGGTGTGTTTTAGAGAGTGAGCCGAGGGAAAAAGAGAGAGAAATAGAGAAGGAGGTTTGCCAGTGACTTTGTCACGACTGAGGCCATTTTCTGAGGGTGCCATAACCGATCATTCCCTTGCTTACCTTCGGCGCGTCGTTGCTCGGCGACAGTCTGTTTTTCTAGTGACCGTTCGTTTGCTCCACCTCGGTAATCTCTTTGATTTTCGCCGCCGGTTTCACCACGGCGGTGGTAAGTGGACTCTATTCTTTCGCTGATTTGAGGTTTGTAATAGTAATCAGTGATTTGTAATAGTAATTAGGACTCCATTTTTCTTCAACATAAATACTTAAATTAGAATTCAATTTTTTTTTACGGAACCTCAATTTGGAATAGTTAAAAATTAAAAGTTCAGGTATTTAATTAATCATTGACTAAAGATATATATGTTTTTTTTTTTTTTTTGAAACTAACCACAAAAAATTAATGACACCCTTCCAAATTAGTTGAGGCTACTTTTCAAAATTGTTTTTATAACTTAATTATGAGAAAATGAAGAAAAAGCTCTCTAATTATTTACGTTTAGTCAATTATATCTTAAATGTTTTTAACACATTTTATTATTAAATTATTCATAGGGTGTTGTTTATATTTTTTACCTTCGAAATTTAACTATTTTGACAAAGTAATTCGCGCATGCTCTCTCATACCATGTTGATGGGAAAATTTACATATTTATTTCTTTTCCAAAAGCAAGTATACGTGTCAATACCCAACAAATGACCAAATTTTTGAGGTCAATATAGCATAAACAAAATCCCAAAACTATTTTTTTTAAAAAAATTGTTATATTTAAGGGGTAAAAATTTGTTTTTTTCTTTTTATAGTCACAAACTATTTTTTACTTCTTAGATATAGTCATAAACTATTTTTAATAAATTGTTATATTTGAGGGATAAAAAATAATTCAAGATTATAAAGGGAAAAGTAAAAATAGTTCATAATTAGAAAAAGATAAAATAAAATTTATACTTATAATTAGAAAAGAAAAAATAATTTATGTCTATAAATAACTAATATCCTTATAAATTTTTTAAATGAACTTTTTTAAATGTACGTTTTTCAATCGTGTAAAAAACATACAAACAATTGAAAATATACTCTCTAAATGAAATATATTATTATATAATGTTGTAGTATATTTGTGTAGTTTGAGCAGAAAAGAGGGCATGTTGCCTCTGCTGTTGAATGTTACGTGAAAGAGAATGGAGCACCAAAACAAGAGGCCTATGTTGAGTTTCAAAAAATGGTAACAAATGGATGGAAAGATATGAACAAGGAATGCCTCCAACCAATTGCAATACCAAAGTCCCTTTTGGAAGGAATAGTTAATTTGGCTAGAGTGATACATCTATTATACCAAGATAAAGATAATTATACACATTCTAACACCAAGCTCAAGAACCTTATTACCTTTTTCCTTGTTGATCCTATGAGAATATGAATGCTGGGATTGATTAAATATATATATATATATATCCCTAGCTATTTGTTAACATATTTTTGAATTAAGGAGTGTTTTTAATTGGGATTTCAGTGCCCGAAATTAATATTATTATTTCTATTTCATAATATAATATAAGATTAACTTATTTTTTCACATAAATTAAAAAAACATGAAATCAAAGTAATTTTTACACTAAAATACTTATAGTATTTACTTATTAATTTTATTAACTTCTTATTTCAAAACTTTTTCTTCTCTCTTCTCTTTACTCTCTTTATATTTTAAGGCTTCATCAAATGTGAAGCCCAAAATCATCTGTACCACTTTTGTGTAACACTCTTTGTACCACTCTCATTTATAATATATTTTTCCCTTTAAGGTTCATTTTGTTCCTTTAGGTTTCATCTTTTATTTAATAAGTTTTATAATAAATATGCCAAAATTTGTAAGTGATATATACAAAGTGGTATGGACAATTTGAGCCGATATGTGAATGGATTAAGGTTTTGAGGATTACTAAATAGTGATACATTAAATGAATAGAGGTATTCTTGAAATAAAAATTTATAAAGGAAAATCACCGTAATATAAAACACCAAATATGATAACTTGATATTTTATTATAAGATGACGGTAGCATGTATGTAATTATTTTAATCATACTAGTTTAAAATTTTCGTACTATGCATGGGGAAGATTTTTTATATATAAGGGTAAAATAGATTAGGAAATTTAAAAAGATTCAAAGAAAGTTAGGGTGAGCTTCAAATAACAATATTAAATCATAAGTTTTAAAAAGGGTTATTATCAAATAAGTACCGTTAAATTTGAGGAATTATCAATTAGATGACTTCTTTTATAATTATCAATTGAGGGTCAATTTGAGGTAAATATATAATTTGAAAACTCATGATTTAATTTTCATATCAAGTTCACCCCCAAATTTTCTAATTTTTTAAAAAAATTTCCTAATCTATTTCACTATCTAGCAGACTTTTCATTTTTTTCGTTATATTTCATACCAACTCAACCCATATATTTTATTATTTTTTATTTCTATGAATTTACTAAATATGTGAAAAAAAATTGTCATCAAACTACTTCCTCTTCATCATCGTTCACCACAGTTGCCTCCTCTCCAATTTTGTCATCTCTTTACTATTCTCTCAAATCTTGATCCTCTTTCTCCCTTCAATTCTACGTCTTCTTTCTTGTTATTTCAATTTGAGAAAAAAAATATTGGGGTGCGAAAAAGAGAGAAGAAATAATGACAAATCGGAGAAATCGTTAATAGACGTGACAACAAAAATTGAAAATAAATGTAAAAATAAGAGTATTTTTTAAGAAGAATTAAATAAAAAGTTAACGAGTGGTTTGCTGAGTAAGAAAATTGAAAGATATTCCATAGAAATAAAATGATAAAAAAAAATATATTGGTTGATTGGTGTGAATTATAATGAAGAAAGATGAAAAAATTGGAGGTTGAAATAGATTAGAAAATTTGAAAAGATTCAGAAAAATTGGAGGACCTGATATGAAAAATAAATCATGAGTTTTCAAAACTATACATTTACCCCCAAATTGACCCTCATTTGACAATTAGAAAAGAAAGGTTCCTTAATTGACAATTACTCAAATATAAGGGTACGGTAGGATTTTGGGCCTTAGTCTTCCCAATATTTTTCATTTTTCCAGCCCATTTACCATACACAATGATGACCCACGGGCCTCAGTAGAAGAATAGGTGATATGTGTTGATTGGGTCAAAGATACCGGGCTGGGCCGGGCCGAGCTAACCCAGGCTGCCCATTGTAACTTCACCTATTTAATCCCACTTTCCCTCTTGGTATTTGAGCAGTCGTTTCTCTCATCTTTTTTTATTTTTCTTCTCTTCTTTTGCCTTGGCTATTGGTATCTGACTTGGTCTCTTCTTCTTCCCTTTCTTCATCGCGGCGTTCCACGTTCTTTGCTCTCCTCTGTTCGCCAGTCTTCTGTGACGCTATTACTGCCTTCGGCTTCTGTTGATCGTCTTCTTGTTGTCCAAATCATCTGTTTGGTGAGTGTTTGAGAGAGAGCACCGAAAGGGAGAAAGAGGCGAGTGGCACCGGTGACTCTTTCACTGTTCATGCTCGGATATGAGGGACTTCGATTGTACCATCTCTTTACCGCTGACGCCTCGACGCGGTCCGTGAACGGCAACCGCTGCTCAGCATTGTCTCGGTCCCGGTGCTTCCTTTTTCCTGCGGGCTATACCTTCTGCGGCGGTGGTAAGGTTTCTGTCCCCTTTCGTTCAATTTCTTCATTTTTACTAACTGTTATTTTCGCAGTTCTATTTTGGCACACTTGATCGCTCATTACCGATCTGTTGAAGAAGAAGCTTTTTTAATAGAATAGGCTTTATCTTTTCGCTGCTTTATTCTGAATTATTTTGTAATAGTAAATAGAGTTTACAATAGTAATTAGATCCTACAAGTAGTATCAGAACCCGGAAACGATTGCAACTTTCTGGTACTCTTCAGCGGCACCGGCGACCTTTCGGATTTCCAGATCTGAGGGAACTGTTAAGTTCCTGAGATCCGGCCAGTGAAGTATTGCTTACTTTCTTCCTTTTATTTTTTTGAAATTATTTAATTGCTTAGTGTTGCTCTCTATTTGTGGTTGGTATTCTGTTTACTATTACTATTTTTCTCCTCTATGTGAACCGCGTTACGGTTATGCTATTGTTTCTCGATCTGCTATTACCGATTCATTATGTTCTTCTTGCTGCAGTTTTTTTTTTTTTTTTTTTTTTTTTTTTTTTTTTCCTTTTCAGTTGTTCTTGTTTTCTGAAAAAAATATACGTAAAACCCAAGTCTGGCTTGAGTCCTTGAACTTCAAGTATTTGTGCCTTGGCGCATTTTTTCAGTTTTTCAAAATATTTATTTATTATTTTGTTTTATATTCTTTCTGTTTGTCTTTTTATGCTCTTTCTGAGATATTACTATTTTTACTGTTTCTCATTTTTGGTTATATATATTGTTGTTGTTTGCATTACGTGCTTATTAGGTTCCGTACCTCACACGTTGTTGCGCCGTTTTTTTCCTTAAACAAATTAATAATAAAAAAAACAGTGCCATTTTTCCTTAAAAAAAGAGAATTTTTCTTTTATGAAAAATCCAAGTATTTTATTTTTCAAATCAAACTTTTGAAATCTTTCATTTTTCTAGCCACTAAATTACACTTATTTGCTTTTAAAACATGTAAGTTCCAAAAATTGAAACTGATAAGTTTGATGGCAAATTTAACTTTGTAATGTGGCAGAAGAAAATGAAAGCAGTTTTGGTACAAAATAAAATTGCACCCGCTATTTGTAGCCCCGAAGAGTATCCAAAATCTTGGAGGAGCGAAATTCTAATGGAAAAACTAGGTGATGCACACAGTTGCCTCACCTTGCATTTAACCGACAATGTTTTACGAGAAATCGACGAAAAAGACAATGCTTTTGAAATATGGACTAAACTAAAAAAAACTATATTTGGGAAAATCACTTTCCAATAAAATTTATTTAAAAGAACAGCTTTTCGGTTTTGGAATGAGCGGGTCAAAAACACCTTCAGAAAATATAGATGATTTAAATAAAATCGTTTTGGAACTTCAAAACGTTGGAGAGAAAATCTCTGATGAAAATATTGTTGTTATTTTATTAAATGCCTTACCTGATTCTTTCAAAGATGTAAATCTGCCATTAAATATGGCAGAGATAGTTTATCTCTTTCCGATGTTAAAAACATATTTGAAATCAAAATATTTGGATTTAGAAAATGAAAATAAATCAAACGATGAAAATCTTTACGTGTGAGGGAGAGTTTTACCGGAGGGAACCTCTTAGTCATAGGTTTAAAAGTAAAGGACGGTCCAAATCTCGAGAAAAGAACAAAGTGAAATGCTTTTATTGTGGCAAGGAGGGTCATATGAAAAAACAAGTATTTTAAACGGATTAAAGACGAAAAACGTAAACATAGTAAAGGGAGTAATAAAATCGACAAAACCCACGATTTTGATTCCAATGGTAATTCTATATTTTCAGAGGTTTTGTGTGTTTCCCTTTTCCCTTCTTGTTCTAAAGTTGTTGATCATTGGGTTCTTGATTCTGGTTGTACATTTCACATAACACCTTGGTTTTCAGATTTTAAACCATTAAATCAAGGAAATGTTTACATGGGAAATAATCAAGTTTGTGATGTTAAAGGCATTGGAAATATTTTCATCAAAATGCATGACGTCATGATTAGAAAACTCACTGAGGTGAGATATGTGCCCAACCTTCGTAGGAATCTTATCTCTCTTGGTTATTTGGATTCTTTTGGTCTTTCTTTTAAATCTTAAAATGGTATTTTACGTATTTGCAAAGGAAACCTAGTCATGCTAAAAGGTTTTAAAAGAGAAAGTTTACACATTCTTATTGGTAAAACAGTTTGTGACTTAACTGCTTTCATTTCAAAATCTGTTCCCGAGAAAACTATGTTGTGGCATCGAAGGATTGGCCACATTAAAAGGGACTTTATTATTTACAAAAAAAATCTTTTATGTGGTTACAAAATTGATTCCTTGCATTTTCGTGACCATTCTAATTTTGGGAAAACAACACAAAATCAGTTTTTCAACTAGCACACATAAGTCTTCTGCTATATTTGATTATGTGCATTGTGATCTGTGGGGACCTGAAAAGGTTCCAACTTATGGTCGTAATGTTTATTTCTTGTCTAATGCTAATGATTTTTCAAGGCATGTTTGGGTCTTTCTTTTAAAAACTAAAGATCAAACTTTTGAAAAGTTTTGTGAATGCAAACGTTTTGCCGAAAATCATTCTAGAAATAAACTAAAAACTATCAAGACTAATAATGGTCCTGAGTTTTGTAACTAGAAGTTTTCTGATTTATGTGCATCGCATGGCATCTTACACGATAGGACGGTTAGGTATAACCACCAGCAGAATAGAGTAGCTGAGAGGATGAACCGTACCATTATGGATAAGGTTAGATGTCTTCTAGTATCCTCGAGTATCCCAAAACCTCTTTGGGGAGAAGCTGTTAGTACGCTGTCTATCTCATTAATAGAACCCCTTCTACAGCCATAAACTTTAGGACTCCTATAGAACTTTGGTGTGGTAAACCTCCTAACCTGTCCAACCTTAGAGTTTTTGGGTGTGCGGCCTTTGCACATCAGAAGGAGGGTAAGCTAGACCCTAGGTCTAGCAAGGGAGTGTTCACAGAATATCCTAGTAGGATGAAGGGTTATAGAGTGTGGTTAAAGGGTAAACCAGGAGTAAGGGTAGTCATCAGTAGGGATATCATCTTCAACGAGTTAGATATGCTCTGTCTTAAAGAGAAACCTCCGAGTGTTCGCACACCTACTAGTATTCCTGTGGAGGTGGAGGTCACCTCTGAACCCTCTTTAGAAGCCCCTCAGGAACCTGAAACCAACGGAGAGTTACCTGCACCATCCAGTAGCATACCTGATCCTCCTAGTATTCCTGAACCCCTTGAACTTGTTTTAGAAGTTTCTGATGAGGAGGAAGAGCATCTTAAGGCTCAAGCTCAAGCTCTTAGGGATTACCAGCTTGCGAGAGATAGGGTTCGAAGAGTGCTTAAGGAACACCCTAGATATGGTTATTTCTACATAGTTTCATATGCATTTGTTGTTGCATCTTCTGTGGAAGAAAATGAACCATTATGTTTTTCTGATGTTTTGAAAAGCCCTAATCGCTCTTTATGGTTACGTGCTATGGATGAGGAAATGTCTTTTTTAAATAAAAATAAAACTTGGATTCTTGTCCCAAAAACCTCAAAACAAAAATTAGTTGATTGCAAATGGATTTTAAAAATTAAAGACCCTGAGTCTACTAATGAACCTCCAAGGTTCAAGGCCAGGCTGGTTGCAAAAGGCTTTTCACAAGTTGAGGGCATTGATTTTAATGAAATATGTTCTCCTGTCGTTAAATACAATATGATTAGGATTATTCTTGCTCTTGTTGCTTTTTATGATCTCAATATTGAACAACTTGATGTTAAAACCGCTTTCTTGCATGGTGATCTCGACGAGACAATATATATGCGTCAACCACCAGGTTTTGAGGTTAAAGGTAAAGAACACATGGTGTGTCTTTTGAAAAAGTCCTTATACGGACTTAAACAATCACCCAGACAATGTTACAAGAGGTTTGATTTTTTTATATTAAAAGTTGGTTTCACTAAAAGCAACTATGATAGTTGTCTTTATTTATCTGGTAATAATGTTGATAGTGTTATTTACTTATTGCTTTATGTAGATGATATGCTAATTGCTTGCAAACATAAAGCTAAGATTGATGATCTGAAATCTTTGCTAAAATCTAAATTCGATATGAAGGATTTAGAGGTTGCATCCAGGATTCTTGGGATGAGTATTACTAGAGATAGAGCTGATCTTTCACTCTTTCTATCTCAAAAGTCCTTTCTTCAGGAAATTGTATCCAAATTTTCTATGCTCCTGGGTAAGCTCGTTATAACCCCACTTGCAAGCCATTTCAAACTTTCTGAAAAAACCTATCCTAAAACCGAGAGTGAGAAAAAAGATATAGCAAACATCCCATACAGAATAGACATAGGCTCGGTTATGTATTCAATAATATCTACCCGACCAGATATTGCTTTTTCTATAAGCCTTCTTAGCAAATTCATGTCTAACCTTGGTAGAGATCACTAGGCTGCTCTCAAGTGGCTGCTACGTTACCTTAACGAAACCCTAGATTAAGGCTTACACTATCACAATTGATCTGATATATTTTAACTAATTGGTTATGTTGATTCTGATTTTGCAGGTGACAAGGATGGTAGAAAAGCTACCTCATCCTATTTCTTTACCCTAGCAGGTAATTGCGTTTCGTGGAAATCTCAATTGCAGCCGCTAGTTGCCTTATTAACTACCGAGGATGAATACATCGCGACTACAGAAGCTATCAAAGAAGCTATTTGGCTTCAAGGGTTATTGAATGAATTACATGTTTTACATTCAAAAGCTATTATTTACTAATAGTGAGAGTTGTTTACATTTATGTAAAAATTCGGTCTATCACGAGCGGACAAAACATATAGATGTTAAACATCACTTTATTATGGAAAAAGTCTCTAGTGGTTTAGTTGACATATATAAGATTAGTACTGATAATAATCATGCAGACTTTGGTACTAAAATTGTGAGCTCTGACAAGTTTATATTTTGCAGGGATTTCCTTCACTTGGACGCAGTTTGACTCTTGTTGAGTCATACGACGGTTGGAAAAATATTGTTCGAAGTGGAGATTGTAGGCTTTTGGACCTTAGTCTTCCCAATATTTTTCATTTTTCCAGCCCATTTACCTTACTTAATGATGACCCATGGGCCTCAGCAGAAGAATAAGTAATATGTGTTGATTGGATCAGAGATGCCAGAATAGGCCGGGCCGGCCCAACCCGGGCTGCCCGTTGTGACTTGACCTATTTAATCCCACTTTTCCCCTTGGTATTTGAGCAGCCATTTCTTTCCTCTTTTATTATTTTTCTTCTCTTCTTTTGCCTTGGCTATTGGTATCCGACTTGGTCTCTTCTTCTTCCCTTTCTTCATCGCAGCATTCCATGTTCTTTCTTCTCCTCCGTTCGCCGGTCTTCTGTGACACTGTCACTGCCGTTGGCTTCTATTGATCGTCTTCTTGTTGTCCGATCATCTGTTTGGTGAGTGTTTGAGAGAGAGCCGAAAGGGAGAGAGAGATGGGAGTGGCACCGGTGACTCTTTCACTGTTGAGGCTCGGATCTGAGGGACTTCGGTTGTAACATCTATTTACCGTCGACGCCTCGTCGCGGTACGTGAACGGCAATCGCTGCTCGGCGTCGTCTCGGTCTCGATGCTTTCTTTTTCCCCCTGGCGATACCTTCTGTTCCCTTTTGTTCAATTTCTTTATTTTACTAACTGTTATTTTTGCAGTTCTGTTTTGGCACTCTTGATCGATCATTACCGATCTGTTGAAGAAGAAACTTTTATAATAGAATAGGCTTTATCTTTTCGCTGCTTTATTCTGAGTTATTTTGTAATAGTAAATAGAGTTTGAGATAGTAATTAGATTCTACAGGTACTTATTTTGTATTAATCCTCTTTAAAACCTATGATATATAATATATATGTATTTGTGTGTGTGTTTATGGTTTTCCTAACGTGTGCCTTTATATGACACACGTTAATATAAATAAATCATAACATATATAAATAGAACATACTATACATGATAGTTAAATTTTATAAAAATTAAAACACGCTTAAATATGTTTTTCAAGAAATTGTATGAATCAAAACATAATAACTATGTCAAATCTTATAAAATTTAAAAGGTACATTTTCAAGGAATTGTATGGACCAAAAGATCATTAATTGGTTATTCCAGAAATTATGTTTCGCAATTTCTTTTCAATATCATATATTTATATATATAAGTGATTAATTTTTATATAGACTATCATTTACGAAATAATGATCTTTAAATATCTCCCTGGATTATGTGGCCTAACATCATGCATATTTTGCAACACTCAGACAAATACACTTACATTTTGGTGTACAATTAATGTGGGTGAGATTTTTGTGTTAATATTGAACATAAAGTAAAACAATTAAGAAGGAAAAGCAGATGAAATTAAAACGTGCATGAGAACATGCTTTTCAAGGACTGTATGGACCAAAAGATCATATTAGTTATGCCAGAAATTTTGATCCACACATGTTAAAACTTGCAAGGTACACAATAATTGATTTGTAAAGTGGTAATGCATAAAAAAGAAATTGCTAATATTATACTTGTTTAGCTTCTAGGTAGGGGGTATTTCTTAGTTTAAGATCCCTTTTATATACTAATTGGAGTCAAAGAATTAATTCCATCCAAAATGAAAATGGAAAAGAAATCTAATACTTTTTGTTAAAGAAAAGATATCCAATATAAATTGTATTTACTATTTACAAGTGCATTATTTTTTTTATTTTTTACATTAATGAAGGAAGTTTGTATCGAACTCATAAACTATTGCATGATAAAGAATACTTCTAATCAATTGAGCTACCACCTTGTCACGTTTAAGAGTATATTTAATTAATTAAAACATAATGTTTCCTTTCCCTGCAATCAACAAGAAATCACCATGCAATTATAAACTGCTAACATATGAGTCAAGAACGGAAGGACAATGAGCATGCTTACATATAATTATAAATTTATATATATATATATATAAATAAAACATATAGTGTTTCCTTTCTTTGCAATCAACAACAAACCATCAGGCAACTATACACTAGAAGAAAAAAGAAAAATAGGCACGAAACTCTGGTACCAACTATGTCGGTTCCAAACTTTGGTACAGAACTTGGGACAGATCTCCAGAGAAAAAATAGATGGTCCCTAATACCATCCTTCAATTTGTCCCGAAGTGTTGAAAAATTTTGGTTCTTATATGTTATAGTAATTGGCATGGCATTTGGGACTGCCAAAAACATGGTTCCTAATTTTTCGTCCCAAACGTTGTCCTAACAATCACCAAACTTTTAATAAATTAAAATACTCTTATTTTTGTCCCAAAAGCCATCCCAAACTTTGAGACGATTTTTTAGACGAACTTATAAAGATTAAATTATTAAATTTTGGCACCGATTAGTGGCACCATAAACTTCCGTCTCAATGTTTCTCCTTTGTGGATATTGGCACAATCTTTATTCTATTAATTTAAAGTAGTCTTTCAGGTTTTTAATTAATGTTGGTGGTGTAGCAGTAGGTATTATTAAAGGTGGGACAGTGTTTGATACGACTTGTGGGATGAACCTTTTAGTGGGTACCAAAAGTCGTGCCTAAAATTATGTGATTCTAAAAATGAAATGAAGACCAATGAGTAGCTCATTCTCATCAGTGAGTAAAAATCACAGAAAGCCTCCCCCTTCTCTTTTATTTTCAAAGCCAAAAAACCACTTAAAAATCCAAAAAATTCTCTCATTATATTTGAAGTTTATATATGATGAGGAAAAAGTGACAAGCTCTTGCAAAAACTTGGGTGATACATAAGGAGGTTTTTTTTTATGTTCATATTATGTAAATATTAAAGTGTTATTTCATGTTTATTTATTATATATATTTGTTTTTATATGTTTATCCTATGTGTTTATATAAAATAATGATGAAAATATAAATTGTAAATATTTAGTAATTATGTATATTTATTATTATTATTTTTAATTGGTTATAATAAAATCAAAATAAGCACAGTTTGTATTGTATTTCAAAAAATATAGCAAAATAAGATGTTAGATAGTTTTTAATTTTATTTTTAATGATAATTTGTTATTGCAGTTGAAAATGTCACTACGAGAACAACAAAAATGAATGTATGGTCGTAAAGGTCTTACTAATGAGTTGTGGAAGGTGTTGATGAATTTGTTAAGTTTGCAAAAGTACAAGACTCAATATATAAAAATGATGAAAAATTAGGTGTCCTTGTTTAAATTGTAAAAATCGAAAATTTCTTTTAGAAGATGATGTTGCAGTTCACCTATATCGGAGAGGGTTTATAGAAAATAATTTCAATTGGACTTGCCATGGCAAAGCAAGATTATTGGATAATAAAGAAGAACATAATGTGGTTCAACTGTTACTGGATCAAATTGATAATTAGGGTAGTTATGAGCATATAAATTGGGATCAAAGGATGGTACATGATTTGTTTACTTTAACTGCACCAGTTAATACTCCACAGTATGAGTCATTTCTTTTTGAAAATGAAGCTGGTCCAAGTCAACAATCCCAAAATGAGCAATTTTTTCATGGTATTAGTGATGATGATTTAACACATTTGACTAAACAATTTCAAAGATGTAATGAAAGCTGCTGATGAACATCCATTCACTAGTTGTGAAAACCATTTGTAATTATCGTATGTTTCTAAACTATTAAAAGTTAAGTGTGATAGTAACATGTAAGAGGAAACATATGGTGATATGGTACAAGCTATTAAGGAAGTATTTACCGTCTGACAATATACTGCAAATGATTACTATCAGCATAAGAAAATCATTAACAAGTTAGGGCTCCCTATTGTAAACATAGATGCTTGTCAGAAAGGGTGTATGTTGTACTAGAAAGATAATGGGTTTGAAATATGTTGCAAATTTTATGGCTTATCAGGGTGCAAAGAGACAAGGGGCCGACTTGATAATTCGAAATGTCAGAAAGTTGCACGGTCTATACTACGATACTTGCCATTGACTCCGAGTTACAAAGATTGTATGTATCAAAAGCTACAACTGAGCACATGGCATGGCATGTAAATCATGAAATCAAGGATGAAGTAATGTGTCTCTTTCTGACGCTGCGGCTTGGAAACATTTTGATAGAACTGATCCTAATTTTGCGTCAGAGCATCATAACATTTGTTTAGATTTATGTGCTAATGGTTTTTGTCGTATAGACAATACATGAAGAATTCAGGTATGTGCATGAAGACGATGTACATGTTCCTAATATTAATTTGTCCTGGACCTGATAATCCTAAAAGGAAGATAGATGTATATATGCAACCACTAATTGGGGAGTTGAAAATTTTGTGTGAAGTTTGGGTACAAACATATGATGTCTCAAGAGGTGAACATTTCGACATGAAGGCTGCACTTATGTGGACGATAAATGACTTTCCTGCGTATAGAATGTTATCTGGTTACAGCATGCCTAGTTTGTTAGGATGTCCGATATATGTGGAGCATTATGGGGCTAAGTGGCTAAAACATAGGAGAAAGATAAGTTATTTTGATTGTCACAGTCCCTTGAGGTTTTACTCCTCATTCACAATTTGACCATCATGGACAAAGTAAAATCAAAGTAATGGTGCATTCTCTAAAGAGACAACTTCATCCACATGTGCACTTATCTCTCCGATTCACATTTATCAGTAAGTCAACTAATTTAATGAGTAATAATTTTATGTAGTAGTAGTGTGGTGGTAGAAATGGCAAACTACAACTGTTGTGCTTTGTATTTATTAATTATTTGTAAGATACCTCAAAGTGTCAAAAGTGTAGTTTGCTTCGTACATTTTCTTTTCCATTGAGTAATTATATGTTCTTGCAGTGACGATAGTGTTATATATATATAGTATCATCTGTACTTACTGATCTAGTTGGAATCATTAAAAGTAGTACTGTGCATTTCTTATCTACAGTAATCAAGGTTGTGACTGTAAAAGAGTCTTTTACTAGATATGTGAGCTTATACTACTAACACTACTAAAATCACTAGGACAAAAGTTGGGGTCCAGTAGCCATAAGATGACAGACTGATTTGAATCATTGAAACGTTCTTTAGGTACTTTTAACTTAATTATTGACTTTTAATTGTTAGGTATGCAACGGTCAAGAGGATGTTTGAACTAGTCTCATCATTTTGTACCGGCTCTTGAGTATGTTTGACAAAAGTTCCAAAAGAAGCTAAAGATAAAATTTGGGATTCGCTATTGGTTAAGGTTCATTATTAACTTAATATAAAATTTTCTTTTTTCTGATTCTAATCCTTTGTCTTGGAAAATGTACGTGGGAGTGAGCATATCAATATCAAATTCACAGAAAGTGGAGCACTACTTGAGGGAAATGGCTAAAGAAACGCATCTACTATGTTCAGGTGAACGACAAGTAACGTGAATATAGCAATGATGCAATATGGAAAGAGCTAAAAGATGAATTGAATAAGCCGGGTTTTATGAGAAAATGCAAGAAACATAAAGAGAACCAACAGAAAAATTCTAGTGCTTCAAAGACTATTCATCATGGGGGATAACGATCAACATTCGGCCATAAACGAAAGTTGGTAAGAAAATTCACTTTAATTATGTATTGTTTATTTCCTTTTATAATAAAAAGAATATGGTCTTTTAATGCTAACATGATAGATTGATGTTTTCACTAGTTTTTTGGCTTAGTTTGATATTTATTTTAATTAAATTCTGGTGAAAATTGAGTTGAATTAGAACAAATAACTTCCTTTATACTTTTTTTGATTTGTAGGAAAAAATTGAAGACAAGTAATTTTAGAGGACTAAAGTGTAAATAATAGAAAGAAATTAAAAAAAAAAAGAAAAAGACAACAAAGTTCACGTGGGAGGTCTTTAAAATTGCAATTGAATTTGCAATTTCTTGCAACGTGCCACGGATCTGGCAACTAATTTTTACTCGGAAAGCATGGCATGCATCCCATGGCTAGTTTTTTTTTTCTAATTCTAGCGTCGAATTTGGGTCAAACCGATGCCAGATACTCGAAAACAGTTCAATATTTTATTATTATTTATTTATTTTCTTTTTAAAATTATAGTTCTAAGTAACTTCCTTTTATCTTTTTAGTTTTGATTAGAATTTTAGTTTTAAGTAATTCCTAATCCTTTTTGGGTTTTGATATATAACCTCTATAAATAGAGGAGTTTAGGCTTTAGTTTAGATGATCTCTCTTATTATTGAAGACTTAGAAGAGGATTCGGGAGTGGCTCGCTAGGCTTCTTCTGAACCTTCTTTTTATTTATTTGTTTATTATGTGTAGCTAAGTCTTTTGTGACTAAAGCCTTTTTTGAAGGTCGAAACTTTTATAAATATAGTTGTTTTTATTTAATTGAAGATTTTATCTTTTATCTTGTTCTTGGTTAATTGTTATTATTTGTTCATAATGCTTGTAATTTCTTGCCAATTATTACATGTTCATAAATTGTTTTTAGTGGTCGAAAGGTACTAGATTAAATTGGAGTCAAGCTACTAACAATATATCGTAAAATTGACTAGAGATAGATTTGGTTTCTTTGTGATGTTTCTAATAAGTAAGAAACAAAAGTTAGGGAATGTCCACAGAGGTGTATGCGGTTTTGTTTCTTAAAATCACATACACGTACGATTGGTTTATTAACAAGGCTAGGAGCTTTTCAACCAAGAGATGGGGTCTAGCTTATTCTCAGAAATTCCACCGTAAACTAGATCAAAAGTGAATCAAGAATAAATCAACCCTATGAATAAAATTAGGAGTAGACTGGGTGAGGTGCCTTAGTCCGTTTTTTATAATAAAATTTTCTTAAACGAGCTTTCTTTTATTTTTAATTTTCATTATTAATTTTCATTAGTTTTTAATTATTAGATACAAATAAATTACCTTTATTTATTTTTTGTTTAAGTTTGGTTAAAAGTAGACGAGTTCACCAATTAGGTAGCAATCTTTGTGGGACGATCTTTATTCATCATTATATTACTTACGTGATATTCGTATAATATCAAGTTTTTGGTCTGTGACTGTTTTTATCTAGTGTGGAATTTTAGTACTAAACCTAATTTTAAAACTTTGTATTTATTTTCTTTTCATTAAAAACTAAAAAAATTATTTTTAATATAATTTTATTTTATTTTTTCGTTAAATTTTTTTCAAGTGTTTTTATATTTTTAATTTTTAAAAAAAATTAATTTTAAAATTTTTTAATTTTTATTTTTTTATTTGTTTCATGTATACGCGAAGTTTATATCTAAAATTGAGACTTTTGCTTGTTCTTATTGGAAGCGCAAAAACGAAGTCATCTACGAGATGAATAACTCATCTGAAGAATATTACTCTGAATCTAAGAGGGACAATCATAAGATAGCAAATCTAATGACTCTGAAGCATTATATCAAGCCAAAGATGGAGGGGTTTAATCCAGCAATAAACTGTTTAGGAATCACGATTGCAACTTTTAAGATTGAAACAGTATACATACAAATGGTTCTAAACAGTCATTTCTAAGTCACATCACGATTCGCAGTCTCACACTGAGAATTTTTTGGCAATTTGTGACATTTTTCAAATCAATGGAGTCTGTGAAGATGCAAAAAGGCTAAAACTTTTCCCTTTCTCTTTAAGGGATAAAGCTCGAGCATGGCTAAATTCTCTCCCTTCAAATTCTATTGATTCTTGGGCTAAAATGCAAGAAGCCTTTTTAAATAAATTCTTTTCTCCTATTAAGACTATCCAAAAGCAATCTAAAACTTACAATTTTGTGCAGGAACCCATGGAGTCATTATATGATGCTTGGGAACATTTTAAGGAATACCTTAGAATGTGTCCACATCATGTGATGTAACTAGTAATGCAAGCACAAACATTCTATAATGGATGTTCTTCGGAGGTGAGATCATCACTAGATCCAGCTAGTGGGGGAGCTTTAAGTTGCTTGGAACTTAATACAGAAGATGGTGCTTAATAGTTCACAATCCAAGGGATCTTCCTACAAAAAAAGTGGTAAGTTTGATGGAGGCAAATCGAAATGGAGGAGATGTGATGGCACAATTTGAAGCTCTTCATCGACAACTTGATGCATTACAAGTAGCTGGCATAAATAACCAATGCGAGCTCTGCTATGAAACCCCTTACAAGTCAATGTGGGCAAGGTAATATAGTAAATTCCAATTTTGAAACTAACAATGTTAAATTTGTTGGATAGAATAATGGAAGGAATGACCCATATGCTCCTACCTATAATCCTTGGTGGAGAAATCATCCTAACTACGGATAGAGACAGAACAATCCAATCCAGATGCAACCTCCACAAGAGAAGAGGACCAATTTTGGGGGATTAATGCTTCAATTCATGTAAAAAATCTCTGCCTCTTTGGAAAACTAAGAAACACTCTTCAAAGCCATAGAGGTGGATAAGCAAAATATGAAGGCTGCCATAAGAAATCTTGAGGTACAAGTAGGGTAATTATCAGATGCCATGTTTAATAGATCTCTAGAAACCTTGCCAAGTAATACAGAATAGAATCTTAGAGAACTTTTAAGGCAATAACATTAAGGAGTGGTAAAACATTGAAAAAGGAGGAAGAAACTCCAAAGTCAGATTCAGAGGAAACTAAGGTGGAAAATAATGAGGTTCAGAACAAATAGACACAAAGAATTCTGCAGAAGGAAAAGGTAAGAAAGGTAAGTTTGAGCACAATAATGATAATATTGATATTAATTTCCTTGTTTTTCCTAATACGACTAAATGCCAAATCATGGATTCACACTTTAAAAAATTTCTTGAAGTTTTCAAGAAATTAGAAATTAACATTCCTTTTGAAGAAGAGCTAACACATATGTGACTAATGTAAAATACTTGAAAGATAACTTGGCAAGCAAAAAGAAGCTAAATGAATTTGAGAAAATTTGTTTGAATGAGGATTGTTCAGCGATTCTACAAAAAAAAATTACCACCTAAGCTTAAAGATCCAGGGAGTTTTCAAATCCGTTTTTTATATTGGTGATATTTTTTTTAGGAACATTTTATGTGATTTAAGGTGTAGTATTAATTTAATGCCTTCCTCTTTTTATCAAAAACTTGTATTAAAGAAAATTAAAAACACTACTATGTCTTTACAAATGGCTAACAAATCTAAAACATATCTTAGAGGCATAGTAGAGGATGTTCTTGTTAAAGTTGATAAACTCTCTTTCCTTATGGATTTCGTTGTTCTTGACTTGTAGGATGATTCAGATATATCTTTAATTTTGGGCAGACCTTTTCTGAAGACTAGTTGAGCTTTAATTGATGTAAAAAAGAGTCAACTAAGATTAAGGATTGGGGATGAATTTGTAATTTTGAATATGTTTGAATCATCAAAAAATTCCTCCAATGAAGAATCTTTACGTGCTTTAAATATCATAAATGTTTATACAATTGATTAATCTTCTACAGTTGTTGTAGGAAATTAAATCTTAAAAATGCATAAACCTTTAAAGGAAGAAGCAACACTTGTATGAGAAAGTAATGAAGAGAAAGTAAAGAAAAATAATTTTGCACGTAAGGGCCAAAGGTTAAAGGAGAATGTAAAAAGGGAGAAAAGCCATGAATGCAGAAGTTTATCTTCTCAAACATCCTCCTTGATCGTTTTCTTATGAAGAAAGTCAAGATCTAGACTAACTCAAATTTTTTTAATTTTTTATTTAGTGTCTTTTTCTTGTCAGAAGTTTAAGTTTTTTTTCTTAGTAATCTAAGTTTCTCCTAGTTTACGTTGCTTTTTCTTAATCCTCCTAGTCCCAAAAAAATTTAAAAAATTTAAAATTCCCAAAAATTATTTTCCTTCACTTTTGTGATTGGTATTTACAATTTTTTTTAGAATCTGATCGAGCTTTAGAGAGCCTTCCACATGACAACCTAAACTGAACGAACAATCTTGGACACATCTTTCTGTTTGGCTAAGTTCTCTTACCTTTTTTCTTTTTTTATACTTCTTGTTTTTCAACATTGGGGACAATGTTGAGTTTAAGTGTGGGGGTTGGCTTTCATTCTTGTGGGTATATTGAAAAAAGAATATGAAAAAAAATGAAAGAAAACGTTTTCAATTAAAAGATGATTTATTTTGAGTATTTTTTAGAAATTTTTTGAATAAATTGAGATAGAGTGTTTGACTGCTAATATATGAACTTGGTTAATAATTCTTGTATTCTATATCTTTTATAACTTTTGCACGACTTTCCCTTGAGCACAATTGGCCATGTTAGTGTTTAGTAAATCCTACACATTGTTTTTGAGTTGCATAAAGTTGATGGTTTTTTTATGACGTTCTAGAACTTATTGGATTACCTCTTGAGACGAAATAGAAAGGTTTTCCCTTCCTTGACTTAGAGACGATGATCATAGAACTTCTTTGACCCGTTTGTGCTTTCAAGCCTATCTAAGGTTCAAAATTTTACCTTCGTACCCTTATATATTATTTTCTTTCTTAAGTTACTTAAACATTGACCCTAAATTTCATAAACAGTTTGATGATTAATTCTAAATTTTATAACTCTTTAGGACATATTTTATTATTTTAGGAAGAGTTTGGTGAATATAATGAAAAGAAGTATAAAAAGGAACACCATGACTAGTTTGTTGAAAAGAAAAAGAAAGAGAAAAGTAATGAAAAGTATGGTGCAAAAAGTTTATAGGTCATGGTAAAAAAAGGTAAAATAAGTGCCAAGAAAAGAAAAGAAAAGAAAAGAAAAAAATGGCATATATGAAAAGAATTTGGGGAAAAGAAGTATTGTGAATGAGGAGATATTATTATAAAGTGGTTTGGTTAATAAAGTTTTTATTGGAAAAATATATGGAGCAAAAGCAAAGTTAGAAAATTTGTTGTAGTTCGATCGATTTTTGCAAGCTCTCTCTCTCTCTTCTTTTGATTTTGATTTCTTATCCTTCGTTTGTTAACCAATGCTCTAGCCTTACAATACAAGCTTAAAAGTCCTACTTGATCTAAGTTGAATTTGGGAAGCCTCGATTAGTGGAGAGATGGTATGAAGAGTAAACTTATTGAACTGTCATTTTAAAAAAAAAAAAAAAAAAAAAAAACTTAATCTCCTTTGTTGTGATTTAGAAATTTTGTCTAGTATTTATTTTAAACTTTCTAATGGCCAAAATAACACTTTGCACAAAATCTTGCTTTAGTGATGGAAGATAATTGAATACTTGTTTTGCTAAATCAAATTTGGAGAAAAGCTGTTTGATATTTTATTTTGATGAATTTGAGATTTTGATGAAGGATGCTTAATTTGGATTTTTCTCTATTTTTCTAAGTTGCTTTGCTTGAGGACAAGCAAACATCTAGGTGTGGGGGAGTTGATAGATTGATATTTTCACTAGTTTTTGGGCTTAATTTGATATTTATTTTAGCTAAATTCTAGTGAAAATTTAGTTGAATTAGAACAAATAACCTTCTTTATACTTTATTTGATTTGTAGGACAAAATTGAATATGAAGTAATTTTGGAGGACTAAAGTGTAAATAATAGAAGGAAATTAAAGGAAAAAAAAGAGAAAAAGACAACAAAGTTCACGTGGGATGTCTTTAAACTTGCAATTCAATTTGCAATTTCATGGAAGCGTGCCATGCATCTGGTGGCTAATTATTTTCCTCAAATTCTAGCACCGGATTTGGGTCAAACCGACATCAGATACTCGGTGGCAATTCAATTTTTTATGTTTATTTATTTATTTATTTATTTTTAATATGGTCGGATGAATTGATCACCATTGGATTTGAAGCTTGAACCAATCACTAGAGCTCAAAGGAAGAAACTCAAGCTTCAAGAAGACAACGGCATGATTGCTTACGTGGAAGACACTTTGAAGAGCAAGATTGAGGAGCTTGATGGTCAAGGAAAGCCCCCAAATAATTAACAATGTGTTCAATTGTTAAGGAGCAATCAAGGGAACAACTTGGGGTGAAAATTGGCTAAGCATTTGAAAGAATTCACTCTATTGTCGATGACAGGGTTACCGTCACCTGTAGGTTTCTGGACGAGAGCCTTGTTGAAGACAGTACCTACCGACAATGGTAGGTCCTACCTTACCATCGCCGGTAGGTCTCTGGATGGGCAAAAATTTGTAATTCAAGTTGTTTTTCTAGCTTTTAACAACGGATTTATAGATAATTCAAGTCATTAACCACTTGTTTAGCTAGGGTTAATGCTTAGCCTATAAATACCTCATTATACATGGATTGTAACTAATGTTGAATGAACTTTGCTGAAATTATAGAGAGAGAATCTCTTGGTCTCTAGGGTTCTTCACCCTTGCTTAGTTAGTTCTCTAAGGGTTAATGTCCTTGGTAGTGAGCAATTGAATGCCTTAGGATGATGAGTCTATGAAATTTAATTGATCATCTTAATTCATTCTATTGATTGAGTCTAGAGTTCTTGTTCTTGATTCAATTGATTTTAGATATTCTAGTTTGTGTGGTTGGGGTTTTGATGCTATAGTTTCCTCAAGGTTCTAGTTATCAATCTAGGAAGGAGTTTTGCCTCTCAATGTTGGGTATATGAGGCTTAGATCCTCATATGTTTTCTATTAAAGCGTTGAAGCTACAAAATCCTCAATAGAGTTTTTTTTTAATCAAAGAAGGTGATCTTGGGAAGAATTTGGATCCAATTCAACAATCAAAAGAGGACTCTTATCAAATTTGTATAAGAGTATCCTCCAATTGAAGTTGGAATTGATTTGTAAATTGTTTAAATTTGCTTAAATTCAAAGAAAAACAATAAGTACTTGATGATCTATAAAAAACATATAAAAAGATCACGCAATAGCAGTATAGAAAAACTGTTGCGAAAATCAAAAGAAAATTCAGCTGAAATTTGTACGAATTTGTTGTTTAATTTTGTTGGATATGTTCTCCATTGAGTTTTGATTCATTTGAAATAAGTTGTGCTCAATTTGGAGTTCATTTGATTGCTCTATTGGCCTGAATTGTGGAATGTGATTCACATTCGCGACGGCAGAAAAAGTGGTGATTAATCCGACCATAACTTGAAGGCTTTACAACCCATTTCTTCCCAATATTTTTTTTTATTTTTCCAGCCCAATTTTCTCCCCCATTTGACCCTATGATGTTCTGGGCATCAACCCAAGTGGAATAGGTTGTTGGGCTGCTTCTGGGCTGCCTCCTTGACCAAGTCTTTAGGGATGCCTGCGCCCAGGTTGGCCACCCGGGTCGTCCGTTGGCCACCCGCAGCTCGTCCGCTCGGCTCCTCTTTAATTGATTGCTGCCTCTTCGTTTCTCGTGTAGTCTCTTGAACTCCTCCTCTGAACCGTCTCTCATTCTCTCTGTGTCTTTTGGAGTCTTCAAGACTCTTGTTTTCTTCTCCTTCTCTTTCGGCTCTACCGCTGCTGTTCTCTCTGTTCTGGTGCTTTTATGCAGTTAACCAGCCTTCTCCTTTGTCACCATTGTTTGTCTATTGGTGAGGTTAGAGAGATAGCCATAAGGAAAGAAGAGAGAGATAGAGGTAGTATATTGCCGGTGATTTCTTCTCGGTTGAAGCCCATTTCTGAAGGTTATAACCCCGATCATCACTTTTCTTCACTATCGATGCCTCGACGAGGCAGCGCCGTTGCTCGGCGTCCGATTCTGGTTTGATAACCCCTCGGTTTCAGCTCCTCAGTCATCTCTTTGATTTTCTGTTGGCCGCTTCACGGCGACGGTGGTTAGCAAACCGTTCTTTGATTTATTTGGGTTATTTTTATACTAATCGGGTGTTATTTTGCAGATTACCTTATTATTGTTCTTTGGCTGATTTCTGTTCATTGAAAGATTGAATCTTTCTGTTTTTCTTCCTTTGTAATTTATTCTTTGATAAATTTGTAATAGTAACAGTTAATTGTAATAGTAAATAGGAGTTGTTTTCTCCAACAAGTGGTATCAGAGCCAAGTTCCGGCTCCCTAGCTTCGACATCCGACAGCAACCTTCGGATCTGAGAAGTTTCTCAGAATCCGGCCAGTGAAGTTCCTACTACCCTTCTCTGTTTTTACAGTTTTCTTATTTTTCAGTTTATTAGGCTTGCCGCCGAGTTTCTGTTTACTATTTATCGGCTTGCCGCCGGCTTTATCTGGTTTATGTGTTTTGGTTTGTAGCCGATTACTGTTTCTGTTTCTGTTTCTGTTTCGGCTTGCCGCCGGTTCTATTTCTGTTGGTTGTTGGTGTGACGCCTTGCTGCCTATTCTATTGCTATTACTGCATTTCTATTACTTTCTATTTCTGTTTCTGTTCTTTTTCTTTTTGATTTATTATTCCTGTTTTTTCTTTGTTTTTTTTCAAAAACCAAAACCCAAGCCTGGCTTGAGTCCAAGAGATATCAAGTATCTGTATCTTGGCGGGTTTATTTCTGATTTTAAAAGTTTTTCCTTACTTCTGTCTTTTTCTGCTGGATCCATCTGTTTTTGTTCTCTTGGTTATTATTTTGTTTGTTTACTGTTTTTTATTAGGAATTTCTGTGCCTTTGTGTTAAACGAAAGGAAAATCTTTCCTCTGTTTTAAAGAAAATCCGAACAATTTTTATTCAAAACTTTTTCAAAGCTTTCATCTTTCTGAAACCACCGAATTACACCTATTTGCCCGTAAAACATGTCAGTTCCAAAAATTGAAACTGATAAGTTTGATGGCAAATCTGATTTTTTAATGTGGCGGAGGAAAATTAAAGTAGTTTTGGTACAAAACAAAATTGCTCCCGCTGTTTGCAGCCTTGAAGAGTATCCGGAATCTTGGAAGGGCGAAATTCTTAAAGAAAAACTAGGTGATGCTCATAGCTGTCTCATCTTACATTTGACTAATAACGTTTTACAGGAAATTGACGAAAAAGACAATGCTTTTGAAATCTGGACAAAACTGGAAAAATTGTATTTGGGAAAATCTCTTTCAAATAAAATCTATTTAAAAGAACAGCTTTTTGGTTTCAAAATGAGTGGGACAAAATCACTTTCTGAAAATATAGATGATTTAAATAAAATCATTTTGGAGCTTCAAAACGTCGGAGAGAAAATCTCTTATGAAAATGTTGCAGTCATTTTACTAAATGCCTTACCTGATTCTTTTAATGATGTCAAATCTGCCATTAAATATGGTAGAGATGATCTTTCCCTTTCTGATGTCAAAAATGCTTTAAAATCAAAAGATTTGGATTTTCAAAAAAGAGAACAAGTCTCGTGGTGAAAATCTTTTTTGTAAGAGGAAGGATTGACCGGAGAGAACCTCCTAGTCATCGTTTTAAAAGCCGTTCCAAATCACGAGAGAAAAGCAAGGTAAAATGTTTTTACTGTGGGAAAGAAGGGTATATGAAAAACAAGTGTTTTAAACGAATCAAATATGAGAAACAACGTAAACATGGTAAAGGAGGGAATAAAGTCGATAAAACCCACGGTTTTGAATCAGATGATAACTTTATGTTTTATGAAATTCTGTGTGTTTCTCTTTCTCCTTCATGTACTGATGTTTTTAATCATTGGGTGCTTGATTCTAGTTGCTCATTTCACATGACACGCAATAAACACTGGTTTTCTGATTTCAAACCTTTAAACCAAGGAAAAGTTTTTATGGGTAATAATCAGGTTTGTGATATAAAAGGCATTGGCAGTATTTTTATAAAAATGCATGATGGCGTGACTAGAAAACTCACTGAGGTGAGATACGTTCCTGACTTACATCGGAATCTTATTTCCCTCAGTTATTTAGACTCTTTGGGTCTCTCTTTTAAATCCAAAAATGGAATTTTGCGTGTTTGCAAAGGAAACCTAGTCATGCTAAAAGGTTTTAAAAAGGAAACTTTATACATCCTTCTTGATAAAACGGTTTGTAACTCTACTACTTTGGTTTCAAAAACTGTCCTTGAGAAAACCATGTTGTGGCATCGGAAGATTGGCCACATTAGTGAAAAAGGGCTTTATTATTTAAAAAAAACAAAAACTTTTATGTGGTGATAAAATTGATTCTTTGGATTTTTGTGATCACTGTATTTTGGGAAAACAACACAAAATTAGTTTTTCTACCAGCACACATAAGTCATCTGCACCTCTTAATTATGTGCATTGTGATCTGTGGGGGCCTGAAAAGGTTCCAACTTACGGTGGTAACATTTATTTCCTTTCTATTATTGATGATTTTTCTAGGCATGTATGGGTTTTTCTTTTAAAAACCAAAGATCAAACGTTTGAAAAATTTTGTGAAAGGAAACGTTTTGCCGAAAATCATTCTCGAAATAAACTAAAAACTATCAGGACCGATAACGGTCTTGAATTTTGCAACCGGAAGTTTTCTGACTTATGTGCATCACATGGCATTTTACATCATAGAACGGTTAGACATAACCCACAACAAAACGGACTTGCCGAAAGGATGAACCGTACTATTATGGATAAGGTCCGTTTTCTGTTAGTGTCTTCTGGTACTCCAAAACCATTCTGGGGTGAAACTATTAGTACAGCTGTATACCTCATCAATAGATCTCCATCCACATCTATAAACTTTAGGACTCCTATAGAACTCTGGTTTGGGAAACCTTCAAATCTTTCCAATTTGAGGGTTTTCGATTGTGCAGCCTTCGCTCATCAAAAAGAGGGAAAACTAGATCCAAGGTCTAGGTAGGGGGTGTTCATAGGATATCCTAGTGGGGTAAAGGGTTATAGAGTATGGTTGAAGGGTGAAGCAGGGGTGAGGGTTCATCAGTAGGGATGTTGTCTTCAACGAGTTAGAAATGCCCTGTCTTAAAGATAACACCATCACCGATAATCCTTCTTGTGATCCTTCTCCTAGTAGTGTTCCGGTGGAGGTGGAGACTATCTCCGAACCCACTCTAGAGCCACCTCAGGAACCTAAAATAAATTCTGAGTCTTCTGCTCCTTCTAGTATTACTCTTGTTCCTGAAACTTCTGACCCTGTTCTAGATGGTTCTGATAAGGAAGAGGAACATCCTGAGGCTCAAACCCAAGCTCTTAGGGATTATCAACTCGCTAGAGATCGAGTCCGTAGAGTACCTAAGGATCATTCTCGGTATGGTTACCCCTATATTGTATCATATGCTTTTGTTGTTGCTTCTTATGTTGAAGAAAAAGAACCCTTATGTTTTTCTGAGGTTTTGAAAAGTCCCAATCGCGTTTTATGGTTGCGTGCTATGAAAGAAGAATGTTTTCTTTGAACAAAAACAAAACCTAGATTCTTGTTCCAAAACTTTCAAAACAAAAACTTGTTGATTTTAAATGGATTTTCAAAATAAAGGAGTCTGAGTCTTCTAATGAACCTCCAAAGTTCAAGGCTAGACTGGTTGCAAAAGGTTTTTCACAAGTTGACGGCATTGATTTCAATGAAATTTTTTCTCCTGTTGTTAAATACAAAACAATTAGGATTGTTCTTGCTCTTGTTGCTTTCTATGATCTTAATCTTGAGCAGCGTGATGTGAAAACTGCCCTTTTACATGGTGATCTTGAAGAAACCATTTATATGCATCAACCACCTAGTTTTGAAGTAAAGGGTAAGGAACATATGGTGTGTCTTTTGAAAAAGTCCCCATATGGACTTACATAGTCGCTAAGGCAACGGTACAAGAGGTTTGATTCTTTCATGTCCAAAATTGGTTTTTCAAAAAGTAACTACAATAGTTGCCTTTACTTTTCTGGTAATGATGTGGATTCTGCTATTTATCTGTTGCTGTATATGGATGATATGTTGATAGCTTGTCGTCACAAAGCTAAGATCGATGAACTGAAGTCTCTGCTAAAATCTGAGTTCGATATGAAGGACTTAGGAGTTGCATCCAAAATCCTTGGGATAAATATTTCTAGAGATAGACCTGGTCGTTCTCTCTTCTTATCCCAAAAGCCTTTCCTTCAGAAAATCATATCCAAATTTTCAATGCAACTTTGTAAACCCGTTACAACTCATCTTGCTATCCACTTTAAACTTTCCGACAAAACTTGTCCTAAAACTGAAAGTGAAAAGAGAGATATGGCCAATATCCCATACAAAATGGCGATAGGCTCAGTCATGTACTCAATGATATCCACCCGTCCTGACATTGCTTTTTCTATAAGCCTTCTTAGCAGATTTATGTCAAATCCTAGAAGAGATCATTGGGTTGCTCTCAAGTGGCTATTACCTTACCTAAACGGAACTGTGGATCGGGGTTTACACTAGCATAATTGGTCTGATTTTGAATTAATTGGATTTATTGATTCTGATTTTGCAGGTGACAAGGATGGTAGAAAATCTACCACTTCTTATTTCTTTACCCTTGCAGATAATTGCATTTTGTGGAAATCCCAACTGCAGCCTGTAATTGCCTTGTCAACTACTGAGGCTGAGTATATCGTAGCAACAGAAGCAATCAAAGAAGCCATTTGGCTTCAAGGGGACTTTCTTCATGTGCAAGTAGTTTGACTCAAATTGAGTCATCTTTCAGGGATAGAAAAATATTGTTCGAGCTGGAGATTGTAGGCTTTAAAGCTCATTTCTTCCCAATATTTTTTTTTTCCAACCTAATTTTCTCCCCCATTTGACCCCATGATGTTCTGGGCCTCAACCCAAGTGGAATAGGCTGTTAGGCTGCTTCTGGGCCACCTCCTTGCCTTCTTCTAGGCCGCCTCCTTGACCGAGTCTTTAAAAATGCCCGCGGCCCGGGTTGGCTACCAAAGTCATCCGTTGGCGACCGCGGCTCGTCCGCTCGGCTCCTCTTTAATTGATTGTTGCCTCTTCGTTTCTTGTGTAGTCTCTTGAACTCCTCCTCTGAACTGTCTCTCATTCTCTCTATGTCTTTTGGAGTCTTCAAGACTCTTGTTTTCTTCTTCTTCTCTTTCGGCTCTGCCGCTGCTGTTCTCTCTGTTCTGGTGCTTTTATGCAGTTAACCAGTCTTCTCCTTTGTCACCATTGTTTGTCTGTTGGTGAGGTTAGAGAGATAGCCATAAGGAAAGAAGAGAGAGATAGAGGTAGTATATTGCCGATGATTTCTTCCTGGTTGAGGCCCGTTTCTGAGGGTTATAACCCAGATCATCACTTTTCTTCACTATCAATGCCTCGATGAGGTAGCGCCGCTGCTCGGCGTCCGATTCTGGTTTGATAACCCCTCGATTTCAGCTCCTCGGTCATCTCTTTGATTTTCTGTTGGCCGCTTCACGGCGGCGGTGGTGAGCAAACCGTTCTTTGATTTATTTGGGTTATTTTTATACTAATCGGGTGTTATTTTGCAGATTACCTTATTATTGTTCTTTGGCTGATTTCTGTTCATTGAAAGATTGAATCTTTCTGTTTTTCTTCCGCTGTAATTTATTCTTTGATAAATTTGTAATAGTAATAGTTAATTGTAATAGTAAATAGGAGTTGTTTTCTCCAACATAATATTTTATACTGATCCAATTCCGACGAAATGTGTGCTTAAATTCATCCTCTTCAAGTAAAGAATCTTCATGAATTAGTCACATCTATTTTTTTACTCGTAGTTTGTGAGTTATTATCATTTTAGTGTCAAGGTGTCATTATCCCCTGTTTCCTAGAAATTTTACGTTAGTACTCTTATGTTCTTTGCTTAACCTAATTGGTTTGATTTTCTTTGTTTTTCACTTCTAATTATTTCCTTGTTTGCTTCTAATCATTTGTTGGTGATCAATTATTTTTTTTGGCTCTTTTCCATAGATTAAATTCTTTGAAACTCTTGTCCCTCAAGTGTTTGATATTTTGCCTCTTTGAACACTTATCCAACTAAGTGCTTTGATTGTTTGCCTGCTTTGGATTGATGCTCTTGGTTTGAGTTGGCTAAGAAGTTTGAAGGATCATATAGAGACTTGAGTGTTTAGTGATTGGAAAAGACAAGAGGGTGAGCCTATCTTGATAAAAGCCAATAAGAGTGTAAACACGAGTAAAATTGAGTAATCATCAAAGAGCAAAACACTTAGGGAGTGATTGGGAGGTCCTTTGTTTTTATTTCTTTATTTTAAATTGCAGGTTTAATAATGTCTACGGATGGTCATATGCCTACTCAATCTCATCAAGAAGGTACTAGTGATCCTTCAAGGATAATTATTAATGAGACTTTAAGGTCTACGCAACAATCTATTGAAGGATTAGCAAGACAATTCCAAAATACTGCTAGAGATGTTGAAGAGCTTAAGAAGGGCAAGAGTAGTACTATGATGGAGCAACGAGTTGGAGTTAATCTTAGAGGTTTAAATTCACCTCACCATCAAAGACCTTTTGATAATATTTCTACTTATGGATACTATGACATGCCATCTCAAAATTCTCATCCATTTTATGAAGGTGGATATCAAGGAAGACTACAAATTAGAGGTAAGAAGAGGAGTCTAGGAGGAGGAGGATACTATAGACCACAAAAAGAATTTCGAAGACATGAAGCATGGCATGATAACAACTTTTATGAAGATTATGGAGATAATCCTAATGTTGGTTAAGCATACCATGATGGTTACTATGGTAATCAAACAAGGGGATAAAGCTCTTGATAAAATCAAGAGGTGCCTAGCTTCAAGGGGGAAAGTGATCCTAATGTCTTCCTAGATTGGGAGCGACAGGTAGAGAATCTATTCATGGTGAGAAGCTATAGTGACATTGTCAAGATGAAATTAGTCATTGCCGAATTTTCGTATTATGCACTTCATTATTGGGAAATGATTGTTACTCAAAGGTTGAGAAATAGAAGGTAACCGGTAGAAACTTAGGTGGAGATGAAGACTCTCATGAAAGAAAGATTTGTACCAGAACATTATTATGGGGAGCTCCACTACAAGTTGATGGCTCTTAAGCAAGGCAACATAAGTTTTGAAGAGAATAGGCAAAAAATGGAGTTGTAAACCTTGAGATTGAGCTTGGAAGAGGACAAGGATGCTTCAATTATTAGGTTTCTAAGTGGTTTCAATAGGGATATCACTAATCAATTAGAGTTATATCCTTAGACTACTTATGCAGATATGTGTTATTTGGCTACCAAGATTGAAAATCAAAGGAAGAGAATTGGTTTCTCCAAAACTAATCTTCCTTCTTCAAGAAATGTGGTACCAAAACCTCGAGCATTAGCCTATAAGAGTTGGCCTAAGAAAGAAGATACACCTAAGGTGGCTTTCAAAGGTCATTCTAAGCTTAAGGTGGAAGAGAAATGAAAGTTAATCACTAATCCAATAAGGTGCTTCAAGTGCAATGGAGTGGGGCATATTGCTATAATTGTCCTACCAAAAGAACTTTGGTTTTTAGACAGGATTTGAATGGTTGGATTGAGAAAAGTGATGATGATTGCCAAGAGGGTATTGTTGACAAAGACGAAAGTAGTGAAGATGAGGAGGGTATGAGCGTGGTGACTATTAGAGCTTTGTCTATTCAAGTCAATGAGGAGGAAGCTAGCATTTAAAGCGAAAACATCTTTAACACTAAATGCTTAGTGATAGGTAAGGTGGCTAACCTTATTATTCATAGTGGTAGTTGCACTAATTTGACTAGCACTTATCTTGTTGAAAAGTTGAATTTGCCTCTTATTAAGCATCCTATGCCTTATAAGTTTCATTGGTTAAATGATAGTGGAGAAGTGAAAGTGAACAAACAAGTTCTAGTGTCCGTTACTAAGGGGTCCTATAATGATGAGATTCTTTGTAATGTGGCTCCTATGCAAGCGGGGTATTTGTTGCTGAATTGTCCTTGGCGATATAATAGAAGGGCTATTCATGATGGTTTGAAGAACACCTATACATTTGAAAAGAATGGAAAAAGGTTTATACTGAATCCCTTGACTCCTAGTCAAGTCTTTGTAGAACAAAAGAAAATGAGAGAAAAAGAAAAGGAGGGAAAAAGAATTGAGTATGGAAAAATCTAGAGAGGAAAAATTGAAGAGAAACAAGAAAAAGAGTGATAGTTGCAAAGGAGAGAAAAGATGCTTCTATGCAAAAATGAGTGAGGTCATAGAGGCCATTGAAGAGTTGGTGTTGCTTCTCTATTGCAAGGAAATATTTGCTTCTACTAATGATCATTTGTTTTCTTTGTCTAATGCCATAGTAAAGGTCATTGAAGAGTTCAAAGATATCTTTCCCGAAGAGATGCCTAGTGGACTCCCTCCCTTGAGAGGGATTGAGCATCAAATTGATTTGGTACCCAGAGCGGTGTTGCCAAATAGACCAGCTTATAGAAGTCCTGCCGAAGAAACCAAGGAACTAAGAAGAAAAGTTGAGGAATGGCTCTCCGAAGGATATGTAAGAGAAAGCTTAAGCCCCTGTGCCATTTCCGTTTTACTAGTTCCAAAGAAAGATAGTACATGGCATATGTGTGTTTATTACAGAGCCATTAATAGCATAACTATCAAGTATAGGCATCTTATTCCTAGATTAGATGATTTCCTTGATGAGTTGCATGGTTCTCAAATACCTTTAAAGATTGATTTAAAATCGGGATACGATGAAATTAGAATGAGTGAAGGGGATGAGTGGAAAATGGCTTTCAAAACTAATTTTGGTCTTTATGAGTGGCTAATCATGCCTGTTGGTTTAACTAATGCTCCTAGTACATTCATGAGACTTATGCATCATGTGTTGAGGAATTTTATTGGTAAATTTGTTGGTGTCTATTTTGATGATATTTTGATCTATTGTAGTTTTTTTAGTTTTAAAAAGGTAGAAGTTATATGCTAACCTTGGGAAATGTGAGTTTTATTTGGAAAAAGTGACTTTCCTTGGTTATGTGGTGAGTTCTCAAGGCCTTCAAGTGGATTAAAAAAAGGTGAAAGCAATTCAAGAATGGCCTACTCCCAAAAGTGCATATGAAGCGAGGAGTTTTCATTGGTTAGCAAGTTTTTATAGGAGGTTCATCAAGGATTTTAGCATAATTGCTAGTCCTTTGACTGATGTTATTAAGAAGATGAATGGATTCGAATGGGAGGAGAGTGAAGAGAAGGCATTCAGGCTTTTAAAAGAAAGGTTGAGTAGTGCACCTTTACTTGCAATACCTAAAATTGAGAACATGTTTGAGATAGAATGTGATGCCTCGGGTGTTCGCATTAGTGGAGTTTCGATGCAAGACAAGAGACCCTTGGCATACTTTAGTGAAAAATTGACCGATGCGGCATTAAATTATGCGACATATGATAAGGAGCTCTATGCGCTTGTGAGGACATTAAAGTATTGGCAACATTATTTATGGCCAAAGGAGTTTGTGGTTCATACCAATCATGAGTCCTTGAAATTTCTCAAAGGACAACAAAAGTTGAACAAGAGCCATGCAAGATAGATGGAGTTCATTGCAACATTCTCATACATCATTCGTTATAAGATAGGTAAAGAAAACATTGTGGCCGATGCATTGTCAAGAAGGTACACTCTTATCTCTACTTTGCAAGCTCAAATTCTTGGTTTTGAAATGCTGAAAGAAATGTATGCTAGTGACCAAGATTTTAAGGATATATTTGAGAATTGCTTACTTGTGCCTAGTGATAAGTACCTTATTCATGATGGTTTTCTTTATTGTGAAATTAAATTATGCATTCCATCTTGTTCTGCTAGATTGTTATTGGTAAAAGAGGTTAATTTTAGTGGCTTAATGGGACATTTTGGCATTGCTAAAACCTATGATATCTTGCATGAGCATTTCTATTGGTCTCACATGAGAAAAGATGTTGAAAAGTTTGTCAACAATTGCTTAGATTGTAAAGGGCTAAATCTACTTCCTTGCCTCATGGTCTTCATACTCCTTTAGCTGTGCCTAAAGTTTCTTGGGTTGACATTTCTATGGATTTTATTCTTGGCTTGTCTAAATCATCTAAGAGTATAGATTCTATCTTTGTAGTGGTAGATAGGTTTCTAAAATGGCTCATTTCATATCTTGTAAGAAAACCCATGATGTTAGTCATGTAGCAAACTTATTCTTTACATGGGCAGAACGGTTCCATGGAATTCTAAGAACCATTGTTTCGGACTGTGACACTAAATTTCTTAGTCATTGTTGGTGTGTTTTGTGGAGAAAACTTCCTACTAACTTGTTGTATTCTACAACCTGCCATCCACAAACCGATGGTCAAATGGAAGTGGTGAATATGACTATTGGGCAACTTCACAGGGTCATCTTTAAGAAGAATTTGCGCCAATGGGAAGAAGTTATTCCTCACATTGAGTTTGTTTACAATAGGGCTAAATATTCTACTACTTTCTTTACTCCTTTCGTGATTGTTTAAGGTTTTAATCCATTTCCTATAGATCATGTTGTGAGCTTGGATAAAAACGGAAAGTGGAGCTTGCCAAGTCCATTCATACTAAAGTACATGAAGCTATTGAGTCTAACAACAACAAGTTGGTGCTAAACAAAATGTTAGAAAGAAACATGTTGTGTTTGAACCCTGTGATTAGGTTTGGGTTCATCTTTGGAAAGAATGTTTTCTTTCTCAACCGCAAGGGAAAGCTTGATTCTCGTGATGGTGGACTATTTCAAGTTCTTGAGCGTTTTAATGATAATGCCTATGGAATAGATCTTTCGAGAGACTGTAATGTTAGGCGCCACCTTTAATATTTCTGTTTTATCTCATTTTGATGTATGTGAAGATTCGAGGATGAATCTTTTCAAATGCAGGGTGGATGATATGAACTGGACGAGTCAATCACCATTGGATTTGAAGCTTGGACCAATCACTAGAGCTCAAATGAAGAAGCTCAAGCTTCAAGAAGACAACGGCATGATTGCTTACGTGGGGGACACTTTGTAGAGCAAGATTGAGGAGCTTGATGGTCAAAGGAAAGCCTCCCAAGTTGTTTACAATGTGTTCAATTGTTAAGGAGCAATCAAGTGAACAATTTGGGGTGAAAATTGGCTAAGTGTTTGAAAGAATTCACCCTACCGTCGACAGCAGGGTTGCCTTTATCATCGCTAGTAGGTTTCTGGATGGGAGCCTTGTTGAAGACAGTACATACTGTCGACGGTAGGTCCTACCCTACCGTCACTGGTAGGTCTCGGGATGGATTTTTCTTAACTTCTCTTTTGAGCGGGAATTTATAATTCAAGTTGTTAGGGGTTTATAGGCAATTCAAGCAATTGATCACTTGTTTAACTAGGGTTAATGATGAGCCTATAAATACCTCATTATGCTTTGATTGTAACTAATCTTGAATGAGTTTTGCTGAAATTATAGAGAGAGAATCTCTTGGCCTCTAGGGTTCTTCATTCTTGCTTAATTAGTCCACTAAGGGTTAATATCCTTGGTAGTGAGCAATTGAATATCTTAAGATGATGAGTCGATGGAATTCAATTGATCATCTTAATTCTTTCTATTGAGTGAGTCTTGAGTTCTTGTTCTTGATTTAATTGATTCTAGGTCTTCCAGCTATGTGGTTGGGGTTTTGATATCATAGTTTCCTCAAGGTTCTAGTTATCAATCTTGGAAGGAGTTTTGCCTCTCAATGTTGGGTTTATGAGGCTTAGATCCTCGTAGGTTTTCCATTGGAGTGTTGAAGTTACAAAATCCTCAATAGAGATCCTTCAATTAAATGAGGTGATCTTGTGAAGGATTTGGATCCAATTCAACAATCAAAAGAGGATTCATATCAAATTTCTTTTTAGAAATTGTTTGTTTTAATAATTTTAGAATTACAGTTTTAAGTAACTTCCAATTCCCTTTTCAGTTTTGATTAAAATTTTAGTTTTTCGTAATTTCTTAATCTTTTTTAGTAATTTGTAATCTCTATAAATAGAGGAGGTTAGCTTTTAGTTTAGAAGATCTCTCTTATTATTGAAGACTCATAAGAGGATTCGGGAGCAGCTCTCTGAGCTTCTTCCAAACCTTCTATTTATTTATTTATTTATTTATTTATTCATTTATTTATTTATTATGAGTTACTAAGTCTTTGTGACTAAGGCCTTCTTTGAAGGTTACAACTTTTATAAATATGGTCGTTTTTATTTAATTAAAGATTTTATTTTTTATCTTGTTCTTGGTTAATTGTTATTATTTATTCTTAATGCTTGCAATTTTCTGGACAATTGTTTCATGTTCCTAAATTTTTTTTAGTTGTTGAGAGGTACTAGATTTAATTGAATCATGGTAATAAGGACATATTGTAAAACTGAATAGAGATAGATTCGGTTTCTTTGTGCAGTTTCTAATAAGTAGGAAACGAAAGTTAGAGAAGGTCCACAGAGATGTATGGAGTTTTGTTTCTTAAAATCATGTAGAGATACGATTGGTTTATTAGCAAGGCTAGGAGCTTTTCAATCAAGAGATTAGGTCTATCTTATTCTCCAGAATTCCACCGTTAACTAGATGAAGAGTGATTCAAGGATAAATCAAACATAGGAATAAAAGGAGTAGACTGGATTATGGGTGCCTTAGTATGTTTTTTATCATAAACTAGTTTTCTTTTATTTTCAATTTTCATTATTAATTTTCATTAGTTTTTAATTATTAGATACAAACAAATCACCTTTATTTATTTTCTGTTTAAGTCTGGTTAGAAGTAGACAAGTTCACCAATTAGATAACAATCCTTGTGGGACGATCTTTATTTATTATTATATTACTTGCCTGATATTTGTATAATTGCAAAATTTCAACATCATAAAATCATTTTGAAACTTTAGAATGAAGATTTAGGATGCAAGCCAAAAAGAGTTATTCTATCATTGTTATGTTGCGAATGGTGTTCTCAAAGGCAAAGAAAAAAAAATAATGGTAACTTGTTTTTTTCCTAAAAAATATTTCTTATTTTTATGTTTAACGTCACCATACTTAAACTTAGTTTTTTACTCGTATAGGATAAGTATGACCAAGCCATATTGCTAAGTGTAGTAAAAAATGTGGTTGTGAAGTTGATAAAAAATGTAAAATAGATTGAAACTGTTGGAATTTGAAAAAGGCCCTAGATACAAACTTGGGAATTTGGCACCCTCCATCAATTCATCTAGAATACGCTATGAGGTATGTCTTTTAATTTTCGAGTTTAAATTAAAGTTTTGAAGTTATGAATGTGCATAAGATGATTCTTGGATTATATTGGTTTCGATGGTGTGATTGAACCCTGTTAAATATTACTATATTTGTATACTTGGGTTTGATATTTTCTATAGTGTTTTGAGTAAGTGAACGGTTTGGTAGACGAGTTTCGTCAAAATAGACTATTATATGTATATGTTTATTCTTGTCAATGCAAGTGTATATAAAGATAGGTAGAACTTGAAGCCTATGTAATGTTCCTTTTTCCTCTGTTATTGCCCCATCCTTTTTGATAAATATGGACTTAGTCTTTGCATTCATCTCCTAGATTAAAAAGTACAGAGAGCAAGCGCTAGCTCTAGCAGAGGGAGCCTTATCTTCACTTCTTGTTATTGCCTCCCCTTAAGTTATTAAAATGTTTCTGCTTCGTCTATTCTTGTTGTTAATCTTACATCTAGTTTATATATGTGTATAGGTCCGTTATTTTTGTTGAATGCTAATTGTTAATGAAAGTTTCCAGTGGGGAAAACAATCTTATGTTTTCTGTCTCATTAATGTGAGAATAGTGTACAATTTATAGATTTGTCCAAGTGACAAATCCTAAGCAGATTAGAAGTAGAAGTCCTAGCTAAATACAACTAGGAAACACATTAGAAGTAGAAGTCCTAGCCAAATACAACTAGGAAACACAACTATACACAGTTTTATGATTCATAGTAATCCTATTTTAAATATATGTCTAACACTCCCCCTCAAGTTGGAGCATGAAGGTCAGAAATGCCCAACTTGGAAGCTAATCGATGAAAATGTGTCGGATGAAGTGCTTTAGTAAGAATATCGGCAGGTTGCTCTTCACTTCGAATATAGGCAGGATAAATAAAACCGTCTTGAAAAGCATCACGAACAAAATGACAATCTATTTCAATGTGTTTAGTGGTTCATGGAAAACAGGATTTTCAGCGATATGAAGAGCAGCCTGGTTATCGCAATGCAATGGAATGGGGCGAGTGACAGGGACATGAAGATCTCGCAGAAGAATAGATAACCATTTAAGTTCACATAAAGTCATAGACATAGAGCGATATTCGACTTTCTGGCAGATGAACGAGAAACAGATATGTTGTTTCTTTGTCTTCCAAGAAATAGGGGACCCACCAAGAGAGATAAAATAACCAGTGAGAGAGCGGCGAGTTATCGGGCAGGGTGGCCCAATCTGAGTCACAATATGCGATTAACGAAAGAGGAGAGTTAGAGGAAAGAAAAATGCCACGTCCCAGGACTCCCTTTCGGATAACGTACAACTCTGGATAGCAAACGATCCCAATGAGCATGACGAGGGGCGTGCATAAATTGAGCAAGTGTATGTACAGCATATGCAAGTTCGAGCCGAGTAAGTGTGAGATATATTAGCTTGCCTATGAGTCTTCGGTAGCGATCTGGGTTGTCAAACAATGATCCGGATGCTTTTGCCAGCTGATGATTAGGTTCCACAGAGTAGATGCCCGGCTTGGCACCTAATAAACCCTATTTCGGAGAGAATTTCCAATGTGTATTTTCGTTGGGATAAAAATAATCCCGTGGAGTTTCTTGCAATTTCTATGCCCAAAAATTTGAGCGACCCCAAATCCTTCATGTGAAAGCACTTGTGTAATGAAGCTTTGAATTTTTCAAGTGTGGATAGGGAATTTCCAGTAATGAGTAAATCATCCACATAAATAAGAACACATAGATAAATATTCCCTCTAGAATATGTGAAAAGAGAGTAATCTGCATAAGACTGAGAAAAACCATACTTACGGAGAGCGGTGGTGAGTTTGGAAAACCAACATCGAGGGGCTTGGCGAAGACCATATAAAGACTTCTTTAAACGACAGACTTGCCCTTTGTAACAGGTACGAAATCTTGGAGGTGGTCGCATATACACTTCTTCTTGTAAATCGCCATGCAAAAAAGCGTTGTGAACATCCATTTGATGGATTAGCCAGTTGCGAGCAGTGGCAACGGAAAGGAGAGTACGAACGGTGACCATTTTAGCAACGGGAGCAAAGGTGTCTGTGAAATTAATACCTGCCATTTGTGTATTTCCCAAAATTACCAAGCGGGCTTTATATCGCTCGATGGTGCCATCGGCTTTGTACTTTATCCCAGTAGACCCATTTACTCCCCAAAGTGCACGTTTTCCGAGAGGCAAGGAGGTTAAAGTCCATGTACCATTTTGTTCAAGAGCATCAATCTCTTGACGCATAGCAGTGTGCCAGAGAGGATTAGAGACTGCCGCGGAATAAGTGGTAGGCTCGGATTCTGTTGCTACAGAGGGTAAAAATTGCCTGTGTGTTTTAGAGAATTTACTATAATCCACAAATTTTGTGATAGGATAAAGGGACGTACCTGAGAGATCCGAAGAGGGTGAGAGAGCAGAGGAGGAATGGGATATAGAGGACTTCCATATGGCATTGCAATCATAATCTTGGAGCCGAGTCGGAATATGTTTAATTCGAGTGCTTCGTCTTGGGCCATAATTTGCGGATTGTCTTGCGGCAAGCTGGCAGGAGTATCATCCGGAGTTGGACTATAAGTTGATTCGTCACAAGAAGGCGGATGTGGATTTCTATTTGGACTAGTTTGGAGAGGGGCGGCTGGAGAGGTTGGTGGTGGGCCTTGTTGAACTGGGCTGCTGGGTTGTGGGTGTGGATCAGCGTGTGAAAGTGGAGATGGGCTGTGGGAAAGGTATAGTGGAGCTGGGCCGTGGGTTAGTAGGCTGCTGGAAGGGGTTGGTGGATCTGGGTTTGCAGGTGGGCTGTGGGAAGGATTTGTTTGATCTGGGCTAGGTGTGTTGTGTGTTAAACTCTCCCTCTTTTGCATACTTTGTTGCTTGGAGCCCAAAACTTGTTCCCCAAAATTGTAAGATTGTGTGAAGTCTGTAGAAATGGAAGTACCTGATTTGTCATGGAATGGAAACTTTGTTTCATCAAAAATCACATCTCGGGACACAAAGAATTTTTCTGTTTGCAGGTCGTAAAATCTCCATCCTTTCTTATGAAGAGGGTAGCCAAGGAAGACACACGGTTTGCTGCGGGCTCGAAATTTATCTTTTGGGATATCGTGGTTATGTACATAAGCTAAGCACCCAAAAGTTTTGATGTGAGAGTAAGATGGTTTCTCATCGTATAGCAATTCATAAGGAGTCTTACCTTGTAACAATTTTGAGGGAGTTCAATTAATGAGATAGCCAGCCGTCAAAATGCATTCTCCCCAAAATTTTATAGGTAAATTTGCTTGAAATCGTAATGCCCGAGCTACATTTAAGATATGGCGATGCTTGCGTTCAACTCTTCCATTTTGTTGTGGTGTGCCAGCAATAGTAGTTTGGTGGATTATGCCATGGGTAGTAAGATACGACTTTAGGGGTGCAAATTCTGTCCCATTATCGCTACGGATTGTCTTGACAGTTTTGTGAAATTGGGTTTTGATCATGGTAAGGTAATCTTGAAGAATAGAGGCAACCTCACTTTTCTCTGACAGTAAATATATCCAAATAGCCTAGAATAATCATCTAAGATAGTAAGAAAATATGAAGCACCTATAGTGGATTTGGATTTATATGGGCCCCATAAATCACAATGAATTAGGTCAAAAATTGTAGATGCTTTATTGATGCTAAGAGGAAAACAATCACGAGTTTGTTTGGCACGTAGACAAATATTACAAGGTGATGTTCTAGTTGTAGAGTCTTTAGAATTACCCAAAAAGTGATGGACTACATAATCTGAAGGATGTCCCAACCGTTTATGCCATAGTGTGCTTGAATCAAGAACTGTGCTAGAAAAGGTGTATAATTCCTTCAATTCCATAGGTTTGTAGAAGAAGATCCCATTCCTCTGCTCACCCACTCCAATCGGCCTCATCGAGATACGGTCCTGTATAACACAAAATTTGTCAGAGAGTGTGATAAAGCATTGCAAATCTCTTCCCAATTGAGACAAAGAAATTAAATTGCAGGTCAGTTCAGGAATTAGCAACACTCTGTGGAGTTGTAATGTAGGACTTAAAGAGACCATGCCTTCGTGCACAGCAAAAGTTTTTGCACCGTTAGGTAATCCAATAATATGCGGACAGATAGGATGTAAATTTTGTAAAAAAAATTTCCTACCAGTCATATGGTTAGAACACCCTGAATCTAAAATCCAAAAATTTTCCATACCAGGTAGCTTTTCAGATTGCATATTATTTGAGGTTTGGAGGGCAGTCAACAGGGTTGACCACCGGTCAACGGCTAAAGCTGGTAAGGGGCCCGGGCCTGGCCCGGCCCGGCCCTGCCCGGCCCGTTTCTGCTGGAATTCGGCCCGAAGCCCGGCCCGGTACTATAGATCGGCCCGCTGTCCTCTTCTTCTCCAGCGCGCCGGCGAACGTTGGTTGGTGCTGCCGCCGCGGTTGTTGCAGAATAGGCCCACGCCTCGGCCGTTCTTCCTCTATCGTGCGGTCTGGCCATCGCAAGTGGCTGTCTGCCGCCTCGCCCAGTCCCGGATCTGCCTCCGCGCCAAGAATTGTGGGTCGCCAGTGAGGAGCCGCGGCCGACGGGTTTTGGAGGATTCCGAGGCCACCAATCCGGATAGCCAATAAGCTGGAAGCATCCGGTGACATCGTGGCGGGCGCGTCTGCAATGGGAGCAGAAAGATGAAGAAAAAATTCTGGAATGTTTTTCGGTTCTGGCGGCGGCGGCAACTCCGGCGGCGGCGAAGGCAGCGCCATCTCCAGAATTATCTTCTTTTCGTGTCGAATTTTTGTATTGTTCTTCTTTACAAATTTGAGCAAGAACGGTACGTAATTTGGGTATAGATTCTTGTTGGATCATATGGGAACGAACAGTGCCATAAATTGCACTATTTAATCCCATTAAAAATTGGAAAACCTTCTCGTTTTCTCTTTCTTTTATAATAAAATTCAACAGATCTGTGTCTGTGCTGGGCGGAAGTTGAGTATAGTTTTCTAGTTCGTCCCATACCTTTTTTAGACGTGAAAAATACACGTGTACTCGAATCACCGCCTTGCTTACAATTTGCCAATCGTCGCTTTTAATTCATATATTCGTGGGCGGTGCCAACTAGAAATCGTTCCTTCAAGTCTATCCATAATTCATCAGCTCTCTCTGAATGATATATTGTGGATCGGAGAGAGGGTTCGATAGTATTGAGAATCCAAGAGTTTACAAGATTATTGATCTCCCACCATTCTTCTTCTTTTTCTGGATCACCTTCAGGAATTGGAATTATTCCATCAATGAATCCCAATTTCTTCTTCGATCGCAAGGCCATGCGCATGGCCCTTGCCCATTCTGCATAATTATTATCTGTTTCTGTCTCTTTCAACTAGACTGTTGTTAGGATCAATCCAGGTCCATCAGTGGATGCCACATAATAAGCATCTTTCTTTATTTTGTTAACATGGCTTTCTTCCACCATGTCATTATCAACATTGCCAAAATTGTCGTTACTCATTTTGAGAAATTTTAGACAATTGGCTCTGATACCATGAAAGTTTCCAGTGGGGAAAACAATCTTATGTTTTCTGTCTCATTAATGTGAGAATAGTGTACAATTTATAGATTTGTCCAAGTGACAAATCCTAAGCAAGATTAGAAGTAGAAGTCCTAGCTAAATACAACTAGGAAACACATTAGAAGTAGAAGTCCTAGCTAAATACAACTAGGAAACACAACTATACACAGTTTTATGATTAATAGTAATCTTATTTTAAATATATGTCTAACAGTTAAATTTTTATTTCAGGATTCAGGATAATCAAATTTACGTTCTGCGGAGCATGAAAAAATTGTTGAATAGGGTCGAGACATAAAGAGACTAGAATTTGAGTTGGAACAGATCAAAACTTTGGTGCATAGATTGTTGTCACAAGAAACTATTGAATTCCATGATGGAATTACTCAACGCCCCAACCAACAATATGTATTTTTTTTTTTACATCTTTGTTGGTTGAGAATATTTTTTTAACATTCCATCAAGAAAAAGATATGTTTTGAACTATCAAAAAGTTAAATTTGAGCTTATAGCTCATTATGTGGCATTTTATTATTATGTCTTTGGATTTGAGAGTTGATTCAGGATAATATTATTAGCTTTTCTGTATATTTTTATAACGATGGTGAATTTCTTTTTAGTTATATATAGATTATTGTTAAATTTTTGACATGCCCAACTTTTCATGTTAATATAGGTTTCAAAATATAATAAAAATATTGTTGTGAAATTGGTCCCAAAATTTTATTAAAAAAAAAAAGTTCTAGAAGTAGTCCTAAAGTTTTAGCAAATGAAAAAAAAAAAAATTTGTCCCAAGGTTGGTTCCAGAATTTAATCAAAAGAAAAAAATCATTCCAAATTTGGTAACAACCCAAACAAAATAAAAAGAAAAATTTGTGTCAAAATTAGTCCCAAATTATTTGGTGCGGAATGGATTGGTGCCAAGTTGAGAAGGAATTGGAATCTTGGTGGACACATAATTTGCTCCGAGATGGGGACCAAAAACGTTTCGTGTGAAATATTTGGCACGAAAAAGAATCGGTCCCAAAAGATTTGGAACGCATGGTCAATTATCGAATTTGGGACAGATTTGGGAACGGATTTGGCAGCAAATCTGCATTTTTCTTGTACTGTATAAAGTGCTAACAAAGGAGTCAAGACCGAAGGGACAGTGAGTGTACTTATATATAGTTATAAATTTATATATATAATAAAATTTTAATTAAAAAATTTAGAATAGTTATCCATCAAACTATCTTAGCATGTCAATAAAAAGAAGTTCCAAAACATATGTAAGAAAAAAATTTTGGTCACTGAATGCTTATGTAATAACGCACAACTATTGTGCGTTATGGCCAGAGCTGGAAAAAAAATTCACTTCAATATGCGATTTTTTAAATTGGGCCAGGCCCAGGAAAAAACCAAGAAGGAATGCCTCCAGTCAACTTTAGTATCAAAGCCTCTTCTCGAATGAGTAGTGAATCTGGCTAGAATGATACATTTATTGTATAAAAATGATGATAATTTTACACATTTTAGGACGAAGCTCAAAAATTTTATTATCCCGTTATTAATTGATCCTACAAGAATATAAATACAATGTGTTCACTAAATGTATATTAATATTATAGATTTCCATACAAAAGTTCGTGACAAGGGATTTCAGTGTCTAAATACTATGTTCGCAAGGAGCGTTTGATTTATTTTTAATTATCAAATTATAGATATTGATTGAGTGTGCCCCATCTTATTGTTTCGGTTTTCTAATATAAATAAACACCTCATTAGTTATTCATTGGAACTGAGTGTATAGTTTACAATGTGCGCAAAAAAAATTATCAAAGTCGCAATAAGAGTAAGTGATGCATACGCGTTTGAAATATTTCATAATTTATGTATTAATGTTTTATGAGTGATATGTTAATATTTCACAAAAATATATTTTATATTTCATCAGTTATATATAGATTTCCTTGAGTTGTAACTAGGTTGGTTAGAATTAGAAGCACCCCTTATCATACGATGGGTCATGAGTTCGATTCACATTCCTCCTTCCCCAGTGTATCAAAAACAAAAAACAAAAAAATACGGCTTTTTTCTTGAAAAAGCCCATTTTTTTTAACAGGCTACTAAAGTGGCTCAAAATTTTTTTTATGCCTGATTTGGCTATAACGCACAACGGTTGTGCGTTATTAATTAGGATAACGCACAATCATTGTGCGTTATCACTAATCATGTCCTAGGTGGCAGATAACGCATCTTCATTGTGCGTTATCTGCCATATCAATTTTTTTTTTCTAAAGTCTTGTAATTTTTCTTTTTTAAAAAAAATCTTATAACAAAATTTTAACTCTTGATCTCATAAGAAATAACATAGAAGACTTATCAATAGACCACTATTGGATCTTATTTAATAAGGGCATGGGATTTTATTTAATAATAACTCACTTACTTACGTATTCCAATATTTAACAACTTCAATCATTTGAATTTTTAATTAGAGCAAAAATAATACTGCTCCTCTGTTTAATTTTCAAATTGGCGGCATAATTTTTTAGTTAACAAGAGATAAAGTACTAGAAAATTACAAAAGCATAAATTAAAAGGAAAATAGGAGGTTTTTGTGGAAACGTTCGGTGGGAAATCGTTTAGACTGTTTCCAACGCGTAGGTCTCGAAAAAATACCCAAAATGCCCACAAGAATCGCCTCAATCGGATGTAATGCCCCGTAAAAATTTTCGACTATACGGAACAATTTTTTTGCCCCGAAAAGCATATGGATCACTTTTTCGACGATGCTGTTGCGTTCCTCTTTACGAGAACCATCAAAATTAGTGGTCATACGCGTGAAACGGACATCCGATCGCAGAGTTATATATATTTAAAGTTTTCCAAATACCTACAAAAATTATTTCTTCCAAATCAACATAAACAAGATAACGCACAACCATTGTGTGTTATCTTGATAACGCACAATGGTTGTACGTTATCATCCACCTCAGTACTTAACGCGGATTAAGCTTTTGATTAGCTATAACGCACAACTATTTTGCGTTATCTCATTTGATAACGCACAATGGTTGTGCGTTATTGCCTCTTCAGGATTTAAAAAAAAAAAAAAATTGGGCATTAGTACCTATTTTTGAAAATGGGCCCAATGAAGAAAAAAACAAAAAATACCAATATATACTAAAATAAAATACACCACAACTTAATATTTCATGTACGATTACTTATGTAACCATGAAACTACAGTTATATTCCATAGAATATTATTAATTGAAAAATAGAATTACAATTACATTTTCATGGAATATTTAGCAATTAAAAATATCAATTATATAGGAAAAAATAACATTAATATGAAAAAAACTGCTACTGCCATTATGAAACATTAACAATTGAAATATAAAACTCCGTAATTTCGAGGACATACCACTACAAAAAATTACAGTTTTAGTTTTAGTGAAGATAAAAGTCGTCACCACAAGCAATAATATGAGTCACTAATATTATTTGTGATCAAATTTTGAGTTCGTCATGTACAAACATAAATACCTCCGTCACTATTGAAATTGAGATAACTTTCACAAATTTGTCACAGTTACTTAAAGCTTTTGTAACGAAATTTCTAACAGAAAAACTTTAAGATGAGTGAAAATCTATGTGGTCACAACAAAACTAAACCTTAAGATGAATGAATAAATGCAGTCGTGACAATTTTAGAATTATTTGTGACAATATTATTGTCACCGAAATAATTGACAATAGTGATAAAATTTTTGTCACTCTTATTTTTTTTTTATCAGTGATCATTACTTCATAAATAATTTAATTGATATAATAACAATCCGATTTCGTCATAAATGATAAATAGTTGTTATAAAATATTATCACTAGTATTCTTATTATAGTAAAAAATAATATTTTTAAATCAATGACACATTTACAATAAAGATAAACATAATTTAATTTAGTGACTATTGTCTAACAAATTTGGTCATAAATATAAACATTATTTGTTAATTTAATTATTTACTAGTGTGTGTTTACTTTCGTAGTAAATAAATTATTAACTGATTCATATATATATATATATATATATATACTAAAAGCAATTAAAATGTATTATATAATGTAAAACTAAATGGTGAAGGCTCAAATATCTAATACATTAAAAATTTTTGTGTCCAAAATACAATCAGAAAATTTAGAAATCCTAAACTACCACCAGAGTAAAACTTCGTGATGTTCTTCACGCATTCGTGTCCTGCAAAACAAGTAAAAAATACAATAATTAATTATGAATAAAAAATTAAATATTAATGTACTAAAAACATGAACAGTTTCATTGCATAAGAATTCTTATAGCCTTGTAATCTGGAAAGTTTTCCATTTTTTTACAAACATATGAGAAGTGGTTCCAAAATAAACATATAACAATTCTGATTTTTTCTATTATTGGCCATAATTTTTCAAAGAGCCACTAAAGTGGTCATAATATTTTTTTAGTCTTATTTTGGTGATAACGCACTTTGATTGTGCGTTATCGTTAATGATAACGCATCTTGATTGTGCAATGACATCAGCAAAAAAAAAAAGTATTCTAGACGCGTTTCGGGGCAAAAAATTTTTCCTAGTAAAGTCGAAAACTTTGACGCGGAGCATAACTTTGCACTCGGACGTCAGATTGAGGTGATTCTTGTGGGCATTTCATGTATTTTTTCAACTGTTTCCACAAAAAACGTCCTATTTTCATTTTAATATACGTTTTTATAATTTTCTAATACTTTCTTATTCTAAGAAATTACGACACCAATTTGAAAATTAAATAGAGGAGCATTCGTTTTTTTGCCATAATTAAAATTTTAAATGATTGAAGTGGGTAAATATTGGAATACGTAAATACTTTGTTATTAAATAAAATCTCATGCACTTATTGTGATAGTGTTTCATGTTGGTTTGTTGGCAAGTCTTCTATGTTATTTTTCATTAGGTCAAAGGTACAAATCTTGCATTATCATTAAAGATAACGCACAATCAATGTGCGTTATGGCCAAAATAAGACTAAAAAAATATTGTGACAACTTTAGCAGCTTTTCTAAAAAATATGACCAATAATAGAAAAAAACAAATAATTCACCTCATCCCCATTGTGAGTTTTTTTCATTTATTTCTTTTTCGTGTGAAGTTTTCGTTTATTTTGACAAAAAAAATAGTTTCTTTTTCTTTTTAAAAAACCAAATAAATAGTTTTTCTTCCAATTTAGTAAAAAAACATTACTAAAAGATGAATAAGTTAGATAAAAAATACTGGAGTACCGCGAAAAATACAATATTTACAAGAATCATCATTTATCTATAAAAATTGTATAATAATTAATGTGTTTATCCTAAAAACTAATAGGCTTCCTTCCTCTTTTGTAGGTATGTTGGACCAATTTTTTAAACATTTTTTTTCTTTTTCAACCCATTTTTATAATCCTATAATGAGATGGATTGAGCCTTACACTAAAAGTAGATTGAGTTTAATTTATTAACCTAAGATGCTAGGAGGGCCGGGCTGACAAACAGCCCAATTTGAATGAGTCCACCCTAGGTGACTTGGATGCTTCTATAAATTCCCTCTTCCTTACCTGTTGCTAATACCAACTCTATGGATCAGGCTTCTTTCGTTTCTTTTCTCTCTTCTTCTATTGCTACTTGTTCTCTGTGAATTCCTTCTCCTACCGCCGCTAGTAGCCATTGTTGGTTGACTGTGTACTAGGGTGGCTTTGAAGGAGAGAATTGAGAGTGAGAGTTTAGATTTCTTCTTGTATGAGGCTCATCCATTATTTTGAGGGTTTTGTTCGGAGAATCAGTGTTACAGGAAAAAAAGGATCGTCCAGTTTTTGCCTTCTTCGTCCGATTTTATCGTTCGAATATCTCCGTTCCCTCTTTTATACTTAAAACTAGTCGTCCGATTTTTGTGTTGGTCATCCGTTTTTCGGGTCCGTTTTTTGCAGGTACCCTTTTATTTTTGGAGTATCGGTTTTAAAATGAGCGCGTCAAAAATCTCTGTCTAAAAATATTGATGATTTGAATAAAATTGTTTTAGAACTCCAAAATGTTGGTGAAAATATTTCAAACGAAAACATTGCTATGGTTTTGTTGAATGCTTTGCCTGAGTCTTTTAATGATGTGAAATCTGCTGTCAAATATGATAGAGATAAATTGACACTTTCTAATGTGACAAACGCTTTGAAATCAAAAGATTTAGATTTGCAAAAAGAAAAAAAAAACAGAAAGAACCTTCTAGGTACCGCTCTAAAAGTAAAGGGACGTCTAAATCTTGAGATAAGAATAAAGTGAAGCGTTTTTACTGTGACAAAGATGGTCATATGAAATATAAGTGTCTTAAATGAATTAAAGATGAGAAACAACGTAAACAAGGTAATGAGAAAATAAAACCGACAAAACCCACGATTTTGAATTAGATAGTAGTTCTATGTTTTCTGAGGTTTTATGTGTGTCTACTTCCCCATCTTCCTCAAAAGTTTCTGATGAGTGGATTCTTGATTCTGGTTGCACTTTTCATATGACTCCAAATAAGCATTGATTTTCTGATTTTAAAATCCTTGATCATGAAAACATTTTTATGGGAAACAATGAGGTTTGTGATATCAAAGGCATTGGAAATGTTTTTATAAAAATGTATGATGGTGTGGCTAGAAAATTGACCAAAGTGAGATATGTGTCTAAACTTAGGCAGAATCTAATCTCCCTTGGTATTTTTGATACAAATGGTTATTCTTATAAATCTGAAAATGGGATTTTGCGTGTTTGTAAAGGATCTACAGTTATACTCAAGGTTTTAAGAAAAATGGCTTGTACATTTTACTTGAAAAAATCGTTTGTGAATCATCTGCATTATTTTCTAAAACTTTTCCTGAAAAGACCATGTTATGGCATCGGCGGATTGGCCACATTAGTGAAAAGGGTTTACATTATTTACACAAACAAAATCTTTTGAATAGTAATAAAATTAATTCTTTAAATCTTTGTGATCTTTGTGATCATTGTGTTCTTGACAAACAACATAAACTCAGTTTTTCCACAGGCACACACGAATCCACTGCTGTTCTTGACTATATGTATTGTGATTTATGGGGTCCTTAAAAGGTACCCACTTATGGTGGCGATGTTTATTTCCTTTCTATTGTTGATGATTTTTCTCGACATGTTTGCTTGTTTCTTTTGAAAACCAAAGATAAAACTTTTGAAAAGTTTAATGAATACAAACGATTTGCTGAAAATCGAACCGAAAATAAACTAAAGGTTATAACAACATATAACAGTTTAGAATTTTGTAACAAGAAATTTCATGATTGTGTGCTTTGCATGGTATTGTGCATCATAAAACCGTTAGACATAACCCTCTACAAAACGGTATTGCTGAGAGGATGACCCAAACTATAATGGACAAAGTTAGGTGTCTCATGGTGTCATCAGGTGTTCCTAAATCTTTTTGGATAGAGGTTGTTAGTACAGCAATATACCTTATTAATAGGTCTCCTTCCACTACCATAAACTTCAAAACTCCCATAGAATTGTGGACCGGCCGACCACAAAACCTGTCCAACCTTAGAGTGTTTGGGTTTGCTTCTTTTGCACATCAAAGGTAAGGGAAGTTAGACCCTAGGCCTAAGAAAGGAGCGTTTATAGGTTATACAAGTGGGGTGAAGGGTTACAAAGTGTGGCTCAAAGGTAAGCCAGGTGTGAGGGTAGTCATGAGTAGAGACGTAGTCTTTAATGAGCTAGACATGCCCTGCTTAAAACTAAAACCAATCCCAAAAGCTTTACCAAAATACCCATAGTTGGGAACATTCCTGTGGAGGTGTAGGACATCTCCGAACCCTCATAAGAGCACACACTAGAACCCGAACTAGAACTAGAAACACTAGAACCCAAAACCAAAGAAGAGTCAGTAGACCCAGCTAGCCCGAAACCGATGTGCCCGAATTAGATAATTCTGATGATGATGATGATGATCATCCCGAAGCACAAACACAAGCCCTCAGAGACTATCAATTGTCTAGAGATAGGGTTAGAAGAGTGTCTAGGGAACCCACTAGATATGATTTTTCATACATTGTTTCTTATGCTTTTGCTGCTGCATCTTTTGTTGAAGAGAAAGAACCTATATGTTTTTCTGATGTTTTGAACAGTCCTAATCACTCTTTGTGGATGGATGCTATGAATGAAGAGATGTCTTTTTTGCATAAGAATAACACTTGGGTGCTTGTTTCTACACCACCTAAACAAAAACTGATTGATTGTAAATGGATTTTCAAAATTAAAGAACCTGAATCTGTTAATGAACCTCCACGGTTCAAGGCAAGATTAGTTGCAAAAGGTTTTTCTCAAGTTGAAGGTATTGATTTTTGAAAAACTTTCTGGGGGTGAATAAGGTTTTTTGCTAATTTTCAAAAAATCTTTTGTGTAATTAAGAGATAAACTTCCAATTTTGTTTGAGAAGGAATACTAAAACTCTTTTTAATAAAAATCCAAATCAAACAAAATCTTATAGTTATGACAATCAAGCAAAAAGCATAAAATAAAGATGCACAACAATTTATGGTGGTTCACTCTCTCAAAGAGCTACATCCATTACCTTGACTCAATACCCAAGTATTTTCCAAATCCACTAAATCTAAGTCTACAACAAACACAAGTTTGAGGATCACCCACCAAGGGTTTTACAAGCAACCTCAATCCACAACACAAATACAATCAACACAAGTTTGAGGATCACCCAACAAGGGTTTTGCACACAACCTCAATTCTCAACACAATATAAATCAAAATACGAACTTTGATATCAAAAGAACAAGAGATAAGTAGGAAACAATGTTACCAAGTGAGCTTGAGATAAATGATACAACTCAATGGAATACTTCTACAAGCTCCTCTTTACTTCATCTTTGATGGATGATCACAAATGAAGCCCCAAGAAGATTTTTCTATTTGTGTGTATCAGATGAAGATATTTGAAAGAAACGTACTTTTAAAGCTCTTTAAATGTTCTAAAATGATCTCAATCAATTTTCAATCAACCTTTTTGCATTTACTGCAGATGAAAAACTCAATTTATAGAAGAGGGAGCAAGTGGCCGTTACAGTTCTATAACGGTAATATTTCAACGATAAAAACTGAAAACCGGACGATCGGTTTTAGAAATTGGGCATCCGATTTCTTTGTAAAAGGGAAATCGGATGAGCTGTTTTTTAAAATAGGAAGAGCGGTTTTGAAACAGCAAGATTCGGACGCATCCTACAAAAATTGGACGAATGATTTTTCTAAAGCTAGAAAAATTGGATGACCGATTTTAAAATAGGACGTCCGATTTTTCTTTTCCTTTTGAAAAATCGGATGACCGGTTTTAAAATTGGATGGCCAATTTTTGAAAAAAATTTTACAGCCAGTTTTTAATAAGAAAAGAGCTTTCCTTCCTATTTCAAAAACATGTATTCTTGATACTCTTTTAGAGATAAGAAAACTTTCAAAGGCATCAAAAAGCTTTATCAAGAATACTTGGATTTTAAGAAAAGTTTATAGAAAGAAATTCATCTAGGCAGCTTCACACATGATCAACTATCAAAGATGAGAGTTAGGGAGTTTTACAAAGAAATACCTTAGCACATCTCTAACTAAGATATAAGTCTTCAAGGTCTTCAATGCCTTGATCTTGGAATGGCTTGCTCTCTCCTTCTTCATTATGCTTTAATTGCCAAGATCTTTTACTTCTTATGTAGTGTAGCCTTGAGACTCCAAAAATGCTTCTTTTGTTCTATAGAGGCTAAGTTATACTCATCACACAAAAATATGTTAATCATAATAAAAAAATATATACAATAATGCCCTTAGGGCTAACAATTTTAGTGAGATCTTTTCTCCCAATGTTAATTTTAGGATTATGCTTGCTATTGTTTCCTTCTTTGATCTTGAACTTGAACAGTTAGATGTAAAAACTGGTTTTTTGTATGGTGAACTTGATAAAACCATTTACATGCGCCAACCACATGATTTTGAGGTGAAAGGTAATGAGCATATAGCTTTGTCTTTTGAAGAAGTCCTTGTATGAGTTTAAGCAATCACCTAGACAGTGGTATAAAAGGTTTTATTCTTTTATGCTTAAAATTGGTTTTGTTAAAAGTAATTATGATAGTTGTTGTATTTTTGTGGTGATATTGTTGATAATGCCATTTATTTGCTCCTTTATATTAATGATATTCTTATTTCCTGCAAGCATAAAGATAAGATTGTGCATTTGAAATCTTTGTTGAAATCAGAGTTTGAGATGAAGGATTTAGGATCTGCTACTAAAATCCTAGGCATGAACATTGATAGGGATAGAGCTGACCACTCTTTGTTTACATCCCAGAAATATTTCTTTCAGAAAATTGTTTCGAACATTTCCATGCATTTATGTAAGTATATTTGTACCTTTCTTGCGAGTTATTTTCAGCTTTCTTCAAAAACCGGTCCCAAAACTGAAAATAAAAAGAAAAACATGGCCAACGTCTCTTATAGAATGGCTATAGGATCTATCATCTATTCTATGATCTCTACTCGTCGTAACATTGCTTATTCCATAAGCCTTTTGAGTCATTTTATGTCCAACCCAAGTAGGGATCATTGGACCGCCCTTAAATGGTTGCTAAGGTACATTAATAGGACTATTGATAGAGGCTTGCATTATCATAATTGGACTGAACATTCTGAATTGGTTGGTTATGTGGATTCTGATTTTGCATTCTAAAGCTATCATATTTACTGATAGTCAAAGTTGTCTTAATTTGTGTAAAATCATGTCTATCATAAAAGAACTAAACACATAATGTTAAATATCGTTTCATTAGAGAAAAGATTTCATGTGGTTTAGTTAATATGGATAAAATTAGTACTAAAGATAATCCTGCTGATTTTGGTACTAAGGATGTGACAACTGACAAATTTGCTATATGTAGGGACCTTCTTCATATTAATGCAGGTTGGCTGTCTTGGCTAGGAAGTTAACTAAAAATATGTTCAATATGGAGTTTGTAGGCCTGTTGTGCCAATTTTAACACATTTTTGTTCTTTTTCAGCCCCATTTTTATGACCCTATGATGAGATGGATTGGGCCTCACAGTAAAAATGGATTGAGTTTAATTTATTGACCCAAGATGCCGGGCGGGCCGGCTTGGCAAATAGCCCAATTTGAATGAGTCCACCTTAAGTGACTTGGATGCTTCTATAAATTCTCAATTCCTCATCTGTTGCTGACACCAACTCTTTGGAACAGCCTTCTTTCATTTCTTTTCTCTCTTCTTCTTCTCTGCAGCTTCTTCTTCTGTTGCTGCTTGTTCTCTGTGAATTCCTTCTGCTGCCGCCACTAGTAGCCATTGTTAGTTGACTGCGTGCTTGGGTGGCTTGTGAAGGAGAAAACCAAGACTGAGAGTTTAGATTTCTTCTTGTGTGAGGCTCATCCATTATTTTGAGGGTTTTGTTCGGAGAATCACTATTATAGCAAAAAACCGGTCGTTCGATTTTTGCCTTCTTCGAACAATTTTATCATCCGAATATCTATGTTCCCTCTTTTATAAAACTGATCGTTTGATTTTTGTGTTGGTCATGTTTTTCACGTCCGTTTTTTCAGGTACCCTTTTATTTTGGAGGAAAATCGGTTGTCCATTTTTCGGCCTCCTCATTCGATTTGAATATCCGTTTTTGAGTTGTTCATCCGGTTTCTATAGAAGAATGGATTTCTTTTCTTTTGTTTTTTCGCTGCATTTGTAATAATAAATAGGAGGTTTGTAATTTAAACAGGGCTGATCACCAGATCCATTACGTAACACCTTTCTTTCAAACTCTTGTTTTTAATAGATCTATAAGAGATATAAGACATGAAAATTCAAGAAAAGATATTTCTTTTAATCTAATCATGACTAAAAAATATAATATTTTTAATCAAAGCATATAAATTTGAATAAAAAATGCATCAAGAAGACAAAATCTTTACCAAAATTCGCTCCTTACTATAGGAAAACATGCATACTTACAAAAATTTTGTACGAAATACTTACCACCATATAAGCTCAACTTAATGTAGACTGTGGAGGCACAATCAAAAGAACTACTCCCCTATGTGTGTGTGTGTGTGAGAGAGAGAGAGATAGAGAGTTGTGATGCAGGACAGAGACTTCTAGGAAACAGTTAGTTACTAATCCTAGTTGTTTTAGAATTTTATTCTACTCCTAGTTGGTTTAGGATTTTGTTTTTTACTTAGTTTCCTTCCCTTTTTCAATTTTCTTAAAGAATGTCATTAGAATAGGGATTAGAATATTATATATAGGTTGTGTATGTTTTCAGTTTATTATTATTAGACATTATTAATTAAACTACAGAGAATTTTCTCTCTCAAGCCAAATTAAAGGCCAAGACTTTTCCCTTCTTTTATTCAACATCGTTACCTTGCACCATATTTGGTATCAGAGCTAAGGTTCGGTTATTCCCATGGCTAATCGTGGTAGAGGTCATGGTGGAAGAGGACGGCAAGGAGATATGTTAGAGATGCGAAGGATGACTGAACAGCTCTCACGAAAAGTACAAAACCTACACCATAGGGCTCATGAAGAAGCTAGGGCAGAGATACCGGATGGTGGCCGCGAAATAGGAAATCTACCGGAAAGTGAATTTGAAGATGACATAGCAGAATTGGAGGAGTCCTTTTATGATCCCGTGGTTCGTGAACAGCCCGAGCATGGTGGACTCAAGGAGAGATTAACAAAGGTGTTAGACCTTAACACTGGGGGATTTCGGATCGAAATTTCAGACTTTCATGGTAAGATGCATGCTAAAATTTCCTTGATTGAGAAGCTAGCTTAGAGAATTACTTTGAATGGAAGCCCCTGGCTAAAAATCAAAAAGTCTTGTTTGTAAAGATGAAATTGAAGGACATTGCTCTCTAATGGTGGAAAAGGTTGGAGGAACAGCTTTTGAGCCGAGGCAAACAAAAAATTCGGACGTGGGAACAAATGAAATCAAAGTTGAGGAAAAAGTTCCTGCCTCAAGACTATATGATGACTTTGTATGAGAGGTTTCATGGATTCGGACAAAAGGATATGAGTGTGGAGGAATACACAACAGAATTTTACAACTTATCCATTTGTGTGGGTCTTAATGAACTGATGAGCAACTAACAGCCAGATATGTTTCTGGTTTGAAGATTTCAATTCGAGATGAGATGGGAATTGTACGTCTTAGTAATCTAGAGGATGCATATCAAATTGAAGAGCGTGCTTTAAGATTTGGGCCGAGACGACCAGTTTCTAACCATTTTAATGACACATCAAATCAGCGAGGAAGTCCTGAAAATTGTGGAGTGAGAACTAAAAATCTGAATAGTAGAGGGCGTCGATTTGCTGCATCTTCAACAAGAAATCCAATAAGGACTACTATGGGGTTCACAAGAATACATAGAGGAAACAATTCTTAGATCCATATACAGCAAACAAAAGACTAAGTACGAAAAGATACTGCTTCTAGTTCATGATGTTTTAATTGTGGCGAGACGGGGCATGATTATTATTCTTGTCCAACTAGGAAAGTTAATTTAGCTGAAGTTGATGAAGAGGATGTTTATCATGAGGAACCAAAATATGATCAATATGATGATGAAACTGAGGACCAGGAAGTATATTTGTTCCCTGTAGATGGGGAAGGACTTGTGCGAAGAATTATGACAGCCCCAAAAGTTGAAGAAGCTGAAGATATGAAGCAACAAATATTTTCCGTACTAAAGTCAACTGTGGAGGCAAGGTTTGTACTATTATTTTTTTATGGTGGCAGTAGCGAGAATATTGTAGCCAAAGAAGTAGTAGATAAGTTAAAAATACCTATCGAAAAACATCGTCATCCTTACAAAGTGGCTTGTGTTACAATATCGATAACACAAAATGTTTCCAATTTACTATTACACAACCCGAATTAAGTGGCAATAGAACAGAAAAACCTATTCTATTACACAGAAGATGTACGGTTGATTTTTACAGCCACTAGCCGTGCGTCATTGGGAAGGCCGTGAGAGTCGCTAGAGAAGAGGATGAAGACGAGCAAAGAAGAAGACTCTCTTAGATGTTGAAGGACCTCACAGAAATAGCTATTCTCTCTCTCGGTTCTCTATCTCTCTAAATATACCTCACGGACCAGTCAGCCACAAGGCCGACAAGGCACCGGTAGAAGGCCGACGAGCGGTGCAGAGGAGATGAGAAGTCCTGGAGAACAGAGAAAGCCAACTATTGAAGCGGTGGTCAGAGAGAAGAGAAAAAGAAAGAGGCTGCTCGAAATTAGGGCAGCAAGAGAGGAGAAAAAGACATTATACAGCCCATCCCAAGTTACCTAGGATCTTGACTCAACCCACCTGGTACCTTGAGGGTTAAAAATAAGCCAAATCCACTATAATTGTGGGCTAGGGAAAGAAAAACAAAATGTGGGAAATTGGGCCAAAATTCGCCGATAGCTTGCTTTCGTAAAGGAAACAAAGTTCTAGTCACTTCCAAGTGTTTCGTGCATTTTTCAATGGGAGCTGATATAAGGATGAAGCTTGGTGTGATGTTCTCCCAATGGATGTGTGCCATATCTTGCTAGGTCGACCTTGGTTATATAACGTGATATGGTACATCTCACAGCTTCAAATACGTACAGTTTTTTAAAGGACGGAAAGAAATTCACGTTACCTCCCATATCCGAAGATACACATACAAAGATTAAGGATAACAGTGTTAACTACCTTGTTTCTGCTAAGCATTGAGAAGGATATGGAAGAAACTGGTTGTGTTGGTTGCTCCTAGTTAATATGGTATCAAAGGGACAAGAAACATCCACTTCTTACCCACCATAAATTAAGTTGTTGCTGGAAGAATTTCAGGGCTTGGTAAATGAGGAGTTGCCTAAGAAATTACCCCCTATGAGAACTATCCAACATGCTATTGACCTTGTTCTAGGGGTAGCTCTACATAATCAAGTAGCCTATCGTATAATGCCGTTACAACGGGTTGAAATGCAAAGACAAGTGGAAGACTTAATTGCTAAAAGTTTACCACAAGAAATCAAAAGCCCCTCTTCGATGTCAGCTTTGCTTACACTTAAGAAAGATGGGACATGGAGAATGTGTATCGATATTCGTGCAAACAATAAGATCATTAAGTACCGATTTCCAATTCCTCGACTATATGATATGTTGGATATGCTTTGTGAAGCACTCTACTTTACAAAGATTGATCTAAGAAGTGGTTATCATCAAATTCGATTATGTGAAGGAGACGAATTGAAAACAGCATTTAAAACTCCAGATGGGTTGTATGAATGGCTTGTGATGTCATTTGGGTTGTCAAATGCTCCCAGCATATTTATGCAAGTCATGACTGAGGTACTCTGACCATTCTTAGGCTCTTCTTTGTTGTTTATTTTGATGATATTTTAATTTATAGTCAAAGCAAAGAAGAGCACTTAGTTCATATTCGAAGGGTCATGGAGGTCCTACGTAGAGAAAAGTTGTTCGTAAACTTGAAGAAGTGTTCTTTCTTGACGGAGAGTGTAGTGTTTTGGGGCTATATTGTTTCCTCTGAGGGGCTAAAACCAAATCCTAGAAAAATTCAAACTATAATAGACTAGTTAACCCGAAAAACTGTGACGGAGACATGCAGTTTTCATGGTTTAGCATTATTTTATAAGAGGTTTATCCAAAATTTCAGCACCATAATGGGACCCCTCACTGAATGTTTGAAGGGTGGGAGGTTTCAATGGTCAAAAGTTGTAGAAAAGGACTTCAATGACATTAAGACAACCATTAGAAGAGCTCTTGTATTGGTACTACTAGATTTTCAAAAGCTACTTACTATTGAATGCGATACTTCTCGTATTGGAATTGGGGCTGTTCTTAGCCAAGAAGGGAAACCAGTAGATTTTTTAGTGAGAAGTTATCTGAGCAAAAGAGCCATTACTCAACCTATGATTTAGAACTCTACAAACTAGTTCGTGCAATTGATCATTGGTGGTACTATTTGGTGCATTGGGAATTTATGGTCATCTCAGACCATGAAGCATTACGCTACCTAAACTCCCATAAAAAGCTAAATCCAAGACATGCAAAGTGGAGCTCTTACCTACAAGGATTCACTTTTTCATTGAGGCATCAATCTGGTGAGTTGAATAAAGTGGCCAATGCTCTTAGCCGAAGGGTTATTTTATTAACTACTTTGAAGGCCCAGGTTGTTAGATTTGAGATTAAAAATCAATATGGTAATGATTCATTTTTCTCCCCAGTGTTAAAGGAATTGAATGAGAAGCCACCAAGTGTAGCAATTCCTTATGTTGTACATGAAGGTTATTAAAAAATAACCATCTTTATATTCCAGAAGGGTCCTTTAGAGAAAAGATCATTGGAGAACTACATGGAGGTGGTCTATGAGGACATTTTAGACGAGACAAGAATTAGCAATGGTGACAAATATATATTATTGGCCTAATATGAGCAAAGATATTGGTGAAAAGATGTTGAAATGTCGATACGCTAAGGGGTATTCACAAAATACTGGTTTGTATACGCCCTTACTAGCTACAATCCCATGGGTTCACTTAAGTATGGATTTTGTATTGCAACTTCCTAAGACTTCAAAAGGGCAAAACTCTATTTTTTTAGTGGTAGATCGGTTTTCAAAAATTGCTGAATTTTTCTTTAGGGAGATTGTTTGTTTGCATGGAGTTCCTTCTACAATTATTTCTAATCGGGATATGAAGTTTATGGGACACTTTTGGCGTACTTTATGGAAGAAGTTGGGGACTAAATTATTATATTCTAGCACTGTCCATCCACGAACCGATGATCAAATGGAGGTTGTGAATCGAAGCCTTAGAAATTTATTTCGACACATTGTTGGAGATCATGTGAAAACTTGGGATTTAGTCCTACCGCAAGCTGAATGTGCCTACAACAATTCGATCAATCGAACCACTAAGAGGACTCCTTTCGAAGTTGCTTATGGATATAAACCATAACTGGTTCTAGATCTAGTTGAGCTACCTGAGGATCTACAAATAAGTGGTGATGCTGAAAATTTCGTTGAGCATGTGGAAAGAATCCACAAGGAAGTTAGGAATGCTATTGAGGATAGTAATGAGAAATATAGGGCTAATGTGGACCAACATTGTAGATGAAAAGAATTTTTTGGAGGGGATCAAGTGATGATTTACTTACGAACAGATAAATATCTCAAGGGAGTCTATCATAAACTAAAGTACAGGAAGATTGGGCCTTGTAGGATTTTGAAGAAGATAAGTTCTAGTGCTTATTTGGTTGAATTACTAGATAATCTTCAAATCAATCCTATCTTTAATATTTCAGATTTGTTTGATTTCCACACTTGTAATGAAGAAATAGGTGATATGAAAGATGATGAATGGCTGGATCAGTTGCCAAAAAAGCCTAAGGATATAATTCAAGAGGTTCTTGATGTTAAGCAAGTAAATTTGAGGCGTGGTAACTTGTACAAGCATTTTCTCATTAATCGATTAGGCAAACCAGCATCAGAAGCTATATGGATTTCAGAAGCTGAGCTCAAGCGGGTTGATGAGCGAGTTTTCCAACCCCAACAGAGCTGATGCAGGAGGTTTTTTTCTACAAAAGGCCTTTTTTTCTGAACATTATTAATTAGGATAACGCACAACCATTATGCATTATCACCTAATACAAGTTTTTCCCTAAACATATCCTAGGTGGCACATAACGCATATCCTTTCGTTTATTTATATATTTTTTTTAAAAGTATTGTAACAAGATTTGAACCCATGACCTTATGAAAAATAACATAGAAAACTTACCAATAGATCACCATTGAATCTTATCTAATAGGTGCATGAGATTTTATTTAATAATAACTTACTTGCGTATTTCAATATTTACCAACTTCAATCATTTGAATTTTCAATTAGAGCAAAAAGAAGACTGCTCCTCTGTTTAATTTTCAAATTGATGCCGTAATTTTTTAGCTAACAAAAGAGAAAGTATTAGAAAATTACAAAAACGTATATTAAAATGAAAATAGGACATTTCTGTGGGAACGGTAGATGGAAACCGCCTTAGGGCTGTTTCCATCGCATAAATCTTGAAAAAATACCTGAAATGCCCACAAGAATCGCCTCAATCGGACGTCCAAGCGCAAAGTTATGCCCCATCAAAGTTTTCGACTATATGAGACAATTTTTTTGCCCCGAAACGCGTCCGAATCACTTTTTTGACGATGCTATTGCGTTTATCTTTACAAGACCTATCAAAACGAGTGGTCATACGCGTGAAACGGACATCCGATCGCAGAGGTATTCATGTTTAAAGTTTTCCAAAATTCTAATCAACATAAAAAAATAAAAAATAAAAAAACTGTGTGGCTGATAACGCACAAACATTATGCGTTATCCGCCACATCGGCAGATTAAGCGGCAAAAACTTTAATTAAGTGATAACGCACAATGGTTGTGAGTTATCCTAATTAATAACGCATAACCATTGTGCGTTATGGCCAAATTACGCATAAAAAAAATTTTTGGGCCACTTTAGTAGCCTGTTTAGAAAAAAAGGCTTTTTTAAGAAAAAAACCGATGCAAGACAGAGACTTCTAGAAAAGCTTCTTACTGATCCTAGTTGTTTTAGGATTTTATTCTACTCCTAATTGGTTTAAGATTTTATTTTTTACTCAGTTTCTTTTCCTTTTTCAACTTTCTTTAGGAATGTCATTAGAATAGAAATTAGAAGATTATATATAAGCTGTCTATATTTTCACTTTATTACTTTTAGACATTATTAATTAAACTATTTACAGAGAATTTTCTCTCTCAAGCCAAAGGATAAGACTTTTCCCTTCTTTTATTCAACATCGTTATCTTGCACTAAGTTTCTAATTTTAAAGTTTAGAACTTTGAGGGAACTAAAAAATAAATCAATTTGGTAAGAGGAATTAAATTTTGGAGTAACTAAATTATGCGAAGAAATTACATTTGAAGTTCCAAAACAAAAATTAGTAGTTTCCATGATAGTGAACTATGTAGTTAATTCTTTCCATTAATATACACATAAAAAACGTCAAAGAAAATTTCCCTGGAGCATAGTTCTTAATTGGAGACAAATTATAAGGCATTTAATTGGAAACATGTACCAAATCAAGATGTAATTGATTCTTTCCAATACACATAAAAAACGTCAAAGAAAATTTCCCTGGAGCATAGTTCTTAATTGGAGACAAATTATAAGGCATTTAATTGGAAACATGTACCAAATCAAGATGTAATTGATTCTTTCCAATATGAATTTCCTAATTGAAAGTAAAAAGTTGACGTTCTTCCAATTTTTGATATAGCTTCATTTCATTCTCTCTATATATGCAAAATGTAATCACAATCTTTGAGTTTTCAATTAAAATTTTCTACAAAAATATATTTTCATCCACATATATATCCTAAATAAAAAGTTAGTTGTTGGCCTAGTGGCCCATTTTCACATTATTTTCATTTTTCCTTTTGGCCCATTTTTAATCCCAATGATGAATGAAACCTGGTGGGCCTCTTTAAGAGTGGAAGTTGGGCTGGCAGGCCTTAGATGTCGGGTGGGCCGGGTTCAACCCGCCCCGCCCAGGTGACTTGGCTATATATATCTCTCTTTCTCTACAGCCTGCCCTAATCCTCTCATTTTTGTGCTTGAGCCGCCGCTGCCTCCTCTCGCCCTCTGACCTTCTGTCTTCCTCTCTCTTCTTTCGAACAGCCTGTCTGTTCGTTTTTCTTTGCGACCCTTCGGGACTCTCCTTCTCTGGTCTGTGTCGGTTAACCTTTGGGTTACCGTGTGTGTGACTGCAACGAGAGGAAAGGGTGCTTTGCTGAGAGAGAGTTTGAGAGCACCGTTTCTTGAGGCCACCGGTTAGCTGAGGGATTCACGCTGTTCTTCATCGGAAGAACACTCCGGGGATGTCCTTCTTCGCGGACACTGAGGCCGAACTCGTAGAGCTCGTTCGGCTCTCGCTACTGGCACCCTAACCGAGACCTGAAGGGTCTCGAGGTAAAGATCGAATCTTTCCTTGCTATTATTTACTACTAACCCTTTCTGTTTTACTGGTTACTTGGATCGTGTTCTGGAAGACGTCGAAGGCGAAGAAAACCGTTTGTAATAGAATAGGTGTTTTCTGCTTTTCCTTTTTGCTTCCTTGATTCAGGATCTGTAATAGTAAAATAGGGGCATTGTAATAGTAAATAGTTCTGTTTCGGTTGCTGGATTTCATAACAGTGGTATCAGAGCCACGGTTGTCGGAGCAACCGTCCGGCTACCACTCGGTTTCAGATCCACGCGGGATCTGATAAAAAAGGGAAATCTCTTAACCTTCTCTTTTTCTTTCATCTGTTTTCTGTTTTGGTTATTACTGTTAGATCTGCTACGTATATCTGTTAGATCTTAATATTGTTACCGCTTTTTTGTTAAACTGCTCTTGGGTTTTCTGCAACTGTTTTTGTTCACTGTTGACGTTTTTCGTAAACCTGCTTCACTGTTATTATACCTGCTGTTTCTGAATCTGTTGTATTCATTTTCTTTCTGGGTTTCTATTCTGTTCATTAGTATTACTGCAGCATTTCAGTTTTGACTGTGTTCTGTTTTCTGGTAATTTTTTTTTTCTTAAAAATCTAAAACCCAAGCCTGGCTGGAGTCCAAGAGACTCCCAGTATCTGTGTCTTGGAGATTTTTCATTACCTGTTACAAACACTGCAATAACTTGTGATTGATTCTGTACTGCGTGATTGTTTTACTTTTTTCGCTGTTTCTGTCTCGGTTAAATCTAGTGTACACCTGCGCTGTTTTTGGTTGTAAAAACACTACTGCGTTTTACATACTGCATTGTGCCTTTTTCATTAAAGCAAAATCTGGGCATTTTTATTTGTGTGACAAAACTTCCTTTTTCAAATCTTTCATTCGTCTAGCCATTGATTACTCCTATTTGCCATTTAATCATGTCTGTTCAAAAGATTGAAACTGACAAATTTGATGGCAAATCTGATTTTGTAATGTGGCATAGAAAAATGAAAGCAGTTTTAGTCCAAAATAAAATCGCACCCACAATTTGTAGCCCCGAAAAGTATCCAGAATCTTGGAAGGGCGAAGTGCTTTCTGAAAAACTCGGTGATGCGCACAGTTGCCTCACCTTGCATTTAACCGATAACGCTTTACGAGAAATAGACGAAAAAGATAATGCTTTTGAAATTTGGACGAAACTAGAAAAACTATATTTGGGAAAATCTTTATCTAATAAGATTTATTTAAAAGAACAACTTTTGGTTTCAAAATGAGCGGGTCGAAATCTATTTCAGAAAACATCGACGATTTAAACAAATTTGTTTTGGAATTACAAAACGTCGGTGAAAAGATTTCTGATGAAAATGTTGCTGTGATTTTACTGAATTCCTTGCCTGAATCGTTTAATGATGTTAAGTCTGCTATTAAGTATGATAGAGATGACTTGACTCTTGCTGATGTGAAAAACACTTTAAAATCAAAGGACCTTGATTTGCGAAAAGAAAACAAATCTAACGGAGAGAACCTTTACGTAAGAGGGAGGGTTGACAGGAGAGGATCTTTTAGTCACCGTTCTAAAAGTAAAGGAAGGTCGAAATCACGAGATAAGAAAGTGAAGTGTTTTTATTGTGGCAAAGAAGGTCATATGAAAAATAAGTGTTTTAAAAGGATCAAAGAGGAAAAATAAAGTAAACAAGATAAGGGGAGTGATAAAAATAACAAAACTCACGATTTTGAATCAGATGGTAATCCAATGTATTCTGAAGTTTTGTGTGTATCCTCTTCCCTTTCCCCTGTTTCTGAACACTGGATCCTTGATTCAGGATGCACTTTTCATATGACTCCAAACAAGCATTGGTTTTCAGATTTCAAACCCCTTGAGCATGGAAAAGTTTTTATGGGTAATAATCATGTTTGTGAAATAAAAGGCATTGGAAATGTTTTTTGTTAAAATGCATGATGGTGTGACCAGAAAATTAACTGAGGTGAGATATGTGCCCGACCTCCGTCGGAATCTAATCTCCCTTGGTGTTTTTGACACTAATGGTTTTTCTTACAAATCTGAAAATGGCATTATGAAAGTTTGCAAAGGAGCACTGGTCATACCATTTGTTTGAAAGGTTTGAAAGGTTTTAAAAAGGATGGTCTTTACCATTTAATTGGAAAAACTATTTGCGAAGAATCTGCATTGGTTTCCAAAACTTTTCGTGAAAAGACTCTGTTGTGGCACCGTCGAATTGGTCACATCAGTGAAAAAGGACTACATTGCCTTCACAAACAAAATCTTTTAAGTAGTGACAAAATCGAATCTTTGGATTTTTGTGACCACTGTGTACTTAGAAAACAGCATAAAATCAATTTTTCAGTTGGCACACACAAGTCCACTTCTGTCCTTGATTATGTGCACTGTGATTTGTGGGGGCCTGAAAAGGTTCCAACTTATGGTGGGAATGTTTATTTCTTATCTGTTGTTGATAATTTTTCTAGGCATGTATGGGTATTTCTTTTAAAATCAAAAGATCAAACTTTTGAAAAATTTTCTGAATGGAAATGCCTTGCCGAAAAACAATTAGGACAGATAATGGCCTTGAGTTTTGTAACAAAAAGTTTGTTGATTTATGTGCATTGTATGGCATATTACACGATAGGACTGTTAGGCACAATCCATAGCAAAATGGAGTTGCTGAAAGGATGAATCGTACTATAATGGATAAGGTTAGGTGCCTTATGGTGTCTTCAGAAATCCCAAAACCTTTTTGGGGAGAACCTGTAAGTACAGCTGTCTACCTCATTAATAGATCACCCTCAACAGCCATAAACTTCAAAACTCCCTTAGAGTTGTGGTTCGGAGAACCACCAAACCTGTCAAACCTTAGAGTGTTTGGATGTGCCGCATTTGCACATCAAAAAGAGGGTAAGTTAGACCCAAGGTCAAGGAAGGGAGTGTTTTTAGGCTACCCTAGTGGGGTAAAGGGTTACAAAGTTTGGCTCAAAGGTGAGCCGGGAGTGAGGATTATTGTGAGTAGGAATGTGGTCTTCAAACTTGATATGCCTTGCCTAAAGGCTAAAACCAATCTTGATAACCCTAGTGACATTCCCGTAGATGGGAATATTCCCGTGGAGGTAGAGGACACCTCCGAACCAACACAACCCCACGATCAACCCGAAACCAGTGAGGTATCGGATATACCGACCAGTCAGCTGCCGGAAACCAGCAAGCCTGAATCTAAAAATTCAGATGAGGATGATGAGGATCATCCCGAGGCACAAGCCCAAGCTCTAAGAGACTACCAGCTGTCTAGAGATAGAGTTAGGAGAGAGACGAGAAAACCCGCTAGGTATGGTTATTCCTACATCGTCTCATATGCCTGTGTTGCTGCATTTTATATGGAAGAAAAAGAACCTCTATGTTTTTCTGATGTTTTAAAGAGTCCTAACCGTTCTTTGTGGTTGCATGCTATGGAAGAGGAAATTTCCTCACTTCATAAAAACAAAACCTGGATTCTTGTTCAAAAACCCTCAAAGCAAAAATTAATTGATTGCAAATGGATTTTTAAAATCAAAGAGCCAAAATCTGCCAATGAACCCCCAAGGTTCAAGGCTAGGCTGGTTACAAAAGGTTTTTCTCAAGTTGAGAGCATCGATTTTAATGAAATATTTTCTCCCGTTGTTAAATATAAAACAATTAGGACAATGCTTGCAATTGTTGCCTTTTATGAGCTTGATCTTGAACAACTTGATGTAAAAAGTGCATTTTTGCATGGGGAACTTGAAGAGACTATTTTCATGGGTCAACCACCAGGTTTTGAGGAAAAGGGTAAGGAAAACATGGCATGTTTGTTGAAAAAGTCCTTGTACGGACTTAAACAATCACCTAGGCAATGGTATAAACGTTTTGACTCTTTCATGCTTAAAGTTGGTTTTGTTAAAAGCAATTATGATAGCTGTTTATATTTCTGTGGTGATAATGTTGAAACTGCTATTTATCTTTTGCTGTATGTGGATGATATGCTAATTGCCTGTAAGCATAGAGATAAGATTACTCGCTTGAAATCTTTGCTGAAGTCTGAATTTGATATAAAGGACTTAGGTTCTGCGTCTAGAATCCTTGGGATGAACATTAGTAGGGATAGAGCTGATAGATCCTTATTCATATCCCAGAAATCCTTCTTGCAGAAAATTGTTTCCAAATTTTCGATGCATTTATGCAAACCAGTTTGTACACCACTTGCGAGCCACTTTCAGCTTTCTGAAAAATCTTGCCCCAAAACTGATAGAGAAAAGAATGACATGGCCAATATACCTTATAGAATGGCTATAGGATCCGTCATGTATTCTATGATATCCACCCGACCTGATATTACTTATTCCATAAGCCTTCTTAGCCGATTCATGTCTAACCCGGGTAGGGATCATTGGGCAGCTCTTAAGTAGTTGCGTTATATTAATGGGACTATTGACAGGGGTCTTCTTTATCATAATTGGTCTAATAATTTTGAACTGGTTGGATATGTGGATTCTGACTTTGCAGGTGATAAAGATGGTAGGAAATCTACCACTTCTTATTTCTTTACTTTGGCAGGGAATTGCATATCATGAAAATCACAGTTGCAGTCTGTAGTCGCTTTATCGACTACGGAGGCTGAATATATTGCTGCCACTGAGGCAATTAAGGAAGCCATTTGGCTTCAAGGCTTACTATCTGAATTGCATGTTTTAAATTCTAAAGCTGTGATTTATAATGATAATCAAAGTTGTCTTCACTTGTATAAAAATCCTGTTTATCATGAAAGAACTAAACATATAGATGTTAAGTATCATTTCATAAGGGAAAAGGTTTCAAGTGGCTTAGTTAATATTGAAAAAATTAGTACTAAAGATAATCCTGAAGATTTTGGTACTAAAGTTGTGACAACTGATAAGTTTTCTTTGTGCAGGGACCTCCTTCATGTAGATGAAGGTTGACTCTTTTGAGTCATTGTTGGCTGAAAAATTAAATGAAAATATGTTCATGGTGGAGTTTGTTGGCCTAGTGGCCCATTTTCACATTATTTTCATTTTTCCTTTTGGCCCATTTTTAATCCCAATGATGAATGAAACCTGGTGGGCCTCTTTAAGAGTGGAAGTTGGGCTGGCAGGCCTTAGATGCCGGGTGGGCCGGGTTCAACCCGACCCGCCTAGGTGACTTGGCTATATATATCTCTCTTTCTCTACAGCCTGCCCTAATCCTCTCATTTTTGTGCTTGAGCCGCCGCTGCCTCCTCTTGCCCTCTGACCTTCTGTCTTCCTCTCTCTTCTTTCGAACAACCTGTCTGTGCATTTTTCTGTACGACCCTTCGGGACCCTCCTTCGCTGGTCTGTGCCGGTTAACCTTTGTGTTACCGTGTGTGTGACTGCAACAAGAGGAAAGGGTGCTTTGCTGGGAGAGAGTTTGAGAGCACCGTTTCTTGAGGTCACCGGTTAGCTGAGGGTTTCATGCTGTTCTTCACCGAAAGAACACTCCGGGGCTGTCCTTCGTCGCGGACACTGAGGCCGAACTCGCAGAGCTCGTTTGGCTCTCGCTACTGGCGCCCTAACTGAGACCTGAAGGGTCTCGAGGTAAAGATCGAATCTTTCCTTGCTATTATTTACTACTAACCCTTTCTGTTTTACTGGTTACTTGGATCGTGTTCTGGAAGACGTTGAAGGCGAAGAAAACCGTTTGTAATAGAATAGGTGTTTTCTGCTTTTCCTTTTTGCTTCCTTGATTCAGGATCTGTAATAGTAAAATAGAGGCATTGTAATAGTAAATAGTTCTGTTTCGGTTGCCGGATTTCATAACATTAGTAAAAATAAATAATGATTTATATATTCTACAAATATATATTATATGTATATATATCTACATATGTATATAGAAAATATATATTATCCTAGTGATGTATAGAGTTTCACTCATTAAGTCGACTAATTTTCATAAATAAAATTTCACATATTTACTAATTTATCCAGTCTACACTATCTCATATTAGAATGTGGTAGTGATACATGTTTTTCTCATTCTAATAGATTATAAATCCGATATAGGTGATTCGTTATTTGCCATTAATTTAATTTTTTGTAATCCATTAACTAACAATGAATCAGATCAGTTTTTTTAAGTAATTCTTAAAAAAATAAAAGATCCGATACTAATTATATATAATACATATTACATTTTATATATACATAGATGTACAAGGTATGTAAATAAATAAATAAAATTATTATATTTATAATAGCCAATGAAATATAAAAGAAATTATCATATACGCAAAGAATTTTTATATTCGCACGTATCTTAATACTTTTAAGTTTTTGATGAATGAAAAATTTGTATTAAATGTGATGTTTTCTAACTTTTAAAACTTGAATATCGTAAGTTAAATTTATATTGTTTAAGTAAATATAAAATAGTAATGAAATTTAATAAATTTTTAATTTCCATTTTCGAAAATATTGAAAAATAAAAATTATTTTTTATTGGATATTTGAGTTAGAAACCGATCATCGTTTGATAAGTCAATTTCGGCGTGGGTCACAAAATTATATATTTCAATCTTATAATATATATTTTTATTAAACCATATAAAAAATGAAGTTTATAAAATTATACAAATATAATTTTTATATTTGTAAATGAATTATCATAGTCCTTTTATATAAATAGTAAAAACAAAAATGATTAAAATTTATTTAGGTAAAAAACGTACAAAATTATATATTATTTCCATATTTAATTAAAAAATACAATAACTCTTTTTTCTTTTTAAATAACTAAGCCATAAACTATAGTTATTAAAGACCAAAACTTAGTTACCAAACATAAACCTTGGTGAGCAAACAAAACTATCGCCTAGCTATATAGTTTATAACTTAGTTTTACTTAAAAAGTGCGTAATCTTTTTTTTAGAAAAATCATTCGAATTATCCCAAAACAATTTACACTTTTCTCTTTTTACCCACAAATAATTATTCATATAATTTCTATCCAAATATTATTTTCAGGTTACTTATACTATCAAATTAATAAAAGTAGGGTGTGAGCTAGTGGTTCTAATGCAGGCTCCATCTACCACGAGTGCATTTTTATCTATTTGTCAATGTAAAAATGCCATCTTAGAAAATCCATATAATTTTTCCTATGGGCTATTTTATGAGATAATTAAGTCTTGGCTTCTTTTATTTTTTTTACAGGTCTGGATAATTTTGATTGAGTCACGTACGTTATAAATAATTTTTGGACAGGCAATTATATTTAAAAGATACCCTTTCTTTGCTGACACTTGCTTTAGACTCGCCCTTTTTTCACCGTGCTTTTATTAATTTGGTAATATAAGTAACTTAAAAGTAATATTTAGATAAAAATTAAATGAATAATTATTTACAAACAAAAATAGAAAAACGTAAATTATTTATGAGTCTCTTTTTTATATATTCGGAGTGAAAAAATAACAATCATAATCTACGGTAAGATAGAAAGTGAATAATCTTGGGTATGATCATGATGCTAGTTAGGAACCCATTTATTCTTTCTTAATTCACTTTCATGTTTAAAATTGATTTACTTCTATGCTTCCTTCATTCTTTGCTTTTTCTTTAAAAAAAAATCCTTAATTCTTGACTTAATGGCTTGATTCTACTTATTTCTTTCCTTTCTTGCATTTTTCGTTTTATTCTTTAAAATTTTGCTGCCAACCATAATGGCATAATGTTTGTGTGGGGTGTATGGTTTGTAACAAAAGTTCATTTTATCAATAATTTAATTTTATCATGATAATAAACTTTGCAACAAAAGTAATTGATTTAGTGATAAAATAAATTGTAACAAATATGATAAATAGTTATTACCACATTGTCAAGTTTATATTTGTGACAACATAGTGTAGCCACTAACTAATTATATTCTCAGTGACACAAATTATCATAAAAAGTATAAATCTAACTGAGAAAGATGTTCTTCATCCAACTAATTAAATAAAAATATTATTAAGTGAAATTTGTTTTGTCACAAATAAATTAGAATCTCCTAAATAACATTGACAGCATATTGCTTGTTATAAGTGACAATACTTTAATGACAAAATAAATTTACGTTACAATTAATATACTAATTGTGACAACTTAATTGTAAAAGAGACTAAATCTCACAATTACAATTACTCTTGTAACAATCATGAAATTCGCCACAATCATTTTACATAGTAGTGATGATCAATATTTTTCCCAAATAAATCTCTTATTTGTGACCAAAAGAGAAAGAGTACAAAAGGTTGTTAAAAAAATGTCATAACTCTTGTAGTGAATTTATTGTCACAAATATGATGAGTAATTTTGACATAGTGATAATTTTATTTTTGTGACAACATTTACTAAACACTAAATATCTAAACTTTTCAGTGACAAAATTCGTGTCATAAAAGTTATAAAATACAACGATTAATAACACTTTTGTCACAGAACATAAAAACATTAGTGATTGAAAGTTTCCAGTGGGGAAAACAATCTTATGTTTTGTCTCATTAATGTGAGAATAGTGTACAATATATAGATTGTCCATGTGACAAATCCTAAGCAGATTATAAGTAGAAAACCTAACTAATTATAACTAGGAAACATAATTATACACAGTTTAGAATTAATAGTAATCCTATTTTAATTATATGTCTAACACTCCCCCTTAAGTTGGAGCATGAAGGTCAGAAATGCCAACTTAAAAGCTAATCGATGAAAATGTCTCGGATGAAGAGCTTTAGTGAGAATATCTGCAGGTTGTTCTTCACTGCGAATATATGCAGGAAAGATAAAACCGTCTTGGAAAGCATCACGAACAAAATGACAATCTATTTCAATGTGATTAGTGCGTTCATGGAAAACAGGATTTTCGGCGATATGAAGAGCAGCCTGGTTATCACATTGTAATGGAATTGGGCGAGTGACAGGGACATGAAGATCCTGCAAGAGAATATATAACCATTTTAGTTCACATAAAGTCATAGCCATAGAACGATATTCAGCTTCGGCAGATGAACGAGAAACAGTATGTTGTTTCTTTGTCTTCCAGGAAATAGGAGACCCACCAAGAGAGATAAAATAACCAGTGAGAGATCGTCGAGTTATCGGGCAGGTGGCCCAATCGGAGTCACAATATGCAGTCAACGAAAGAGGAGAGTTAGAGGAAAGAAAAATTCCACGTCCAGGACTCCCTTTCAGATAACGGACAACTCGGATAGCAGCATCCCAGTAAGCATGACGAGGGGTGTGCATAAATTGAGCAAGTGTATGTACAGCATATGCGAGTTCAGGCCGAGTGAGTGTGAGATATATTAGCTTGCCTATGAGTCCGCGGTAGCGATCTGGGTTATCAAACAATGATCCAGATGCTTTTGCCAGTTGATGATTAGGTTCCACAGGAGTAGATGTCGGCTTGGCACCTAATAAACTCATTTCAGAGAGAATTTCCAATGTGTATTTTCTTTGGCATAAAAATAATCCCGTAAAGTTTCTCGCAATTTCTATGCCCAAAAAATATTTGAGCGATCCCAAATCCTTCATGTGAAAGCACTTATGTAATGAAGCTTTGAATTTCTCAAGTTTGGATAGGGAATTTCCAGTAATGAGTAAATCATCCACATAAATAAGAACACATAGATAAATATTCAACCGAGAATATGTGAAGAGAGAGTAATCTGCATAAGACTGAGAAAACCATACCTACGGAGAACGGTAGTTAGTTTTGAAAACCAACATCGAGGGGCTTGGCGAAGACCGTATAAAGATTTCTTCAAACGACAGACTTGTCCTTTGAAACAGTTACGAAAACCTGGAGGTGGTCGCATATATACTTCTTCTTGTAAATCTCCATGGAGAAACGCGTTGTGGACATCCATTTGATGGATAGGCCAGTTGCGAGCAGTGGCAACGGAAAGTAGAGTGCGAACGGTGACCATTTTAGCAACAAGAGCAAAGGTGTCTGTGAAATCAATACCTGCCATTTGTATATTTCCCAAAATTACCAAACGGGCTTTATATCGCTCGATGGTGCCATCTGCTTTGTGCTTAATACGGTAGACCCATTTACTCCCCAGAGCATGTTTTCCAGGAGGCAAGGAGGTTAAAGACCATGTACCATTTTGTTCAAGTGCATCAATCTCTTGGCGCATAGCGGTGTGCCAGGATTAGAAACTGCTTCAGAATAAGTGGTGGGCTCGGATTCCGTTGCTACAAATGCTAAAAATTGCCTGTGTGAATTAGAAAATTTGCTATAGTTCACAAATTTTGTTATAGGGTAAAGGGACGTACCTGAGAGGTCCGATGAAGGTGAGAGAGCAGAGGAGGAATGGGATATAGAGGACTTCCATATGGCATTGCAATCATAATCTTGGAGCCGAGTCGGAATATGTTTAATTCGAGTGCTTCGTCTGGGTGCATTAGTTGGTGGATTGTTTTGCGTCAATCTGGCAGGAATATCTTCCTGAAGTGGGCCATAATTTGGCTCAATGTTTGTTTTTTCGCAAGGAGGCGGATGTGGATTGCTACTGGGTTGGGCTGCTGAAGATTGTTGCTTGCCGCATGAATTTCTACTTGGGCTAGTGTGGAGTGGGGCTGCGGGAGAGGTTGGTGGTGGGCTTCGCTGAACTGGGCTGCGGAATTGTGTATTTGGTGAGCCGAAAGAGAGATGTGGGCCAGGGCTGGAAAGTGGAGGTTGGCTGTGCATAGAGGGGCCGCGGGAAAGAGTTGTGTGTGGGCCTTTGGAGTTAGCTGGGTTTGTAGGTGGGCTGTAGGGAGGGAATATTGGAGCTGGGCTGTGGGTTAGTAGGCTGCGGGGAGGGGTTGGTGGATCTGGGTTTGCAGGTGGGTTGTGGGTAGGATTTATTTGATCTGGGCTGGGTGTGTAATGTGCTAAACTCCCCCTATCTTGCATACTATGTTGCTTGGAGCCCAAAACTTGTTCTCCAAAATTGTAAAATTGTGTGAAGTCTGTAGAAATTGAAGTATCTGATTTTTTGTGGAATGGAAATCTTGTTTTATCAAAAATCACATATCGGGACACAAGGAATTTTTCTGTTTGCAAGTCATAAAATCTCCATCCTTTCTTATGAAGAGGGTAGCCAAGGAAAACACACGGTCTGCTGCGAGCGCGAAATTTATCTTTTGGGGTATCGTGGTTATGAACATAAGCTAAGCACCCAAAACTCTTAATGTGAGAATATGATGGTTTCTTTTCGTATAAAAACTCATAAGGAGTCTTACCTTGTAACAATTTTGAAGAAGTTCGATTAATGAGATACCCGGCCGTCAAAATGCATTCTCCCCAAAACTTTATAGGTAAATTTGCTTGAAATCGTAATGCCCGAGCTACATTTAAAATATGTCTATGCTTGCGTTCAACCCTTCCATTTTGTTGTGGTGTGCCAGCAATAGTAGTTTGGTGGATTATGCCATGGTTAGCAAGATACGACTTTAGGGGTGCAAATTCTATCCCATTATCACTACGGATTGTCTTGACAGTTTTGTGAAATTGTGTTTTGATCATGGTAAGGTAATCTTGAAGAATAGATGCAACTTCACTTTTCTCTGACAGTAGATATATCCAAATAGCCTAAGAATAATCATCTAAAATGGTAAGAAAATATGAAGCACCTATAGTTGATTTGGATTTATATGGGCCCCATAGATCACAATGAATTAGGTAAAAAATTGTAGATGCTGAAAAACCTTAGAGGGGAGGGGGGGGAGGGGGGGGGGGAGGGGGTGAATAAGGTTTTTGGCTAATTATCGAAAAACCTTTGTTAATTAAAGGGTAAACCTCCAATTTTGTTTGAAAGAGAATTCTAAAACTCTTTTAATAAAATTCCAAACCAAACAAAATTTTGTGGTTGAGACAAATAAGTAATAAGCTTAGAAAGAAAAGAAAAAGGCACAAAGATTTATAGTGGTTCACTCTCTCAAAGAGTTACATCCACTACCTTGAGTTAACACCCAAGGATTTTTCAAATCCACTATAAACACAAAATTACACCAACTACAAATATGAGGATCACCCTACAAGGGTTTTGCACACAACCTCAATTTACAACACAATGTAAATCAAAGGATTACCCAAGGGATTTTTCAACACAAACCTTTGATATCAATAAGAGAGAAAGATAGGTTTAAGAACAATGTTGAGCTTGAGAAATAATAGGTACAACTCAATGAAATGTTTCTACAAGCTCCTCCTTTCTTCTTCTTTGATGATGATCAATAATGAAGCTCAAGAAGATTTTTGTTTGGGATTGAAAGTGTTTGCAATAAATATACTTTTGAAGCTCTTTAAAAGTTTTAAATGTTCTCAATGAATATTTCACCAAACTTGTTACTTTTATGGCTGATCAAAAAGTCTATATATACTATCTTAAAAAAGTGACCGTTGCACTCTGTGTAACGGTAATAATTTTTTACAGTAAATGTGAAAATCGGATGACCGGTTCCTGAAATCGGATGACCGGTTCTTAAACAGAAATATTCGGACTTGTCCAGCTAGAAATCAGACTGCCGATTTTTAAGTGTAGAAAAATCGGACGACCGGTTCTAAAACAGGATGACCGAATTTTTTATTTTTTTCAGCCAAGTTTTTTTAAGGCAAAAGCTTTCTTCATTGTTTCAAAAGCATGTATTCTTGACAATCATTTTAAAGAGAAGAAGAACCTTTCAAAAGCATCACAACTTCAGTCAAGAATACTTAGATTTTAACAAAAGTTTATATTTGAGAAAATTGTAAAAGGAGCTTCATATATGATCAATAAACAAAGAGCAAGATTAGGGAGTTTTACAAAGAAATACCTTATTACACTCTAACATAGACAAGGCCTTCAATGTCTTCAATGTCTCCAATGATTTGATCTTGGAATGGCTTGGTCTTTTCTACTTCATTTTGCCCTCATCAACAAGATCTTCTACTTTTAGAGAGTGTAGACTTGAGACTTCAAAAGTGCTTCTTTTGTTCTATGAAAGGTTAGCTAAAATACTCACACAAGCACATGTTAATCATAATCAAAATCATAAGTATTAATGCCCTTAGGGCTAACAGATGCTTTATTGATGCTAAGAGGAAAACAATCACGAGTTTGTTTGGCACGTAGACAAATATTACAACAAGATCTTCCAGTTGTAGAGTCTTTAGAATTACCCAAAAAATTAGTGACGACACAATCTGAAGGATGTCCTAACCGTATATGCCATAATGTGCTTGAGTCAAGGACCATGCTAGGAAAGGTGTATAATTCCTTCAATTCCATAGGTTTGTAGAAGAAAATCCCATTCCTCTAGTCACCCACTCCAATCGGCCTCATCGAGATACGGTCCTGTATAAAACAAAATTTGTCAGAGAGAGTGATAAAACATTGCAAGTCTCGTGCCAATTGAGACAAAGAAATTAAATTGCATATGAGTTCAGGAATTAGCGACACTTGGTGGAGTTTTAATGTAGGACTTAAAAAGACCATTCCTTCTTGCACAGCAAAAGTTTTGGCACTATTAGGTAATTCAATAATGTGAGGACAGATAGTATGTATATTGTGTACGAAAAATTTCCTACCAGTCATATGATTAGAACATCATGAATCTAAAATCCATAAATTTTTCATACCAGATAACTTTTTAGGTTGCGTATTATTTGAATTCTTTAATGCTGGTCAACTATCAAAGCTGGCCCGGGCCGTTGCTGCTTGAGCTCGGCCCGCTGCCCGGCCCGTCACTGTAGATCGGCCCGCCCGGCCTGCGACCATCTTCTTCTCCAGCGCGCAGACCTCTGCTAAAACTTTCTGCCACCGACCGTGCTTGCTGGACTGAGGCGGAATTCGCCCACGCCTCCAACGATCGCCCTCCATCTGTTGCGCGAGGTCTTGGTGTCTGCGGGAGCTATCTGCCGCCGCGCCATATTTTGCTGTTGTTTGCCGGTGAGAAGTCGCGGCCGGCGACGAGCTGGGTTGAATTTCCTGGCCACCACTCCGGATAACCCACAAGCTGGAAGCATCCAGTGACGTCGTGGCCAGCTCGTTTGTAGTAGGTACAGTGAATTTTTCAAGAAAAATTTCGGCGGTCTCTCCCAGCGGCGGCGGCGGTGGCTCCGGCGGTTCCGGTGGCGGCGAAGGTGGCGCCGTCTAGAGATTAGTCTTCTATTCATGTTGAATTTTTATGTTGTTCTTCTTTGCAAATTTGAGCAAGAACTGTACGTAACTTGGGTATAGATTCTTGTTGGATCATATGGGAACGGACAGTGCCATAAATTGTACTATTTAATCCCATTAAAAATTGGAAAACCTTCTCGTTTTCTCTTTCTTTCATGATAAAGAGCAACAGTTCTGTGTCTGTGCTGGACGAAAGTTGAGTATAGTTTTCTAGTTCGTCCCATAACTTTTTCAGACGTGAAAAATACACGTGTACTTAATCACCGTCTTGTTCACAATTTGCCAATGCGGCTTTTAATTCGTATATTCGCGGGCCGGTGCCAACTAGAAATCGTTCCTTCAAGTCTATCCATAATTCATCAGCTCTCTCAGAGTGATATATGGTGGATCGGAGAGAGGGTTCGATAGTTTTGAGAATCCAAGAGTTTACAAGATTATTGATTTCCCACCATTCTTCTTCTCTATCTGGATCACCTTCAAGAATTGGAATTATTCTGTCAATGAATCCCAACTTCTTCTTCAATCTCAAGGCTATGCACATGGCTCTTGCCCATTCTGTATAATTATTATCTGTTTCTGTCTCTTTTAATTGGACCGTTGTTAGAATCAATCCAGGTACATCGGTGGATGCTACATAATAAGCATCTTTCTTTATTTTGTGAGCATGGCTTTCTTCCACCATGTCATTATTAACATTGCCAATATTGTCGTTACTCATTGTGTGAAATTTCAGACAATTGGCTCTGATACCATGAAAGTTTCCAGTGGGGAAAACAATCTTATGTTTTCTGTTTCATTAATGTGAGAATAGTGTACAATACATAGATTGTCCATGTGACAAATCCTAAGCATATTATAAATAGAAAACCTAACTAATTACAACTAAGAAACATAATTATACACAGTTTAGGATTAATAGTAATCCTATTTTAATTATATGTCTAACAGTGATGAAAATATATTTTATCACAAATAAGTTAAATTCCCACTTAGACAACACTGCCGCAAAATTGAATACGTTATTAGTGACAACATACAATTATGACACTATTAATATATTAACTGTGACAATTTAATTGTGAAAAATATTAAATCGTCACAATTATTATTATAATTGTGACAATTAAAAAAATTGTCACAATTAATGTGTACACTAGTGACAATCAATGTTTCTGTGACAATAAACCTAATATTTGTGACCAAATAGTAAAACGTCACAAAAAGTTGTCATTAAATGTCACAATTCTTATATTGATGTTCCAAAGAAATGGTACTAATGTTCTATGAATTATATGTTAGTGTTTCATTAGAATATAATACATGTTCCATCAACTCTTTACGAGTTTCGATAAGTTTGGTGTAGGTTTGTTTTGTTGTAATAATGTTCCATAGATTATGTATTAATGTTCCATAGGAATATAATATGTTCCATAAGTTTTCTACGAATTTTTCTGTTGCAAAGTATAATTTGCGATCACAGCTATAATACATGATTCTCCTATATTATCTTAAATTTTATAGGACGTTATCTTACAATATGTTGCAAATTTTGTAATTTTATGTTATCCACACACGTTTTTTGTGTAGACCAAATTCAGCTGAATTTTTTTTTAGAAAAGAAGAAAAAAAACTCCAAGCACCTCTTTCCTCTCTCCAAAGGACTACCCGCTGGCAAAAGACAAGAGAATCGTATGTACTATTTTATATATTACTCTTTGTACCATTTTCATTTATAATATATTTTTTAAGATTTATAATATAATTTTTAAAATTTATTTTTTTTGAAAGATTTTATTAATAAAATATATCAAATTTAGTAAGCAATATACGCGGTACAGGCAATTCGAACTGTTGACCTAATTATGAGATGTGTGAAATTACCCTTCACCCACCATCAAGTTAAACCTTTCTTCCGACATGAATATGCTGTTGTTTACAAACTTTTTGCACGTAATTGGGATTACTCAATGCAGTATTACACTTTCAAATAATAATATCGTTTTTCTTGTGAAAAAAAGAGAGAATAGATGGCCATCTAAGCATATATATGTTACATAATTAATCAGACTTTTCAACCCTCCCATTTTTCAAACCAAATAAAAGCATGTTTTTATTTTTTATTTTAATTATTAGAGATAGCGTGATTCAATTCAAAATTTTTATCTTATCATAAAAAGTATTCTTTTAGCACTAAACTACCTTAACACAAAGAAAAACATGTGAATAATTAAACTTTTAAATCCCTTTATACCAAATAAAAGAAAGTTGGAAGTGCCGAAAGAAAAAAAAAGAGGGTACATCTCATGTGATACTCAAATCAAGGTTATCTAGGGTCGAGATAAGTAGTACATGAATCTCACCTAGAATCGTCTCGATAATAACAATATATACTAATAAATTATATATTAATTAGGTATATTTATTTATCACTGTTAGATTAATTACTCCAACGATAGTATATGGATAGTTTACAAGCAAAATTTAAATTTTCAAAATAGTGAGTTGTTAAAAGGATGTGAGGAAATACTTTTTGAAATTAATGTTAGAAAAAATAATTCGTATATAACTGTAACTTCTTTATTTTTTTTTTTTCCTTCACTATTCTCAGCATTATTTAGAAGAAGAGTATGATTATGAATATTGCAAAAAGTCTCTCTCTCTCTCTCTCTCTCTCTCTCTCTCTCTCTCTCTCTCTCTCTCTCTCTCTCTCTCTCTCTCTCTCTATTCCACTAATTTTTCCTTAAGAGGTTTAAGCTAAGCAGCAATAATCTCTAAAATACAGAAATGAAATGACCTATACGTTTGTGAAAGAAAGTGTAAAAGCTAAATTCTACCCAAATATAGCCTGCACTGCATGCCCCCATTTTTTCCTTTTTTCTTTGTCTCTTTTTTCTTTTGTGGGTGTGTTAGATACGGTAGTGGTAGGTAGTGAGTGATCACTAGTACGTTGATGATCTTTAGACCCACGGGTGGAGGCACCCAGGATAGCCCTCGTGTAACATATTTTTTAACATCTCCTTTTTGTGATATTTTTTTTATAATTTATTTTTTAAAAAATTTATTTTTTAAAAAATTTATTTTTTATTTTATAAATTTTATTAATAAAATATATCAAATTATGAATGTTATGAAAAGTATTACAGACAATCCAAATTTAAACAATGGCTTCAATCTTTTTTATATTTTATAATAACATAAAATTATGTTCATTGTTTGTGTAAAAATTAGTATACATATTTTTTTATTTATAACCTTTCTAAATCAATAAAAAAATTAAATTATTAATATAAAAAATATTAATTTATAATTAAAAGAAAAATTAAACTTTTTATATTTGAATTTTGAGGAGCTTCTGGCTTTGCCCCTGTTTAGTCTTTAAATATGTCCAACATTTTGGCCCAAAAGAACACCATTTTCCAATTAAACTGCAGGCAAATTAATGGATACTAATTATTGCAATCAAGAATCTATTCCTAGTGAAAATGTTGAAGTTGTTGAATCAAAAAATCATCATCGATCATCTGCAGACTTTCACCCAAGCGTTTGGGGAGATTTTTTTCTTTCTTTCTCTTCTCAATCTCATAACCACTCGGTACGTATGCATTCATTACAGGAACCAATTATATAATTAATTCTTTTTGCTCAATTTATATTGGCATTTCGTACGTATTAATTAATTATGTGTGTGCATTTTTCTCCTGCAGGAAATTAGTGATAGCTCCAAAATTAATGAGGAAGAACTTGAGCATATGAAAGAGAAGGTGAAAAATATGCTACAAGAAAAAGAAACTCCTAATAATTATTCGGTAAAAAAGTTGGACTTGATTGACACAATTCAGCATTTAGGAGTGGCTTATCATTTCGAAAGTGAGATTGAAGCAGTTCTGCATAATATTTATGATTCTTATCCTGAATTCATTCCTAAAGATCATGAAGACGCGAATAATTTTCGTGTTGTTGCTCTCCAGTTTGGGTTATTTCGTCAACCAGGATATTCTATCTCTTCTGGTGAGTAGTATTCTGTCTCTTCTGGTGAGTAGTAGCATAACCATATTGGAGCTAGAATGGGTTATATAGTCTATCAATCTTTTCAAAATCCCTTATATAATATATAAAAATATATTAATTTAATTTTGTTATGAAAATTAGCATTTTGGTTAATTAGACTCCACAGATTAATTAATTATTAAGAGTAAGTTTTTCTTATGTCATAAGATTGTATTTTGTATTAATAATAAATTATTTTTGTGGTTAGGCTATTCTTATTTTGCGACATTTATAGTCCTTTTTTCTCGATCGAAATCATTTAATAAAGATTATAAAATATTTTTTTCATATAATAGTTTTATTAATATAACTCCTATAAAATAAAATATACATTCTAAATTATAATTAAAGATAAATTTTAAGAGAAAAATTACTATTAAAGGAAGTGTATTAAAGAATGTATTAAAAGATTTATTAGACGATTTTGAAGAAGGCTTTTTGTCTTAATACAATTGTATGCAATACAATGTAGTGTTTGACCTATATTGTCCATGATATTTTGTAAAGTTAAATGATATATCAAAATTTTTGTATAAATTTTAGACATCTGGCTCCGGCTCTTTTCTAATTTACCACTCTAGGAATTCGACTACTAACTTATATATATGCAAGCTTAAACACATCTCTTATACACATTTTCTTCTCCAAATGGGTTAGATGTGCTCAACAAATTCAAGGATGAAGAAGGCAAGTTTAGTGATTCTTCCATGGGCACTAATTTGGAAGGAATTCTGAGTTTATATGAGGCTGCACACTATGGAGTTCATGGAGAGAACATTCTTGATGAAGCTCTGAAATTCACATCTTCTTATTTGGAATCTTTATTGCCCACATTGAACCATCTTGATGCATCAAAAGTTAACCATGCCCTAAATCTGCCTGTACAAAAAGCCCTGACTAGGGTTGCTGCAAGGCTTTATATTCCAATTTATGAAGAAGATGAATCACATGATTCCATATTGTTAAAATTTGCGAAATTAGACTTCAATTTCTTGCAGAAGTTACATCAGAAGGAACTAAGTGATATAACAAAGTACGTATTCTAATTGTATTAAAAATTAATTTCTCACTTTTATAGAAACAAAAAAAAACGTATATTATGAAATTTTTTAATATATTTTTTAATATATTATTCAATACGGATTAAAGTAATTCTAGTTGTAATTACGTTTCTAATAATTTTTCTAATGTTTTTAAAGTGTAATATCAATTTCAGATGGTGGAAAGGATTAAATTGTCCAAAGAACTTTCCTTTTGCAAGAGATAGGTTAGTGGAGTGCTACTTTTGGATTTCAGGAGTCTACTTTGAGCCTAAATATGCCTTGGCCCGAAAGTTTCTTACTAAAGTAATTTCCATTACAACAATTCTTGATGACACGTACGATGTCCATGGAACCTTAGAAGAACTCACTCTTTTCACAAATGCAATTGATCGGTAAATTTACCAAATTAACCCTTCTCTAATATTTCGGTGTTTCTTTTAATAATAAATTAATATTGCAGAAAATTAATCACAAGCCACTAAATGTTATAAGTTGTGGCCATTTGTAATTTATTCATAGGTGGGAGATAAAAGAAGCAGCTGAATTGCCATCATACATGAAGTGTTGCTATGAAGCTCTATTAGATGTTTATTTAGAAATGGAGAAAGAGTTGGGCAAGCAAGATGAATCAAGACTCTTTGGAATCACCTATGCCAAAGAAACAGTAAGTATAAATGCACCATTATATAAACAAACTTTTTTTATGAACTAAAGTGGGAATATGGCCCAAACCTAAGACCTCTAGTCTAATAATAAATTGTACTTTTACCTAAATTGGGTTATCCGCTAAAACCTACTTACTGATGTACTCTTTTGATGCTTTAATCTTAACCCTGAGGGAAGTTTCTAAACTATCACTACCTTGCCACATATATCAAGAAATTTGATACTCTTTCTATTTTTTAATATTTATAACATTTTATATATCATACTGTTTAACAAAATACGAAATTTTAGATGTTTTTCTTTATACGGTCTAGAATGCTCTTTAAACTTTTCCCTCCCTCATTATTATTTCTATAAGTTTCTATGTGAGAAAAGTTCAAAGAGGTTCAAATTTTTTTTTAATTGGAGAGTAAAATGGAAAAAAATTTATTAAGTCGCATTATTTTGATAATGTGATAAGTAAAAAAATCGAAAATTAATAGGATGTAGCAAGGAAAAAAACTTAGAGTCACTATGGCAATTTTGACTTATGATGGCGCTTTGATTGTGGCATTTGATATATGTGTCACTAAATAGTGGCATTTATGTCAAAATATCATTTTGTGGCATTTAATAGTATATGCCACAACAGTTGTGGTATTTTTTACAATTGCCACATAAAGTGCAATAAAATGATGGCACTCTGAAATAATGTCACAAATAGTGCCAAAAAATATGGCACGAATATAAAATGCTACAAAAATGTGACACAACCTCGAATTGCCACAAATAATATCACTTAAATATGACACAAGTTCAAATACCACAAATAATGCTACCAAAATATGGCACATGTTTACATGTCATTAATAATGCCACCAAAATATATGACACATACACAATACATGTGCGTGGAATAATAAAATGTTTAACTAAATTTTATATATAAAAGTTACAATTCAATATTATGCACTCTTAAGTTCGTATTACAAATTTATTGATATAAAAAAATATAGAAAACCTTAAAGTATTACTTTATTAAATACTACTTAACATAAGATTGATCATTATCTAATAAAGAAATTTACTAAGGTTCATACGTTATAATCTTTTAGATAAAAAAAAGAGGAAAAGAATGTAGTGATATTTTTCATATTTGCACATCCAAATTTTGTGGTACAAATTTATAATTTTTCAATTACTTGATCTCTTTCAAAATTAGTAAAAAATAACTTTTTTAATGGTAGTATTCTGAAAAATATTTTCTACATTTAGGATGTCTATAACATCATTATATAATTGAAATAAGAGAAGAAAAATATTTAATTTATAAGTTATTCTATATATACAGAAAAGTTTCAACATAAAACTTACATATGTTTATCAAAAATTTCTATAATATATAACAAAATTAGTAATCATTCAAAAAATTATTTTTTTATATAAAAATAACTTATTTAAATAATCAAACTAAAACTGAATTTAACTTATTGATATACGATATAAATAAAATTTATTAATAACTTATTACAAAGTGCATATAATCCATTGGTTAAAGCACTTGTCGCAATAAAGGAGGTCAGTGTTCAAATATCACTTAATGCAATTAATAAGTTAGAGCTGCTATGCGGGTACGGGTTGGCATTATGTATTAAGCTTTTGTTGGGATTCTTATTATTTTCGGTGGTACCATTTATGCATACCACCAAAGTCCAATTTTTTCATAGTGAGTACTACATATTAAACATTTGATACTTCAATAATTTTCTCATTTTTTCTCCCTCAGCCCTTCTGTCTAGCTCTTCGTTCTCTCTTTGGCGACACTCTTTTCAAAGCGCCCTTCTCCGGTCAAGATGGAGCTCTGTTCACCGAAGCTCTAATTTTGACGGAAATCTCTCCCTTTTCTTCTTATTTTTTCTTCCACACCATATTTTACTATAAACTATGGAAGTTCTTCCTTTCTGGGCTTTTTAACTAGATCTAAGAATTTTGGATATGTTTTCTTCCTCATCTTTTTAGATTGGGGTTTATTTCTTCTTTTTCAAGAAGATTCTTTGTTATCCGAACTAGATTTAGACCCTTTTCTCATATCTCTATTTCTTTCTTTAGCTATCTTCATGTTTATTGATACGTCCAAAGCCTTGTGGATGGCTACTTTTCAAAGATCGAGATGTAACTGAGCTTTTCATGCTGAAGATTTTAGGAGATGGTTTGATTGCGTTGATTGGAGATTTTAATATGTTTGTTTATTTATTTCTATCTACTTAGTACTCCTAAGTGTGGTTGTTTTTATGTTATTATAGGTGTTGATTTCCAACTCCTTATGTGTAATTTATTGTGATTTTATTAATGAAATCTACTTACTTATAAAAAAATAAAAAATTAATTGTACCAAACATAACTTAGGTTAAATTTTGAGGTGAAAATAAAATAATAATCCGTTCTTTTTTTTCTTTTTCTATTCTTATAATTAGATGAAACAATTGGTGAAGGCATATTTTGAAGAAGCCAAGTGGTATTACAGTGGTTATGTTCCATCAGTTGAAGAATATTTGAAGGTTGCTCTTATCACCGGTGCATACACAATGTTGACAACAAATTCATTTGTGGGTATGGGAGAAATAGCAACAAAGGAAGCCTTTGAATGGGCCACCAATCAACCTTTACTTGTAAGAGCTGCATCAATAATTTGTCGACTAACAGATGACATGGTTGGACACGAGGTAAAATATATAAAATTGGCACATTATCTTGAATTTTTTGTCGGATTAAATTATGAGATTTAATCTTATTTCACGAAAGAAATACATTGGAATTAGAACTTTGTGATGTTCCTGAGAAAAATTAGGATCATGTGAAGTAAACCTTATAACATAAAAATAAAATAATATGATATATCTTAATTTTTTTGAGATATGGTGATCAAAGAATGGTACTTGATCTTACCTTTTATACCTCACTTAATATGTTGGTGAATAGTGATGGGATAACACACACAACCTGTTAAAAGAAGAGAAGAATCAAGGAACCTATTTATAAGTTTAAGAGTGATCCTTCCTATCATAGGTCATTAGTAGGCTCCTTTATTTCTTCCTTCATGTAACTCTTGTAACTCATACAATTTATTATCTATAAACCCTCATAAACTCTATTCTATAGTAATAGAGATAGTGGAAATTAATGGTTTTTAAAAATGGGGGTTACTAAGGTCCTTAACACTTTCGCAATTTTGACTTTTGGTAGCGCTTAGATTGTGGCATTGGATATATGTGCTACTAACTAGTGGCATTTATGTCAAAATATCATTTTTTGTGGCATTTATGTCAAAATATCATTTTTTGTGGCATTTAATAGTATATGCCACAACAATTGTGACATTTTTTACAATTTCCGCATAAAGTGCCATAAAATTATAGCACTCGAAATAATGCCACAAAAATATGACACAAACATAAAATGCCATCAAAATATGACACAAACTCGAATTGCTACAAGTAATGCCACTTAAATATGGTAAAAGCACAAATGTCACAAATAATGTCACCAAAATATGATACACGTTCAAATGGCACTAATAATGCCACCAAAATGTATGACACATATACAATACGTGTGCGTGCAACAATAAAACATTTAACTAAATTGTATATGTAAAAGTTACAATTCAATATTATGTACTCTTTAGTTTGTATTACAAATTTATTCGTATAAAAAAATATAGAAAAACTTAAAGTATTACTTTATTAAATACTATTTAACAAAAGATTGAACATTATCTAATAAAGAAATTTACTCAGGTTCATACGCCATAATCTTTTAGATAAAAAAGAGGAAAAGAACGTAGTGATATTTCTATATTTGCCTTCTACATTTTGTGTGACAAATTTATAATATTTTCAATTACTTGATCTCTCTCAAAATTAGTAAAAAATTTGAAAATAACTTTTTTAATGGTAGTGTTGTGAAAAATATTTTATGCACTTAGTATGTCTATAACATCATTATATAATTGAATTGAAATAAGAGAAGAAAAATAAATGTTTATCCTATAGATAGAAATTCGACCTAAAGTTGCATATGTTTATTGGAAATATCTATAATATAAGAAAATTAGTATTCATTCAAAAAATTATTTTTTATTATTTAATAAAAATAACTTATTCAAATAAGTACGCTAATAATCAAACTTATAACTAATTTAGTTTATTGATATACAATATAAATAAAATTTGCTAATAACTTATTACATACGTGCATATAGTCCATTGATTAAAGCACTTGTTGCAATATGGGAGGTCACATATGTTCAAATTCCACTTAATGTAATTAATAAATTAGAATTGATATGTTGGTACGAGTTGGCATTATGTATTAAAATTTTGTTGGAATTCTTATTTTTTGATAAACTAAAATTTATTTCATTTTATTTTATTTAATATAATTAAAATACTTTTACGACATTTATAAAAAAGTTCACAAAAATGCCATATTCATAAATATATTTGTAGCATTAAATAAGTACCACATGAAGTGCGCTAATATATTTGTGGCACTTAAAAAGTGCCTCAAAAAAACGATACCACTTTCGATAGCACTTTCATGAAGTTCCCCATAAGTGCCACAAAAAAGCTTTCATGGCATTTAAGTAACTTTTGGTGGCACTTATTGCGTACCACCAAAGCCCAATTTTGCCATAGTGTAAACATGGGTGTTACAACTTTGGTTGTAACCCCTAGCTAACTCTTCATATCCATAACTTATAGGATTTTATTAGCGGTCATGAAGTTCAAAAATTGCAGAATAATGTAATTTCTAACATTCTCCACTAGGACAAATGACCAAATATAGTTACATAATAATTATAGTGGCCACAAAAAATTATATATATATATATATATTTGTCCTACTAATTTACTAAAATGAATCATGGCGGTTATATATTAGATGCAAATATATTTCCTTCCCTGTATTACATTTTAGCAAATCCATGTAGACAAGTAAAAACAAGGAAGAAATACATATACAATCCAAGATGTTATTTCTATTAAAATATTTAACAATAATTCATAACGTGCACAAAAATAATTAAAAAATAACATCAAACCCATTATGCATTTGAATCTATAAAGTATTTGCAAGACCCATAGAACTAATATATTCTATAAACTTTTTCGGCGCCAATGCTTTTTTTAACAGGTCTAGAAGCGTATCATTAGTACTGACATGAGTAATGGACACTTTTGTTGTTGAATTCTGTCACGCACAACATGATACTTCAATTCAATGTGCTTAGACTTACTAGAGGATTTATTATTTTTAGCGAAGTAAATTGCAACAGAATTATCACAATATATGACCGTAGGCTTAGAAATAGAATCAACAATCTTAAGCCCTGCCACAAAATTCCACAACCAAATCGCTTAAGAAGTAGCCTCACGGCATGTAGCTTCCATAGTAGAAGATGCAATAATTGATTGCTTAACGCTCCTCCAAGATACAACTCCACCGGCTAACATAAATATAGACCTAGATCTCATGGATTCTTGACAACCCATGAAATAAGAATTCGAGTATCCAAAAATTTCAAGTTGATTGGTATGTTTGTAGGTGAGCATATAACCTTTGGTACCTTGAAGATACTGCAACACCTTTTTAATAGCTCTCCAGTGATCTAAACCCAGATTACTTTGAAATCTGGAAAGCATTCTGACTACAAAACAAATGTCTAGCTGTGTGCAAGTTTGTAAATACATAAGCTTCCCACAGTAGATGAATATGGAATATTTTCCATTTGTTGCCTCTCAATATCAGTTTGAGGACATTGACTTTCATTAAACTTACCAACTTTGACAATGGGGGCTGAACTCGATGAACAACTTTGCATTTGTAATTTTTCTAAAACTTTATTTATGTACGACTTTTGAGATAAATCTATCATGCATTTAGATCTATCTCTAAAAATCTCAATGCCAGGTATGGAGGATGCTTCTCCCATATCGTTCATTTCAAAGTTCTTAGAAAGATAATGTTTTGTTTCATACAAGAAATCCAAATCTTTAGTTGCAAGCAAAATATAATCTACATATAAAATCAAGAATGTAAACTTGCTCCTACTGACCTTTAGATATATACAATTATCAAGTTTATATTCTTGAAATCCAAAGGTCATTATAGTATCATGAAACATAAGATTCCATTGTCGGGAAATTTGTTTAAGACCATATATAGAACTTTTAATCTTGCAAACGAATTCTCCTTTGTCTTTTTTATGAAACCTTCTGATTGTCTCATAAAAATTTCTTCGTCTAGATTCCTATTTAAAAAAGCTATTTTCACAGCCATTTTTCTGTACTCTAAATCAAAATGAGCCACCGAGGCCATGATGACTCTAAATGAGTCTTTTTTTATGCAGGAGAGAACCTCTTATTATAGTCAATACCTTCTCATTGAGTGAATCCTTTTGCAACTAATCTAGCCTTTACATTGGATAGGAACAAACTCCTTAGGTAACTCAACCAATTCCAATACTTGATTAGTTTTCGTAGTGGACATTTCATCTTTTAAGGCATTGATCCATTTATCGGATTCACCACTACTCATGGCTTGTGAAAACGTCTTTGGATCATCAACAACAATACCAGTAATTCAGAATTGCACTTTTCTTTTACCTTTTTCATCTACACAAGATTTCCAAATTTCCATGATCACTTTGTGTACGTATATCCTTAGATTGAATAATAATAGGAGTAGAAGCTTCTTTATGAATTGAATAAATATCCTAATTTCGTGAAGATTAAGAATTACTGATCTTCTCATTTTCAGAATACAACTCCACTTCTCATTTTTCATCTCTCCCACTAAAATTTTCATTTTTCAAAACATTTTAGCATTATTAGACTCTATTATTCTCCTGAAATTATTAGGACAATGATAACCTTTAGATCTTTCTAGATACCCAATAAACAAACAACTAATGGTTCTCAAATCCAATTTCTTTCCATTTGGATCATAAAACCTTACTTCCGCTTGACAACCCCAAATATGTTCATGATTTAAACTAGGTTTCCTACCAACCCATAACTCAAATGGCGTTTTAGAAACAGCCTTGGTAGGAACCTGTTTAGTATATACATGATTGTCTTAATGGCTTCACTCCACAAAAACATTGGAAGAGTAGAGTCACAAATCATACAACGAGCCATATTTACTAATGTATGATTATGCCTTTCAACTACACTATTCTGTTGAGGTGTTCATGGCATTGTATATTGAGCTATAATTCTATTTTCTAGAAGGAATCTAGCAAATGGCCCTAAATTGCCACCACTTTCGTCATATTTTCTATAATATTCAGCACCTCTATCGGATCTCACAACTCTAATTTTCTTATCTAACTGATTTTCAACTTTTTTCTTGAAAATTTTAAACGTAGCCAAGGCATCAAATTTTTCTTTAATAAGATAAATATGTTGAGAAATCGTCAATAAATGTGATGGAATATTTTTCTCCACTTGGTACAAGAAGGAAATGGTCCACAAATATCAATGTGAATTTATTTCAAGTAGCCTTGAACTTCTTGGGGCAGTTTCTTTTTACTTTTAGTTTGCTTACCCTTAATGCAATTTATACTAGTACCAAAATCTGTAAAGTCAAGAGTTTGTAAAAGTCCATCCTTTACAAGTAGCTCAAGTCATTCTTTTGAAATATGACTTAAGCATTTATACCATAATATAGATGAATTTACATTATCAAGACTAATTTTGGTGCCAACATTAAGGAGAGATTGAGAGAAAGAAGAATCAAGGTTTAATTGGTACAACCCATCGGATGAAAAATCACTACCAATCAAATGATTTTTATTAGAGATAGCTAAAGATTTATTTTGAAAATGAAAAACATAACCAGCCATGTACAAACGACATAGTGAAACTAAACTTTCTAGAGAAAGAAGGAACATAAAAGGTGTCAAAAAGGTCTAATGTAATCCGGAATCAAGAATAAGTCTATAGGTGCATCAAGAATAAGTCTATAGGTGCTAATTGCTTCAATTTTGGACTGTTTTTTGTTCCCCATTACTATTGTTCTTTCTTTTATCATTGGTTGGTAGGTTTTAATGAATCCCCACATATTATTAGATACATGAATAGTGGCACTAGAATCTAGCCAACAAGAATTAGAAGGAATATCAACAAAATTGGTTTCAAAATATACAAATGAAGGAAATTACCTTTCTTTTGAAACAACACCTTTCGTTTCATGCAATTGTATTGCTTATGCCCCTTCTTTTTGCAAAAATAACATCTATCCTCGGTATCATCATGGGTAGATGCAACATTATCTTTTCCCTTATTTGGTGGCTTGTGTCCTCTTTTCTTAGTCTTGTTGCTTCCATCACTAGTATGACTCTTAGAGTCCAAATGAACCATTTGTAAACCTTCTCTTTTAAGTATTTCTTCCTCTTGCACCCATATAGAAATAAGCTCATCCATAAACTACTTACCTTTTTTAGTATTATAGTGATATTAAAAGGAGCATATTGTGGAGGAAGAGAACTAAGATAAATTGTACCAAAAAAGACTCGGAGATAGTCATATCCAAAACTTTAAGTCATTCAGCCAAGTTATTCATTTCTAATATGTGCTCACTCACACCACTAACCCCATTATATTTTTTAGTAGTCAAAGTAGCCATAGGCCTATCTGCCGAAGCTTTATCGAAAGCTTTAAAACAAGCCTTAGAAGAATTCATAAATTCATGTGCCTTAGACGATTCTTGAATTGACTTTCAAATATGTTTTGCAATTTTGTTCTTGATGATCATGATACTTAAGCGATTGGAATGCTCCTAAGTCTCAAAAATTACTTTCTTTGCTTTAGTACTTTCAGGTGACAATTGTGCTGGCTCATCCACTCAAAGGCATAAGTCTAAATCCAAACATCCCAAGATAATAAGAACTTGGTCCTCCTAATCAGAACGAATGGACCCATTAAGTTCAAGGATGTTGGACAGAACTCCTGAAAATGATGTTCGTGAGATAGCTAAAAAAATTTTTATAAGAAAACCATGATTTGTCATACAATAAGAGTAATCCATTGCAACATCAATTTTTCACCTTTGAGCTAAAATTAAAATGCTAATGATTCACTCTAAAAGTGAACAATAATTAGTCACTTTTCCTTCATTATTCAAGTCAAAATATTTCTACCTTTTGGGTATAAAATAATTTCACTTGATATTATCATAGAAAAATAAATCACCTTTGGGCAATTTAAAAATTCTACAACTAAATTTTAATGCTTAAAATTAACCAACACTTGAGAAAATTAATTTGATTAAGTCACTTTGGTGATTATTAACCAAATCAATCAAAAATATTTTATATAGTTATAATAATCTCAAAAATACCAACTTATAATATTATGTGGCTTGCAAAATATTATGTAGACTTCATAATATAAATACTAAAAAATATATAGTATATAAATAGTTTCAAAAAAAACTAATAAACTAAACTCATTAGAGAATAGAAACTCTAAAAACCAAAAGTTAGAGATTAAGCATATGCATGCACTTTATAAAGTGACTTAGAAGAAAATATTATAGTCTCTTTTTTTCTAACAAAAAGAAGTATTCAAGATAAAAATAAAGGCTATAAGTCATGGCTTCAACCTTAGCTCTAATACCACATGTTAGAAAAATTAGGATTATATAAGCCAAACCTTATAAAATAAAGTAACATGATATACCTTGATTTTCTTGAGCTATGGTGACCAAGGAATGGTACTTGATCTTTGCTCTCCTATCTCACTTGAATATGTTGGTGAATAGTGATGGGATAACGCACACAACTTGTTAAGGGGGAGAGAAGAACCAAGGATCCTATGTATAGGTTGAAGATTGACCCTTCCCATCTAGGTCATTAGTAGGTTCCTTTATTTCTTCCTCTATGTAACTCTTGTAACTCATGCAATTTATTGTTCATATAGTCTCATAAGCTACATAGCAATAGAGATAATGGAGATTAATGGTTTTTAAACATAGGAGTTACAATGGTCCTTAAACATGGGTATTACAACTTTTGTTGTAACCCCTAGCTAACTCTTCGTGTCCATAACTTATAGGATTTTATTAGTGGTCATGAAGTTCACTAATTGTAGAATAATATAATATTCTAACAATGTTAGCATAGGTCTTGGATAGGTTAATATGGTCTAATACACCTTTTACTATATTTTTTCTACAATATTCTTTTTATAGTAAACTTAACTCTTTATACCTTCAAACGTTTTCTAATTTGAGTATCGATATAATTATGGTGAAGGACAGAATTTGGTGACAAGGAGCACACCCTACTCACGTGCACCTAAAAAAGATTAAAAATCGATGTTTTATTTTAATTTTTTATACCCTCAAATATTTTTCGAAATAAGTATTGTTATAATTATGGTGAAGGATGGTGGAATCTGATAGTGGTAAGCACGCTCTTAAAAACAAGTCAAAATTTGACCCTTTTATTGTGTACATGAGTGGGAATTGCTCACCGCCATCAGATTCTCGTCCTTCGCTATAATTATAACAGTATGTAAATCAAAAAATATTTGAGCGCACAAAGAGCTAAAATAATACATTTATGATATAAAGAGAAAAGTCCAAAATGTTTAAGAATTATATCTAATTTCCTTGAAATGTATTAGACGAACCTAAGTAGATTCGGATCATACAAATAAAAAAAAATTAAATCACTCCTATCTACATGTATATCATATTGATTGAATCACGTATTTTTTGTTTACATTATAATCAAAATCATGAAAACTAAGATGTCTTCTTAAACTATATATGAATTTTATCGACATATATTCTTATATGGTATATTTGTAGTTTGAGCAGGAAAGAGGACATGTCACCTCTGCTGTTGAATGTTATGTGAAACAGAATGGAACATCAAAACAAGAGGCCTATGCAGAGTTTCAAAAAATAATAACAAATGCATGGAAGAATATCAATAAGGAATGCCTCTAGCCAACTGCAATACCAAAACCTCTTCTCGAACGCGTAGTGAATCTAGCTCGAGTGATACATCTATTATACAAAGATGAAGATAATTTTACAAATTCTAAGACGAAAATCAAGAATCTCATTATCTTGTTATTAGTTGATCCTACAAAAATATGAAAATCTCCACATGAGAGCTTGTGTTGGGAGATTTTAGTATCTAAATTTTACGTTTTTAAGAAATGTTTGATTTATTTAGTTATTAATACTATAGATATCAATTGTTTGTACGACATTATATTATTACGTTTTTGAAAAATATAGAGAAAGTGCAAAGGAGATATTGTATCAATTGAAGTTTGATTATGTATCAAAGAAGTTTAAGTATATTTTTATCTAGAATGTGTTTTAAAAAATTTAATTTTAATTTTAGTTTATTCCACATGTAATATATGGTGGGGACAACAATTCCGCTGAAAATTTTCAATTATTCTTTTTTTACTTATATTTGTAAGGATTTTCTCTTTGAAGTTGTAGAAAATAAATTGTTTACATGAGAGGAAGAGGCGGGAACTGGTTCAAATTATTAGAAAGCTTTTAAATAGAACATGTGAATTTATATTAACCAAAGGGTTTTTAATTATAATTCGAAGAATACTAATGGTAACGCAAAAATACTTCAATTTTCCAAATTCATTTTTTGTCTTTACTCTCACTATAAATTTTTCTCTCAACTTTTAAATTTCTACAATTAAAAAATAGAGCAAATCTAACGCAAATTTAAAGACAAAGATGTTTGGACGCTTATTTATAATTTAATCGGTTTAGATTTGAGAAAAAAAAACTGATGAATCAAAAGAGAGTAGGGCAAAAAAATCTACCCCGCAGAAGAAAGAGGACCGGCCAAATTTCCAGTCCTCAAATAAAGAGAACCGGCCAGGGAATATAAGGAATATAGCAGTTTCTAATCAAATACAACTGCTTATAAAGAAAGAATGCCAAAATCCCAATCAATTAAGTCATTATTGTAATTATAACAAAATTAAAAGCGAAGCGTAGATAGTAGGAAATATGATAATAACAACAATTTTACCTAAGCCAAAGAAGAAAGGCTACTTACTGAATTGGATCATGGGACTTGGCTAAGGGCATCTTTACTAGCATTGATGGTACCTGTTATGTTTTATCTAATATGGATGATTTTTCCCCCTTTTTTTGGATTTATTTTATGCATAATAAATCTTATGTAACCCATTTGATTCCCTTATTTAATAAAATGGTTTCTACTCAATTTGGTAAACCGTTAAACATTTGCAGTGTGACAATGGTCAAGAGTTTTAGTCTATGAAATTATTGGGTTTTTATCTTTATAATGTTATGTTGTTAGAAACAAATTATTCTTCCAATGGCAAGAAGATTTATACATCTCGTGATGTTTTTCTTTTTTTGGAGATATTTTCCCTTTTCTTCAGTCCTCTCTTTCTCAGCCAAAATTATCTTTGGAGTCTAAAAACATTTCTAACAACCACCACTGCTGCTTCTCCGCCTCTTACAGATTCTTCTTCCTTTTTATCGTGTTTTAATCTTCCTGGTGGTCCACTGGTGTCTTCTTCCATGCTGCCAGTATCACCTCCACTTGCTGATTGTCCAGATAGTTTTGGTGCTCAGTCTGCACCTCTTTCTTCCTCCTCTGAACTTTCAACGGGGACATCATTCCGGCCTCTTCAGTTCTTCCTCCACCGGCACAGGTTGTTCTCTCTCCACCAACAGAAGTTGTTCGTCTGTATCTTAGTCTCCGTTGGCGACCTTCTAGTTATTTGAAGGACTTTGAAAGTGGTTTAAATGATTTTGTAACTAATTCCTCTTATCAAAGGTCATCTGTGCAGACATCTAATCCATTAGGTACTTCAATTGCACACCCCTTATTGAATTTCGTTTCCTTTGAAAATTTCTCACAATCCCACTACAGGCTTTTTTTGGCCATTACATCGTGTGATGAGCCCAAAACTTATAAGCATACAGTTCAATTTGATTGTTGGAAGAAGGTCATGGAAATTCAAGCTTTGGAGGAAAATGGTGCTTGGGAGTTAACTACTTTACCTCCCGGAAAATGTCCCATTGCTTCCAAATGGGTATATAGAATTAAATTCAAACTCAATGGTAATATTGAATGATGTAAGGCTAGACTATTTTATTTAGGAAAGGGACATTGATTTTCATGAAATTTTTGCTCCTTAGCAAAAATGGTGACCATTTGTACTTTGCTATTTCTGCAGCTAAACAATGGAGTCTTCATCAACTAGATGTTAACAATGTTTTTTTTTTGCATGGGGACCTCGACGAAGAAATATATATGATGATGTCTGAAGGTTTTTAGTCATCCGATCAAGTCAAGTTTGTAAACTTAAGAAATCATTTTATAGTTTATGACAAGCCTCATGGAATTTGTATTATAAATTTACTATTTGTCTTCGGAATTTAGGTTTCCAATAGTCTCGTGCAGATTCTTCTCTCTTTATATTTTGTAAGGGTATTGTTTTTGTTGCTACTATGATATATGTGGATGATGTAATTCTTGCAGGCAATTCTGATAAATATATCATCTATGTGAAAGAACACATGTATCAAACCTTTGGTATTAAATACTTGGGGATTTTGAAATACTTTTAAGGTATTGAAGTTGCAAGAATGAATTATGGCTTGGTGCTTACTCAGTGTAAATACACTATTGATTTGCTTAAAGATTATGGAATGTTGGGTTATTGTCCAAATTCTTCACATTTGGAACAGAACCATAAGCTTCAGTTTCCTTCTCCTAAAACAGAAGTTGATGTTGAAAATTACTCAAAATTGGTTGGCAGGTTACTATTTTTTTTTTCTTTGACTAGGCTAGATATCACATATTTTGTTAACTTCCTTAGTTATTTTTAAGTAAACTGTTCCAAATTCATCTTGATGCCACTTTCAGGATCTTACGTTACTTAAAGCTCACTGCTAGAAAAGGGATCAGATTATTCAAACAAAATGATATAAAATTGAAAGCTTTTGTGATGTAGATTGGGGTGGATGTGGAACCACCTGTCACTCTACCAAGAGTTATCTACTGCAGTTGGGTTCATCCTTGTTATGTTGGAAAAGCAAAAACAAGGGGTTGTTTCTAAATCCTCAGCAGAAGCAGAGTATTTCAGTATGACAAACACTTTGATTGAGCTTTTGTGGTTATGTTATCTGTGGCAAGAATTAGGCGTCCCACAAAACTGTGCAACACCCATTTTTTGTGATAATCAAGCTGCTGTTCCTATTGCTACTAACCCCGTGTTTCATGAACGAACAAAATACATTGAAATTTACGGTTATTATATAAGTGAACATGTTGACAAGAAGACTATTTTGCTTTGTAAGGTGCCAGGCTCTCAACAATTAGCAGATATTTTTACAAAGGCATTAGGCAACGATCAATTTTATTCGGTTTTTTTCTGGGTTGGGCCCAGTAAATAAAATTATGTACTAAAGAGGCCCATCTTTTTTTAATTCTTGGACAGGCCATAACGCACACTCATTGTGCGTTATCACATGAGATAACGCACAATGAGTGTGCCTTATCCGTAATCACGTGGCTTAAGCCACGCTAATTACGTAAAAAAACTGACGTGGCTCCGATTTGGTGCTGATGTGGTGATAACGCACACTCATTGTGCGTTATCATCCTTGATAACGCACAGCCATGATGCGTTATTAAAGTGATAATGCACAGTGACTTTGCGTTATCACATTACAAAACCTAGCATCAACTGCAGCCGCCCCCTCCCCTTTTCTTCTTCTTCCTTATTTCTTCTCCCCTATTTCTTCTTCTCTCTATTTTTTCAACCTCATTCTTCCTCGGCTTCTTCCTCAATTTTTTTTCAGTCTCCTCCGCCTCATTATTCTTCCTATATTTTTTTTCAGCCTCATTCTTCTTCCTCTTTTTTTTCAGCATCTTCTATTTTCCTCCGTTGCCGCGCCGCTCAGTAAGTTGTTTTCCTCTTCCTTTGATTTTTTTATTTCTTACTATACTTTGATTTCTCTTCTTCTAATAACTTTGTATTTTATTTCAAAATTTACAGTTAAAAGTTAGTTAATATTTGAAGTTCAAGTTTGAATCTGCGAGACTTTCTTTGAAGTACGAAGGTTATTAAAAATTTGGAGTGAAAAACAGTAGATTAGAACTGCATTTTTAATTTTCGGTAAGTTTTTAGTTATTTAAATTTTTTGACGTATTATTTATTAAGTTTAATTATTGTGTATTTGGGTTTGTTATTTGTTGTTTGTTAATCATTTTTATGAATTTTATTTGTTAATTTGAATTAATTCATTTTTTGTGAAAGTGGGGTTTGGATTGATATTTAAAATTGTTGTTATTAATAAATTTGTACAAATTTGATAATTTTATGTTTATAATCGTTTTTTGAATTTAAAAAGTGATGTTATTGTGAGGAATTATTTTCATGAATTTTTTTGGGTAATTAGGGTTTAATTTTTTACGTTACTTCATGATTATATGAATTTTTTTTAATTATTTAGATAATTATTTTGCATATTTCGTATAAATTTTTTTATAGAAAAAATGGGAACCTGTAATTTGGTATTTTTCTCTTTTTTTTTTTGTAAGTAGTAGAACCGATACTTGGAAATTTATAGTTTAGTAATTAATAATTTTATTTTAACTCTAAAACCGTAATAGTGAATTTACGAAGTAGTAAAATACTTACTTATAAATTATACTATAAGTAACCTTAAAAAATTTAAAAATTCTAAACTTTAAATAATAGAAAAATCAAAAATGTATTATTAAAATCCAAAATTTTACATTCATGTTTTATGAAAGTGGGGTTTGGATTTATGTTTAAAATTGTTGTTATTAATAAATTTATACAAATCTGATAATTTTATGTATATAATTGTTTTTTGAATTTAAAAAGTGATGTTTTCATGAATTTCTTTGGATAATTAGGGTTTAATTTTTTACCTTACTTTATGATTATTTGAATTTTTTTTAATTATTTAGATAATTATTTTGCATATTTCGTATAAATTTTTTAATAGAAAAGATGGGAACCTATAGTTTGATATTTTTCTCATATGTTGTTTTTTCTTTTTTTTTTTTTTTTTTTGGTAAATAGTAGAACAGAACTTGGAAATTTATAGTTTAGTAATTCATAATTTTATTTAAATTCTAATAATTAATAATAGTGAATTTACGAATTAGTAAAATACTTACTTATAAATTATATTATTAGTTACCTTAAAAAAGCTTAAAAATTCTAAACTTTAAATAATAGAAAACCTAAAAATGTATTATTAAAATAAAAAATTTTACATCAAACATTAAACCACAGAACTATAAATTTTTTAACAGTAAACCTGAAAAAGCCAAAATTGAAATATTAAATTCTACAGAGTATATTATAAAAAATTTAAAAACCTTAAAATTGAGTTTTGAAACATTAAAAAATAAAACTAGAAACTATGTAACAGTAAACTCTAATAAACCCCAAGAACCTTAAAATTGATATTTTCAACATTAAACCTTGAAATTGTCAACGTTGTAACAGTAATCCCTCTTGCCTTAAAATGTTAATATTTTAAACAGTAAACCATGAAACAGAAAACTTTGTAACAGTAAACCGTTAAGAAAACAGAATTCTAAATTTTTTAAACATTAAACCGTAAAAATCTAAATTTTGCTACAATAAACCCTAAAAATGAAATTTGGAAGCATTAAATCGGACAACTATAAACTTTTTAACCGTAAAACTGTAATAACACTTAAATCTTAATATTCTTCATAATTAACTATAATTTATAAAACATTAAAAACTCTAAAAACCATAAAAAAACTAAATTTGATATGCTAAAAATCATTCAAACCTAAACCCTAAAATAAAGTGTAGCATAAAGATCACACCTTTAAGAGTTTGGAATTAGAATTAGTTTAAAAATTTTTACTTTTAACATATAGATATTGACAGTATGAGCGACTATGATTAATGTAGATAGAAGAAGTGTCAGCGCTTGTGCATCTCGGGCCCATTGTCACTGATGTTTTATCGAGACAGCACGAGCACCGATCTGGTCTGATCTGGAGTGGGGACCACAAGACGTGTTATACTGATCTTCAGTGCAGACGTTTTGGGCGGAACCTATTCCAGTGCTACAGTACGGCTCCCCGTCAGTTAGTGGAGCTTATTGACGGAACTGGGTTGGGAGGAGTCTTTAGATGTGGTTACATTGGGTTGGACCACGCACTTATTACCGCATTGGTAGAGCGGTGGAGACCGAAAACTCACACATTTCACCTGACGTGTAGTGAAGTCTCAATAACACTCTAGCATGTACAAGCGCTGTGGGGTTTAGGGATAGGCGGTGCGGTCGTTACCGGCTCTAGCTGGAGTGTGCACCCTAAACAATACTGGATCGATGTTATCGAGAGACTTCTTGGTGTGCGGTTGTCTCACAGCTACTTTTCCGGATACAAAGTGAAGAAGGAACCGTTGAAAGCATGGATCCTGCGAGCGTTTACCGGTTCGGACACTGATGATGATATAATCCTGCACAATCTTGGATTTATTTTCTTAGTCATTGGCAGACATATGCTTCCCGACTTCTCTGGAAATTTGGTTCGTGTGCGCTACCTCAGCTTATTAGAGGAGATTGATGCTATCAGGACATATAGCTGGGGTAGCTGCGTACTTGGATTTCTGTATAGGCAGTTGTGCACGGCAGCTTTGGGGGTTGCACGACAGATTTGGGGGGCCTTAGTCTTACTACAGATTTGGGCATAGTTATGTATACCTGCATTGCGGCCTCAGCTGATTATGGATATTCAGGCCGATCCTCTTGCTCCTCTGGGCGCTATATGGCACACATCCTTTGACTGTAGCCAGCCGCCTACTCACTCACTCGTGTCCTACAAGGACCAGTTAGATTTCATTCCATCTGATCAGGTTCGCTTTACATTATTTGTATTATTTATAATTAATTGAGATTTTTTTTGTTCTTCAAATTTTATTGATTTTGGATTTTTATTTGACAGTTTATATGGCTCACGTATCTTGACTGTGCTCTTGTTCCATCTAACCTGTGGCGGGCAGAGGTCCCACTCATCTGTTATGAGATAGTGGAGTACCACTATCCCTGGCGTGTGATGCGCTAGTTTGCACAAGCTCAGATGGTTCCAGATGCATGTGATACTCGTCTGGACCTGCACCAGATCCAGCTTAGGGGGACTGATCACACATACTGGGGGGACACAACATGCCAGTCACATCGCGGACTGGTATCAATGGCAGCTTCGCGTTAGGGATGGCCCTACTGTAGCTGCTGAGGTGTTGTCATACCCCAGTGACGAGTACATCAGATGGTATAGGGGTATCACATGAGTTTACATCGGCAATCCAACTAACCATGATACCCGTTCGCATGGATATCAGCCTGCCAGCGTGGACAGACGAATGATGGTAAGTTCTCCAATTAAATATTGTTTATTTGTTAAAATATTCTTGTGCATTTTTAATTTTATTTATATATTTATTTTTTTCTTTTTAATTTTTTTTTTTTAGACTTCCATGTTGCAGGAGGTGGATGATATGACTTCAGTGGTTATACAACAATCACCTATTGATCCTTCACAGATGGCCGTGTTCATGAAGAAAGTGCAGACGATTATTCGGAGATGCATGGTCTCCATTGGCGGTACCTTGGGCTGCACGCCATCACAGCACGATATCCAGCATACGTTCCCTGTTCAACCATCACGTCACTGTCCTCGGGAGCACATGCCAGACCGGGTGCTCGTGGAGTTAAGAGGGGCGCTCGCAGACAGCCTGGTCGTGGGGCAGGCGGTGGACGCCCTCCTGTACCGCTAGTTCCACACAAGCACGAGCATGTCGACCCGCGGCATGTAGAGGTGGAGAAGGGTGAGGGATCTAGAAGTGGACTGCAGACTGTTGACTCATTTGACAGCTCGAACTTAGATGTGCCTTCTTTTAGTTTGGGTTTGACACCAGCTTCACAGTCTCTTCCTAGTAGATCCGGAACATCGCAACGCCTTCCCCTCCCAGTTTAGGATTTGCCTCGTTTCAAGCACCACACTCTACATCCTTCAACTTTTCTGGGTTTCGTGCACCCCCTCCTCCGGGCACAGCCGGTTCATCCACACCGCATCAGCCTATATCGCAGGCATCTTCGTCTGATGAAGAGGAGCGGGCAGATGACATGAACGGTTTACAGCATTACGGATTTGGGCATCGTGGTGGTAAGAAGACTACGAGGTTCACGTCATCCGACTGGCCTTAGTTATGATTAGTATTTTCTAGTGTTTCATTGCCAATTATATGTAAATTAAATTTCTATATAATCTATTCATTTCATGTTTATATTATAGATTTATTTGTTTTGCGTATCTTAATTATATTCTTATTTTGTTTTAGGTAAAAACCGAAAATTTCAAATTGTCCATTTTTACAATAACAATTATAATTTGCTTTGACAAAATGTAAAATAAAAGCTTAATTTGGTTTGAAAAAGGAAAATACTAAGAGCGGGAAAAATTAATATTTTACATTGTAACAAATCTTTTAGTTGGTTTGAAAAAGGAAAAAATAAAAACCAGGAAAATGTGTAAAAGAAAAAAGCATTTACTAAACAAAAAAAAAATTCATGAAATAATCATTGAAAAAAAAGTTTACCCGAAAAAAAATATGTATAAAAAAAAAAACACTGAAGATAACGCACGACGGTTGTGCGCTATCTTGAGGATAACGCACAACGGTTGTGCGTTATGCGTTATCTTTGAAGATGATGCACAACCCTTGTGCGTTATCCTCAACTGTCACCTCCTCTTTACCTCTTTTCCAGCTCTTTTCCAGGATAATAATTCGGTTGCAAGGACATTATATCTCACAATAATTTCATTCAACATAGCTCATCCCGTGAACCCAGCCCATCAAAGGACAATAATTTATGAAGTACTTAACAGTGTGTTGAAGAAAGCTAGGGTTCTACCTTTAAAAGCCATGGTTGAACTAATATTCAACAAACTAGTTAAGTACTTTCACCAACACCGTGAAGAGGCAGAAAATTGTGTGCATCCATTTCCAACTCGAATTTTTGACAAGTTCTTGTGGATTGAAAAGAAATCAAGAGAACACAGAGTTACAACCTACAATCCGCGAGAGAGAATATACATGGTCAGATCTCCAATCCGAGTTTCTGGTACTGGAAACAACGTCTATACTTTGCGGCTAAATAATAAATCATGCAGTTGCGGAAAATGGCAAACATATACATTGCTTGTTCTCATGTTCTTGCCGTGTGTAGAGAAAATGGGTCAAGAACAGATACTTATGTACCGGAGATATATTCACGACAAACGTACAGAAGAACTTACCAAGCGAATTTTCATCCGGTCTTGAGTGAGAACTTTTGGAGGGATGTTCCTTTTAATTTAACATTTTATCCTCCAAACATGAAAAATAAACGAGGTAGGAAACAGGGCAAGCGATTTCAAGGGGAAATGGATTATAGAAATCCGGATTCTCCCCCAAGATATGGCAGATATCGCATGCCGGGACATAATAGAAAAAATTGTAATAACCCCGAACCGAGCAATGTATAAGTTTGACATTTTCTTGAAGTAGTTGTAATAAAACATGTTTCTATTAATGAAAATTTTCTTTCATTTCTTCTAATTGCTACATCATTGCTCTAAATTTTTACGATATCTTTAGTATTACTTCTTCAAATAACTTAAGATAAAATGGTTAAAAGTTAAATATATTTTCCAAGAAAACGATATAAATATTATAATGATAAATACACTTAAAATAAGTTAAATATAATAAATACAATCTTTTTTAAAAAATTATACAATTATAAGTTTTCCCAAAAGAAATTTTCATTAAAAAAAAACAATTCATTAAAAAAAATTATATAATTACAAGTTTTCCCAAAAGAAACTTTCATTAAAAACAAAAAAAAAACATTAAAAAAAATAAAAAAATAAAAGAAATTTAAAAAATTTTAAAAAAAATACGTGGCTGATAACGTACAACGAGTGTGCGTTATTACTAATCATAACTTACGGCCGTTGTGCTTTATCAGCCAAATCGGCTGATTAGTGGAGAATTCCTAATTATCTGATAACGCACAATGGTTGTGCGTTATTATTATAGATAACGCACAACCATTGTGCGTTATGGCCAGTTTCAATATTAAAAAAAATCAATTGGCTATTTAGTACCCATTTCTAAAATTTGGGCCCAAACAAAAAAAAAAAACGGATACTTTTGTACCAAATTAACCTTTCCTTCAATAGATCATCACAAAACCTATCTAACACTTCAATGGTTATTTTTGGAAGCATATTAACATGTGCCACAAATCCCACACAAGCTAGTTGCCATTTTCAAAGACCACTATGATGCTAAATTCATTAAGCATTATACTAATTGCCCCTCTTCTTAATCAATTGGCTAAATCAATTGGCTAAGTATTGAGCCTTTCTTTTTTTGGAATTTTTTATGTCATTTTGAATTCCTGTGTAACCTTTCTTGTTTAAAATATACCATAAAAATGTAAAATATGAGAATTGAATTAATTACTGTCAAGGAGGAACTAATACATTTACAATACAAGACTTTAGAGTTCTAACTCTCTATGAAACTATATTTGTTATAAAAATAAGATATGAGATAATATTTGTAACTGTAACAGAAACAACCAATCTCCGTTACTCTCTCTCAAACTGAAGCATGAAGGTTTCGAATGCCCAATGTAGATAAAAGAGAATAAAATGGTTTTTTTTTTGGGTTGGGCCCAGTAAATAAAATTAAGCAATAAAGAGGCTCAGTTTTTTTTAATTTCTGGACAGGCCATAACGCACAACGAGTGTGCATTATCCATAATGATAATGCACAACCGTTGTGCTCAGTTAATCACGGCTTCTTCACTAATTAGCCGATGTAGCTGACAACGTACAACCGTTTTGTGTTATCATTATAGATAACGCACACTCGTTGTGCGTTATCAGCCACGTAATTTTTTTATTTTTTAAAATTTTTTTTAAATTTTTTTTAAAAAAAAATTTTAATGAAAATTTTTATGTTTTTAATGAAAATTTCTTTTGGGAAAACTTATAATTGTATAATTTTTTTTAATGTTTTTTTTTTTAATGAAAATTTCTTTTGGAAAAACTTATAATTGTATAATTTTTTTAAAAAGATTGTATTTATTATATTTAACTTTTTTTAAGTGTATTTATCATGATAATATTTATATCGTTTTCTTTGAAAATATATTTATATTTTAATCATTTCATCTCAAGTTATTTGAAGAAGTAATACTAAAGATATCGTAAAAATTTAGAGCAATGATGTAGCAATTAGAAGAAATGAACGAAAATTTTCATTAATAGAAACATGCTTTATTCCCACTATTTCAAGAAAATGTCAAACTTATACATTGCTCGGTTCGGGGTTATTACAATTTTTCCTATTATGTCCCGGCATGCGACGTCTGCCACATCTTGGGGGAAAATCTGGATTTCTATAATCCATTTCCCCTTGAAATCGCTTGTCCTGTTTCCTACCCCGTTCCTTTTTCATGTTTGGAGGATAAAATGTTAAATTAAAAGGAACATCCCTCCAAAAGTTCTCACTCAAGACCGGATGAAAATTTGCTTGGTAAGTTCTTCCGTAAGTTTGTCGCGAATATATCTCCGGTACATAAGTATCTGTTCTTGACCCATTTTCTCTACACACTGCAAGAACATGAGAACAAGCAATGTATATGTTCGCCATTTTCCGCAACTGCATGATTTATTATTTAGCCGCAAAGTATAGACAGTGTTTGCAGTACCAGAAACCCGGATTGGAGATCTGACCATATATATTCCCTCTCACGGATTGTAGGTTGTAACTTTCTGTTCTCTTGTTTTCATTTCAATCCGCAAGAACTTGTCAAAAATTCGAGTTGGAAATGGATGCACACAATTTTCTGCCTCTTCACGGTGTTGGTGAAAGTACTTAACTAGTTTGTTGAATATTAGTTCAACCAGGGCTTTTAAAGGTAGAACCCTAGCTTTCTTCAACACACTGTTAAGTGCTTCAGAAATGTTGATTGTCATGATACCGTGTCTGTGACCGCCATCATGCAACAGTATTCATTTCTCTGGGTCCAACTTCATCAAGTAAATGTAAGCATCAACATTTCTTTCTTGAATCTCTTTCATTACATGGTCAAATTTCCATTGTTTTGTTTCTGTTCCGGCCTACCACATCAAGCTTTTTAGGTTTGTGTTTTTAAAAGTCTTGTTGAAATTTACTCGAATGTGGCGTAAACAAAACCGGTGAACTGCAAATTGTGGTTTCCAAAAGGTTAACTTTGAATAGCAGAGAAAATACTTTTGTGGCGATCAGAAATGAGGCATACGTGTCGATCTTTGACAATGTATTCTCGCAAGTTTTTAAGGAACCAATTCCAACTCTCAGAGGATTCCTTCTCAACAATTGCAAAAGCAAGTGGGACCAAGTGATTATTTGCACCACACGTACTTGCAATTAATAGCACGCCCTTGTGTGGTCCCCTTTAGTATGTTCCATCCACAGAAATCATCGGCCGGCAATATGGAAATCCGTCTATACATGGCGAGAAACACCAGAAAACAAATTTGAAAACATAATTAAAAGGACTGCTTGTTCTGTGATGCAAAAATTCTTATACAGTCCCCGGGTTTAAATCCTGTACAGCTTGTAAGTATTTAGGTAAAATACTGAAGGTTGTATCCCAGCTACCAAAAAATCCTCTCGATGGAATATTTATGAGTATACCATGCCCGCTTGTAAGTACAACCCGTTTGAAACAATACCTACACTTCTTGAATGATGTTAGAAACAGGTATCTTAGGATCGTTGGCAACTAGGTGTGATATAAACATTGATATAAATTTTAAAGACAAGTTTATGTGCTTGTTTTGTTCAATCTGTATATGTCATGTGTGTTCTTTGACAAATCTGGTTATTTCCCACCGATTGTGCGTGGCTTTCTTTTTTATACGGATGTACCATGAACAGTAATTATCATCACTGTGATGGTAACATCTTGCGGTCCATGTATCAATCTTACTTTTCAAAACTCGATATTCACGTCCCACACTGATAGAGTACTTACGAACCGCACTTATTGCCTGCACTTTATCAACGAATATCATGCCTAACTGTATGTCAGTCATCGAGTCGTTCTAATCGAGTAATCGGAGGATACCAGATTCTACAAGGTCATCTATAGGAGAACCAGTGCCTATATCTAGGAATGCTCCAGTATGTGTGTAATCATACCTAGCACTGTTGAACTATTGGCTGCTCTCCCATTGTTGCACTATATTTTCGGTTACCGGGTTAACAGGATTTACAAGGTTCAAAAGAGTTTGGAACTCTCCTTCTTCCAGGTCATTGTCATCATCCGATTCAGATTGATTAGAAACAGCATCATCTCTGTCCGATCTGTCACCCACATCGTCATCGTTATTGACAGTACTGTACAACATAGACGGTTCATCAGAAACCATCTGTGTTACTGCCGTAATATGTTTGGGCAAAGTTGTTGTATTTTTGTCGTGTGTGTTTGGAATATTTTGTTGCTGGATATGCTCAAATTCAACAAGAATATGAATCCCTTTATTCGCTAGGTGAGGTGGAATAGTCTATAGATAATGCATTTCCTCATCGTTGTTCATGCTATATAAATTAAAGTAAAACATATGATGCACTTCGTAGTATGAAGGCACCCTCATTGTCATTCGAACATTCCAGGGATTTGGATCCATATCTCGGTATTTCAATATTTTATTAACTAGTTCGGCATGTGAAATCATTCTGTTCATTAGCAATGTCCAACTTTTTCAAATTGTTCCAGTAAAATAGGGAACGTATGCATCCCTTGCAATTTTAGAATCCCAATATAGCATTACTCTAACAGGGTTGATTGCTTCCATTTTAAAATGATTGAACTATAAGTGTTTAGGGAGGATGAAATATGAAGATATTAAGAACTTCGGGAATCGAAAAAGAATGAATGGAATGTTAAGGGAGATAAGTTTGATATGCTGTGAGTGTTTTGTAGATGTAGAGAAGAATGAATAAATATATTTATAAGGTTTCAATGGTTTAGAAGGCAGAGAGTGAATTGTACTGGGATGAGGGAAAAGTAAATGGTGACATAAATTATTGTACTTGGATGAGCTAGGTTCACAGGATGAGCTCAGTTGGATGAAATTAGTGTGAGCTCGGTTGGATGAATTGTTGTCCTTCCAACCGAATTATTGTCCTGGGAAGAGCTGATATGAGTGAATTATTGTACTTGGTTGAGGTGACAATTGAAGATAACGCACAATTGTTGTGCGTCATCTTCAAGGATAATTTACAACAGGCATGCGCTATCCTTGAAGATAACGCATGATTGTTGTGCGTTACCTTCAGTTCTTTTTTTTTTTTTTTTTTGCAGTAAAATTTTTTTCCGTTATCTTCTGAAATTTTTTTTCTTCAGTAAATTTTTTTTCTTTTACACATTTTCCCGGTTTTTATTTTTTCCTTTTTCAAACCAATTAAAAGATTTGTTAAAATATAAAATATTAATTTTTCCCGCTTTTAGTATTTTCCTTTTTCAAACCAAATTAAGCTTTTAGTGTAGGGTTTTTCAAAGCAAATTAAAAATGTTATTGTTAAAATGGACAATTTGAAATTTTCGGTTTTTACCTTAAACAAAATAAGAATATAATTAAGATACGTAGAACAAATAAGTCAATAATATAAACATGAACTGAATACTTTATATAGAAATTTAATTTACATATAATTGGAAATAAAAACTAGAAAATACTAATTATAACTAAGGCCATTCGGATGGCGTGAACCTTGTAGTCTTCTTACCAACACGATGCCTGAATCCGTAATGTTGTACACCATCCATGTCATCCGTCTGCTCCTCTTCATCAGATGAAGATGCCTGCGATATAGGCTGATGCGGTGTAGATGAACCGACTGTGCCCAGAGGAGGGGGTGCACGAAACCCGAAAAACCCGAAGGATGTAGAATGTGGTGCTTGAAATGAGGCAAATCCTAACTGGGATGGGGAGGCATCTGCGATCTCTTGGATCCACTAGGAAGTGACTAGGAAGCTGGCATCAAACCCAAACTAAAAGAAGGTATATCCACGTTCGGGCTGTCAAATGGGTCAACAGTCGGTTGTCCACCTCCAGATCCCTCACCCCTCTCCACCTCTACATGCTCAGGGTCGACATGTTCGTGCCTGTGTGGAATCGGCGGTACAGGAGGGCGCCCACCTCCTACTCCACGACCAGGCAGTCTGTGAGCGCCCCTCTTAACTCCACGATTACCCCGGTCCAACACGTGCTCCCGGGGACGGCGATGCGATGGTTGAACAGGGAACGTCTGCTACATATCGTGCTGTAATGGAGTGCAGCCCAAGGTACCACCGATAGAAACCATGCATCTCCGAATAATCATTTGCACTTTCTTCGCGAACACGGCCATCTGTGAAGGATCAGTAGGTGGTTGCTGTATCACCACTGAAGCCATATCATCCACCTCCTGCAACATGAAAGCCTAAAAAATTAAAAAATAAATAAATAAATAAAACCCTAGATAAATAAATTAACTAAATTAAACCGTCCATATTAAACATAAATAACTGAATGCATAAGAATATTTATAAAAAAATAATATTTACTTGGAGAACTTACCATCATCCATCTATCCATAACGGCAGGCTGATATCATGCAAACAGGTATCACGGTTAGCTGGATTCCTGATGTAAACTCGTGTGATACCTCTATACCATCTGATGTACTTGTTACTGGGGTATGACAACACCTCAGCAGCTACAGCAGGGTCATCCCTAACATGAAGTCGCCACTAGTACAGGCCTCAATGTGACTAGCATGCTGTGTCTCCCAATATGTGTGATCATTCCCTCTAAGCTGGATCTGGTGTAGGTCCAGAGGAGTATCACATGCATCTGGAACCATCTGAGCCCATGCAACTGGCGCATCATACGTGCGGGATAGTGGTACTCTACAATCTCATAACAGATGAGCAAGACCTCTGCCCACTACAGGTCAGATGGAACCAGAACACGATCAAGATTAGGGAGCCATATAAACTGTCAAGTCAAAATCCAATATCAATAAAAATTTAAGTGCATAAAAAATCTCAATTAATTAAAATAATACAAAATATTGTAAAGAGAACCTGATCAGATGGCATGAAATCTAACTGGTCCCTGTAGGTCACGAGAGTGTGGTAAGCAGTTGGCTACAGTCAAAGGATGTGCACCATATAGTGCCAAGAGGAGGAAGAGGGTCGGCCTAAATATCCGTAATCAGCTGAGGCTGCAATGTAGGTATACGCGACCACGCCCAAATCTGTAGTAAGACTAAGGCCCCCCTAATCTGTCGTGAATCCCCTAAAGCTGCCGTGCACAACTGCCTATACAAAAATCCAAGTACGCAGCTACTCCAGCTATATGTCCTGATAGCATTAATATCCTCTAATAATCTGAGGTAGCGCACATGAACCAAATTCCTGGAGAAGTCGGGAAGCATATGTCAGCCAATGAGTCAGAAAATAAATCCACGAGCGCGCAGGATTAGATCATCATCGGTCTCCGAACCAGTAAATGCTTTCAGGATCCATGCTTCCAAAGGTTCCTTCTTCACTTTGTATCCGGAAAAGTGGCTGAGAGACAACCGCACACCAAGAAGTCTCTCAATAAGCTCAATCCAGTACTGTTTGGGGTGTACACTCCAGCTAGGGCCGGTAACGATCATACCATCTATCCCTAAACCCTACAGTGTCTGTACATCCTGTAGTGTTATTGAGACTTCACCACACGTCAGGTGAAATGTGTGAGTCTCCGGTCTCTACCGCTCTACCAATGCTATAATAAGTGCGTGGTCCAACCCAATATAATCACATCTAAAGACTCCCCGCAACCCAGTTCCGTCAATAAGCTCCACCAACCTACAGGGAGCCGTACTGTAGTACTGGAATAGGTTCCGCCCAAAACGCTTGCACTGAAGATCAGTATAACACGTCTCGTGGTCCCCACTCCAGATCAAACCAGATCAGTGCTCATGCTATCTCGATAAAACATCAGGGACAATGGGTCCGGGATGCACGTGCGCTAGCACTTCTTCCATCTACATTAATTATAGTTTGAATTATTGTCAATATCTATGTGTTAAAAGTAAAAATTTTTAAATAAATTATAATTCCAAACTCTTTAAGGTGTGTTCTTTATGGTACACTTCATTTTAGGGTTTTAGGTTTGAATGATTTTTAGCAAATCAAATTTAGTGCTTTTAGGGTTTTCAGGGTTTTTAATGTTTTATAATTTATAGTTAATTATCAAGAATATTAAGATTTAAGTGTTATTACGGTTTACGGTTATAAAGTTTATAGTTTTACGGTTTAATGTTTACAAATATCATTTTTAGGGTTTACTGTAGCAAAATTTAGAGTTTTACGGTTTAATGTTTAAAAAATTAAGATTTTCATTTTTTTAAGTGTTTACTGTTACAAAGTTTACAGTTTTATGATTTAGTGTTTAAAATATTAACATTTTAAGGCAAGAGGGATTACTGTTACAACGTCGACAATTTCACGGTTTAATGATGAAAATATCAATTTTAAGGTTCTTGGGGTTTATTAGGGTTTACTATTACATAGTTTCTAGCTTTATTTTTTAATGTTTCAAAAATCAATTTTAAGGGTTTTTAAAGTTTTTATAATATACTCTGTAGAATTTTAATATTACAATTTTGGCTTTTTCAGGTTTACTATTAAAAAGTTTATAGTTTTGGTTTAATGTTTGATGAAAAATTTTGGATTTTAATAATAGATTTTTAAGTTTTCTATTATTTAAAGTTTAGAATTTTTAAGTTTATTAAGGTTACTTATAGTATATTTTATAAGTATGTATTTTACTACTTCGTAAATTCACTATTACAGTTTTAGAGTTTAAATAAAAGTATTAATTACTACTATAAATTTCCGAGTATCGGTTCTACTATTTACAAAAAAAAAAAACATATAAAAAAATACCAAATTACAGGTTCCCATATTTTCTACTCAAAAATTTATACGAAATATGCAAAATAATTATCTAAATAATTAAAAAAATTCAAATAATCATAAAGTAAGGTAAAATATTAAACCCTAATTATCCAAATAAATTCATGAAAATAATTCATCACACTAAGATCACTTTTTAAATGCAAAAAACAATTATATACATAAAATTATCAAATTGTACAAATTTATTAATAACAACAATTTTAAACATAAATTCAAACCCCACTTTCACAAATAATGTTTTATGTAATTTTTTAATTTTAATAATAGATTTTTGAGTTTTCTATTATTTAAAGTTTAGAATTTTTGAGTCTTTTAAGGTTACTTATAGTATATTTTATAAGTAAGTATTTTACTACTTCGTAAATTAACTATTACGGTTTTAGAGTTTAAATAAAAGTATTAATTACTAAAATATAAATTTCCAACTATCGGTTCTACTATTTACCAAAAAAAAAAAAAAACCTAACATATGAGAAAAATACCAAATTATAGGTTCCCATCTTTTCTACTAAAAAATTTATACGAAATATGCAAAATAATTATCTAAATAATTAAAAAAATTCAAATATTCATAAAGTAAGGTAAAATATTAAACACTAACTATCCGAATAAATTCATGAAAATAATACTTCACCCTAAGATCGCTTTTTAAATGCAAAAAAAAAATTATATACATAAAATTATCAAATTTGTACAAATTTATTAATAACAACAATTTTAAACATAAATCCAAACCCCACTTTCACAAAAAATGAATTAATTCAAATGAACAAATAAATTCATAAAAATGATTAACAAACCCAAACACACAATAATTAAACTTAATAAATAATACACCAAAAAATTAAAATAACTGAAAACTTACCGAAAATTAAAAATGCAGCTCTAGTCTATCGTTTTCCACTCCAAATCTTTAATAACCTTCGTACTCCAAAGAAAGTCTCGCAGATTCAAACTTAAACTTCAAATATTAACTAATTTTTAACTATAAATATCGAAATAAAATACAAAAGTATTAGAAGAAGAGAAGTCAAAGTATAATAAGAAGTAAGAAAATAAAAGGAAGAGGAAAACAACTTACCGAGCGGCAGCGAAAACGGATGAGGCTGCAAATTTTTTCAGGCAGCAATAAAAAAGAAGGAAGTAAGGCGAAAGAAAGGAAGAAGGAGAGAAAGCAGAAAAATTGGGGTGGAGGTGGCTGAAAAAATAGAGGAAGAAGAATGTGGCGGAGGAAAGAGAGAGAAAATTTGAGGCTGAAAAAATAGAGGAAGAATAAATAGGGGAGAAGAAATAAGGAAGAAGAAGAAAAGAGAAAGAAGGAAGGGGCGGCGCCGTGTGAATAGGTTTTATAACGTGATAACGCACATGCGTTATCAACCATGATAACGGATAATGGACGTGTGTTATCATGGATGATAACGCACAATGGCTGTGCGTTATCGCCATATCAGTGCCAGATCGGAGCCACGTCAGTTTTTAACACAATTAGTGCGGCTTAACGCGGCTTAAGCCACATGATTAGGGATAACGCACAACCATTGTGCATTATTACCTGAGATAATGCACAATGGCTGTGCGTTATGGCCTGTTCCAGAATTAAATAAAAAATGGGCCTCTTTAATACCCATTTCTAAAATATGGGTCCAACCAAGAAAAAAACCAAAGCATCCCACAACTCCTTGTGTTGCAGCAGATAAGAGGGACATTAATTGTAGTTGTACAAATCACATAATACTGGGTAGAATTTGAACAAAATTGTTTTTCTTTTTTTCATCCATGGTGCCCTTTAAGGAGTTAACAATAAATGTTGCAATTTCATTAGCAATATATATGAATAGATGACAAAGGGTAAGAGTTATCTAATTTACCTCCTAAAAAATTGTTAGAGGAAAATTGGGAAAATTAATTATTTCCGAAACTATATTTTCAATTGTAAACCATAAGCGCATCAATTTACATTTTGATTAGGATAAACATTGATATACGCTAATTGGTTTATCTCAATATGGTATGATTTTTGGATTGAAAAAGAGGCATCACACTTGAGTTAAAAATAACAAAGACAAGAAGATTTCAAGGATGTATGGATGGAGTGTCGTAGACATCTCAATTAAGTTCGAGCCTATAGGTATATCATTATAACCTTACGTCTAGTAGCCCTTTTAGTTTGATATTTTATCAATGAAGTTCAGTTCTTAAATTGGTTTCTAAAAAGAAAATGTTTGTTTTCAAAATCTTTATTTTGATATTTGAGCATAAGTTCTTATTAAAAGGTTTTTGATGATGTGTTATCGCTAAAATATTTTTAAACATTTTAGATTGAATGATTGATTTTGGGTATTGAAAGTTTCACTTGATAAACTTCAAGTTCAAATGATACTCTCTTGAAGGTCTGAACGTCTAGACCGTCAAGTTAGGACCAATGTTGAAAAAACTGAACCAAAGATCAAATTAATCAAGCTACTGATTTATTGGTTTAACAGGTCAAATCAGTAGTCGACTGAATAACTTCATAAATATATAAACAATTATAAATACATATCAATTCATCCACATACACATTATACAACTATTAGCAATAATATAATTAAAAGCTCTAATTAAAGAACATTATAAATTTGTTAACTCAAAATATGTACAAAATATAAATTTTAGGGAGAAAATATTTTTAAAAAAATTTAAAAAAAATTCAAAAACCGATTCAACTGATCAGTCTGACCGGACCAACCGACCAGTTCAATCAATTTTTGACAAAGTTTGGCCAGTTCAATGTTTAACTAGTTTTTGAGAAAACCAAACTGGTCTATGGTTTGGCTCCTAGTTCAACCAGTTGGTATGGTCAAATTTTCTCAACTCTAGTTAGGAAGTCAATAGTTAAGCGGAGGAAGTCATCTATACCATTTTGTGTACCGGTCTATGTGCCACTTACAAATTTTGGTATATTTTATTAATAAAACCTACTAAAAAATTAAAACTCTAAGGGGAAATGATAAACCCAAAGGAAAAAAATAAATTATAAAAAGAAGTGGTGTAGAAAGTGATATATAAAAGTGGTACAAACAATTTTGGGCCATAGTCAAACTGCCTCTATTCTTGTAGAAGATAATATGAAGTCATATGCCGTCTACAATCATCTCAGACAAATCGATGGGAGGATGGAAAACCTCAGGGTAAGCCCATCTGAAATGTTGGCCTTTAACGAGCAGAATAAGTCACCAACTGCAAGAAGGAAGACATTTTGGAGAACAGATGGGAGCAGGTTATTGGCAGAGAGCCATATTCAAATGAATATTCGTCCACGGTTGATTGTTTGATTTGAACTTCAAATATTCTCCAAGTGTAAGTTTGGATGTCTATAGGTCAAGTTCGAACGTCTGAAGCTAGTATAGTTTTGAAACAGAAAGTTTGCGGACAATGCTCCAAAAGACAAGCTATCCTAAACGTCCGAAGCTCTATTTTTTGGATAAGTATAAAGATTTGGATCTTTGGTTTGGAAACAAACAGTGCTTGAATGTCCAAACCTGTCGAGTTTTGGAAAGAAAAACTAGTCATTTTAAGGACTTTTTAACATTTCAGTTGATTATATATGTATATATAGAAGGGGGTCGATAAATCTAACTCGGGAATGTGAATGTATAGCGCGAAAAAAATCATTATTTTTCCTCATCTTCCTTACTCTTTCTCTCTCTACACAATTTCTCTCTAACTTCTCTCTATTCCTTCTCCACTCTAAAACTAAAATCTTTAACATTGAACTTGTATTGGAGGTAGATATGAATCATTAAGAAGAATTTGTAGAAGAAAATATCGATTTAGATGTAAGAAAAGTTGAACTTATTTTTTTTTTCAAAACTGGGGCTCGGATTGCCCGGACGGGTGACCCGGACATGAGCGGATCGCCTAGATGGGCGACCAGCACATGTCCGGATCACCGGTCCGGGTGACCCGAGCCTTTTTTTTTTTTTTTTTTAGGAAGAAAGAATATTTGTAGCTATATAGAAGGCTTGAAACATGAATAACTTTGCAATCGGAGGTTTGTTTCATGCGTATGACCACTTGTTTTAATGGTTCTCGTAAAGATAAACGCAATAACATCGTCAAAAAAGTGATCCGGACGCGTTTCAGGGCAAAAAAATTGTCTTGTATAGTCAAAAACTTTGACGGGGCATAATTTTGCACTCGGACGTCTGATTGAGGTGATTCTTGTGGGCATTTCGTGTATTTTTTTGAGATCTACGCGATGGAAATAGCCCTAAGGAGGTTTCCATCTACCATTCCCACAGAAACGTCCTATTTTTGTTTCAATTTACATTTTTGTAATTTTCTAATACTTTCTCTCTTATTAACTAAAAAATTACGGCACCAATTTGAAAATTAAACAGAAGAGCAGTCTTCTTTTTGGTCTAATTAAAAATTCAAATGATTGAAGTTGGTAAATATTGGAATTCTTTTTGCACGCAATTTTTTTGCACTGAAACGCATCCGGATCACTTTTTTGCACGATGTCGTTGCGTTTATATTTACGAGAACCATCAAAACGAGTGGTCATACGCATGAAACGGACCTCCGATCGCAGAGTTATTAATGTTTCAAATTTTCAAAATACCTACAAAAATTCTTTCTTCCTAAAAAAAAAAAAAAAAAGCTCGGGGCAACCCGGACATGTGCTGGTCGCCCATCTGGGCGATCCGCTCATGTCCCGGTCGCCCGTCCAGGCGATCTGAGCCCCAGTTTTGAAAAAAAAATAATAATTTCAACTTTTCTTACATCTAAATCGATATTTTCTTCTACAAATTCTTAATAATGATCCATATCTACCTCCAATACAAGTTCAATGTTAAAGATTTTAGTTTTAGAGTGGAGAAAGAGTAGAGAGAAGTTAGAGAGAAATTATGTAGAGAGAGAAAGAGTAGGGAAGAGGAGGAAAAATAATGATTTTTTTCGCACTATACATTCACATTCCCAAGTTAGATTTATCAACCCCATAGAATAATTTAAAGTGTAACAAAAATCATATAAAATATGAAATCTAATACAAAATTATTGAACTATCAAAAAATTTATATATTAAATTAGAAAGTTTACCAGAATAATATATGAGCACGTGTTTGAAAAATCTAAGATAGAAATGACTTCACATGCACATCCAAAATAAAACTACAAAAACCCTAGAAGCATTAAAAAAAATAATAAAAAATAAAAATAAAAATAAAAACATAACACACATGCAAACCAAGAGAGCTCCTTTTCTGGCTGTAATTTCACGCAAGAATAGCTAGCGTTTTTTCTTAGAATAATTATATAGATTGTAGCTAATCTTATATCAGAGGAGAATTTGATCCTAAAATTTAATTTTAAAACCCTTAATATTCTCTCATTACATATTCCAAAACCTTAGAGATATATATGATTAAAAAAAATTAATGCCAAAACTCTTTGTTTTTTTTTAGTAAAAACTGGGCAACAATCCATTTAGGACTTATTAAAAAAAATTTGACAGCAAAACTCTTTTCAAAATCCATATAAAATATTAGAAACCTTTCAAATTCCTTGAACTGTTCCCTTTCACTAATAATAAAACATAATTCTTAGTTTCAGGGGAAAAAACTCTTCATAGTCTAAAATATTGCATATTTTAACTTGTTAAAAACTGTTCATATTCTCCATTCTATCCTTATCTGTTACACATCTCATACCATTTTCAGATTATTCTAAAACACTACATATTAGAAATGCATATTTGAATTGGAGTTCTTCTTCAAAAAATAATATATAACTACCAACTATAGTTTTAGACTATAATTTCAAACTATAGTTATATGCTTTAGTTATAAGCCATAATTATAAATTATATTTTAACTCTATTATATAACTATAGTTATAGACTATAGCTATAAAATATATTTATATAATTTTAAACTATAGTTATATGCTTTAGCTATAAGCTATAATTATAAATTATATTTTAACTATACTTTATAACTATAGTTATATACTATAGTTATAAAAATATATTTATAAACTTTATTGTTATATGTACTATATTATATTTCATAATAATTTATTTCATAATAATTTATTATTTATATTTATTTTATTAGCTAATGGAACCCATTAATGAGTGTTCATTCATCCAATTACATTATGACGCACGGTAAAATAAGGATCAATTACTCCTAATTGTGTATAGGTGGTACTATCTAGTGCTTCCTCCCCAACTTTTATATATTATAATATAGATTTTCTTATAAAAATAATTAAATATGTGGATACCCTTAAGAGATAATTGAATATCTCACATAAAGATAAAAAGATATTCTGAAAATATAAAAATCTTGAAGAGATAGATATTATAAAAAGATAGATGATAGAATTTTAATTATATCTCACTTGCAATAGAATCTATCTTCCAGAAATCAATAAAAGTCCTCTACTTTTTTGTCTTCTTTTCTTTTCTATATATTGTTCTAGTTATTCTTTCTCTTTATATTCACTCGTTCTTTATACTTTATATTTTATATCGATTAGTCTATTGTGCTAACAATGCTGCACCAACAAATATCATATCACGTTATCAGCACGAGACTCTACCATGAGTTATTGTCTTCTCTAATACCATGGAATTCGTAGGAGTGCTATCGTGCCATATGGATATATATAAATATATATAGTAGGTTTGGAAGATACCATTAAATAAATATATTTGGATGCAAGTGTTTTGAAGATACAAACTATGGCATCAAAACCACTTTCATTGTGAACCACCAGAAGTTGGTTATTATACAAATCTACAGAGAAAATATTATTTATAGTGTGATAGAGAAAATATTCTACTCTTATCATATCTCAAATATGCTCTTGCAGTAGCAATATTGAGAAATATGTTTTAGAATATTTTATTAAATTAGTCTGGTATCTTCTTGAGTCTAAACGAAAATTGAGTCATTGATAAAATATTTTCATACTGACCGACCAATTGCTTTTATGTCATCCCTGAAGTAAATGGATTAATTAAACTTACAATTTATTTATAAAGTAGTATTTGGTAAATATTATTTATAGTTTATTACAGTGATTCAACAAACTCTCTATAGATTTTCACCATAAGTGAAAATAGCGAGAAAGGGAAAGAGAAGATATATTTTAACACTTCATAAAAATAGTTATCGATGCGATTCACTCCATACTTAAAGTACGAACACCATTTGAATTATTTTCAAGCATCGTCTAAGACATGAAAGTGTTGTTTACTTTCAAAATTATGCTATTAATATTAATGATGCTATTACTAATGATATCAAAATGGCATACGTAGATTATGCTAAATTATTCAAAAATACTCAGCAAATTTTTCTTGATATATTTTATGATTTTTAAAGTATCAAATTATTTTTCTTTCTATTCTTTGTTTTAATGTTTAGCATTAGTATTTTATATAATATAATGGAGAGATGAAATATCTCTGATTGTGGCGCATGAGGACATGCTGCATAAAAGTTTGAAAATATAAATGGCAGTATAAAGTTCTAGAAGAATTGATTACTTAAAACTCCGGAAGAGTTATTCAATTAAAGACTCCAAAAGAGTTAGTATTCTTACACGAAAATGCTAAATATGTAATGCATTTCTTCTCAATAAATTGTCATAGAATATTATTAGTCTCGATGATATTTTTCATCATCTTGAGACTGTGGATGAGATATACGCATTACTATTATTGTTCTATTAAAACAAATGTGTATTATAAATACTATCATTTATTTAGTATACTTTGCACCAAATAAATAAAATTGAGATACAATTGTTCAATAAACCAGAAGTTTATTGAGTTAAACAATTTATTATTAGCATGATTGGTAAGACTATCACGGATCATTCAAATACGAAAAATATTTAAGAATTCATGAAATAATATGGAAGGAGAAGTTTCCTAATTCTATGAATTTGTGCTACTAATTTGAAACGTAAATTATTTTATAAATATCACTAGTATTACTAGGATTGAATTTGTTACTTTGGGATGAATATAAAATTATTAATCGATGCATCGATATAATATAGTTGTATATATATTGTTAACTCGTAACTCATAGTTTATGATGTCTTAATAATGAACTCATACTTTAAATTCTCACAAAGTATAATTTGTTTTAATTATATTTTTTGTGATATGTATCTATTGATATTAGTGTCTAATATCATGCAGAATATGTTCATACACTAAATGGTCCTATAGACCATAAATACATCACTATGAGTTATTATAAATGTAGTAACACTCGATTCATATTTTTGCCAATGAATTATTATATATACTCCTCTTTGTTATTGGTTTATGGTTAGAAACCAAGTATTGCCATCTACGAATTAAATGTGTTATATTCATTTTTACTACACCAAAAGGTAGATGGACATATATATATATATATATATATTGGGTAAAGAATATCAAAAGAGATATAATTTGTTGATTTTAAATTTCTCAATATTAAAAGGAGAAAACATGCTGTCAGACAAAAATATTAATTAGTTGTGTCCCATATTGATATTTATATGAGATTTGAACCAGAAGTTCAAAGAATATAGTCAGGCATGTTTTCTGACCAACATCCGACTAATAATTCTCCTAATATATTAGATCTCCCTGAATGGCAATATACCACAATTAACGATTTGAGACACAATAAAAAACTGGAAGATGAGTCGATTCCATTAATATGAACTCCCAGCATACAAAACGAGCAAATATTTAGATGGTTACATGACCAATATATATTTATGGAAGAAATTTAGATACCTGAATGGTGATATTATGATTTCATAATAATAAGTCAAGCTATAGAACTAATGGAATTGCAAAAGTACAAGAGTATTTATGCACATAGTGGTATTTAATTAGAATGATTCAAAGTTTGTAACTGATAATAATATAGAGTTCGCATGAGAATTATAAAAGTTAGTCCAGACAATTAACCAGTACAAATAAAGTGTACATAATTCCCTAAAGGAATTCTACACCTAAAGTGCAATACCAGAAGAATAGTTATAAATATATATTAGTTATAAATATATATTTATGATATGCGAACTATAAAACGAGTATATTGATTATGATTTTCTCCGTAAAAGTCTGGCATTACTTATGAAGAAATATTTATGATGGAGAATATGATTATTCTTCCATCTTCGTAATAGCTCACAAGACAAATAATAACATTGACTTAAAGTCCTTGATGAATTTAACATGCCTGAAGCATATAAATGAAGGACATAATTGTCTTAGTGAATTTTACTAAAGAATGATGCTGAAATATGGAGTATGTCCATCTACACTTATCTTGGTAAAGTGTACTTGCCATATATGTTTCTATCATATAAGGTATATTTTTTATTGCTAATTAGCACTTTGATGAAATAGTGTGCCCTATATTAATGGAAGAAAATCAGCAATAAAAGAATGATATCATATGAAAAAATCATCTACCCACAAGAATAAGTGAACTAGAAGTTCACAAGATTTGGCCATTCGCAAATAATTGCAAATAAGTATTTTATATACTTTTGCCAACTTTATATGAGTTTCTAATATACACTCTTTTTGTGTAGATGTTCTAAAAGGATCATAAACTCATAAGTTTGAATAACATTCAAAGCGTGATATACTTTTTTATTATAAAGATATATCCTTTAAAAATAAAGAGGATTACATGAGCAAATGTTATTCCAAAAGAATAAACAAAGGCAAATATGATGATCAATAGTATTGAAAACAAGCTTTCGTCTTAATTCATAAACTGAACATTCTGAAAATGTTCTACCCGGACATGGCATATCATTACTATTGCAAGTCATTAGATATCGATAAAGATCTTTTGTAAAAAGATATTGAATAGCCAATTGGTCCTGAAACACCATAATTATGAAAATTAGTACATGATTATACTTGTTTCATACAAGTATATGGCTATTGGTTCTTCTCTAAGTAATGATTTTGGAATATACGTTGAATTTATCGTTTGATATCTTCTTCAAATGATTATCTCGAACTTTGAAAAACAATCAAACTCCTACAAAGATAGATTTATAAGAGTGACAATAGCACTTGAGATAAATTTTAAATGCGCGAGTTTAAAAATCTCGAGTGATTTACTCATCAGGTGATTTACTTATCATGGAGAGTAATGTTTAACATAAAGAATAATGTACTTATTTTCCTTCACTAGAATTTTCCCACTAGATTTATTAAATATGTGGATGTCCCTAATAAATAGTTGAATATCTCACATAAATATAAAATTAATAAAAATTCATTATTGTTTTCTTTCTTTTCTTCTCTATACATTCTTCTAATTATGTTTTCTCTTTATATTCTCTATTTCTTTATACTTTATATTTTATAGCTATTATTCTATTAATGCTGACAAGTTGCCAACAAACTTTGTAACAGAATTTATGTTAAAGTGGCAATAGTTTTGACAAAGGTTAAAATTGTCATATTAGGGGCAAAGAAAGGAAAGTAAATTATTTGTGATAAAAATTTCAAATGAGTCTTTAGTTACTAAAAACGAGATACATAAATAATTTGAGGACTAAATAAAATAATCTTACTGTGCCTTTCAAACTGAACCAATCTGTAGACCTTTTGGAAGGAACCGGAAAAGGTTGCGACGCCAACAGTGCAGGAAAAGGCAATGGGAAGTAGAGAGGACATATTACAGGAGCTTCTTTGCGTTGATGTTGAGTTACATGATGTTCAAGGTTCACCTTATCATTTCCTCCCTGAATTATTTCAAAGTTTTCCTGTTAATTCAAGTCGTTTATTAAGTTTTTCCTGGGCTTTCTTTATTTTTGCAATAGTAATAGTTTAGTTGTTTCCCGTAAACTATAGTTCTAGAATATTTGAGCACTATAAATGTAATTTGATCGGTTGAGGAATTTCAGAGATGAAATCTTGTTATACGGATAAATGACCCAAATTTGGTCGCTTTCTGGTGCGAGTTTTAGTATAATCTGTAGTACGCCTGTTTTTTTGCAGAAAATTTTTGTAGACCTACCTAATTTCAAGTAGTTTCATTTTCATGTTACCAAGCACCATTCCTCAACTAAGGGTATTTGTTGCCAGAATTTACATAAGATGCAAAAATCAAATAAAAAGGTCCCACATGAGGTGACATAGACTGAGAGCTCTGTCTATTTGGACAAGATTTTCACTTATAATATCTTTTCAACCTAGAATGTCTAATTAATTTGCAGTGGTGTCTGCTGTTCGATTCTAGAATTAGATTTTAGTGGGAGGTATTTTATAGAATCAGAATTATTTCCTTTTTGGATTCAATTTTGAAAATTTGATTTTACTTTGAAATGATCATTATTGTTTGACAACCGCATAATAAATATAAAGAGTGTGACTTTAAGTAACAGATGTGTGAAATGACCAGAAATGTACGAATTTAGATGTGTTCATCTACAAGATCTTGTTAACTAATTATCTTAAACTAATAATAAGTTTTATTTTGATGCTTACAAAGAGTTTGGTATTTATTATTTTTCTTCAAATGATTTTTTTGAAACAAAAACTGGATTCCAAATAATAGAATAATTGGTCATATTGTAACTAGATCATTGTTTGGTTCAATCAAAACAAAAATGCAATTCTATCCATATGTATGTGCTTTTATATAAACAAAAGGCCTTTCTTTGCTAGAAGGAATATATGATGTTTGTGGTTGTAGTTTTAGTTGTAGCTTTACGAAGAGATATATAAATTAATAATAGATCCAAAACCAATTATGTTTAAAGGAAATGGAAACTGGCGTGCATCTACAATTTTGGGTCTTTATGCAAGTGTATGTTCCCTTATAGTTGAACATAGAAGAAACTACAAAAGCTGCATCTGAATCTCCCAGATGGAAAAATAGATATAAGGTGCTGCCAATTGCTTGGAGTACTAACCTTTCAGATACAAATGACTATTTCTTGTGTTTACCTGTAAATGAGCTACATTTATTATAATTCCGTGATGTATTTTATGGCTGACCACAAAGGATGTGTAGCTCTGCCTTTTCTTGAGGTCAAACAAGTTGGCTATTGAGAAATCTATCCTAGTAATTCAAGCCCATATATGCAAGGGCCTCTTACATGGAGTTTTCCTCTTACTCTTTATTTGGCTGGTCATACAAATTTGGGTCTTGTTTTACCTTTGAATGTTTTCAATAACCTAACATGAGTGTGCTTATCAACTTGGATATTTCATTTTTTTTTAATAAAACAAATTGTCCATTTGAATTCTTAATTCTCCAAGAGAAATGGAATTGAAGAATTTAAATGGCTACTTTAGACTGGACAAGAGAGAATTCTGTTGCATTTTATTTGAATAACCAAGTAAGTTCAAGAAGTGTCCAATCAACACAGAAGAGAAGAGTGTATTCTATGAGGGGTGAATAATGATACATATCTTAGTTCTTAGTAGATATATCTTGATATCTTGAATAGAAAAGCCGAATACTAAATACTGCAGTTGACTTGATCTATGATGTAGCATCTTATATCATGTCTCCTTGTCCAGACCAAATAAAGATATTGCTAGATCAACAGGAGAAGTTGTATGAGAAGCAGTCTGAGCTTAAAGCATTGTTGGAAAATTTTGAATCATCAAGAAGTCCTGGTAATGATGCGACTGCTAATTCCATAGAGAACTGGTCAGGAACATTTGGATGGGATTCTCAAGCTGATGATATTAGGCTGAATGTGTTTGGCATTTCTACATATCGTGCCAATCAACGAGAGGTTTGTGCTATTTTTGATTTTCTGTCTGTACCTCTTAGTTAATTTTAACAAAGCTTTATTTTACTATAAAGATTCACTCTGTTAGGGATTGAGTAAATCTTTTATATTCTTTAAGGAAAGCAAATTATATTTCTACTTGGTGTCTCATTGTGCCTGATATGGCATATTCATATTCCCTCTTTTGCTATTTGAGTAAATAGAATTATACTTTTCCTTCTGGGTGGGATCCTTGTTTCCCGGAGTATGAATATTAATCATCTTTTTGTCTAGACAAATCTGAAAGTAGTTAACTTATACATCATAGTAATACTAAACCATAGGAAGACAGAAAAAAACTAGAGATTAAGTTTCTGGTGTTTTTTGTATAGGAGGAAAGGAGAAGGAATAGAGGTCTTACTTTCTTAGGAGATAAGACTACATGTCTATTTCATACTGAGGGACTGTCATAACTTGCCGGAACTTCATAAATAATCATGTTTTATATTTGTGGTTGGTGTAGATTAAATGATACTTCGTCTGAGTTGGATATATGTTTCTGAATGGATTTTCTTATATTTGAGGGTTCATAGTGCACTAGTTCTGGGATGAGTCTCTCTTGCTGATTATGTGTTTCTTAGGTTCCCTCTTCCCTAGCTTATCTCTTTCTAAGTTTGTGTCTTTAAAATAGAGCAAGTATGGAGCTCCCAACCTCTTGTATGTGAAGGGACATCCAACAAAATTGATCTAAGGAAAAAATAATAAATATTCAGCTTTAAGACCATATTCTTGAAAGAGTTGTTTTCTAAGAATTCTCTCTATTTCTTCTCTGGAAACATAAAAGATGATAAAGTGCTGTGTTATTGTTTCCAAATACAGAAACTTATCTCTGGACATATAGTATCTTCCTAGATTTTCAAATCAGCCAATCATATAGTATCTATCAGCTCCCTAATGTTTGAAACAGCTGTGTCCCTCTTGGTGGTGATTAGTCCGATTCTTCTCTTTCTTCTCAGATATGAGAAACTCATGACTGCCTTTAAAGAAATATAAAATGGTCCTTGGAAACCAAATTCTCTGTTTATCCAGTACTCTAATGATGTAAAAACAATCTTCTCTCTGCCCGGAGGCATTTTTGCTATATGCAGATTTTAGACATTAAATTATCTTTATTCTTGTTCTTTATTTTAAATGTTAATGCATTTTCCTGCAAAATATTTTAATAGTGAGGTAGATACAGATGTAGCATTAACTCATGAAGTATGTTTCAACCTGGAAGGAGTAGTTCACTTGGTACCTTCTCTAGAAAGCTTTTGGCGCTATGTACTGTTTCAACTCTATAAAAGTAATACATATATCACCATTCATGCTGAATTATCATTTACTGGTTGAGAGAAGTTGGGCTTGGAGATTATTATATGCTTGGTTCTTTTCCCTATGAATGCATAGATTATCATGTTCCTGATTGTTTGATCATATTGCCCAAAAATATCAAAAAAGCTTTCATTTTCAAAAGGCTAAGTTATGACATTTTAAGAATCCATTTATTGACAAGGCTATTTGTTAGACTAGCCAAGTTTGGCCTTCTTCACAACATATGATAGCATTCATTAAAATACATTTTTTTTAATCTGAAAAAGAATCTCGAACTGCTAAGTTATATTGTGAGTATCTTTCTTGTTCATGGATACTTTTCCAACTATTTAACTTCTGAAGTTTCAAACTAAATCGTCTTATTTTGTTTGCCTTTTATTGAATTTCATCCGAATGAAGTAATCGTCTCATAGTTGGTTTTTGGCAACGTAAGCTTATTATTCATTCTTTCATGTATGCAAAGGAAAAAGGAAAATCTTTCCGGCTGTTTCAATTATTTCTCCAATGGTTTAACATAAGAACTCTTATCAGGGTTATTTTGTTTTTCCTTTTCATAATGTTATTATCAGCATCATCATCTTGTTTTTTATAGTTAATTGGAGAAAATATGAAAACTTATTCGCCTCCTTTCAGACTTGATTTTTTTTATCCTAAAAATGTCTCTGGCTCTCTTACAAGATTAAGTTAATTAACTTTGAGCTACTTATTGGCAGATAATAAATGCTGTAATGAGCGGAAAAGATGTTCTGGTAATTATGGCTGCTGGGGGAGGCAAGAGTCTCTGTTACCAACTTCCTGCTGTTTTAAAAAATGGAGTTGCTCTTGTTGTCAGTCCTTTACTTTCTCTCATTCAGGATCAGGTTATGTTATTTTTTGAGGATGAATATCATTTCCATATGATGTACCTTGTAGCTTTTAGCAAATTATGTAACCCTGTCTGATAGTAATCTACTTCAGGTAATGGGATTGGCTGCTTTAGGCATCCCTGCATTTATGCTGACTTCAACAACCAGTAAGGAAAATGAAAAGTTCATTTATAAAGCCCTGGAAAAGGGTGACGAGGAGCTTAAAATACTCTACGTTACACCAGAAAAGGTTTCAAAGAGCAAACGCTTTATGTCAAAACTTGAGAAGTGTCATAAGGCTGGTCGTTTCTCTCTAATTTCTATTGATGTAAGCATCTGTTTAGTTATCTCATATACAGTCTACTAGCTATTGCAATTGTCTTTCATATTTGCTTCAGCCACCTTTGGTATTGGACAGTTTGAACTCTTCTGGGTTGAGGGTGGGAGGAGTTAAGGTCAAAGTCTTTAATTTAAGCATATTGGACTCGACTCCTAGGGACTGACTGGTCATTGACTGTCTTACAGTGAAGTGTAATTTCTGCGAAGTTTATTGTAGTCTGAACTGTACTGAGGTTTTGTATTTCCAAGAATTTGGAAAGATATTGAGTAAAAAAAATAGACTTTGCAGCACTGTACGGTTGTGTCTAAGAATTTCTGTGTTTTCTTATATTCATCCCTTGAATGGAGTGGCCAGGGGGAACTTTTATGCACCAAGTGACGTAAGAGAAGTAAACCATTTTCATGCTTCAAACAGGAGGAGGAAAGGTGCCTGCTCTCTGGATCTATAAAAAATTTCTTTAAGACAATATTTGTCTTACAATTGTCTCCTTCCTTGATTTTCAGGAGAATTTAGTGTGAAATTAGGGGATTGGTGCATGGAATCTTTTAATATGATGTGAACTTGTCTTTAATAAAAAGAGTCTGAGAGAAAAAGCCTTGTCATCCTCCTCTTGGTGCGTGTTTCATTACAATATTTCATGATAAAACAAGGTCTTATTCAGGAGTAGTTGCAGAGATCTTGATGTATCATTAGATGTAATCAGGTGGACAGGAATATCAAAATCCTTTCTTCTGGATTTGATTGAGTTGTATATGTTTGGGAATGGGCTTTTAGTTGCAGAATTCTGATTGTGGACTCTGGATCCTTGATCAGTTTAACTACTGAAAAACAGCCATTAAACTCAAAATTCTATGTTTGATTGTTGTTTGTCTTACAGGAGGCACATTGTTGTAGTCAATGGGGCCATGATTTTCGTCCAGACTACAAGAATCTTGGTATTCTGAAGACTCAGTTTCCTGATGTTCCTGTGATTGCTTTGACTGTATGTCTCCCAGTGATGAATTTTCCTGCTCTTATATTTAAAAGTTTGCAACATACTTGGATTTATATTTGTAAGAGCTCCATTACTTGTGTGCTTTTCAGGCAACAGCAACAAAGAAAGTGCAGGAAGATCTAATGGAGATGCTACACGTTCGGAAGTGTGTTAAGTTTGTCAGCACTGTGAACAGGCCCAATCTGTTTTATATGGTACGTATTCCTTTTTGCTGGGTACGGTATGTCTGTTATTCATTTTTTTGAAAATAATGTCTGCTTCTGCATTTCTTATATGGAAAACTGTGAACTCACTTTGTAGGTACGAGAAAAATCATCTGTTGGGAAGGTAGTTATTGATGAAATAGCTGAATATATTCAAATGTCTTATCCAAACAATGAGTCTGGGATAGTTTATTGCTTCTCCAGGAAGGAGTGTGAACAGGTTTGTGCTGTATATTTTATTGGATTTGAGTATCATATTTAATTATCATTCATTTCAATATGATGAAAGGACTGTATGCCTAGCATGTATATATTACGTGAATTGTACTATCTTGTTTAATTACCAATTTAAAGACATATTGATACTACTTTTTTGGCTTAGAAACTTACAGGGCGAATCATGTAATTGCTGTGGAAACAAGTAGGATATGTTTCCCTTCCTAAGCAGGGACCGAGCCCCCCCAGAAAATTTTGAAAACTTTAGAATTTTTAGGTATTTTACCTTCAAGCCCTCCCAGTTTTTTTTTTTCAATACAACCCTAAAACTTGCTATTTTATTTATAAATTTGGAATTGTTTGAATAGTTTTGTACTTAGAATGCATCTATAAAATAGACGAAGTTCTAGCAAAATTTTTATTGTTCTTCAGCCCCCCAAATTTTTTGTCCTGGTTCCGTCCCTGTTCCTAAGGGAATAAAGTATATAAGAGCGTTTGAACTCTAATCCAAATACACAGCAAGAACTGGAAAATAAAAAAGAAAAATAGATACTTCCTTTTTGGCCTTTTAGAAGTACAGCTGTTTTATGTGTTCTATCGAAACAGGCAGTAAAGAGCAATTTGAATAGGTATCGATCAAGAGCATAAAACTTTGACTTTGTACGTCTATTGAGTACAAGAACTAAACTTATTGTAGTTACGATTAGGAATCCTTCCGTCCAAAAATGAATGTACATATTTCTTAGTCATCAAAAAATGAATGTCCACCTAAAATGATTTTTTTTTTTCCCTAGAATCCCTTAAGTAACCTCCTTCATTTAAGGGATATAACGAGTTAATGAATTTTGGCCATAAGGTATATCACTATTATAACGAGTTAATATATGACAATTTTGGTTAAGTTTTTCTTGGTTATCTGCTGCTGAAGGGAGGGGCAGTCAGGAAGGGTTGGGAAAGCAAGAGGGGGAGAGTAGAGAGAAGAGAGAGGGGTTAGTGGGCTTAGGGAACTGGATAAACGGAGGAGTGCAATGACAGAGGAGAGAGGAGGGCTTTCACGACTGTTAACGAAATGGATTTTGGCCAAGAGTAGGCATTTCTGGGGGATAAGGCAAGAGAGTGTAGTGATTGTGAAGAGGAGCACTGGCAGCAACAGAAGAAGCTGGGGAGGGGTTTGAAATGGATATATAGAGAGAGAAGAAATCAACAAGAAAGAGAAGGTACTTGTGTCATTAGAAGATTCAGAAACCTGACATAGAGGGATGGGACTGAGGTGTAGGTGTGAGGAGAGAAGATGAGCAAAATATGGGACAAGCAGCACTAGCTGATGCATGGATCTGCAATGGCTGGGACAAGGGAAACATTGTTCAGAGAGGGAGGGAGTCATTCTTGGAATTTAAATCCCAATTTTTGTATGGATATGTGATGCAGAAGAAGCTGCTAGGTCACAAACTACACCAGAAGCTACTCAGGTTTAGATTTGCAAACTGGGATAAAAAACAAGAGTTGCTGGAAAATCAGTCTAATAGTGGAAAAGAAAGAACCTGCTTGGATTTTATTGCGAAAGCTACGCTATAAATAATAGGCAAAATCACAGTAATATTAAGATGAAGAAAACAAGGGAGAGAATTCTTAGCCTCACAAGAGGGAGGAATAAACCCTAGGAGTCACAACCGCGATTTTAAGGCATCACACCTTTAACTTGACTTGTCATTTACACAGAGCTAAGATTCTTTATCATTCTATCAAAGTAATGCAGACATTATCAAATAGAGAACTCTGTTTTTAGATTAAAAAACTACTCCTAAATTGACCAGGACTAGAATCTTTTAAAGACCCTAAGTAACCAGGATAACGAGGATTTCTAATCCAGTTCATTTTGGGAATTGGATTTGGAAACTTCAGACCCTCAAAACCTACTGAATAAATTACTAAACTTTCTAGCCAAAGACGCTTGTAAAATGGGACAAATTTAATGAATACCCCTAGATTAGGACTTCTACAACGTTTCTATAGATCCATATGGCTGCCCATAGACCACCAAAGGGTGCCAGATTAAGATTTTGGCTTTATGGGCTTTAGAGGCATCTTTCCTTGCCTTTTATAGACATTAATTTGATTTCAGCCATTTTTCTCTATCGGTATTCGTGATGCTAACTTCTTTGGAGAGTTTAGATGTAAACTTGTCATATCATTACTATCTTTATGCTTTATGAATTCTTTTCTTCCAAGAACTGTAGGTTGCAAGTGAATTGCGGGAGAGAGGGATCTCAGCTGATTATTATCATGCTGATATGGATGTAAATGCTAGGGAGAAAGTTCATTTACGGTATATTCCCTGTATTTTTATTAAGCCATTGAGGCAAACTATTCTTATGTATCTAGCTACTGAAATTCAGGAATTGAAAAGTTATTTGCAAATAGGTCATTCAGAAATAATTTTAATGCATTTTGCTGATACTACCATCAGTATTGTCAACTGACAGAACCTATTTTTTTAAGTGTTTCAGTTTTCAGTTAAGACTTGATGATTAAATAAGTTATAATGTGCTAAAATTTAAAAATAATATGTGTATTAGAGAATGATAAAGGTGAATTAAACACACTTAATAGCAACATCATTAGGAGCCTAATGCTTATAAAGACTCTGCTGCAATTTGTGAGATATTTGAACACAGAACTTTCAATATTATTCCATCATAGACAAGCTGGTTGTTGTTACTTTAGCACCTTATGCAAAGAGATGTTAGACAAATGGTAATTTCTATATCACACTATACCATGTCCCGCAATTTGTTGGATTTAACACTTTCACTAGTAACAACTCTTAAGGCATGCACACTTGAACGGTTTTACCAAATCTGGACAGAGTTTCTTTGTCTTTGATTATGTGTTGAAGCATCAGCTATCAAAAAGATGTTAAGAGTTAATTTAAGCATTTAACATATCGTAAACGTTTAAGATTTTCACTGAATATCTCATTGAAGTGTTTAAATGTATATTATTTTCTGTAGCAGCTGAGGTTTCAGGAGATGTGTTAATTGTTCATGGTATTGTATCTGGACGTCCTATGTTAAACCGTTGTTGCCACCATTAAAATTCACATACTGAATGTTGGACCTATTAAAACTTGTCCAGGTTATGTGTGGGAGAACATCAAAGTGATTAAATGAAAAAAAAAGAATTCCTGTTTAGCTACTTAAGCTAAACAGTATGTTCATGTGTGAAAGGCTTATCTGCTGCAATAGAATATTCATGGTTACTGAGTGATTCTTTACATCACTGTTCCTTTTAGCTTTGGCAAGATACAACTAATAAGCGTTTGGATAGCCTGTTTGGCTGTTGAAACTGACATTGGGAAAGGAATCCTTCCATATATGCGACTGCTGGATGTCATATGTAATGCTTATCAATTGTAGACTTTACACTATGTTGCTATACTGAGATCGTACTTGAAGCAACCAGAATGCTTAGACCAGTTTTCTTGTGGAACTCCTTTGGTTAAGATATCTAGTCAATCTTTCATGTCAGGCATCATTGCCTGGACCTCCTTGGTTCTTGCTACTGAAATTTTCTCTGCTGGTTCTTTGTCTACACAATGATAGGTGCCAATTCGCTTTCAATATTTGATAAACAACGTTCTGAAAATTTTGTTTACTATACTTATATCAGAAAACAGTAGAGTACTGCTATTTAGAATACTATGTTGTCGCAGATGCATAATATCTCTAGTTCATGTTCTTAATTTGAAATTGTATGACCTTCATAATCATTTGGCAATACTATCTGATTCTCTGATATCATAGTTGTTTTCTTCATAATGTGGTGCTATTCTGATACGATGCACATATAGCTTGTACCGCATTGCCTACCTTATTATCATTTCCATTTCTTTCACAATGACCTAGAAAGATTATGCATGTTCCCTTCTGCCATTTAATATACCAGCCACCATTTTTTCTTCCATAATGGGAGTTCTCTTTAGAAGTTGTTCATTTAAGTTATTGAAATGATTTATTCATTTTCTGGATTGTTCTTGTTGCAGTTTAGACTACCAGTAACAAAATGTCTATCAAATCCTTGTTTCCTTAAATAAAACAAATTGCTTTTGTTTTCTTAGACTTTTGATGTCATAGGTGGAGCAGTGGGAAACTGCAAGTTATTGTTGGAACGGTGAGTTTGGCCAATTGTCACTACTTATTCTTATAGTATATACTAAATAAATGAAATTTATATCATGCAAGCAAATTAATATCAATTCATGACAACAGATCTTTACTTTTCTTACAGGTGGCATTTGGAATGGGGATTAACAAACCAGATGGTCAGTTTTGCTGCTTTGCTGATCTTTTCTGTATCCAAGTCATGCTTTTTATTTTGCATGTTTTGGTGTGCAGTAATGACTCGAGTAAACAAAGTAGACATGAAAACTGCATGATAGCATTCCTTATGGAAACAAAATTGTGGAAATACTGAACTCTAAACTCATATCAATTATCTAACATGTAGATAGTAATATATTAGATTTGATATATTCTCATGACCAACAATCAATTTTTTAATCACATAGGAATTTTGACAATCAAGGAAGAAATATTGCCTTGGTCTACAATCTAAAAGCAATAGGTATATCAAAAATTGGGAGAGGCCATATTTCCCTGTTATCCTATTAAAAGATTTCTAGGAACTGGATTATACTTTTAACTGTTAAATGCTGAATCTAGCCGAATATCATCTGGAGATGAGCTGTAGTACTCAATCTAGGCCTTCCCTCTTATTTATTAACTTTTGAGAACCTCCAGTTGCCAAATATGAAAAGATGTAGAGAAAATGGCAATGGTTAACTATGTAAAAATACTAAAAGCATGAAGTGAATGTAGTTAATTTGATGTTTAAGTTGTTTCATCATGATATCACATCTTTTTTTCTGGATGTCATTGATAAGTATGAAGGTTCGTTTCTTTGCTTTCAATAATCTGTTGATATTTCCTTTATTTTCTACAATGGAGATAATTTAAGAACTTTAATATTGTGATACTAAATTATAGCTCATGGAAAATTTTTAGTCTCATTTATGACTTTTGGAAGTTTTTAGAAAGCTTTGTTACTTTTTATCATGAAAATAAAAGATTTCCATGCAAACTTTTCATAGGCTATAATTATTTTTGCTCAGTGAATTTTGTTTTGCAGTTCATTAGATATTGCTTTGTTTTGTTTATGGAAAGCATCTCTACATTCTTTATGCTAATTATATGGTGTCCTCAAACCAACTTGTGCTGTTTCAGTTTTTAAGCACTAGCATATTCATCATCTGATAGAATTATAGATATCGGAGTATGCTGCAACTCAGCTACTATTAAGCTGAGTTTTATCGATTTAAATTAAAACGGTGCCTGCAGAACGGTAATTGTACTTTGGTAATATCTAGCACAGCAAGTAGTAGAAATTCTGTTATTTGCAAATTTAGATGATCAAATTCTGATGTTATGCTTAAAACAAAAAAGGTAAAGAAAAGAAAAATTTAGGGATCAGTCTACTTTTTATTTTTTTATTTCTTTATTATTTTTATCAAATGGTGATCAGTCTACTTACTAGCCATGATTTGTGAACAAAGCTCTCCATTACGGTGGTGGGTATTACTTCATAATTTGGAGAAACCAATTGTTTATTAATTACTCAATGTAGAATGTAAAACTAGGGAGAGAAAGAGAATCCTTGATAATGCCTCTCATCCCTTTTGTGTTTATACTGAACTACTTATTTACAGTCAATTCCTACAATCATAGGAATTCCACTAGTTACTAAATCCGCCTAATTAAGCGATAAATAATCTAAACTGTATTACTCATAAACAATCAACATTTAACAGTATGAGAGTTCATATAGATCAGTTTAATAAAAATGATGGTTACTTGACGATAATCAAATCTTGATTGCAAGAGAAACGCCAATCTGCCTCGGAGTTTAGAATAAATTATGATTCAAAAGTAAGCCTAGTTACTTTATAATAATTAGTGATGTTTGCTTGTAGTCAGGTTTGTCATTCATCACAGTTTAAGCAAATCAATGGAGACGTACTACCAGGTATTGCTCCTTATACATCTCTTTGGGACTGGATTTCCTTTCTTTTATAACTAAAAATCAATTCATTCTATTCTAGGAAAGTGGACGAGCCGGAAGAGATGGACTTCCCTCAGAATGCGTGCTTTACTTTAGGCCTGCTGATGTTCCCAGGCAGGTAAAAATATGCCTCATATCAATACATTTTAATGTCTGTATAAAGCTTTTAACAGATCTTCATGCTTTTTTTTCTGGCAGAGCTCTATGGTCTTCTATGAGAACTCTGGATTGCAAAATCTCTATGATATTGTGCGGTATTGTCAGGTGTGGTGATTGTGTTTGTAATAACCCTGAGTTTGACTTTTTTAGTGTTTCTTGACCGGAAAAATGCTTCACATAGTTTTTTACGCCTTTCCAATAAAATCATCTAGATCTGTCATTAGATTGGTCTTCAATGTCTCTTTTAGGTTCCATCTATTCATTCTATCTTGATCTTTTTGATGTTTGTCATGCTTGAGAAGCCTCGGAGAGCTTATTTTTCTTCATAGAGCAGTCTTGGATCTTATAACATCTTCTGGATTTTAGTCTGCACTTGGAGGACGTGCCATTTCAGCTTCTTGTTTCACATGATACACTCCAAGGGAGTACTGAAGTCCTTAAGCACTAATATTGCCTTTGAATAGGGCAACCAAAAGAAAGCAATGATAATACATGAATTTAGTGCTGGCAAAATACCAAAAATTGTAAGTCAAAAAGTTTGAAACTTGACAACAGATCGTGATTAATCTGCATCTGCTTAGGAAAATCTTCTCATAGCCAAGATCTATTGAAAAACAGCAAGATTGTGCTCTTCAAGCACAAAGCTAGTATCTTTTGCCAGTGCAAACCTACTAGTGCAGCCAGATTGCTTTAAGTTCTTCTCATATCAGCTTTTGTTAAAGTAATTCCTTTTCTACAGAGATATATTCTGCTACTGGCTCTGAGAACTGAAAGTATTTTGATACTTCATGAGCTGGTAATAATCTGCATTGAGAAATGTTCTTACAAGAATTCTCTTTTAATTCAGCACCGAAGAGAATGCCGTCGGGGTGCTTTCTTTCGACATTTTGCTGAGCCGCTAAAGCACTGTAATGGTGTGACTTAAATCTTTTATATAAATAGTTGACGTCTCTAGATTTCTTTTCCAACTTTTTCCCTAGTTAAACTTTAATTTTCTTGTTCAGGGATGTGTGACAATTGTGCCTTCTCAAGTGAGGTCAAGGAATTGGATGTCTCTGGTATAATTGTCTATAATTAATAGAAGCAATTGTTTGAGTAGTATAGCTATTTCAAGATATTAAGAAACAAACCCACTTATTTGTTCAAATTTCTGCTTCTAGCATAAGAATGACAAAGAAAGAACTGCTTCGACCTTTCTCATGAATTCTATATTGTAGTTTATGCATGGTATTGATATGTGGAGGTGCTTTGCAGGAACTGCGAAATTGATACTATCTTTATTGCAAGAAACACAAGAGAATGATCAGAGGTTAACAATGTTGCAATTGGTGGATAAACTGAAGGTGAAGCACAAGGCTGTAGGTCTGTTCTGCAGCATGTATCTGTTAAAGTGTTAAATTAATGTTCCAGGATCGACTCATTCTTGTACACATGTGGATATAGCAAGACATATGTAGTCTTTTGGAAGTTAGGTATCATGTAGCCGGAAGCAATCCATCTTAAGTTTTTCTTTCTTAAAAGTGTTGATCACTTGAGATGCCTTTTTTTTATTTTAAATTTTTTTTGGCTTTCTTTTTTTTGGCTTTTTGTCTGTTCATGTTAGTTTTTCTGGGGCTTCTGTAATGATTTTAGGTGGCAATCTAGGTTTCAACCTCCTAGAATGATAAATTTTCTGGCTCAAACTTTCTCCTTTTTTACTTTCTCTACCCAGATTACGTCTTATATGAAAGTATTAGATGCCATGTTCTTAAAATGTGGTAATTTACTGAAAATGTTATGCATTAGAATACTATTATTATTTCATGAGATTGTGTTAAAGCTTGGTTTACAGTATGTGGTGTAAGGTTGACATTGTAAAAATATAATAAAATATAATAAAATATAATCACATCTACCCTTAACATAGACCAAGGTGGAAATCTGTAATACCTTAACATAGACGAAGGTGAACATCTGTAATATATTATTTATCAGGAGCATATTGATCTAAATCACTACATGGGAAGTGATATGACAATCACATATGAATTTGTTGAAATTCTATAATGTCAGGTCTTTTGTATTAGCATGTTTTGCATCAGGAGACTGTTTCAGTTGTGAGTACCTATACAATGTTTTGTTTTCTTAACACTTTAGCTATTATCTATTTCTTGTTCTCTCTGATTATGTTTGGAAAGCTAGGACTTAGAAATGGATATAAAGTTTGTTATTTTTCCATCTATGGCATATGGACATGGTCTAGGCTAGTGAAACCCCCAAATTTTGTTTAGCTTAATTGCTTTCTATTTTACATCTTCTTTTGTATTATAAGATTATCTTATTTACATTTTTACACCAAACAGTTAGGAATATAATGTGCATCAATCCAGTACGGAAAACTAATATTTCATGATTTCTTGTAGGTCCTGAACTAAAAAGAGAAGAATTAGAACAACTTGTCATTAAGCTCATATTGGATCGTGTGCTGGTAAGGAGCCTCGTGCTTTTCTTCTTCGAGATTCTCCTAATTTCTCAGTTCTTAGATGTTGAATTTACTTGTAGGTTGCTTCTTGTATAAAAATGTTGACATGAACTTGGAATTTTCCAGTAATAGGCTGGGCGAGGTGAACGTAAAAATTTCTCAGAGTTGTAGTTGGTCATCAACACTCATTCTATGTTCATAGATTTAGTTTCTTCAATAGTTATTAACAACTATTTACCAAAAAAAATAAGTTATTAACAACTCAGTTCTTTTTAGTTCTGGTAACAAAGCCTTTGAATTGTTTGTTCAAAAATGTTTCTCCCTTACTAGTCCCAATAAATTCTTCCACAAATATCAGAAAGGTTTGCTGTTAAAGTTATTTTGTTTAAGTTAACCAATCTGATCTTAGAAAGTGAAGCTTTTATACAAAGAGTTAGAAAGTAGTTTATAGTTGACCTCTATTACTATTCTTTGTGATGATTTATAATTTAATACTTCATCCTAATATAGGAGTCCTATATTTCTTAATGAAACCTTTTTCTTTTTCATCTCATAAGTTCTTTTTAAATCTTTTTAAGTTCTCAAGGTTAATTTCTGGGTAGTAGACTAATAGTGCCATATCTCTAGTTCTAAGGTTTTTCAAATAAATAGTTCTTAAAACAAGTAAATTACTGTAATGATGCACATCTAGTAAACCAAAAAATATTGATCCATTATTGAAATTGGAACAAAAGGAGTAATTAATCTTCCTTTCTTGTTTTTCCATGTACGTCTAGCGTTCTCCGAGTCATGTTTACTTCCCATCCCAACCTCTCTTCATCCTGACTTTCCTAGACCCTGTCTGTACTCATCCCCAACTCTGCTTTTGCAGAAAGAAGAATTCCAGCATACTGCTTATGCTACAAATGCATATGTGGCATTAGGACCTCTTTGGAAGCATATTTTACTAGGTAAGAAGCTTCTGTATGAAAATATTCTCAGATGGGTGCTTTCGTTCTCATTTCTATGATTGTTATTGCTACCACAGAGGCTTGGGTTATATTTCGGAAGGAGTACTACAGAATAGTTATGTGATTATGTTTAAATTTTTGTTTCTCCGAATAATTATTATTTTAAAGCATTTTACTTGCGATGATTATACCAGAGGTTAGCTGAAAATTGCATGAACCAAACAGGATAGCCAAAGAATACTAAACTGAGTTTTGAACTATGTTTGATAGCCAAAGAATACTAAACGAAGTTTTGAACTATGTTTTTGTGCTTTTCCATTGTTCGGGTGAAAAGTCTATGCTACTTGTTTTCATAATAATAGATTACGCTCTCAGGGCCATGCCAAGACAGCATAGTATGTAAAATTGGAGGTAAAGTTTGAGAATTTTTGACATGAGAGTGAAACCATGGGGTTGTATTGCATCTTAAAACTGTAAAACATCATCTCTTCTTTATTTTGTGTGTTATGATTTACTTTTTCTTATTGTACTTAAAATTCAGGGAAGAAGATTATCAAGCTTGATGTTTCTGGTGGACAGAAGCGTGGTTCCAATATTATGAAACAATTGAAACACAACAAATTATGTGGTTTGGAAGTGAAGCTTGATGAGCTCCGAAAGGAAATTGCCACCAGTGATGGAGGAATATTCCCTCATTCTGTACTATCCACTCAACAAATCAACATGTTAAATGCCCAGAGACCAAAATCCACTGAACAGGTACTCCTTTATCAACAGTCCAAGCTTTATGTTAAATGATAATCAGTTCTAATTTTGGGCGCGAAGCAGTGTTGTTCTTTGTAATTGAGAAATTCTCAAATCAGCAATTTACCAACAAAAGATCCTTACCAGCATGTCCACTCCACTTCCTGATATGAAAGCTGATTTTAACAGTGTGCTTACTAACAGATTCTCATGGATTTTTGTTATCTCATGTCATTTACTTCCTCCTTTTCATTTATCTGTCGATTGGACGTATTTTTTTCATTTTAAAATGTCACTTTAGCAAATCTAAAGAGTATTAAATGATACTTTTCCATATATATATATATATATATCCCTATCTTTGTTAGAATCAAACAATCATCTTGGAACTTTCATTAATTTCCTTTTGAATCTAGAGAATTCAATCATTTCTTTAATTCTCATGCACTGTCCTAAGACAGATAATATGAAACTGAGGTAGTATCTCTTAGACATCATCATTATTGCAGAAACTCACAAGATCCCTTGATTGATTCAGCTGTTGTTATTCTTGTTTGGGTAATTATATTTGCAGTTGGAGAAGATAATTGGAAAGCTGAAGACCGAAAAATACGGATCTAAAATTCTTGAAGAAATTGAAAAGTATGAAGAGAAGAACCAAGCAGCAGGTATTTCGAAGGAGAAGCAAGATAGTATAAGTAGTAGAGCTTCAAAGAAATTAAAAACTGAAAAGTCTCTTGTTTTCATAGAGAGTAGTGGGGATGAATCATTGTAGTTTCTGTTTGTAGGAGAGGCTGATTGATTTTCTCTTACAAACAAAGATCAATCTTCTCTCATGATTATGATACATACAAATGCTGTTGTGAACCTGAATTTTTAGCATTTTCTGAATCGGCAATTTTGCCTATGATTTCTTCCATGGTGTGTGTATGCCTATGCTTTTGTGATTTCTGTAAAATTTTGTCATCTCACACTCAGTTATCCAAAAATAAGAAGGGACGCAATTACCACTGTCAAACGAGCAGGCCTGCTCCTTAAGGTTCTAAGTTTTTCTATAGCGATGACCAGTGGGTCGGGCTGACCGCGACAGCCCGACCCGAACCTGCAACGGCACGGATTCTGTCTGGTTCGACCAAGTTTGCGAGGCGGTGGTTTAATGAGGCAGGTTGAGTCGGGTTTAATTTCCTTGATTTGCAATCCAGTTCACAATAAAACCAATCCAACCTAGTTAAAGAAGAAAAATCGATCGGATCGGCCTAGCTCGCTAACTGATTCGACCCAGCTCACGAGCTGAATGAATGGCTCATTTGGACTGCTCAATTTCTAAATTCTAACCATTGATGGGCTGTTGCACACGGTCCCAATTTCCCAAAATTGTTGCCATTAGTTACTGATGGTTGCTCAATTTTGACCGTTGTTTTGTTGGTAGCTTTTTACTTTTTTTCTAATTTTTTAATCTCAACCTCAATTTTTTATTTCTCCTATAAATAAACCCTAATTTAATCCGTTCTTCACACCAACAATCATCAATTCTAATATTTTATATTCTCTTAAACTCTCATAACTCTCTCTACTCTCAACACAATTGCAATTATTTAATTTTTTGATAATATTTTTAAAGAATTGTTTCAATTTAGGTTTTGGAGAAAGGAATCAAAGAATGGAAGAAATGTTGGGCAAAAATTCAAAATTTTCAATTCTTCTACGAACTTATGCTTCAAATTAGTTTGCTTTTCTCAACTTTTCCATTTACTTTATTTACTATAATTTATTTTTTTAATATTTATTTGTTTAATTCATTATTATAATCTCTTCGTTTGATTTTTAATACTTATTTGTTTACTTAATTATTATTATTATGGATTTTTCAAAATCAAGAATTGCATCATCTCACACAATAGGTAATTAAGCTAGATGTAATTTTTATTATGCTATCAATAAAATCGGTAAGAGTTCATGCCAAACTCCCACCACTTCAAGGTGACTTTTTTAAATCTTTTTTTCATGAACTTTTAAGTTTTCTAAACTTAATTGAAAAAAAATTTAAGGGTTCTAAACTTAACCAAAAAAAATTAAAGTTTCTAAACTTAATAAAAAAACTTTAAGTTTCTACACTTAAGTATTTAATAAAAAACTTTAAGTTTCTACACTTAATTACTTAATGTTCAAAAAAATAAAGAATTCAGCCTACCTATTCTAGCCGGTCCAACTCACCTGGTCTAGTCCAGATAAGTGGACTGTGCCGACCTAATATTTTCCAGCCACAATCCAGCCCAGATCGCCTTACTGGTCCGGCAACTTGTGACAAATTTAGTGGACCGGCCCAGCTCGACCACATTCACTGGGTTGGTCCACTGGCCAAGCCTATTTATCTATCAAAAACTTAGAAGCTTTAGGGAGATTATTTGTCCACGTTTTGTAAGTTATGATGTGTTGTAAAATATCTCTCAAAGTTTGATGTAAAATCAAGTTAGTTTCTACTCTAACTGGAAAATCCTATAATGAATTTAGTTCATATCACTACTCATGAACCATGCGGTACGTATTGGGTGAGATTGGAATAGCATCTTAAATTTTAATTTTGAGACTTACATAATAGAATTTTTTTAAATAATTTATAGTTTTAGTTTATTAAAAAATATTTTTTTAAGTTTGAAATAATATTATTTACAAACTTATTTAATTAATAAGAATTATAAAAATAGCTTCTTCTTTTTTTGCTGGGAAATAAAAATAGCTTTTTTGAAAGAAGGAATGAAAATTTAAGATCTCGGCCATTACTTTTGTCTTGAAGTCAATAAACATAACTCGAAAATTTATATATATAACGTGAAAAAATTTATTTTTTGACCAACATCTCTCTTGCCCAATTATCTCTAATCAACACTCAAATATTTCATATTCAATACAAATTCACCATAAATATGGATAATTTTGAATATTTTTTTTCAAGAAAATATTGATTTTAAAGTAAAAAAAAACCAAAAAATATATATTTTTTTCAACTTTGTTGAGTTTCTCCCACATGTAAAAACTTAACAAAGTAAAAAAAAAAGTAATTTTTAAAATTTTTTTACTTTAAAATCGATATCTTTTTTTTAAAAAATATTCAAAATTATCTTTATATGTTGAATTTGAGTTGAATGTGAAAGATTTGAATTTTAAGTTAAAAAGAAATTTTGGTCTGAAAGAACTTTTTCGCACTATATATATTTCCGAGTTATATTTGTTAATTCCTGTTTTGTCCTATCAATTCAACGGCAGTAATTGAGTCCAGTGGCGAAATTCGAAAAACCCATGTGCCCAATGCGTCCTTGTAGAAGAACCAAAAAAAACAATCAGAGCAAAGCCTAACCAAACCGTCCAAGCTGGCCGCAACACGACAAGATAATAAGTAGATGAAATTCGTTCAGAATTGGCTGAGTTGGGTTGGTGAACTGAAGGTAGTTGATAAAGCCGCGAACATATAAATCAATCTCAGTCTTCGAGCCACACCCTCACTCTTCCTTCTTCTCTGCAAATCCTTCTGGCCGTAGCCGGAGGCGCCACCGCCTTCAACCGCCGTCAACCACCTCCACAACCGCATTCAATTTTCCTTTCATTGAGCCGAAATGAAGGTGATAGAGAAGATTAACGATGCCATTACCGCTGACAAGGTTGTATTCTCGTTCGAGTTCTTTCCACCCAAGACTGAGGACGGAGTGGAGAATTTGTTCGAGAGAATGGACCGTATGGTAGCTCACAATCCTTCCTTCTGTGATATTACTTGGGGAGCTGGAGGATCCACTGCGGATCTGACTTTGGAGATCGCTAACCGAATGCAGAACATGATTTCTGTGGAGACTATGATGCATCTCACTTGCACAAATATGCCTGTGGAGAAGATCGACCACGCTCTCGATACCATTAAATGCAATGGCCTACAGAACGTGCTCGCTCTCCGAGGTGATCCTCCTCATGGTCAGGACAAGTTTGTTCAGGTGGAAGGTGGCTTCGCTTGTGCTCTCGACTTGGTTAGTAGCTCTTTGCTTTGCTTAATTCGTCTGTTTCATCCTTTACATTATTCATTGTTCATTGTCCATTTCCTTCTTTTGTCTGATCTGAAAATTCTGATGAGGATTATTGCTTTAATTTTACTTGTTTAACTATAGGTGAGGCATATTAGGAAGAAGTACGGGGATTATTTTGGGATCACTGTTGCTGGCTATCCAGGTCTTGCTCAGTAACCGTGAAATCTTTTGTTTATTACATTCTTCATTTAATAGTTATTATATTAGAGAAAAGAAGACTATGTCAATAACGTTCATCAGCTATTTGATTTCATGTTATCCTTTTCCTCCTCTTCAGAGGCTCATCCTGATGTTATACCTAACAATGGAGTTGCTCCGCTCGATGCTTACCAGAGGGACCTTGCTTACCTTAAGCAAAAGGTGGGTTTTTTCTTTTGTTCAACTCTTTTCTTTTGCTTTCATGCAGGATAAAGCTGGCTTTTGTTGGTTGGTTTTAATCATTTTGCAGTTTTTATGTGAAATTTGTACAATGAGTTAATGCTTAAGAGTTTTATGCTAATTTTGTTGTTTTTTTTATTATATAAAAAAAAACAATCATTTTGCAGGTTGATGCTGGTGCAGATCTTATTGTTACCCAGCTCTTCTATGATACAGATATCTTCCTCAAGTTTGTCAATGATTGTCGTCAAATCGGAATAAATTGTCCAATAGTTCCTGGAATTATGCCTATCAACAATTACAAAGGTTTCTTGCGCATGACTGGATTCTGCAAAACTAAGGTATTGGATGCACTTGTTTGTACGATGCTTCATTACCTCCTTCTGATTTTGTTACTCAAAGTTAGGCCTGGAACTTCTATAAACCATTCAATCCATTTGAATGCTTGATCCATGATCAAAGGGGATAGGTATGTTTGAAATGATGAAACTAAATGTAAAGTTCTTTTTTCTGCATATCCAACTACACCAATTATTTGGATGATCTGGCAAGTTAAATGTGGTGACATATATCAATGACATAAGCAGTTTTGTTTTCTCATGTAATGTCCTGATATTTGTTTATCTGTACTTTCTTTGCTTGTTAATTGTGGTGCTTATTTTTAATTTTTAAGTTCATATCCATGCACCTATAATAACAGTGATGATTAAATTTGAAACTGATTTTTACTCTGCAGAGTCAGTACAAGTGATTTATTTCAGATCTTTTGGTATTATATTTCACTTTGTGTATATTAAGAGAACATTTTGAATCACTTCTCAGTTTATCTGAATTAAATTATTGCAGATTCCAGCAGAGATCATGGCTGCTTTGGAGCCTATCAAGGATAACGAAGAAGCTGTAAGGAACTATGGCATTCACCTGGGGACAGAAATGTGCAAAAAGATAATGGCAAGTGGAATCAAGACAGTACATCTCTATACTTTAAACATGGAGAAGTCTGCCTTGGCAATTTTGATGGTTGGTTTGCGTATTCCATCATGCGATGTAAAATCAATATTATCATACTGTTGTGATTTGAGGGATTAATGTAAACTTTATTATGCAGAATCTTGGACTACTAGAGGAGTCTAAGGTTTCAAGGCCATTCCCTTGGAGGCGTCCTACAAATGTCAATCGTAACAAAGAAGGTGTCCGCCCAATTTTCTGGTATGAACTACAGATGGCATATAATTATTACTGTAGCTGATCTCTTTTTCGGTTACTCCATTCAGACAAATCTGTGAAACTTAGACATTTCCATTTGTTGCTTATACTTAACATAGGGCCAATCGTCCAAAGAGCTACATCTCTAGGACCCTAGGCTGGGAGCAATATCCACATGGCCGATGGGGTGATTCACGATCTGCTCAATATGGAGCACTCAGTGACTATCAAGTATGTACAGGATACTCTGTAGACTTCTTATTCTTTATCTCTTTTTAGCATGCTTGTTAATTTTTTCTGAATTTATATATCTTGGTATTGTTACATATCTCTCTCTGTTATTAACTAATTGTTGTGTAGGATTTTAGTTAATTCACCACTTTACAGATTTGTTGGTTGTTCCTTGTTGTCACTTTCCTTTTAATATGAGTATTACTTTTCCTCCTTTTTGAAAATTCTGCTATGAGAGCAAATTGATTGATGTTTATTCTTTTAAGAATTATACTGAACCCTGAATTCAATGACTAATCATTTTGTCACATTGATTAATTCCTAAAATAAAGCATTTTATTAAAATTTGTGCAAGACAATTATCTTTAGTTGCAATCGGTCAGTAACACCAGCATATTTCGTGATGAAATAAAATTCAGTCGTCAGTCTTTTCAATTAAGATTTTGTCCGTGCATATTCTTTTATATATATATATATATATTATATGTGCCTATCTTATCTATAGTTGTGTAAACTGGTAAAGATAATTAGAAATGTTAGAAATTCGTCAAGGGTAAAAGCAGTGTTCATTTTAATTGTACATTTCTCAGTGTAGACATAGCCAAATGGCTATGAATTAAGATGGGTTGGTGTGGCTTCATATATATTCTCAGTTTGCATACAAGTCTGACAGAACTCTTGAGCTCCTGCATCCTTTTCTTGAATGGCCTCCTATAAACTACGAAGAATTTGTTCTTTGCATGCCGAATGGATGAATCTTTGTTAGAAATATGAACAGCAAGAAACGTTTATGAATAAAACATTTTCTAATCTTCTTCTCAATGCTTCTTATGAAGTATGAACCATTTGTTTTCTGCCAAAGAACAGTCATTAATCCTGTATCAAACGTGTCAAACTGATAATTCATACCCTTAAATGCAACCTGATCAAACCAACTTGCTTTTGTGCACATATCTATTGCTTTTTATGTCCCTCATATAGCCTTTTTAATCTCTTTACAACAGTTCATGAGGCCACGTTCACGTGATAAGAGACTTCATGAGGAATGGGTTGTCCCACTGAAAAATTATGATGACATTTATGAGGTACGGTTTCTCATTTACTCTATAAGTTCTTTTGAAAAGTACTCCCTTAGTCAGAAATGTAAATCCTTTTAGACTTACACACAAGATATTATGGGTATTAAAACAAGGCGACTTCTAAAGTAATGTACTTTTTATACCCTCAATAATTAAGAAGAGACATAACAGGAGACAGAAATAAATGAATTAAAGAGATGGGTAAAGTTGGAAAATATATAATAAATGCTCATTGAAATGTGTAAAAGAAACTTATATTTTGATCATCCACATTCCCTCTCAAAGGACTTAATTTCGATCGGAGGTAGTAATATTCTCTCAGACGAACCTGATAGAAGGATTTTTTATATTTCAGAAATTTAGGCAGTATTGTCTTGGAAATTTGAGAAGCTGTCCTTGGACTGATCTAGATGGGCTTCAACCAGAGACAAAGATCATTAATGAACATCTTGGTAATGTTAATCTGAAAGGGTTCCTCACTATCAACAGCCAACCAGCAGTTAATGGAGCAAAGTCTGATTCCCCATCTGTTGGTGAGTAGAGTATTTCTTACCCACCTGAGAATATTGTCTTCATTTGGAAACGCAACCCCCCATTCAGTTCTCATTGCAGTATTGTATTATCTAGGTTGATGTGTAGAGTTCTGAAAAACTTGAGTTTAACTTGGTTCCACACCAACCCCCCTCCCCCCCTCCCTCTTTGATTGCAAAGAATTATAGATATGGCAATCAAACTTTACAGTCTTACCATGAAGTGAGATCTATATTTGAATTGGAGTTGACTTGCATTTGTTTGCAGGATGGGGTGGCCCAGGCGGATATGTTTACCAGAAGGCATACCTTGAATTTTTCTGCTCCAGAGAGAAGTTGAATGCCGTTGTTGAGAAAGCCAAAAGTTATCCATCTCTTACCTACTTGGCAGTAAACAAAGAGGGAGATTGGATTTCAAACGTAACCTCAACTGATGTAAATGCAGTTACTTGGGGAGTGTTCCCAGCAAAGGAGATTATCCAACCAACAGTTGTTGATCCTGCCAGTTTTGCAGTATGGAAGGATGAAGCTTTTGAAATTTGGTCAAGAGGATGGGCTCAATTATACCCAGAAGCCGATCCATCCAGAAAATTACTCCAAGAGGTAATTAGTCTTCTCATTCGCGGCTGAAATACACTGTTTATGCTAAAAGGCAAATACTTCTATAACACGTCTTCCTGATATGTTGTCTTTAACTTGCTTACAGGTGCAAAACAGTTACTATTTGGTGAGCTTAGTCGATAATGACTATGTCAATGGTGATATCTTTGCTGCCTTTAAAGACATTTGAATCCAGAAATGCTAGTAAAGATGCCCTTAGCCAAGTCCCATGATCCAATTCAATAAGTGGCCTTTCTTCTTTGGCTTAGGTAAAATTGTTGTTATTCATCATATTTCCTAATATCTAGACTAGGCTTTTTAATTATTTTACAATTACGATAATGATTTAATTGATTGGGATTTTGGCATTCTTGGTATCAAAAAGGCGAAATTTCTCACCCACAGGGCCTCTACTAGATTGCCCGATGTCTAGGGAGAGATATAAATCATGGTGACTTAACAGCTTTGCAGACTGCGCACAAGGAACTAATATCACATTGGAGAGGTTGAAATTCCTATAATGTCGACACCAAAATTTGAACCCTGATCTTTATTACCACTCTGCAATCTCAGAATCAACGAGCTATGCCCATACAGGATTTTGGCATTCTTTCTCAGATGAGTAGTTTGTATTTGTTTTGAAGCTACTATATTCCTTATATTTCATGGCTGGTTCTCTCTCCGATCCTCTTTCTTATGCGGGTGGATTTTTTTTGCCCCTACTATCTTTTCTTTAAATTTGCTTTGGTTTTATTGTAGAAATTTAAAAGTTGAGAGAAATTTTTGTAGTGAGGGAAAGAGAAAATGAATTTTAAAAAATGCAGTATTAATATTTCTCGGGTTATGATTAAAAGTCCTTTTGGTTTTATATAAATTTGCAGGTTTTAATTTTTTTTAGAAAAACTTCTTTTTAATAATTTGAGCCACATTCACACATCTTCCTCTCATGCAAAAAGTTTATTCTGCACAAAATTCAAAGAGAAAATATACATTTTTCTCTCCAAAATATGCTTGCCATAAAGTTCAAACGTACCAGCCACGTCTCTCTGTCTGGGGATTTCTTCCAGCAATCCAAGAATTTCTTTCATTTAATAACAGAAAATATAATAATCTATTACAAAAACTGGATGATGGAACTGGATAACAACTCTTAATCAAGACTCTTCAAAATTGGATGAGGTGTTCGAAAAACGGACTACCGATTCTCTTTAAAATACCTGCAAAATAGATAAATAAAATCGGATGAGACTGGTAAAAATCGAACGTCCGATTTTTACCACAAGACAAAATCGGACGACCGAAACAAAAAACCGGACATCAACTTTCAAAAATCGAACGCTAAGCATATAAAAACGGACGACCACTTTCTGGGTAAATAAGGGGAACAGAGATATTCAGATGACCAAAACGGATGAGAAGGAGCAAAACCAGATGTATGAGTCAGAACCTCGATCAAACCTTCAAAACAATGGATGAGCCTCAAACAACAACAATCTAATCTCTCACTTTCGATTCTCTCCTTCACAAGCTACCCAAGCACGTAGTCAACCAAAAATAGTGACTCACGGTGGCAGCAACAGAAGAATTCCCAGAGAATAAGTAGGAATAAGAAACTACAAAGAAGAAGAGAAAAGAAGAAGGCTTCACACAGAATAATTGGTCACACCTCATCTCTCAGCAATAGGAAAGCATAAGTATTTATAGAGTTTATAAGGTAGACTCATTCAAACCAGAACAGTCATCTGAGAGGATGGTTCAACAACGGAACAACCTGGTACTTGGAAGACTCTTTCAAAAGAGCAACAACTAAGTCACTTGGGGAAGACTCAAGAGGATTGGACTGTTTATCAGCCCGACATCTTGGATTAAAAAATAAACTTATCCTATTTGGGTTGTGAAGCTCAGTCCAACTCATCACAGGGAATTAAGAACATGGGCGAAAAAGGAAAAGAGAAAAATGTATGAACAAATGCCCAACTAGCCTACAAGCTCCACGTTGAATACATTTTTGTCAACTTCACAGCTAAGACAATCAACTTGCATCAATATGTAGAAGGTCTCTACAAAGAACAAATTTGTCAGTTGTCACCACTTTAGTACCAAAATCAACAAGATTATCTTTAGTACTAATTTTGTCTAATTAACAATACTATTTGAAACCTTTTCACGAATGAAGTGATACTTAACATCTATATGTTTAGTCCTTTCATGATAAACAGGATTTTTACACAAATGAAGACAACTCTGACTATCAGTAAATATGATTGCTTTAGAATGTAATAGATGCAGTTCAGATAAAAGACCTTGAAGCTAAATGACTTCTTTAATTGCCTCTGTGGTAGCAATATATTCAGCCTCCATAGTCGAAAAAGAGACTACAGGCTGCAGTTGTAATTTCCAAGAAACACAGTTACTTGCAAAGGTAAAGAAGTAAGTAGTAGACTTTCTACCTTCTCTATCACCTGCAAAATCAAAGTCCACATAACCAACCAACTCAAAGTATTCAGACCAGTTATGATAAAGCAAGCCCTGTCAATAGTCCCATTAATGTACCTCAATAGCCACATAAAATGGCTCAAAAAGCTTATGGAATAAGCAATATCAGGACGGGTGGAAATCATGGAATACATGACAGATCCTATAGCTATTCTATAAGGGATATTAGCCATATTTTTCTTCTCATTTTCAATTTTGGGACAAGTTTTAGAAGAAATCTGAAAATGACTTGCAAGAGGGGTACAAACAGGCTAACACAAATGAACAAAAATTTTGAAACAATTTTCTACAAGAAGGACTTCTGGGATATAAACAAAGAACTTTCAGCTCTAATCCTATCAATGTTCATGCCTAAAATTCTAGAGGCAGTTCTAAGATCCTTCATCTCAAACTCTAATTTCAACAAATATTTCAAGTGCAAAATTTTATCTATATGCTTGCAGGCTATAAGCATACCATCAATATAAAGAAGCAGATAAATGACATTATCAACAGTATCACCAAAACCACTGTCTAGGTGATTGCTTAAGTCCATACAAGGACTTCTTCAACAGACAAGCCATATGTTCCTTACCTTTCACCTCAAAACCAGGTGGTTGGCGCATGTAAATGTTTTCATCAAGTTCACTATGCAAAAAGGTAGTTTTAACATCCAACTGTTCAAGCTTAGGATCAAAGAAGACAACAACAGCACGCATAATTATAATAGTTTTATACTTGACAACAGGGGAAAAGATCTCATCAAAATTAATACCTTCAACTTGAGAAAAATCTTTTGCAACCAATCTAGCCTTGAACCTTGGAGGTTCATTAACAGATTCAGGTTCTTTTACTTTGAAAATCCATTTACAATCAATCAATTTTTGTTTAGGTGGTTTAGGCACAAGCACCCAAATTTTGTTCTTATACAAAGAAGACATTTCTTCATCCATAGCATGTATCCACAAAGAGCGATTAAGACTCTTTAAAACATCAGGAAAACAAACAGGTTCTTTCTCTTCAATTAAAGATGCAGCAGCAAAAGCATAAGAAACAATGTATGAAAAACTATACCTAAAAGGTTCCCTTATCACTCTTCTAACTCTAACCCTCGATAGTTGGTAATCTCTAAGGTCTTGTGCTTGTTCTTCTGGATGATCCTTATCATCATCAGAATTACCTAAATCAAGCTTATCAGGTTCAGGAACACTAGTTGGGTTATCAGACTCCTCATTGGTTTCAGGTTCTAGCTCGGGTTCTAGTGTGTCCTCATGAGAAGGATCGGAAGTGTCCTCCACCTCCACAGGGATGTTCTTAACTATGGGTGTAACAGAATAACTCTCGGGTTTGGTTTCAGTTCTAAGACAGAGCATGTCTAGTTCATTAAAGACTACGTCTCTATTCACGACTACCCTTACACCCGATTCACCTCTAAGCCACACTCTGTAACCCTTCACCCCACTAGGATAGTCTACAAACACTTCCTTCTTAGACCTAGGGTCTAACTCCATTCCCTTTGATGTGCAAAAGCAGCACACCCAAACACTCTAAGGTTGGAAAAACTTGGTGGAAGTTTATGGCTGTGGGAGGTGCCCTATTTATAAGATAAACTTCTGTACTAACAGCCTCTCCCCCAGATGACACCAAAAGACACATAACTTTGTCCATAATGGTTCGATTTATCCTCTAAGCTACCCCGTTTTGTTGTGGGTTGTACCTAACAGTTCTATGATGAACAATACCACATAAAGCACACAAATCATGACATTTCTTGTTACAAAATTCTAAACCATTATTTGTTATTAAAACCTTTAGTTTATTTTCGGTTTGATTTTCGGCAAAACATTTCCATTCATTAAACTTTTGAAAAGTTTGATATTTGGTTTTCAAAAGAAAGACCCAAACATGTCGAGAAAAATCATCAATCATAGAAAGGAAATAAACATTGCCACCAAAAGTGGTACCTTTTTAGGATCCCAAAGATCACAATGCACATCATCAAGAACAATAGTGGATTTGTGTGCGTCAGTAGAAAAACTGAGTTTATGTTGTTTGACAAGAACACAATGATCACAAAAATCTAAATAAGTGATTTCATCACCGTTCAAAAGATTTTGTTTGTGTAAATAATACAAACCTTTTTCACTAATGTGGCCAATTCGACGATGCCACAACATGGTTTTTTCAGAAACAGTTTTAGAAAATAATGCAGATGATTCACAAGCAGTTTTTCCAAGTAAGGTGTAGAAACCATCTTCTTTAAAACTTTTGAGCATGACTAGAGATCCTTTACAAATACGTAAAATCTCATTTTTAGATTTACAAGAAAATCCATTTATGTCAAAAACACCAAGGGAGATTAAATTCTGCCTAAGATCAAGCACATACCTTACCTCGATTAATTTTCTAGTCATACCATCATGCATTTTGATAAAAACATTTCCAATTCCCTTGACATCACAAACCTGATTGTTTCCCATAAAAACTTTTCCACGATCAAGGGGCTTAAAATCAGAAAACTAATGCTTGTTGGGTATCATATGAAATGTGCAACCAGAATCAAGAATCCACTTATCAGAGGTAGATGGGGAAGGGGAAACACATAAAACTTCAGAAAACATAGAAATACCATCTAGTTTAAAATTGTGTGTTTTGTCAGTTTTATCCTTCCCATTACCTTGTTTACGTAAATTTTCATCTTTGATTCATTTAAAACATTTGTTTTTCATATGACCATCTTTGCCACAATAAAAACACTTCAAATCTATTCTTATCTCGAGATTTAGACTTCCCTTCACTTTTAGAGTAGTGACTAGAAGATTCTCTAACCCTCCCTCTCACGAAAAGATTCTCTGTGTTTGTTTTATTTTCTTTTCGCAAATCTAAATCTTTTGATTTCAAAGCGTTTTTCATATCAGAAAGAGTCAAATTATCTCTGCCATACTTGATAGCAGATTTCATATCATTAAATGATTCAAGCAAAGCATTCAACAAAATAACAACGAAATTCTCATCAGAAATGTTTTCCAACATTTTGGAGCTCTACAACAATTTTGTTCAACTCATCCATGTTTTCAGAAATGGATCATGCCCCGCATATTTTGAAGCCAAAGAGTTATTCTTTTAAATAGATTTTGTTTGATATGGACTTTCCCAAATAAAGTTTTTCAAGTTTTGTCTAGATTTCAAAAGCATTGTCTGTTTTATTTATTTCTCGTAAAACATTATCTTTCAAATGCAAGGTGAGATAACTATGTACATCACCAAGTTTTTCAGCTAGTATTTCTCCTGCCCATGATTCCGGATACTTGTCAAGAGAACAAATAGCAGGTGCAATTTTGTTTTGGACTAAAACAACTTTCATTTTCTACGTCACATTACAAAGTCAGATTTGCTATCGAACTTGTCTGTTTCAAGTTTTGGAACAGACATGTTAAACAGTGGCAAATGTGAGTAATGTGTAAAAAATAAAAGATTTAAGAAAAAGTTTTGTCACAAAACAGCTCAGAAAAACAATACAGCTAGAAAAACAAGCAACAACAAATAAGGAACTCACAATAGATCAATCAGATTGTAAAAGCTGAGCAACAGCCTCAAAACAAATGATCAACAGAGAAACAATATAAATAATCACAAGCTGAGCAACAACCCCCAAACAGACAATAAAACAATCTCAAAGATCACGGACAATAAAGGAAAAATTTTTGCAGTCAAACAAGAAAAACACTAAGGCACAGATACTTGGAATATCAATTGAACTCAAGCCAGGCTTGGATTTTGATTTTTCAAGAAAAACAAAAATCACAAAAAATTTGGTACATAATCAGAGATACAAGTAGCAGAATATGAATATATCAAGACAGTAAACTTTAAAAGAAAAGAAAGCAAAAGCAGTAATATTGACTTGTGCCAGATTCACGGAACTCAACAGTTCCGGTGAGTCTGCAAAGCGACCTGGGAGATTTCGGATGACATCTGCATGGCAGGAAGAGTGTAACAGACACCAGACACCAGAAAGATCAAATTTCCTTCTGGCTCTGATACCACTTGTTGAGAAGAGCTAAAGCTCTCATACCACTGTTGAGAAGAGTTACACTAGTGATCAACACTGTTACATTAACAAAACCTGTACAAAAACCATTACAAAATCAAAATAGCGGAAGAATAGAAAATATACTAATCTATTACAAAAACCTGATGATGGAACCGGATAACAATTCTTAAACAAAACTCTTCAAAATTAGATGAGGTGTTCGAAAAACAGACTACCGATTCTCCTAAAATACCTGCAAAACAGATAAACAAAACTGGATGAGGCTGGCAAAAATCGGGCGTCCGATTTTTGCCTCAAGACAAAATTGGACAATCGAAACCAAAAACCGAACGTCCGCTTTCAAAATTCGCACGCCAAGCACAGAAAAACGGATAACCATTTTCTATGTAAATAAGGGAAACAGAGATATTCGGATGATCAAAACAGATGAGAATGAGTAAAACCGGACAACCGGTTTTGCTTTATGAGTCAGAATCTCAATCAAACCCTCAGAACAATGGATGAGCCTCACACAACAACAATCTAATCTCTCACTTTTGATTCTCTCCTTCACAAGCTACCCAAGCATGCAATCAACCAAAACTACCGACTCACGACGGCAGCAACAGAAGAATTCGCAAAGAACGAGTAGGAATAAGAAACTGCAAAGAAGAAGAAGAAAAAAGAAAAAGGCTTCACACAGAATAATCGGTCACACCTCATCTCTCAGCAATAGGAAATGATAAGAGTATTTATAGAGTTTATAAGGTAAACTCATTCAAAACAGAACAATCATCTGGAAGGATGGTTCAACAACAAAACAGCCTGATACCTGGAAGACTCTTTCAAAAGAGCAACAGCCAAGTCACCTGAGGAAGACTCAAAAGAATTAGGCTGTTTACCAACCCGGCTTGCCTGACATCTTGGATTAAAAAATAAACTCATCCTATTTGGATTGTGAGGCTCAGCCAACTCATCACAGGGAATTAAGAACATGAGCTGAAAAGGAAAAGACAAAAATGTGTGAACGCAGGCCCAATGGGCCTACAAAATTAGAAAACGTTAAGTCTAGGCACTCGAACTATTTACACGTTCAATTTTAGCCATTCTTTCTAATTTTTCCGTTGAGTGTAAAGGGAAATCATCCATGTGAACATTAATAAAGGCGTTTTGGTCAAATCAAATATAAATTATAATTTTTATTTTTTATTTTTATTTCTCTTCTTCGTCCTTAGAGCACCTAATTTCTCACCCTATTACATTTCTCCCCTCGCTGTCGACAACACATACACACACTCTCTCCCTTGAAGAAACCAAAAGTCTCTTGAAGAAATAAAAAAAGGCAGCAACATATAAATTAAAAGCTTGAAGAAATAAAAAATAGTGGCCATTAAAAGAATAGAACCAAGATCATCTCACTACCATTGAAGAACTATCAAGGTTCGAAGCAACTGCTCTAGGAGCACTAAAATTCCAAGAAAATCATGAACAATTAGGAAAATGTAAGGAAATCTGAGGATATTATGAGGAATCACCATTCTTTTCTTAGTTTTTGCTATATTTAGCCATTTTTTTAAAACATAGCCACTAAATGGCCGTAACTTTTTTTTTTTTTTTTTGGTCCTTGTTTGGGCCATAACACACACGATATGTGTGTTACCTTTGATAATAACGCACACGCTGTGTTTTTGCTAATCACTAATTAAATTACACAATTATGCAAGATTAATAAGGTGGCAGCGGACGTGGTAGGGCGGGTGCTTAGGTGGATAATAACGCACACGTTGTATGCGTTATCAGTAATAATAACACACACACAAAATGCGTTATTCTTATAGATAACGCACATACTGTGTGTGTTATAAACATCAGAAGTCTTATACCCGAAACACTGGACACCGTCTTCGTTTTCTTCTTCTCTTCTCCAAAATACTGCTGCTGCTTCTTCTGTTTTTTCTCCTCCGCCGTGCCTTCTTCTTCTTGCTTTCCTTCTCTTCTCTTGCTCTTCTTCTTCCTTCCTTCTCTTATTCTCTTTCTCTTTTCTTTCCTTCCTTTCTTCCTTCTCTTCTTCTGTTCCTCGAAATTCTTTTTCTTCTTGTGGAGACAACGCTGAACATTGGCAAACTCGTGGAGCGCGAAGGTTGCTGGGTTTTGGGGTGGCGATCAGTAAAGAAAGCACCACCAACTAACAACATTTGATTTCAATTTATTCCGACCTTCAGTAAATTTCTTATTGTCTTTAATTGTTTTTAATTTTTTTGCAGTATGTGTTGATTTCTAGTATTGTTTTTATGAAAATTGTTGTTTATTATGATTTGTGAATATTTTTTATTAATTTTATCTGGGTTATTTCACAATTTTTTTGTAATTTATTTTTCTAGATGTGGGTTTTATGGTTATTTTCAAGCTTGTTGTTATTGATAGATTTGTGCATATTTGACTATTTTATTAAACTAGCTGTGTTTTTCTGCTGGAAATGTGATTTGATGAAATGGGTGACACTTAATTTTGCTCACAATTTTGCTATCAAGACGATATAAGTTATATAATTTATTCTTCATAAACCGTAATTGTTTATTTTTGTGAAATTTTGTGAGCATTTATATTGTTCTATTAATTTTATATAAATATACATATATATATATATATTTCAAGAAGATTGTTTTGTTTCGATTTTTTTTTACAAAAAAAGAGAATATAATCTTCTCTAAAACCCTAACATTGAAACCTAAACCCTAAAACCCTAACATTGAAACCATAAACCATAAACTTTAGAACGTGTGCAATAATACTTCACTTTAAATATTTTACATTAAATTCTAAACCCGTAAAGACTTAAATTTAGAAAGTGTATAATACTATATCTCAAACCCTAAAACCCTAACATTGAAATCCTAAACCCGAAACCCTAACCTTGATCCAATAAATACTAAAACCTAACCTTGAAACCCTAAAACCCTAACTTTGACACCCTAAAACCTAAACCCTAAAACTATAAACCATAAACCTTAGAAAGTATGTAATAGTACTATACTTTAAATATTTTACTTTAAATTCTAAACTCATAAATATTTAAATTTAGAAAGTGTATAACCCTAAATCCTAACCTTGAAACCCTAAAACCCTAAAATCATAACATTGAAGCCCTAAACCCTAAATTCTAAACTCGTAAAGATTTAAATTTAGAAAGTGTATAACCCTAAATCTCGAAACCCTAACATTGAAACCCTAAAACCTAACCTTTATCTAATATACCCTAAACCCTAACCTTTGAAACTCTAAAACCCTAAAATCATAACATTGAAACCCTAAACCATAAACCCTAAAACCATAAATCATAAACCTTAGAAAGTGTGTAATAGTACTTTACTTTAAATATTTTACTTTAAATTCTAAACATGCAAAGATTTAAATTTAGAAAGTGTATAATACTATACCTAAAACCGTAAAACTTTGTGATATAATATAGATAGAGGAAGTCCCAATAAATGTGCATTTGGATCCCATAGCTCTGATGTATTGACGAGGCAGCATGTGCATAGGTATAGGTTGATATGGAGTGAGGATCATGAGATATGTATAACTGATCGTCAGTGTAGACGTTTCGGTCGTAGTCTATTTCAAGCTTATAGTATGACTCCACATAAATTGATTGATATTATTGATAGGGACGGGGTTAGAGTGAGTTTTTAGATGTGGTTATATAGGTATCGACCACGCACTAATTACTGCTTTAGTTGAGCGATGAAGGCCTGAGACTCACACATTTCACATGACTTGTGATGAGGTGACAATCACTTTACAGTATGTGCATGTCTTATGGGGTTTATGGATAGAGAGGTTGCCTCTTACAGGTCCTAGTTAGAGTGTACATCATGAGCAGTATTGGATTGATATGATTAAGAGACTTATTGGTATTTGGTTGTCTCTTACTCACTTTTTCGGATATAAGGTTAAGAAGAAACCCTTAGAGGCTTAGATCTTTAGAGAGTTAATCGGATCAGAGAATGATGATGCCCTTATCATGCGTGCCTGAGGATTTATTTTCTTACTTCTTGGAGGTCATATGCTCCCTGATATGTCAGGCAACTTAATTCACATACGGTACATCAGTTTGTTAGAGGATTTTGATGCCACTGAGAGTGCTTTCATTCTATAAAGAATATCAAATGTTTAATTTTACTTTGTACAATATGAACAACGATGATAAGATGCGTTACCTTTGGACTATTAGACCCGATATATCAAAGGAAGGGATTCACGTACTAGTTGAATTTGAACCAATCAAGTCATAGACATTTTCAGATGTCCAGCACACTCATATATCCGTAGATGAGATCATTCAAACATTCGTCAACATGCCATGACAATAACACAAATGGTTTCCAATGAACTGTCAATGTTTTACCCAGACGTAGAGGAAGATGATGAGGACAATCACGACGCTGATGCGGATTATGACGTATCAAGTGATCTGACAACGACAATAATGATAATGATGAGGAAGATGATATTAGTACTTTTATAAACACTCTATCTTCAATTACAGTGAATCAATAGCAAAATAGTCAATGGTTCAATAACGCTCTGCATGATTATACATCATTTGGAGCATTTCTAGATATGGGCTCGGAGAGCAGATAGATGACCTTATCGAATCAGGCACTATTAGATTGCTGGATTGGAACAATGTAATGATTGATCTTCAATTAGGAATGAGGTTTGTTGACAAAATCTAAGCAATTAGTGGAGTTCAAAAGTGGTCTATTCAGATAGGACGAGAGTTTAGAGTTGTTAAAAGTAAGAGCGATCAATGGACAATGAAATGTTATCATCACAGTGACTCTAATTATTGTTCATGGTATATCTGAATAAAGAAGAAGCAACTTATGATCATTGAGAAATAATCAAATTCACCAAGGAACATATATACCTTGCTCAGGTTTATTAAAACAAATATCAAAATATGATTTCAAAATTTATTTCAAAACTAATATCGTATCTTGTGGCGACGATCTTGATATCCTATCTCAAATGTCATCCTAGAAGTCCAAGTATTACTTCAGACGGGTTGTATATACAAGAGGACGTGATATGCTTGAAAATTTACAGTAGAAAGATTGTTCGGCTGTTGGGAGACAACTTTTTCAATCGTACCCAAATATCTCCAAGCAATGAAAGATTCAAACCCAGAAACTAAGTACGGGTTCTTGCATTACAGAACGAGCATTCGCCTGGAATATGTTTTCAAATTTCCTTTTTGGTGTTTCAAGCCTTGTATAAATGGATTTCAAAATTGTCGGCCGATGATTTCTGTGGTTGTCACTCATCTTCAGGGACCATATAAGGGCATTCTATTAATTGCAAGCACATGGGATGCGAATAACCATTTGTTCCCCTTTACATTTACAATCGTTGATAAAGATTCGTCCGAAAGTTAGAATTAGTTCCTCAAACTTCTATGGCAACATGTTATCAAGGATTGGCATGTCTGGTTAATATCCAATCGCCATAAAGAGATTTTATCTGCTATGCAAAAATCAATTTTTGTGACAACCCCATTTGCGGTGCATAAGTTTTGTCTACGCCACATTCGGGCAAATTTCACCAAGACCTTTAAGAACAACGAATTAAAAAGTTTAATGTGGCAGGCTAGAACTGAAACTAAGCAATGAAAATTTGAACGTATCATGAGTAAAATTTTAAAAATAAATGTAGAAGTTTACATTTATTTAGCCATGATAGAACTGGAGAAATGGATACTCCTGCATGATGGTGGGCACAAGCATGGAGTGATGACAACCAACATTTCAGAAGTACATAACAATGTCTTGAAAAAAGCTAGGGTCTTACCTTTGAAAGCCCTAGTTGAATTAATATTCAACAAACTTGTTAAGTACTTCAACCAACACCATCAAGAGGCCCAAAACTATATGCATCCATTTCCAACAAGAGTTTTTTTGACAAATTTTTTTGGATTAAGTTGAAATCAGGAGACCACACAATTACACTGTATAACTCACGAAAAGGTATTTTACATGGTTAAATCTCCCATACGGCTTGATGGTACCAGCAACAATGTTTACACTTTACAAATGAATGAGAAAGCGCGCAGTGCAAATGACAAGGATATACATTACCTTGTTCTCATGCTATTGCAGTATGTAAAGATAATGGTACAAGACTAAATATTTATGTACCGAACATATATTCGTGGGAAACTTACGGACAACATACCAATCCAATTTTTATCCGGTTAGCATGAGGACTTTTGGAGAGATGCTCCTTACAATTCAACATTCTATCCTCCATATATAAACAATCAACAAGGTAGAAAATAGGGTAAGAGGTTTCGGGGGAAATGAATTACCGAAATCCGGATTCTTCCATAAGATATAGCAGATGTAGAATGCTCAAACATAATTAATAAAAAAAATTGTAATAATCTCAATTCAAACAATATATAAGTTTCTTTTTTTTCAAAGTGTTGTAATAATTTAGGATTTCTATTAATGATATTTCTTCTAAGTACTTTTTAATGAATCTTTTACTTAAATCGATTATAAATTATTATAGTAAAACTTACAACAAGTAACAAAAATATAAAATGCTTTAAACTACTTCATACTTTTTTTCTAATAAAATTTTTCTTTAAATAGTTATAATTATTATCATAAAATATACATCAAATGACATAAATAAAAGAATACTGTATCTTTTTTTTTTAAAAAATAATAATTATAAGTTTTGCAAAAAAAAAAAAAAATTTGCAAAAAAAAAGATAAAAAATAAAAAAAATGATGTGGCTGATAAAGCATACAGTAAATGCCTTATCAACTAAAATAACGCACTTCTTGTATCCGTTATCTACCACATTGGATAATTAGGTTGGAGAATTCTAATTTAGTGATAACGCACACACTATGTGCGTTATCTTTAATGTTTGTTATCACCGAATCTTGTTTAAAAAAAAAATTTGTAGCCACTTTAATAGTTTTTCTTTAAAAAAAAGACCAAATGTAACAAAAAAAAAACTTCTTTTCTCTCAAGATCTTCATGCTATTCTTCCCTCTTCCTCTATTTTTCCTTTTAAATTCTGTTTCCTTTTCTTCATCTTCCAACCAGATGCAAGCTCTGCAAGTCACCATATCAGAGACTAGAATCCACTGAATAACAAATATACAAGTTTTTCCAATGGTAAAATAAACAAGGTAGACATCATCTCATGGGTTCAATGAAAACTAAAACCACATGATTTTCTGTCAACGTCTATAAATTTTTCTACTTTTGCTTACTTCAGCCATTAACTACAAGCTCAAAGTTGATGACTTTTTTAGCCAAAAAATTGCATTTCTCTTCTGATTTGGCTTAAAGAACAGAGCCCAAATTAAATGGTTCTGTTTCTACCGCTGATGAAGGCTCCGTCGTCTCTATTTTCTTTGAAGAGAACGGGTTGTTTCTTGGTGCTAGGAAATGGCGGTGTTTAATTTGTTAATGGAATCTGAGGCAGCTGCTGCTGCTGCCGGGCGTGATGGAGAACTTTTCCGGGATGAAGGTGAACCTAAGTCGGGTTTGCCATTGAAGAACCGGGCAGTGGTAAATTTCTTATTTTCTCCATAAATTTCTATGCTCCTGAAGGATTGGCTGTTGTTATTTGTGAAGGATGGTGGCTGGTATCGTTGAAGATGAGTATCAAGCGGCTCAGTTGATTTTCAAGAAATGGTGGCGATGGCGGAAGCTTCATCCCATTGATGAGAGAGAGGAGCATCTCTCGTGGGTGAGAAGGGAAGAGTTAGAGGAGGAAGAGATAGAGAAGTTAGGTATAACGAAGTAAGAAGAGAAGATAAAGAAAAATATAAAATATAAAAAAAATTATTATTTATTTGATTTGATTAAAATGTCTCTGTGAATGGTGACATGTATATTTTCGTTAATATTTAACGAAAAATATTAATGAAATGGCTAATATTATATTTTTTTATAATTTAAAGTTACAAATTTGGGTGTTTGGAAAGTTTAAGGTTACGGACTTAACGCTTTTTAATTTAAAATAAAAAACAGTGCTTTTTAATTTAGAATTAAAAATCAAAAAACGGAAATGTTTAAAAGTTACGAACACAGTTTATTTCGAAATAATATGATGTCGTACAAACCATCAATATTTATAGTATTAATAATTAAATAAATTAAACATTCCTTAGAAACATAATATTGAGATACTAAAATCCCCAAACACAAACTTTGATGTGGAAATATTCATATTTCTATAGGATCAACCAATATTGAGGTAATGAGATGCTTGACCTTAGTGTTAGAATGTGTAAAATTGTCTTCATCTTTGTACAGTAGATGCATTACTCTAGTCCTCTTTCCATGTCAGAGGTGACATGTCCTCTTTCCTGCTCAAACTACACCAAACACAACAATAACAACAACACTATATAGATTAGATAAAATTAAATACACATTTTAATATGTCTTCATTTCTTTGGATTATAATTTTGATTTGATAAAAAATTCAATACGCTATATTTTCTCTATTTTTTATTATCTGTCGCTTAAACATATTTTTTATGTTTTAAAATATTTATTACTTTAATAAATCAAGAATCGAGTATTAATTAATACTTTTTCTAATATATCCTTATCTGATTAGAATTAGACAATTATATAAAAAATTTTTATTAAAATTATTAATGAAAGTCAAATAATAATTTAATTCATTCTTTTTAAATTCAAATAATTTAATTAATTTTTATTTTTATAATATGTTATAAGATGACAGATAATAAACATTATAATACCTCGTGTCCGATCATATCATCGGATAGTCGAGAAATTACTGATGCAGCCCTCACAAGCAAAGGCTCATTGGTTGCCATATCTCCCATCCCCACAAATGAATTGGTAGTCAGCATCACACATCCACCGGAGATAAAAGCAACCTTCAAATATTCTTCAAGTGAAGGAACTGAAAGTTTCCAGTGAAGAAAACAATCTAAATTTTCCTGATTTATTATCTTGAAGGAATTACATTATATAGTGGGTTACTTTTCTAAACAATTAGGAAAGTAAATATACTATAAGATTTAGGATTTCTGCATGGAGATATTTAAAGATAATTGTTTTGTAAATGTATGGTCTAAAAAAATTTTAAGGTTCATCTCAATTTCATTAAGTTACAAGACAGATGATTAAAAAAAAAACATTTCTTAAGATGATAAAGGCCAATTTTGCGGCAATATATATATATATTTATATATATATGTATGTATACTATAATTAATTTCTCTATTGAGGAAGTATCATGAAATGATGAACTTATAAAGGTTAATATCGACAAGTATTTTGAACATGAGGGAGTAATTGTTTGTAACATAACTTATCATGCAAATAAGAAGCTCATCTATACACATAATAATTACTCTTCCATTTCATATTATTTTTGGCTGGCGCAAGAGACTTTTCACAAGAATTAAAAAAATGATTTGATTGTCTAGATTTACAAAGAAATTGACTAAATTATTATTTCAGTATTATTAATAATTTTATTAAAATTTTCTAGACAATTATTTAATTTAATAAGATATGAGCATTTATAAAAAGTATCATTTAATACTCCCTTAATTCGTTAAAATGAAGAATATTTTAAAATGGAAAAGCATATTTTAGAAAGAGATTAAAAAATAAGAATCTAGTATATATATATATATATATATGAAAGTTTTTAGTGGAAAAACTAACGTGTTTTTCCTTTCTTTTATTGATGAAGATTACAAAGTTATATACATCTTACATGGATAACTAAACTAGGAATTTAAGCTAAAATAAATAAGGTATTATCCTAATTAATTACATTGATTCAAGTCATAATATGTGCAAATTAACAACAATAAATCACCCTAAGAATGGTAATGAAATATGAGGAGATATGTTACCAATACCCCTCAAGTTAGAGCATGGGGGTCTTGAATTCTCAACTTGCAAGCTAAGCTCTGGAAATGAGACGATGGATCGTACTGCAAAGATAACATACAAAAAAACTAGACTGAAAGGCATCATGAAGGAAATGACAATCAATCTCAATATGCTTGGTCCGATTATGAAAGACAAGATTGGCGGCAATGTGAATGGCAGCCTCGCTGTCACAACAAAGAGGAGTAGGGCAAGGAACTGAAACCTAAAGATCTTGAAGGAGTTGACGAAGCCATTTGAATTCACATCAAGTAACTACCATGGAACGGTATTCCGCCTCAGCCGAGGACCAGGAGACAGTATGCTGTTTCTTGGTCTTCCAAGAAATAGGAGAGCTACCCAGAGAGACAAAGTAACCATTCACAGAGCCTCGGGTAAGAGGGTAGCCAGCCCAATTTGAGTCATAATTAGGTGACTAGACGAAGAGGAGAAGCAGCCCGAAGGAGAATACCCTGTCCTAGGCAACTCTTAAGATATCAAACTACTCGTTGGGCAGCATCCCGGTGTTGCTGTAAAGGCTCTTGCATGAATTGTGCTAAAACGAGGACTACATAAGATAATTATGGATAAGTGAGAGCAAGTTATAATTTAATTTGTCAATCAGACAATGATATCAATCGGGTAACGCAAATGCCGATCCAACAGTGCGACCAAGATGATGATTTTGCTCCATAGGAGTAGAAACTAGCCGAGATCCAAACTACGTGACTTCCGAAATAATTTCTAAGGCATACTTCCTTTGACAGAGGAAAATGCCTATAGGGTTACGGGCTACTTCAAGGCCCAAGAAGTACATAAGAGGGCCAAGTCCTTCATATGGAAGCAAGAATTCAAATAGTCCTTAAAGCGAGTAATAAAAGGGAGAGAATTCCTAGTGATCAGCAAGTCATCAACATAAATCAAAATACATGAAAAGTATCACCAACATGATAAGTGAAAAGAGAGTGATCGACATAAGACTGCCGAAAACCACATGCTCAAAGGACGGTGGTAAGTTTAGAAAACTAACACTGGGATGCCTGCCAAAGGCCATACAAAGATTTCTTGAGGTGACAAACAAGGTTCGAAGGCTTGGTGTGGATTCCAGGCGGCAGATGCATATATACTTCTTCAGAAAAATTGCCATAGAGAAATGCATTGTAAACATTCTTCTGATGAACCGATCAGTTGTAGGCAGCAGCAACGGACAGAAGATTACGAATAGTAACCATTTTTTCCACTGGGCAAAGGTCTCAGTAAAATCAATGCCTTTCTGTTGTGTGTTGATGAGTATAACTAGTCGAGCCTTAAACGTTTAATGGACCCATCCGCCTTGTGCTTAATTTTATACACTAATTTGCTTCCAAGAGCACGCTTTCTTGGGGCAAAGGTGTCAGTTCCCAAGTGCCATTATGTTTCAAGGCATCAATTTTATGTTTCATGGCAGCCCGCCATTTAGGATTAGAGACAGCATCAACAAATCATGTCGGTTCAGAGACTACAGAAACAGAAGTAAGCAATTTATGAAAGGGCACAGAAAATTTATCACAAGTAACACAATGAGCTAACAGATAGAGAGACTTACCGAAGGCAACCGAGTAGAGGGCAAGAGTAGGAGAGGAATGTGTCTCAGAAGTCCAAACTGTATTACAATCAAAATTCCTTAAGTGGCCGGGAGTAGTCCGAAATCAAGTACTACATCTGGGCTCTAAAGGTAGAATTGAACTGGGAATGACCGAGTCCAAGTGAAGAGAAGCAAGCTGCTCATTGTTGGGCTGGGGACTAAGCCTAGGAGAAAGGAGCAGCGCATGGCGGCTCATGAAAAGCAGAAGGCGGCGGTGACGTGGCATCTGACGAGACATTCATAAGCTGCTGAGGTAGAGTGGATGTGGCGGCTGTCACAACATCATCACGAAGGGAGTTGTCGTGGGCCATGGATTGCAGAAGTATCAGGCTGAACAGCAGTCCACAAGGCTGTCGGCAGAATTTCTCCAAAATCAAACTTGTCATTTTAGGAAACAATCGATTCAACTGCAAGCATGGACGCATAACAAAATAAACATCCCGAGAAATCACAAACTTCCCTTCCTGAGAATCATAGAATCACTAACATTTCTTGCTAAAGGGGTGTCCCAAAAAAACACAAGGCTACTCCGATCACAAAATTTATCTTATGAAAGGCGATGATCATAAATATATGCTAAACAACTAAACGTAGTAAATGGGAATATGACAAGCACTTCCCATGAAGAAGTTCATAAGGAGTTTTGTTATTGAGCAAAGGAGAGGGGTGTAATTAATAAAGTAATCTGCCATTAAAACATATTCCCCCAAAATTTGATCGGTAAGCTAGCTTGAAACCGTAGGGTATGCGTCACATTTAGTATATATCACATTTAGTATATGATGATGCTTAGGTTCCATCCTATCATTTTGCTGGGGATACCACAACTGATGTTTGATGAATAATCCATTTTTATGCAAAATAATTCTTTAAACGTACGAACTCCGTGCCATTATCAGATCTTACAATTTTAACAGCCTTATTGAATTGGGTTTGAATCATAACAAGAAAGTGTTTCAAAAAATCTGATACTTCCCTTTTTTCCACAATCAAATAAATCCAAACAGATCTTGAGTAATCATTCAAAATGGTAAGGAAATATAATGCTTCACAAGTGGAAGGTGTGTTATGGGATCCCCACAAATCACAATGTACCAAATCAAATATAGCAGATGCGTTATTTAAACTTAAAGGAAACAAGTCACGTATTTATTTAGCATGTAGATAGATAATTCGTGGTTTTTTATTTTTAGTGAAAGACTTCGAATCCAAAAATTTATTAACCACATGATACAATGGATGACCCAACCTACCATGCCATAATTCATCAGAAACCATATGAGAAACTTGAAGGGACGAGAATTGTACTCATCAGTCCTTGTAATAAAACATTTTCGAGTTTTCATCAATTGAACCAAAGAAATTAAATTACATTTGAGATCTGTAATAAACAGAACATCATGAAGAATAAAATTCAGTGTTGAAAGGACATTCCCTTACTGGGTTGTCATCACCTCCGATCCATTGGGTAGTCCAATGGTATAAGTAGCAATGGTCATAATATTTTTAAGCAAGTCCCATCTTCCTATTATATGATGAGAGCACTCTAAATTTAATATCCAAGCATTATATAGCTTACCGAAATGTTTGTTGGAAGTGGAATGAGTATTTAAAATATTTAATAAAGAATTCCATTGCTCAGTGGACAAGCTGGGGAATCCTCTTACCCTGCCCCTTCTCCAAAGGAGCAGTTAGATGCTCCTCCTCCAATTCTTTGAGCTGCCGCTACCCATGCTGTATTTGGGACCAAAGCTTCTTCTACATGGGATTGTGTGCATGGGATTGGGAATTCAAAGCTCCAATTGGAGCAATCCCTCAGCCAAAACCATGTCTCCGTTTTTCGCGGTCAGTACCTGTGTCAGTCCCAGTTCGTGCGCCACTACTCCCTCTACACCAGAAGGTACGGGATTAGCGGTAGATTTAGTCCTCTCACCCCACCATTCAGAGTAACCATTTAATTGGAAGCAATTTGCAATTTCATGGCTTGATTTCTTGCAATAATTGTAAATTTCGATTGACAGTGGCAAAAGCCATAGCTGTCCCCCTTTTTTCTTCCGTCGTCGTCGATCGCACCATGCTCCCATGATGTTCTTCCTTGCAAATCTGGGCAAGAATGGCCTTCAATTTCGGCGATGGTTCTTCCTGAATGATGTTCGAGCGAACTGTGCCAAAGACGGCATCATTTAACCCCATGAGAAATTGTTATATTTTTTCTTCCTCCCTTTATTTTGTAATAGCAATCAAACTCTCGGAATTATTAGCAGCAGAAGGCAATTGTGTATAATTTTTGAGTTCATCCCATAAATTTTTTAACCGAGAATAGTACATGTCCACATAGTCTCCTTATTGTTTACAGTTAGTCAAGACCGTCTTTAATTCATATTTTCTCAGTCTGTTTCTTATAATAAACCGTTCTTTCAGGTCAGTCCATAACTCGTCCACTAATTCGAACTAATTTATGGAAGATCTTTACGATGGTTCAATAGTGTTCAAGATCCATGAACTTACCAAAGTATTGATCTCCCATCATTCTTCTTCTTTGTTGAGATCATTCTCTGGCTTAGGAATTGAGCCATTGATAAAGCCCACTTCTTCTTCAATCACAAAGTCAAACGTACGGTCTTTACCCATTTGGCGTAATTATTATCCTTAAAGTTCTCTTTGAGTTGAACCTAGATGATAATTAAACTAGATCTATGATACGATGCGACATAATACGTATCTTTCTTAGTAGTTCTCTCTTGGACATGGACTTCTTTCACATTAGTAAAAACACTGTTTTCTTCCTTGTCTTTACTTATCATGAGAATAAGATAGAGGCTATGATACCATGAAAGTTTTCAATGAGAAAACTAACGTATTTTTCTTGTCTTTTATTGATGAAGATTACAAAGTTATATACATCTTATATAGATAGCTAAACTAGGAAACTAAGCTAAAATACATCAGGTATTATCCTAATTAATTAATTGATCCTAGGCATAATATGTGCTAATTAGCGACAATAAATCACCCTAAGCATGGTAATGAAATATGAGGAATATGCTCGCCAATATACATATATATATATATATATATATTACTATCTATGGCTAAATGCATAACTCCTTTTCTCTCCTCTCCTACGTACAACCATTAAAACTTCATTCTCCTTTCCTAGATTTTTAAATTTTCATACATACTTTTTCTTTTCCTATTCATAGCTGATATGTTTAACAGATGAAGAAATACAGGCGGACTATTCAAAAGCGGATGAAAAATTGCATCATCTAACATGGAGATTATTGTTTTAGACATCAAATTTTGGAGAAAAGAAATTGAAACAGGAGCACCAAAGACAAAGTAAATCTATAACAAGAAGTAGCTCAGATCTTATTTTTGGCATAAAAACAAATTAAAGAAGACATAATTTATAGGTTGAGAATTTATTAAATTCTTTATTTTATTGAAATATATATTTATTTTATTTTATATTTGAATTGAATGATCACATTTTGTATTCACTTACAGGTAAAGTTGGAAATTTTAAAGGTAAAAAAATTTCTAAATTTTACTTATTATTTCTCATTTCAAAAGGACGTTTGATACTATGGGAACGTCTGAACTTAAGATCGATTTTTTTTTTGGCCCAGATTTTAGAAATAGGTACTAAAGAGGCTCATTTTTTTAATTCTGAAGTTGGTCATAACGCACACTGGTTGTGCGTTATCTATAATGATAACGCACACACAACCATTGTGCATTATCAGATAATTACGAATTATCTACTAATCAGCTGATGTGGCTGATAATGCACAACGGTTGTGCGTTATGATTAGCAATAACGCACACTCATTGTGCGTTATCAGCCACGTAATTTTTTTAAATTTTTTAATTTTTTTAATGAAAATTTTCTTTTGTTTTGAATGAAAATTTCTTTTAAGAGAACTTATAATTGTATAATTTTTAAAATTTTTTTTTTTAATGAATTGTTTTTTTTTAATGAAAATTTCTTTTGGGAAAACTTATAATTGTATAATTTTTTAAAAATACTATATTTATTATATTTAACTTATTTTAAGTGTATTTATCATGATAATATTTATATCGTCTTCTTGGAAAATGTATTTAACGTTTAACCATTTCATCTCAAGTTATTTGAAGAAGTAATACTAAAGATATTGTAAAAATTTAGAGCAATGATGTAGTAATTAGAAGAAACTGAAAGAAAAATTTTATTAATAGAAATATGTTTTATTACAACTATTTCAAGAAAATGTTAGACTTATACTTTGCTCGGTCTAGGGTTATTACAATTTTTTTCTATTATGTCCCGGCATGCGACATCTGCCACATCTTGGGAGAGAATTCGGATTTCTATAATCCATTTCCCCCTGAAATTGCTTGCCCTGTTTCCTATCCCATTCCTTTTTCATGTTTGGAGGATAAAATGTTAAATTAAAAGGAACATCCCTCCAAAAGTTCTCACGCAAGACCGGATGAAAATTCGCTTAGTAAGTTCTTCTGTACGTTTGTCGCGAATATATCTCCGGCACATAAGTATCTGTTCTTGACCCATTTTCTCTATACACTGCAAGAACATGAGAACAAGGTAATGTATATGTTTGCCATTTTCCACAACTACATAATTTATTATTTAGCCGCAATGTAAAGACGTTGTTGCCCATACCAGAAACTCGGATTGGAGATTTGACCATATATATTCCCTCTCGCGGATTTTAAGTTGTAACTTTGTGTTCTCTTGATTTCATTTCAATCCGCAAGAACTTGTCAAAAATTCGAGTTGGAAATTGATGCACACAATTTTCAGCCTCTTCACGGTGTTAGTGAAAGTACTTAACTAGTTTATTGAATATTAGTTCAACCGGGGCTTTTAAAGGTAGAACCCTAGCTTTCTTCAACACACTGTTAAGTGCTTCAGAAATGTTAGTTGTCATGATACCGTGTCTGTGACCGCCATCATGCAACAGTGTCCATTTCTTTGGGTCCAACTTCATCAAGTAAATGTAATCATCAACACTTCTTTCTTGAATCTCTTTCATTACACGGTCAAATTTCCATTGTTTTGTTTCTATTCCGGCCCACCACATCAAGCTTTTTAGGTTTATATTTTTAAAAGTCTTGTTGAAATTTTGCTCGAATGTGGCGTAAACAAAACCGGTGAACTGCAAATGGTGGTTGCCACAAAGGTTGACTTTGAATAGCAGAGAAAATACCTTTGTGACGATCAGAAATGAGGCGTACGTGGAGATTTTTGACAATGTATTCTCGCAAGTTTTTAAGGAACTAATTCCAACTCTCGGAGGATTCCTTATCAATAATTGCAAAAGCAAGTGGGAACAAGTGATTATTTGCATCCCACGTATTTGCAATTAACAACACATCCTTTTATGGTCCTCTTAAGTGTGTTCCATCCACAGAAATTACCGACTGGCAATATGGAAATCCGTCTATACATGGCGAGAAACACCAGAAAACAAATTTGAAAACATAATTAGGGGGACTGCTTGTTCTGTGATGCAAAATTTCGTATATAGTCCCCGGGTTTAAATCCTGTACAGCTTGTAAGTATTTAGGTAAAATACTGAAGGTTATATCCTAGCTACTAAAAACCCTCTCGATGGCAAATTTACGAGAATACCATGCCCGCTTGTAAGTACAACCCGTTTGAAACAATACCTGCACTTCTTGAATGATGTTCGAAACAGGTATCTCAGGATCATTGGCAACTAGGTGTGATATAGACTATTGACATAAATTTTGAAGACAAGTTTCTGTGCTTGTTTTGTTCAATCTATACAAGGCATGTGTGTTGTTTGACGAATCTGGTTATTTTTCATCGATTGTGTGTGGCTTTCTTTTTTATACGGATGTACCATGAACAGTAATTATCGTCACTATAATGGTAACATCTTGCGGTCCATGTATCAATCTTACTTTTCAAAACTCAGTATTCACATTCCACACTGATAGAGTACTTACGAACCACACTTATTGTCTGCACTTTGTCAAAGAATCTCATGCCTAACTGTATGTCAGTCATGGAGTCGTTCCAATCGAGTAATCGGACGGTACCAGATTCTACAAGGTTATCTATAGGAGAACCCGAGCACATATCTAGGAATGCTCCAGAATGTGTGTAGTCATACCTAGCGCTGCTGAACTATTAGCTGCTCTCCCATTGTTGCACTATGTTTTCGGTTACCGGATTGACAGGATTTACAGGGTTCAGGGGAGTTTGGAACTCTCCTTCCGGGTCATTGTCATCATCCGATTCAGATTGACTAGAAATGGCATCATCTCCGTCCGATCCGTCAACCTCATCGTCATCGTTATTGACGGTATTGTACAACATAGACGGTTCATCAGAAACGATCTGTTTTACCGCCGTAATATGTTCTGGCCAAAGTTGTTGTATTTCTGTCGTGTGTATTTGGAATATTTTGTTGCTGGATATGCTCGAATTCAACAAGAATATGAATCCCTTCCTTCGCTAGGTGGGGATGAATAGTCCATAGATAATGCATTTCCTCATCATTGTTCATGCTATATAAATTAAAGTAAAATATACGATGCACTTTATAGTATGAAGGCACCCTCATTGTCATTCGAACATTCAGAGATTGGGATCCATATCTCGGTATTTCAATTTTTTTTTTACCAGTTCGGTATGTGAAATCATTCGGTTCGTTGGCAATGTCCAACTTTTTCGAATTGTTCTAGTAAATTAAGGATTGTATGTATCCCTTGCAATTTCAGAATCCCAAAATAGCATTACTCTAACAGGGTTGATTGCTTCCATTTTAAAATGATTTAACTGTAAATATTTAGGAAGGATGAAATATGAAGATGTTAAGAACTTCGGGAATTGAAAAAGAATGAATAGAATGTTAAGGGAGATAAGTTTGATATATTGTAAGTGTATTGTCGATGTAGAGAAGAATGAATGAATGTATTTATAAAGTTTAAATAGTTTAGAAGGCAGAGAGTGAATTGTAATGGGATGAGGGAAAAGTAAATGGTGAGATGAATTATTGTCCTTGGATGAGTTGGGTTCACGTGATGATCTCAGTTGGATGAAATTATTGTGAGCTCGGTTGGATGAATTATCGTTCTTCCAACCAAATTATTGTCCTGGAAAGAGCTGGTATGAGTGAATTATTGTACTTGGCTGAGGTGACAATTGAAAAGATAACGCACAATTGTTATGCGTCATCTTTGAAGATAATAGCCATGCGTTATCCTTGAAGATAACGCATGACAGTTGTGCATTATCTTTGAAGATAACGCACAACCTTTGTGCGTTATCTTCCTTTGTGCGTTATCTTCTGTCCTTTTTTTTTTTTTTTTTTGCAGTAAAATTTTTTTCCGTTATCTTCTGAAATTTTTTTTTCCTTCAGTAAATTTTTTTTTTATTTTACACATTTTCCCCGTTTTTTTCCTTTTTCAAACCAATTAAAAGATTTGTTAAAATGTAAAATCTTAATTTTTCCTACTTTTAGTATTTTCCTTTTTCAAACCAAATTAAGCTTTTAGTTTAGGGTTTTTCAAAGCAAATTAAAAATGTTATTATTAAAATGGACAGTAATAAGAATATAATTAAGATACGTAAAACAAATAAATTAATAATATACACATGACCTGAATACTTTATATAGAAATTTAATTTACAAATAATTGGCAATGGAAAATAGAAAATACTAATTATAACTAAGGCCAGTCGGATGGCGTGAACCTTATAGTCTTCTTCCCAATACGATGCCCGAATCCGTAATGCTGTACACCATCCATGTCATCCGCCCGCTCCTCTTAATCAGACGAAGATGCCTACGATATAGCTGATGCAGTGTAGATGAACTGGCTGTGCCCGGAGGAGGGGGTGCACGAAACACGAAAAACCCGAAGGATGTAGAATGTGGTGCTTGAAATGAGGCAAATCTTAAACCGGGATGGGGAGGCGTCTGCGATGTCCCAGATCCACTAGGAAGTAACTGGGAAGCTAGCGTCGAACCCAAACTAAAAGAAGGTATATTCAAGTTCGGGCTGTTAAATGGGTCAACAGTCGGTTGTCCATCTCCAGATCCCTCACCCCTCTCCACCTCTACGTGCCCGAGGTCAACATGTTCGTGCCTGTGTGGAACCGGCGGTACAGGACGGCGTCCACCGCCTGTTCCACGACCAGGGTGTCTGCGAGCGCAACTCTTAACTCCACGAGCACCCCGGTCTGACATGTGCGCCCGAGGACGGCGACGCGACGGTTGAACAAGGAACGTCTGCTGGATATCGTGTTGTGATGGAGTGCAGCCCAAGGTACTGCCGATGGAGACTATGCATCTCCGAATAATCGTCTTTACTTTCTTCGCGAAGACGGCCGTTTGTGAAGGATCAGTAGGTGGTTGTTGTATCACCACTGAAGCCATATCATCCACTTCCTGCAATATGGAAGTCTAAAAAAATTAAAAATAAATAAATAAAACCCTAGATAAATAAATTAACTTATTAAACCGTCCATATTAAACATAAATAACTAAAGTGCATAAGAATATTTTAAAAAATAATAATATTTACTTGGAGAACTTACCATCATCCGTCTGTCCACACCGGCAGGCTGATATCTATGCGAACGGGTATCACGGTTAGATGGATTGCCGATGTAAACCCGTGTGATACCTCTATACCATCTGATGTACTCGTCACTGGGGTATGACAACACCTCAGCAGCTACAGCAGGGCCATCCCTAATGGGAAGTCGCCACTGGTACCAGGCCTCGATGTGACTAGCATGCTGTGTCCCCAGTATGTGTGATCATTCCCCCTAAGCTGTATCCGGTGTTGGTCCAGATGAGTATCACACGTATCTGGAACCATTTGAGCCTGTACAAACTAGCGCATTACAGGCCCGAGATAATGGTACTCCAGTATCTCATAACAGATGAGCGGGACCTTTGCCCGCCACGGATCAGATGGAACCAGAGCACGGTCAAGAAAAGGGAGCCATATAAACTATCAAGTCAAAATCAAAAATTAATAAAAATTTAAGTGCATAAAAAAAATCTCAATTAATTACAAATAATACAAAATATTGTAAAGCGAACCTGATCAGATGACATGAAATCTAACTGGTCCATATAGGTCACGAGAATGTGCGTAGGCAGTTGGCTACAGTCAAAGGATGTGCACCGTATAGTGCCAAGAGGAGCAAGAGAGTCAGCCTGAATATCCGTAATCAGCTGAGGCCATAATGCAGGTATACGTGACCATGCCCAAATCTGTAGTAAGACTAAGGCCCCCCCAATCTGTCGTGCACCTCCCAAAGCTACCATGCACAATTGCCTATACAAAAATCCAAGTACGCAGCTACCCCAGCTATATGTCCTGATAGCATCAATATCCTCTAATAAACTGAGGTAACGCATATGAACCAAATTTCCAGAGAAGTCGGAAAGCATATGTCTGACAATGAGTAAGAAAGTAAATCCACGTGCGCAGGATTAGATCATTGTCAGTCTCCGAACCGGTAAACTTTCTCAGGATCCATGCTTCCAAAGGTTCCTTCTTCACCTTGTATCCGGAAAAGTGGCTAAGAGACAACCGCACACCAAGAAGTCTCTCGATAAGCTCAATCCAGTACTGTTTGGTGTGTACACTCCAGCTAGGGCCGGTAACGGTCATACCGTCTATCCCTAAACCCCACAATGCATGTATATCCTGCAGTGTTATTGAGACTTCACCACACGTCAGGTGAAATGTGTGAGTCTCCGGTCTCCACCGCTCTACCAATGAGGTAATAAGTGTGTGGTCCAACCCAATGTAACCACATCTAAATATTCCCCCCAATCCAGTTCCGTCAATAAGCTCCACCAACCTACGGGGAGCCGCACTGTAGCAATGGAATAGGTTCTGCCCAAAACGCCTGTACTGAAGATTAGTATAACACATCTCGTGGTCCCCACTCCAGATCAAACCAGATCGGTGCTCGTGCTGTCTTGATAAAACATCAGGGACAATGGGCCCGGGATGCACATGCGCTGTCACTTCTTCCATCTACATTAATTATAGTTTGAGATACTGTCAATATCTATATGTTAAAAGTAAAAATTTTTAAATAAATTCTAATTCCAAATTCTTTAGGGTGTGTTCTTTATTTTAGGGTTCATTTTAGGGTTTTAGCTTTGAATGATTTTTAGCATATCAAATTTAGTATTTTTAGGGTTTTCAGAGTTTTTAATGTTTTATAATTTATAGTTAATTATAAAGAATATTAAGATTTAAGTGTTATTACGGTTTACTGTTACAAAGTTTACAGTTTTACGGTTTAGTGTTTAAAATATTAACATTTTAAGGTAAGAGGGATTACTGTTACAACGTTGACAATTTCATGGTTTAATGTTGAAAATATCAATTTTAAGGTTCTTGGAGTTTATTAGGTTTACTGTTACAGAGTTTCTAGTTTTATTTTTTAATGTTTCAAAAATCAATTTTAAGGGCTTTTAAACTTTTTATAATATACTCTGTAGAATTTTAATATTACGATTTTGGCTTTTTCAGGTTTACTGTTAAAAGGTTTATAATTTTACGGTTTAATGTTTGATGAAAAATTTTGAATTTTAATAATAGATTTTTAAGTTTTCTATTATTTAAATTTTAGAATTTTTAAGTTTTTTAAGGTTACTTATAGTATATTTTATAACTAAGTATTTTACTACTTCGTAAATTCACTATTAAAGTATTAATTACTAAAATATAAGTTTCCAAATATCGGTTCTACTATTTACCCAAAAAAAAAAAAACAACATATGAGAAAAATACCAAATTACAAGTTCCCATCTTTTCTACTCAAAAATTTATACGAAATATGCAAAATAATTATCTAAATAATTTTAAAAATTTTAAATAATCATAGAGTAAAGTAAAATATTAAACCCTAATTATCTAAATAAATTCATGAAAATAATTCATCAAAACAATTATATACATAAAATTATCAAATTTGTACAAATTTATTAATAACAACAATTTTAAACATAAATCCAAACCCCACTTTCACAAATAATGTTTGATGTAAAATTTTGAATTTTAATAATAGATTTTTAAGTTTTCTATTATTTAAAGTTTAGAATTTTTAAGTTTTTTAAGGTTACTTATAGTATATTTTATAAGTATGTATTTTACTACTTCGTAAATTCACTATTACGGTTTTAGAGTTTAAATAAAAGTATTAATTACTAAATTATAAATTTCCAACCATCAGTTCTACTATTTACAAAAACCTAACATATGAAAAAAAATACCAAATTACAGGTTCCCATCTTTTCTACTAAAAAATTTATACGAAATATTTAAAATGATTATCTAAATAATTAAAAAAAATTCAAATTATCATAAAGTTAGGTAAAATATTAAACCCTAATTATCCAAATAAATTCATGAAAATAGTACATCACCTTAAGATCACTTTTTAAATGCAAAAAATAATTATATATATAAAATTATCAAATTTGTACAAATTTATTAATAACAACAATTTTAAACATAAATCCAAACCCCACTTTCACAAAAAATGAATTAATTCAAATTAACAAATAAAATTCATAAAAATGATTAACAAACAACAAATAACAAACCCAAACACACAATAATTAAACTTAATAAATAATACACCAAAAAATTTAAATAACTAAAGACTTTCTAAAAATTAAAAATGCAGCTCTAGTCTATCGTTTTCCATTCCAAATCTTTAATAACCTTCGTACTCCAAAGAAAGTCTCGCACATTCAAACTTGAACTTCAAATATTAACTAATTTTTAACTGTAAATTTCGAAATAAAATACAAAAGTATTAGAAGAAGAGAAGTCAAAGTATAATAGAAGTAAGAAAATAAAAGGAAGAGGAAAACAACTTACTGAGCGGAGGCGGGGACGGAGGAAGCTGCAAATTTTTTCAGGCGGCAATAAAAAAGAAAGAAGTAAGGCAAAAGAAAGGAAGAAGGAGAGAAAGCAGAAAAATTGGGGCGGAGGAGGCTGAAAAAATAGAGGAAGAAGAATGACGCGGAGGAAAAAGAGAGAAAATTTGAGGCTGAAAAAATAGAGGAAGAAGAAATAAGGGAGAAGAAATAAGGAAGAAGAAGAGAAGGGAAAGAAGGAAGGGGGTGGCGTCGTGTGAATAGGGTTTATAAAAAGATAACTCAGTGTGCGTTATCAACCTGGATAACGCATAATGGACGTGCTTTATCATGGATGATAATGCACAATGACTATGTGTTATCGCCACATCAGCGCCAGATCGAAGCCACGTCAGTTTTTAATGCAATTAGTACGGCTTAAGCCGCGTGATTAGGGATAACGCACAACCATTATGCGTTATTACCTGAAATAACACACAATGATTGTGCGTTATGACCTGTTCCAAAATTTAAAAAAAAAATGGACCTCTTCAGTACCCATTTCTAAAATATGGCCTCAACCAAGAAAAAAACCGTTAACATCCATCCCTTTATACTTAAAAACATAAAGTTTGGGACATTTGAAGTTGACTTATCACCCACAAATTTTTATGTTTCAAAATCATACTAATTAGTTGACCTCTAGACATTCAAACTTACATTTGGAGAATATTTTTAAAGTTCAAATCAAACAACCAACTATGGGTGTTTGAATGCTCAACTCTTGATGTTCTAACTTGAAGGTTTGAACGTCTGGATTTGAAGTTTATCAAAGTCAAACCTTTAACGCCCAAAATCAATCATTCAATCCAAAATTTTTTAACATATTTTAGCTAAAACATATCATCAAGAACCCTTTTAATAAACACTTTTGCCCAAATATCAAAATAAAGATTTTGAAAAACAAACTTTCCCGTTCTGAATACCAATTAAGAACCAAGCTTCATCAATAAATATCAAACTAAAAGGGCTACTAGATGTAGGGTTGCAAAGATATACACTCGAGTCCTAATTTAGATGTCCTCGACACTTCATTCTTAGGGATGGCACCAGTGCGATTTTTACTCGATTTTTAATGGTAACCTTCCGATTATGTGGTCGACGGTAATTCTATTAGAATTTGGTATTTATTAATTAAGGTCGACCGATAATAAAATTGACAAGTTCTGGTAAAAGAGTTTTACTGACGGACAAAATCGATACTAATGCGGAACATTTTAATCAATTTTTATGTTTAAAATGTTTTAGAATTCATGTATTTTCATTTGAATTTTTATTATTTTTTAGTAGTTATTTGTATACTCTCATTAGATTTTTTTTTTTTTTAAATAATTAGAGATAATTTGTGACTTTGTAAGAAAGTGTTATTTTTAGAATTTAATTTTGTTTTTAAAAATAAAAAAAAATACATAATTTTAATTTTTTAATTGGTAGTCGGTTACAAATGAGTTTAGTTTAATAACAAGAAAAATTATTAATCGATAAACGATACAAAATTAATAATTAATCGAAATTAATAATTACTCGAATAAAGGGCAGGATAACAACAAATCGGTCGGTGAATTAGCGTATGAGTGACATTCCCATTCATCCATGCTTGAATTACATCCTTGAATCTTGTCTTCTTAGTCATTTTTAAGGCTAGGCCTCTTCTTCAAATCCAAAATTCGTATCACATGCAGATAAACCCGTTAGCCCATGCCATATCAATGTTTGTATAATCAAAACATAAATTGATGCACTTCATATATGGTTTACAATTGGAAATATAGTTTTGGAGGAAAATTAGATAACTCTTACATTTATTCATATATATATATATATATATTGCTAATGACATTGTAACATTCACTGCTAATGACATTCAAATTCTACAACGTATTTTGTGATTTGTACAACTACAATTAATATCCCCTATATCTTCTGCAACACAAGGAGTTGTGGATATAATGCTTTTGTACCAAATTAACCTTTCCTTCAACAGATCATCACAAAACCTATCTAGCATTTGAATGGTTATTTTTGGAAGCACAATAACATGTGCCATATTTCCCACACAAGCAAGTTGCCATTTCCGAACAAAATTGTGATCTTTAGGCCTTTCAAAGACCACTGTGATGCTAAATTCATTAAGCATTGTACTAATTCCCCCTCTTCTTAACCGATTGGCTAAGTATTGTGCCTTTTTTTGGCAATTTTCGACGTCGTTTTGAATTCCTGTGTAACCTTTCTTGTTTAAAATGTACCATAAAAATATTGGAGAGTGCCCATTTCGACTTCCTGAAATTGTAGCATCTGTTGTGCCAATTAACTCGATGTTTTTTGATAAAATAGTAATGTGTTGTTTTCTTGTTATTTGGACACCACAAGGCATTGGACATCCTAAAAATTTGTGGCCTGATACACTTATGCTTCCAATTGGTTTCTTGAACGAAATCTTGGGAGCCTGCGTGCAAGATCATGATCAAGAGACTGACAACTAAAAAGAAAATGAATACTACTTGTAAACAATGTATAGTATATATATATATATATATGTTTCATAGTATAAGTAGTGTCAGTAACAAGATAATAATTTAGTGATAGAAATATTTCTTACACTTCTTACCAAGTTGAGCGTCTTGGCAAAAATTCTTAGGCCTCATACATGATAAGAATTTCTTTATGGGAATATATATATATATATATAAAAGGACATAGAGGTGCTTATTACTTACAGATTTTGAAAAAGAAGCCACAATCCCAGATAATGCCGCATCACAATGAATGTAAAACCGTTCTCGGGTGAAAGAACATTTATGAAGTGTCTCTATTACTAAATCAAGGTCATCCAAGGCTCCTTTGAATGTAGTTCCTATATATATTTCCCAAGTGCAAAATTTTGTCGTCTTAACACATTGAACAAATTATTGAATAATATATTCAGATCATTCCAAGTAAAAAAAAAAAAATTATGTTTTTCCCATAAAAGTAAATAATACCTAGTTACTAAATAACCATAAATAATATTGAACTATTTACAATTTTTTAAAAATAGGTACAATATTTTATTTATTTTTTTATATACCCAAATTATATATTTAGGTTAATTTTTTTTTATAATTTACAACATAATATGGTAGTTCTTGACATCATAAGACAAATATGCTTTATTCGTGACACATATTTTATCTGTGACCTCTTTTCTATAGTTGAAATAGTCCACATATCAAACCTTGTTTCCTGTCTACCTTGAACTGGTTTAGCTACCCCATCAATATTTTTAATCCTAGGGCTACAATAGTTCAAATGGTAGAAAGAATGATCTTGGTAAAATATTTACCTGTAAAAAAGAGAGCACATGCAATAACATGTGCCTTCTTATGCCAATAATAAATTGTCATCTTATGAATGATACATTAATTAAAAAAAAAAAAAGTAAATATTCAAATTTAATGTTCAGACTTAAAATTTAAAATTTAGACTTAAAATTTTATTTTCAATTTTATCAAAGTCATAGTATGGCATATAATAAGGCAGATGGTAAAGTGGTAAAGAAAGAGTATTTACCAATATTGACATTTATGATTGCTGGTTTATCCTTGTTGAGGAGGAGCTTAGCATGCAAATCTGCTAAATCAATCTCTCCAGAGACCAAAGTATTAATAACTTGGCATTCCATTTTCAACATTTTTGCAGCTTTGAAGATGGAATAATGTGACTCTCCTGAAGTATACAAAATCCCACATGCCAATATCTCTCTTCTGCAATTATTTATTGGATCTTGTTTAGTGTTTTTTTTTTTTTTTTTTTTGAGGTTGGATCTTGTTAGTTAGAATAATGATGATTAGTTAGAACAATAATGTCAATTTCTAACATTGTTATAAGAGTTAGCATCCCGTTTCAGTAGGGACTATACAAGTCTTACGCAGATTACAACAAAATTATCTAGTACATTTTTTGTAAAATAAATGGTAACTGCAAAAAAAAAAATATCTTAAACTATTCTAACATATCAAATCAAGTAAAATTATATTTACGACCCTATAATTAAGAAAAGAATATAAATCTTATATAATCTGAGACAACAACCTACTACATTGTATAAGTTTGAATTTTCAACCTCTCTTATCACTCAAATAATAATTCAATTACAGTATGGACAGTAAAAAAAACAAAAAAGTCCTGGCTGTTTCTCCTTTGTCCTACTGTCATTTGAGTTGTTACTGATCAGTTAGATGCCAATCTTGCTATTAAGTTGTCATTAGATGCCAATCTCTTTTCCTTTTTTCAGTAAAATAACGAAAGCTTTTTGTTTAAATATAGAAGTTATAAGTTATAAAAGGTCACAGAGGACAACTCATAGGTTTTCTTAAGTTACAAAACATTGGAGAAGGGACCAAAAAATTCACTTCTCCAAAAACTAAAAAGATTGGCATCTTTGTAGTTTTCATACACACATATATATATATATATATATATTATTTGATATAGGACATTTAATTATAAAACAAGGGGGAAACTACTTTAATTCAAATCATCTATAATATTTGTTTTATTTTTTTTATTATATTGTTTATTTAAATTTTATCTTCTAAATTAGGAGTTAATTTTTTTTAAAATAGATTTTATTTTTTATTTGATAGAATTTATTATAAAAATAGTATAATATAAATATTATAAAACATGTATTATAAAGAATTCAAATCATTTAGAGTTGTAAAAAATGTGTTTATAAAGTTAGTTACTAGTACTTTTTTAAAGCATGTAACCTATTTTCATCTCTAAATCTGCTCCCATTTCACATGTAAGTTTTCAGTAAAAAATATACGTATAGTTAATGTATCAAAATTGTTGAAATACAGAAAAATTAGATTTTAAATAAATAATAATAAATCGTACAGAATGTAAAAGATGAAAATAAAGTTTGTAAATACAAGGTAGATGAATGGTACGTATTGTGATTTTTCTGATAGAATATATACTCTTTATTAATTTTAATTTTCACATTTTAAACATTACAGAATTTATTTTCTTCTTGTGAAGATTAAAATGTTCTCAAAACTCTTCTCTCTCTTTATTACTATTTTTACAAGTTTTTATATTATAAGAAGAATTAAGAGAGATGGAAAATTTTTTTTAATAAAGTACATTGGAAAAAAATTTATTAGATAATGCATTTATTTTTATAATGTAATAAGTAAAAAAAATAGAGGGAGTAAACGGCAAATAATGAAGATGATGACTAACCCAAGGAGAAGGCCATGAAGATTGCCTTCGGTGCCACCAGTGGTTATGTAACCCCAATATTCAGAATCCCCTAATTCCCAGAGCGTGGCGAACCAATCTAAAACAGCAACCTCAAATTGTCTTGAATGCATTGCATAATTGCTTGATATGAAAGGATCACCAATGTTGTTTATGTGAAATCCAAAAAATGGTGATAAAATCTCATGATAATCAGACAATGTAATTGCCGGATAACCTGAAAATACACACACAATTTCACATAGTTATATTCAAAGATTATTTTATGGGACTAGTAGTACTTATGTTCCTTCACGAGGATTATTTAGTCCCAAAATTTTTAAGTTTTAACATGCATGATATGATATGTTATTCAAAGTTTGCTCCTAAATAATTTTAATAAGATTCTTTTGCCATCAAATTAAGTATTTAAATTTTGTTTAAAATAAAATAAAACTAAAAAAAGCTTCACGAACTGTTTGTGCACCAGATAAAACTTTAAAAATCATATCAGGTTAATGTCTAAATTACTCAAATATGGTTTGATTTTGAGATTTTTGCATTGAGTTTTTAAAAAAGTAAAATGGTTTGTAAAAGAAGATTGAGTCTCAAAACTGAAATTTGAGATTTAAAATAATATCCAACCTCAACTTAAATATGTCATTTTTACGAAGTAAAAACTACAATTTAATGGTAAAGGGAAAAGTGAGGTAGCTTTTCCTTAATAGCAATTTCAGCCAATTTCCCTTAATAATAAATCAACCTAACCTAATGGTAGTGGTTTTAATTAATGAGGTTAAACAATAATTAAATTAATTACCAAGTTGTTTTTCAGCTTTTCTGGACAAAGACTCCTTGTACTCAGCTAAAATGCTGCTCATAAAAGCTTCTCTGTCAACCTCATGATGATGAAGAGGATCCGTCGATGGCGATGTGGTTTCTCTCACAGCTAACTGTAATTGGCCTTCACTACAGTTCACCTTATAACCAGAAGAAGAAGGAATCCAAGTTTCCTATAAAAATTTAAAGAAAGAGCTTTCAGTACTTATGAATATATTCTTCAAAATTAGAGGGAATATGAATTTTTTAAAAAAGAAAAATCTAAAAATTTAAATACATAATAAAATATTTTTTCTAAAATGTCAAGACCAGGCCATGATTAATAAGGAGAAACATGCAAAATAAATAATAATAATGATAATTCTGTACCTTTCTTGCCATTTTGGAGCTAAACTTTCAGGTGTTGATCCAAATACTTAAAAAGGCAGAAGGACGACAAATGCATATGACTGAGAGAGAAGAAAGAAACATGTGTAATTTATATAGGTAGTAGCAGGACATTCACAATCATTTAAAATTTATTAATAAAAATATTATAAAATAAGTGATGAAAAAAAATAATAAAAAGTGTATACCAAAGTGCACTTGCAGTTTCATTTTTAGTAACCATAATTAAAAGAAAGGAAATTGTGATAACGACTCATACTCTCTGTCATTGCGATTAATATTGTAATCGTGATAGTTATTAATACTCTCTGTCATAGCGATTGATACCGTAATTGTATAGCAATTGATACTTGAATAAGATCTAAATTTGAGTTTTTTTTTTTTTACTGAGTTTAGTAGGTTAGATTGTTTGTAAAAAGTTACGTAAGTTTTAAAATTTAAATTTAAAAATTTAGATCATATTTAATCCCATCTTATGTTCAAACTTTTATATTTATAACTCTATCTGTTTCATAATAACAGTACATTTGGTTACGTTGGGATGAAATTACTTTTCCAATTTCTCCACTCTTTCCTGTGTGTGATATTTAAATGCAAGCAGAAAAAACATTTTCATAAAAAAAGTTCACCCAAGAAAAAGTTGGAAAGATCCATCTATACTAAGATTTATGAAAATGCATTTCAAGGAAAAGTAAAGTAAATATTATCTATTATATCCTCACAATATGTATAAAAAATATTACTGTTTAATTATAATTTTATTTTAAAAATATATATATCATCTTTTTTTCCATTCTGGAGCTAAGCTTTCAAGTGTTGATCCAAAATTCCAAATACTTAAAAAGGCATAATGAGACAAGAGAAGTATGGTTGGATAGCACGATCCCCTCAATTAAGTATTTCTATCTGTCATACCAAATGAGAGTTCATAAGTTCAAGTTACTTAGAGAACAGTTTAATGCCTCATGCCAATCTTGTGTTGTTGTTTGAGGGCCTTATAGAGTTTAGATACTAAGTTACCAAAAAAGGCGCAAGAACAAGGGCATGACTAAGAAAGAAGAAGAAGCTTTATGTAATTCAAAAAAAAGAAAAGAGACATCTCAAAACCTCTAATATTTTTTGGCGCATTTTCTTAAAGAATATGATATCTAAAATGTCTTTCAAAATTTCTTACTCCTCATTATTTTTTCTATACATTTTCATACTAGAAGACTAAAATTGAGGATTAAACTTGTTCTATTCAAGAAAAAAAAAAAGATCAAACTTGTTTTTAATAATGAAAAAAATTCCTCAAATGTTGCATTATTTTCAAATGTGACAATTTACACAAAATAAAAAATTAATAAAATGTCACAACTCACAAGTAAAAAAAAAAATACTTCCTCATTTTTTTTCTTTGTTACATTCTATCAATTGCTATGTTTTTTTGTCTTATTGTGAAAATTATGCAATATTCAACATTTGTTCATTATACACTCATTAAAAACAAATTCTAAACTACTTTTTAGTCTTATAGTATAAAATATTGTAAAAATAATAATGAGAAGAAATAAAATTTTAAAGAACAATTAAATTCACATACAATAAAATATTTCTAAATGTTTTATATTTTCTTAAGTAGTATTCCTTCGATGGAGAAAATGCTTAGTTTTCCATTCTCATATGAGGACAGAAACTGGTTTGGCAAGAGTCGGTACGAAATGATTTATCATGCTGAAATATGAGCCGATCGTTCGTTAGGGATGGTTTATAGACCATCCAATTCCTACAAATGGAATGAGATGTGGGTCCTTGTAAATGATCGAGACCTAACTTCTCGTATTAAGTTACGGATGGTAGATCTGTTCAATACTCATTCTCTTTTTCTGGCCACAATTCCTCTTTCAGGGATGACGTGGTGTCCAAGTCGTTCAACACGTATTGTACTATTCAATAAAATACAAAATTTTAAATGTTTTTTCTTGCTTAGACTAGAATGTCTTTCAAACTTTTCTTTTCTCATTATTATAATTTTACTAGATTTCATATTAGAAAAATAAAAAGATTTTGAAATTTGTTATTAGTATGAAAAAGTTTATTAAATATTACCTTGAAACTATAATGTGAAAAATATACTTCTAATCAAGTGAGTTATCGACTTATCAATATCCCACTGATTTTTTTTAATATATATATATATATATATATTTAGAAAACACTGACCCACTTACCCTTTTGCTGGCGGATGGACCATGCAATTGGCCGACACTCTGAAAAGTGAAACAGATGAAGCATTTGTGATTCGACTTCATCCTCGTCCGCACACACAAACACCTCAACTATCTGGGCCGAAGACCATACCATCAAAAACGTTTTTTTTTTCGTTTTATGTTACGAGAGAGAGAGAGAGTGGGCCGAAGACCATACCATCAAAAACGTTTTTTTTTCCTTTTAGTTTACGAGAGAGAGAGAGAGTGGGCCGAAGACCATACCATCAAAAACGTTTTGTTTTCCTTTTATTTGTGGGCCGAAGACCATACCATCAAAAACGTTTTTTTTTCCTTTTAGTTTACGAGAGAGAGAGAGTGGGCCAAAGACCATACCATCAAAAACGTTTTCTTTTCCTTTTATTTTACGAGAGAGAGAGAGAGAGACGTTTTTGGTGAATAATGACAAACGTGGCATCTTGAAAGTTCTGAAAACCTTTTTTATTATTATATTATTATTAGAAAAAATAGTTATAATTACCAATAATAATTTTTACTTTTCTTATTTTACTCATAAATTTAATTTGAGTTGGTTCTGTTAATAAAAATCTTTAACTCAACTCATTTTGACATTAAAAATTTATTATTGAAATTCGACAAATTTTTATTATTTGACATTATTTTCATATTATTTTGATGGTAAAGACAATGTTTGAAGATTAAATTTGATGGTGGACAATTAGTCCTATGATAAAATTTGTCAAATTCTAGCAACAAATCTTTTAATTTGTCAAAATGAACCGTACGAGAAATCTTTATAGATAGAAACAATTCAAATTAAAATTTATGAATAAAATATTAAAATAATTATTTATGGGTAATTATAGTAATTATTATTAATTATTATTATTTTGTGGGGGAAGAAAGTTATGTAAACCGAAAAACTCTTGTTAGCTTCCAACGAATGTAAACGTAATGGTGGTAATCAGGGGAGCGAGTCATCAATAAATAGTTTACATATACGTATACATATATATATATATATATACATATAATATAATTGATATAGTTTCTTTGGGTCTAGATTTCTGTTTTCCTTGGGCCACAACCATGTTCTAAATACGTTCAGAATTTTTGGAAAAAAAAACCTCTTGTGAAAGACACAAATAGTATGCATTCAAGTTTTGAGAGCATGCGGTCGAACAAAGAAATTATTCCATTATAAAATTATTAAAATCCTTAAACAGAATACAACATGTAAACTAAAAAAATTAAAAGATATACGTAAACTAATAATCTTAGTTTACATAAAATTGTTGAATATGGAAAATTTTATACTATTATTAGTTTTTTCATACTTTCTTTATAAGTTCCTTAGTACTTTATTTATAGAAATAGTAAGAATATAGGAGGATAAAAATAGACAATTAAATTATATCCTTGAGTATGAAATGGATAGTTATTAGGATATTTTATCTTCTATCCACTAAAAATAATATTATCTTCTAGAATTGCCCTTTTGAATTATTGGACATCATAACACTATTCCTGGATGTTCATGACATAAATAATGTGTCTCATTAAAAACTTTACTAGAAAAAAACTCAGTGAGAAAGAAAAAAAGAGTACATCATTATCTCAGTGAATAAATCTTCTTAATCATCATATTTGATTAAAATCGTCATATCTCTTTTAATATATCATTAAACTTCATCGTCAAATTGATTGGAATCTCTTGGATTCATTCAACTATCTTGGACATGTCAATAAATAATTTTGATCACGCACCTTCTAAGCCAATCAATGGAATTCAACTTTCAAATAAAATAAAAATGAGTCATAAATGTCTTTTCACTACAAAATAATATAATGTGTGGATCTTAATAATTATTAATTTGTAGAATCCATCTCAACTGGAATTGAATTTTTTTAATAATACAAGATAAATAATTGTAAGGAGATTCTTAAGGATAAAGTTTTCAATTATTTCAAAATCATCAGATTAAAGATGAATTATATGATGTATTTACTTACATCCTACATGCAAGTATATTAGTATACATTCTATATCGACTTATAGTACTTCAAGATAAAAATTCTTTAATATTCTTTATTACTTCTGAAATGTCCGAACGACTATTTTTGTACATAATGATGTGTCATTCCTATGTATAACATCTTTTAGATGTTCAAGGTTGATTATTTCAAAACTTTTTATCACATTGTTCGTCTTCAATTATTATTTGCTTTAGGAACATCTTCAAGAGAATCATATAGATCACTATTTTCCTTCGAGGATATAACGTTTAAAAGTAAGAAGCCATCCATGCTTCAAGCGTGCTTTAAATTGTTAGTTTTAAAGCTTCCATTTTGACCTTCAGAGTCATTTTTCAAAATGGATAATCTATCAATTTTATACTTGATTATCTCTAATGGAGTCCATATAGACTATTAGATAGCTATTATATAATTACTAGCAAATGGATAACCTTGTGAACTTCTGGTTCACTAATGTATATATATTGGACAAGTGATATAGTGATCACACTTCTCTTGTTGGTAATGTCATTTTGTTGCTATAATCATTGTCTCCCACAGATATGAGAGATATTAATTTATCAAAATGATAATTACAAAATCATACAATTAGGACATCTCTTATTAATAGAATGAGAATTATAAGGGTAACAAGTATAAGCAAGTCTTATACAGGTTCCCATACATGGGCATTTCGATATTTTAATATCATCTTTCAAAATTTTCACTAAAACAATGTTGTCGTATTCTTCAGGAATGATTATTTATATATTTCTCAGACATCTCTAGTTCTTCTAGGACTTCATAATAAATATTAAATATTTCAGTTGATAAAATCAAATATATTTGTATCCACTACTAGAAAATATTATTTTTCTTCGTTCTAAATGCCAAGCTATAAGAAGAATCTTATTCCGAAAGTTTTCATTTATATATTTCATGGTCCATAGTCTATTTTCATAGAGATATTTATTTTCATCATTCTAGAATTATAATTCAAGTGTATAATTCCTACTGGGAATATACGTACACTTCAAGAGCTTGTTTAACTGTCCGAACATTTCATATTTTTAATCATGCGAAACTATACTAATATTTCGAATTTTGAGTCTGCACACTTTTATTTTAGATCCTCATTTATATTCATATTATGCGCATAAACACAATCGACGCATTGTATTATTTTGCAGTTTCAATATCATAACTCATAATCAAAACATGATACATTGAAATCTCATTATCACAACTTTCAGGTACTTAAATTTCTTCCAAAAATAATTCATGCCATGTTTAGGAAAATTTATGTTGGAATTTTTTTTCTCAATGTTACTATATGTGACCATCTTAATTATTTGCTCCTTTTATATGGGGGGAATTCATCATATATATTAAAACCGACTTATCTACCACTATTTTAGTTGTGTCCCTAATTCATTTGCAATGGTAGTTTGTCCTTCAGGACATCTAGTGTAATAGGAGCATACTTGCAATCGGATATTGGTCAGTAAATGCCTGACTAGATAAATTATATTTTGAACCTCAAGTTCGAGATTTTCTTATAAAGATCAAGATGAGACACAAAAGAATATTATATTCATCCAATTTTATTTTTATATCATCTCCTCTATATATTCGAAAGAATATTCAAAATTATCAAAAATGCAAATCTTCTTGTTGAGATTTGCTCCTAACGTTTTTCATATAACCTCTCTTGAGGTCCCATCTCATTGCCTTTTTTGTGCTGGAGCATATTAAAAAAAATAGACAATCATATTTAACTTGGAGATGAGGTTATTAGCCACAAAAGAATTTAAAATAGAGGAGAACTCATATAATTTGTTGGCAAAATATGAAGTGTCATTAATAATTCACATAAATCCTTCAAGGTATCTATGGTTCTTCAAAATCATTTAGTGCATAACCATATTCTTCAGGATGTTCATAAAATACTATCAGTATTATTATGACAAATTGTCTTAGTAGGAGAATATTGAATATGAGTTCATAATCAATGAGAGGCAGCAATAAGTTGCATATTAATAATATATACATGACTATGCTATCAATGCACATTGACTAATAATTTTTTTATATTTATCTCAAACACATGCAACTCCAAATAATAATGGTAATGTTCATATAATTATATTGCCTTGAAAACAAGTAGCATATGAAATTCATTGGATTAGGGAACTTCTGGTCACATGACTTATTCCAAAAGTTATAAATAAATTTTTATATTTTGTAATTTGGGATGGTCCAACCGATCATGCCAACTAATAAACTATTCGAATTAGTAAACTTCAGGTTTACTTCATAATATATCTCAAATATATAAATTTTGGATTACATCTGGAAAGAAATAGTAGTTTTTATAATGTAGATTTGTTCATATATAACAAAAATAGGAAAACATATACACTTATTTCATCGACTTTCTCGAGATCATCTTTCTTTTGAGAACATTATTAAACTAAAAAAAAATTTTAACAATCATTTAGTGGATATGTAGTATATTTCATACTAAATATCTACTAGATACTTGAGTAATGATAACTCTTCTAGAGTTGAAATTAATTGGCTGTTTTAAAGCATTCACTTACCTAGTTCTTCTGGAACTAAACTACCATTTCCACTTTCGTAGTTATTTTCCATTCATGAAAAGAAATGAAACTAATAATAAGTAATACAAAAATTTAAATTACATACTATCTAAACTTGAAATTTTAAAAATTTACAACCTGATAATAATAATAATAATTCAATTCTTTTAATAATTTATATCATTAATCAAAATGTCGAATATTCTCTTATAGAGATTCAGCGAAAATAGTTACATCTGTATGTACTATATTAGCGTAAATCATTAGTATCGATGTCATTAATATCAGTATTATAACTTCATGAGAAGTAAAACAATGTTTTTTATGTCTCCTTTTTTAATCGATGCTAATTAGTTAGCAATATAAGGTGTCAAACATACTACAAGTACTTGACAAATATATATTTATATCCATAGATAATATTTCCATATTAATTACAATTTTGCATTTCTTTTCTCATAATTTTTTTACTTCAGATGAAAATATATACTTTGAAAATTTGATAAGTCATTTTTCACCAATATAATTGTAGAGAATATTTTTATCGCTAATCATAGCCAAATCACTTTTATAAATAAATTACAAGATCTAATTACATTCATCTCAGGCAATGATCTAAGATTTTTAGTAGAACATTAAAATACTTTATCAATTACTCATTTTCTCATTCAATCTCAAGACATGAGATCAATTCAAAATAATTTTGAAAATATTTTCCTCAATATCGCTACTTCTGGAGCATATATTAGGTATGAGAAATGAAGAAATTTTCCTCTATTAAATCACCAATAACATTTTCTTTCATATAACTTTTATTGATGATGAGGGATTCCAAAGTTCACAAAATCATTTATACAGATATAATATATTTCGTAACAATGAGTACAACCCATTATGATTGATATTTGTATAACAAGCATCTTCTCATGATTGTACATATTTTCTCTCAAAATATATCACCAAAAGTCAAGTAGATTTTATGCTTTTATTACTTTTCTTTTCTTGTGGTGTCTTTAGTAATCACCGTATCTAACTAATTTGTTTTCAATATATCATTTCTTCAGAGAACATGAAGAGTCACAAACTTAACTTTAACAAAAATTAATCATGAAATAAATATTTTGTTAGGGAGAACTTACCTTAACCTTTGAATCATTCAAAAATATAGATTCTTGAAACTTAAAAAGACAAAAGACAGACAAAGTCTTCATATGAACTTATGAAACATCTCATACAACTTCTAATAATTTTTTGTAGAGACTCGTGTTAATAACATGTTATAAAATTTGTTAAAATTCTTAAACAAAATAACATGTAAACTAAAAGGTACAAGAGAATATAGAAAACTTTAGAATATTATTAGCTTTTTCATACTCTCTTTACAAGTGCCTTAGTACCCTATTTATAGAGATAGTAAGAATATAAGAGGATAACAATAGATAACTAAATTTTATCCTTCTTTAGTATGAATAGGATAGTGACTAGAATACTATATTCTCTATCCACCAAAGATAATATTATCTTCTAGAATTGTCCTTTTAGATTATTTGACATCCAATAATATAATTTCATAAAACAGTCCCAAATATGTACCGGTAGATTTTTATTTTATATTTCTTTTTTGGAGCCACCTATCCAAATAGACATTAGGTCCTAAAAGGAAAACAAAAGTTTAAAAAGTGAGTTTTGAGCTAATTGTTGAAATAGGCCCATAGACAGAAAAAAATCTCGATAGGCCCGAGAAGGCATTAAGCTTAAAATGATTTGGGTGATATATCCTTTAGACACGAAAAAAAAATGATGTGTCTTTGGTTATTTATTTTAATAGATTATTAGGCCCAAAGAGAGAAAAATATATGTCTAAAAAAGGTTATAGACCGAAAAATAAAATATTTAAGTGTTTTATCAAAATAGCCAATGAAGCCTTATCTAAGTTGATAAGAATTGAGACTTTCTAAGTAAAAGGTAGGAGGGTTCGGCTTCTGCTTAATGGAGCATTTATCTTTCTTATTATAAGAATTATATATTTAAATAATTTATTTTTACAAAGATGTAACCTTTACTCAGTGTCATATTTAAAAAAAGAAAAAGAATGCTTGGATTATTTGTTTAAACACATATTAGACCCAAATACAGAAAGAAAAAAAAAGTTGTAGGCCCAAAAATGCCATTAGGCCTACAAAAGTTTGGGTAATCCATCCCAAATAAATATTAGACCCAAAAAGAAGAGAAAAAAGGTTATGGGCTATTTGAAAAAAATAGAGCTTATGCCTAAAGAAAAAAAGAAAAAAGACTGTAGGCCCATTATCTTTATATTTCTTGAATAAAAGGAAAATAATAAGATTTATATGAATACATCTAAGTGTAAATGTATTAATTTGTCCATTCCTAAATCGTTTAAGAATTTATAAGTTTTTTTTAACAAAAAAAATTTATAAGATTTTGATAGATTTAAATTACTGTTTATGTTATATCTTATTTATGGCTTCGTTTGATAAAACTGAAAATTTAAAATCTTAAATTTAAATTATTTAAGTTTTGAATTCTGAATCGTAATTTTGATCCCTGAATTTGAAACTAAATTTTGAATTTGAATGTTGAATTAATCAATATATTAAAAAAAAGTATTGTAATTTTACAAATAATATATATTTTCAAATTTCAGAAGTCCAAAGTTGAAGTAAAAAATTTCTACTTAAAATTTATATTTATAATTAAGTATATCTTAAATAATTAAGTGATTTTTAATAATTATAATTAGATATACTTAAAATATTAAACTTATAAATTATCTGAAATTAAATACACTTAAATCAATAAGATTTTAACTAATTCATACCAATCAAACAAAGCCTTGCAACCTTGACCCAATTTATATTTAGTGCTATTGTAGAAGTTTCTTTAATAAAAGAAGAATAAATAATTTTTTGGACTTTGGTATAAATAGGAGTCTCATAATTCTTTTTTATCAATTTAGTTCACAGGATAAAATTTAAATTTTAGTCCATGACCTATTATATAACACGTACACTTATATATACTTTTATATATAGAGAGAGAGAAATCTTAGGTGGTTCACTTTCATTACTTAGCGTTCACATAGATATTTTCTCTTTTTTTTCTTTCTATTATATTATAAAAATAAAGAAGAGATAATAATAAATTTGATATAGATAGTAAAGAGTTTTAATTTGATAATGATAATTGAAAATTTTTAATTTGATAATAAAACTTTATTTGCAAACAAACTACAATATTTGTTTAAATATATTAAAAAATTAATTTCTAAAATTTTTTTTAAAAAAAGTGAAAATAATCAGACAAATTTAATTTAAAAAATGATATAATATTGAATTTGATATACATAATAATTAAATAGTTTAATTCTTAATGATAATTGAAGAGCTTTAATTTAATTTGATAATAAAACTTTATTTACTAATGATTTGATAATCCCACAAAAAGCAAGTTAATCTAATAAAATAAATTCGAAAACTTTAATTTTTGAAAAACTTAATTTGCAGAAAAAATATAATTAATTTTTTAAATGTATTAAAAAATAAATTCGAAATATTAGCAAGAATATATATACATATATGCACACTGTCATAATAATTTGCCACATGGGACACCTTCTCCTTTTTTTCCATGCAAAAATGAAAAAAATAATATATGACATAATAATAAATGAATATATCTAATACTCTCCTTATTATTTAGGGCTAAAATATTTTTAAAATTTTGAAAAATAATATAAGAGATATAATATATATATATTAAAATAAAGCAATATTGAGTGCCATTAGAGTGCCAAATAGCACCCTCCTTTTTTCTCCCCATGCAGAAATTAAAAAAAAAGTTTAAATAATAAAATTAAGCATTATCTGAAGTTTACTTCAAATATTAAAACTCCTAATTTTAAGTCATCAGATTATTTACCATGTTTGATATACTGATCAATTGGGCTGAAAAATTTTAATTAAACTCGAACTCCTTATTTTCTATATATATTTGAACGAAATTTTGTGATGAATTGGGCTTAAATTTTTAATTAAACTCAAACTCCTTATTTTCTGTGTATATTATGACCAAAATTTTGCTTGAAATTAAATCCTAAGAAATCGCTAATCTGGGCTATAAAAAAAAAAAAAGAAAGATTATTTACAATGTTTGATACACTGATCAATTGGGTTGAAAATTTTAATTAAATCCAAACTCTTTATTTTTTGTCTATATTATGGCCAAAATTTTGTAATCAATTGGCCTCAGGTTTTAATCGAACTAAAACTCCTTATTTCTTGTCTATATTATCATGAAAACATTAATAATTTATGAATATTCACCTATGATAAGAACAAATAATTAACAAGATTAACTTTATAAGAATTGGTGATTACAAACTTTAGACTTTAATTATTTTATAAGTTAAATTTAAAATGATTATCTAATCACTTAATATTACGGATTTGAATTATGGTAAATCTTTATATTTCAATTATGTGATAAGATATGCACGATAATTTTTTATTTGCATGTTTTTAATATACATATATATAATGGAATAAGTGAATAATCATATTTATTAAATAACTCCTCATTGCTCTTAAGAGATAGTATTTAACACCTACTATGATTCAAATACACGTATATCTCAATCTTTTTCCGATCCCATAGATAACTCTTTTCTACAATTATATATACCCATATTTCCTCCTCCATTATTTGGTTAAATTTCTCCTTCTTTCTTTCATTTGAGGTTGGACGTAATCATCTCTTCTTCTTAACTTTCATTATGACTCTTTAGAATTATTTTTATTGCATGTTGTGTGTTATCTGTATGATTATGAAGTTTTCATTATGACTCTTTAGAATTATTTTTATTGCATGTTGTGTGTTATCTGTATGATTATGAAGTTTTTTTAAATTTTGATCCCTTCACCAACTGTTTAATGCAGAGGATACATGGGAGGAAGAAAATCAGCATAGTAGGGAAAGTCACGAATGAATTTACAAGATACATTGTGAATAAAAATTAACATGTTGCAGAGGAGGGCAAAAAAGGGAATTCATCTGGAGGAGAATGGATGCAGTGAAGATGAATGTACCAATGGGTTATAGGTTTATGCCAATTGATATTGAATTAATATTGGATTATTTGCTTCGGAAAATTATTTGTAAACTACTTCCTGCTGTTATAATTCTACAGACTAATGATCTATATAGAATAGATCCACAACAACTCCCAATAGGTATACTTATATATTATCAACAATATACAGTTTCTGTTATGGATTTTTTGTTAGTACTTTTGTGCCCAAAATATCCCTCAATTGTAATATCCCTCAACTTCTTTATAATAATGTCATTTGCAAAAATTTACACATTCTTATTGGTTTTGTCTTTATGTTTAACCTTTGAAAAAAATAAATAATATAAGAGATAATTAATAATCAAATTTTAGATAATGAAAACTTGAAGAAAATACAAATAAAACTAAGAATTCTCTGAAAATTTAAATTTATTCGATAATACCTTCGGAAGTTGTCAATCTTGGAGATTTATCTGATGATGATTAGATAAGCATTTGACATTGTTTTAGGTTACTCAAATTAAGATTTCAAGTTTGTAAGCTAGCACTTATAAATAGAAAACATGAAGCAACATTTTTCTTCTAAAGCTTCATAATTAGTGTTATTTCTCATAAATGCCATGATCTCCACTACTTTGGAGATAATATACAAGTTGATTGTAATACACATGTCATTTCTTTCAGCTTGGTCATATATTCATATTACCGTAACTATGTAGGTTTAAAGATGCACAACCAAAAGAAGGTTCACTAGAGGAATATAATTGTTTTGCTGCCGAGATATTTGAAATAAAGCTACGCTTGTGCAAGGATCGTCGGAGATGCAGCCGATTGAAAAGAAATTGGTTTCATATATTCCTTTATTTATGAAACCAATTGGTTTCACATGTTTATGATCTTCTTTATATATTCATTTCTTCATTCTATTTATAACCACAATTATTTATAATAAATTTCTATATTGTAGAGGTAAAAAATAGTTAATGGCTATAAATAAAAAAAAGCAAGAATAATTTGACTATAAATAGTGAATATCTCATTCCATATTTAATTTATTTTCATTTTTAATATAAAAATATAAAAATAGTGTTGGAGAAACAACTCATAATTACTATTACACAACACTATTACTATTACAAATGATCAAAATAAAACACAGCGGAAGAAAACAGAAAGGTACAATCTTTAACAAAAAACTATGATAAGGCACTCATAAAATAATCCCAAATCAACAATGAAAGGTTTTGCTTACCACCACAGCCGTGAAACGGCCAACAGAAAATCAAAGAGATGACTGAGGAGCTGAAACCGTAAGGTTACCAAACCAAACCAAAAAACAAACGCCGACGGTAAAGGAAAATATGATCGGGGTTTATAACCCTCAGAAAAGGAATCACAGGCAGTCTTCTTCCTCTATCTCTCTCTTTCTCTTTCCTCACAGCTAACTCTCTAACCTCACAATCATCAAAGGTGACAAAGGAGGCCGGTGAACACCAGAGAAGCATAGAACACCGGAACAGAGAGAAGAAAAGCAGCGGCAAAGCCGAGGATCAAGAGGTAAACGAAGAGTCTCGAAGACTCCAAAAACAGAGAGTGGAGAGACGGTTCAGAGGAGGAGAGCAAGAGACGAGAAGGTGGGCAGTTCATCTGCGGGTTGCCTAAGGACGGCCCGAGTGGCCAACCCGAACTGCCCGGGCATCCCTTAGACCCGATCAAGGAGACAACAAAAGAAGCCTATTCCAAATGGGGCTGAGGCCCAAACATCATGGGGTTAAAAGAAGAAAGGGAGGAGAAATTGGGCTGGAAAAATGGGAAAAAAAATATTAGGAGAATGGGCTTTTAAAGCCTACAAATAGCAATTGAAATACATGATGTAAGTTTTCGTTCGTTTTATTAAATGATTTCTAAAGAAAAAGTTAAATATGATTTGGTTCCTAAGCCATAATTTATTTTCTCTTTTGTTAATTTTGTTTTACAATTTTATACAACATATCATTAAATAAGAATTATTTTTTTAAAAATTTTTATTAGATCGTTTCTGCCAACGAAAGCGGAGCTCGTTCCGAATGCTTTTCCGATCTGGAAGTTCTCGCGAAGAGAATAAGATGCCCCCTCCCTCTGTCTTTTCCCATTTGCTAATCTTCTTCCCCTCTAACGCGGGCGTGCTCGGGAGGAAGAAACCTTTCTATTTTGGGATCTTTACAAGAATGAAAAATTGTTTACAATTTTTATTTCAAAAGAAGTTTACTATGAATTATAAGAGCATATTCTAACAATTTATAATTTTGTTTATTATTATTATTTTTATATTAGACAGAAATATTGAACGGATTTTATTATTTTTTTAAAAAATATTCCCCAACTTTTTCCATAAATTTTTTAATTTTTCTATGAAAACTAATAAAAGTACAAGATTTTGTTTGATACCAAAATATTCTAATTTGATCATATTATCCATTAAATAAAAACTATACTTTTTAGCTAGTAGCATCACTTGAGCCTCATTTCTTCATTTCAAGTGGGTTATTTTTTCTTTAAAAAGATCTAAAGTTTATGTAATAATTTGTTATTATAAAAAATTTAAATAATTTGAATAGCTGTTGTCTCTTAAATTAATTTTTGGCTTAGACTTTAAATTATGCATATTAGAAAGCTATAAGTTGGAAGCTTGATTTTAATATTTATAATAGGATGTTAAAGTTTTTCAAATAATTTCTTAAAATAAAGAATGATTTTAATATTTATATCGAGATTTGAGGATATTTCTGAATAAGCTCACTTAAAAAAAAAATTCGGTTTCCTAAATAAATTTACTTTTTGCTATGTTGTTAAACTTTTTTTTATGATACTGGCGAGAATTAAGTTTCTTTTTTAAAAAAAATAATTTCCTGTTGTAAATAAGAATTTAATTATTTTATTTACTTTTATGTGATATTTACAGGAATTGAAGAATTTTAGACAATTTTTTTTCTTTTAATCATTTTTTTAAAAGGAAAGAGTAACTAGAAAAGTAATGAAAATTTTGAGTTACATAAAAAAAATTGTGTTAGAAGTATAAATATAAAATTTGAATGTTATTTATAAATATTTTATTCTATAAAAATTTATTGTTCTTATATATTTCTCTTTAATAATGGAGATCAATTATGTGTTTTGAAAAGAATTAATATTGGAGCGGAAGAGAATTATCCGATGAAATAGATTAAAAGAATAATATATATTTGCATGATAATATAAATATTTATGAAAAGTTTTTTATATTTGAATTAAAAATGCTATGACAGTTTGATTTTTTTAATAAAATTAGTAGTGTATGTTATATCTATTTATTTATATCATGACTATTTATAAATATAATATTTTAATTTTATTATTAATATAACATTAATAATTTATAAATATTCACCTTACTTTAAGCATGAGGTCATGGTTAGTAATGTAATAAATATATCGAAGTGTACATGTCTTAGTGGTCGGCCCAACTTACTTTTTAGTTATATTGGACAAAGTTTTATTGAATAAAAGAAGAAATTTTTGTTTAGTCATGGTGTAAATAGCAGACTTATTTTTAAAAAAATATAGTTTAAAGACTAAAATTTAAATTTGCCCATAGTAAGAATGAAGAAAGAATTTTTTTTTTTACCAAACTACAAGTAGTAGCTGAATTAACACACACACCCATACACATACACAGACATATATATATATATATTACAGCTGTCACTTTATGAGTTTGTGTGACGAGACTTACGGATGTATGTTGGTATATATGTTTATACTTATAAATATACACATATACCACCAATGTATCAAATAAAAATATACACACATATATAAGTATCTATATAATAGCGTTAATGTAATGCCCTACCCTATAAGCAACTAACATAACTTTAAAATTACGGGTGTTACGAAAGTAGAATTTGGATCTGATATAGTGAAGTATAGTGTTTTGACACCTAGTGGTATTTTGGAGATATTTAGGAATAAGAACAAAATTATATTATATTGAGGTTTTATTCTTAAGGTTTATAAATTCCTTTAAAATTTTTTAAATACTTAGTTTATGTATTTTAGAAATTTAAGCACTGAATAATTAAAAAAAAAAAACTTAACCATTAAGTATTGCCGCCATCTCAACGGCACAGCCGTCACCCCAACATATCTTCCTTTTTCTTTTCTTTTTTTTTTTTTTCTTTCTTTCTTTTCCCCTCCAATCGCCATTATGCTTGTATATATATGTCATTCTTTTTTTGATGACCTTTGTTGGCAGCCATATTAGTTCCTTTGAGGTTAGTAGTTTATTTTCCCTTGCATGTTCTTTTCCTTTTAGTCTCATTAGAACATATATATATATATATATATATAGTTTAGGTGTATCATTTGTTTTTAGGCTTTAGTGTATATAGTGAGATTTATTTCTAGTTAGATTATATATAAATATATATATCTATTTTAAGTTAGTTATTTATTTTAGGATTAAATAATTTAAATAGGTTTTAGTATATAGTTAATTATGGTTCCTTGGGAGAGCATATTTTTAAGAGTACAGGATTTTCGATCTTTTTAAATAATTATTATGAGTATATATAAGTATATATATCTCCTAAACTCATTTCGTAGGATCTCAATATTATTTAGGGAATAGAGTATTAAGTATTTTTGTATTGTTATTTTGTAGGACCTTAGCACCAGAACTGCATCAAGGTGAGTCCACAAACTCCATTTTATTATGTTATTTCAAATATTACGAGATGTATAAATATGTTTTTCCCAACCATCACAAAATGATGCTATTTTTGGAATGATATCACTCAGTATATTTTTGGAGATATTCTCCACAATATGTTACGTGTTCCCTAGAAAAATACATAGGAGCGATGCTCCATATAGGTGTTTCTTTAAAACAGACTATTACTGTGGTGAAGAAGATTGGAAAATGTTCTAGCTTGAAAAGTTACATGTTTGACATGCATGAATATAGATCTTGCATTAGCATAATTGTGAAATTTGCATGAGAATGTGATGACTGGCGGATGAGGATTTTTGGTGCTCTGAAATATTTATGACTTGAATCTGTTATGATGGCTAGGAAAATGGCCTTTCGGTTTGTAAATACATATAAAAACCTCATTCCGACCAGGGTTAAAGTTTGGTGAAAATCAAGTGAACAGACGCGTTAGCGGATTGCACTGTACGTGGCTAGTCCCCTGTACTAGGGCCTCTTCCGATGACGTGGACGGGTTTTGACTCTGAGGGTGGATCCACTTGAAGAGAGGCGTAGTACCTTGAGGGCATGTCCCAATCGGTATTTACGTGGACATCGCATCATGCTCTGCGGTGGGACGGTCGCCTAGTGGAGAGTCAAGAGGGGCTCGAAACTGAGGTTAGCCCCAGGGCAGACCTTGTAGGTGCCCTAGGAGTCTGTAGCCTGTTTTGACCGGTGATATGGGAGTGCGATTGTTTGTAATCGAGCGCTCGTATGGTGTTTGGCTGGTATTAACTACGAGATGCTGGAATTTAGTTCTAATGACCTCGTTGTGTTATGGGATCCGGACTTTGTCCTTAGAGTCCTACTGTTGCATTACATGTTCTTTTGAATTCGGGTGTAGAAGCTGCGTTGATGTGTCTTGATTCGCTCAGACTTCCCAGCTGTGCTCGAAACCCTCATATAAATTCAAGCTTCAGTTTTGTTAAAATAATAAAAGAAAATGTTTTCTTGTAACATTGCATGAACTGTTTTGTGAAACTGCATCATCATTGTTTTAAAGAAATCACTACAGTGCACACACACATAGACTCACTGAGCGTTCGCGCTCACGTTTTTCCATATCATGTTTTCTTCTCAGATGAATTCAGGACGGTCAAGGATACAATAAACCACTGAAGGTTTAGGCGTGGAGTTTTAGTTCGAGTCTCTTCGGAAAGACATATTTTTCTGTTTTGCTCTCTTGTACTCGAGCTGTTTGTAAAGTATTTCTATCTTTGTATCGGAATTATCATAAGATAAAAAGTTTTTTTTAACCCTATATTTTGAGCGCCCTTTTATTGTTCAGATTACTTAGTTTTCCGCTGCATATTGTATATATATATATATTTCTAAGTGCTGCCCAGGGGGTTATGGTCTTGCTTTTTTTTACTTATAGTTTAGTGCCGAGAGGCACGCAGATACCCTACTCAGCCGCAGTTGACCAAGTAGCAGGGTTGGGGGTCTCACAGGTGGTATCAGAGCTCTAGGTTCGATTTGTGGTTAGAATAGTAGATCCTAGATGAGTACTAGGGGTCAACTGCATAGTTTTATTTTGCTCAAAAAGTTTCCTTTTTTCTTTTGTTTCGTTCATCGTGTTATTAATCTTGTGGGAACAATGCTCATTTGTATACGATGCCATATCTTTGGTCATAACCACAATGAGAGGACATATAGATACGTTAAGCTTTTGAATTGATGATGGTTCAGGTGAAAGAATACTAAGACTATTTGAGTCATCAAAAGAGATTACTTGCTCCAAGACTTGTAGCTCGATTGAGGGATTTCATAGGACATAAGGTATTAGGGGAAAACTTGATCGGGATTTATTATACCAAAGTTTTAACCCAATACGTGCAAGTGCACAAGATCAATGTAATAAGGAAGTATCAGGGTATCGAACCACAGAGAAAGGCTTAACTAATAAAATTACTATCTTCCTAAATTAATTTTATAAAAATAAGAATGAGATTTTATTATTATTCCTAAATTAATTAAAACTAATGAATAAAATAAATAAATTGAAACTAACAGGAGATTAACCAAAGAAGATGATTTAGAACCTTGAATCCACCACTAACCTATATAACAATGATTTAATTTTATTTAGGAGAAAAGATTAAACTTTTATGTGGTGATCTAAGCTACAAGCTTCGATTCACTAAAGAACTATATTGTGCTTAAATGCATGACATAATCCATCTAGCCATTAGCATGACTTATTCATTCTTATGACATAAATCATCTAAAATTAGCATGAACTATTCAATTCTAAAACCCACAATATACTTGCAAAAATCACATATCTCTCATACTTAAGACTATAAGAATTAAGCATGGATAAAAATATCAATTAACCCAAATAATTATTCTACAAGAACAATCACCAAGAATTAATTGTATCAAACCAAGAAACATCCCAAGATATGTAATCACATAAATAAAATAATAAATTTCCCAAAATAAAATAAATCAAAGTCACATGCCTGGGGTTTCATCAAGATTCTAAAAATAAATTAGTTCATGATGATAGGGAAAGAAGGAACCAATTTCTTGAAGTAGTTCATAGCTTCCTCTTCTCCAATTAAAAGTCGCCGCAGCTCTTCTCTTTTTTTCTTCATCTTCCCCTCTTCTTGTGTGGCTCTTCTATATATAGACAAAAGAGAAGAAAAATCCTAATCCTTAAAGGATTCTACTAAAGTTTAATCCTTAAAGGATTCCACTAAAGTTCTAATCCTAATCCTTAAAAGATTCAAATACTGCAGGTTCCCATTACCAAATTTAATATGGAATATTTATTTTTCATTCTTTTTTTAGAAATCTGCACAAAGATAAATAAAATAAATTAAATATAATAATTATGACCAATAAATAAATAAAATATTTTCAAAGACTAATAATTAAAACTTAAGGTGTTTATTTGTATTAAAAATTGACTCTATCAAAAACTCTAATGACTTGTAGTGTATTAACTATACAAAGAGTGAGTGTGAAGTTCTTATTAGGTACAAGATGTTATTCGTATCGATTTCTGTCATCCCTACTTCAGTGATACCTAAGAACTTCATGCACCTTGTAAAGTCGACATTTTTATTGCTGTTGTCACAACAAAAAAGCTCTTCAGTCATTGGTTCTCTATTCGATATATATTAAGTATTATTTCATGTTGCTGATCGGTGAATATAAAGATGGAGGTGAGCTAATGAGGTTTAGCTCGATAAGGAGAACAATAAGTGATGACGAGGATGGGTAAACTAGAATCCAAGTTTCTTAAGATTTGAAGTATTGGTATATCTTGTGAATGAGATATTGTAGTCTAATATGAGAGCGGGGAACAATTGATATAGTTGTTGAGATCTTTCCGTGTGTTTGCTATGAATTACATCCATTGTACTTTTGATAAGCTCAGTGTTAGACCATAGTTTTTAGGAAGAAGACATACCTAAACTGGGCTAGTGTACTTGCACTCTTTAGTTTACACTGTACATATATGATAAGTATAAATCTAGTTTTCTTAAGTGTGATTACTTAATGGCTCTATATAACCTAGAAGAGATTAAGATCGTGTTGATTGCAAATTATATTATGTATGGTACATCAATGGCTGATTTTGTAATTTGTATCAGTGATAAAGGAGTTACTAGATATCTTTAAAAGCAATTGATAACCTCACATTCAGGATGGGAAGTCGAGCTTAGGATAGAATAAAAAACAGAGAATGAGCCGATATTTCAAACCATATATCGGATTGAGGGCCCATAGACATCAAAGCAGAAGTAGTTGAATGTACGATTCAAATCTTTTCTCTACCAGCAAGGATACTCATTGATCCTGGAGCTACGCATTCTTTTGGGAGTTTGCTTTTCATAAAAACACATTCATATACCTCCTGTTGATGTGCGTTATCAGTTGATAGTTAGCACTCCTATGGGCGTAAGTAAGATGACTAAGGTAAAAGTACTCAGATTGTGACATCTATGTCGAGAGTGTAATTTTATCTGGCGATTTGATTGCCTTGCTATTTGAGGGTTATGACGTGATACATGGGATAGAATGGTTGACAAAGCATTATACTCAAGTAGATTGTCGTCGAAAGTTGGTTAGGTTTAGCCGACCAAGTATGTCAATTCTTGTATTCCAAGGAAAGCGAACGAAATGGAAGAATCTCTTTTTGTCTGACATGAAAGCCAAAAGTTGCTATGGAAAGGATGTCAAAGGGACCTAGTGTATCTACTGAACAAGCCTAAGGAAGAGGTAGAATTAGAAATAGTACCCGTAGTGAGGGAGTGTGTAGATGTTTTTCTAAGGAGTTAGCGACGCTGCCTCATATCAGGAAGTGGAGTTCAACATAGAATTGGTACCTGGCCTTAGACCAATATCTCAAACTCCATATTGAATGGCACAAGAGGAGTTGAGAGAGTTGAAAAAGCAACTACAAGAACTGTTATAGCACGTATACATCCGTTCAAGTAAATCTCCTTGGGGTACGCCAGTGTTGTTTGTGAAAAAGAAGGATGGAACCCCTAGGATGTGTGTAGATTGCAGAGGATTGAATAGTGTGACAGTAAAAACAAAAATACCTACTTCCACTTATTGATGAGTTATTTGATCAACTCCGAGGAGCGGGATGCTTTTCTAAATTGGACCTGAGACAAGGGTATTATAAAGTCAGGGTAAGAGAGCAAGATATTCTGATAACGGCTTTCAACACACGATATGGGTATTATGAGTTTGTGATTACATCGTTTGGATTGATTAATGCACCTGCGACATTTATGGACTTGATACATAGAGTCTTTAGTACCTGGATAAGTTTGTGGTGATTTTTATTGATGATATTCTTGTTTATTCACCCAACCCTGAAGCTCATGAACAACATCTTCGAAAAGTGTTGCAAACTCTATGGGAGCATAAGCTGTATGCCAAGTTTAGTAAATGTGAGTTCTGGATAAGTCAAGTCACTTTCCTAGGACACGTTATCACCCAGGAAGGAATCTCGGTAGATTCGGCGAAAGCAGAAGTAGTAACCCATTGGGTGCGACCCAAAACACCATCGAAGTACGTAGTTTCTTGGGTATGGCGGGATACTACCAGAGATTTATAAAAGACTTTTCTAGGATTGCTGGACCTCTAACACAAATTAACCAGAAAAGCAACTAAGTTTGAATGGACGAAGAAGTGTGAAAGGAGTTTTCAAGAGTTGAAGAATCGACTGACTTCAGCACCAGTGTTAACTTTACCCGATGCGAACAAGGAATTTTCACTATATATAGATGCTTCAGGGGAAGGTTTAGGAGCTGTGTTGACACAAGACAGGAAGGTTGTCGCTTCTTTTTCGAGGAAGTTAAAGCATTATGAACGAAATTACCCAACACACAATTTGGAGTTAGAGGGTATCATGTTTGCGCTTAAGAAGTGGTGACACTACCTGTATAGAGCCAAGTATGAGATATTTACTAATCATAAAAGCTTAAAATACCTGTTTTCTCAGAAGGACCTGAAAATGAGACAACGTCGATGGATGGAACTGCTGGAGGAATACCGATGCCCAATTAACTACCATCCAGGAAAGGCGAATGTGGTGGCAGATGCCTTGAGTAAAAAAGCAAAGATATCAAGTCTTAGCTCAACATCAACCTAGAACAGAATATTAAGAGCACCCAAATGAATAATAAGGAGTTTAAAAGTCATGTGGAAGCTAAGAAATTGGAGCATTTTCGAACATTGAAAGATGATGGGAGCTTGTACTTTTAGAATCGGTTGTGTGTGCCCGATGAAACTGCACTTAAGCGTAAGATAATAGAGGAAGTCCACAGAAGTAAGTATTCAATGCATCCTGGAGAGAATAAGATGTACAAAGACTTAAAGCAATAGTTTTGGTGGGATGGAATGAGGAGAGAGATTGCAGAGTATGTAGCAGCATGTCTCATATGTCAAAGGGTTAAGGCGGAACATCAGAAGTCAGCAGGACTACTACAACCGCTACTTGTTCCCAAATGGAAATGGGATCACGTGAAAATAGACTTTGTCATCGGATTGGATCGGACCAAGAGATATAAGGATGCTATCTGGGTAATCGTTGATCGTTTAACAAAAATGAGTCATTTTATTGCCATTAATATGACAAACCCTTTGGACAAGTTGGGGCAAATTTATGTGGGTGAGATTGTCCAACTTTATGGGATGCCCGTTGATATTGTCTGATAGAGACCTAAGGTTTACCTCACGATTTTGGCCTGAGTTCCAGGTAGCTATGGGGACCAATCTAAGCTATAGTACTGCAGCACACACCCAAACGGATGGACAGTTTGAAAGGACAATTCAAACCCTAGAAGATATGTTAAGAGCTTGAGCCTTAGACTTTGGAAATAAGTGGGTTGAGAATCTTGCTTGTGCTGAGTTTGCTTATAATAATAGCTACCACTCTTCGATAGGAATGGCACTATTTGAAGTATTATATGGTAGGAGATACAGAACACCTTTGTACTGGGATGAAGTCGGAGTTCGATCCCATTGGAAACAAAGAAACTTGATGCCAGAATTGGAGGAGATGCAGAAACAAGTTAGGATAACTCAAAATTGGCTTCGGACAACTAAAAGTAGATAGAAAAGCTATGCCAATAACCGAAGGAGAAATCTGGAGTTTAATATGGGAACTCGAGTTTTTTTAAAACTTACGCCTGTCACAAAAATTTTAGATATCTGAAGAAAGGAAAATTCAGCTCTGGATATATCGGGCCGTTTAAAGTTATTGATAGGTAAAGTAGCGCATCGGCTAGGCTTCCCAAGTGAACTGATGGGGTATACATGACGTATTATTTATCATAATGGAAGAAGTACTATCCTGTACCTGATCATATTCTTAACGATGACAAATTAGAGTTACGAACTGACCTGGCATCCAAAGAAAAACCAATTGAGATTGTAGAGCGACACATAAAAGAGTTACGCGGAAGACAGATTCTAATATATAAGGTTGTCTAGAGGCATCATGGAATTCAATAGGAAACCTGATAGGCTAAAGAATAACTGAAGAAGAAGTATTTAGGAGTTGTACATACGTGATTATTACATTTCGAGAACGAAATTTCTTTTAAGGGTAGAATGTAACGCCCTACCCCGTAAGGAACTAGCATGACTTTAAAATTACGGTGTTATGAAAGTAGAATTTGGATCTAATATAGTGGAGTATAGTATTTTGATACCTAGTGGTATTTTGGAGATATTTAGGAATGAGAACAAAATTATATTATATTGAGGTTTTATTCTTAAGATTTATAAATTCCTTTAAGTGGATTTTTTTTAAATACGTAGTGTATGTATTTTAGAAATTAAAGCACTGGATAATTTCAAAAAAAAAAAATTAACCATTAAGTATTGCCGCCACCTCAACGGCACAGCCCTCACCCCACCATATCTTCCTTTTTCTTTTCTTTTTTTTCTTTCTTTCTTTTCTCCTCTAATCGCCATTATGCTTGTATATATATGTCATGTTCTTTTTTTTTTTTTTTTTTGATGACCTTTGTTGGCAGCCATATTAGTTCCTTTGAGGTTAGTAGTTTATTTTCCCTTGCATGTTATTTTCTTTTTAGTCTCATTAGAATATATATATATATATGTATTATTTGTTTTTAGACTTTAGTGTATATAGTGAGATTTATTTCTAGTTAGATTATATACAAATATATATATCTATTTTAAGTTAGTTATTATTTTAGGATTAAATGATTTAAATAGGTTTTAGTATATAGTTAATTATGGTTCCTTGGGAGAGCATATTTTTAAGAGTATAGGATTTTTTATCTCTTTAAAGAATTATTATGAGTATATATATATAAGTCTACATATCTCCTAAGCTCATTTCGTAGGATCTCGATATTATTTAGGGAATACGGCTATTTGATCGGTACCCAGGTATTAAGTACTTTGTATTGTTATTTTGTAGGATCTTAGCATCAGAACTGCATCAAGGTGAGTCCACAAACTCCATTTTATTATGTTATTTCAAATATTATGAGACATATAAATATGTTTTTCCGAACCATCACAAAATGTTGCTATTTTTGGAACGATATCATTCAGCATGTTTTTGGAGATGTTCTCCACAATGTGTTACGTGTTCCCTAGAAAAATGCATAGGAGCGTTGCTCCTTATAGGTGTTTCTTTAAAACAGACTATTACTGTGGTGAAAAAGAATTTTGTTGTACACAGGTTTTTCTGAAAATATTTATATATTGGAAAATGTTCTAGCTTGAAAAGTTACATGTTTGACATGCATGAATATAGATCTAGCATTGGCATAATTGTAAAATTTGCATGAGCATGTGATGATTGGGAGATGAGGATTTTTTGTGCTCTGAAATGTTTACGATTTGAATCTGTTATGATGGCCGGGCAAATGGCCTTTCGGTTTGTAAATACATATAAAAACCTCATTCCGACCAGGGTTAAAGTTTGGTGAAAATTAAGTAAACGGACGCGTTAACGGATTGCACTGTACGTGGCTAGTCCCCCGGACTAGGGCCTCTTCCGATGACGTGGACGAGTTTTTTACTCTAAGGGTGGATCCAATTGAAGAGGGGCGTAGTACCTTCAGGGCGTGGCCCAATCGATATTTACGTGAACATCGCATCATACTCTGCGGTGGGACGGTGGCCTAGTGGAGAGTCAGGAGGGGCTCAAAGCTGAGGTTGACCCAAGGGCAGACCTAGTAGGTTCCCCGGGAGTCTCTAGCCTGTTTTGACCAGTAATATGGGAGTGCGGTTATTTGTAATCGAGCGCTCGTATGGTGTTTAGCTGGTATTGACTACGAGATGCTGGAACTTAGTTCCGATGACCTTGTTATGTTATGGGATCCGGACTTTGTCCGTGGAGCCCTACTGTTGCATTACATGTTCTTTTGAATTCGAGTGTAGAAGCTACGCTAATGTGTCTTGATTCGCTCAGACTTCTCAGCTGCGCTCGAAGCCTTCAGTTTTGTTAAAATAATAAAATAAAATGTTTTCTTGTAACATTGCATGAACTGGTTTGTGGAGTTTAGGCGTGGAGTTTTGGTTCGAGTCTCTCCAGAAAGACATCTATTTCTATTTTTCTCTCTTGTACTCGAGCCGTTCGTAAAATATTTCTATCTTTATATCGGAATTTTATAAGATAAAAGTTTTTTTTTTTAGCCTCATATTTTGAGCGCCCTTTTAGTGTTCAGATTACTTAGTTTTCCGCTGCATATTATATATATATATATACTTCTAACTATTGCCCAGGGGGTTATGCTCATGTTTTCTTTACTTATAGTTTAGTGCCAAGAAGTACGCAGATACCCTACTTAGCCGCCGTTGACCTAGTGGCAGGGTTGGGGTATCACAGTTAAGGTATGCATGCATTAATATTTTAGAGACCAAATTACTTAATTGTTACGGTTCTTCTATATATGATTAAATATAAAACAAATGAAATTTTATAAAATTTAATTATAGATATAATTCAATTACATTCTAATCTCAGCAGACTATTTATTTAAAGAATAGACCGTAAAATATTTAAAATAAATCTTATAGAAATTAAAATGTTATTGTAAAACTATTAGAAGAATTGTTATGAATTTAAGTAAGAATTGTAGCACAATATAATAAGAATAGAAAGAAATATAAAAAACAATAATAGAGAGAAGAAGAGAGACAGGAGGAGACTCAGAAATTCAGAAACTAAATATCTTATTAATATCTTTCATAAAGTTCTATTTATAGGCATCAAGTACAAGAGTGAGGAGAAATCTTAGAATGAATGGGCTTACCATTATGGAGTTAGAGTCCATTAAAGATTGGGCCTTGAGAATTCTAGTTCTCTTCAGAAAGAGAACGTATTTGGATATCCACTATGTATACATTAATTTTATAACACTCACTTGGATGTCCATAACATAAAAGCATGCCTCATTAAAATCTTACTAGAGAAAACCATTTGGGAAAAACATCTAGTAAAGGAAAAAGAGTACATTGTTCTGTTATATATAAAATCTACTCCCCCTGTTGAGAAGATTTCTTTAGATCTTTCAGCCGACACATGCCAAATTTTATAGATCAATTTTTTAAATGTTGCAGTTGACAATGTTTTAATGAGTAAATCAGTCAAATTGTCATGACCGAATTTGTTGCACATAAATTTCTTAAACGTTTTAGTGAAATATGATTTGTCCTATCTCCTTTATATATCCTCCCTTTAATTGGCTATGCAATCAGCATTATCTTCATATAGGATGGTTGAAATTTCATTATCGGAGGACAAATTATAGTTATCTCAGATATAATGGACCAATGATCTTAATCACATACATTCTCTGCTTGTCTCTTGAATAGCTATTATCTCAGTATGATTAGAAGGAGTAGCAGCTAGAGATTGTTTTGTGGAACGCTAAGATATAACAGTATCACTGCATGTAAACAAATATCCAGTTTAAGAACAAGCTTTTTGTAGATAGGATAGATATCCAGAATCAGCATATCCAAGTAATTTGGAGTTGGATTTATTTGAATAAAATAATCCAAGATCAATCGTCCATTGGAGATATCGGAGGATATGTTTTACTCCATTCCAATGTCATCGGGTTGGAGAAGAACAATATCTTTCTAACAAATTTTGAAATAATGCAATATCTTGCCATGTACTATTTGCAAGATATATTAGTGTTCCTATTGCACTAAGGTATAGTACTTCAAGACCAGAAAGTTCTTCATTATCCTCTAGAGATCTAAAAGGATCTTTCTTAATATCTAAAGATCGAACGATCATTGGACTAATCAAAGGATGTGCTTTGTCCATGTAAATTCTATTTAAGATTTTTTCAATATATGTAGATTGATGTACATATATTCCATCTTCAAGAGGTTCAACTTCTAACCCAAGGCAAGACTTTGTTTAATTTCAAATGTTTGCTTTAAGCCATCTCTTGCATATAGCAGCTCTTCAGGAATTCCAATAAGGTTAATATCATCTACATATATATAGTATTGATAACAAAGTCTTTTTCAGTTTTCATAATGAATTACACATGATAAGTGGGATCATTTTAATATCTATTTTTCAATAAATACTCATTAAAGTGATTGTATCACATACGACCAGATTGTTTAAATCCATACAAAGACATGCTCAATTTGATGGAATAATTTTCTCGAATAGTTGACTTACATGCTTTAGGAATGTTAAATCCTTCAGGGACTTTCCTGTAAATTTCATTATCAAGTTCTCCATACAAATGAACAGTTACTAAGTCTATCACAAGATAACAGAATGTAATTGCATCTATCACAGGAGAATATATTTCTTCATAATCAATTCTTGGTCTTTGCGAAAACCCTTGTGCTACAAGTCGTGATTTATATCTTACAATCTCATTATTTTCATTTTGCTTTTGCACAAATGTCCATTTAAATCTAATGGGTTTCACTCTTTTTAGAGTTTGGACTACAGGTACAAAAACTTCATGACTTTCAAAAGAGTTCAATAATGAATTGAATCTTACCATTTTGGCCAATCTTTTCGATTCTGACATTCTTCAACTGATTTTGGTTCAAAATTCTCATCATTACTTAGAACATTGATTTCTGCATATGCAGAAATATTGTCTAGACGTGTTTCTCTACAATTCTAATAAGTTTCCATGACAATAAAGTTGATTGAATTCTCTAAGTTTCACTATTTTCAATATTATGATCTTCTTTCTCAGTTGTCTCTTGGTCCTTTTTATCCAATCCTTCAAGATGATCACTTTGATAATTTAATCCTCTTTTCTTGCAAGGATTTTTATTTTTGGATACGAGGTTGACCACGCTTCTGGCCTACATTGGATTCATTTACTATAGGATTTTCATTTTATCCTATGGGGATTTCTACTCAAATAGAAGCATCTAAAATTGGAATATACAATTTTGTTACTCTTGTGCATTCGCAAAAGTATCAGGTAATTGATTTGTAATTTTCTACAAATGATTGATCTTTTGAACTTCAAGTTCACTTGCACTTGTTCCACCTTCTTCCATAGTCTCGATATGATATACATTTAAACGAATATCCTTAAAACCTAAAAAACCTCCTTCCTTTGATGAAAAAAACACATTTTTATGGTCAATATTGTACCTCCAGGTAAAAGGAGATTAGCTCTTCCGGAGCCTCCAATTAACTTTGCACTACCACTTGTGGTATGCACATTTGTTTCTTCCAAATTTAATTGAGAAAAATATTTCTCATATTTTAATATTGTTTGTGTAGTTCCACTATAAATAATACATATGTCTTCAAAAATTTTCCATTTAGAAGATCGGACAATAGCCATGTCTGAATAAGAATAAAAATATAAATAAAAGAATGTTCACATGGATATAAACTTCAATAAAAATTACATCTCCAAAAAACTTAATAAAATTGCAATCTCAAAAAAAAAAAAAAAAAAAAACAAATGAATAAACTAACATAATTAAAAATAAATAAATAAATCATTCTTTCCTAACATATCCATTACTAATCAGATGATCAATCTTCTCTTTTGAATATTCAAAAAGTCTCCAACATCCAAGTGTGTCACATCCACTTGAGCATCATGAAAATAATAATCACCATTGTCATCAGGACGAGAAGCGAAACTGGCCTAGCATTTTTCCTTTTATTTTTAATTGATACTTAATAGAGCTCAACTATATGTTTGGCCGCATCCATAACATATTTATTCATGATTTGCTGAGGTCATATCTTTACTCTTTTCATTATTTTTCTCATTCTTTTAGTGGTTACCATAAGAAATACCTACCACAACCATGTCTACAACCTCTTTAGTAATTATTATTATTAATTCTAATCGCATTCACTTCAGGAATTAAGACAGACCCAGTTGGTCGGGTCTCATGAATTTTCATGAGTAGTTCATTATTCTACTTATAAACCAAAGGCATGAAATTAACTCTTATTTTTTAAGTATTTTCTCTCAATATTGCTGCTGCAGGAGCATATTCGAGGCGTGGAGGTAGAGAAAGTTTTCTCTAACATATCTTCCTCATTTATTTTTTCTCCACATAATTTCATTTGTGAAGACATTCTGAAAATAACAGGGTTATATTCATTAATTGATTTATAATCTTGCAACCTCAGGTTCTTCATAACGAACTTAAGGTAAAACGACCATCTTTAAGTGATCGACCCTTTCTTTTAAAATTATTCCATAAAATCAGTGGATCTTTCAGGGCTAGGTATTCAGCCTTCAGGGCTTCATGAAATTGTGACAAAGGAAATCATTGTCTTGGCACGATTTTGATTTGATTCTCTATTATTATTCTTAATGGTGTCTTCCAGACCCATTGATTCAAGATGGATTTCATTATAAAAAATCAACGACATATAATTCTTTCTCATGATATCCAGAGAAAAAAACTCAAACTTAGTAAGATTTGACATAATTAAAATAAAAATCAAAACTGTCACCTTAAACCTTCAAAGAATTGTTCTTCAAAAAAAGTTTCAAATATTATGCCTCAAATAAACTTCGGTTAATACTAATCTAACCTATCTTCCTGATAACCTATTATAAATTTAAGAAAAGTTTAGGCATAATATAGTAAGAACATAAAGAAATATAAAGAACAATAATAAAGAGAAGAAGGGAGATAGAGAGGAGACTAAAAAATTCAGAAACCGATTGTCTTATTAATGTCTTCCACAAGGTCTTACTTATAGACACCAAGTACAAGAATTAAGCGAAATCCTACAATAAATGGGCTTACTATTAGGGAGTAAGAGTTCATTAAAGATTGTGTCTTGAGAGTTATAATTCTTTTCAGGGAACTTATTTAAACATGCACTACGTATACATTAATTTTATAACATAATATATTTTAAAACGTGTTTAATTATTATACTTTTCAGTTAATTTAATTATATTAAATATGTATTATTCATAATGCAGGAATTTGGTATGTAAATTTTTGTATACCTTTGTTACTCATTTAAAAAAAATCAATTATATTTTCCATGATGTTTAAATAAATTTTTTTTTTAAAAAAACTTCGGTAATGTGCACAACAGCAAACGTATAAAGAAATATACATACCAAATATCTTATTATAAGGAAGTTTGCTAATACAATTCTATCAAAAGAAATATATATTTTGCAGAATCAAGAAATATATCAATTACATAATTAAGAGATTGACATAATTAACATATTCTCGATGATAGAAATAGTCCATCACATTTTTTATTTTAGGTTCAATTTATTAGGCTCATGTGCTTTAATTCAAAAGGCACCCACAATATATAAGGTTCAAGTGCTAAATAAAGCATCTTTGGCCTTGGGAAAGGTCGAAAGGACTAACAAGTCCAATTCTCTTATATTCCATATCAAATATCAAGGAAATCTTCAAGGATATACACCTTCATAAATAAGGTATATTCAAACTTATAGAAGATTTAATATTTCTTTATATTGTTATTCTGTTTGGATGTATCTACTCTTTTATATTTAAACTTATAGAAGATTTAATATTTCTTTATATTGTTATTCTGTTTGGGTGTATCTACTCTTTTACGGGTTAGTTTGTAAGAGATTTGGCGAGTTTTTTTTTATTCAATATAATATAATTCTAAAATTGCTCTTGATTGATTTTAGAGGAAAAGGGATTGAATTTAAAGGGGTCAATTACTAAGAAGGTAAAATAGTCAGGGATCAAAAAATTATAAATAAATCATAGGACCAACCCAACTAATGGGGGTCGACAAAGGCAACTCGGGTTTCTATAAGGATAACTCAAAAAAATTTAAAAATTTTCATTTTCACCTAAAAACTTCCTCTCTCGAAAAAAATTCCCTAAACACTCTCTAAGACTTTTCACTTCAATCTCAAATCTAGGAAGATCCGACCGTCAAAATTTAAAAAAAAAATTTAATTCTTCAATCTATTCTCATTTACTTACAAATTTATCTGTTTAGATCGTGAGAATATACCTTTAATTTGAAAAAAAGCGCACTTTTAAATTTGAATTTTTTGCTGCCGAAATCGGGCACTTTCGCCCGGGCCGACGAAAGTGTCCGGTGACTTTCACCGGGCCAAACAAAAGGTCACCAATCTTTTCGCAAGCTCGGACGAAAGGTCACGTGCACTTTCGTCCAGCCCCGGCAAAAGTGCATTGAAAAATTTTGAATTTTTTTATTATAAATTTTTTTTTTCATAAATTATTATTTGAATTGTTAATTAATTTCGTATATGTAGAATGAGTGTGACTAGTTATTTAAAATATTTTATGTGATAATTTTTATTGTTAATATGATAGTGAATTATGTTTTTGTGAACAATATCAAATGAATTATTGTTAGTAAGAAGAAATAAAATAACAGAAATCAAATAATAAATCCCGGTAAGGTCAATAAGAAAGTAATAATAAATGTTATTTCAAATGTTATTTAATTTTTGTCTATGTAGAGTAAATGTAACTAGTTTAAAATTGTTTGCTTGTAATTATGTGTTTAATAAGAAAATATATTATGTAATTGCTAAACTATTTGAATTTTAATTTGAATTCATCGTTATCTTGGCCTTAGGTTTAGGGTTTAGGAGATAAGATGGAATAATATGTAAATTAATAAGTATTACTAAAGAATATTAGTGATGATAATAATAGTATGAAAGAAATAGTAGAAATGAAATAACAAACCTCGATAATAATAAATAATAAAATAATAATATATGTTAAAGTAAATGTTTAAATATATGATGAATAACTATTAATGAGTTTGAATATATAATAGATGGTTCGAACAGGCAGACGTAGAGGTGATGATGATCTTGGTCCTGTCACGGACAGGACCGATAGAGTTCATGGTCGCACTGTTACAGCTTCATCTAGAGGTACTAAGGGGTGACATAGTACCTCTGACCTCCCTGCTACTCCTACCCCTCTCGCACCTGGTTTCCATCATAGAACAAGTGCATCCGGGTCTTCTACCCAACCACTGGTCGTACCTTTTAAATCTCGACCTCCCCTCCAACTACATTTGTCTTACACCCCTGTGTCATATGAGGTATATGAATCTGCATATCCACCTTGACACCTCCCAGACACAGTATATGATCCCTACTTACATGTTCTCACTATATGACATCGCATACCATATAGATCTGCGGTCTAAGAGCCTATACTAGAGTTTATTGATCAGTCGAGGCAGCTAGTGGGAGAATTTTTTTATCAGATGGTTACACCGCCTCTCATGATTCTTCATGCAGTACACATGGGTATTCTCATACTGATTTTGGTGTTTCATCCTCTGAGTCGTACATAGGGAGGCCTGCAGATAGGGTTTGTGAGGGTGATAGGGGCCTTAGCGAGGAGCATGATAGGGTCCGATCCCTGCATATTGAGGGAGAGGCGGATGAAGGAGGTGATGATGATCAGGATGAGGGTAAGGATGCTAGAGATGAGGAGCAGCCCGTGCCTATGGCACCTGCTAGTGGATCCGACAGGAGTCCTTGTCACGGGAAAGGGAAAGGGTAACTGCGAGCTTTATGTCGATAATGAGTAAGATTTCAGGATCTCGTAACAAAAGACCTGATGTGGCTCGTGAAGTTCCGGCTCCAACTCAGAGGAGGAAGAAAGTGAAGTCTTCAGATTGGGGCAGACAGGCCCAGTAAATGGTGGTCCTATTGACCCGGAGCTCATCCCATCATACGGTGGACATCTCGCGGGTACGATATGGCGTGGACAGGTGTATATCTTTATCTTAAAGTTACATGTTATTATTACTATTATTATTTTTTAATTTGTCAAATATTTATATTTATATAAGTAGTTTAGGATTTATTATGTAACGATAATAAATTTGCTAAATTTATTTATTTTATCTTCAGGATCGTGATTCACTGAAGTGCCAATCGCGTTACATAGCACTCACAGGATGGGAACTTACAGATGCACAGGTTCGTTCATTGGCTTACGGGACATGTGTTACACATCTGCGATCGTGCATATTCTAGCACCAAATTCCGCATTGATTTCGCCCTTTCTTGAGAGGTGGCAGCCCAACACGAACACCTTCCACATGCCATGGAGTGAGATGACCGTTGCATTATACGATGTATAGCTGATTCTCGGGATGCCTGCATATGCTCGAGTGGTGGATTCGAGGTTATCACGGGATCAGTTGGTACTGATCGTACAGGGTGATCTGGGTTTGGCTCTCACTGGTGGTTTAGGTTTAATACAGTGGAGCTTCACGATGTTGCCACTAGCTCCTAGACTTCACTGTCCTCCAGTGTCAGAGCTGCCTGCTACATACAGTACATCTTGGGTAGCTCACTATTCAATGATAAGAGTGGCAACATAGTTCATGCCAGACTTTGGCCATGGCACATAAAAGCTATTGCCACTGTGAAATTCTTTCCTGTCGGAATCATCCCTACAGCTTCTAATAGTGGCATATTGTACCTTAATTAAAAAATAAAGGGGAAAATTAATGATTAACATTGGCAATTATTTTAAACGGACTTAAAAATATTTTTAACTATTTATTAAAAAATTATTAAAAAGCAATGATCCACTAGAGTACTTAATGAATTTAAATATTTATGCGGATAAATTAATAAAGAGATTTAATAATACAATGATCCACTAGAGCACTTACTTATTCGTTTTATACGTGGCATCCATTATCAGTACATATGGCCACGTTCTAATCATTGCAATCAATGTCGGGTGTGCAACGACAATATCACTAAGTACGTTGCTATCCTCACGGTTTCTATAGAAGACCATGTAACCCCTTTGTGCACTTAGGCAGAGAACTTCCTATACGGTGTTTCTTCTCTGCATCCGGTTCTTCTTAATCTTCGCAACAATATTATAAATTTTCTAAGCACTACATACATCAAAAAATTCGTTTTATTAATGGAAGAAAAACAAATCTAAAATATTTTAACAAAGTATTAAAAATAATTCCTTTCTAACTTACCTAACTGTACAACCAACGTCTTGTTCTCGTAAAAATCGTAAGATATTACAAGGCGGCACATGACTCTCCTGAACTACTCAGTCTGTTGCAACTACTCCACCATAAGTCTTGCAGAATGAGCATGACCGTGATGGTAAACAGCTATTTTATGGTTGTGCCTCCCATTGTGCATGAACAATTGCCAATTCTCGCTTGTTGCCATTTGTTCTCCCTTTAGTTTAAATGGACATCCACATTTTTTGGTCTCATAAGGTCCCCGCCTTTTTATTAGAATTTCTTTTTCCTCATCGTCAACTATTGGTTTCGTATATTTTTTAACTGCCCCTCCGCGCTCGCAAGCCAATGTGACATACGGTCGACGGTCAGCTGTTCTTGATCTCCGATACCGATTTATGATTAAATATGTCTTGGCTTTTATTGCAATTTGTTTTGCCCAATCGACCAACTCATCTTTCAAACTAAAAATTCGGTTTGTTGTGAATAAATGTCCAAAATGTCCAAGATTAATATATTCTTCCGGTTCTAAAAATTCTTCAAACGTATTTGGATCTTCATCAGCCTGTTAATGTAAAATGAAAATATTAGCATTACAAAAAAAAAATTAAAACTAAATTCATCAAACAAAAAAAAAAAAAAAAATTCCAAGAGCACTTTCGCCCATGGGGGACGAAAAAATACAAAAACTTTCGCCTGTCTGGGCGAAAGTATCAAGGAACTTTCGTCCAAATGGGCTAAAGTGATTTTCGCCCATCTAGGCGAAAGTGTACCATAAATTAAAAAAAATTCAATCGATTTTTTTACCTCAAAACCAACATTTTCTTGCAATAAGTCTTCAGGGGACTCCGTTAGACTAATTTAGGTTTAATGTTCAAAGTTTGAGTTTTTTAGAGAGAGGTTAGAGAGAATGTTTGTAGAGAGAAAGTTTTATGTTTATAATGAATTATTTTCGAGTTATCTCTATAGATTTCTAAGTTATTTTCATCGACCCCCAAACTAATATAGGCCAAATTATTGGGGATGAACCGGACCTTCTTTCCCATTAATATGTATTCAAGAAAGTTCAATAATTTGCCAGCATGGGCGTAATTTAGTTGATTTTAGAGTTGCAGAGTTGGTATCAATGATTAAAATTCAAATCTTGACAACAGCAGTATAGTAATTTTAACATTTTCAATGTGAGGATGTTTCTTTTTACCCATCAATTCTTTGAGCATCGAACAGTCTAATGAAAATACTGTAAAAAAAAAAAAGATTTCGCTTTCTTTATACAAAAAAAATAAAAGGTTCCAACAAAAAAAAGAAAGTTCAAGGATGACCCGTACATTCTTTCCCATTAATGCGATCATATAGCAAGAGGGGCCAAAGGGCCTACTATAAATAATAGTAGGAGTATGTTCTAACATAAATCAATGTGCTTTAGTATTTTTTTTTTTTTCAAAAAGAACTTTTGGCATCAACTTTGACCTAATGGATTGGATCAATATGGGTAGTAAATTTTATGAATATAAGAAAAATATATTTGAAAACTTTTACTTCGTTATAATGCATGTATGCATGTGATTCTTCTTTACTTTTATATGGTACTTTCATCTCTAATTATAGATTTAATTAATTATATTAATCTTGATCTCATATGATATTTTTTTATGGATAGGTGTGTGAATTTGTGGATTAAAAAAGGAAGATATTCCTTCTATTTTTTTAACTAAATATTTAAAAATTATTAATTAATTTAAAATGAATCGAAACACAAAATCTTTAAATAATACTATAAAATTAATATACAATATAAAAATCACTATTTTAATACTCAAATTTAAAATCTATTACTTAACCTAATCAAGTGGATCCTTAAAACACAAATTTCTTTGTCAAGGGAATAGCCTTCAGTCGCCCGCTTGGGCGTAGCTCAGTTGGTTCGGAGCTATAAAGTTAGTGCGAAAGACTAAAATTCAAATTCCGACAGTAACAGTGTGAGAATTCTAATCTTTCTAATGTAGGAGGTGGTGCGTTGTACGCACCAATTCTTGTCTTTCAATGTGTAAAATTATTAAATTATCATAATTTATATTTTACATGTAAGTATCGAATAGTATGATAAGATTATGTAAATAAAGGATTTTGCCTTTTCATTATTGGGAATAGCCTACAGCCAAACAAAATGAGAAAAGTAAAAAAGGCAGGAAGGAATAGGCTAGAAAGAAGAATCTGACGCAAATCCGTGCCAAAAAGGCTACTTTTAAGAACCACTCAAGAGGCCCCCACGCCCCAACCCCAACCCCAACCCCCTTCTCTTCTATCTCTGTCTCGACTTTTTGCATTTATTCCTCAACTTTTTACAACTTTGAAAGGCTCCAAAATTTGACAACTTTTCTTTCTTTATGTATTTATTTATATCTGCTCCCATTCCCACGCTGTCTCACTATTCTCTGCATTCATAGCAAAGACCCAAACCTTTCTCTGCCCCATGCCATACTTGCCGTTGTGATTATCAGACAAGCCACGTTTGGGGGCCTCTTTTTGAGATTATTTTTGGGTTTACTTAATCGGCTCTATTATTTTTTTTAGCAAAAAAGAAATACGGACCTTATTCTTTTTTTTTTTTTAATTTTTATTATCCACAATTTCAAGAACCTCACTTCCCTTTTAAGTATTTCAACATTCATTATTTAGTGGACCTCATTTCTAGTATTCTTGAACAAGATTTTGAAGTGGCAATTGTAAGATTTTATCACCACCAAATAAAATTAATATAGATGCGCTTTCTGCTTCGAGTGAATTTAAACTTAGATTATATATTATCAGGAATTTTATATTATACTAATTAAAATTGTTTGACATCATAACTGAGAGTTATTAAAGAGTATTCTAAAAATAAATACATAAATTTCAATTGTGTGAATGTTAATTAAAAGTGAATTTCTTTAACATTGTGAGCTAGGTTGTTCTGTTTTAAATTTCTAACATTTTTATTATTTTATTGCGATTCATTTTTTTTTTTTTTTTCTCCTACCACCATTGTTTAGGGACTCTAAGGGGATAGGACTTGAAAATGTTTAATAAATATTCCTTGAGACATTTAAAGTATTAAGAAAACTCTCACGTAACACCTATGCAAAATTATCTCTAAAATGACACATACTTTTTGGAACGAAGGATCAAGGAAGTATATTTAGGGAATTTGGAGAAAGAAACAAAAAATAATAATAAGTGGCCATAGAAAAGTCTTTCTATATTTTCAATGTGAGATAGGAAATATAGGACGTATAATGACAAACTAATTGACAAATTTAATAATTCAGTGATAAAAAATAATTAAAAATATTATTTTAATTTTACAAAATAAATTTGAAAAAGTTATGATTCAAATATGTGAAGGATTGAAATGTGAGATAATGTTTTGAATTTTGATAGAGAAGTCATAGGATTGTTGGCCAAATCTATATGACTGAGCTTGGAAGATGTGATTGATGATATTAATTCATAGTTGACCATGTAATTCTCCTTGAGAGGAAAAGGAACATGATAACTGTAGATAGATTGTTGAACATCGACTTTGTAATTTTTTGTCCAACTAATTCAAAGAAAAATTTTGAGGTAGAAGGCTAATATTTATAGTATAAAATAATTTCAAAGTAATTCAAATTGAGAACATCTCATTTAACAAATTACATAAAAGTGTTTAAAAAAGAATATTTTACTATTAAATTGTATCTTCATTGTCGACTTTATAATTTCTATATAGTCCTTAGTATATTAAAAACAAATATAAAATATGCAAAAGCTCTCGTGACTTCAAAATAGGGACCATTTTCCTTTATCCTTCTTTAAAGAAAAGATAGCTTTTCACTTTAAAATTCTATTCCATCCGGACTTTATTCTTGAATGAGAAAAAGAAATCCATTACGGTTAAAGTAGAGAAGTGGGGGAAAAAATAAAGGATTTGGGAAGAAAGGGCTTAGCTTTCTTCAATTTGGGAGATTTAGGGAGTAAAGTAAAGAGATGGAATGATGAACCATCATTCAAAAGCATACTAAATTGTTTCTCTCCTGGGTTTAGTTTGGGAGTTTAAAAATGGAGAGAAAAAGAAGGGTTTAAGGAGAAATGATATGAGATTTACGGTTAAGGAATTTTCGTTGAGGAGAAAAGAGGAAAAAATGAATAATCAGTCATTTTTTGGTTTTTTTTTTTATTTATATTTTGCCCGTTTTTTAAAAAAAGTCACTAAAGTGATCACAAATTTTTTTAACTTTATTTTGGCAATTACGCGCACACTATGTGCGTTATCATTTAATCAGAAATTCCTACCGTAATTATCCGATATGGCAGATAAGGTACAGATAAAGTGTTATTCTAGTTTATAACGTATCTACTGTATGAGTTATCTGCCACATCATTTTTTTTTTTTTTTTTCAACTTAATTTTTTTTCAAAAATTATAATTATTATTTTTTTAAAAGACAATATTCTTTTATTTATGTTATTTGATGTATATTTTATGATAATAATTATAACCATTTTAAAAAGAAAAATTTTATTTAAAAAAGTACGAAGAAGTAATTTAAAGTATGTTATATTTTTGTTATTTGTTATAAATTTTACTATAATACTTTATAATCGATTTAAGTAAAAAATTTATAAAAGAGTAGTTAGAAGAAATATCATTAATAGAAACCTTAAAATATTACAACACTTTGAAAAAAAAATTATACGTTACTTGAACTGGGGTTACTACATTTTTTTCTATTATGCCCGGGCATTCGACATCTGCTACATCTTGTGGAAAATCCGAATTTCGATAATCCATTTTCTCCAAAACCTTGTATCCTATTTTCTACCCTGTTAATTGTTCATATTTGGAGGATAGAATGCTAAATTATAAGGAGCATCTTTCCAAAAGTTCTCATGTCCAACCGGATAAAAATTAGACTGGTATGTTCGTCTGTAAGTTTCCCGCAAATATATGTCGGCCACATAAGCATCTGGTCTTGTACCATTATCTTTATACACTACAAGAACATGAGAAAAAGACAATGTATATTCTTGCCACTTGACGCAACTGCACGATTTTTCATTCATTTTTAAAGTGTAAATGTTGTTGCTGCTAGCATCAAGCCGTATCAAAGATTTAACCATATAAATACCTTCCCGTGGGTTATACGTTGTAATTGTACGGTCTCTTAATTTCAATTCAATTCGAAGAAACTTGTCAAAAACTCTTGTTGGAAAATGGATGCACACAATTTTGGGCCTCTTGAAGGTGTTGATTGAAGTATTTAACAAGTTTGTTGAATATTAATTCAATTAGGGCTTTTAAAGATAAGACCCTAACTTTTTTCAAGACACTATTAATTGTTTCTGAAATGTTGGTTGTCATCACTCCGTTCATATATCCACCATCATATAGGAGTGTCCATTTCTCTAAGTCTATCTTGGCTAAATAAATGTAAGCTTCTACAATTTCCTTTTTGAATTTCACTGATGACACGTTCAAATTTCATTGCTTAGCTTCGATTCCGGCCTGTCACATTAAACTTTTTAATTCGCTGTTCTTAAAGGTCTTAGTAAAATTTGTTCAAATGTGGAGTAAAAAAAATTTAGGAACCGCAAATGGAGGTTGTCATAAAGCTTAATTTTGCATAACAGATAAATTTGTGGCGATCGGATATTGACAAAATGTTGCTGTAGAAGTTTGAGGAACCAATTTCAACTTTCAGACTACTCTTTATCAACGGTTGCAAATGCAAGCGAGAACAAATGGTTATTCGCATTTCATGTACTTGCAATTAATAGTAAGCTCTTATATGGTCCCCGAAAATGAGTGCCATCCACAGAAATCACTGGCCGACAATTTTGAAATCTATTTATACAAGGCTCAAAACACCAAAAAAGAAATTTGAAAACATAGTCTGGGGGAATGCTCATTTTGTGATGCAAGAACTCATACATAGTTTTCGGGTTTGAATCTTTCATTGCTTGGAGATATTTGGGTAGAATTTTAAAAAGTTGTCTCCCAGTTGTCGAACACCATTTCTACTGCAAATTTCTGAGCATACCATGCCCTCTTGTACGTACAACCTGCCTGAAATAATACTTGGACGTCTTGGATAACTTTTTGAGATAGGGATCTCCGGATTATGGGTAACAAGATGCGATATTAGTTTTGAAATAAATTTTGAAGTCATTTTCGATGCTTGTTTTGATGAACCTGAAGAAGGCATGTGTGTTCCTTGGTGAATCTGGTTATTTCCCAACGACCATGAGTTGCTTTCTTCTTTATTCGGATATACCATGAACAATAATTAGAGTCGCTGTGATGATAACATTTTGTTGTCTATTTGATCGTTCTTACTTTTAACAACTCTAAACTCTCGTTATATCCGAATAGACCACTTTTGAACTGCATTAATTGGTTAGATTTTGTCAACAAACCTCATTTCTAATTTGAAGATCAATTATTGCATCGTTCTAATCCAATAATCTAATAGTGCCTGATTTGATTAGGTCATCTATCTGCTCTCCAAAGCCAATATCTAGAAATGCTCCAGATGACGTATAATCATACAGAGTGTTACTAAACCATTGACTACTTTGTCATTGATTCACTGTAGTTAAAAATAGAGGGTTTACGGGAGTGCTAATGTCATCTTCTTCATCATTATCATCAATATCATCATTAGATGCACTTGATACATCATAATGTTTTGATGTCCATTGATCGCTCTTACTTTTAACAACTCTAAACCCTCGTCCTATCCGAATAGTCCACTTTTAAACTGCATTAATTGCTTAGATTTTGTCAAAAAACCTCATTCCAAATTGAAGATCAGTCATTACATTATTCCAATCCAGCAATCTAATAGTGCTTGATTTGATGAGGTCATCTATCTGCTCTCCTGAGCCATATCTAGAAATGTTTCAGATGATATATAATCATACAGAGCGTTACTGAACCATTGACTACTTTGTCATTGATTCATGTAGTTGAAGATAGAAGGTTTACGAGAGTGTTAATGTCATCTTCCTCATCATTATCATCATTATTGTCGCATGTACTTAATACATCATAATCTGCATTAGCATCGTCATCGTCATCGTCATCTTCCTCTACGTCTGGATACAACAATAACGGTTCATCTTCGAGTAAAAGTCCATGTTTTCTTTGCCACTTCGGTAAAATAAGGACCATATGCATCTCTAGCATGCTCCGAATCCCAAAATAATATAAGTCTAACAGGGTGAGTAGTATTCTATGTTCATTGTTTGTAATGAATAAATGAAATGTATTAAAATTTTCGGAAATAGAATGGAAGGAAAATACTTCATTTTATTGTGGGATGAGAAATTGGGTGGAGGGGAAGTCCATATATATAGGCATATAAAGTATCACCATCTGTCCATTATTAAGAGTTGGAGTGGCATGTGATTTAAGGCGTCACAAAGGTTTGCGAAAAAGCATTCATATCCGTCTATTGTTACGAGTTGTCATTTCATGTGATTAAAGACTTCACATGGGTTTGTCGAAAAACCATTCATATCCGTCCATTATTGAGAGTTGTCATTTAATGTGATTAAAGGCGTCACATGGATTTGTCGGAAAAGCATTCATATCCGTCCATTACTGAGAGTTGTCATTTCATATGATTAAAGACGTCACATAGGATTATCGGAAAAGCATTCATATCAGTCCATTATTGAGAGTTGTCATTTCATGTAATTAAAGGCGTCACGTGGGTTTGTCTTTAATCCTTCATATCCGTCCAATAAAGTGTTCACATAAATTTGTTGGAAGATTTGATGGAATAATATAAAAGAAATAATTTAAAGAAATAATATACAAAATGTAACATAGTATCGTAAATGTAATATAAACCCAAAATGTAACACGGTATCATAAATAATGGAGTAAATCTAATGGTCTTACTCCTAACAAAATGTCCAAAGGTAAGTTGCTATGCTGGTGTAAAGTCGTACCTGGTAGGATGGCATGAAATCTAACTAATCTCTATAAGTAAGCAGAACATGCGTCAGAAGCTGACTGAGATTAAATAATGTACACCACATAGCACCAAGTGGAGCATGAGGGTCAAGTTCCACATGCCTATCTAATTGAGGATGCAGAACAGAAATACACAATCAGGGCCAAGTCTGAAATAGCACAAGGGCTCTCCCTATCTGTTGTGCACCCCTAAAGCTATCCCGCATAGGCACCTATACAAAAATCCTAATACACAACTCCACCAGTTATAATTGTCGATGGTATCAAAATACTCTAACAAATTAATGTACCGTACATGAATCAAGCTGTCCGACATATCAGGGAGCATATGATCTCCAAGAAGTAAGAAAATAAAATCCCGAGCACGCATGATAAGTTCATTATTTGTCTCTGATGCGGTGAACTCTCTCAAGCCAAACCTCTAAAGGTTCCTTCTTAACCTTATATCTAGAAAAGTGAGTAAAAGACAACTGAATACCAATAAGTCTCTTAATCATATCAATCTAATACTGCTTATGATGTACACTCCAACTAGGACCGTAAAAAGCAACCCCTCTATCCGTAAACCCCATAAGATATGCACATCTTGTAAAGTGACTGTCACCTCACTACAAGTCATGTGGAATGTGTGGGTCTCAGGCCTCTATCGCTCAACTAAAGCAGTAATAAGTGCGTGGTCGAGACTTATATAACCATATCTAAAAACTTCCCCTAACCCGATCCTATCAATAATATCAATCAATCTCTAATGCATGTCTATGCTGAAACAGATTATAACCGAAACGTCTACACTGAAGATCAGTAAGATATGTCTCATGATCCTCCCTCCATATCAACCCCGACCTATGCTAATGTTGCTTTGTCAATACATGATGAACTATAGAACCCGGATGCACATATGCTGGGACTTTCTCCATCTACATTATATCCCAAGATTTTAGGGTTGTAGGTATAGTATTATACACTTTCTAAATTTAAATCTTACGGGTTTAGAATTTAAAGTAAGATATTTAAAATAAAGTACTATTACACACTTTTTAAGGTTTATGGTTTAGGATTTTGGTTTTATATTTCAATGTTAGGATTTTAGGGTTTAGGGTTTCAAGGTTCATGGTTTTAGGGTTTAGGGTTTCAAGGTTAAGGTTAGGATTTAGGGTTTCAAGGTTTAGGTTTTATGGTTTGGGTTTAGGGTTTAATTTTTATCATCACAATTTTTTTTAATTACACACTTTAAGGTTTAGAATTTTTAGATTAGGGTTTTAGAGAAGGTTTTTTGAGTTTATGGTCTCAATGTAAAGGTTAGGGTTTATGGTTTTTGGGTTTAGGATTTTTTGGGTATACGGTCTCAAGGTTTAAGGTTTAGGGTTTAATTTTTATCATTACTCCAATTGTTTTTTTTTTTTTTTAGAATTTTTTAGATTAGGATTTCTTGGTTTAAGGTTTGTAGTTTTAGAGAAGGTTATATTCTCTTTTATTTTAGACAAAAAAAAATCGAAACAAAACAGTTTTCTTAGAATATACATTTATATGAAATTAACAGAACAATATAAATGCTCACAAATATTCAACAAAAAATAAACAATTAGAGTTTGGGTTTAAAAAAATAAAAGAAACTATAGAACCCATATCATCTTAATAGCAAAATTATAAGTAAAATTATTAAAAACACATTTTCATCAAATCACATTTCTAATATAAACACACAACTAATTTAATAAAATTGTCAAATATGCACAAATCTATAATTTAACAATAAGCACTGAAAATAATCATTAAACCCATCTCTAGAAACATAAATTACAAGAAACTGATAAAGTAACCAGATAAAATTCATAAAAAATATTCACAGTCGCAATAAACAACAATTTTTATATAGACAATATAAATTAATACCGGATGCGAAAAGATTAAAAATATTTAAAAAGTAAAACTTAATAATAGGAAATTTACCGAAGGTCGGAATAAATTGAACTCAAATGTTGGATTTTTAATGAGCTTCCTCTACCGTTCTTCATACTCCATGGTACACTTTGAACATAGTAGCGGCAGCGGAAAATCAATGTAAAGGCAGAAGGAAGAATAGGAAGGAAGGAAGGAGAATAGCAAGAGAAGAAGAGAAGGAAAGGAAAAAGAATATGCCATGGTGGAGAAGAAAAAACAAAAGAAGTAGCGGCAACAGTGGTTTTTGGAGAAGAAGAATTGAAGACGACGACAACCAGGATTTGGGTGTCATATGCGATTGATATTGATAACACACGCCATGTGCATTATCAGTAAAAATAACGCATTTGACATGTACATTATTCTAATTGATATCGCATACAATATATGCGTTATTGTCTATTTCAACACTCGCCCTGCTATGTCCGCTATCACTTAATTAATCTTGCAAAATTGTGTAATTTAATTAGTGATTAGGGATAACGCACACATCGTGTGAATTATGGCCTTATTAAAATCAAACAAATTTCTTGTGGCCACTTTAGTGGCTATTTTTTAACAAGTGACCACATATAGCAAAAAATCTCATCCCTTCAAAACCCAGAATTGTTTCTCTCAAAAATTGGAGAGAAACAGACGAATGCAACTCTTTTTTTAAAAAAAGACAAGTTAAAGTGTCTATTCTGCCCATTATGTAATAATAAATTACATCACTCTCACATGTTTGCTTATTTCTGTTCAAAGTTCTTTTGGTCAAAAATTATTTTTCTCTTCACTTTCTCCGAACTCCCAAACAATAAAAACTTATCTCCCTACTTCTCTATACAAATGTTACAAACAATATTTGAAATAAATCATTCATTCATGTTCTCTTCTCTTCTCTTCTCTTTTAATTTACAATTTCTCTTTTTTTCTTCTCTCCTAAACTCTCAAACTAGTCCTTAAGTAGAGACGAATAAACGGATGCTCCTTGTCATTTAAAATTTTTTAAAATGTATATTTAAACTCTCAAGATAAGACAAAATTACATTAATTTTATATGTTATGCTATTGTTATTCAATGATTAATTTATCAAAATATTTCTTTTCATTTCTCTACTACTCTAAATAATAGAGATTTATTTTCTTTTTCTCTTAAAAATTGTCAAACAACATTCGAAGTAATTATCTTTCTCTTCTTTTCTTTCCTAAACTCTCAAATTAACCTTTAAGAGAAATTCAAAGAAAAGGGTGGAGTTATGACCAAAAAAGAAAAGGGAGGAGGACAGGATATAAATAATGATAAAAACCAACTATGGAGTAATGAACTTTTCCAAAAAGAAGTACCTAAACCTAAACTATAGTTTCCCAGAATGCTAATTCATAAATGAGGTGAGCAAAAAAGTTGAAGTCAAATGGATTGCTGCCATCCCCATTGCAACTCACATGTTAAGTATTAGTACTATGACTTTAATTGTTGCAAAAGGTTGGCCTTCAACTTTAGAAATTTATTACTAGTACATCCCTTCTCTTTCAAGTTGCATCTAAAATAAAGAGGCTATTGTTTTGTTTTTATGTTTTTGCACCTATTTTATCCAACCACTGTTTCTTTTTTCTCTTTTTAAAATATTTCTTGACTCGGTATAAGAGTACAAGTGTAAATAGGATGGACATCATACTGTTTAAAAAAATACAAAATTTTTATATATTTTTTTCTTTTGTACACTAAATGTCCTTTATAATTTTCTCTTTTTCCATTATTATTTTTACTAATTTTTATGTTAGAAAAAATAAAAAAATATTAGAATTTATTATTAATAAAAGGATATTATAGAAAAAATTAATTAAATATTATTTTAAAATCACAATGTCACAAGAAAAAGAATGTAATGTGAGAGAGCAAGTATTGTACTTGTAGGTAAAAAAGCTTTCCATACCAAATTATCATTATACTCATATATTTTGAGCTACAAATCTTGACTTTTTTTTGCTTAATATAAATCTTGACAAATCTTGACGTTTACAATAATATTTGATGAAAAATATTTTTAACATTTATATTAAACCGCTTATGAATAATTAAACAATTGAGATTTTTTATGTATGTAAATAATTATTTAAAGAAAAATCTCAACTATTCAATAAAAAAGATATAATAAAAAAGATATTGATCTAACGATTTCTTTTTAATATTATTTATGTGTCTATTCGTCTATTAATTTAAGATAAATTATTTTATTAATATGTAAAGAAGAACCCTCTCCGTATCTACATTTCCTTCAACCAAATTAGGGTTTCGAGCTAATTTTTCTAGCTCAAAGAAGCCACAATTAAAGCTATTAATCCAGCTTTCTGAATTGAACTAGTTTCAATCTTAGGTTACATAAAAAGATCTAAGTCCAATTAAATTTTAATTTTAAAAGATAAGTTCAAACTCGATTCAATCCAAATCTAAAAGAGTTTATGTTAAAAAAAATAGTTCAAATGGACCAAATTTAGGAAGTTCAATCAAAATTTCTTGACAATCTTAATTAAAATAATCCCTAAAATTAAGGGTAGTCATATGACAAATGTTGGCTGGAAACAACACTACATATATATATATATATATTTTTTCATTTTTGGTCACCGCTGAGGCTGAGCAATCCAAACTTTGCCTTTCGCGATTTGATACGTATAGCTTCAAATTTTCTATTTACGTAGTTCGTCCCCCATACCAAAAAAAAAAAAAAAAGAAAAATGACTACTAAAATCCAAATTAGATAATGTAATCTTAGTGGCCACCTCAATATAAATCCTCCATCCCTTCTCAACTCAAACCTCCCCTTCTCTCTCCCACTAAGCCCGCCCCCCCCCCAAACAAAACCACCACCCGATGAACAAATCCACCACTTCCACCTCCTCCTCCTCCTCCACCACAACTACAACCCCCAAGAAATCGAAGCACCGCCACCATCTCCACCACCAGCCGCAGCAGCAGCAGGAGAAGGACCATCATCAATCTCTGCTACCAGGACTTCCTGACCATATAGCTCAAATTTGTTTATCTCATGTGCAGCCTTCGCTACTTTACTCTGTTTCTAAATCATGGCGTCGCTTGATTTATTCTCCATCTTTTCCTCCCTTTTTATCAATTTATGCTATTTTATTGCCCAAACAAACGAAATCAAACATTCTACCGAATTCGATTCGGTTTTGTTGCTTCGATCCGATTTCCGCCCTGTGGAATGCCGTTCCTCAGCCGCCACCGCCAGATCCGCCGCTGAGTCTCCTCCTCCACCATCCTTCTTTCATATCTCGTAGACTTCCTGTCCAATCGGTTACGGTTTCCGGAAGACTCGTCTTCCTTGCCGCCACCGCTAACCACTTCGTGCCGGCTCTATCTCGGCCTTTAATTTTCAATCCTTTATCTCAAAATTGGACCTACGGTCCCCCTCTCGCCGCCCCAAGGCGATGGTGCGCCGCTGGAGCGTCTCGCGGCGTGGTGTACGTGGCTAGTGGTATTGGGTCCCACTATAACCCAGAGGTAGCTAGGTCAGTTGAAAAGTGGGACCTCGAAATCAACCACAGAAGAAGCGTGATAAAAAGGAGAGGTCCCCAACAAACCACCTGGAAATGGGAAAAAATTGAAGGAATGAGAGATGGTAAATTCAGTAGGGAAGCCATTGATGCAATTGGATGGAGAGGAAAATTGTGCATGGTAAACGTGAAAGGAGATGCAGCAAAAGAAGGCATAATTTACAACGTGGAAAACGATGGATGGGAAGATATGCCGGGAGGGATGTTGATGGGATGGAAAGGCCCCGCAGCGTCAATGAACGAAGAAATTATATACATGGTGGATGAATCAAAAGGCGTATTGAAAAAATACGATCGGGAAATGGATACATGGGTAGAGATATTGGAGGACGATTCGTTAAAAGGCGCAGATTATATTGCGGCTGCCGGTGGTAAAGTATGCGTTGTTGGTGGCGCCGGGGACAGTATTTTGGTGGTGGATGTAAGAGTAACGCCGTCGCGATTCTGGGTAGTTGATACTCCGGTAGGATCTCAAGCTATAGCTGTTCATATCTTGCCTCGAATGAATCAAACAAAGAATGGATTATCATCATTAGAGGGTTTGTGTTAAATTTATTCTTTATTGTACAATGATTTTGATTTTTTACTTTTTTTTTTTTTTTAAGGGATTTATTTAAATTTTGTGAAAGGGAAAATTTCTGCACATATGATATCAGAAGCATGAAATATACAGAAAATGACATTCATATCTATAGATTTTCTTTTTCTTTTGTGTGTGTGGATATTGATCTTGAGACAGATGGAGGGCTTTCCTTAATTTGCGGTTCTCTAATTAATTAAAATAAGAGATTAAAAAAGAGTGGATGAACTAATTAAAAGGTACTCGCATTGGGTTTTGCTTATATTATTTTAAAGAGACGGCAAATTGATTATTTATACCTTTATCTATATCCTTCCATAATTTTTATATTTTTAAAATTGTTTATAAATTTTTATTTCTTACGAATAATTAATTTTAACAAGTAATATATTATGTGATTGAATCTAATTAAAATAATCAAATAAGTTACATGATCTCACTAAAACAAAAGTATAAATGGTTAAAATTACTATAGCAAAATTCTTCTACATAACATATAATTTATCAAATTTAATTTCCGTAAAATGTTCATAAATATAAAAAATAAAATAATTATTTACGGATAATTTAATAAAGGTATAACTGTTGATGGGTATTTACGATCATTTTTCTTCATCTTATAGCATGTATGCATATGTAGAAGATGTAAAGATTATGGGGAAAAAAAAAAAGCCAAAATATACTCTTGCTGTATCGATATACCATTTAAAAGTTCATGTGTTTGGGAAAAAAAATTAGAAAAAGCATTAAGAATTTTGTTGAAAATATTGTTAATGGCTGCTATTATCTTTTACTTTGCTTTTTTCGTAATTCATTTTAAACATAATGCCAGTGTTGCAAATAATTGATCCAAATTTCAGCAGTTATTTACGATTAAATATAGGAAAATTTTATTAAAATGTCCTTCAACTATTCATTTAAGTTGCACAATATTTTTGAACTTATATTTTATGTTTATCACAAAATTGCAGTTGTATATCTAAACTAACCTACAATTATAAATAGCGACGGTATCACTGTCCGAATTTCACTTGCTACTCACCTGTGTATGTAGAGGGACAAAATTTTCTATTACAAACTTCTACTCCACAAAAAAATTAGGGATGACAATGGGCAGGAACATCATTCCGCCGCCCCATCCTTGCCTCCCTACCTTGTCCTTATCTCCAACCCAAACATGTGTTTGGATATGAAAATCATTCTCATCTCCAATCCAACCTTCCCTAATTAATCCCTATCCACAACCCATTCCCGCGCTTGGGGATGAAATCGAGCCCCATCCCCGCCAAACACACTAGGGAGTTGGGGATCCAAGCAGAAAATAATATGCATGTATAAAATCAAATAAATTAAACTTTAAAAAACTAATAGAAGTAATAATTATTTCAAAAAAATATCTAACCATGTGGAACAATAAAAAAGTCATAAGTTAGTTCAACATTTCTCAACTTAAACAATACATAACGAAAGTGCAATTAGTAATAGAATGAGAATTGAGATTAAGAGTGAGTAATAGAGTAATATCTTTTTTTTTTTTTTTATTTAGTTTAGTATTTAACTAAAAATAATATATACACACATATATATATATATATATAAAATAGGGATGGATGGGGATGGAGCGGGTGGGGATGGGGAGAACTTAATCCCCGCCCCCAATCCATCCCCAAACTTACATACAAAGTTCACCCGATCCCCACTTAGATCGCCAATCAAATTAGAGTCAAACAAGTATAGATGGGTTGGGGGTGGGTAGATACCCAGTTGGACCCACCCTATTGCCATCTCTAAATAAAGTTGTCTATTAAACAGTGGCAGTGTCACTTTTCGAAAATCACATACTGCTCACTTGTGTGTGTTTTGCAATGTATAAAATATTTTGTTGTGGATGAAAAAGTCTTTAATGAACAACTTTGCCTATAAAAAAATACACATGTGAGTAGTATGTGATCTTTTTTGGGAGGTAGCTCGGCTGCTATTTATGGTGGTAGACTACTTTATGATTAGTTTAATGATATAAAAAAAATAAAATATGAGTTTAAGAATATTGTGCAATTTAAGTAAATTTTTTAGGGACATTTTAAGGGATATAAATAGATTCAACCATAAAAAAATACTTTTTTTTTTCCAAAGATAAAATTATTTCAAAAACTTGGTAATTTATAAAAAGCGAAAAGGTGGTTGGGCGTTTAGTATGCTCTTCAATATATTATTTAATACACATTATTTAAGTAATTTTATTAATATAAAATTTTATAAAATAGAAAATAAATTTTAAATTTTAAAAAGATAAATCTTTAAATATAAAAAAAAAATGTATTAAAAAAATATATAATACGAACTAAGTGTATAAAAAGGTACAACATATGTAACAACATGTGATATTAAAGTATTTGAAAAATCAATCTATGGAGAAGTTTTGAACAAATCAAATTATTATTTTTTTATATGGGGTAGGAGAAGAAAAGACAACCTATATGAGCAAATTAAATTGTAATTGTTCCAAGCTCTCGTTCTCTCTCTCCCACCGCTTCCTTATTTTGTTCTTCAAATTGTCTAGTCTTTTTCTATTATCTGCCATATTTACTTTGTCCTGATCTGAAACATAAATATTTCTGAATATATATAAACATTTATTTTACTTGTTTATTTTACTGAAAATAAAAACGGATCTTTTTTACGAGATTGAGATTGAATGAATAGGTATGAATAGAGTGGGAGAGGTCATGAGGAGTAGAATTCTCATTTATAACTCTTTTTTCTTAAAAAAAAAAAAAATATATATATATATATATACATTAGAAGAGGGGATTTGTTTCCAACTTAAGTTGGAATATAAGTTTTGGTAAAAACAAAGAAAATGACAACAGAATTTAGATTCAAAAGATTGATTAGTAACTAAATAGATGAGTGGTTTAGGTAAAAGTAGTTGAAATTAGAAGGTGATGTAAAGCTACTTTTAACCTAATCCATGAAGGAGAACACTATTATGCTAGCTTCTAAGCAACAAACAAGAAAAGCGAATATATATTTTGTTTTGTCATCCAAGATTTCACTTTTTTCAATAATACTTTTAAAAAAGAATTGTTTGTTTTATTTTTGTCTGCTTCTGTTTTTGTCAATTGAGCCCTGTTCGGCTGGCTCTAAAGAAAAGGAGAAACTTTTTGAGTATTTAATTTTCACGTTATCATTTAATATATATCAATATTTTTATAACTATTTTTATTAATATAAATTTTATATATTAAAAAGTAAATTTTAAATTTTTAAAAAAATATTAATAAAAAAAATATATTAAAAAATATACTAGAATATATATTAAATCATTTTGAGAGTATATAAAGAATTACATCCAACGATAAATTTTTTTTTACATTTTCGTACCATTTCTTTTTTATGTATAATAACTTTTTATTAAATTTATCTTTTACAATTTAATATTTAATTTGTATTTCGTAAAGTTTTATAATTTTATATTACTATACAAGGACTTAGAGGGGCTCGAAACCCCGGCCATTCAACCCCAAGATAATTTTTTTTATAATTATATTTTAAGGCCATCCAATAAATTTTTTTAAACAAAACATTAAGGTTTTAAGTCTTTTTATATCTTTTATTTGTTTTCAAATTTTAATTTTTCAATTTATATTTGTATGTGAATACATGTGTACGATACTAGATTAACAAGCTTCTCGTTGCTCTACTCTATTCTAATTCTACCTCATTATGTTTCTTAATTTTATAAAATTTCAAATTTTTTTGTAGAGAATTTTTTTAACTTGAAAGAGAATGTTACCAGAATGCTAGTGAAGATGTCTAAAGTGAAAAAATATTAATAGTCCGCTAATAAACTTTAGCAAAATATAATTTTTTTTTTTAAAAAAACCTCAAAGTGAAGATTTTTACTATATTTTTTTGTTTTAAAAAAGTCTTTCGCTATTCATGGCCAACAGCTTATATCATTTTTCTCTCCAACGGTCATAACTGACTTCTGACATATATCGATATAGTCAACCAATCATTTATTATTTAAGAGTTCAGTCCTCCCAATTCTTTAATTCTAATTTCACCACTGGTTATAGAGTGTTACAGACATCCCAAATCGGATGTGGGATAGTGAAGGAGAAAGGTATTTTTTTTTTCCTAATTGAAGAAAATTTTAATTTATATGAGCAAATTAAAAACCGTAATTATTTTGAGGCCTCTTTTTCTCTGTCGAACAGTTTCCTTAGTTTGTTGTTCATATTGTTTGGTCTCTTTCTACTACTCAGCTAACATTTACTTGTCCTAATCTGAAAATAAATATTTATGGTGTGTAATGTATATACATTAAATGCAATCAACAATAAATTTCAACTAAATTGATTTTTTTTTTTTTTTTTTTTTTTTATAGTTCGGTTCACTAAATACTTTATAGTGCTATCTTTTTTTAAAAAGAAAAAGAACTAAATATTTTATATGTAAACATGTATTATTACCTATTTTACTTTATTGACAATAAGTACTGATCTTTGAGAAGGGTTTAGAGACAATTGATGTCTAGTACTTTTAACCTAATCCATGAAGGGTAAATATATATATATATATATATATCTTTATGTATATATATATATAGGGACGAACCTACACACGGGCTCGAGCTCACTCGGGAATTTTTTTTTTAAATTTTATATTTTTTACATTTAAACCCTCCAAAAATTTTTTTTTCAATTTAGCCCCTATAAAATGTAGGGACTGATTTCAGTTTTGCTATATTATATGTAAATTTGGAATTGTTTGAGTGTCTTTTGTACATGGAATGCATCATTTTATAGACGAAATTCTGACAAAATTTTTTTTTCCTCCAGCCTCCCAGTCATATTGTTCTGGTTCTGTCCCTATATATATATATATATATACATTCTTTAATAAAAATGGCGCGTACATGTGAACTTTTTATTTTTGAATCAAATTAAATATCTTTCCATGACTTAGAAACGGTTAAATGTATAAATATATAAATAATAATTTTTAATTCAATTGAAAATCTTTAAAAATTTTTAAAGGTTTGTTTAACCCATTTTTGAAAAACTTATTATTAATAATATGGATTAATTTTTTAATTTAAAATATAAATTTTTTTAGAATTTAATAAAATTTAATTAAAATTTTATTTATATAATTTATTAAATTTGAAAAACCATCTACTATGATATATTTTGTTTATATTTGTGCGTGTTCTTCGTTCTTATATAATTTTGATATCATGAGGTCTGCAAATTGGTGAAGTTTGTGATGAGGTTAGAATGGAAGTAGACTTTTCATGGGATGCGCCACAATTTAATAGTCACAAATTTGGACGGCATATTTATATACACTTCTAAAGAATTCCATACATATTAAACACGAAAATAACTCCACTTACAGGGAAAGTCATTCTTTTCTTCCTTTTCCCCTTCAAAAATAAGGGAAAGTCAAAGATTTGGGGGATCATATAAATTTCCTCAAGAAAAAGAATTAATAATAATGCGCTGATTTTTTTTTTTTTTTTGTATTACTGCTAAAATATACAAATCCTACACCAATCAATGGTTTTTCTATATTTTTTTTAAATTTAAAATATTACTTGTGAATTTAATTTAAAATTTGTCTTTAATAATTTTTTTCTAGTACTATAATAAGAAACAAGATTTTCCTCTCAATTTTCCTTTTCTATGGTCGAAAAAGGGAACTTTATAACTATGAATATGAATATGTTGGTGAACATATAATCTCAACCGAGAAATAGCCTACTCCTATAAATTTACAGGTAAATCAGTTAAGTTATGATTCTATTCGTCCGGACACAAAACCATTCCTTTACTTGAGCATGGATCCATGAACTAGTACGAGCACTAGTCACATCCTCTGTCGAGAACACCCAAACATTACGCGCATACCATACACTACATACATACACCCGCAGTGTCTTGGTTCAGTCTGGCACTATCTCCAGTGTACGCCAGGCAAAATTCTTTAAAGAGACAATCACCTACCCAATCCTTCGCTGTAGAGCATGCTAAAAATTCGTCCTACCACCTCCTTCCAAATCGTCATTGCCCACGCATAATCCCAGAGTACATGCAGGCTTGTTTCAATCTGGTCATCACAGACTGGACAATACGGGTAATCACTATAATATTGATTGAACAACAATCCACGAGTTAGAATACGATTACAATCGACTCTGCCACACCATCAACCCATACCTTGCTGGCCAGCATAGTGCCATACCTGCTTCCATAGACTTTCTTCTAGTGCCTATATGCTTTGTTCACACGAAACTTGCCAGAGACTACCAAGTTGCAATCCACTGCCCTTGTAACACCAAGTACAGGCCCACTTCACCTCCCAGACTATATCCTCCAGCAGCAACTTGCTGCCCCACATAACTCCCTTCTAAATGTGAGACACATTTCCTTTAGGGCCATTTGCCGCCAATGGATTTCCATATTTTCTCCACAAGACAGTGGCCCAAAGAGAACTAGGCCAATTAATCATTCTTCAACACAGCTTAGGCAATAGTGCTTGATCATTTGCCTGTTGCATTCACTACAACCCAAGCCCACCATGTGAAATAGGAGAGCAAATTTTGTCCCACACAACTGCATGCATGTGTTGTTTTGCCTGAGAATCATCCCGGTAAAAGGTCTGATGCATCCTTTCAATTTGTTCCACTGAGGTGGCAGGTAATTTCATCACCTGTATGGTATAATTGCTAATTACCGAGCTAACAGTTTGGATAAGTAACCTCCATGCTGCCTTAGACATCAACTTTGATTGCCAACTACTCAATCTGCTACGAACTGTAGATAGCAATGGATCAAAGGATGTATTCCCTACACGTCCATGGAACAATGGGATCCCCAAATAGGTCCTAACCCTACTAGCTGTTAAAGGAATTCCATACATTTGTGATAAAGCGAGCCACCATCGAATCAACATTTCTATAAATATGTAATTTTGACTTCTCAACATTAAAAAGCATGCAATATCTGCTGCATCACCTCAAATTGTCCCACGTTTGCTTCACCAAACAGGAAGATATGGTCGGCAAAAAACAAATGAGAAATCAAAGGGCCTTGCCTGATTAATTTGATAGGTTTCCACTGCTTTGAATCAATATCCCGAGTAACCCGTTGATTTAGTATTTCCATGCACAAGACAAAGAGATAAGGGGATAACGCATCACCTTATCTTAACCCTCTTTCAGGTTTGAAACTCATTGACTGTTTTCCATTCCACACCAATAAACTTGCAGATGAGACACACCACATGATTAGTTTTATGAGCTTAGTGTCACGCCCTGCTTGCAAGACATGAGGTTCTTCCACATTTTTAGACAAGCCCACAAAGTTCTAGAACATTCCAGAAGGCTCTACTATGATCTAGACTTGTCTAGAGGACCCTGGAAAAGCCTAGAATACTCTGGAAGTCTCTAGAACCATAGAGGAAGCAATATGTAGACTACTCTAGAATTCTCTAGAACCCTCCACAGCTAGATCTTTATGTAGAATATTCTAGAATTATATAAGGCAACCGTTAGATCGTTGCCACATGTAATAATCTTAGCCATCCATTGAGGAGGTGCTTGCCTATAAATAGGCTCACTCTCTTCATTTGTAAACATACACATACACACACCAGAACTTAGAGTTCTAAGACTTGTACTTGTAAGCTCCTTTCAAGCAATATAAGCTTTCTTTCATAAATTACCACTCTTTGCCTACAACTTTCCAACGTTTCCGTCTAGCCTTTGAAGTTTTGAGCAAGTTAAGGCTTTCTTAGCATTTGCGGGAGTGCTAAGGCCGCACGTCTACTTACAAGAAAAAGTAAGTGCGTGACATTAGGCCCAAAATCAATCACCCCACGCACCTCTTTGAAGAAGGACCCCTCAATTTGATCATGAGCTTTGGTTGAATCCAATTTTGCAGCAAACCACCCCTTTTTTCCCGTCTTTTTTTCTCATATTGTGTATAACTTCCTGAACAACAACCATATCATCAATACCCTGTCTACCAGAAATGAAGCTACATTGAGTTTCCCCTACCAGTGACGCCACAACGCTTTAGCCAATTAGCAAGAATTTTTATTATACACTTCCTCACCACATTAAAAAGTGCAATGGGGCAAAATTGAGTAATCAATTCAGGTAGCTCCTTCTTGGGAATTAAAGGAAAATTTGGATATCTCTCGATTTGTGCGTGTCATCCTTGCGTGGGGACCGTGCTAATCTTCTCTGTATTATTCCAATTTTCTTTACTTTTCTTATTACAGTTCATTTCTAGATGGAATTTTTTTAGAGCAGAGAAATCCACATTTTATAGGTGCAAGAAAAATGAAAGGTTTTATCCGTCCTTAAATTGTTTTTTGTCTTTTGTATCCATAACTCCCTACATGATTTTCAAGAAATTCATCTTACCATCAAGTTATTATTGTAGCAAATCATAATTTGAACTTCAATACATATCTATGAGGAGAAAAATCAAGTGATAGATCTCTAGGATGAGAAAGCGACCTAATACATGAAGACTCAAGGATCAATTTTTGGCCAACAAAAGATGTTGAAATGTTTTTTTAGGATTGGACAAGTGAGTGTCTGGCAATCCAGAAAATTCTTTTGCAATGAAGTTATAGGGATGCATGTAATGAAGTTAGTGATGCATGAACATATTGTGTATAGTTCTTACATCTTCAAGTAAATATGTGGGAGACGTTAATAAGAGATGTGATCTCAAATCGGCTTAATTATTATTAGGAGATTTCATAATAAACGAGTCTAAAATAGGATCATCGTCCACCTTATTAATTTTCATCAAGAACGTCTTTCAATTTTATGGAATTTTTATGAGTTTCAAGCTGACGTTAGTGCTATGATTTTCTCTTAAAAGGCAAGTTATATGGAACCAAAAGTATGAATTAGAAGTTAGATGGAACGATGTGATAAAAGTGCATGTCAATAATTGAATAATAACATACATACATAAATGAGTTTCACAACAAATAAGCGCCACAAAGGAACAATAGGATTAACATCAGCACGTGAAAACGAAAAAAAGCTGACGACTATCCTCATTGGTTTTGATCAACTGGATAGAACTTTTGCAAGCTTCAAACCGACATTAGTTATATTTATGATATTTCTATTGAAGGTGAGTTACATAAAACTAAATATACATGGAATTGAACCAGAAGTATAGGATAAGATGACATTCTATGATGATAGCCTTGAATCTCCCTCCTCAATGTTAGGATAGGAGATTCCATAATTAATTATACACAAGCGCCAAATAAGAACAACAAGATTAACGTCAGCAGGAAAGCTAACTTAACTTTTTCATGATAACATGTAATATTATAATTAACATATAATTACTATTTATCTACGTGTTAAAAAAATAACGAGTTATAAATTACATTTAGTTCCATTTGGTTGACGGAAAAGTAAAGTTAAAGCAGGATTTCAACAAATCTGGATTTACTAATTAGACAACAGACTTTGGCTGGAGAACTGAGTACTTGACATGATCTCTATGGCAGATCAATCGAGAACAAAATTAATATATATATATGAGTCATTAAAAAAACTTTATACTTGTATAAAATTCTCCTAATATAAAATACAACAATTATGAATTAATTGTCGCAATAAAAGTCCAATGTTTGAAATTACCAAAGTTTATGCGGATCTAATTAAGATGTTATTTTCCAAATTCACTAAAATTTTACTAAAAAATTCCATATTGCAACTGCCACTAACAACTTATTTTCAAGAAGGAAGCACAATTGATTTACAATCTGTGTGAACGGAGGAGAGACTTGGACAAGGCCAAGCTCGTGCCTTGTTAAAAAGTAGTATATTGGTAAAAGGATTGAATGGAGACCTCAATCATGAAAGTTCATTGAGAATTTAACCATGACCAAAAAGATGCAAGAGATTGAGGGATATAGTAAACATTGAAGGGGATAAGAAAAGTTTAAATAGATTTTAATAATGGGTTTTAAATATATTTTACTTTTAAAACTTTGAGGAAAGTAATCAGAATACCATCCTGATAGATCTTGCTGAACATCCAGTTACCAGGTGGTCTAAGCTCCTGCAAGACAAATAGTAATTAGAGATCGAGGGGACTAAATTCCTAAGGGCACTCCAATGCCTAAGTCAATAAATACTCAAGGAGAGGTTTGTGAAGAAGTAAAGAGAATTTAATAGCTGAAATTCAAATCATGCATTAATGAGAGGAGGGTGGTCCTTTTATAGGAATTCTGATGGGCTTTTTGGCTTCTTATGCTCGTGATTTAGGCCAGGTTGGCTAATAGCTCCTTTGTATGATTCTGAATTGGGCCTTAGCATATTGGTTGGCTGAGTGATGAGGTTTTATCCCATCATCTGCCCTTCCTTTAAAAAGTTATGTCACTGACACGATGTGTCTTTTGCTTCTAACTAAGCGTATACCTTCTTAGAGACGCCTCCTGTCTTATTGTTTCATTTTTTGTACATCTTAAATTTGTGACGGTAGTTAGTTTTGTTTTTTCTTCTTTCTTACTATCATTGTGTTTTTAGCATTCAATTCTTGCATTCTTTGTTTCTCCTTTATTTCTAGTGCTTACTTCCCGTATCGTTGAGATGGCCTCTTCCAGCAGTCGTAATACCAGCCTTACTGAAGGGATGGAGGTTCCAACTACTCTTTCAGGTAATGTCCATATCTCTGCTTGTTCTTCTGGTTTGAGGTATAGGCTTTACCCTATCGAGGTTATTTTCCCTCTCCTTGACGAACCGTGGGTTTTTATGGCTATATCCCTCCAAAGACGATAATGATCATTTTTAGTAAATGTGTTGATTCCGAAGTTTTTGAAGGGCATGCCACTAATTGCAGTAGTACAGTGACATATATCCTTGGGGGTATTTTGTGAGAAATACTCGATTCTGGACGAGTACTTTCTTTTGTGTCTGAGCTCAGATGCAAGGGCGTCTTCTCTCTCTCCTGGGTGCTACTCTGTCTTTAAAAAACATCTGAAATCTGGGGTGTGTTTTTCTCCTCATCTACTAGCTGTTGGGGTTTCGAGATTCTGGAATCTCCCTTTGGGGCAAGTTCATCCTCTTTTTGTGTGACATCTTGTGGGCTTCATCATTATCTACAGAGGGTTGGGAGTTCCTACAAATTGTGACTTGTTTCATAAGTATCATGGGATCCAGTATGGCAAAGATGGATGGTACACTTGTACATTGAAGTAGCCCTTGGTTTTGTCGAAACCATCAAAAATAAAAGATTGGAAAGACAGGTTCTTCTTTGTGCAGGACCTGTATCTTATGTTGAAATCTTCTTGGACTGATCGTAAGCAGTTACCTAATCCTCCCATGAAGCTTGATGCCGAGTTGCAATAATACGGGGAGATTATTGACCGTCGTTACCCGGCTCAACTTCATATTAGGGAGAGGTGGTCACAGTCACTATTAGAAAGCTACGGTTTTTATGGTGGAGTGTTCAATAGAGCTGTTTTACATTAGTATTCGTAGAGTCTTTATCGTCTTTTCCGTGCTTTAATCTTGAATTTTTTTGGTTTTGTGACATTTTTTTATGTGTATTTTACTTCACTCGACAGGGAATGAATACATATTTTACCTTGTTATTGCTTTAGCGTCTGGGACGGGTTGTATCCCAAAACCATCTGTAGTGACTCGGTCGCGTGCGGCGGGTGTGGCTACTGGAGATACAATTAGACAAAAGAAAAGTATTCGTGGTGCTGTTACTGATGAGGTCCCCATTGGGGTGACTACTACATCCCATTTCAAGAGGAAGAGCGTCAACATGGCTAGACTCGGTATGTTGCCGTTATGACATAAATATCTTTTTTAGTTTTGATATTTTTCCGTTTTTGAGTATTGATCTTGTGATCCTAGGTAAAACATGTGAAAGGATTGCGAGAATAGTTCACGGAAGCGGGTGTAAGTTCTTATGATATTTGTGATTTATTAGAAAGTCTTTTTTGTGCAAATGGTTAAGTGGCGGAGGATGATGGAGGAATGCCGCCTATTCGTGAGTGGCGGCGATCTGGATCAAACCCAAATTCTGAGCATACTCCTTCAAGGGTATCTACAACGCCCCAGTCCACCAACCCACATACTGTGACTAATACTTCCGCTTCACCTAAGGGCGGTTCGTCAAATGCGTCGAAGAGAGCGCATGGGTTGGGATGCAATTGTTAAACCGTTCGCCACATAGATAAAGAGAAGTCTGTCATTCTTTCGTTCAAGGAGAGTCCAGCTCCAAAGGTTGACATCCATTCTTTGATAAGTATCTTGTTCCCTAGGTGGAGTCAGGGGGTGAAGAGATCTTTTTCCGACCTCATTGCAGTTTGAACGTTAATGGCCAAACCATTGACCCTTGAGTTTGCACAGAAATGCTAGACCACATAGCGTTAGCCTAGGGCAGAATTTTTTTTCCCAAAACTCATTTGAAAAACTAATGACATATTTTCAGCTGCGTTGATGCAGGTAAGTGTTCTTGTAGTTTTTGCAATAGGTGTATTTGTATATATTTGTGATAATGTTCGACATCAGTCCTTTGATAAATGATGATATTCAGTCACAAGCTACTTTTCCGGTTGCAAACGCCAACGTTGGATACGTCGACTGTTATAGTTGGAGGGGGAGGTTCACAATGTGAAATTACTTAAGAGGGAGATAATGAATGCTAAGAATGCGATGATATGTGAACGCGATGTGAATCAAAAGCGTGTTTATGAGCTAGAGGCAAAGTTGAAGGAGCTGAAATCAAATTTTGCATCGTTGGGTGGGTGGTGTCAACTAATCGAATTAGATCGTGACGGGACAAAGCATGAACTGGAGGATATAGCAGGCAAGATGCCCTCTCTAGAGACAGCAATTGATGAGAAAGAGAAGGATCTTCAGAAGGTACTGTTGGAATCTGCAGGTCGGAACGGTTGCTCAGGTTGGTGATGAACAAAGAGGGCCGACTAAACCCACACTTTGTGAGGGGTATATGTGACAAGTTTGTGTGGACCATTCACATGCGGACCCCGTTTTATTGATGGATGTTAATAGTGGTGCAAAAGGTCATTCAGGACCTCATAGTTGATGTTCAGAGGACCACTGTAGGGTATCAAGTTTATGCAAATACTGCCCAAGTGATACAGGCTCCTACTCCTTCATTCATGCACCCGTGGCCAAATGATCGGGATTTTATGGATAATCCTGTGCTCATGGTCCACAACAGAAGTGTCTTGCTTAATAGAGGATTTTATTGTTCGAGATGAGGTGGCATGTCCCCCAAAAGTTTCTGGTACTTCTACTTCTACACCTCCTCCAGCTCCTACACCAACGCTATGTCCCATCAATGTAAATGAGAGTGGTAGTAACTTTCTTTTAGAGGAACCCTTACAAGATATGGACAGAAATGATCGTCCTTTTGAATGATATTTTTAGAAATAGGTTGTCACCAGTTTCCTAAGAGGAAAGTTTTTCGTAATAAGCTATTTGTATGATATGTCTTTATTTGTTGAATTGTCAACTTGTCATGCATGGACATGTGGTCGAAGAGAGATACCACTGTGGGCTAGCCGTGAAGGAGACGTACCGGTCTCCTTTGTATTGCGGGTGTCATACCAGGGCTATCCGTCCAAAAAGATATCTGACCATCTTGTCTTGTGGGTGTCTAGAGTTAGCCTGGCAAGTAGCAACCTTACTGTGGCGTGTGCTTATTCGACTCTGATATTGACGATTATTTGACTATTATATTGTGGACTCATAGTTTTTTCAGATACACCTACATGAGTTAAGTGTAAGTGAAGTTCCAAATCACTTCAATTAAATGGCGTAGGTGCCAATGTACTTGGAATGCCTAGGCTCTCCCATTAATACGTCATTTTTGTTCTTCAAGGTACAATCATCAATTCTGCATTGACGGAGTATCTGAAGAGATTTATCATCATTTTCCCTATCTATAAATACCAAGAGACGATGTGCAAATCTTATTTGAAAATTTTTCTTATCTGAAATTTTTTAGTGTAATACTTATCTTTCATGATGGTTGCTCCTCGTCTCTTTCCTTATGTTTGGCGATTGGCTTGCATCACCATTTGGGGCATTGCTTAATTGTTAGACATCCCATGAATGGTCATCCTTGCAAGGTCATCATGAAATTTGGTTGCACATTTGAAATGTACGGCCGGGAAGGTCAAAATTTTGGCTGGTTCATCGAAGTGTTAAGAATCTGTTTGAGTGCAATCGATGAACCCTTGGAATTCTACTCACCCAATTTCTAGGTTCATTTCCCCAAGGTCATGGTAGGTGAGCCAATAGTGATGACATATCACCTATACACGCTATTTGCGATCGAGATTTTTCTAACAAAGTTTTAAACCCAATACTTGCAAGCGTACAATATCAATATAATACGACAGTATAAGTGTATGGAACCATAGAGAAACGCTTAACTACTTAAATTATTATCTTCCTAAATTAATTTTATAAGAAGAACTATCAAATTTTATTATCTAAAAATTATTCTTAAATTAAGTAAAACTAATAAATAAAATCAATTAAATAAAATAGCAAGAGCTTAATGAAAAAGATGATTTAGAACCTTGAATCCACCACAAACCTATATAACAATGGTTTAATTTTATTTAGGAGAAAAGTTAGAACTTTATGTGGTGATCTAGACTACAAGCGTCAATTCACTGAAGACATATAGTGCTTAAATGTATGACATAACTCATCTAAGTATTAGCATGACATATTCAGTTTAATAACATAAATCATCTAAAATTAGCATCAACTACTCAATTCTAAATCCCACAATATATTTGCAAAAATCACATATCTCTCGTACTCAAGATCACAAGAACTAAGCATGGATAAAAGTATCAATTAACCCAAATAATTATTCTACAAGAACAATCACAAAGAATTAATTGCATCAAACCAAGAAACATCCCAAGATATAGAATCACATAAATAATATAATAAATCTACCAAAATAAAATAAACCAAAATTACATGGCTAGGGTTTCATCAAGATTCTAAAAAAGGAAATTTAGTTCATAATTAAAGGGAAAGAAAGAATCAAATTCTTGGAGTAGATCATGGCTTCTTCTTTCCTTTAATTTGTTTGTCGCTCTTCTTCCCTTCGAAGAAAACCAAAAGCAAGTCAAAGTCCTCTTGTGTGGCTCTTCTATATATAGACAAATGAAAAGCAAATTCCTAATCCTTAAAGGCATTCAATTATTGCAGCAAGTAATACGCTTTATTATTTTTTTGAATATTCTCTTTCCCAATGACCATGCACACTCTTTCTTTCTTTTACCAAATTTAATATGGAATCTTTATTTTCCATTCCTTTTTAGAAATCTGCACAAAGATAAATAAAATAAATTGAATATAATAATTATGATTAATAAATAAATCAAAGAGCTTCAAAAGCTAATAATTAAAACTTAAGATGTTTATTTGTATTAAAAATCAACTCTATCGATTTGCTCATATGAGTGTGTTCCGACGCTTCTTCCACATTGCACCAAGCATTTCCTCATGAAGTTGGTCGTCATCTCGTAGCTCCCGATGTTAAGATCGGCATGCAGTACTGAGGATTTGGGAATGTATATTTCACCCCATTGTTCGATGGCTATATACCATTGCTTGGTTTTTTCATGGATATTGATTACTAAAGAAGTCATCTGACGAGGAAGACTAATGGTGAATGGAAGAGGGGGAGAATTTGGGAAAATTTTTAAGAGGGTTACGAGGGTAGTACCAATCCCCGTTAGTTTAATAGTTGTGTTTTTGTTCTATTTGTTTTGTTGTTTTTTTTATGGTAATGTAAGGGTGCAATGCCTTTGTTTTGATCGATGAATGACAATGATTTAGTTTTATAAAGTTCCTCACTTTCTCTTTCTCTCTATTTTTTGCAATATTCGAATAGGTAGCTAGGCATTTATGTTGATGATTTCGTCACGGGTAGTATTTTTTGAGATTTGTGTCGTTTTATGTTTTGGCAAATTCCCTTCCTCTGTGTCTTTAAGAACATATGCACCGTGTCTGCGGGCCTTGATAACTTTGTAGGGTCCTTCCCAAATGCGTCTAGCTTTCGTGAAAGTTATTGCCTACTGACTTAATTTTTTGGAGGACTAAATCTCTAGCTTTTATCCTGGAGGTTCGTACTCTCGAGTTGTGGTATCTAGCAGCAGCTCACTTAAAATGCTCATTCTTCCGAGCTGCTTCGCCACGCAGATCTTCAACGAGGAGAAGTTTTCTCGCCGAAGTTGTTCGTTTTGTTCTGGGTTGAAGTAATCATTTCGGTTGCTTGAGGAGCCAACCTCTCCGGGATCAATGCTTCTAGGCTAATGCATAAACTAAACGGTGATTCTCCAGTTGCTTTTCGGGGAGTGGTTCTATAAGACCAAAGGACGCTCGGCAATTCTTCAACCCAATTAGTCTTTGTATTACATAGCCATTTTTTCAAACCTTGTAATATTGTTCCATTGGAAACTTCTGTGAGTCCGTTTGTTTGCAAGTGCATGATCGATGCGAACCATTGTTCGATGCCTAATTGTTCGCAAAATTGTTTAAATGAACCTGCATTAAACTATTTGCCTATTTTCAGTTATTATTTGGTATTCCAAATCTACAAACAACATCTTCCCAGAAGAAATCTTGGATTTACTTGGAAGTGATGAGATACTCCTTTCCCCCTTAGGCCTTCGGGAAAGGTCCTAAAAGGTCCATTCCCCATTGGACAAATGGTATCTGGGATATAATGGAGTGATATTTGTTCTGCAGACGTGATAATCATTGGAGTGGATGGCATTGCTAATAGGCCCCGTACTGTTTCTTTAGAGTCTTCTCTTATTGTTACCTATAAGTACCCATATTTCATGATCTTTCGAACAAGCGCGTCGGTTCCTATGTATGCCCCATAGATTCCGTCATGCATATCTGTCAAAATGTAACGCACTTCAGTAACGCACTTCAGTAACAGCCAATTTCCCATTGTCCGGTATAATTGGTCCCCATGAATAACGTAGAGCGTCGTTGTAGTTCTAATGTTTCGCGCTTGACTATCATCATCTAGCAATGACCCGTTCAGGATGTAATTCTTGATTGGGGTCATCCAGTTATTTTCAAGGGTTACACATAAGAGTTCCTTGTCATTTTCGATGCTTTTCCTAGTTAAGAGTTCTAGCCATACCCCGGGGATATAGTCCCCAAATAAGACCTTTGATAGTTCATTGGCTTTCTGGTTGTTCCTTCTGCTTACTTTTTTGAAGTCAGTATATTTGAATCGAGAGAGAAGTGTTTTTGCAACTTCGGAATATTTTTTCATGTTATTTTCTTTTGCTTCGAACACTCCAGTGACATGTCCGTGGACAATTTGTGAATCTCTGTATATAATCAGCTAGTCCACGTTTATTGCCAGAGCCATGCAAAGACGCGCAAGGAGCGCTTCATATTTCAATTCATTGTTGCTAGCGTAGAAATTATACTTTAACGAATACGCGAATTCTTCCTCGTTAGGGTTTTTAAGTACAAAAAGCCTGCCTCTTAATGTTCCTTCCCTGCAGACCCGTCCACATACAAGCATCATGCAATTTTAGGTATGGTTTTTCTTGTTGTTGTGAGTTGGCTGTTGAGTTGAGGAGTGTGTTTTCTACAATGAAATCGGCCAAGACTTGTGCTTGTGCTATTTTCCTTGGCTAGAAATCAATGTGATATTTGCTCAATTCGAGTACCCATTTTGTCATGCGTCTTGTTAAGTCTAGTTTATGCAAGATTTGTCTAAAAGGTGCATTTGTAAATATGGTGACGGAGTGTGCTTGGAAGTATGGTCGGAGTTTCTGAGTCGACACCACTAAGCAAAAGATCTATTTTTCAGATGGTGTGTATCGCGTTTCGGTTCCTGTTAGTACGTGATTCGCATAGTAAACAAGTAATATTTTTTCATTTCGCAAAGAGCAAATTACAACACTGACAATTGCTTCTATAACAGCTAAATACATGAACAGTATTTCTCCTTCTTTTGTGTTAACCAGGAGGGGACTCGACTAGAGCCACATTTAGTTTCTTAAAGACTTTTTCACAATTATCTATCCACACGAAAGAGCTGGTTCCTTTCAAAAGTTTGTAAAGAGGTAGGTTTTTTTCTCCCATTTTTGATAGGAATCTGTTGAGATAAGCAATGCATCTGGACAGCTTTTGTATGTCTTCTAGGGGTTGTCATTTCTTGAATGGCCTTGAACTTGGTGGTGTTGGCCTCTATTCCTCGTTTGGGACAATGAAAACCTAAATATTTCTCGGAAAGTACCCCGAACACACATTTCTTTGGATTTAGTTTCATTCCTTCTGCCCGTATCTTCTGGAACATTTCGATCATGTTGATGGGAAGATCTGTGATTTTTTTAGATTTGATGATGAGATCATCGACGTAAACTTCCATATCTGGTTGCCAAAAAGCTTGTTCACCATTTGTTAGAATTCGGCTCCAATGCTCATGAGTCCAAAAGGCATTCAAATATAGCAGAAGATGCCATCATCAGTGACGAATATGATTTTTTCCATGTCTTCAGCGGAAATTTGGAAATGATAGTATTCTTTATAAGCATCTAAAAAACAGAGGACTGCATGGCCTACAACGGCGTCCACAACTTGGTCAGTTCGGGATAGTGGGAAAAGCTTCTTATGGGTAGCTTTTTATAGATCCGTATAATCAATGCACATTCGATACTCTCCATTGTGTTTCGAAACAACCACTTCGAGTATTCGACCCGTTTGATAATATCGGCTTTCAACAGTTCCTGGCCGTTTTCCTGGATGACTAGTTGTCGTTGTCTAGTGAATGTCCTTTTCTTCTAAATCACCGGTGGTGATTCGGACATGATCCCCAAGCTGTGTGCCGCAATATCGCGAGATATGGCACCCAAATTGTGCGAGGCCCATGCGAAAATGTCTACATATTCAAAGGGAATGTCTCGTACTTCTTTAAAGATGGGAGTTTGGACTGTATTGTTGATGTTGATATGCCATTTCGAGTGTGTTATTGATACTTAGTAATTCGAATTCCCCCATGTTGAAAATCCTTCGTCATTTCCTAGTCGAGATTGTACTGAAGAGCTGCTATGAAGCATTCTCGGCCAACAAGTTTATCACCCGTGATAATGTAGAGAATGCATTTGATTTGTACTTCAACAATCACGGAGTATGTGGAAACAATGGCCTTCAATGCATTTACTGCCGGGCATCCCAAGATCCCGTTGTACGAGGGGGTGTCAACAATTAAGAAATCTAGGTGATTGGTATGTCCTTTAATGGCTAAAGGTAGGGTGATACTACCAATCGAGCTGATGCTTCTGCCAGTGATTCCTATAAGGGGCATTGTTCTGGGTTCAATGTCCCGAAGAGGAATACCCATTCAGTCGAAAGCATATTTAAAAAGGACGTTTGTTGCGCTCCCTATGTCAATAAGGACTCGCTTGATAATGCAATGGCTGATATCAAGGATGACGACCAGTGGAGTGTCATCTTCTTCTTGTCTTTGCCTCTTGCGGGGTTGCTTTCTGTTATCAGTGAAAATAACATTGATTAGTTTATATTTTCTCGTATTCGATTGTCGGCTAGCCTTTTGGTGACGGTACTCCCGCTCCCTTTTGTTCCTATATTCTTGTCTGTGATCTGCTCGTTGAGCGATGAAATCTTTTAGCAATCCTTGGCAGATAGCATTTTCGATTTCTTTTTGTAGCTTAATGCAATATTCGGCATGATGCCCGTGATCTTGGTGGAAATCACAATACTTTGTATTGCTGCGCCTCTCAAGCGGGAAAGTCATCTTAGCTTGTGCTTTTAAGATCCCTATTGATTCGACAAGCTGTAGAATTTCCATGCGTGACTTTTTGAGTGGTGTAAATGTGTCAATTCTGCTAACGCGTGCACATGGGCGATTTTTCTGCGGGTCCTGAGGGTACGAACAAGATAATCGTTCCCTTACGGGTTGCCTATTGGTATCCTGTGAACGATACGACTTTTTCCCTTTTCCTTCTGCAAACAAGTTATCGTGCTGTTCGTGTTTACTTTGGACACTTATCTCTCCTTTTATGAACTCATATTGTGTCAAACAGGTTATCGACAGTGAGCAATGTTTTGCTGGCTAGTACCTTTGTTAGTGAGAGCGAGTGGATACCGTGTTCGTAAGCTTAGATGTGCTCCCGATCACTAAAGTTAGACAAATTTCATAGCTTCTTTGTTGAATCACTCTGTATATGCTCGGACATATTCAAATGATTGTTGTCGGGCTATGATTAGGTGGTCGGAGGCTGGTATGATTTCCCGTTGAGCTGCAAAGTAATACCTGAATTTTTCGCCAAGGTCTTAGAAACTGGATATCAATCGCAGGGGTAATAAGGCGAGCCATCAAAGAGCTGTGTCGCGGATAGAGCTTGAAAATAAATGGCATAAGTCTACGTCCAACGCATTGTGAATCATCATTAATGCAAGAAAGTGTTGAAGGTGTTTGTCGGGGTCTGCTGTGCCATTTTACCGTTCAAAACACGTGTTGAATTTTTCCTAAGGGGGTGTTTGCTGGTAAATTTCAAAAAAAGGGCTAGAAGGGCTGGTAAATCTAGGTGTAAATCCAATTGTTGTCGCGGGAGCTACATAGCGTGCGAATGTCGTTTATGATACTTTGGACGCAGGTTTGTATTGTTACCGGGGTGTGTTGGAGCGATAAAATGTTTCCCCAATGGTGACTGCTTGTCTTTGATACCTAGAATCGTCATAAGATATGACTTCTGCCACGGGATAAAAGGAATGTCTAGTGTAGGGTTCCCCATTGGTGCGGTAGCGGGTTGTTGGTATAAAGATATGGACGTGTACGGGATAGGTGTATGTGTCGTATCGTCATCCATAAAATGAAATTGTTGTGGTCCTCGGAAGACAGGTTTACTCATGTACAGTGGGCGCCAATGGATGGAACTTGCTGAACATCCAACTACTAGCTACTCTGAACCCTTGCAAGACAAACATCAATTAGAGACCGAGGGAATTAAATCGCTAAGGGCATTCATATGCCAAGTAAGTTGAATACGCAAAGAGAGGATAGTGAAGAAATAAAGATCATTTAATAGTTGAAATTCAGGTCAAGTATTAATGAGAGGAGGGTGGACCTTTTTATAAGCATTCCGCTGGACTTTTTGGCTTCTTATGTCACGATTTACACCAGGCTGGTTTTGGGTCTAAAATAGCTCCTTTGTGTGATTCTGAATTGGATCTCGGCATATTGGTGGGCTGAGTGATGGGGTTTTATCCGATCACACCCTTTACCGGTATTCTTTTTCTCAATACTTTGCAATACATTCTTTAATTTAAATCACATTCCTTTCCAAAAATTAAAAGTAGTTCCCAAAGAAAGGGATTTGATAAAATGGAATTAGATTACTTGAAAGTGAAAAATCCTGATCAATCAAACTAAATGTACCTTAGAGTGCTTTCTAATCCTACCTAACAGCACGAGGCTTATCTTTCAAGATTTAGGCTGCTCCCATCCGCCATTTCACTCGCCCCTACTCCATGAATTTGGACTTTGTGGAATTATAAGTCATGTTGCAGACAAAGAATCCTTAATATGATATGATAGGAGGGTTATTTCATATCCATAAATAAGGTTCTTGTCCTCTATCTCCACTTGGTCTAAAGTTTGCGCCTATGCCTTGTTAAACAGACGGTATCTTCTTGCTGCTCGCATAGAATGGAGACAGACATATATCCGACAAAAGTCATGATTAATTAATGGCAACAACAGATTAGATGTAACGGCGTTGGTCCTAAATTTTTGCCAAAAAAATTTCATGAATTCAATAAAAATGTAAAAACCAAAATGTTTGTACAAGGAGAAACAGTTGGAAATTTACGTGAAATCTCTAAACAAAACCGAAACCAAATACACACCCAGATAACATTTGCTTTTGAAATATGACTTTATGAAAATTCTTGTTTTTTTTTTTTTTTAAATGAAACCATTTTTGGAAAGTATAGCATTAGCAATAAGAATGAATGACACTCAAATGATGTGAAAGGTACTTCTTCGAATTCACACACAGATCAAATAGTCACGACACCACAACAATTCACACCAGATTATCACATTCATGACAAACCATAGAAAAATACATACAGGGCAGGGCAGGGCAGGGCAGATATGACTTGACTGCAATGCAATACAAGCACTCATTGCATAGACTCTCCTGTGCCTCATCAACTTTCAGAGCTGTAACAAGTCTCACTAGATGATGAGTTTTCATGCTGTAGCCGCTTCATCTCCTCATAGGCCCATTCAAGACCTGGGCAATAGTGAACTGGAGGATTGAACCTTGTGTCGTTAATGTCATCAGGCAAAAAAGCCCCATTTTCTACCAGAAATTTGATTGCTCTTTTCTTTCTTTCTTTAGCTGCATTGTGAAGAGGAGTCCCTGGAACATATAAAGAAAGCAATCATTTGCTTTGTATCCTAAAATTTAGAGGCAGATTTAACTACTATGGACCATATAATTTTACTTACAGCCACAGGCCCCCTTGGTCCGTGCATCAATGTCAGCACCACGTTCAAGCAATTCATCCATAACTTTTAGGTGGCCGCCCTTGGCTGCAAGATGGAGAGGAGTAACACCATGTGATTTTGGCCCCCATGCGGCTACATTTACATCCATACCTTCGTCAAGGAGTCGTCTCACCTATCAAAAGATAATTGCATTTAACTATTATCAGCACAGAGTTCCTCACTCAAGCAGACAGTAAAGATGATTGTATTAACTACTATCAGGATTCAGGACACAGTTTAAACTCAAGAAACTCCAAACAATTTTAGCAAGAGATGAGCAACCTAATCTTCTCAGAGAGTCAAGTACAACAAATGTGTAGACAAAGTAACATCCAGAACATAAAAAGCAGGAACAAATTGAGAATATGAAAAATCCACAATAAAAAAAATAAAAAATAAAAATAAAAAAATCCAGAACAACAGGAATAGGTCAAGCCATCACAAAACATAAGGATTATATACACAGCCTACCAAAGGAAGGGCACCTCAAATTCTATTCTCTGAAACAATAGCTTGCAATTGATTGTTTTTGGATAATTTTATCCATGTAAACCCAAGCACTCAAATTCAGAAAAATGCAATTAAAGTATCTGGAAACAAGTACCAAATACAGCATGAAAGAAGGGCAAAAAAAAAAAAAAAAGAAAGAAAGAACAGAATCAGCATGAAGCATCACATGCTAATGGGAATAGAGAAAATGCAATAGCTGAATACATATTGTCGAATCCCTGCACCACTAACAGTTATCAACATCATAAAGTAGCTGCAGTAACCAATCTTGAATTAAATCCAAACATGTGATTTGAAAATATAGGCAGTTATTATCAAAATCTCCGCGCATTTAATGCACATACAGACAAGTAAAGTACACATCAAGGCCAAGTCTACAAAGAATTGAAAATGAATTGCTCACTTTAAGTGCCTGCCTTTACTAATATGAAACATCAAACGAGCAGTACAATTTCTTGCAATAACAGGCTGAAACTTACTCATGCAAACTTGAAGACTAAACTTCTTCATTCAAGTAATGTAATGGCAGTGACAGAACAGACACAAGTATTCATAACCCCGTACGAACTAATATTTGAGTCAATACATTGTTGCAACAATATAATGGTGTTTCCATATACTACATTATATCATGAGAAGAATTCTACAGAAGCTAACAGCTAAACCGCAGAAAACTAATTTGTAGTCTGGTTAAGAACTATTGATCTTTGAGGATAATATTCTTCTCACTATTTCCATACAGCATCCGAACACACGCCACTTAGTCTATAATCAAGCATGCTAGTTGTTTAAGAAGAATTTAGGGGAGAAGAACGAGACAAGCAAGGTACTCGTGTAAAACCTAAACCAAATGGCGAGGTAAGTTAACGCTGAATAAGTCAAAGGCCATGGTCACAGAAATTGTTTTAAAGTTTTGGTTTAAATATAAAAGATTGTTGAAAAACAAAGGACACTAAAAGCCAGTAACTTTATTTCCAAGAAGAAAACTAACACAGAATAACAACTATTAACAATTTCTGAAATCAGTTTTGAAAGTTTCTTAAAAGTAAGACACTTAAAGAATTCTAATTAGAACCTTAAAAGATTGCAATTTCAACGATAGTTTCTTAAACAAATATAGAAGACTGAATAAGTTACAAATGAAGGACACCTTACAGACCAAAATAAAGCATCTTAGGTGCTAAACGGAAGAGAGGAAACTAGTGCTATAGAGGGGTTTTTTTCCTTTTACAGAAGATCAGAATTGATTTCAAAACTTTTATAACAGATTGCAGTTCTAAAAGATGATCTATCAGCATCTAACTATGAACAGAATGCAATGACTGTACTAAGATCATTTGCAAAATCACATCTGACAATATAGAGTTGAAGACTTTCACTTGTTTGTAATAAATATTGATTCTAGTAATAGAGATAGATTATTTTGGTGATTACTCTGTTGAAAAAGGTATACTAACTCTAGGGTCTTGTAATGCCATATCCTAACTCTAGGGTCTTGTAATGCCATAAAAGATTACAGCATTTCTGGTATTACAGCATTTCTGGTGAAAGTTTCTAACGATGAATTTTTCTAAGCCCTATGATATATGGGTTTTCAGGTCCATATACATATATCATTGGAACAGCTGTTGATGGATAAATAATTGTTGAAGCTGTCCTTGTTAGGTTTTCCAATTACGCTTTATTCACTGGCTGATTTTTTTTTCTTTTCTTTGTTCTTCCAAGTCTCAACTCTTCTCTTCTAAAACTAACAGCAAATCCGCTATGGTGTTGGGATGCCTAATCAGCTCTCGTTGTCAGAATCCCTCAGTTGTAAACAGGATTATGGGAAAAAAAAATACTCTCGTTAAGGAAAATCAAATATCGCCAAAAACAGGATTACGCAGTCCTTTGCTTCAAATTCATTCATCATAATAAAACTCAACTAAAACAAGAGATATCATGATAAAATAACATGTACACCAGCAGAATACTAGAAGAAATTAGATAGTCTTTGATTGGAAAACCATATTCCACATATTCACAAACCAATTCCCGAAATTGAATATTGTATTTTCATAAGAAAACTCACAGAACGACATAACCAGTAAACGCTTATAGGAAATCAAAGAACATACCCCTTTTAGATCACCTTTACTGGCATAAATATGAAGCGGAGTCCAACCTCGATCATCGATATCATTGGCGGATGCTGACCTATCCAGACGCCTTCTCCGCCTAACAGAGCCGTCTTGTTCTTCCGGCATAATTTGCTCTATTCCTTCCTTCGGAACCACAATAATCCACAGAAAAAACAAACCACCCCTAAGAATTTAATTTGTGGAACTTGACCTCGTCGAATTTCAAGAAAACCCAAAAATCTTCCAAAGAGACCCTAAAGATTTCAAGAGCCGATTCTCTTTCTTAACTTTTTTTTACATTATAAAGAAAATTCAAAAAAAAATTAAACAGTGGATTTAGCGAGAGGAATGATTGCCCAGATTGTAAGGAGAGAAAGGATTCAACCCAGGTCCAAAAACTCTAAGATTGACAATCACCAGGGAAGCTGATGACGAAATCTGAAACAAAAGAGAGCTTACCATAGTAATTACTGATAAATAAACCAAAAATAACCGAGAAAAATCAAATTATAGGTGGAATCAGAGAAATCCTAGTGGAATTCGAACTAAATTTGGCGGTTGCATAGGGAGAAACAAAACCCTAGGTTGAAGAGGGAAAGGAGAAAGAACAAGGCTGAGTGGGTTCTGTAGAAAAAGGATTCTCTCTTCCAGTTAAGGAAAACATACATCCCCTTTTATGCAAGTATATTGGCGATGAGATCTGCACCGTTTGTATTTAGTGGTTATAAATTTTTTAAATACTAGTAGTAAAAAATTAAAAAAGAATGTGTATTTTATGCAAAAAATCCAGAAGTTTTTTCTTTTTTCTTTTTCCAGTTTTTTTTTTTTTTTTTTGGGGTAAAGAAAGAATTTTATTACAGGCTTTAAAAGGGAATTACAAAAGATGTATCATATACTCTGTATATAAACCCTATATTTCTAACTCATTTCTTGGTACCAATAAAGGGGAAAGAAGAGCCTAAAGCAAGTGCAGCAATTCAATAGAGAAATAGGAGGAATGAAGCTTTTGAATGGTTGTATGGCTTCCTAAAAGAGTTTCCTCTGTCTTACGATGTAACGCAGGACTAAAAAGATCAAAGAATTCTTCTTCTGACCAAGATTAATATTCTTTCTACCTCTTATCTGACAAAACTTACTGAGAATGTACACTATCAAGTAAAGCAACACTATCTTGTTCAGAATTTCAGTCACATAGATCTTTCAGATGAGATTGTAAATGAACAAAATTTCACCAATTTTATACCTATAACTGCACAGGATAAAGCCCGAACATATGACCCTTGGCGAACTTCTCTCATTGTAAAAGTATATGGCTGAACTACAGGCTATAAATTTCTACAATCAAAACTTGTGGAACTATGGAAACCAACAGAAGACCTTCATTTAACGGACCTTGGGAAGGTTTTCTTCTTGATCAAATTTCATCTGATTGAAAATTATAATAAGGCCCTACATGAAGGGCCTTAGTTTATTAGACAACACTTCGTTGCAATTCAGCCATGGAAACCTAGCTTCAAGGCATAGGAAGCTGCTTTCAATTCTACTGCCATCCAGGCTCGCCTTCCGGAGTTACCACCAGAATTCTATAACCTTGAGATCTTACAAAAAGCAGGCAATATAATTGGCACCCTCCTCTGGATAGATGCATGTACACTTGTTGCTTCTGGAGACCAATATGCACGACTTTACATTCAAGCCCATCTTGATCAACCTCTCATCACCACGTTTTATTTTGGCTCTTATGCACGCCTGTCATCTATGAAGGAGTTAATCGAATTTGTTTTTCCTATGGCAGAATAGGCCACAAGAACACTAATTGTCATTACTCTTACACAACTCCTACAACCTTTGACATGCCTCCAGTTGTGAACCAAACTATCACTAAACCTTCTAATGACTATTCCCCTCCAATTCATGGGCCATGGATGGTAGTGTCTCACCAGAGAAAACCGCCTAGTGGATCAAAAAGCCAACCACAAAAATTCCTGGATCCACCAATTCAAAATGCACCCTCCCAAGAAAAGCAAGTTTGGAAGCAAAAAGATTACGCAAAATCACCTACTAAATCCCCTAATCAAATTTCTAACTCTTTTTCCTTACTAGAAAATTCTCCATCTGATGATAATCAAGGCCCTACAAGGGCTACACCACAAAATTTTGTACCTACCCCACCTAGCGCCCCTCAACCCCTTAAATCTGCACCAACATTAATGCACACAAATTGCAATCATATCCCCCTCACCTCTTGAAAAATCATCACACAAGCCCCCATCAAGAGACTTAGGCACTAACTCACACAAGTCCCCTTACCACCTTTTCAAGATGACACTTGTCCAATCCCATCAAATTTTAAAACAATTCCCAAAGACCCCATGCAAATTCCAATCAAGTAATAAATGCTCTGAAGGAAACCTCAACCTCGTTACCTCCATCCCCCTCCTCTATGGATGTTGAAGATGGCTTACTAGCTACAAACGGTGATAATACTCCCTTGTTACAGACTAATATGCAACTCACGCCTCTCCGTGCTCAACCACTCTGTAATTATGCAGACTTCTTCATAGTATGAATATATTATCTTCCACTCCCATTTTCGATTCCGAACCTCCTTATAATCCCCTTCACAGCATAGCGATTTCTCATCCCTTAAACACACTCTTCTCTTCCTCTTCTCCCGATAATGTTGAGAGTCCCCTTTCATCATCAACCCAGAGGCAGAACCCACCACCACTGCCACTTCTCTGACCGTTGCAGGAAGAATTACCATGCCTCTCATCAAAGGGGAGTCTACCATCAAATCTCCAGCAACAGGAGACAACACAAGACCTACCACAATAGCTCCCCTCTCCCATATCACTAGTAACCATGCCAAATCCACTCAACTTTCAAACTTAGTCCAGACCTCCGTCTACCCTCTAGACCCATCCCTATCCACGGGAACATATCACAGTGTTGTCAATCCCCCAATATCTTGGTTGGAATGGGGACTTCATGGATTCAGCCTATCTATGAATATAGAATTCAACAATCAAATTATGGCAATTCGCATAGAGGGCTCTCAATTCATTGCAAATTTAGTAACGTAGGGAATTCGAATAAGTATGGAGGAACTAAGTTCACACCACTGGTTTGTACAACCAGCTCCCTTCCAAAACTCTTGGCAAATTATGGAACATCTTGTGAATCCTTGAAGTATCCTAAATCTATACATGCATCATTTTGCCTACCCATGGAGATGCCTCTATTTTATCATCCAATTTTGACTCAACCGGGCCACAACTCTCTCTCTCACCACACTCAACCTTAACAAAGCCACACTCAACCTCACCACAGTTCTCCCCCTCCAGTACAATACCCTCCTCCCCAAGCAACAAACTCCCAACCCCCTTCATCTCAGCCATGTGACACTTCCGCTGAACCAAAAACATCCATGCTGCCTCTAGACCTCCTAGAAGAAGACAAGGGCCTTTATGGACCCCGTCCAAGAGTTCATAAGTTTCCGAGAGAACCACACCGAAAAGGTAAAAAAATTCAAAAAAGAAAGTGTGTCCTACTATCATTCCACCTAAGTGGCACTCGGTTCAATTCTTTTACCTGGATTATATCCTAGAACACTCTGAACAAAATTTTTGCAATATTTCTGGTACCCTATTGCAGTCCCAGGAATCAGTCCCAGACCTCTCCGGTTACGAATCTCTAGCAAGCCAGCCACATGATCCAATCTCTGTCCCTCGACGAACCTATTTTTCAACCATTTCTAATGATAGCTCTTTTATGGAATTGCAGGGGAGCTGGTAGCTCTAAATTCAACTTGGCACTCAAAGACATGATATACACCCACAAACCTAATCTAATCATACTTACTAAAACTAAGATGCAAGAATCAGCTACTGAAAGGCGTATGATCAAGGTCGACTTCAGTGACTTTGATGCTGCCCCTGCTAATGGATTCTCAAGAGTAATCATTGTCCTTAGGAATCCAAATCTGGAAGTCACTGTTGTCACCAAAACAGAGCAGGAAATTGAATTGTCGGTTAAGATTGGTCCCTCTTACCCCTCATTCCTCCTCTCTATTATCTATTCTCTTCCTAGATTACAAAAAAAAAAAAAAAAAAAAGGAGGGGGACCATTTTAAGAAATAGTCTTATGTCCACTATTGACCATTATAAAGGCCCTTGGCTACTCACGGGGGACTTTAATAAAGTCTCACACACTTATGAAAAATTGGGGAGAGGGGAGGAGGGAGGGACCTATTAATAGTCATAGGGTATCTGCATTTAATGACTGCACTAACTACTGTAACTTAATTAACTTGGGCTATAATGGGTAAGGTTTCACCTGAAGTAATAATAGGCGGATGAAAAAATCACTTATCCTAGAACACCTTGCTAACCTAGATTGATTAGGAATATTCCCTGATACCTCAATCTTTCATCTTCCTAGAATTTCCTATGACTACTCCCACATCCTCTTGCGTACCTCTCCTCAACCAAGAATACACCTCCTCTGTTGTTTTGAAACAATGTGGCTCACCCACCCACCTTTTTTCGCAAATTGTACATACTCATTAGAACATCAACTCTCATTATTTTTCGTCCTTAGAAAATTTCCAAAGGGCTCTTCACCTTGGAACAAAGATGTTTTCGGTAATATCTTTTAAAAAAAAAAAAAGACTATTAGCTTGCTTCTCATGCATTCAACTCTCTCTCTCTCTCTCTCTCTCTCTCTCTCTCTCTCTCTCTCTCTCTCTCGAAAACACTTCAACAGGAGTATATTACGATACCACAGAGGGGACGTGATCTTTGGAAATTGAAATTGCGTGTATAAAGGCTTCAAGATGGTGATGCAAACACCAAATTCTTTTATTTAACCACAATAAATAGGCGCCGCAAAAACAAAATTCTTACTCTTCGAGATAAATCTGGAAACTGGTTTACAGACCTAAGTGCCATTGAAAATCTCATTATCTCGTATTTCAGAAATTGCTTTGTCACTTATCACTCATCCTCTAACATTAATTTCAATTTACTCATAGCTTGTATCTCCCACGAAGAAGCGTCTAAACTTGCCAAACCCATACCTTCTTCGAACATCCTACATTTAGATTTTTCAAACCTTTCAAATCCCGGGAACCAGACGGATACTACCCCGTCTTTTTTCAAAAACATTGGGAGCAAGTTAAGGACTCCATCCATGAACTTATTTCCAGCATCTTCCATACTGGCATTATCCTAGTATCTCTTAATCAGACCTTCATCACCCTCATTCCAAAAATCAAATCACCAGAGACCATTCACCAATATTGACCCATAAGTCTCTGTAACACCATCTATAAGACAGTCACAAAACTTTTGGTGAATCGCCTTTGACCTATCATTTGCAAGATCATTAGCCCCTTCCAAGCCAATTTTTTGTCGGGTCGTAGAGCCTTTGATGACACCATTATCATCCAAGAAATCCTCATGGATTAAAAAAAAAAAAAAAGCATAAGCGAGGTTTCATATCCATAAAGTTAGATCTGGAAAAAGCTCTCGACAAGTTGGAATGGACTTTTTTTATCGTATGTTCCAATTTTTCAAATTTCCTTCTCACCTTATTTCTCTCATCATGAATTTCATCATTAGCTCCTTTCTGTCATCCCTAGTAAATGGATCACTTACAAACTTCTTTCAACCATCAAGAAGAGTATGCCAAGAAGATCCACTCTCGCCTTACATATTCATTATGTGTATGGAATTTCTGACTATCAGTATCCAAGAATCCGTTGCCTACAAAAAATGGCACCTTTTTGCAATATCCAAGCACAGTTCGGCCATTTCTTATATGCTTTTTGCCAATGATATTACACTTTTTGCAAGAGCAGACCTCTCTAACACAAATGCAGTTATTAATGTTCTTGATACTTTTAGTACTGCCTTAGGCCTGAAGATCAACTTTTCAAAATCCAAAGTTGTCTTCTCCCCGAATACCACGCCCGAAACTATTGCTCAAATATACTCTACCCTGAACATTAGAAAATCTAGGGATTTCGGAAAATACTTGGGCTTCCCACTTTCTTCTAAAAGGAAAAGTCACTTCTCCTCCAATCCATTATCAGTACTTTGCAAGTTCGATTAGGCTCTTGGAAAACTATTTTCCTCTCATACGCAGGAAGATGTACACTTATTAAATCTACACTCTCAACTATCCCTACCCACGACATGCAAGTCACTAAAATACCTTCCAAAGTACAACTCCATCGATCGAATTGCCAGAGAATTTTTGGGTTCGACTACATAAAAGAGGAAACTCTATCTTTTAGCCTGGGATCAAATTTGCACTTCACATAAAAATGGAGGCCTACAGATCAGGAAAGCAAAGGATCATAACACGGCTCTCCTAGCTAGCCTAGCTTGGAGATGTTTTGTATCCCAAACCAACTGCTTATGGGCCAACATTCTCAAGAAAAAATACTTGTTGACTGGCCTTCTTCTCCCTTGAACATTGTTTGCAAACCCAATCATCCACAAGGCTGGAAAGCCATATTTCATGGGTAGTCTCTTCAAGAAGGGGCTTAAATGGTTTATTGGGACTGGTAGCTCAATTTCTTTTTGGTATGACCACTGGGCATCTATTTATATCCTTAGAAAACTCATACATGGGCCTCTAACATTAGCTGAAGAAACTTTAAAAGTCTCTGATGTTTTCTCTAATCACCATCGAGACTTTTATCACCTCTCTTTTCCTCTATTGTATCATATTATTGGTGCCATCATCACCACCTACACCTTAATTAGTGCTCCCTCCCAAGATCTTTTCTTTTGGAACCAAAATCACCAAGGACAAATCTCTGTAAAATTAGTCTTCTCTCTCATACATTCTTTGTCTTGGAAATCCGACAGCTTCAAATCGAGTTCCACTTGGATTTGGAAAACTAAGACACTAGGAAAGATTAAATTCTTCCTCTAGCAATGCTCTCTGAACAAATTACCACACAATTCTCTTCTCCATAAAAGAAAGATTATGCCTTCAAATCAATGCACTTTGTGTAATCAAGGGGAAGAAGATATTGAGCACATACTTGAACTATGCTTTAAGGCAAAAAATTTCTGGCTTGAAGCCAAAGTTCTGCTCCCTGCGAGTCTCGCTGGTCTTCTCTCTTCTTCAATCCCCTTCTCATCTTGGTTTCATAGGAATTATATGGTAAAGCTTGCCTTTCCACCACAAATTCTGTAGTCCACTATTTTTTCCTTTGCTTGCCGGCATCTATGGCTTGGACAAAACGAAGCTATTTTCCAACCAAATCCTTCTACACCTAAATTTCAAGATTCACTCAACAGGGCCATTGAATTTACATGAGCAAATAACTCTTTCTCGTATTTTCTCTCCTATTACGTTGGACGCCTCCTTCACCAAGATATCTAAAGCTAAATTCAGATGGGGCTAGCCTGGGCAACTTGGGAAGAAGTGGAATAGGAGGGACTATTAGAGATCAACATGGTCATTAGATAGTTGGATACTATTCAGCTATTCAGTTTGCTTCAAATGCTAAAGCAGAAATAAGAGCACTTCATCTTGGACCTTTTTTATACCTATCTAATATCGTAATTTTTTTGCATACTTCAACTTGCGAACATTTTAAAAATCACCAAACTAGAGATCAACCTTGATTCTGAAGTTGTTATCAAGTTACTTTAACACAATAACATGTGTTACTCTAATATCTTGAATGATTGAGATGCCTTATATTACAGTTGGAAATGTTCAGCATTTCACACGCTTATCAGGAGACCAATCACGTGGCTGATACACTCGCCAAAGCTGGGAGCAAGTTACCTGCGGGATGAAGCTTAACTTTAGTAGCCCATCCAAATTTTGTGTACCCCTTTTTTATTAGAGATAATTGGGGACTCTGTTATACCCGACTTATCTCCAAACATTTGTAGTTTCGTTTTCTATTTATTTTTGTTGTCTTTATACTGTACTGAATTTCCATTTTAATATATATAATATTATATTTTACCTAAAAAAAAGGGAAGTCCCTCCTCTGAAAGCCATCCTAGACTAGCCCCACACCACTCCTAAGGGGATAAGTTATGTATATAACAATTCGTTAGATTGTAGGTCGCATTTAGTGTCCAAAAGAAACTACCCTAAAAGAAGTAAAATCACCGCACTATAACTATCAAGACTCGAACCTTGACCTTGCTACCAACTTTGGCCAATCGTGATATATCTTGGAGGCTTTCTAACTCATTTCTAAAGTTTCTTACATATAACATTTTCCTCAACAAAAAGAAACAAAAAAGACATCTAGAAAAGTTTACAACCTGTTGATCAACCCACAAAGTAGAAATAGTGTCTAAATCATTTGTTGGGTGGAAGATAAGTCGCGACCCTTCAGAAAATTGTGTTGTGCGGCCAGATGATTCGCCACTTGATTAGCCTCAGTTGCACATGAGTAAGTTCTAGTGCGAGACTTGGCTAATAAATGACCTACAACCCTAAATAATGTGAGAGTATGTTGAGCATTCTTGATAAATGATCAAATTAACAGAGTTTATTTGCAAGTCATATATATTTAGTTGGGTAGTAAGAGATTTTAAAATGTACTTATTGCTAGAGTATTGTGAGGTATATGGTATTTAAAATAACTTATCAAGTTTGGCAAGGAATGCTGCTTTAGTGAAATGGATTGAAGAGTTATTGTTGAAACTAATTTGAATTCTCAAGAGCTATAGGCTTCAGCAATGCAGAGGAGAGCATAAACATTCATTAAAACCAAAAGAAAAAGTTACAAGGATGAGGAGGATCATTCTCTGAGTCACAAAAAACCCCCATCTGGAGGGAAAACACTCGGAAATGGCCTAGTATATTACAATCACAACTCCAATCAGCCAGAGCATTGGCACCTTTGTTGCAGTCTCTAGAGACATGGCTTGTCTTCCATTACAGATATTGCATAAGGATTTCTTTTTACACTCTTTAATCCCAAAGCTTTTTTGTCCTCCAACCATCAAGTTTTTCCCTTGACCCTTCAATCACCACGTTGAAGGCCTTTTTCTTAGACTTCCTTTTACAAATATCATCATTCATCTGTTGGCTAACATTTCTATTGAAAACGATGAATGACTTAGAACAATTAAACTATCCAGCCCAGTGGCAACATTTGTTAAAAACATGCCGCCGTTGCCTTTTGAACTTCATGCTTTGCCCAGCAAAAATCAACAAATCATTTGCATACATAAGGTGAGAACTATGAGGGTTAGGATACATGATAGCAAATCTGAGAGGATAGCAAAAATGGCAGGGGAAATAGGATTCCCTTGACGAACACTACGAAAGAGTTAAATTGACCATAGGGGTAGCTATTTTATGAGGGTAGGAAAAGATAGGGAGGCAATGCACTCATAAACAAGATTGATGAACTCCATAGAGAAACCCCATTCTACCCTACTTATGTGTCTTGCCCATATCAACTTTGATGATTATTATAATCGAAGTTTTCATTTTTTTTCCATTCATTTTGTGCAAATACTCGTGTTATATAGCAAAAATTATGATGGGTTGTTAAGCAATTTCACCTATTATATAAGGATTATATTCTTGATTGCACGTATAATAACATTAGCTTTTTTCATCTCTTTGAGGATAAGCGAATATTTACGTTAGAATCATAAAAGAAAAATGAAATTGAACATCATTTAAGGCTTCGAATCACCATAGATTCATGTATATTTCTACATCATCTTTATTCCCAAATAATCATGTAAAATTTCCTTTTTGTGAAATATTATGATTATAAAAAATTATATAGAGTTCCAATAAATTACACGTTAAAATCTTCATTTTCACCAAATCATTTTCTCTCTCTACCCTCTTTTTCTCCAATTTCTCTCTACACCTCAAGACTTTAAATGACGATATGTTCAAATCTAACAATTAAAAATTATATAAAAAAAAAAAAGCTTAATATATCGTTCTACACTTGTTTATTTACATTTTTATCAGTTTAAAAAATTTAAAAAATGCACCTAAATCAAAAACCAGGCATTGGCGCAGACTTTGCTGCCTCAAACCAAGACCTGGTGAGAACCAAGCAAACCTCGTGCCAAGACCTGGTGTTGTGTACTCGGTGCTCGCGCCAAGCTGTTTTTTATTTTTTTTATTATTGATGTTATTTAAGTTGTTCTATAAATTGTTTTTAATAATTAATTTTTTTAATATATTTTATACAATTATTTAATATCTAAGAAACTTAATACTATTATATATCCTTTTAAAAAAGAAAACAACATTATATATAATTAAAATTAAACATTTAATTATCAACTAAACAAATTAAATTCTAACATATACACATGTATTAACATAAAAAAAACTCAAAATTATAATAAAAAACTAAAAATATACATAATAGTAATAAAATATATATTAATTAATAATTATAAAATTATAAAAAAACACACAAAAAATTTGAAAATACCCCATCTGTACACTTGAATCACGGTCTGGCATAAGTAGGGATATCCCCGAGCCAAGCCTTGGGCGATTCTCTCATTGTTTGTGCAAAGGTCTGGTGCAAGGATACCCACGTGGCTCAAGTGTGGAGATGGTGTATTTTCAAATTTTTAGTGTATTTTTTTATTATTTTTATCTCAAAATTGATTGTATCGTATAGATAATGGTTAAAACTATTCATTTCTAACTTGAAAATCTTCAAATCTTCAAAAATTATCACATCTTTTAGAGAAAACATGGGGAAAACTTGTATAGAGAGATAAAGTGTGTTTTGGGAAGGAAAATATTTGAAATTTTTTTTGCACTTAAATTTTATATTTCGACGTATAATTTAATTTTATTTTTTTTAATCTAAATCAAATAACCTTATGGATATTGATAAAAACTTGGACCCAACTGACACTTAATTGGATTCGAAACCAATAATACACTATCTATTATATTATCTAGTAATTAAATTCTTAAAAAATAGATTAAAAATTTTAAAATAAAGATTTCACATTAATATAACTTTATATTCTATATCTGCATTAGTTACGTTCAAATTCACAAACTATTTTAATGTGAATTAGGTTTTACTTGTCTTGAGGTAAATAATATACCTTTTTAATAATACAAATTAAAAAAAAAAAAAAAAAAGGTGTTACTCGAGACTTTATAGAAGTATTTCACAATAAACCATAATGGTAAATTAAGGTAAATTGAATTTACATTAAACTTTACTAGTTATTTTGCAATAAACTATAACTTGAATAAAAGACATTTTAGATATTTTATTTAAATGAAATGTTTACAAAATGTAATATATATATATATATTGGTCCTATTCTAGCTTCAAAGAGGTATTTTAGAATAAACTATAATAAAAATAAGATAATGTATTGATAAGTATTTATATAACACACATCATATAGAAAGATATTTACCTTATTTGGAATATACATTCTAAATAATATAAGGGTTTATAGTAAAATAACCCCTTTAAGTTAGGGGGTAAAAGCACTTTATCCCCTAAAGTTAAAAAAAATATCCCATAGATGTAGTCTATTACAAAATAACCCTTTAAAGTTTTATGTAAAATCAGTTTAGCTCATATCCTAATTTATAGTTATAGTTTATTACAAAATATTTTTTATAAAATTTAAAATAATATTTTTTTAGTCTACATTATTTAAAAATAAATGATTTAACTAAAAACTTGATTATTTAAGGAAAAATGGTGACTCTAAAAATTTAATAAAAAAATTATTCGGTTATAAATAGGATATGAGATTTTATCAACCTCAAAATTTATCTTGAAGTTTATAATAATTTTTTTGAATATTTTAAATAAAATTTTAATCTATTAGGATTTATAGTAATTTCTTATAATAAGAATTATAATAATAGCTTTAAGCAAAGTGTGAAATAATAGAGGAAAATCTATTTTTTAAAATAAAATTATTAATTTTTGTACTTATTTCAATTAGTGGCAAATCCTAATATTTTAATTTTTAAAAAATAAAATAAATATTTCAAATTCACATAGTTTCATATCATATTTATAACCGAATCTTTTTTTTTTCATTCAATAAATTTAGACTCTTATATTCTATTTTGTATTGAACCAATCTTTTAATTTTTTATTAAATAATCAATTTTTTTAAGAACGTTGACTAAAGGAATATTATCTTATACTTTACAAAAATATTTTGTAATAAAATACAATTATAAATTATAGAATGCACTAAATTAATTTTATATAAAACTTTAGAGGGTTATTTTAAAAAAACTCATAGCTTATATAAAGGGATTTTAGTTATTGTATTTATTTTGACCATTGACTAATAATCTTGAATATTAAAGTGCCCATACCCCCCAACTTAAGGGGGATATTTTGCTCTAAACCTATAGTATAAATATATTATACTATATATAATATGAGTTTATTTAAAATACTCTTCTAAGACATACGTTAAATGTGTATTAACTTTTTGATCTAATAAATAAATTTCTTAAAATTTAACCATTTTTATTTAGTTTTTAGATATTTTATAAATTATAACGATAATGTATAATATATTTTATTTATATAAAATATATTTTACCCATATTAATCTTTATCATACATTAAATACATAGAAATATTATAAGAAAAATTCTAAACAAAATAGAAGGCCATTTTGAAGGGCAAGTTCGTCAATACAATTCTTTAATTCTATTTCCATTCCCTGATGATTCCTCATGGTCAAACAATTTGTACATTTGTTCTTCTCTGTGACACTTTGTCTAGAGCGAAACGGGAAAAAGCAGGACACTTTTTGTCTTCAGACTATTCAGTACAGTTTCTTCTCCTTCACCCTCCTCCCCTCCCTCCGGCCTCCCCTGCCCTTCACAGCAAGTCCCAAACGCACCCAACCGAAGACACTATCACGAACCCCTCTCAAGAATAGCAGCTGGAAAAAAGTTTCTTTTTTTTTTTTTTTTTTCAAATTTCAAGAACCAAACAAGACCGACCATGTTTGGTGGCGGCAGCAGCGGAAGCAGTAGTGGTATTGGCGGCGGAGGTGGTGGTGGTGGAGGGGGAAGAGAAGTCCCTAACCGAAGTGGGTCAACATACCCCCAACATCATCCCCAGATGAACATTAACATGTTGCTGCCTGTACCCTCATTCCAACCGCATTTACTCGGCCCAACAGCTCCCATTGCCGGTAGCGGCTGCGGCGGCGGCCTCAGTGGCGGTGGTGGCGAGGATGATGATTTCCCTAGGCGGGATGAGCGAGTGCTGCAGTGGGGTAACCAAGAGACAAGAGAATTTATAGCGATTCGAGGAGAGCTAGAGGCAGAGTTTACTGTGACAAAGAGGAATAAGTCATTGTGGCAAGTTGTGGCGGGAAAGATGAAGGATTTGGGATATCGTAGAACTCCTGATCAATGCAAATGCAAATGGAAAAACCTCGTTAATCGCTATAAGGTGCATCAGTTCTTATATCCTCTGTTCTTGTTCATTTGTTCAGTTTCTTATATGTATATGATAAATGTGTTTGGATATTTACGGATACTCACAGCATGAATTTGATCTTTTTTCTTGCTGGATTTCTGTGGATTGGTGGATGAAGTTCACTAAATTAGTGAGATGGGATAGCTTGAATTTTTTGGTTATGTTGTGGTGGAATTTTACAATTATTAGTCTTCTCTATATAATTGATTGGATTTTAATTGGATTTCAGACTTTCAGTGTTGCGGTGGATAAAATTCAGTAAATTAGTAAAATGAGAAAGCTTGATCTTTTATTTATCTTGTAATGGAATTTTCCGACTGCTATCCTTCTCTGTTACACATTGCACAGATTTGGTCTTACAGTTAGTTGATTATTGCTTAATTCTGACTTCAGCGTTTTGGTGGATGAAATTCAGTAAATTAGTAAAAGGAAATAGCTTGAACAGTTCTTTATTTGAGTCTCAAATTTTACTGTAATTATTAAGCTACTCTACATTTCGGGTTTCACTTTTGTTGCTACACATTTAAAAGTTGTGTCTCTTCTTGATGGAAAATTTAGACAGTCTTTAGCTGTTAATAATGAAGAGGTGATGTGTAATTGTGAGGTGATGATGAACTTTCCAATTTCATCTTTCTTTGTTTTTCCTTTTTTTCTTTCTTTCTTTCTTCTTCACAGTTTAGTTTATCCTTTTCCCACACTGCAAGGAAGGTGATAGGGAATGGAAGTTGGCTGGTTTAAGTTGTCTTGTTGAACTTGTTGAGGCAGGAACCGGCAATTTAATTTGATCGGTTTAGCTTGTCTTTTTTGCTCTTGGACCGAAAGTGGGTAGGCGACTAGGTGGTGGATTCATTGTATGTTGTCTTTTTTCATCCACGGTGCAGAAGGAGGTGGAATGACGGATGGTTGGTTGAAGAGGTTACTGATATTGGTTGAAGTAATAATTATCCTAGATATGATCTTGTAATTTCTTAGCCGCGTTTTTGGTACTAGTTATTGGTGTGTATTTATTCACAATAATCCTTTTCATGATAGCACTTCTCTGGGAAACTATTTGCTGATCATTTTTCTTTACTTGTTTGGTTGCTTAAACTAATATGTGAGTTTTTACATCAAGAATCTTGCTTTGAGTATTACTATTGGTTGTTGAGTGAATGTACAAGTGACGCAGCGTAATTAATGTTTTCGAGTTCCCTTTGACTATTTGGTTGGTGGTTGAGTTTATGTACAAGCTGTGGTGTGAGAGTTTTCCTTATTTACAATAAAGGGTTGACAATATTGCTGAATTAACACTGAGGAGAACTAAGTTCAGTTATTCATACTTTAATTGGTTTAGATTGGCTGATTTTGTTAGTTGATTGTTTCCTTAAAGATGAATTGAAAATGGGCTCTGCTGTTCCACCAGAGTTTTTTCTTCTCTTGTTTTTTTGGGGGTGGAGGGTGGGGCAGGGGGTTTACTATATGACTTCTGCGAAATTACCCTTTCTATTGTCTCAAGTTGTAGATATAACTTCAGAAAGTTTGAAGCAACTTCGTGGTGAAAAAAAAAAAAAGAAATTTGATGTCTTTCGGCCTTGAGGTAGGGCCTCATAGTTTGTAAGTATAGGTCTTTTGTTAAAGTTCAATAGACAACCTTAAATCTCTCCAACCACCCAAGTACAGGTATGCTTAATAAAATCACTTTCATATCTGAATATATTGTTTGATTGTGTCATCTATTCTGTAAATGTTCATTTAAACAAGAAATTACATTTTCACTTGCATATTGATACGTTGTTTTGTTTTTATAAGATATTAGAATTTATTTTTCTTATCCGTATTCATTCTCTCAATAATTATTGTGGATTTGTTGCTTTTTGATTCATGCAGGGAAAGGAGTCAGCTGATCAGGATAATAGTCATCAATTTCCCTTTTATGATGAGTTGCATGCAGTTTTTTCAGCAAAAGCAAATCAACTGCAACAATCAGTGCACGAGCCTGAGGCTGGTTCTATGCAGTCACGGAAGAGGGCTAGAGGAGTTCATGGAGATGAATCCTCGGAGGAACATTCTGAAGACATTGAGGATGACAATGAGAGTGATGATGAGGATGTGGCGTATGGGAACTTGGCTCAACAAAAGAAGGTTGAGAAAGAAAAACGACCACGGGCAGCAGCATCAGCAAAGTCTCCAAGGCAACGGATTACAACGGGTCCTAGCAATAATGGTAGTGCTCGTGCCAGTATATTACAGGAGATGCTTCAGAAGTTCTTGCAGCAACAGCAGAGAATAGAAATGCAATGGAGAGAATCAATGGAAAAAAAAGCAAGGGAGAGGGAGCGGTATGAACAGGAATGGCAGCAGACAATGGAGAACCTTCAAAAGGAGAGGATAATGCAGGAGCAGGCCTGGAGGGAGAGAGATGAAGAAAGAAGAACGAGAGAAGAATCCCGAGCTGAGAGGAGGGATGCACTGTTAACAACACTCCTCAAAAAACTTATCCAAGAGAACTAAGAATATGCTTGACATGGACATGGTATTTAAACTCTTGTTTTAATGTACATTACATAGATAGAAGTGGTGTGCCGGTGCCACTGAGTGGGTGTGAGAGTTAGGAAGATGGATCAAGTTTTGCATTTTCCATTCCTAAACTGTCACTAGATTGATCCTGTACTATAGTTCAATATTATCAGTGCAAAGTTCTAATATTTTAGAAGCATCTTGTAACCTTTGTTCCTATGTTTTTTATTATATTTTGGAAAAATATTCAGTTTGGTCCTCGTAAGGTTAATTTCATCATTTCATTTCACAAGTTCTTTTTTATTTTCCAAATATTGTGGCCGTGAAGAACAATATGCAACTAAAAGCGGTCCTTTTAATATAGACATATGAAGGGATTATTCAAATTGCATGTGTATATATATATTCTTTATGCAGCAGAGTAACTGAAAAATAACTTATATGACAACACGATGAAATTGACCTAACTTTGAAAACTAGAATTGCCCTGTTTTCATCTCATTTCATATATATGTTGTATATCAGAACTCGCTTTAGTCCTAGAGCCAAGTGAGTCAGGTTTTTTGGAAGCATTTTCAGGGGATCAGTGGAAAGGGAAAGGATTAGGTTGGCTGCAGCTTGGTGTTTAATTTGAAATTTTGGCAGACATTCAAGATACAATTTACAGATGGGAGAGTTGAACTTTGTCCACAGATACAAGTCCCTTTATCAAAAAAGGTCATGTATGTATGTTTTAGCAGTCGGAGTTACATTCTTTGAAACTCTCAAACCACAAACAAGCAGCAATTGCAGAACAATTAAAACTTTCCCGAGTTGCTTGGAGGCTTTTCTTTTGGATGCTTTGAGCCATAGTGATCAACGAGTTGCTTCTCGTTAGCTAGTTGAACCTGAAACAACAAAAATCTCAATTAAGTGCACTGTTTTCTGGAAAAAAAATGATGCAAAAGAGAACATGACATAAGATGAAAACCGAAAATATAGTTGTATGGCAGGCATGTTAGACTAGAATTCACTCAAGCTGAAGTTAAATCCACAATAAGAAAACAGGAAGAAACACATCATTAGTTCTATTCTGTTAGAACTTGATTTCTTCTTCTTCTTCTTTTCCTCTTCTTTTTTTGGAAATGAGAACTTACTTTTTTTCCTTCTTTTCCTCTTCTTTTTTCCCCCCCTTGAGAAATGAGAACTTGATACGAACTTGATACTTGATAAAGTTTTTTGGGGCCATAAGGGGTATATGATTCAGCACCAATCAAGTGAAGCAGTTTCTCTCAAAAAATGTCAAGTGAAGCACTAAATGACTTGCAAAAGAAATTTCATATTTCAGTTCAGTGTCCAGTCAAGCATTAATAAATAAGTCATCCATTCAAAAACTTCATAGAATATCTTATGGCAATATATAAAAATCAAATCAATGGCCGATTGAGACTGTTCAGGAAGAACTATCAGTTGTTATTTGTTGTTCATAGATTAACTAGCAGTTGAGTTTTGTGACGTGCTCTTTTATTTTTTCTAGCTTCTTCCACAGTCATGTAAATTTTCTCAGACATAACTCAAGGCTCATAAGATTCAACTTCATAAGAACCTCGATTAGCATAAAATTGCTCATACATTGAACCAGAGGAGAAAAGGTAAAAACAAATAATCATAAGGAGAAGAAAAAAGAATGTGTCCATCATGCAATACACTAAGGACATATATAATAGTGTATATGGGCTTTATGGAATTAGCATTTTGGTTTCAGAAAGAGTTAAGAACATTCAACATCTGCATATTCTATTGGAATTGGATAGCTGTGAAGATCTATAAACTTTTACGTCCAAATACTGATATTCATAATTATATACTGAATTGAATATCAACGCATTTTACGTGATTGACACAATAATGGAACAGAGATTTCATTTAATCAGCATTAGTGATATGATATGACAGCTAATTTTGATTAACTTTTTTATTCCAAATATTTTATAGCAAAATCTGATCCTTTATACTTCATGTCAAGGTCATCTCGAAAACCTTCATAGAATAGCATGTTTTTATGATGTATTAAAAGGTCATTTCTAAAACTTCATATATTTGCCACAGTTGTTGCATAATTAATGATCTGTAGAAGGGGAACTCTTGATAATAACCTCAGGGTGAGTTCAAGATTGAATATATGCAATAGTGGCTCAAGAAATTCCCATCAAACATGTAATAAGGCCAGGATGTGTTTGTAAGAACAGAAAAGAAGCTCGGAGGAGAAAACTGAGAATCAGAAAGAAGGGCAGTAATGAATGCACCACACCAAGTTCATGGACAGAACAAAACAAGTAACTGATTTCTGACAAACCCCAACAGCCCAATATACCAGGGTGCTTTTAAAACTTTTGGGATGACTTAGGTCAACAGATACTAATTTATGAAACACAAATTATTACACTGCAATAGTTTGTAAGAAGTTTTCAGAGCTAAGGGACTTTCATTGAACCTTTTCTCTTCGACAAGAATTTAGAGTTCTCTAAGCATCCGCAGTAAGTATCCAGAAAAGCATAAGCATATCAAGAAAAACCTTAATTTACTTTTCTCCACGGCTTCATATCAATTAGCCCAATCAGTTAATCTACATGTTAATATGATCTAAGTGAAGCCAAAGACTGTTGAATGTTTTCAAGTTTCTTTGTCTGGTTCCAAATTATTCTTCCACTAATGATGGTAAAGTATCTTATCTTTGCAGACCTCTTCAATGAAGTAGATGTGTACTTTTTTGCAAAATTTAACTTGCCCTACCTTTATATGAAAGAGCAAGTGAACTCTGGTTCATACATCAACCCTTTTAAGACTCGTAAAAAATAACTTTTACAAGTCAACCTACACTTGGAAATAATAACATGTGAAAATTTTCCCTTGTCCCTTTTTTTTTCCCTTTTTTCTCCTTAAATGAACACAAAGAGGTGAAATGGCCTTCTTCTGCTGGTTCAGCCCTTGCTAGGGTTTGCTTAATTTACCATCAAATTGAGGAACCTTAGAGAAGCTTCAAAAACGGCTGTAGTTTTGCATAAAGGCCAAATTAACTAGATTTTAACCTCAACAGAAAGTGAATTTTCTTTAAGTTCCTATTTGGAAGCAAAAATTTGATAGATTGTTAAAACAAAACATCCTTTGCTTCATCTTTTGCTTCTTTCCTACCCCTCAGATTATCTATCGCATCTTTAGGTGAACACTACAAAATCATGGAATAAGATCATTCTCATCAAACAAATTAAGTCAAACCCAATTCCATCGGAAATTTGTCTTAATTGGTAAGAAAGAACTAGTCTTTTCTTCTTGTTTCTTTGAAACCATCAAGAACTGGCATCGACCTACACTATCCCAAATTAGATACACACAGATTCATGATTCCCAAAAACACAAAGAACAAAAAGGAAGAAATTCGAAAACCCATGCAAAATTCACCGAGAAATGAAGTTCTCATGATCTAAATTGTAAAGGATTCGCTTCCACGCCCACGAAATTTAGATGAATGACAGCAAAATAGAAGTAGAAAAAATAGTGATGAGAATAGTAATTACTTTACAGATGGGGCAGATTACTTTGAGGCCCTCTGCACGAGCGTCAAGCTGAGAGCCTTTTGGCTTCTGATTCTTTTCTGCGTTCCTTCTCTGTGCTTCGATCTTCTGCTTTCCCCTTGTCATCTTTTCCTCTTCGCCTCTCTTCTCGGGCCTTTGATTTCCTTGCAGTTTGTGTGGACTATGAGACCGGGGTTGTAAGGAGTATTGGAGGTTTTCTTTTCTTTTTTTTTTTTTCCCTTTTCCAAATAAGTTAATGTGATTATCTAAATTTCTTAAATTCTGTTTCATCTAATGATACTTTGATGTGAAATACTTAGGAAAAAAAAACTTTGATGTGAAATAATTATATTTCTAGTAAATTTGTGTTATGAACTTATTTATTTAATTTTTTTAGTAATTTTTTTTATGATAGTTGTATTTGTTGAATATTCTAATTCTTCTTATAAAATAATGAGTATTTAATATCCATTACATAGAAATTGTTCTACTCTGAACAATATTAAATTATTAATATTATTATGAAAATACCTCACTATCTTATTTTTTTACATAAATTTAATATTATTAATATTGCATTACGTTAATAATAATATTTTTTACATAAATTTTATTTATGTGTATTTTATCTCCGTAAAAAGAATATAGAATAAATATTCATATAATTACAATATTTCATTTGAGAGTCTATAAAATAAAGAAAATGGCTTTGTTGTTGACTTTGGGAGGTACAAGGGTGAGTAGACAGTATAAAAATGAACTGGTTGAATCACATGTATTTGTTGTTGAGAATCAAAGATCAAATGTATGCTTAATATGAACAATTGCAGTATATGCAATGAATTAAGACATAACAATAGAACTTGTGAAAAAACAGAGCAACTTGAAAATGAAAGAGATGAAGATAGTGAAGAAGAACTTAAAATAGTGAACAACTTCCCGTTTAAGACAATGAAGAAGACAACCAATTAACCTTCTATTGTTAATCTACTTATACAACAATCCATTGTATGATTATATTTAACTTTGAATTGTTCTTGTTGAAATAATATATCTAACAACTACTTTTTATTTATTTATTTTATTTTTATGGGGAAGCTACCAATACTCATATGGAAGATATGTATTGAGGATTATATTTTAGCAGCTTCCATATTTAGATCATCCTCTTATTTAGATATTTCTATATGCAGAAATCCTAAATCTTATAGTATATTATTTTTCTAATTATTTATGATTTGTAACCCACCATATAATGTAATCCTTTCAAAATAATAAAACAAGAAATTCAGATTGATTTCCCCACTGGAAACTTTCATGGTATCAGAGCCAACCTTGTCTAAATTCTCAAAATAAGTTACGACAAGGAAGATACTGGTAACATTGAAAACAACATGATAGAAGAAAGCCATGTTCGTAAAGTAAAGAAAGATGCCTACCATGTGGCATCTTCTGATGGTTCAGGGTTGATTATAACGACAGTCCAATTAAAAGAAAATGACAAAGATAACAATTATGCATAATGGGCAAAAGCCATGCGATTGGCTCTGCGTTCGAAGAAAAAATTGGGTTTTGTTGGTAGAACAATTCCCATTACAGAAAACGATCTAGATAGAGAGGAAGAATTATGGGAAATTAATACTTTAGTAAATTCATGGATCCTTAACATTATTGAGCCTTCTCTATGGTCGTCAGTAAACTACTCCTGAGAGAGCCGATGAATTGTGGACCGACTTAAAAGAACGTTTTTTAGTTGGGCACGAACCACGAAAATATGAATTAAAGACTGCTTTAGCAAATTGTAAACAAGGAGACTCAATAAACGCGTATTATTTGCGTTTAAAAAAATTATGGGATGAGTTAGACAATTATGCTCAACTCCCATCATCTAAGGATACAAAATTGTTGACAGCCATTACAAATGAAAGAGAGGAAGAAAAAAATTTTCAATTTCTAATGGGATTAAACGATACAATTTATGGTACTGTTTGCTCTCATCTAACTCAACAGGAACCAATGCCCAAAATGAGAACAATTCTTGCCCAAATATGCAAAGAGGAACAACACAAAAATTTGGCCCACTTAGAAGATAACACCGGCGCCGACACATGGACCTTGACCACCTTGCCTCCTGGTAAACGTGCACTTGGGTGTAAATGGGTTTTTCACATAAAATATAGAGCAGACAGTATGATTGAAAGGTATAAGGCCCGTTTGGTAATTTTGGGAAACACACAGATGGAAGGTATTGATTTCACTTATACTTTTGCTCCTGTTGCCAAAATGGTTACTGTTCGAACCATGCTTGCTGTAGCTACTGCTCGGAACTAGCCGATTCATCAGATGAATGTCCATAATGCTTTTCTTCATGTCGATTTACATGAGGAGGTTTACATGCGCCCCCCGCCAGGCTTTCGTCCTTCTCTCCCGGGCTAGGTTTGTCGATTAAAGAAGTCCTTGTACGGTCTTCGCCAGGCTCCTCGATGTTGGGTCTCTAAGCTCTCTACTGCTCTCCGAAAGTGGTTTTTCTCAATCCTATGCTGATTATTCTCTCTTTACTTATTCTTGCCCACATATTTTCTTGTGTTTTCTTATATATGTGGACGATTTATTGATCACTGGCAACTCCCTATCCTCTATCACCAAATTTAAAGCCTCCTTAAATGCATGCTTTCACATGAAAAACTTAGGGCCTCTAAAATATTTTTTGGGTATCGAGATTGCACGTAATCCTTCCGATTTATTTTTATGTCAACACAAATATACTTTATAGATTCTCTCTGAAACTGGCCTGTTCGGGGCCAAACCGGTCTCTACTCCTCTCGAACCCAATCACCAATTGGCCAAGGCATCCGGTCCTTATTTTCATCAACCAGATCGTTATCGCAAACTCATTGGTAAATTAATTTATCTTACTCTTACTCGACCTGAGCTCACCTATGCTGTTCACACCTTCGCTCAATTTATGCATGCCCCTCGTTATGACCATTGGACCGCTGCACTTAGAGTGGTCCATTATCTCAAAGGAAGTCCTGGTCAGGGTATTCTTCTTCAGTCTTGTTCACCACTTTTATTAACTGCATATTGTGACTCAAATTGGGCCAACTGTCCAATTACCCGTCGCTCTGTCACAGGATATTTTATTTCTATAGGTAATTCTCCCATCCCCTGGAAAACGAAGAAACAACATACTGTTTCTCGTTCTTCTGCCGAGGCTGAATATCGCTCTATGGCTATGACTTTGTGTGAGTTGAAATGGTTATCTCGCCTACTGAAAGATCTTCACGTTCCAGTTACTCGCCCCATTCAGCTACACTGCGATAATCAGGCCGCCCTTCACATCGCGGCCAATCCTGTCTTCCACAAGCGGACTAAGCATATTAAAATTGATTGCCACTTTGTCCAAGATGCTTTCCAAGCAGGTTTTATTTCTCCCTCCTACCTTCGAAGCGACCTTTAGCTTACTGATATTCTCACCAAGGCTCTTCACCCGACTCAATTTCATCATTTAGCGCAAGTTGGGTATTACCGATCTTCATGCTCCAACTTAAGGGGGAGTATTGAGGATTATATTTTAGCAGCTTCCATATTTAGATCATTCTTATATTTAACAGCTTCCATATTTAGATAATTCTCTTATTTAGATATTTCTATATGCAGAAATTCTAAATCTTATAGTATATTACTTTCCTAATTATTTAGGATTTGTAACCCACTATATAATTTAATTCTTTCAAGATAATAAAACAAGAAATTTAGATTAATTTCCCCATTGAAAACTTTCAATATGATCCTAGTTGAAATTGAGCAAGTAATGTTAGAAGTTGAAAATGTGGAGCAAGGAGTGAACAAAGTGAGCTTCTATTAACACTTAATATGTTTTATATGATTTTTTTTTTTTAAAAAATTTGCTTTTGTATATTTTACTTCTAAATATATCGAACAAATTTTTTTTATGTGAAAGGTTACCAATGTTGATGTGGAAGACATGGTCCAATCTGAAATAGAGCAAGCAGTTTTAGAAGAAGATAAACATGTGGAGCAATGAGTGAACAATATAAGCTTTTACTAACACTTAATATGCCTTATATGCTTTTACATGACTTATAGCAACCTTTTGGTTTCAATAAATGAAGAATATCTTAGGAATTTCTCTGAAGATTATACTGCATTATCTTTAGATGAAATCATTCTCTTATCTATCATTTTTTTGGAATGTCATAGACATTATCAATAGATTGAACAAATGACTAAAAGGATTTTTCTTAAACAATAATTTTCAAGTTGAACAACCATGCCAATATTACAAACTCCAAATTAGCATTGTCAATTCGGGTACAGGTTCATGGGCTGACCCAAACCGTCCGTAAAATAGACATATATGGATTTTTAAAATTAGACCCGTTAAACATCAGACTGGAATGGATCGATCCGTTTTAAATGCAAGCTTTTGCTGTCTAATCCAGTTCGATTCAGCAGGCTGGCCTTTTTTTTTTAAGATTTAAGACCTGATTTGAATTAATAATTTATTAAGGTCCTAAATTAAATTTTTAAAAATCCTAAACCCACCTAACTCTCTCTTCTCTTCTCATTCATCCTTTTCCTCCTCACTTTCTGTCTCTCTCGACCCTCACCTCACTAGTCACTGCGCCGCCCCCTTTCTTCTCTTCTTCTTCACCATCAAGCTTTTCTCCAATTTCTCACTTTCCTTGCTCAACTTAGCTTGGCTCTGTTGAACCCGACGAAATCCATTCCATTTCGCTCCTTCGTCCCAAAAATTGGCACCGCCGTGCACTCCAATTCCCCGACGCATGTTATCAGAAATTAGAGCTTCAGCATGGCAACAACCACCACTCGATCGCCATCGAAACTGTACGATATTCTGACGACGCCTTCCACTTATATGGACCGGCGAGTTTCCCACGACGTCTTCTGAAAGTCGAAGATTGTTAATTGCTTGTGCTTGGTTTCTTTCTTGCTCTGCTACTGCTAATACGTTCCCCTACCCATTTTTCTTGATGTGTAGATGTAGAGATGGAATGGAAATTGGAATTTTTTTTTTTATTTGGTTCTATGATTTTTGTTAATCTTCAATCTTCATCATCTTTTGGCTCTTTTGTTTTTTTTTATTTTATTTTTACTGCAAATTCAAATAAGCCATTCTATTGTATTTGTAGAACAATGTTGAACTGGATTTGTCTTGAGTATTGAACTTGATTTTTCTAAATTTAGGTGTGCAATATACATATAAAATGATTAGGAGCTATAATAAGCTTTTTGCCAAGCCCGTGAGCTGGCCCGTTTACCCGCGGGTTGGCTGCGGACGAATATGAATTTATATAATTTAGGTCCGTTAAAAATGAGTCCGAACCGGACTGAACCATTTAGGTGCGAGCTTGACGCGGATCGGTTCAGTTCAGTTTGACCCGTTTGACAGTACTACTCCAAATTATAACACAAAAGCATCTCATTCTTTCCCTTCTTTTAGTACGACATATAACATAATACTCTTCGTACCCTTTTTCCATCCAAACAAACACATCAAGAACAAGAAAAATATCATATTTAGACACTTCAAGAGTCATGAAAAAAAAAAAAAATCCTAAAACTATGGCAAATAATAACACAACAACAATTTAGAAGGTCGTCAACTTCCGAGCCATTTTATTGCAATTCAACCCCCTCTAGTTTTCGAAGAAGTCCGAAGATCACCTTTATTGATGGATTACACATGGGTGAATCAAACCATTCTAAAAATTCACGACTTCTTATTCTCTCCGAAGGAAAAAAGAGATTTAAAGAAGGATAAAGTAATAAAGAAGTTAATAATTAAAACATTCTTCAAATATATTTTACTTCATAATTCGAATAACCGTGGAATCTCCTTGATAGGTTTTCATTAGTCTAGCTAATTCTCAAAAGGCAAGGCTTTCCACGATAGCAATACTTGGGCTCATTCAAAGGTATTGAACTATTGAAAGTGATGAGAGCCTCGTAATGTTGTGAATGATAAGTTTGAGGAATGAGGAAGAATATTATATTTGTTTTGCTTATAATTAGGTGAGGGAGAAATGAATTTGATTTAGGGTGGAGAAGTTATTTTTTGAATGATGTATTGTGTTGTTAATTTTACCCCTAAAATAATATCAAAATAAATTAAAAGTAAAATTTAAAAATAATATGAGTAATTTAAAAATAAGGACGAGATATATAGCCATCTTCCCTATCCAAAAAAGAAAATTAGAAATTTTTAAAAATAAAAACTACGCATGTTATGGAAATTAAATTGAGTTATTTAAAATTAAACTCTAAGCCTGTTAAAGTAAAAGACTAGTAGCGTCGGTGGCACGTGCGAAACATCACGGTCGCACGTGCAAGACCACTCGATTGTGATTGGCTAATTCTATGCCTCAGCTTTTAGTCGAAGACCCAGCAGCATCTCTATGCCTAGCAGCAAACGGTAGTATTACTACTAGCAAGTACCCACCACCACCCCCCCCCCCCCCTCCCTCCCACCGACCCCACTGGACCCAAGAATACTCTCTTCCAAATCTAGCATAAAATATCAATTTTATTTTAAATAAATATATCGGCAATTCAGCAGACACACAAACCCACACATTGCTGCTAGTGATAGAGAGAGAAATCAAAGAACAGATAGAGAGAGAGGAGAAACCCTCTCTAATTGTTTTTTGTTTTTTAGTTATTTAGCTTAAAGCTTTACAGCTCAATCTTCTTCACCACTTGCATTTTACTCTTTCCTAATGATTATACCAAAAAAAATTGTCGATGTGAATTTTGTTGGTTGAGTTCTTCAGCTGCAGTGTTGCTTGCGGATCGAATCTGCCGCTTTGAGGTAATTGTTGCTGTTTGATTCTCTTTGCATGTACTAATTTTGCGATTTCACTGGAATTGGGCGAAGTAGAAGAATTGATGCTTTGTTTTGTTTTTTTTTTCGTGTGTTGAGTGTTTAATGCGAGTGATTGAGGGTATGGATGATTGGCGATTGTTCTAGTGGAGCTGAGTAGCTTGTACTTTGTGGTTTGAAGTCCCTGCATTTCGATTGTATTGGGAAAGTTAAAATTTTAGCTGCTATAAGTAAGTAGTTGTGGCATTTGGGTTTGAATCGGGAAAAAAAGTTGAACCGGAAAGAAATTGAAGCCAAAAATTGGGCGATCAGCTTTTGAAAGGTCGATTTTTAGTTATGGGCTGGGAAGGGTGAGGCCTAAGCTTCTAGTATCTTGTTCAGGATAGCTTTTTCGAGAAAACTGGAGGAAAGAGTGAAAAGAGAGGAAATGCATGAAAACAAAAGAAAGCTTTATTGTAATACTACTGCAGTTTCTTTCGATAGTCAATCTCACATGGATTCTTACATATTTTTATGTTTCACATGATCTGAGACACGGAGAAACACATTTCTCACGAAAATGTTGCGTCTGAAAATAAGCATGGCATAAGCTTAGCCTCAGTTTCTGGGCTGTCATTTTAGGGTATGGTAAAGATGTTTTAGAAAAAAGCCTCAGTTTCAGCACTTTTATTCTGTTACATTTAGGAATTATGCATATCCTATTTGTTAAGAGTGTGGTAAAGATAGTAACCCTTATGAATGTGGAGATCATAAACAGTTTGGCCATCTTCTCTTTGATTCATTTATGTATTTCTGTTTCTTAATAAGTGAAAAATTTATTAGATTAAATTTGGAGCAAGGTAGTTTATATACTTGGATATTGCACACGATTAGTCATTCACATGTCTGAGGGAATAGATTACTATCAAATTTTCCTCTCTATCATTCAGCTTTTAGAGTTGCTAGTCATTCAACAAGTTGTTAGTTGAATGTGGCCTGTTGTTCTGTCTATATTTTGCCAGGTTTCTTATTCTTATCCTTTTCCCTTTACAGGCAGCAAGTTTCTACTCAGCATCTGGTTGGTGGTGCAAAAACTTTGCAACTATATGTCTAAGGAAACCTTTGTACACTCTGGTGCATCAGATGATCTGTAATAATCTTATTATGCTTGACCAGTGGCAAAATGGGCAGTTTGTGCGAGAATCTCAGGTGGCCTTTGCATTTATACTTCCTACTGCTTTGCACTTTGGCGAAGGAAGTTTGGACTCTTAGTCCTGATGGTGAGATGATATTATCATGGCTGACTAACTTGTGCTTATGGTCTTGGTGTACTTATTGTGATAATTCAAAAGAGACATTGTTGTTCTCACTCTTCCTGTCGGAGTTTATTTACCATTAATAAAACCCTAGAGCCATTTAGTATCTAGTAGCTATCCATTGCAAGTGGCTCTTCATGTAGCTTGGGTAATCTTTTGAAGATGTCATTCAATTCAACATGGTCAGATTTTTGTGCCATTCCATGTTTCCCTAGATAGTTAATCCTAACTACTAAAAAGCATATAAGATTGCACACTGGATTTACTCTTAGCTACCCCGAATTTATTAAATTCTCTTATCATTCTATTGTGGAGGTAATCTATGCTGACTAAAGGAATCGAAATGGATATTCCTCAATACCATGCATTTTCCACATTGTGGGGAATAGTTATATCTGGATCATGATTTTCTTTTCTGTATATTTTTTTATTGCAGGTCAAGCACTTGTCAACTTTAGGTCAGCTATCCTTAACTCAGATGGTGCGATCCGGCAATGGAGACCAGAGGATCCTGATCCTTGTGGATGGAAAGGAGTAACATGTGACCCCAAATCCAAGAGGGTCATATCCTTGTGAGTTTTCAATAATTCTTGAAAGTGTCACCATGCTTCTAATATTTTTGTTAAGTTTCATGTTGACAAGTAGTATTCTTGAGAAATTACCTGAAGAAAGTGTCTTTGAGTTCGAATTGAAAGGTAGGTTGTTGATTAGAAACACAAGAGAACGTAAGTTCGTCCATATTGGTTTTCTTTTGGCCTTTTTCATGTCTGTCGTAATTTTCTTTCTCAAGTCTTTTGCTGAATCTTTCTATTGGTTTTGTCCTTGGATCTTCAAGGTAGTTTTCTAGAGTCCATAGATGAAAGATTGGTAAATGTTTTTTTGTGTTATAACATTCCATTGTTGATTGTTTTTTGTTCTTTTTTGGCCAGATTTGTATATGAGTTAAAGTGGTTATAAATTGAGCAAGCTTTTGAAATGATTTTATTTTATAGACATACTTGTGCCTATGGAAATCCGTGCCTATGGAAATCCATGCCACTGAATTTCCTTGCCTGCAACTAAGGCTTGATCCCTTAAATAAGCGGACATCTCCGAAGATGCTCTTTCTACTTGAGTGAAATTGAAGGTTGCTTCCTGGTAGCATCACATCCTACAGTTTCTTTGACATGGTTTTACCTGGACATGCGGATAACAGAGACTCTTGACTCTCTTTCTGCTACTGTTTTGTCTTTGTTGCTTTTCAATCTTCTTTGAATTGAAAATGGGTTCTTACGCGTGCATGCTCAACTATGTCTCGCTCGGTCAGAATTTACTGCTAAATAGTGATTGCTTTTGTTCATAATGCAGGAGTCTTCCCAATCACAAGTTGAGCGGATCTATAGCTCCAGATATTGGCAAGCTAGATCGTCTACAATTTCTGTATGTATTGTTGACTATTTTTTTTTTCAATCTTGTTTTTCGACTGCACGTCTATATCTTTCTTATTGATGCTAGGTGAAATATTTGTTTGTAGAGCTCTTCATGACAACAACCTGTATGGGTCGATCCCTCCAGACCTGGGAAATTGTTCTCAGCTGCTATCACTGTGAGTTTGTATTATCAGTGGGCATAGTTTCATTTCCCTTATCCTCTGTCATTCACATATTTGATTGAGTTCGTGTTTTTTGTGTCAGATATAATAGCTTTAGGGATTTAATTGGTAGACTGTTTTTAATTAATTCCATTGAGCTGAACCTACTCTGGAAAACATTAGTAATGTGTATGCTATTTGTTTGCTTAACTCCACGACAAATGATCAAATGAAGAGAGTATTCTATACTCTGCCTAACACAATAATTCCCATATGCATGCCTAACCATGGAATAAGTAAATATTTTGAATAGTTTGGTTGAAATCCTTCGTCTATCTTTTTATACAGATATTTGCAGGGGAATTACTTGAGTTCACTGATTCCTAATGAAGTGGGAAACCTTTCTCTCCTTCAAAATTTGTAAGTAACTTCCGAACTTTTCATTTTTTGTGATTCATTTTCACTGTGGTTTAGTGTATACTTGGATTGGAGTTAAGTTTGAAAAAAAAGTGCATCTTTTTAATGGGGGTTAGTAAAAGGGGATGTGGATGTGGATCCGTAAGTTAAAAAACTGAAAGAATTTTGATTTTCAGTTTCAAACCAGTTAGACCCTTACTCCACCCCCCCTCCAACTTTTTCACTTTAGTTCTTTCTGGGAGGTCTTCAACATCACCTTCCTTCTTTGCATGTATTCAGAAAGCCAGCCTTTCTGTATCAGCACCACTGAGTTAAAAGCAACTGATAGTTTCAAGTTTTTCTTGGCTTACAGCCATTCTGGGAGGAATGTGCTAGTAGATGATAACATAGATTCAACAGGATTTGTTGGTACTCTAGCTGATATCTTTGCCTTTTCTTCTTCTGAGGTGCGGTGAGTGGCGTTGGTGGTTTATGACTCATTTTGCAAATAATTCCGCTGCAAATATTGTTTAATGTAGACATGGAGACACTTAAACCTCTAAGGTGACTAATTTGTAGTTAGAAAGTTAATCTTAAATCCAAGTATTCTAAAAGGATCTAAGTAGTCTTATTGGCTGATCTGATGGACTCAGCAGGATTTTGTACAAAGAGAGAATGTCTGCACACATATATTTATGAATGTATGTATATTTATGAATGTAAGTATGTATTAATATCTTAGTAAGGAGGTCAGGAAAGTTTCCAACTGCCATTTTACTAATTTTTGTTGCGAAATAGTGCTCCCCTGTTGGAAAGGAGCTTGAAATTTGAAGAGAATTAGAAGAGAGTAGGGAAAGGAAACATGGTGAGGCTTTGGGCTCATTTGTTTGACGAATTTGCCCACAAAGGAATTACATGTGACCCAAAAAGTGCTTCTAATATTTTCTTTCGCAGAATCCGTTAATTTGTCTGTTAAAATATAGTTTTCTTTTAGCAAGCATGAAACCGGTAATCTTGGTGTGCATTTTATTAATTCTATTGATAAATACAGAATAAAAGACTCTGAACAAATAATTTATGCAGCCTGTTGCAGAAAATTTCCCGCCAAATGTGAAGATTAAGAATAGAGATCGGCTCTTTTTCTGGATTCTGGTGCCCAAAACCCATGAACACTGTTAGGGAAACTAGAGAGTCAACTGCATGACAAAGGACCAAAAACCATGCTGCTAGATGTAACTTCTAAGTGAAATACGTAACATTGTCTAAATTGAAACTATGAATCCAAAGAGTGCTTTTGCATTAAGCTACTTCCATTTGTTCTAGTATGCAATTGATTTGTTATATGAAAGCAATGATTCAACATGGTTGCTTCCGTTTTCAGACTAGGAAATGAGATCCTCGACATTTTTCACTGGTATCTGATGGAGTTCTAGATAAAATGCTGATTTTTCTTTCATACTTAACAACCTCTGTTTTCCTGGCACATGGCATGTGAAGTTATCATTTCTTTTTTCTTTTTGCTGGGGAATGCATGGGAAGTTATCATGGATAGTATTTCGTTGGCCTTTGTATTCCAAACAGTTTGATGACGTGCTGTACGTATATTGGTTCAAATTGACATGCTAATGTTTCAGGGATCTGTCAAGCAACTTGCTTAGTGGAAGCATTCCAGCATCAATTGGAAAGTTAGACAAGCTTGTGGTTTTGTACGTCCTATATGCTGTGTTATATCAACTCTGAATGGGCATCGTCTCTCTCACCCCCCCTCCCTCCCTCTTTTTTTTCCTTGTTTCTTTTTGTTAATATTGATATGCGCTCTGTTGAAACTTCTGTAGTAATGTCTCGAATAATTTCCTGGTTGGAGAAATTCCATCTGACGGTCATCTCGCTACCTTTGGAAACAACTCGTAAGGACTACTAAACTCTTGTCTTGGTTGAAATTTTTGAACATCAATAAGATATGAGCTTATTTAAAGATGTTATGTCATATTTTGTCTTGATTTATTACACACTTTACAATTTTTTGAATTGTTGTTACCTATATCCTCGAGTTGTCTTCTTCCACTCCCTCAGCAAAGACTTCTTCTCTTATCTTTTATGAATTTTATGTAAATTTTCAGTGATTATAGTACAATTGCCAGCTAAAACAATGTTTCTTCAAATGCTTTATATGTCCTGTCAGCAATTGAATCAATGCAAAAGGATGTGGTATGATTGCTTGTCTCAAATCCCTAGTTTTACAACTTTCAGCCAAATTGAACTGACTTTACAATCGCTGTTCAAAACATTTTTGCTGAAGTAAAATACTGACGGAAGATATTTATAATGATTATGAAGTTCTCTGCTGGTATACGAAGAGGGATCATCTTATAGCTTACTTCCACTTTTGTTACAACTTTGGTGTATTGATGACCCATTGGTAATTCTTCTTTGGTAGCTTTGTTGGAAACCGAGAGTTGTGTGGCAAGCAGATAAACAAAGAATGCAAAGGTGGTGGCCCGTCATCATTTTCTCAACCTCCAGTATCAGGTAGACTGACAGTAACAAGAAATTGGCAGATCTTTAACTTAATTTTCTGGTTTATTTATCCTCTGTCTCCCTCTTTCGAGGGGCTAGGCCTCAAAGTTCCATTCAGGAGAAAAGAGAGCCTTCCTATGAAGGGGATGTCTTTACCTGTTAAGTTATTTCCATGTTAAATCTAATTCAGTTTCTAGAATATCATTAGACAATGGTTGATCCTTTTTATGTATATGCTGCTTGTTTGGCCAACATTGCCAATGGATTATGTGAAGCAGCACGTTTCCTCTTTAGCTTTGAATGATATGGTGGTGCTTTAGATTAGGGAGTAGTGGTGGAATTTTATAAGAGGATAGAATGTAGGTTTAGAAGAACCATCTGAAGGGGGAAAAAATAACCAGAACAAAGAACTTAGCAGGTGAGGAGAAGAAGAAAGAGGCAAAACCTCATAACAAACAAACTCTGTTTCTTCATCCAAACATAATATTATATCTAGACCTATTACAATGATACGATGTGGGCATCAAAGCCTAGGACCAAAACTACTTCATAGCTAAGGAAACTTCTATACTAAGAAACTTCTCCTTGAGGAAGTTAAAAGCTGCAAACTCTAACAAAAAAACAGCTGTGACTGCCGTAAAACGTTAGCTATGATTAATTGAAATCTGCCGCAAGTAGGGAACTACCGAAATGACTCTAGGACTTTATTTGAAGGAAAATGTTATCTTTTCGGAACAAGTGTCGGCTAAATGTGGGCTTCACAAATCACCAAGGACATGTTCTTTTAGACCAAAAGCTTTTCTTATCTGCTGCAATACTATGTATGTTTCCTGCTCTCTAGGCATTAGTTGTTTTTTTATTGAAAAAATCTTTTTAAATTTTAGGTTTATAGGCACATTATTCTTCTTCGCTCGGGATTTCTTTTTTTTTTTCTCCTTTTTGACTAGATTTCCTCTTAACGCAATTTGTCAAAATCCATGAGTGGAAGAAGAGAATTTGCTTCGTTGTGTGAACTCAAAAGACCAAGAAAGAGTTATCATAGAAGTGAAATATTTGTTTATTTTTTTCAGATAATTTTCTTATCTCTTAGTTTGTGTCTCTGTGTGAGTCAGTCTGCTTATCCTTTTCCTGTTATGGACATTTTTCTTTACTTCTCTTCCTTTATCCTGCTTTTCTCGGGTGGGGGGGGAATCAGTATTTTTTTTCTAAATATCTAGAAAATTTGATACTTAGCATCTCATGCTAAGAAAGGCAAAAATGTCACAGTTACTGTTGTGTGATGTCTACATCTAAACATGCAAGTGTTCAGCAAAGAGAGAAACCAAGATTTGCTCAATTTTCTAGTAAGTTTCCTGATGCATTACTACTTAATGCTAAAGAACAGGTCATTGCTGAACTATCTAGATCCAAAAACTTCATGAATGACTATTCGCACTTTCTTTTTGGGGCCAAATTACAGTCTCTATCTTATGGATAGGTCTATGTTCTGTGTTACACAAGGCAGAAACAGTCTTCTTTTAGAAGGGCTTAGTGTCAGTCTGTTTCCTGCTGACATAGTACTTAATGAGCCTGGAGACTTTAGTTCCTTGCTGGTTGAGCTCTGAATTGAGACATTCTAGATCTTCTGATCTGTCCTACTGAAATAATAGTTTCCTAGGGATTTGATTATTTTTCCAAGTTCCAGCAAATAAATTTGGATATGAAACAAATATTGTATATACTCTGTAAGTGAACTTTCTTTGAAAGCAGTGCGCGCTACTTTGTCAATATATCATTTGAAGCCACTTATGCTTTAATTCTAGCTATTTCAGTTCAGCATTGAACATTCTTGCCTTTTCTTATTGGTCCCTGTTCCTCACAAATATTTTATTTTGTGCACTAACCTTTTTTTTTCTTTTTCTTGGGTAGAAAACCAAGCTAAGAAGAAATACTCTGGACGGCTACTTATCAGTGCTTCTGCTACTGTTGGAGCATTGCTTCTGGTGGCGCTGATGTGTTTCTGGGGTTGTTTCTTATATAAAAGGCATGGTAAAAATGATGGCAAAAGCTTGGCAATGGATGTCAGTGGAGGTTTAAATCTAATAACCTTGCATAAATGATCATGCTCATTACATGCTTCTGGAGTTATTTTTGTTTTTGTGCTCGAGTTCCTTTAACTAATATTGCATGTCTCCGTTGCCTCAGGAGCATCAATCGTGATGTTTCATGGAGATTTGCCTTATACCTCAAAGGATATAATAAAAAAATTGGAGATGCTAAATGAAGAACACATTATTGGTACGGGAGGCTTTGGAACTGTCTACAAGCTTGCAATGGATGATGGTAATGTATTTGCCTTGAAAAGAATAGTGAAGATGAATGAGGGTTTTGACCGATTCTTTGAGAGGGAACTTGAAATTCTTGGAAGCATTAAGCATAGGTCCTTGGTCAATCTTAGAGGATATTGCAATTCTCCAACGTCGAAGCTTTTAATATACGATTTCTTACCAGGAGGCAGCTTGGATGAAGTTCTTCATGGTAAGATATTGATTCTGATTTTTCTCATGCCATTGTTTTGATTGCCCTAGCCTGCTTTTCTTGGTATATATGCTAATTTGTAAGATTGATGCCAAATGGAGTTATGGTAAAAGGGGAAACTAGAGTCTGGAAAGAGTCATACCGAAACTTTTGATGGAATTTTCTCTTCCTCATTAAGGAGGAGAGTAGGAATCAAGTCGGGAATAACCTTCTCATGGAGCACCCTTGCAACCAGCTGTCATAATTTTGATGGAAGTTTGAGGAATCCTTGTTAAGAGTAATGCATATAGTAATTCATCTAGGAATGTTAGAGTTCATGTCATCCTTGTATAAGAGGATTTACAGAAGTCATTATATTTTCCATTCAAAAATCACTTTGGTCCCAATCATTAGAATCAAGACTTATGACTAGGTAAGTCATGATAGCTTTGGCATCCTGAGATTTGCTTTGCCCGCAGACTTTGAACCATGCATTGTGCTTTACCTTTCATTTTGATATATTCTCAATGTTTTATGGTCAATATTTTTTTCTTGGTAATGTAGTGGCTCATTCTAATTGTGGGGAAAGTGGAGGCATGCCAAGTTAATTGATTGACAGAGTGTGAGCAAGGGTGAGAGCATGAAATTATAAACAGTAAGGATTCTTGTCATGGTAGCACATTAGAGCATTTACCAAAAAAAAAAAAAATGTCCATTTGGATTAGAGATAAGAATGAAAAAAGTGGAGATTTTTTTATTCGAGATGCGTAAAAGGTAAATTGTTTGTGAGAGAAGAAGTGGGGCCCAAAATAAAAAAGTAAATGGATTTTAGTTTTAAATCTAATCCAAATGCACCCGGAATTTTTTGTAAAACATTTAGTGCTTGCTAATAAAATATCAAAATAATTTTTATTGTGTTATGTTTATAGTAAACTATCAAAGTAAAATATATTGTGAGTTTTATGTATACATATATTTCCAGGATATATTATGATTCAAATGAAAGGTTCTTGCTGTGAAGTCCATAATTTTTAGAAATAATATTTGTTTTTGCTTACAAAATTATTTTGTTGAAACACAGATGTCCTTAACTAAATAAAATTATTGTCTATGTCCAGCTAATATGTCGGGAGCTTAATGATACAGGGTTACCATTACACCATATGTTTGATTGTCTTTTCTGTCAATTTAACACCAATGTCTAGAAATTATTGGAGAAAAAGAAAACACAAGAATGATGGCTTCAAGATGTTGAAACTTACTATTTCTGGGACTGGAGAGTTGTGATTTTTTTTTATGTGCGTCAGAATCAGATGGCTAGATAAATGATGGTGGGACTTAAATTGAAAATGTCAGCGTTGTTTGGCAACTCATGAGTGAGACCTCTTACTTCTCTTTATGAATTCCATGGAGATGATATGCACTAGTACCTTGTTGGCCTAGAGGCCATTACAAGTTCCAAGTTTAACTGTTGAAATTGTTCATTCATTCAAAGTTGAAATTTTTTAGTGATGAGCAATTTTTCTGTTGAAATATGAAGGTATCAACTTGTGAATTATGCATATGTGGCATTAGAGTGCTGAATTATTCTAGGTAGAGAGCAAAGAATAGCTTGATCCTGTACGTTTATAATCAGGCGTAAGACGAGTCCATAAAGTAGATCCTGCTCCAAATTTATCTTATGTTCTTCATTCTCCTCCAACTGGCCATTCTTACTTTTAAAGAGTAGTTACCTTTTGCTATGCTATTTCTGCTGTTTGGAGAGTGTGAACAAAATATTGTGATCTAATTGAAGCCTTTAATAATAAACAATAGCTCCAGAGATGATACGCATCAAGAAGCCGACAAATGTCTGAGATTTATTGACAAGCTCTTCAATTTGGTACCTGAAATTACTTTTAAGTTCCGTTATATGTTTCCGAATGAGATCCAAGCAAAGCAAAAGATGATGGCCAATCAGAAAGAAAAGGGAGTCTATCAGAGAATAGTGTGATGAGGAGATTAGTAGATCTTCTTGAATCTACTACTTTTGTCTTTTTCAAAAGCATTCATAATTATGGGCCAGACAGTGTCTGAAGTCTTTTGGAGGTTTAAACTACAATAAGCTAGTAAAATTTTAAAGTAACCTCCTTTGAGTGGTCGTTGAAAGTTATTGACAAAGTACAGTAAAAAAGTTGGAACTGAACTTCTACCCTTGATATCAGGTTCTCAAAGTACCTGTTTGGTTTTTGTTCAAAATAGTGCACCATGATTTCTCACTACTAATATGTACTTGTGTTTTGTTAATTGCTGCTACTCTGTGATGGTAGAACTCATATTCTTGCTTTTGTCTTTGCCATGAAATAGAGTCGTAGGATATGGTTTGCATTTATTTTCTTAAACATGTGTACAGAATTCCTCAATGTATTCTTTGTTTCAAGGTCATCTTCTTTTCTTTCTGTTTTCATCCTTCACTTTCTTTAGATAATATGCTTGTTGTGGAAGCAAGTTGGATATACATGGGTAATATTTATCTCTCTGCTCCTACAGAAAGATCTGAGCAACTAGATTGGGATGCAAGGCTAAATGTAATCATGGGAGCAGCAAAAGGACTTGCCTATTTGCATCATGATTGCTCTCCTCGTATTATACACCGTGACATAAAGTCGAGCAACATTTTGCTTGATGCAAATTTTGGTGCTCGAGTTTCTGACTTTGGACTTGCCAAACTATTGGAGGATGAGGAATCCCACATCACCACGATTGTTGCTGGTACATTTGGTTATTTGGCCCCAGGTGAGAAAACTATGTTTCATTGTGTTTTGTATGTGCTATTAAAATTCCTGAATTTGTTAGTAAGCACTTAGTGGATATTCCAACCAGCATTGCAGACTGTTTGTGGATCACTTAATGTTGGATTAGAAACTTACAGCTCTTTCTCCTTGCCTTGTTTTCAGGCTCTTTAAATTGCTCCCACTGTAATGATGCCTGTAGTGAAGGCTAGGCACCAAAAATTGGTCATCTCATTTGACTGAGTGTAAACACATCCAATAGTAACCCCCTTAATACCCCTCTCTCTGTTGAAGGATTTGAAAAAAAAAAAAAAAAGAACGGATAAAAGTTCAAATATACTTTGATGTCCTGAATTGAATGTCTACATTTCCTTTTTAGGAGTCCTAATTTAAATGTCAACTTTCAGGAGAATAATCATATTCTTCATCTACACTTCCATAACTAACCTTTGGTTTTAGAATAAGCTTTACTAACACACGATCCCACCACTAACCTTGTTCACCCTCTTGATTTAAGAGAATTAAATTCTAAAGTAGTTCAATAACTGTAAGATGGTAGCATGATTGAAGTCAATGTTCTACTAAATTTGTGTTAAATCATCTGGACTGGGGGGACTAATATAACAGTAAATGCTTGTGGAACCATTTGGTACACACTCAGTTTCATGCGTAGATACATAAACAATTGTGTTCACCCTCTTGATTTAAGAGAATTAAATTCTAATGTGGTTCAATAACTGTAAGATGGTAGCATGATTGAAGTCAATGTTCTACTGAATTTGTGTTAAATCATCTGGACTGGGGGGACTAATATAACAGTAAATGCTTGTGGAACCATTTGGTACACACTCAGTTTCATGCATAGATACATAAAAAATTGTGGTATAGTCTCAGAAAATATACATGTTGCATAGCTTATAAAATTTGTTTTAACAAAGGAATGGAAGTGTGAAACTTGTTGAGTTTGTTTGTGGTGTGCTGATTGTTGGCTGTTTCACATGTTTTCTCACCTCTAAAGCCCTACCCTCTAGATCTCTGTCCATGTGTGCTCTCCCCATCTATTTCTTGGGTACCCTGTCATGTCCAAGGGTTAAAGCAGTTTTCTGAAAGTTGGGAATACCAATTGCATATCCTAGTTCTTGTCTTCCCTGAAATCTTGTCTTATACACAAAACGCATGGTGACAGACTTTCTAGTGTTGACTGTTTTGCAGAGTATATGCAGAGTGGTAGAGCTACTGAAAAGACTGATGTCTATAGTTTTGGGGTTCTGGTGCTTGAAGTTGTGAGTGGAAAGCGGCCCACTGATGCATCCTTCATTGAGAAAGGCCTAAACATTGTTGGCTGGGTATGTATATGCCCTTTTTGATATTCTGCTGTTGTTGCATCCAAGGACGAAATTGGATAAAAATCATTTATAGTACCGCAGAACTTCCATACATGCTAAAGCATTCAAATGAGTAAAAGGATTCGTATAAGTATTTACTTCATTAATTGCTGAGATTTTACGTCACTTGATTTTTATGTGCATTTTTTTCTTTATGTCCTTATTATTTTTGAAGAATAGATTTCTTTGTTCCATTGATGGATAACGATGGTGACAGTGCCTTTTTTATACTTCTGTCATTTATTTCCTTCTTTGCTGTTTGCCCCTTCCCATATTTTGTTTGGGACAAGGGAATTATTTTGCTCAAGATAATTGCAAGTTAATTTTGATATATGAGGAACAATAGAAGAAATGGTATTGATATCTGATTGTTGTTTAACTGTCATTTATCAATTGGCTATTTATATTGGAGATTGATTTATGAACAAAGACTTCTAAGTTTGAGTCCAGATGAAGTGGCGGATCATTGTTGCTTATATGCCTGGTTACCTTTTTCCATCCCATATCACTGGTCCATCAGTCAAATCTCTAATTCTATTTGTTTCAGACAAGTTATTGTGCTAATACATTCTGTCTTCCATTACCCATCTGTATATTCTATGTGTTGGAATTTCTTGTAGTCTATTTGGAATTACCTTGTGGTATGGATTGAATACACGTGAAATAGGATTGTTGATAATTGTAAGCCAATGGTATCTATGACCTGCGATAATGGGGGTTTTATTCACGAGGTAACAAAAGAGCGGCCCTTAGTTGATTCTGAATTCATGCTTCATTGCATGTAGAGGGTATTGAGTCAAGAACCCATGGAACAAGTTATAGCTAGAGTTTGTTGCCTGAAGTTGAGAGCCGAAGATATGATGAATGGGGGAAAGAATTAGCATACCTTTTCGTTAAAGTCAACAATGAAGCTTCCTCCATAAAATCTGATTAGTAATTTACATTTTGCCTTACAACATCTGTTAATATCATTCTTTCACACAGGACGTACTGGGGTTAGATTACTTTTGCAATAAGTAGCAGCAGTAGCATGCAAAATTGGGTGTTTCTTGGGCTTGTGTGTGGAACCGCTTGGGAAAACATTGATGAGATCTTTAAGTACATGTAGAACTGGGCAGTTTTCTATGAGAAAGAAGAATAATAATTTAGAAAAGAAAACTGTTTATGGCTAGCATATAGCAATTTTGATTACTGATGTTGATGTTATTCAGTTATAAGACATTATATGTGTCGTCGTTTGTAAGTTGTGTGCCTAATCGCCCAACAACAGTGTTTGAATTTGCTTATATGAAAGTGTTTCAGACTGGACTAACTTCTCTGTTCTGGCAGTTAAATCTTCTGATCTTGGAGAATAGACAGCGGGAGATAGTTGATCCACAGTGTGAAGGAGTACAGACGGAAAGCCTTGATGCTCTTCTCTCAATTGCCATTCAGTGTGTATCTTCAGCTCCTGAGGATCGGCCCACTATGCACAGGGTTGTTCAAATACTTGAATCTGAGGTCACAACACCATGCCCTAGTGACTTCTATGATTCCGGTTCAGACTGAAGAGAGCTTCAGAGGAGGGATAAAGAGATCTTTTATGTTCGAGGCATTGCTTCCGTTGCGTCACACAAACTAAATTCAAAGTGAAGCAAGGACATTTACAGGTTAAAATCTGGAAGGGGCACCATTTATTCTTGTGCAGATAGATTGCTGGGAGAAAGTGCCATTTCAGTTTGGCGGAAATCTTGCTCAAAGAGAGCAAATTGGTTCGCTGAGCTCTCATGTGGTGCTCTTTCTACATGGCAGATCCTCCCTCCACCCCCTGTAGTTCTTAGGCCCCTTTTCTTCTCCATTTATTTTCCATTTTCCCATATATTTGTCCACGTGAATGAAATTCTTGTGCCCTCTTCCATGCTTTTCCATTTATTACCTTTTGTTGCATCTCTCTAAAAGTAATTGTATATGAAACGAGTGAGAACTGATTTGATGACTGAGCTCCACCAGTATATCTTATCTTAGTAGTGTCATTTCTTTTGTAATATATCCTCACAGTTTATCATAATTCTTATTTTGTAGCATCTTTTTACTTATGACGAACAACAAATTTCTATCTTTCCCTTTCAGTTTTCATATTTCTGTTTGGTGTTGATCTCAAAATTCTTTACTCTGGTTTGCACAAGTACTAGTGCATGCATAAACGGCTAAAAAAAGTAAAAGAATTTAAAAGGTTTAAAGATAGAAAGTTGTCTGTTTGAGTTGTGTTTTGATCTTCAACTTTCCTTACCTTTTTTTCTCATTATATGGTGGCATTATATCACTCAAGTCGTTTAGTACAGTGTGTTTAGTACAATGTTTTGATATACTCTTTCATACATTTTTTGTTAAAAAACCATATTTACTAATTTTTTCTTAGAGCTTATTGTTTTAGAGTAAATGGTCTATTTTTTATTTTATAAAATTTATATTAACAAATTATTATAAAAAAAAAGTATTAAAACATATACTATGGAATATGTACTGAACTATCATTAAAAAGTGAGTAAGAATATAGGGATTCAGCTTGATCAAAATTGTCAAACTCTAGCTCGCTTGCGACCTAATAGCTAGTCGGTCTCTTAGGTCGGCCGCGCATTCATTCCCAAGGTCTCAACTGGCGTGTAATTTTTTGAGTGTCAATAGCTAAAAACTTATGGATGGATTGCAGCATAATCAATCAAATCAAAACTTCAATCATTAGCCTCAAACCTTGAATGAGAATTAGGCATGACATCTAAGATTCAAAGAACCAGCGATGAGTATTCAATGGTGAAAAGTTTGAGAGAGAATACAAGGGATGTGAGCCAATGGAGGAAATGAAATGGCGAAAATGAGTATGCTGAAATTTTCAAAGGTAAAAGTGATTCAAAGATGTGCATACGCACTTTAGCTATGTTGGAAGCTTTTTGAGTGTCTCAGTTCATGAGTTCCCATTCAACTTACTGAACAACATGATATTTTGTTTATATATATGCAAACCACCTCATTCTGTGACAAACTTTTTGAGGCTTGAAAGAGCATTCTAACCGTTCACTGTTCAGACAACCTTGGTCTGCACTCTAGGCTGGAAGAGTTGAAGCACCGAAATGATACGATGCTGCAATCTTTGCATCAGAGAGTGATTAGGCTTCTTTATACTATCAATGAGCCACCTGTAATCATACACTGTTTCTTCTGGCAACGGCTCCAAGAATTCACACCTTGACAGAATATCTGGTGGAGGAATGGAAGAAACCAGGTTTGTGTCCAGCTTCGGCCGACCTTTAGTAGGGTTTCCGGATTCTCGGATTGGGTTTTCCAGCACAAGTGGTGATGCACCTGGGATGACCTTTCCCAGAAATGACACTGCTCTTTCAGGTTGCAAACAGAAATCAATCCACTGATGCACCAGAGGTGAGGGACCTCTGACTCGGCCTCCAATGTTATCTGCCTTGAGTCTAGTGGTAGCAGGTATTCCCTGCAAGCAAATGAGCAACCTTAGCAACCCCATTTCTGAGAAAAGAGGTAATAATGTAATTTATTACTACAAGCCCACATTACATGGCCACTCTAACGTAGTTTTATGAACATTAGCAACATAAGAGCATAATGCACTTAGGGCAACCTAATAATAAAAGTTCAAGAATCTGATTTCAGATGTACTTACCCAAAAGTCTGCCCATAAACTAGCACCAGATTTTGGAACAATTACTGTAACATTTGACATCCTTTTAGCGGCAGGAAGGACATCATTACTCCACCCAACAGCCACCCATACATCACCCACAGCAAAGGCTTTTAGATACTGCTGACTGTCAAACAATCGAACCTACAAGCAACCATTTAAAGCAGACTCCTGAGTAATGCCACTAAATGTACCTAATATCCGGTCTATAACAAATTAATCAAATTTTCGGAAAGTTGTCCAACAGTAGAGGGGATATGTTAAGAATACCATATTCATCATGTCTAGGCAGGATGTGGCATTCTTAGCAAGGAAACATCGCTCAGCACTAAAAGCTTTTTTACCAAAAATATGATGTACATAATTCATTTTCACATACATTCATGGGGTACAGTTTTCTTACAATGGATAAAGTCAAGTCAATGGGAAAGGAAATTGTACTAGAACATACAAGAATTTGTAGCAATAGCAAGAAACAATAAATTACACAGTATTTATACACTAGATCTGAACCCTAGCAAATACTTGCATATCTGTCCAACAAATAGCATATGGTGAAACAACAATTGTTCTCGAGTTTGTTGGAATACCAACATCAAACACAAAATACAATGTTTTGAAATTATAAGTTTCAACAGAAGTTAAGAGTGCAACTAGAATCATGATAAAATAACTCAGCAAAAACGAAAAAAAAAAAAAAAAGAAGAATCATGATAAAGTTGTACCTGAACTGCAGCAACATATTTCAAGAAGTCTATAGCTAACGTATTGTGTATAAAGCAATATTAACATGTAACTCCAGAAAAAGCAAAATTGGAAAAGTTCTCTAGCATAACCTGACTAATCATACTTAACCTACCTAACTTTTACGAATTACTATTTAACAACCTTCCAGGCATCTTAAATGATATTTATACTCACATTTTTATCAGGTATCATATCCATCAACGAGATGTGTCACTTGATAGCTTAGGCACTAAAAGTTTTACCTGTTTAGAGAACAATGAAAGTTTCTCATGTAATGCAGCTTTTCCACCAGCAACCTGGGAAGCAATATCGTGTGTATTATATGATGATCCCATGGACTTCAACACTGCACCAACAATCTCTCTTGGTGAATCAACCATTGAAATCTTCCCTGTAAGTTCAGGTCGCCACAAATCAGTCCAATCCTGCATGTGCATGTTCAACTGCTCAGAGCTAGAAAAATGTAAAGGAAGATACATATAGTAAGATAATGCATCTTTATCATTCATGTCATGGTAACGACAAGGAACCAAAAAACTTCAGAGGCCACATTGTAGGTAGACGACATTGCTAAATGAGATTGAAGGAAAAAGGAAATAACATCCCATCCAAAACTTAAGATGCCCAGGCACCCGTAGGTAGTTTGAACAATTATGAAATCCAACAAGGTCAAATTGCAATGTCTACAGACAACTTCCTCCGGTGCTATTAGTTCAAGTAATAAAATCGGGTGCAACAACACCCCCCCCATCCCCAAAAAAAAAATTTAGGATTAAGGGAGAGGGAAGTAGACTAACAAGAGGAGACAAAAAAAGGATTTACAATGTTCAGATTGCTAATAGAAGGAAAAGTAAGAAACATGTTATTAGATACAATCTTAATTTGAACCTTCAACCATGTTCTTTGACGTAAAGCATTTTCAAAAGAGACCGTCTCCCTTAACAGTTGATCAAAAGTTGGCCTATTGTCCTCAGGTTCAGAGAAACAAAATGGTAACTCTTAATTTCCTATCCTCCTTTCCATCCCGTTCCCTTCAGAAAAATTAAATCAAACAACTAAAGGACAATCCTTCCTTCTCCCCTCCTTTCTTTCAAGTTCCTGTGATCCAAATAGCATCAATTTATATTATTTATAAAATAAACTTCTGATGATATAGGGTCCTGCAGTGGTATATTGCATCAGTAATTTGAGCTTATCAATACAAGGTGTATACAGAACACTTATTTTGTACTTCATCTAGGTAAATCTTGGTTACTTGGACCATAAAGAAGCATTTTGATTTTACTATGAGGGGATAGTTCATACTCAATTACGAATTTTTAAACAAGTAGGGAAGTCAAATCTTTTCCAACACCACAATCTTGAGATTCAGATTTTGGTATCAGGAAAAGAAATTATGAAACATATGCAAACATTAAATAATCAAGACCAATGTTACATCATAGTCATTTTGGCTTTGATAGTTTGAGGAACTAACCAAACAGAAAAGCTTTAGAGATGAGTCACCTCTATAGGAGCCAATTTATGCTTTTGAAATTTGCTTTTCTTATATGCTATCACCATGCTTCCCCATCGGTACGGAGCTGCCCATATTTGCCCATCTGGATCCAATTTTCCTTCGCTACTCCTGCGTAAATATACCTGAGATTAAATAATTCCTGAGGCCTATGTCAAAAGAATAAATAACACTAGAGTGGTACCAGAGGAAAAATAGAAAGAAAATCACATAAGATTCAGTGGAAGAAATTCATTAGAACGAGAGAAGTGTAAAACGTTGTCTATATATGAAGACACAGACTCATAATGGTAAAAGCAAAAACTCATTTACGGTAACAAAATATTAATGCCTACCTTCCACTTATCGGTTAAGTTTTTAAACCAATCTTCCTCTTCTACCCCTTGCATGGGCTCAATCAAACCCTTCTGTATAGCCAAGCTGAGCCAGGAATCACCAAGGGTAACAAGATCAGATGACAGAGCAGACTTTGGATTAGTGGCCTTGTTGTTACATGGTATAGAAAGTTCAGAAAAGATATCCTGAAGGCTTTGACGAATTTCTTGCCGTATCCTTACTCTCTTTCCTTGGGATTGCATGAAATCCTTCAACAAAAAATTCAATAAACAATTAGCCAAGAAAGTGCACATGTACAATGAAACAAGGAATAGTATAAATGAAAAGCTAGAGTAAATGGTTACAATCTGTAGGACAGCAAGGGCATGATAACAATAGAGCAAGAATAAAGCTGACGTTCCAATGCTGAAGCAGATATTAGTCACATAAATTGTTGTGATCTTTTATACAGTGATCTATTGCCAAACTAAAGCTTATAAAATTCTCCAAACCCTTCAGACCCACCCCCCAAGAAAAAAAGAGGCAAGATAATTGACTAAAGGAATAACAAGAGCTTCTCTTTTTTCAAATATTTTCCCCTTCGCTTATCTGGAATAATGATGTAACTTAGCAGATATAATAAGCACGAGTAGAATAAAGGCATGGGGCAGACCTTAAGCCATGCAGGAGGGAGTGAGTTGGAGAGAGCAACAATTCTTAAAGTAACTGTCAGAGCATATGTTTTGGACTTCCACCTTTCAAATTCTGCTTTCATTTCCTCATCTTCAGCATTCTCCATCTTTTCTGATTTTACCACACTGACAGTGTCTGTACGTTCACTTGTTAATTATTCTATCCCATAAAACAGTCAAGTTCATTGATGGAGGAGATCCTAACAATGTACACGCAAGCTAAAAACTCAAACAGCACTACTAGACTATCAGCATATAGGCTATGAACAAGCCCCATAATTTTAAAGTTCACACTGTTTCATTGACTGTGTGAACTTTAAAATAATATATATAATATAATATATATTATATAATATATAATATATATTATATATTATATGTATATTTAAAAGCAACAGTCACATATACCAAGAGAAATGAAGCAGAAGCAGAGAAACACCAAGTTCTACTCTAACCTTTAAGATTTTGGGACAAATCAGGGGAGAAGTTCAAATGCTTAAGAAAGTTGTGATAGACCACTAGAGTATGGAAAGTTCTAAGGAAAAAAAGAAGAAAGCATCATATCTAAAAGGGTTTACACGTTGTATAACATACTTGCAAGCATTAGTGATGTAAGAAAAGAAAATAGGGAGCTAATATTGATGCTGTTTACAATCTTGCCATCTAAATTGTCTTAAGAAATTATCAAATATATCTGTTTTTACTGCACGTTTCCAGATGATTCAAATATCGTCAAAATAGCCTATAATCACTAATATCTACATTTGATTGACAGGTGTGGCTGAATCTTCATAAGCAACTTTATTCCCTACGATTCTCTCATTAGCAAAATACTCAGCAGACATTTAAGTTTTAGTTTTTTCAAGCTGATGCGATATCTTCAAGCTAAGACAAATTGTAATAAAGTGTAAAGAAGATTAAGAAAACGAAAGCTCACCTTCAAATACGTGGTGTTGTACAGAGGGAGCAACTGAACGAGGAATGGGTGAGTAAGCAGCAAAGGCGCAACGGCAAAGTCCTAAACCAAGCAAGAGAAGAGAGGATACTGCGAGTTTTCGGAGAATATCACCGGCCGGCGAGAACGGAGTCGGATTCCCGTCGCCGGAAGTACTAGAGAATTTTACTGAGAGTCCAAGTAATTGGTGCTTTCGACAGCATGGAGATTTCGGTTGACGATTGGGGATAGGGATTAGATAGAGGCGAGAATTATTAGGGTTTAAGGAGAGTGGGATTGGATTAGAGGGGAGAGGGATTGATAGTGATAGCATTGCGGATGAGATTATGAGGGATGGTGGTGGTCGGGATGAGAAGTTCAGTTAATAGTCGGAGAAAATGGGAGAATGGCAAACGGGCCGGTGATTTGAACACTCAAGCTGCAGCAAAAAAAAGTACCCTTATATTTTCCCATTTTGTTAATTAGGTCCCTAATAGTAATATTTGCCCATCATCAATTAAACGACAAATTTATTTTTTCAGTGGAATTTTTTACTGAAAAACTGAAAGACTCCACTTGTCACTGCTATTATTTAGACTGATTACGGGGTTAATAAATCTAATTTAGAAATATATATATATGTATAGCGTAAAAAATTTTATTTTTGAATGTAAAATTTCTCCAACTTCAACAAATCCTCTAAACTCTCTCTTAAATCACAAATTTCAACTACAGATTTAGGAAGATCCGACCGTTGTAATCTGAAAAAAAAGGTTAATACTTCGATCCATACTTATTTATTTACATTTTTTTCGGTTGAAAAATTGAAAATATCCATTGGATTGAAAGACATTTTTTGAATGAAAAAATTTTTGCCTGAAAATGATCGGATCGCCTGGACTAGCGACCAGAGCCATTTCGGGTCGCCTGGTCCGGCGATTGGACTGCTAAGCGATCGCCTGGTCCGCCGAGCCTTCTCTTCCGCGATCTCCGGTTCCGGTGGTTCGGACTGCTAGTTTCTGGGCGAAAGCTTTTTTTTTTTTTACATTTGTTTATGATTATGTTATTATAATTAATAATTATATTATTTTTTTAAAGTTATGGTTATGTTTATGTTTATCTGTTTAATTTAAATTTATATTATGCTATTTAATTTGTTTATTTTTTTATTATTTTTTTAACATTTGTTTATGATTATGTTATTATAATTAATGATTATGTTATTTTTTTTTAAAATTATGATTATGTTTATGCTTATTTGTTTAATTTAGAGTTTATATTATGTTCTTTAATTTGTTTATGTTTATTAGAGTGCCTGTGGATTTGACGGATTGTATAATTTTATTTATTTAGAATTTAGGTACGGTTTATATGAATAATATGACTTTATAAACAAATTGCATAAATTAGGTTTAGGGTTTAGGATATTTCAGGTTTTATGTGTTTAGAGTTGACATAATGTACTAAAAAAGTGTAAAGTGTTCAAATGGGAAAACTCTAATGAGGCCTTAATGTCGGCTATTGGACTTTCAATAAGCGAGTCAATATTAAGGAACACAGTGTCCAAATCACCATGGCATGATGAAAGCCGTAGCTTCAGCACTGAATGTTCACTCTCAGCCCGGTTGGTAGTCTCCACTCCAAAATACATTACACTCTTAGTCCAAAATCTCATGAATTTATGAGCAAGGGGATTCAACTAAGTGTTGAACAAATAATGTAAGAAGTCCGGCATGCTCTGCCACTTGGTCTTCAGAACATCCAATTTCCTTAGTATATGGTACGCTTTACTGAACACATCGTCGATCACGGGCATTAAACCACTTTTCCTATCTGTAATAATTACCTTCGGCTCATGATCATTAACATCTTATTGATTCTCTGTTGATATCGCATTTGAAAAGTATAGATGCTTAATCTGTTGAAGAACTCATTTATAAGTCATAGCCTGCTCATTTCGCATAAAAGCAGTGGCTACAGTGGAATTCTTACTAGTCGAGATCATCCCTACGACTTCCAACAGCGGCATATTGTACCTCTTTTAAAAGACACATAAGACAAATAACTTATTTAGAAACTATACATAAAATTAAACAGTTAATTTGCAAAAAGAACACTCAAATGTACAATTAATATAACATATTTAATACAACTTACTTGTTTATTTTATATGTCGTATCCATTATAAGTACATATGACCACGTTCTCATCATTTCAATTGATGTCGAGTGAGCAACAACCACAGTTTCTATAGAATACTGTGTAACCCTATTGAGCACTTAGGCAAAGAACTTCTTCAACCGTGTTTCGCCCCTGCATCCTATTCTTCTTAATCTTCGCAACGACGTTATATATTTTCTGGGCACTACAAAAAGTCATGCAAATCATATTATTAGAACCTAAATTTAAACCCTAAACATATAACCAAGATGCATTAAAGGTAATGAAATGTATCTGAGGGCACAACCCACGTTTTGTTCCCGAAAAAATCGTAAAATATTACGGAGTGGCACATGACTCTACCTAAATTATGCAGTCTGTATCATCTGCTCTTCCATTAGTTTTACTGCCTAAGCGTGACCATGAGTATAGACACCTATTGCATGATTGTGCCTCCCATCGTGTACGAATAATTGCCAATTTTCACATGTCGCCATTTGTTCGCCTTTTAATTTGAAGGGACAACAGCACTTTTTAGTCCCGTAAGGATCCCGCCTTTTTACTTGAACTTCTTCTTCTCCATCGTCAACTCTGGGCTTTGTTCTTGGTTTATTTGCACCTTCACGCTCGCAACCCAATGTAACGTACGGTCGACCATCGGATGTTCTTGAACTCAAATATCGAGTGACAATCAAATACGTGTCACTTTCATAGCTATTTCTTTTGCCAAGTTCACCAACTCTACTTTCGAATTAAAGATTCGATCAGTTGCAAATAAATGTTCGTGGTCTATATATTCTTCCGGTTCCAAAAATTCTTCAAATGTATTTGAATCTACGTTGTTGTTACGATATAGTACGAAACAATTAAAATATGAACACATTTCATATTAAAAGAATGTAAAATCAGTGTAATAAACAAAAATTTCATATACTATCATTAAAAAAAGAAAAATTGGGGCTTGGGTCTAGGCCGGTGAACCGAACCTACGTGGGTTGCGTATCTAGGCAACCGGTTCTGAGAAAGGACTGCCTGAATGGGCGAACCGCTCATGTCCGGTTCGCTGGTCTGAGCGATCCGAAACTCAGTTCTGAAAAAAAATTATTTTCAACTTTTCTTACCTCAAATTCGATATTTTCTTCTACAAATTCTTCATAATGATCAATATCTACCTCCAATACAAGTTCAATATTAAAGATTACAGTTTTAGAATAGAGAGAAGTAAGAGAGAAATTGTGTAGAGAGAGAAAGAGTAGGGAAGAGGAGGGAAAATAATGAATCTTTTCGCGTTATATATATAGATTCCTGAGTTGGATTTATCGACCCCCTTTGATTAATTTGGACGTAGAAACTTTAATTTTCAATTTTATTTTAATTTTGGGAAGCATTTAAAAGTTATACATAAATTCAATAATCAACAAAATAGACTCTCTCTAATCTTTTCCTCTTAGTTGGTTTTTAGACCACCCCACCATCTTTTTATAAGGGTATAAGAGACATTACACATTTTCTGATCAAGTGATTTCACTGAAATAACAAGTTTATCCTTTAATTGACAATTATTAAACATCAGGTACTAAATTGACAATTTTCAAATATAAGGATACTATTTTGTCACTATCCCTTATATATATATATATATATATATAAAGTAGTCTACCATTATTTTGCTATTGTTATTTTTTTATTTTTCTACCCTCTGTTTTTTCTATTTGTCACACCCTACTAATTCTCGTAACTTTTTACTTCTCATATTGAGGAAACGAATGCAACATCTAATAAATTTTTTTTCTATCATATCCTCTCATTAAAAACAATTTTAATTTCTTTGAACTTTTCTCCCATAGAAACTTGTAGAAATATTAAGATCATAAATACAACTATTTTCATTAATATACATATTTTGAATATATAACGAAGTCAACCCTTATAATTCACATACAGTTTTTTTTTTCTAATTCTAATTCTCTCACTCTATAATTAAAAATTAACATTTTAATGAAATTTCACTTCTATGTACAAAGTAAATTTAAAAATCTTAAACAATAATAATTATTTAACATTTTTATAAAATTTCAATAAAAACACAACTATTCTAACATTTTTATTTCGGTTAAATCTTAAAAAGTTATATTGAATTTTTTAGAGAGAAACAAAAGATTTACTAAAAAAGGTAGATAAATTATGAATGTTGAATTCGTTGTATATTCAAAAAATGTTTTAAATTAAACAACATCATCCCTTATTTGACTTTCTCTCCACTCTTTCTAAACGGCTCAAATCGTCTATATTACTTTATGTATTACTATGTATACCACTTACTAATTTTGGTATATTTATTAAAAAAACCTATTATATAAAATATAAACTCTAAGTAAAAAAATATTATAGAGGAAAGTGGTACAGAAGATGGTATACAAAAATTATACAAACAATTATGGCCCTCTCTAAATGCTCCCCCCTTCCCCCACCCCCCATCTCTCTAAACCAAAACCCAGAGCCTTTTATTCTTTTTCCAGCCATATTTGGCACTAGGGCTGTAAACGGGGCGGGTCTTACCCGTACCCGCACGGGTCTGTACCCGTTTTTAGCGGGTAAGGTTTAAATTTTATACCCATGACCGGACCCGTACCCTTACCCGTATTTATATCGCTATATGGGTCCTGGGTAAGATATGGTGATACCTGCATCCCGTATACCCAGTATACCCAGTATTAATAAAATAATAATATATTTTATATATTATATTATATTAATATATAATTTATAATTTTTTTAACATATTATTTTACTCTTATCTTTAACCCTAACCTACTACCTCTACTCTACCTACCTACCAACCAACTACACTCACATCACATCACACTCACACTATGACGATTTTGTGTATATTTGAACTTATAATTATGTGAATTAGAGATGTTAAATGATTTTATTTATTGAAAGAAATGTTAAGGAGATTATGTTAATCATGTTAAAATTTTTATTTTTTGAATTATATATTGTTTTACATATTTTTGTTTAACAGGGAAATAAAATAGAAAAATGTCATACGGGTGCGGGTACTCGTACTCTACCCCCTGGACCCTCGGAGGGTCGGGTCCCGGGTCTGTAATTTTATACCCTGGAGGGTATGGGTCCGGGTCCCGGTCCAAGTTTCACTATAAGGGTACGGGTCCAGGTCTGGGGGTACCCTGAGGGTCTGGACCCGTTTACAACCCTATTTGGCACGGCTTCGGCACGAGCCTGGATCTTGGCTGGATTTTATTTTATATGCTTTCCACTCGTCTTTTTCTTTTAGTGTGCTAGTTTTTCTGTTTCTTTTTTTTTTTTTTCTTTTTTGTTCCTCTATCGGTGATTCTTTTCTAGTGCAGATTTATTCTCTTCTAGTATTCTTATGAGCATTTATATGGTATATTTTACAGATTTGCTCCTTTGAAATGAGGAAAATTCGGATATATTAGATTGCGTGTCTTGTTATTTCGTTAAATCTACACTTCGGTGGTTGGTTGCAGCGAAAGGAGGATTTTAACAATGCTATTAGAGTACACTAATGAATGGCTTCAAGCATCAGATTTCTTCTCGTTTCTTTAGTTAATAGTTGCTTCTTTTGCTATTTCATTTTTTAGTTTTCAATAAATAGGTCCCAAGGATTCCGGTCCTTAATTGATGTAATGTGATTTTTTTTTTTTTGAAGTGGACCCTTCTAATAGAAGTTTTTATAAGTCTCTTTGAATCCAATTATAACTAGTTGACTATCTAAATGTTAGTTTAGTTAAATTAGTTTGACTATGTCAAACTTCAAGTTTGATTTAGAAGCCTATATCTCATCATTTGTAAGTCACATGGGTACCTCAAGGCTTTATATATTTTCTAATGACATGATGCAAGTTTTCCAAAAATGTTGTATATTAATAAAAATAATTGTTGTATTTATTAATCTCCTAATTATTTTATTTTAAGTTTTTGCCTTTTGTTTATTTTATATTATTAATTTTATTTTTATAATAGAAAGATGACCAAAATGGTTTGATTCTACAAATTTTAGGGGTTTTTTTTTTTCTGAGCCAGGCCCATTTTAAAAAAGCCCAGATTGAAATGGGCCAAATTTTTTTTTTCCGGTTAAGGCCATAACGCACATTCATTGTGCGTTATCATCTCTGATAACGCACAATCGTTGTGCGTTATCCTTAATCACCGCGTTAATCGCGTAAAAATCATACGTGGATCCTAGCTGGCGTTGAGCTGTAGATAACACACAATGATTGTGCGTTATCAAGCTTAATAACGCACAGCCATTATGCGTTATTAAGCTGATAACGCACAGTGACTATGCATTATCATGTTATAAAAAAAAAAACCTTAGCACCTTCCCCTTCCTTTCCATTTTTTTTTCTACAGCAGTTTAGGCGGCTCCCCCCCTCTCCTTCCCCCTTACTGTTTTTCCAGCCCCCTTCTCCTTCATTCTTTCTTCATTTTTTTAGCCACCTTCATCTCATTCTTCTTCCTTTTTTCATCCTTCTTTCTTCAGAAAATTTTTTGTTCCTGCCTCCGCCATCTGCTAGGTATTTTTACTGTAATTTTTTTTCTTATTATTATGTGTTGATTTCTTTTTATCTAATGAATGTGTATTTTATGTTGAAAATTACAGTTAAATTTGTAAATCTTGGAGATTTTCTTTGGAGTACGAAGGCTATTAAGGATTCGGAGTACGAAGGCTACTAAAGCTGCATTTTAAATTTTTAGTAAGTTTTTAGTTATTTAAAATTTTTTTTATTTAATTACATATTAAGTGTGATTATTTCGGTATTTGTTGTTTGTTAATGTTTTTTTTTATGAATTTTATTTATTAACTTGAATTAATTTATTTTTTGTGGAAATGGGTTTTACATTTATATTTAAAATGTTTGTTATTAATGAATTTGTACAAATGTGATAATTTTATGTATATAATTATTTTTGAATTTAAAAAGTGATATTAGGGTGATGTATTATTTTCTTTAATTTATGTGGATAATTATGTTTACTTTATTACCTTACTTTATGATTATTAGAAATTACTTAGATTATTATTTTGCATATTTCGTATAAATTATTGAATAGAAAACATGAGAATATGTAATTCGATATTTTTAACATTTTTTTTAAATGTAGAAAATATGAAAACAAATCTTTTTGTTGTAACTTAAAAATTGTAAAATTTAAATAATACAAAACTTAAAAATGTATTATTAAAATAAAAAATTTTACCTTTTTTTAATTTTTGGATTTATGTTTAAAATTGTAGTTATTAATAAATTTGTACAAATTTGATAATTTTATGTATGTAATTGTTTTTTTGTATTTGAAAAGTGATATAGGGATAATGTTTTTTCATGAATTTACAAGCAGATAATTATGGAAAAATTTTTTTTAGCAACTTAAAAATTGTAAAATTTAAATAATACAAAACTTAAAAATCTATTATTAAAATCCAAAATTTTACATTATGTTTTTTTTTTTTCGTGAAAGTGTGGTTTGGATTTATGTTTAAAATTGTAGTTATTAATAAATGTGTACGAATTTTTGTTTTCATTAAAAAAGTGATATTAGGGTTTAGGATTTTTTTCATGAATTTATTTGGATAATTAGGTTTAATTTCTTACTTTATGATTAATAGAAATTTTTTTTTAATTATTTAAGTAATTAATTTGAATGTTAGAAAATATGGGTTTACATAATTTGGTATTTCTAATTTTTATTTTTTTAAACAGTAAAAATTATTGAAACTTTATTTTTTGCAACCTAAAAATTGCAAAATTTAAATAATACAAAACTTAAAAATCTATTATTAAAATCCAAAATTTTACATTATGTTGTGAAAGTGTGGTTCGGATTTATGTTTCAAATTGTAGTTATTAATAAAGTGTACGAATTTTTTAATGTTATGAATATAATTTTTTTTTCATGTAAAAATTGATATTAGGTTTTAGGATTTCATTTAAAAATATGGGAACCGGTATTTTTTAACAGTGAGCCTTAAAAACTAACAGTAAAAGTGAAATTTATTACGTAACAGTAAACCTTAAAAACTTTAAGATCTTATTTATTTAAAAATCCCTAAATCATTGATTAATTATGTTTACAATATACCTGATATTTGGAAATATGAGAATGTAAAACTATAAACTTTACAATCGTTAAATGTAATAACAATTAAATCTTAATATTCTAGGAATTAGAATATGTTTAAAACTTTTTAATTTTAACATATAGATGTTCACAATATATGGAAAATATAATTAATGTAGATGGAAGAAGTGCCAACACATGTGCATCCGGGGCCCATTGTCACTGATGTCTTATCCATACAGCACGAGCACAGATTGGGTTTGATCTGGAGTGGGGATCGGGAGACATGTTATACTGACCTCCAGTGTAGGCGTTTTGGCCGCAACCTGTTCCAGTGCTATAGTGCGGTCCCCCGTAGATTGGTTGAGATTATTGATGGAACCGGTTTGGGGGAAGTCTTTAGGTGTGGTTATATTAGATTAGACCACGCGCTTATCACCGCATTAGTCGAGCGGTGGAGACCAGAGACCCACACATTTCATCTAACGTGCGGTGAAGTCTCGATTACACTCCATGATGTACAGGCACTGCAGGGTTTAAGGATAGACGGCACGGTTGTTACTGGGCCTAGTTGGAGTTTACACCCGAAACAATACTGGATTGACGTTATCGAGAGACTTCTTGGTGTGCAGTTGTCTCGCAGCCACTTTTCTGGTTACAAAGTGAAGAAGGAACCATTGGAAGCATGGATTCTGAGAGCGTTCACTGGTTCAGAGACCGACGACGATCTAATCATGTGCGCTTGTGGATTTATTTTCTTACTTATTGGCAGACACATGCTTCCCGACTTCTCCGGGAATTTGGTTCACGTGCGCTACTTCAGCTTGTTGGAGGATTTTGATACTATTAGGACATATAGCTGGGTAGTTGCGTTCTTGGGTTTCTGTATAGGCAGCTGTGCACGGCAGCTTTGGGGGTTGCACGACAGATTGGAGGGGCTTTGGTGTTAGTTCAGATATGGGCATGGTCTCGTATACCTACATTGCGGCCTCAGCTAATGACGGAGATTATGGCCGACCCTCTTGCTCCTCTTGGCGCAATATGGTGCATAGCATTTGACTGTAGCCAGCTGCCTACGCACACTCTGGTTACATATAGAGACTAGTTGGACTTTATGCCATCTGACCAGGTATGCTTTACAATAGCTTGTATTATTTGTAATTAATTGTGTTTTCTTTTCCTTGTTGTATTTTTATTGACTTTGAGTTTTGACATGAAAGTTTATGTGGCTCCCGTATTATGACCGCCCTCTGGTTCCATTTGACTTGTGGCGGGCAGAGGTGCCCCTCATATGTTACGAGATAGTGGAGTACCACTATCCCGGACATGTGATGCGATAGTTCGCATGGGCTCAGATGGTTCCAGATGCAGTCGATACTCGTCAGGAGCTGTACCAGATCCAGTTAAGAGGGAATGACAACACATCCTGGGTTACACAGCATGCTATCCATGTCGATGTCTGGAACCAGTGGCGAGTTCGTGTTAGGGATGGTCCTGCTGTAGAATATGTTGAGGCATTGTCGTATCCCAGTGATGAGTACATAAGATGGTACAGGTGTATCACACGGGTTTACATCGGCAATCCAACTAACCGTGATACCCATGCGCATGGTTGTCAGCTTGCCCGCGTGGACAGACGGATGATGGTAAGTTCTTATGCGTTTCAGTTATTTATGTTGAATTCTAATTTATTTATTTATTTTCATTTGTTAACTCTAATTTATTTACTTATTTCATTTGTTAAATTCTAATTTATTTACTTATTTTCATTTGTTAAATTCTAATTTCTTTACTTATTTTCATTTGTTATATTCTAATTTATTTAGTTATTTTCTTTTTTTTAGACTTCCATATTGCAGAAGGTGGATGATATGGCTTCAGTGGCGATTCGGGAGCCACCTTCATCTCCTCCACAGATTATCGCGGTTATGAAGAAAGTGCAGATGATCATCCGGCGGTGCATGGTCTCCACCAGGGGTACTTTGGGATGTATCCTTCACAGCATAATATACAGGCGACGTTCCTTATTCAGCCCTCGCGTCGCCGTCCCCAAGAGCATGTTCCAGACCGAGGGGCTCGTGGAGTTAAAAGGGGTGCTCGGAGACATCCTGGCGGGGGAGTAGGTGCTGGAAGCCCTCCTGTACCTCTTACTCCACAAAGGCAGGAACATATCTACCCCGGCCCAGCAGTGGTTGAGAGGGGTGAGGGATCTGGTGGCGGTCAACATTATGTTGACCTATTCGACAGCCCACCTAGATATGCCGTCCTATAGTTTGGGGTTGACGCCAGATCCCCAATCTCTCCCTAGTGGATCCGGGACGTCGCAGATGCCTCCGGCGCCCAGTTCAGGATTTACAGCATTCCAATCTCCGCATCCTTCAACCTACGGGTTTGGGAGGTTTAGGGCACCACCTCCTCCGGGCACAGCCGGTGCATCAACGCCACATCAGCCTATATCGCAGGCATCTTCGTCTGACGAAGAGGAGGGGCAGGATGCTCTCGGCCGCGGGCATCGTGTTGGGAAGAAAACCATCCGACTGGCCTTAGCTGTACATACATAATTTTCTATTTTTCATTGACAGTTATATGTAATTTAAAATAAACTTTACAGTGTTCATTGTACATTTTTTATTATTTCTTACTTATTACGTTTATGTATCTTTATTATATTCTTATTTTTCTATATGGTAAAAATCAGGCCGTTCAAATACTTAGGTATAAAAATAGCCTTTTTACTTTGATTTGCAAAAACCACAAATGAAACGAAATGCTTTAATTGGTTTTGAAAGAAGAAAAAAAAAAAGAGATTATGTATCAAAGAATAAACTAAAAAAGGGTAAACACTCACGAAAAAAAAAAGTAAAAAAAATTTCAAATTTATATAGTAAACGAAAAGAGGCAGAAAATTCCGCGGTTAGAAAAAAATTAAAAAAAAAAAATAAATTAAAAAAAATAAAAAAAGAAAACAAAAAAAAAAGGAAAAAGCTGCATGTGCATGCATGCAATTATTGACGTGAAATTATTGCATGACTGATGAAGAAGGATAACGCATATTGGGTGTGCGTTATCCAGGAGATAACGCACAACCGTATGCGTTATCTCCTGGACAACGCATGACCAATGTGCATTATCTCCTGGATAACGCATGTTCATCAACCTCTCACAAAAATTTCACTTCCCGCACACAACAATAATTGCATGTCATGCACATGACTGATTTTTTACTATTTCACCGTCCTCCTTCACAGCTTTCTCAGAAGTAAGGACAATAATTCCCTCTTTCAATTTCCTCCAAGGACAATAATGTATGTAAACCCGTGAACCACTAAAAAATTTCGCAGCCAAACCCATGGGACAATAATTCATGTACAATAATTCATATACAATAATTCAAGCAGCAACCCTAAACTTACCCCAAAATGCAGCAATCCAGGAAGTCTATAAATACATTAAACACTTACATTCTTTACATATTCAGAACAATCCAGCAAACCACTCGCTTTCTTTTCAATTCCCGAAGTTCCTACCATCTTACTATTCACCCGCCCTAAACACTTACATTTTACTGTTTTCTGAAATGGAATCAATCAATCCTGTAAGAGTACAGCTATTTTGGGATTCTGAAATTGCAAGGGATGCATACGGTCCCTATTTTACTGGAACAATTCAGAAAATTTGGACATTGCCAACGAACCGAATAATTTCACATTCGGACCTACTAAAAGAAATATTGAAATATCGAGATATGGATCCCAATCTCTGGAGTGTTCGAATAACTATGAGGGTGCCTACGTACTACGAGGCTCATTGTATGTTCTACTTTAATTTATATAGCATGAACAACGACGAAGAAATGCGGTATTTATGGACAATTCCGGCCGACATATCGAAGGAAGGAATTCATATTCTTGTTGAATTCGAGCCTATCGAACAACAAAATATTCCAATTACTCACGACATGAACACAGCATCTTTGCCCGAACATATTACGACCGTAACACTGATGGTTTCTGATGAACCGTCTATGTTGTACAGTACCGTAAACAATGATGACGATGAGGTTGACAGGTCAGACGGAGATGATGCCGTTTCTAATCAATCTGAATCAGATGATGACAATGAACCGGAAGGAGAGTTCCAAACTCCAATCAATCCTGTAAACCTTGTCAATCCGGTCACCGAAAACATAGTACAACAATGGGAGAGCAGCCAATGGTTCAGCAACGCTAGGTATGACTACACACAATCTGGAGCATTCCGAGATATTGGCTCGGGTTCTCCTGTAGATGACACTATAGAATTTGGTATCGCCCGATTACTCGACTGGAACGATTCCATGACTAACATACAGTTAGGCATGAGATTCGTTGACAAAGTGCAGGCAGTAAGTGCGGTTCGTAAGTACTTTGTCAGTGTGGGGCGTGAGTACCGGGTGATGAAAAGTAAGATAGATACATGGACCGCAAGATGTTACCATCACAATGACGATAATTACTGTGCATGGTACATCCATATAAAAAAGAAAGCCACGCACAATCGGTGGGAAATAACTAGATTCGTTAAAAAACACATATGCCTTGTACAGTTAGAACAAAACAAACATAGAAACCTGTCTTCAAAATTTATATCAATGTCCATATCACACCTAGTTGCCAACGATCCTGAGATACCTGTTTCGAACATCATTCGAGAGGTGCAGGTATTGTATCAAACTGGCTGTACTTACAAGCGCGCATGGTATGCTCGGAAGTTTGCCATCGAGAGGGTTTTTGGTAGCTGGGATACAACCTTCAATATTCTACCCAAATACTTACAAGCTGTACAGGATATAAAGCCGGGGACTGTCTACGAATTTTTGCATCACAGAACAAGCAGTCCCCCTAATTATGTTTTCAAATTTGTTTTCTGGTGTTTCTCGCCGTGTATAGACGGATTTCTATATTGCCGGCCGGTGATTTCTGTGGATGGAACACACTTAAGAGGACCATACAAGGGCGTGCTGTTAATTGCAAGTACGTGGGATGCAAATAATAACTTGTTCCTACTTGCTTTTGCAATTGTTGATAAGGAATATTCCGAGAGTTGGAATTAGTTCCTTAAAAACTTGCGAGAATACATAGTCAAAGATAGCCACGTATGCCTCATTTCTGATCGCCATAAAAGTTTTTTCTCAGCTATTCAAAGTCAACCTTTGTGGCAACCACCATTTGCAGTTCACCGGTTTTGCTTACGCCACATTCGAGCAAATTTCAACAAGAGCTTTAAAAATACAACCCTAAAAAGTTTGATGTGGCAGGCCGGAACAGAAACGAAACAATGGAAATTTGACTGTGTAATGAAATAGATTCAAGAAAGAAATGTGAATGCATACATTTATTTGATGAAGTTGGACGCAGAGAAATGGACACTGTTGCATGATGGCGGTCACAGACACGGTATCATGAGAACCAATACTTCCGAGGCACTTAACAGTGTGTTGAAGAAAGCTAGGGTTCTATCTTTAAAAGCCCTGGTTGAACTAATATTCAACAAACTAGTTAAGTACTTTCACCAACACCGTGAAGAGGCAGAAAATTGTGTGCATCCATTTCCAACTCGAATTTTTGACAAGTTCTTGCGGATTGAACTGAGATCAAGAGAACACAAAGTTACAACTTACAATCCGCGAGAGGAAATATACATGGTCAAATCTCCAATCCGAGTTTCTGGTACGGGCAACAACATCTATACATTGCGGCTAAATAATAAATTTTGTAGTTGCGGAAAATGACAAATATATACATTGCCTTGTTCTCATGTTCTTGCAGTGTGTAGAGAAAATGGGTCAAGAACAGATGCTTATGTACCGGAGATATATTCGCGACAGACGTACATAAGAACTTACCGAGCGAATTTTCATTCGGTCTTGAATGAGAAATTTTGGAGGGATGTCCCTTTTAATTTGATATTCTATCCTCCAAACATGAAAAAGGAACGGGGGTAGGAAACAAGTCAAGCGATTTCAGGGGGAAATGGATTATAGAAATCCGGATTTTCCCCCAAGATGTGGTAGATATCGCATGCCGGGACATAATAGGAAAAATTGTAATAACCCCGGACTGAACAATGTATAAGTTTGACATTTTCTTGAAATAGTTGTAATAAAACATGTTTATAATAATGAAAATTTTCTTTCAATTTCTTCTAATTACTACGTTATTGCTCTAAATTTTTACAGTTTCTTTAGTATTATTTCTTCGAATAACTTGCAATGAAATAGTCAAAATGTAAATATATTTTCCAAGCAAATGATATAAATAGTACAAAATAAGTTAAATATAATAAATACAGTCTTTTTAAAAAAATTATACAATTATAAGTTTTTCCAAAACAAAATTCCATTAAAAAAAATAATTCATTAAACAAATTACTAAGAAAAAACTTATACAATTATAAGTTTTCCCAAAAGAAATTTTTATTAAAAACAAAAAAATGTCCATTCAAAAAATTAAAATAAATTAAATAACACAATTGTAAAAAAAATATTTAAAAAAACATTTAAAAAATATTTGAAAAAAATTAAAAAAATTAAAAAAATAATTACGTGGCTGATAACGCACAACAGGTATGCGTTATGCCGAGTCATAACGTACACTGATTGTGCGTTATCAGCCATGTTGGCTGATTAGCTTAATTAGCACAACCATTGTGCGTTATGGCTTGAATCGGAAAAAAAAAGCGACCCACCTCAGTCTGGAGTTTTTTTAAATGGGCCCGACCCAAAAAAAATCAATTTTGGTTTTAGGTTGCTCCACCCCCTGCACCCAAAAAAAAAAAAAAAATTCGGTTGACATTAAAACTTGAGCAGAGAAACATGAGCTCGTCATACATATTAAACGTTTTAATTAATTTTAGGATAAATGACCATAATGGTTCCTAATTTTTTTAGCTATTAAATTCCTTAAGGCCTATTTAATTTAAGAATTTTGGTTTGTAAAAGAAAAAGAAAAAACAAGAAAAATAAAATTTTTAGAAAATTAAAATTCATGTGTGGTTTGGTTAGATAAGGAAAACACTAAGGAAATAGAATTTTTCTTGTTTGGTTTGTAAATTTCAAAATGGAAATGGAAAGAAAAAAATTAAAAGAAACATAATATTATAAAAAGATATATAATTTAGAATTATTTCTAATTTTAACAAAACATTATTAGTGTTATACGATATTAATTTTAGAGAGAGAAAATGTCGTGAATTTTAGAGAAATAAAGAATCTTCAATTTTAGAGAGAGAAAGTATCATATGTGAAAGTGAGTGTGAGAAAGTGTCGTGAATTTTAAAGAGAGAAACTGTCGTACATTTTAGAGAGAGAAAGTGAGTGTGAATTTTAAAAAGAGAAAGTGTCTTGAATTCTATAGAGAGAAAGTGTCGTGAATTCTAGAGAGAGAAAGTGTCTTGAATTTTAGAGAGAGAAAATGAGTTTGAACTTTAGAAAGTGCCTTGAATTTTAGAGAGATAAAGTGAGTGTGAATTCTAGAGAGAGAAAGTAAGCGTGAATTCTAAAGAGAAAACATATCGTTAATTTTAGAGAGAGTTTAGTGAATTTTAGAGAGAAAACACCAGTGAAGTTTAGAGAAAGTGAGCGTGAATTTTAGAGAGAGAAAGTGCCATAAATTTTAAATAGAAAAAAGTTTCATAAATTATAGAAAGAGAAAATGTCGTAAATTTTAAATAGAAAAAGTGGACATCAATTTTAGAAAAAATGTTTTAGAGAACGTAAATATAAAAAACATCAAAATAAAGTTTACATTTTTCTTTTCATTTTCTATGAGAAAGAGTGTGAGGAAAAAAAATTTCCACATTTAATAAATAATTTTTCCTTACTATTTTCCTCACTGTTTTCTTTCATTATCAACTGGAGGAAATCCTTTTCGAAAGAAAAGTGTTTTCTTTTCCGCACCAAAATCCCGTGAACCAAACAGCCCCAAAAGATTTAAGAAGGGAAATTAATTTGTGATACACATTTTTCCTTATACGAGAGCTCACATAAAATCCACACGAAAGATTTTCTGAATTGATATAAAAAAATGACCAAATACTGATTTTAGAAGGGTTATCAAATCTAGAATGAGCTCACATGTTAGGCTCTTGAATGACTTGGATCTTGAAATAAACTATCAATCAAGTCCCAAAAGACGCGTAATAAAAAAAAAGGGAGTACGAGTTTCTTAAATTTGTCAAGAGAAAAATGGTACAAGTTGACAAATATAGAGACATGTTTTTCCTTGTCCTCATTTGCAAGAGCCAAAAGATCCATAGTAAACAAAAAAATATACTGCATCTAAAATCTAGAAATCATAAGCATTATTCTGCGACATCAGCTTTCTTCATCCTATTCCTTGAGGACCTCAATTTGGGGGAAGGGTGAAAATTCACAAGCTTCAACGACCTTCGAAACGAAGCATTTTCTTTCGTAAATGAAAATGTTAAAAAACTCAGCTCATTATGCTTTGGACTTCTTTCCTTTTACTTCTTTAGCAGGATTAGTCTGAAATGGTAAAAATGTCTTCCCACCCATGAATTCTCTTAAGACTTCTGGTATTTCAACACCATCCTCCCTCTGGAAGGTCTCAAGGATACAGCACATTGTTCTCTCTGTTGCCGTGAGCGTAGAGTTCAACAAATGGACATATTGCTTAGCTTGTTCGTTGCTCTGGAAGCAAAAGGAGAATTAATCATTATAAAGCATCAGCATTATTTAGGTCAACCCCACACTAGAACGTTATGAAAGTAGAGACACCTTTTTTGGCATACATGTTAATGGTTTCTATGTGAAAATGAAGAGAAACCCACCTTTTTCTGCCCAAAGCGAATTTCTAGTTTCCTCGATTGATAATCTGTGCAATTTGAGCAGGATACAAGCTCCCTGTAGGCACTGGAGGCAGGAAACCATGCTTCCAAATCGTACTTCTTGGCAGCTGCATCATTGAGTGCGCCAGAAACAATAGCTACAACTTGATAAGGAAGTTTTAGCTTCAAAAAGAGAATAACAAAATCAGATCCACAAAAAACAGATAAAGAGGAATCACTGTCAAACCAACCATAGCAACCAAATGTTGGAATAAAAAGAATGAGATACCGTCATCAAATGATATGCAGGTAGAAATATTACTTAATTGCAACCAGATGCATCCTCTTATTGAGGGAAAAAACTACTATACCATCTGGTAGAACTCCTCAGAGTTTTTGAGCATCTCCTCGTGCATTTCCCAGGAGTCATTGCCATTTGGACTGGTAATACAGAACTGCTCCACTTTCTCAAATTGGTGGACTCTGAAAATTCCAAGAGTATCCCGACCATGCGAACCGGCTTCTTTACGGAAGCATGATGAGTATCCAGCATATCTGTCAGATTGCATGATAATAGTAAGAGAATGTCACAGCAGTTTCTTTGGCTATGTAATAGGAAATGATGCAACAAAATTAAGCAATATCAGTACATATAATCGAGGTATGATAAATAGCTATCTACCTAATTGGAAGCTGTGACGGGTGAATCCAGTCATCTATATGATAAGCACAGAGTGGCTGCTCAGCTGTGGCAATCAGATACTTGTCATCTCCCTCCCCAGTAACCTATTGAAAAGAAAATAAATCATACTCATTGAAGGGACAGATCTCTCTGAACATCTTGATTCTTGAAACAATGATAATCTCCATAGAAATAGTTTCACCTTGAAACTTAGAAAGATGCACGTGCAACAACAGAAGAAAATAAGTATATATTGAAAAAAAGAAAGAGACCACACTTTCCATTTCCAATAGGGTAAGTTTATTCATGAATTTCTTATACCTCACAGAACTCCACAACTTTTCATTCTTGCTACAAAACAGGGTATGACTTAGATATGTACCAGAGAGAACAGCAGCCATCTAATTGTGATATTGCTATCTAGATTTTACTTGTGACTTCTGCTAAGTTAAAGATTGATAACTGACTTGAGTATTAACCATCATGAGAGTATCATTAGACCACTTGATTGAAAATTTTAACCCTTAAAAAATAAAAAAATTTCACCTCCCACCCACTCTCTAGCACACAGACACAGAGGAGCATTGCTTAAGGATAAAGCTGAACTCAGCATGTGGAAGACAAATAGAGCTTCAAACTTTTAGGTAAGTAAAGAAGAATTGTGTGTCAGGTGAATTTCTTCTGAAATTCTAATGATAAAAGAACTGTTACCTTGTAGAGTTCTTCATCAAATTGTGCTAGTTGAGCACATTTTGCCATGATATCTTTTCTCATGAAAAATGGGGTATGCAATGCCGTATATCCTCTTTTCTCCAAAAAATCAAGACCAAAGTTGATAAGAGCTTGATTGAGACGTACACCATCCCCTTTCAGATAGAAGCCTCTACCACCAGCTACATTTGCACCTAAATAGTCAAGTAATTGGAAGATCAGCTCACAAACTGAGCAGCTGAAAGAAAACAAAGCAACAGTAAAACAGCCCTGGATACTTGCTTTTCAGTTCAAAAATATGGGATAAACTAAAAAGAATAGAAGATAACATCACACAGAGCATTCATCTTCTGTGTGATCATTCTTATAAAATAGGTGGCTCTAATCTAGAATCTAGGATTTTTCTAACAGCAGAAAAACCACCAGTACATACAAATAGTTTGCATTTAATATGATTTATTTCGACGCCAGCAGTCCCTAGTATTAGGCATAAGCAACAGATGACGTACAGTTAGCAAATACTTAGTGGAATAGTATACAAGCAGAAATGCACCTTTTTTGGTATCTGCAATTCCAAGAAGTTCAACAAGTTCAACATGATTTTTTAGCTTTGGCTCAGATCTTTTCTCTCCCCAGGTTCGAATAACAGCATTATTTGCCTGCAAAAATATCACACTTCTCAAGAAATACAGGTTGACATGAAATTGGATCTGAAATCCATGTAAATTCAAGAAATATCAAGAGAAAGTAATACACATCTCATACCTCGTCATTACTAACTGGAACTGAATCATGCACAAGGTTCCCAATAGTTTCCAGTTTCTTATATAGCACTGACCGAGCTTCCTGAACTTCTGCATCCTTTTTTGCAGTCGATTGCTTGTTCTCATCAGTACTTTTAATCATTTCACTTGCATCTTGGCCTGACTAATCAAAGAAAAACTGAAAATTAGACCATAAAAAGAAACATTAACAATGGAATTCCTTCATGCACTGTGTTACAAAATGTGTACAATAAAGTCAATTTTGTTGAGCACAAATCCTTATTTGTTGTCTTGCAAGGACTAATAGCAGACGCATTACCTTTTGCTTCAAAACCTCAGACATTTTGGACTTCTAGTTCTTAAGTATAGATGATCAGCTGATATAATAAGAAACAAGGACAAATGAAAAGGAAATTATGCTTATCTTCACGATTACTCTATAATAAACAAACAGAAGTTCCTTTTCGATAGCTGTTATCCAGGTCAGGAAATTGTTATCAGGAATTAAAATCCAGTATCCATGAGAAACAAAATATACTTTCCTCAGCAGCTTTCAGTATTTAGAAGACAATTTTCTTAAAGAGAAATTGCTCTAGGCTAGAATATATCTTTCCTAAAAAGCATTGAGGGGCCCAGGGGATGCATTCTATAAAAGGATAGGCATGTAACTTATTTGTGGAATAAGTAAATGATTATCCATTAAAAGTAAAAATGAGGAGACACATTGAAAATAAAGTTCATCAAAGACCACTTACAATCTTTAGGCGGGCCACTTCCTTATTAATCCTGTTAAAATCTTTCCGGAGATTGTCTAGCTCATATTGACCTATACAGAAAATAAATAGAAAAAAAAATTCATAAGAAATAACAAAATCATAGGTATAGCATTTTATAAAGAAAAACAAAAGGAATTATCCAGATCATTACGCTGGCGCCATTCTTTGTCAAGTTGGATAACCTCATCAACAATATTGACATCAGCAAAGCGACGCCTCTGTGACTCTCTTATGATTTCTGGGTTGTGGCCTTTGTCTTCTCTGAAAAGATTTATATCCAACATTCTCCTTTTGTACGAATTCTTTACTCAAGGCAGTTTCTTCTAATAGCCCCGTAAAGTAGAGCTAAGGATGCTTTATGATGTGCAGAAGAGCAGCTGTTCTTGAAGAAGTACAAGGGGTCTTGCTAGTAGGATGCCTGGACACTGGGATTCACATAGTTGTTTTTTAGTTCATGTTTAAAAAATGGTTAGAATCCAAAAGAACAAATATATGCATAAGCCCATGTGTGTGTGTGCACCCACACCCATGTGAGGGAAAAGAAAAATCCTCCAAAATTCTTATACCAAAAAGACATAACTACATATATGTTTGATGTTTCCAACCAGAAAATAGAAAATAAAATATCCCAAGAATAATGTTCATATATATAATGCTCATTGCTTATATATATTACAAGCAATTATGCAATGCTAGTTCCACAAAACCAGCCCAAAGAGTGCACCCCAATTGCAAGATTATTTTATTTATTTAAACCAAGAGAAATCAATTGATTGGCTGTATAACTAAAAAAATGAAGAAAATAAATATATAGGGTTTGTGTGTGTGTGTGTGTGTGGGGGGGAACGAACTCTATGGTAATAAATAGTGGGTTAACCGCATATAAATATGCCGGAATCAGTGGTGACCATTTGAAAGGAGAATGGTCTATGTTGTTACTCATGAATGGCTTGAAAGACTTTTTTAAAATAAAAAATAAAGTAAAAATACCTCACTTTGAGATTTTTTATTTTTTTTAAGGAAAATATTGTTTACGAAGGTCCACTATATTAATATTATGTAGCAAAATAATTATTAAAAGATAATAGTTTACATTTTATTCTCCCTACTCTCATTATTTAATTTTATTACAAAAAAAAAGTCAGAAACTAAAAAAGTATAAATCGAATATGAATCCTTATGGCACTTTGTGATAATAGAGAAAAACTAGAAAATAGAGATTAAAGAATTAAAATTTAGAAACAAAAAAAAAGAAAAAAAAAAGAAAAAACAATTATAGAACCTTAGGATTTTATTTTAAAAAACATTATTGGAGGGGCTTAAACTAAAATTAAAAAAAATTACATAAGGGTCAGAACAGCCGGGGAGTTGAGTCCTTCTTCTCTGGGACTGTATGTAGTTCCGCCCATGTTCCCGCCTATTTTTTATTTTCCGCATTTCAATTTCCAGTTACAATACATACATAATAGAATTATTCTTCATCTACTAATAGCACATAATTCTTTTTTTAGCTTGCTTTTTGTTTTTCCATCCTTAATTCTCAATCATCATTAGTCCAACAGAGTAACACTTTTTCATTACATTTATTATTTTATTTGACGTCCATATTAGCATATTATGCTGCAGCAAACGATTCTTGATTGCTATCATAAATGGATTTCATGTAAATTATCAGTATCTAGATCAAACCAGTCTACAAAAGAATAATTAAATCTCGACATAAAGAAAACAAATCAAATGAGATGCTTTAAACGAGTTCCTCATAGTGCAGCCAAACCTCCCTCTACCAACATGTAGTAAATGAAACAAGCTTGATACTGATTCAAACTTCTCTATTTCAGAGATTTCATATATTCTACGTTATCTTTACTACATTACATTCAAAGCAGCATGGTCAAGAGATAATAAGGTGAACTAAGCAGATAATGGAGGACTGGAGCATTACTTTTATTAATATATATTACAATTACTATGCAATTTTCTAAAAGTCTGGTAGGGCTAGATTGAGAAACATGCTAAAACTTGACAAATTGGAGGAAGGCAAAGAACAATGACAATAAGACAGAAACTCCTAGCATCACATCACGGGAGACTTGGAAGTCACACCTAGGGCCTTTAGACGTCACACCTAAAGATGACTATATCATGGAATCCCCAAGGCAGAAATTTATTGATAAACGAAAGGCACACATTATGTGGAGAATATCTGTTATCAGCTCATTTATTCTGAAATAATCCAAAATTGTCTGTAATCAAAGTATAACATCAAACTAGGACGCATCATACTATTAACTCTCCATCCTAGCGAACCCAAACAATTCACAAAAAAATACTAAATAAACAATAACATAAAGCTCAGAAATTCTGACCAAATTATGCATATAATTTTATCAACAAACAAAACCATACATCAGAAAGTGAGAATTTCCTAAAATTGAGTTTGATCTTTCTACAATTAAACTATAGCATCATAGAACCATTTCTCAAATGAAATACCGACAAAGTATACAGCTCGATCAAGAGGTTGAACCATTTTTCAAATAATTGAATATTTTTCCCCAGAAAACCGGATTATTATTGAATTAAACTGAAGAAATCATGCTTAGGACTCAATGCAAGCGGCATTTATCCCGCCTAACCCAGAATTTATTAGTTCCACCCTTGAAGATTTGGTTATTCACCGCTCCTTAACTAACCTATTTCTTATTTTTTCATAAATAAAAAAGCAGATAAATAGAAATTCATCACGTATCAAGACAAGCATATATATACAGGATGAAAGATTAACCTTATTAAAAACTCGAAAAGCCCTAAAACCAGAAAATTACAAGCACAATATAGACATACAGAATCCAGGCGATTGAATCCGTGATAAGGCGGAGGAGGCAAATGCCGCTCAGCGAATCCAAGAGAGACGAAAAGTCTGGCTTAGAATGTAATTTGGCAGTTGACGATGCGCGTCGGACTCCGCCCGCCGGAATTCCAGAAAGCTTTAGCGGGTGAGAGAGTGCAGTGAAGGTTTACGTGGCGATTAGGGTTTAAGGAGAGTGGAAGTCAAAGCAAAAAACATTTTCTATTCAGAAAAAAAAAAAAAAAAAAAAAAAAAAAAAAGAACAACATTCCGAATGCATTTGAATTAGATTTTAAAAGTAAAATTTATGAACTTTTTTTACTTTTATCTATACTTATTCTTACATAAATTATTTATCTTTTATGTATTCGAATAAAATCTTTTTACTTTTTTCATTTTATTTTTAATATAGATGAACTTAGTATTCTCAAGTTATTTTTTTCGAAATAAACTCTTAAGTCCTTCTTTAATAGAAGGATAATTATTTGCTAGTAACAAATCTAATAACAAGTGACATGAAATAAAAATGATTATTGCAAACTAAAAATGTAATCCCAACTTTGCACCAAATTCCATCAAGCAATCGAACAATCCGAAGATAACAATGAGGAATTAGGAGTTTCCAAAGAGTAGTGAAATGTCCCATAATCGCGGAGGAGATGTAACTGAGTTTCCAGCAAAGAGGTGCGATGGGGTGGTTGAGAGAAACGGTCTTATCTTCAAGCTTTCCCTACCAAATTTGCCACAGGAGATGTGGGAAACACTGAGGGCCCTTGAACTTGCAAAGCATCTTCCATTGCTTACAATCTTCCCCCAAAGGGAAAATACATAACTTGTAGGCTGACTTGGAATTGAATATAACGTTACAAGTTGTGATGATGGTCAATCATCGGTCCATTTAAAATTTAACAAAGTAACTAATTAGATCTTTCCCAAAGTAGAGAGAGAAAGGACTTGCCAGATCAATCCAGTTTCTGCCTAAAGAATTATACTAGGATATAGTATGCTTCAACATGTCAAGAGGAATATTTGAAGGATCAAGATCAACAAACTTCCCATCTTCTATCTAATGATCAATCCAACATCCCAAGATGAATGTTTGGAGAGAAATCTGTGGCCTGCTACTAAGTTGTGCCAAAAGTATGAAGTTGCCTTCCATTTTCCCCAAATCAACCTCCTGGAGTCCTGGATATCTGCATGTTTGGCACCTGAGCCCAAAGATGGTCTCGTTGCAATAGAAGCACCCAGAATGACAGGCTAATAAAACAATATCAACATCCCTCATGTGTTTTAACCTCAAACCCCCCTATCCTTTGGTTGTGTAATATCTAAACCTATTCTTTAAGTACAAGTTTGGTACCGTATCATGACATGTATTGGAATCCATTTCAACCAGAAATTCTTTTCCAACTGAAATGAAGAGTGTGAATCCTTTATTCATTCCAGTGTTTGAAATGAAAAGATATAATGAAATGGATATCGATAAATTACGTGCCGAAAATTAAAATTTACGTGTGAAAAATAAATCTCATCTTCACCAAATCATTATCTCTCTATATTCTTTCTCTCTAACTTCTTTTTACACCCCAAGACTTCAAATGATTATCTACTCAAATTCAAGCTTTAAAAATCGAAAAAAATTTAGTATAACGTTTTATATTCATTTATTTACATTTTAATCGGTATAAAAATTTAAAAAAATGCGTCCATATCTTGGAGTCGAGAAGGTGTGATTGGCGGCAGGACCATGCGCCAACTAACTTTGCAATGGTGCCAATTCCATGCGCCAAATATCATCCGTAACACCCCCCCACCACCCCCTATTTTTTTTTGGAACAAAAGACCCATCATAGCCATGCAAAGTCCTTTTATTTGTTTTTTTATTTTTTATAATTATTAATATTATTTATGTTATTACATTAATTGTATGTAATGAATTTTATATCATTATGTTAATTTTTTAGTTAATTTATGTTGTTATATTATCAACTAAATGAAGTAAACATTAAAATATATACACATTATAATATGAATAAACTAAAAAGTTAATATAATGATATAAAATATATTAAAACAATTAATATAATATGTAGTTATGAGGTATATGTGGTTCATAGTTTAACATGAATTCATTAAATTCAAATGAATTTATTAAGAAAAGATAAAAGAAAAATTAAAAATACTCATAAACAAGAAATGGATATTCCTGACAAATTGGAAGAACTTAATAAGTGGACAATCCCTAAGATTGAATTAAAAACTGTATATCAGTTAGGAACTTTTGAGCAACTAGGCTTAAAGCAAGTAGTAAAAACTACTGAAGAATCAGTTTCATTAGATGATGAAGAAACTGAAAATAAGTTATTGACTTATCATGACATCAATCGTTATCAAGATTTATATAAATTTATCCATATTGGATTAGTACAAATTGCATTCAAACCTTTAACATTAGAAGGTTTACCAAAAAGTTTTATTGCATGCTTAAGAGATGCAAGAAACCTCAATTGGAAACAATCACTAATAGGTGTGATTCAATCAAGTATGGCACATGGCCCTGTTTATTTTAATGTATATCCTAATCTTTCCTTGTCTTTTAAGTGATATAAATATCCTTGATGCTTTAACATTAAATGTTAAAACTCATGGATATAATTATGTTTCTGGATCAGAACTCATTTGTATATGTTACAGAATTTATTACAAACCATTATTTACATTAAATCCTAATTGTAAATTAATGGACAAACAAATAAATGAAACGGTTTTAATTGAAACAAATTTTAATAGATCTAAAATTTCTACTAGATGAATTATAAAATGGGATGAAATCCCTATGCCTCAACAATGGAAGCTTGAAAGAACTGGTCATATCCAGTCTAAGACTGAATATAATATTGATCATATTGAGCAAACTCCTGAAGGTATTGTTTATATACAAATGGATAATACTTCACCTCTAATAGAGGAAAATGATAATATTCCTTACAGAGTTTCTACTTCCCAGTAAGTGAACGTGATGAGAATAATCATCATGTAGAAAAATTATTTAAAAATAAAGATAATATTGTAAAAGTTGTTTATAACACTAAAGATGCGGAAATAACCGAATCTGAAATGAATTTTTCATTATGAATAAACCCAAGATTGATTTTAGCCTTGGATCTTTAGCCAGGCAAAAAGTGAAAACAGAATTTAATTTACCAAGATGGGAACCATTTAGAAAGTGGTTTTTCCCTAATTTTGATGCTGAAATTAGAAATCATATTTTTGATGAATTTTATAAATTTCTATCATATCATAATATTTTATTTCCTTTTGTTCCGTGGTTTATGTCTAATTATATTGAGCCTTATATTTCTGTGCTAGAAAGAGATTATAAGCTTTTGAATGGAAATATCATAAAAGGAGTATTTCCTCCTCAACAACCCTTTTATATGGAAAAGGAAAATAATATAGTAAGTTTTACAGCCTTTTCAAAAATATTTGAAGGTGATACCTTAACTATAACTGTAAAACAGATAAATCAGATAATAGAACAACAGAATTATACAAACATTTATTTAAATGTTTTAGGAGAACAGATTATATCTCTCCATAAAAGAATAGATACATTAATACAAAGATTAGAAAAATCTAATATAGATTCTTCAGGGAAACAAGCAATTATAGCTACCCCAACACTCCAACCTCCTCCTGAAATAAAAAATTATAAATTAAAGACAATGTCAGACCTTGAGATGTTAATAGATAATAAATTTAAAAAATTAAACAAAGACCAACTCAAAGAATACATTATTATAATAGACATTCTCCTGTAGATATTCTACATGAAGAACAAGAATATATAGGTAATAATAGTTACAATGGAAAATGTATTTATGAATGGAATTTAGATGGTCATACAGAAAAACAGATTTATAATCTGGCTCATAGGATGTTAATGTATAGTACCATAAGTAAAACAATTGGTAATAGTGATAGTAACATAACAAAAATGATAGTTGCAGGTTTTACTGGACAACTAAAAGGTTGGTGGGATAATTATTTATCCTCACAAGATAGAGAAGAAATCTATCAAAGTATAAAACAAGAAGGTAACCAAATTAGTGAAACTTCAGTTTATACACTGGTAGTCACCATATTAGAACATTTCACAGGACGAATATCTGATAATAGTGAAAATATTCGTACCTTATTACAAAATTTAAGATGTAAAACACTATCTGATTTTAGATGGTATAAAGATGTTTTTCTTAACAGAGTCATGGAATTACCAGAAAGTAATAGTACAGAAAAACTCTTAGGAAGGATAGAATGACTATTCCTTATGAAAGTTATATTTATGAAAATCTCATAGGTACTTGTGTACAAGAGGGTATAACCCTATGCAATGAAATTAAGTTAAATCAACAAATTAAGAGACAAAGATTAACTGAAAGAAGTCAATTAGGACAATTTTGTAGCCAATTTGGGATGGAAATTCCATCAGAGAAAAAATAGTACAAAATTATAGAAAAGATTATAGATATGTTAAAAAGAAAAAAAGAAAATATTCTCAAGAAAAATTAGCTAAAAAATTAAAAAGAAAATCTGATAGATTAGAAAAAAGAAAAGATAAAAATAATATTGTGTGTTACAAATGTAAGCGAATAGGACATTACGCTAATAAGTGTAAAATGAAGAAGCAAATTAATAGTTTGGATATTAGTCAAGAATTAAAAGATTCTTTAGAAAAATTATTTATAAAATCGGATGAATCTGACGGTACTACTTCCGAATCAGAAATAGATCAGATAACTGATCATTCTGAAACTTCAGATGATAATGCATGTTGCATTCCTTGTAAAAAGGATAATAGTCCTGATAAAGATAATAGTGAAGATGATTATTATAAAATAATATCTCAATTTAGAGATTCCGATATCCATGTCTTGAGTAATAATAATATCTTAGAATTCTTGAAATTAATAAAAGATCCAGAATTAAGGTCTAGAATAATTGAATAAATAGATAATATTCCCTCTTCTAGTAATAATACAGAAGAATTAGAGTTAATAGAAAATAATAATCCTTATACTATGTCAGAAGTTTATAAAATAATGAAACAAAAGAATAATAATTCTAAAAAATCTCCTAGTACAATAAATGATTTATATGAAGAAATTAATAAGCTTAAGAATGAAATTAAATTGTTAAAATAAGTTAATAAAAATTTAGATATTCAAATTTCAAATTTAGAACTTAAGAAGGAAACTACCTTAATAACACCAAATCCTTTTGAAAATCTTAATAAGATTGGAGAAGAAAATTTTCTATCTGTTTTAGATATTATAACATCTTTTAAATTTTATGTCAAAGTAACATTATTAATAAATCATGATGAAATTATGGAATTAACTGCATTAATAGATACATGAGCAGATATTAGTGTTATACACGAAGGAATAATTCCTACTAAATATTTTGAGAAAACCACTCATAGTCTAAGACATGCAGATGGTCAGAAATTACAAATTAATTTCAAATTACTACGTGCATATATTTGCAATAGTAAAGTTTGTATTCCTGAAAGCTTTTTGTTAGCTAAAAATATAACTAACCAAGTTATACTTGGCACTCCTTTTATAAAAAAGATTTTTCCCATCACTCATATTGGTACAGATTGCATCATAGGCACATATGAGAAAACTCCAGTTTCTTTTCAGTTTATAACTGAACCAAACACTCGATTTGTTAATGAAATTAAAGATTTTATTTTAAGAAAACAAAATCAAATTAATTTTCTTAATTATGAAATAAATTCTTTAAATATTGAAGAAGTTTTACAAAATCCTAAATTACAGGATAAGATTAAGAAAATTCAAAATAATATTTCACTAGAAATTTGTAATGAACATCCTAATGCTTTTTGGATAGGAAAAAGCATATTGTTAATCTTCCTTACCTTGATAATTTTGATGAAAATAATATACCGACAAAGGCAAGACCTTGTCAAATGAATTCTAAATATTTAGAATTATGCAAAGAAGAAATTACTTCTTTATTAAGAAAAGAATTGATTAAAGAGTCAAAATCTCCTTGGTCATGTACAGGTTTTTATATTAATAAACATAGTGAGATAGAAAGAGGAGTACCAAGATTGGTAATAAATTATAAACCCTTGAATAAAGTATTAAAATGGATTAGACATCCAATTCCTAATAAGAAAGATTTATTAGACAGATTATATGAAGCAATAATATTCTCAAAATTTGATTTAAAATCAGAATATTGGCAAATTCAGATTGCTGCAGCTGACCAATATAAAACAGCTTTTAATGTTCCCATAGGACACTTTGAATGGAAATTTATGCCTTTTGGTTTGAAAAATGCACCTTCTGAATTTCAGAAGATTATGAATGATATTTTTATTCCTTATAGTGAATTCATACTAGTCTATATAGATGATATTTTAGTATTCTCTAAAAGTATTCAACAACATTTTGAACATCTTGATATATTTAAAAAATTAGTAATACAAAATGGTTTAGTTATTTCAAAACAAAAAATGATTCTATTTCAAACTAATATGAGATTTTTAGGTCATAATATTGACAAGGGAAAGATAATTCCTATTAATAGAAGTATTGATTTTGCATCAAAATTTCCTGATGAAATATTAGATAAATCTCAGTTACAAAGATTTTTAGGAAGTTTAAATTATATTTTACCATATTATAAAAATTTAGCTTATGATACATCTATCTTATATGATAGATTAAAAAAGAATCTTAAACCCTGGACTGCCCAGCATACTAAAATAGTCCAGCAAATAAAAGAAAAAATAAAAACATTGCCTTGTTTAATATTGGCTAATCCTAATTGGAAGAAAATTATTGAAACAGATGCCTCTGATATAGGTTATGGTGGTATCTTAACACAAATATATCCTGATGATAAACAGGAAAAATTAATTAGATATCATTCAGGTAAATGGACTGACAGTCAGAAAAATTATGCCACTATTGCTAAAGAAATTTTGGCAATAGTAAAATGCATTTTAAAATTTCAAGACGATTTATATAATCAGAAATTTATAGTTAAAACTGACTGTCAAGCAGCTAAATTTATGTTTAATAAAGATTTTAAACATGATGTTTCTAAACAAATGTTTGCACGATGGCAGGCTCATTTAGCCCCATTTGATTTTGAAATTATTTATAAAAAAGGTAAAGAAAATAGTCTTCCTGATTTTCTAACGCGTGAATTTTTGCAGCATGATACCGCGGGGACGAGGTAATAATTTCTGTGGACGTGGGAGAGGTAATACCTCTAAAAATACAGGAAAAAATGTTCTTGTCCAAATGGGCAATAAGAAGCTTATAGCTGAAAATATTGCTGATAAGGATGCCTCATTATATGAGGAATTTAAAAAAATTATTGCTGATAAGAAAAAACAGGAAGGTGAAACCTCCTCATCGGGGTCATACTCCCAAATTATATCAGAAGAGGATAATATGGCCTCATATCATACAAATACACATAAAGAAATTATATTTTTTTAGATAATAAAGATCTCCAATGGAAAAATGATCCCTGGATACTCATGAACAGGTATCTGGACACAGCTGTTACATTATATAAACAGAGACCATACTATGAGCATATACTTAAAGTTAGCTCGTGTGATATCAAACACTTTTATCCTAATACTAAAGTTGCTAATATTTATAATTTTAGCAAAATCATAATTAAACGGATTATATCTGTTGAAGAATGGGGATTATCTCCTCTAAAAGAGAAGGAATTTATATTTTCCGACTCTAAATTTAAATATAATTATTGGGATTATATTGACGCTTTTTATAAAGCATTTTTATATGAAAATCCTAATAGGAAGCACACCTGGTTAATAAAGGTTTGTGGGGATGTTTATAACAATCCCATACCAAATTGGTTTATCCAATGGTGGAATGTTTATGGCACCTCGGAGAAAATACTCCCTGACAGATTTAAACCATTATATGGTGAATGGGTTAATATTTCCCCAAAAATAGCCGATTATATTGCTTCAGAACAATATTCAGAGGAAATAGCCTCTATGTTATTCTTTATTGAATTTTCCATACCATGGGTGTGGAAATGGACACCGGAAGTAGGTTATTCTCACCAAAATATACCATGTCTTAAAAGAACTACTCATAGTAGATTCTGGGATAGATTAATTAAAATCAACCCAGACACGAATGAAATTCATAGAAAAAATATTTTGGATGAAATCCAGCAGAAGAATGATTTATATAAAACAATGAAAGAAAAAGGCAAGATAAAATCAATAAGCCCTTTCCATCACATTGCAACAAAATTAAAATTGCAAAAAGACGTTATTACGAAGGAAGATCTCATCCGCTCATATATGGAGGAATTAAAGAGAGATTTGGTCAAAAACTTGATCAAAAATGATAAAACAAATGTGTCTATGACAAGCTCTTCTAATAAGAATTGCTTAGCTGGAGAATCTCAGGATCCTGATATGGAGGATATTTCGGAAGCAGATATTGACCAAATGGTCAAAGAAATGGAGGCTGAAGCAAGGAAAGAAATAAAGAAATAATAGGACAAAATATGGAAAGATTCTCATAAAGAATCATTGTAATAGAAATTATTGTATAGCAATAATTATACTTTCATAGGGTCCACATGTAATAATGGTAGTACTATTCGGATTTAAAATCCGTAAGTAAATTAGAATACATAGAATAGCTGAAGTCCGGCCATTCCTTTGTCTATAAAAAGGATTCATATTCATCCAAAGGAGGCAGGACCTAATTAGTATTAGCTAGAAAACTCTCCCTCTCTCTTTGTAAAAATCTGATTTCTTAAATACAAGAAGTTTGAAGTTTTCTTTTCAATTATCCCTAGTAAGTTTTAAAGATTTATTATTTTAGTTTCTTATTATAAGTTTTTATAATTTATTGATATCAGATTTAGCCTAATGGCATGCTAAATCTCTTCATGTTAAACTATGCAATCATATATATCATTGTAACTATGTTGTGAAGATCCTATTTTGTCTGGTTGTATAGTCTAATATAGGAATTCAATGTTTGGGTTAGGAGATCTGGAACTGGCCTCAATTATTAAAAGATGAGGGTTAGCCTGTTTTAAGCCCTTATGAAGGCGTGTTAAGGCGTTGATCCTGGTTTCATCTTTTGTTAATTGGCTAACGGATCTGGATCCCCTGTTAAATTTGTTCCTTCTAACTTGGGTTCTTACATGGATGACTACCACGAGACCTAATTTGGTATAATAATATAAATAACATTAATAATTTTTATTTAAAAAAATCAAAAATACTCTTGGCGGTAGACCCTAGCACCAACAAGAGGGCCCTAGCACCAAGACTTGACTCCAATGATCCCTTGTTGGCGCCAGACCCTAGCTCCAAGGATCCCTTGTTGGCTTCAAGGTTTGATTTTTCGTCTCAGATCGTGTATTTTTTATATTTTGGTGTATTTTTTGTGATTTTTACCTTAAAATTGATATTATTGTGTAGATAGTTTTCAAAATTATCTATTTGTAACTGCAAACTTTTCAAATATTAAAAAAATTACAAGAACTTTAGAGAGAAGGTTAAGAATTTTGTGTAGAGAGAGAGAGAATGCTTTGGAGGGAAAATTTTGAGGTTTGAATTTTTCTAAGTGTAAAATTTAGATTTCTGTGCTTAATTTATTTTTCCCTAATAAAATTATTATTTAATATAAAAATATAATGAAATTATATATAATATAACTTGATTAGCCTTTTAGCATAAAATGTATTTTACAAACTCTAACATACATTAAAATTAAAAAAAACAAATATAAAATATTTTATAAAAATGCAAATATTCATATATAAGATTGAAAATAGTAAAAAAAAAAAAATTCTTAAGATTAAAATAAAGGGAATATGGTGTCAGTTAGGAAATTGTCATTTTCAAACATTCGACATTTTCATTGTCATCAATTGTGAAAAAAATTTGAATAGTTCCTCATAAAGATTGATGATTGTAGTTGCTTTATGTCTTTCTTTCATACTCAAACCTGATAATATGTGAGGGTATAACAATCTAAAGACCCAACAACTAAAGCATGGAAGTTTTCTGGTTGGCTTAATCTAACCAAGAAAGGCATGGAAGTCTTTGGTTTGAGCATCTCTTTAGCATCCAAAAGTTTGCTTGCTGAATTAGAGTGCTATCCTTGGTATAGCTCTCTCACCTTAAAGAATTTATAGAAAGAGACGAAGGTTTTCGGTGTCATTGAGAAGTTCAACTAACATACTTTAAATTTTTGCGATAGAAGTAACTTCTTTTCTGTTCAAGGGAAAAAAGAAGTGTGATAATTGAGTTCTTTAAAAAGATATGAGTGATTCCATAAAAAAAACACTCTTTATCCTTTATACTTCTTTCATTTGTAGGTGAGTGAGTGAGTGACCCCATAAAATCCATGCTAAAAGGCAGGACAGGCTATTGACTTTGGCTTCTAAATCAGTAAACCGTCACAAGAGAAAGGTAAAGAATGTGAGGAATGTATGGCAACCAAAGAGTTCGAGGCCACCCACATTCTTTTCAATGGACAACCAACTCCAAGGTGACATGAATTATAAGAGGCTGCTCTATCTCTTGGGTACATTGGTAGGCTAAGTGACCATGAGTGTAGAATAGACCCAGGATCCACCAAACATAGAATGAATGTCTTTCTTCTTTTCCATCATAATTTACATTTCTGAAATGAGAACTATTCTATCTATAAAAAGAAGTTGGGTGAGAGAGACTCCCACTAGGTGAGAATTGGTGCGAACACACGCACTACACTTAGGGCTTCTGATTTTGGCTGCATTTTCTTCAATCTTGCACACTTTTATGATCATTCCATTTGCTGAAGTTTACTCCACTGACTATTAGCTTGGAAAGGTACTTTTTTTCTTTTGCCATTGGTGGAGGCTTTGGTTTTCTGGTCGGTGAACGTCCATTGCCGGCGAGACTTTACCGGATTTTGCTGGATTTATGCTAACCACTTTATTGCTGCATCATCGAAGTTTGGCAGAATTCAGGTGACTGGTTTAACTTTATTTCAAGTGTGGCTTCTATTTTTGAATCACTGGAGGTCTGCCTTCGTCCTCCTTTGCTTGGAGTTGTTGTATTTTCTCGTCAAAGCCATTTTTCATCCAATTTATTTAATTTCTTCATTTGGATTTCTATTATGTTTTTTGGACAGTGGCCCTAAATTTATGTTGATTTATTGGTTGGGCTGTGACCCATTGGCTGTTTGGTGCTTATTGCTGCAAATTTATGGGCTTGGTGTGTGTATTTCTTGCTACGTTTTTTTAGTTTCTGGTTTGAGAACCTGGCTGGTTCAATTAAGGTGTATTGGTGATTTTGCTTGTTGTTATGGCTGTCTTGATTAATTTCTTTAAGTGTTCATGGCAAAAAAGAAAAATACTAAGCAGGAAGTGCAGAACAATGAGGGGGAAAAGTAGAATTGGAGAAGGAAATTGACGAGGAAATTTGTGAAAACTCTGTTGTGCCTGAGACATCAGCATCTGTCTCTAAAACACGAGAATGGAGGATACTCCTTTCTCTAAATGTGCTACTGAAACTGCTGTGAAAGAGCAACCCAGGAAGACATTTGCTTCTTTTTTTAGGATGACAGAAACCCCACTAAGGGGATTTCCCTCTTCAAAGTTGAGAATCAAAATGATGTTGTGGAAGTCGAAATGGAGGAGGTTGATGATGTTATTGTTACTTGGGGATATTCTTTTGTTGGCTATGTAGCTAGTGGTTTTCCAGGGATTGATGCTGTAACGAGAATGAGAAACTCTTGGAAGATTCTTAACAAGTTTAACATTCATAAATCGGGGTGGTTGGTATTTCGTTTTGACGATGAGGAGAATAGACAAAGAGTTCTTGATGGTGGACCTTGATCTATGGTAGGCCTCTTATTTTGAAAAATATGCCTTCACTCTTTGAATTTGGTGCTTATACCAATGGTATTTTGCCAGTGTGGGTTATGCTTCCCGGTCTTCTGGTAGACATGTGGAACGCATAAGTTCTAGCTAAAATATGTTATAAAGCTGGTGGTCCTTTATGCACAGATGCTTTGACTGGAAGTAAGGAAAGGATTTTATATGCACGAGTCCTTATTGAGGTAGACTTTGCTAAGGAGTTGGTTGACGGAGGTGCCTATAAAATTGCCTAATGGTAACTTAAGGGAGCAATATGTCATTTATGAAAATATACCTAAGTTTTGTACTTCATGTCAAGTCCTGGGGCACTCTACTGGTTTGTGTAAAAAGAAAGAATAACCTCAGGCTGAGCAGCACAAAAAACAACCTGCTACTCATCAAAAGCAGGCTTCATTAAAGAAGGGAATGAGGCTTTGGAGAAGATTAGAAAAATCTGATTCAGTACAGCAACATCACAGCTCTTTGGAGACTGATTCAGGCCTGAATCAGGGCCAGAAACAGCAGCAGAAAGGTGAAATGGTATAGGAGACAAATGGTGGGCAGAATACTGATATGTAGCAGCCTGAAAAATGTGATTCAGGGCAGCAACAGGAAGGGTCCTTGACGACTGATTCAGTCATGATTCAGAGCCAGGAAAAGCAGCAACAGGATGAGCAGAATGATCCTAGGAAGCTCAAAAATGGAACTGGAGGGCATTGGTGGGCAGATTTCTGAACATATTACAAGTCTGAATCAGAGGTGTAGAGAGCAGCATAATATGCAGAATTATGGGGTGATTCAGACAGATACTGCTGGTGGTTTGGGGACTGATTCAGGCCTAAATCAGGGTCAGAATATACAACTAGAGGGTGGAAATGTTAAGGGTATAAAGATGGATGTTAATGATAGTTTGGTTGCAGGCTTTGAGCAGCAGCAGCAACAAATTGTACAAGAAATTCAGCCGGCAAAAACCGGGCAGAATAAAGCTATTTTACTAGCTCCGATGACTCCGAATACCAGTACTCTCTTCGGTAGGATAGGGGAAATATATAGTATGACTCTTACTAAAGTAGGGGACTTTGTGGCCAAGTAGCCCAGGGCTAAGGGGAAAGGGAAAGTATCTCAAGCTTGTATGTATGAAAAAATGAAGGGCCATTCTCCTTCAATTTCTAAACCATGAATATCGGTTGAAGAAATATTAGAGGGTTTTCTAAGGCCCTCAAGCATAATGGTGTAAAAGATTTTCTCAAACAACAATCTTTCTGTGTTTGCTTTGCTTGAGACTAAGTTGAATGAAAATAAACATTTTAATATTATGAGATAGAAGTTCAAAGATTGGGAGGTTGCACAATTCCAATTTACATGAAAGAGGTGTATTCTTATTCTTTAGAATCCTCTGTTGGCGTCTTTGGATGTTCTAGATGTTAATGTACAAGTACTGCGTGTTTCAGATTACTAGTAAAGTAACCTCTTAGAACTTTCTTGTTTCTTTTTTGTAAGTTTTGCACTTTATGGTGGCCTATAGGCGTTTGTAGAAGTCTCTTACTCAGCTTGGGAATAATGTGCATATTTCTTGGTCAAAGCTTAGAGATTTTAATAATGTCCTCAGTGGTAGTGATGGAAATGGTAATGCTCATGTTTCTTCCTATGAAGTTAGAGATTTCCTGCTTTGTTGTATGGATTTGGGGCTTGTTGATCTTAACTCTACAGGTTACCACTACACTTGGACAAATAACACTGTTTGGTCTAAGATTGATCGTACCATGTGTACTCAGTCTTGGTTTGACAGTGGTTTGCAAGCAAGTGCCAAGTTTCTTCCCGGTTGTCTTTCTGATTGCTCTTCGTGTGTTGTTTCTCTTTTTGAGTTGCTCTAGAAGTCCAAAAAACTGTTTCATGTTCTTTAATATGTGGTGTATGTATGAAGACTTTCTTCAGTTAGTGGAGACAGGCTGGAATGAGCCTATCGTGGGAACAAAATAGTTTGCTTTGTACAAGAATTGGCAAGAAAGGAGCTAAAAGTGGCACAGTCTTCTTTGCATGATAATCCTCAGGATCTACTCTAAGGAGGTGGTTAAGGATTTGCAACAGAAGACAATAAGACTTTGTGAGGTGGAAAGGAAATTATTTGCACAAAAGGCTTAAGTATAACTTTCTTCTTCAAGGTGACAAATGCTCTAAACTTTTTCATTCTTTGGTTAAAAGAAATGTTAAAAGGAGATTCATATCCTTTTTAACTAGGGATGATGGTTCTACTACTTCTTCAAGATGAGATTCATTCTGAGTTTCTTGTTTATTATTATTCTAATTTGCTTGGAACTAGAGAAGATGTGGATGCTTTTGTTGGAATCCGTAGGCAAAAACAAAGTAAAATAAAACTACGGAAATCCACCAACAGGATCTGCACATACTAGAAAAACCGATTGGATAGAAATTACCTCAATGTTTTGATTGTTCATTGTGGAGGCCCTGCTTTGTACGCTTCGCCCTCTACTGGTATCCGCGCGACGAACTCCTCTGCAAGCAATCAGGATGCTAGCCCCTTGTGTGTTCTGAAAACTGTTCAGAACTGATCCTAACTATCTGGTAATCGGTCGTATTTCGGAGAGAGGAGGCTAGATACTATATCGCCGTTCTAGGGTTTAGGGTTTTGTTTTTCTTTAATCAGATAAAGGACGGCTACTAAGAAAAGGTTAACATAACCTTTTATAGCGGTCAATATCAAAACTCTAACTGTCATCTAATGACAGTTTAATCTCGTCCGTCTATTCCTATAATCATCCAACGGTTGGATGAGTAATATTAAGTAATTAATTTCATTTATTCGATTAAATAAAATTAATTACTTATTAACCTACCAGAAAATACAATATGGAATCTGATTCCCCTTTTGTATAAGTTCAACGAATCTGGACACAATCTAGATTAATTGAATATGAACATTATGCTCACAAGATCGTCTATGCGTGTGACCCTGTAGGTTCACTTAACGTTGGCAGTGAATGAAAAAATGTCCTAGACATTTATTCACAAAACATAAGCGGCCTCTAGCAAGACATTATGCTTACCCAAGTTAAGTAAATGTAATAATAACCTAGCATCAGATTTAATATTTAGTCCTTTTGTCACACGATATCCTAATTAAGTATAAGGCATGGATCAAGTCATCCTTATAAAACTTAATTAACCATTTACTTGATCACCAGACAGACTGTTCCAACAAATAATATTAATAACACCTTATTAATACTTATTTGAGCATGGCCATGTATATTTTCCAGTGTTCCTTATCAAGGGGTCCATGGATATCTCTCTCTAAAAAGAGAGGGACAAATCCCTTTCACTATCTCCAATATTCAAGCCATGACGAGAAAATAAGCCAACCAATAATCATAATGATCACCTAATTAAAAGTGATGTTTGACTATGTCAAAACATATTTTTCTCCCCATGCACGAAACATTAGAAACATTAGGTCGAAGGACACCAAATATAAAACTGAGAAGAAATACTTATAACTTAAACCCATGCAATATTTCTTCTTCACTTTGGGTCATGTCCAATACAATATTCTCAATATGTATTTATGAATTGATTTTATATCTCATATTCATGATCAGTAAAACTTGACCATCAATCAACTTCACACTAGTTTACAAGATGTAATAAACTAGGGACAAATAAGAATAGTATTTTATTAGCTATAAGGGTTTTAATATCAAGTCACATACTTGATGACCAAGAGCATAAAATACAATTCAAAAATACATGCTTCATAAATTATAAATGTGAGTCAATTGGTCTTACGGCATATACTAACAATCTCCCACTTGCCCTACCACCAATTTGACACTACTCTCAAACCCATTGACCTAGTATGACTCTCATGCTTAAGTTGTGGGAGTGGCTTTGTCAATGGATCTGCGACATTGTCATTGGTGTCTACTTTGCAAATTTTAACATCTCCACGCTCAATAATTTCTCGAATGAGATGGAAACGCCTGAGAATATGTTTGGATCGTTGATGAGATCTAGGTTCCTTGGCTTGTGCAATGGCTCCTGTATTATCACAATATAGGTCCACTGGGTTCACAATGCTAGGAATTACACCTAGTTCCGTGATGAACTTTTCCGATCCAAATCGCCTCCTCGGTCGCATCGGGAAGCGACCACATACTCAGCATCTGTAGTAGAATCGGCCACGGTATCTTGCTTTGAACTCTTCCAACTCACAGCACCTCCATTCAAACAAAAAACAAATCCAGATTGCGATCTAAAATCATCTACATCAGTCTGAAAGCTAGCATCCGTGTAATCATTTACAACAAGCTCTCCTTCCTGACCTCCGTAGATCAAAAACATCTCTTTAGTCCTTCTTAAGTACTTGAGAATGTTTTTTCTATCGATCCCAATGCGGTTCACCGAGATTTGACTGGAATCTGCTAGTCATGCTTAATGCATACGAGACATCTGGGCAAGTACATAACATGGCGTACATGATAGATCCAATTGCGGAAGCGTAAGGAATCTTACTCATGCGTTCTGTATCCTCCCTTGTGGTAGGACTTTGAGACTTACTGAGTTTAACTCCATGTGACATTGGCAAGAATCCTCTCTTAGAATCTTGCATACTGAACCTTTTCAGTACCTTGTCAATATATCCACTCTGACTTAGGCCAATAAGCTGTTTAGATCTATCTCGATAGATCCTAATGCCTAGAATATAGGCTGCTTCGCCTAAATCTTTCATTGAAAAACACTTCCCCAACCAAGTTTTTACACTTTGCAAAGTGGGGATGTCATTCCCAATTAACAAGATGTCATCGACATAAAGTACTAAGAAGACTACTGCATTTTCTGTAACCCTTTTGTAGACACAAGGTTCATCATCATTCTTGATGAAATTGAATTCCTTAATTGCTTCATCAAAACGAAGATTCCAACTTCGAGATGCTTGCTTCAAGCCATAAATGGATCTTTGAAGTTTACACACTTTACTAGAATTCGAAGGATGAATAAAACCTTCGGGGTTGTGTCATATACACATCCTCCAAAGTAGATTTCCATTAAGAAAAAGCGGTTTTAACATCCATTTTCCATATTTCATAATCATAATATGCTGCAATGGCAAGTAGAATTCTAATTGACTTAAGCATTACAACTGGAGAAAAGGTTTCATCATAGTCTATACCATGAGTTTGTCTATACCCTTTTGCTACCAATCGTGCTTTGTAAGTGTGCACATTGCCATCCATGTCAGTTTTCTTTTTGAAAACCCATTTACACCCTATGGTCTTGCAACATTCAGGTGGATCAATCCAAGTCCAAACTTGATTATCATGCATGGATTGCATTTCTAATTTCATAGCCTCTAGCCATTTGCTAGATTCAGGACTATGAATAGCATCTTGGTAGGAATTAGGTTCACCTGATCAATAAGATCAATATTATGATCCTTAGTCACAAGAAATCCATATCTCTGTGGTATCTGAGAAATCCTACTAGACCTTCTTGACCCTTGTGTCAAAGGTTCAGGCTCAGTATGAATACGTGAGTCCAACTGAGTATCCATACTCGGTTCAGAAATGGTCTGCTGTCCTTGAGCTTCTTCAAGATGGATTCTACTCCCACTGACTCTTTTGGAAATGAATTCCCTTTCAAGGAAAATTCCGTTCCGAGCAACAAACACTTTGTTTTCAGATGGAAGATAAAAGTAGTATCCTTTAGTTTCCTTAGGATATCCCACAAACAGACACTTATCAGATTTGGGTGCTAGTTTTTCAGATAATGATCGCTTCACATAAGCATCACATCCCCAAATTTTGAGAAATGCTAAACTAGGTTGTTTCCCGGTCCATATCTCATATGGTGTTTTCTGAACAGCTTTAGATGGAACTCTATTTAATATGAATGTAGCAGTTTCTAGAGCATAACCCCAAAAAGAAATTGGAAGATCTGTTTGACTTATCATAGATCGAACCATATCCAATGGAGTTCGATTTCTGCGTTCAGACACACCATTCCATTGTGGTGTTCTTGGTGGAGTTAATTGTGATAATATCCCACAATTTTTTAGATGTTCGTCAAACTCTTGGCCTAAGTATTCACCACCTCGATCTGATTGAAGTAATTTGATACTCCTTCCAAGTTGATTCTGTACTTCATTTTGAAATTCCTTAAACTTTTGAAAGGAATCAGATTTATGTTTCATTAGATAGACATAACCATATCTATTGAAATCATATGTGAATGTAATGAAATACTGAAAACCTCCTCTGGCTTGTGTGTTCATTGGGCTACATACATCAGTATGTATAAGTTCCAATAAATCGGTAGCCCTTTCACTTTGCCCTGTAAATGGACTTTTAGTCATTTTTTCCAATAAACAAGAATCACATTTTTCATAAGACTCAAGGTCGAATGAAGATAAAAGTCCATCTTGATGGAGTTTTGATATGCTTTTCTCATTTATACGTCCCAAGCGACAATGCCAGAAGTAAGTTTGATTTAAATCATTAGATTTAAATTTCTTTGTATTTATGTTATAGATGGGCTTACTAATGGAATCATGTAGGTTAAGAATGTAAAGTCCATTACATAAAGAGGCATCCCCATAGAAAATACCATTTTTATAAATAGAACTTTTACCATTCTTAGTATTAAACTCAAAACCATCAATATCCAAACAAGAAACTGAAATGATGTTCCTACTCATAGCAGGAACATAATAACAATCTTTAAGTTCAATTATAAGCCCAGTAGGCAAAAGTAAATCAAATATCCCTACAGCTACAGCAGCAACTTTTGCTCCATTTGCAACTCGTAGGTCCACCTCTCCCTTTGCCAAAGATCTACTCCTTTTGAGTCCCTGCACATTTACACAAATGTGAGCTCCACATCTGGTATCTAATACCCATGAAATAGGAGTAGACATATTAATTTCTATAACGAAAATACCTGAAGCGGCAGTCTCACAAACCTTTTGCTTCTTCTTTTCTTCCAAGTAGAGCTTGCAATCCCTCTTCCAATGACCAGGTTCATTGCAGTGGAAGCAAGTCCCTTCCTTTGGTGGTTTAACCTTGGGCTCGGGCTTCTGCTTGCCTTTACCCTTTTTGGCCATATCCTTTCCCTTTCCCTTTCCCTTTCCCTTGTTCTTCTTGAACTGCCCCTTCTGAACCATCAGAACATTGGGAGTAGACTTCCTAATGTTTTGTTCAGCCTGCTTGAGCATCCCGTGCAATTCATTTATGGACTTTTCCATATTATGCATATTGAAGTTCATGACGAACTGATCATAGTCAGAGGTCAAAGAGGCCAAGATCATATCAGTAGCCAAGTTATGACTTACAGGTGCTCCAAGTTTTTCAAGCTGATCAAAATACCCTTTCATCTTAAGGACATGAGCACTAACTGAAGTGCCAGGGGTCATTTTGCAGCTATTCAACGCCTTAGTGGTAAGATATCTCTCTTGACGTGCCTGCTCTTGGAACATTTCCTTGAGCTGTTTTATCATCTCATAAGCTTCAACTTCCTCGAATTGCTTTTGCAACTCAGATTCCATCGTAGCCAACATGAGACATGTCACATCGTTAGAATCATCCTTGTGCTTACTATAAGCATCCTTTTCGACTCTAGTGGCATTGTTAGCTGGTTGATTAGGGATAGGGTTCTCAAGTACATATAGCTTTTTTTCTTGTTTAAGGACAATCCTTAAATTTCGTGCCCAATCAAGAAAGTTAGTCCCACTAAGCTTATTCTTTTCAAGCACGGATCGCAACGATGTGTTTGAACTGTTTGATGCCATTATCTACATAGAATTTGCAAAGTAAAATTAAATAAATGAAGCATTAAGTTTTCTCTGAAGTATTCAACACTTGATATAAATCATGGGTATAAAAATTCATTTTATTCTAATCATAAGTAAGCTTTGGCTTAACACCCATAATTAGAGAAAAATGTATTAATGAGATTTACATCTACATGTACCGGCAAAATCCCATATGATGTCCTAGGCTCAAAACCGTTTTGATAGCCTAGTTAAGCCAAACCATTCCAAGCATATGGAAATCACCATTTTCCATCTTCCCCTACTTAGGTAACCATTTATCTCCTGCTTTGGCAATGAGATAAAATGATGATCCAAGCATGGAGAAGTGCTTATGATCATAGAAGGCATTTTACGACTTAATTTTTTTTTTTTATTTTTTTTTACATGGTTTCAAAAACCTCCTTCCTTTTTATTTGTATATTATTTCACAAAACATATATAAAAAATAGAAGGAAATAAACTAAACATCACATGCATGATATATATACATCAAATAAAACGTGTCATAGCATGGCCCCAATCCTATATTGACTTCCACGAGCCTCATGGAAGTCAAAGGTCAATCTAGGTAAGTCATCATCTCCATGAGCTTGCCTCCAATGTCTTGGCCTTCTAATCTTGTTACATAGGACAGAAAACATACATAGGAATAGGAAATAAAATTAACCTATTCTAGTAAAGCTTGATAATATTACATCAACGAAAACAACGACACGTAGGCCGTATTTAAAAACATACAACCCATTAACAAAATAAGCAAATCAATCACAAGAGGTAAAGGGCCATGCTATGCACCATGCATCTAAAGATAGGAGGAAACATGCAAAGAAACAACAAGAGGGTTCCGAGGGCGAAGTCTCCGGAAGAAAACGGCAGTCCCGCAGGCCGGTCAGCGGGCGGGGTCAAGGGGCAGCGCCCTTGCGGGGGTCTTAGGGGGCAGCGCCCCCGGAAAGAAAAACGATTTTTCTTTCTAACTCATTGAATGAGTTATTGCCGTCATAAACCCTAAAATCATGCCGCCAGAATTTTTGTTTAACAGTTAAACATTAAATCATGTGATTTTGCATATTAGTTTAACAATTAAATTGTAAAGATTACAGACTGTACGCCAAACAATTTGGCAGTAACAACATTCTGTTTAATTAATCGCATTAATAAGTAAAACAGAATATGATATATGCGAATCCTATAATTCAATTTACTCTGATTATTACACTAATCAGAAACCTCACAATAAGGCCGATTGAAAACAACATATGTAATCAAAGCGGTAACAGATAAAATCAGTAAAACTAGTATGTACGAGGCTTTGATACCACTGTTGGAATCCGTAGGCAAAAACAAAGTAAAATAAAACTACGGAAATCCACCAAGAGGATCTGCACATACTAGAAAAACCGATTGGATAGAAATTACCTCAATGTTTTGATTGTTCGTTGTGGAGGCGCTGCTTTGTACGCTTCGCCCTCTACTGGTATCCACGCGACGAACTCCTCTGCAAGCGATCGGGATGCTAGCCCCTTGTGTGTTCTGAAAACTGTTCAGAACTGATCCTAACTATCTGGTAATCGGTCGTATTTCGGAGAGAGGAGGCTAGATACTATATCGCCGTTCTAGGATTTAGGGTTTTGTTTTTCTTTAATCAGATAAAGGACGGCTACTAAGAAAATGTTAACATAACCTTTTATAGCTGTCAATATCAAAACCCTAATTGTCATCTAATGACAATCTAATCTCGTCCGTCTATCCCTATAATTATCCAACGGTTGGATGAGTAATATTAAGTAATTAATTTCATTTATTCGATTAAATAAAATTAATTACTTATTAACCTACCAGAAAATACAATATGGAATCTGATTCCCCTTTTGTATAAGTTCAACGAATCTGGACACAATCTAGATTCATTGAATATGGACATTATGCTCACAAGATCGTCTATGCGTGTGACCCTGTAGGTTCACTTAACGTTGGCAGTGAATGAAAAAATGTCCTAGACATTTATTCACAAAACATAAGGGGCCTCTAGCAAGGCATTATGCTTACCTAAGTTAAGTAAATGTAATAATAACCTAGCATCAGATTTAATATTTAGTCCTTTTGTCACACGATATCCTAATTAAGTATAAGGCATGGATCAAGTCATCCTTATAAAACTTAATTAACCATTTACTTGATCACCAGACAGACTGTTCCAACAAATAATATTAATAACACCTTATTAATACTTATTTGAGCATGGCCATGCATATTTTTCAGTCTTCCTTATCAAGGGGCCCATGGATATCTCTCTCTAAAAAGAGAGAGACAAATCCCTTTCACTATCTCCAATATTCAAGCCATGACGAGAAAATAAGCCAACCAATAATCATAATGATCACCTAATTAAAAGTGATGTTTGACTATGTCAAAACATATTTTTTCTCCCCATGCAAGAAACATTAGAAACATTAGGTCGAAGGACACCAAATATAAAACTGAGAAGAAATACTTATAACTTAAACCCATGCAATATTTCTTCTTCACTTTGGGTCATGTCCAATACAATATTCTCAATATGTATTTATGAATTGATTTTATATCTCATATTCATGATCAGTAAAACTTGACCATCAATCAACTTCACACTAGTTTACAAGATGTAATAAACTAGGGACAAATAAGAATAGTATTTTATTAGCTATAAGGGTTTTACTATCAAGTCACATACTTGATGACCAAGAGCATAAAATACAATTCAAAAATACATGCTTCATAAATCATAAATGTGAGTCAATTGGTCTTAGGGCATATACTAACAGCTTTTGATACTACCATGATGGATTTTGGCTCCAAAGTTTCTCCTTTGCAAGCTGAGTCTCTTATTCGGGGATTTTCTATTGAGGAGATTAAAACAACTCTTTTTGATATTAGTGAAGATACGTCATCGGGTTCGGATGACTACATGTTTTTTCAAAAAATCTTAGAATGTGGTGGGAGATATAGTTTCTATGGTGCTGTTTTGGAGTTCTTTGACTCTGGTCACCTTCTTAAACAAACCAACCATACCTTTATCTCTCTTATTCCGAAGAATGAGAATGCTTCACGAGTGGTGATTTAGACATCTTTCTTGCCGTAATGTGTTTTACAAAGTCATCACCAAGCTTTTGGCAGAGCGACTGGGAGATATCTTACCTGGAATATTGACAGAGCTCAGTCAGCTTTTGTGGAGAGAAGAATTATGACGAAAAACATCCATCTAGCATAGGAGATCATGAGAGGGTATGCTAGGAAGCGTGCTTCTCCTAAGTGTATCCTCAAGATTGATATCATGATGGCCTATGACACTATTTCTTGGGATTTCTTGGAGAAAACTCTATGCTTTGGATTTTCTAGAGAGGTTCATCAAGTGGTTGATGGTTTGTGTTTTTATTCCTTCTTATTCCCTTAGAATTAATGGTGATATTGTTAGTTTTTTCAAAGGGAAGCGTGATTTGAGGTAAGGAGATCCTATTTCTCCCTTCTTCTTTGTTATTTGCATGAAATACCTTTCAAGGAGTTTAAATCGAGCTACTTTGCATGACAACCTTAGTTTCTACCCTAAATATGAGAAATTAAAGATTAGTCACCTTGCTTTTGCAGATGATTTGATCATTTTTGCTAGAGGAGATTATTTATCTGTCCAGGTTTTATGTGAAGTTCTAAAAGCCTTTGGTGGTGTTTCAAGCTTGAAATCAAATCCTATGAAGTCTAATGTTTTTCTTGCAAGCATGGATGAGGAGGAGAGAAATCTCATTACTAATTTGATTGGCTTTTCTGTTGGTGCTATGCCTTTTCCATATTTGGGGGTACCTTTGGCAAGTGTTTATTTAAAAGTAGCTTATTATGCCCCTTTGATTGATAAAGTCTCCAGGACTTTCCTTGCTTGGATAGGACTTAATCTTTCTTATACTGGCAAATTGGAGGTTATTTGTTCTATGATATAGGGTATTGAGAGCTTCTAGCTAGATATTCTACCTATATCTACGACAATTCTTGATAGACCACATCTTTATGCTGTTGATTCTTATTGGGTGGAAACTATGCCCGTGTTGCTCGAAAGACTATGTGTTGAGTAAGGAGCATGAAGGTCTTGGTTTAAGAAACACAAGGAGTTGGCGTGATGCTTTGTTCACTAAAACACTATGGAATATCCTTGCCAAAAAGGACACTCTATGGTGTAGGTGATTCATCATGTTTATGTGAAATCAAGTTCAGTGTGGGACTTGTAGGTGAAAAAGGATTTCTCACCCCTTGTCAAGCTCATCACCCTATCAGGGATACGATCATTGAAGCTGAGGGTTCCATTTCAAATGCCATTTGTCGCCTATCTTCTTGGCATCTTGGAGGTTTTTTAGACACTTCACTTGCTTATGATTTCTTTAGGCCCATGGGATAGAGGAAGATTTGGCATAGAGTTGTTTAGAATTCTATTAACCCACCAAAGTTTTCTTTTACACTTTGGCTTGCTTTTATGGGACGACTTCGTATGATGGACAAATTTTCTTTCTTGCAGGTTGATCAGACTTGCAAGCTTTGCCACTAGATAGAAGAGATACACTCGCATTTGTTTCTTTGGCTGTCCCTTTGCTAAAGAGGTTTGGAGACACATTAGAGAGTGGTCGGGACTCAAAAGAAGTATGTCTACTATTCAGATGAGTCTTAAATTGCTTTTGAAGGCAAGCATGGGATTTACATAGAAGTGCAAATGGAGGAAGCTTTGTTTTGCTGCCACATTTATACTATCTTTGGCTATGTGTGAACGAAGTCATTTTTTAGCTTTATGATCATAATTGTATGCATATTGTAAATAAGATCAAAGTACAAGGATACAAGGTTGTTTATGCCTCGCATCTCCATATTTTGACTTGATTTTGTGATGTATTTTGGTCTATTTTGATCAACATGGGTTTTCCCGTGCGGTTATGTGCCTTATGATTATTTTGTTCCTTGTGGATTGCTGTGGGTATGCCTCCCAAATATTTGTACCTAAACCTCTTTTGATCTATACTACATTACATTTACATAAAAAAAATGTCGTTCTTCTTTTTTTTTGGGTGAAGAAGTATCCTCTTGTTACACATATTAATATTAAAGAAAATTTTTCTTTCTTTTTATTTTTAAAAAAATACAAAATTTTACAAATATTAGAAGAAGAAAATTAAGAGCCTCATTTTCGAACATGCATTGTTAAAATTAGTAACCAAACTATTTTATTATTTGTTAATCACAACAAATACGTGAACCATGATTCAATGATTATTGATTGAGGTAACACGGATCTTGATTTCTTTGACCTCTTCTTATTAACCAAGATCTTGATTCTTGCTAGAAAAATTGCATTCCACAATAGTTGTTGTTGTTATTATTATTATTATTATTATTATTATTATTATTATTATTATTATTATTATTATTATTATTATTATTATTATTATTATTATTATTTGGGCAGTGAAAGATATTGGTGAACTCATTTTCATCAACCTCTCTTCTGATGGAGACTGACATTGATGAACTAAGTCTTCTCTCTCGACATGCACTCTGTGAGTATTTCTCTATATTTATTGAAAACCTCATCAATTGTGGGTTTTTTTTCTACTATTAGTTTTTTTTTTTTTTTTGAAAAGGCTACTAAGGTGACCACAATAATATTTTTTAGCCTTATTTTGACCATAACACATGTTAATTGTTCGTTTTCTTTAATGATAACACATCTTTATTGTGCGTTATCACTAATTCACCAAAGGCTACTAAAATGGCTTTACCAAAATGACTAACAAGCAAGGATTAAGTCACAAAACACGGTGAATATGAACATATTTCTATTCCTACTCCTTATGTAATGGCAACTGGAATTGATACTGTTAATATGAACAGTGCTGCTACTGGTTCGGGAATTGTCCCAACTGTTGTTGCTGCTCTATCGACGGTTCCGGTCAGTCAAATGAAATAATCAGAAAAAATTCATTGGCATTTTAAGAGATGGCAACAAAAGATGTCCTTCTACCTGACTATTTTGACCAGAGGTGCTAGAAGGCGATATTGATGCACAAACCTTCATTGCAGTTTGACGCTTAGAATCGTTCTGATTTCCTATGTCATAATAATTATGTTGAATGCCTTATATGATTCATTATATATTGTGTATTGTGCTAATAAAACTGCTAAGGCATTATGGGAATCATTGGACCAGAAACATAAAACTGAGTATGCTTACACAAAGAAATTTACTGTCGAACGGGTCTTTGATTATATAATGATTGATTCTAAAACTGTAATAAGTCAAGTGCAAGAATTGCGGTTTATTTGCAGAAATACTTGCTGAGGAAATGATTTTAAGCGAAGCTTTTTAAGTGGCTGTTGTGATAGAAAGGCTACCCCTGGTTGCAAGGACTTTAAGAATTATCTCAAGCACAAAGGGAAGGAAGTGTCCTTGGAGGATCTTATTGTTAGACTTCACATTGAAGAAGACAATGGAAGTTCCGATCGCAAGGTGTTGGATTCTTCAAATCCAAAGGTTAATATTGTTGAGCATGGTAGAAATTTAAAAAATAAAACCAAGTTCAATAACAATAAAACTAAGGAAAAGCTCGGTACTTTTGGTGGTGTTTCAAAATAGAAACAAAAATTTAAAGGAAAATGTTTTAACTGTGGCAAATTGGGCCGCAAGTCTTCTGATTGTTGTTCTTCTAAGAAAAATCATGAAGCAAATATGATTGACAACATCACCAAAGAACTGGATGATATGAACTTAAATGTAGTAGTTTCTGAAGTGAACATGATTGACTCTGACCCGAAAGAATGGTGGTTTGACACTGGCACCACTAGACATGTTTGCACAAATAGAGATATTTTCTTTACATTTGAGCTAATTTAAGGGGAGAAGATTTACAAGGGAAACTCTGCTTTGGCTAGTATTGAAGAACAGGGTAAGATGCTGTTGAAGATGACTTATGAAAAAAATTTAACACTTAAAGACGAGCTTTATCTGCTAGAAATTTGCAAGAATCTTGTGTCTGGTTCTTTGTTGAACAAACATGGATTGCGTATTGTAATTGAGTCTGATAACTAGTCTTGAATTCAAAGCTGTACAAAATTAATTTAGTCCTCTCCAACCTATAAATACTGCTGGGTTTCCTAGCAGAAGGTACAAGAATTTTTTTTTTCCCAGAAATTCTCCCAACTACCTTGGTGCATTCTTCTTCTTTCTGCATACGGTTTTCTCCAATTCATCAACATTGTTTGTTCAAAGCTTGTTAGAAAACAGCTTTAGGTGTTAAGCAGTTTTCGGATCCCGTTTTATCTTGGGAAACAAACGTTCTATCACATCTTTAATACTATTAATAGAGATGATGAATCTGTTTTAAGAATATTGAAACTTCTTCAAGACTCGGGTTTAAATCCTTTACCGATACTTTTTTTTGTTTCTGTTTGTTATTTTCCTGTAAATAAATTATTTTTCTAACAGTATTGTTAATATTTATTCTTACCCAAAATAATTTTCTAGAAACCAAAGAAATTGAATACCAAACTTCTAATTAAATCAACTAAACCCATGTTATTTATCCATTGCTTATAACTTTTTTAAGTGGTTGAAAAAAATTACTTTTAAGAAATTTAGTTTTTAAGAATTAATATAATATTTTTCGTTTTAACCACATGCCAATAAACAAAAGCACTAGCCTTGAAAAGTATCGTGAAGTAACTTTAAATAAATATAATAAATAGTCAAAAATAATTTAAAAATAAATTTATTTTTGAAAATAAGTTAAAAATAATTTGTTTTAAGCAATATTAGAGACGAACAAGGCCTAATTGCTTCAAGTTTAATTAATATTGTTGTCTCGATGGGGTGGGCGTTTCCAAATTACCTCAGGTAATAATTGATTGAGGGCCTTATATAAAAGCTCATATACATAGGTAGCCACTTTCCTTGCCCAAAATAGTTAAAATCATACCCCCACCAGGGGACGACAATGTAGAAACCTTGACAATTCTCTTTGAAATTGCTTCAAATATGCCTTTGCTGCACTTGGGAGGCTTGTACTTGATAAGTATATGTTGCCTTTGTTAACCTCTTTCAATTCAGGAACATAAAAAACAAAGAATTAGAAAATAATCTTCGTGAACTCTAATTTTGGGAACAAATAATAAAAATTTCATGACCCGTTTCTTGTCGAAGAATTGTGATAAATGTGAAATTTTATCTCAATGCAAGGTTAGTAATGTATGATTGATTTATGTTCTAATACACTGGCTAAACTAAGATTCAGAGACTAAGAAGGCTGAACTGTAAGGTAACAAATGGCCGAGTGACTATGTCGATATATGCCTGACATTGGTGGTAACTGTTTGAGAGAAGAATGATTTAGATTGTTAGTCATGAGTGGCGAAAGATTTTTCTTTTTAAAAAAATAAAAAAAACAAAGTACAAAAACTTTTGCGAAGGTCCAACAATGGACTACCTCACTCTAATTTTTTTGCTCTTTAGATATTCTTACTAGATTTCTGATTCTCTTTCCAAAAAGAAAAAACTTTGGAATTTTATAAAATTAAGATTCTCTTTCCAAAAAGAAAAAACTTTGGAATTTTATAAAATTAAGAAACATATTGGGGTAGAACTAGAATAGAGTAGTACTTTTTGAACTAGTATCGTTACGTGTATTCATATACAAATATAGATTAAAGAATTAAAATTTGAAAATAAGTGAAAGAGATAAAAAAAAAAAAAAAAGTTAGAACCTTAACATTTTGTTTAAAAAGAAAAATGATTGGAGTGGTTTAAACTATAAGTATAAACTAAATTACATAGGGACTGAACGGTTAGGGGCTCTAATGCATCTTCTAATACATTTCTCCTTTAATGTTTATTTTTTAAAATTTAAAATTTATCTTTTATTTTATGTAATTTATTAATAAAACTACCATAAGTGTAACTGAAACAATACATTAGAATGCGGGTCGGACGATTCTGGCCATATTTAAGGGACGAAATATACCAAAAAACCAAGGTTGAATCATATACATACCTGAGAGACTGAGAGAGCCACATGAGGCTATAAGAAGAGTGAACAAAATGGAGAGTTTTTGCAGGAAAGATGAGTCTGTCATAAAATGAGCAAGGAACACCATTGAAGAAACATGTACCAAAATCAGAAGCCATCTGTTTGCTTAATTTTTCTTTGAAAATGGTATTAAAATCATTGTTTGCAAGATCATTCATATAAATTTGGTATTCTGGTGATTTCCGCTCAAAACTTTTACGTGTCTTGATGAAATCAGATACTGCTAAAAAAAGTGTTTGGTCCAGTAGAGCAACCCATGTCTGCACTGCAATGCATATAGTTTTCTTTTTGCCAAAAGTATGCTATAGAGATCGGCAATGGCCTCTTCTGTTATTGGCCTTGTCAATAGTATTACCTTTTTCTGTCAAACTAATTTCAAAATGTTTTTGGAAAAATCTGGGACAAAAATGTTTACAGAATAATAAGATAAATTAACTATTTAAATTCACAACCTATTTTTGCTTTCCTTTGTATAATTACCAAATTTGAACTATTTTATTTTTCTCTTTATAGCCACAAACTTTGATTTGATTTTATTTTTCTAATTATGAACTTTTTTTTCTTCTAAAAATAACTATAAACTATTTTTTACCTCTCAAATATAACAATTTATTAAAATAAAAATAGTTCATAACTACTTTTAATATATATATATATAAGTAAAAATAATTTATGGTTATTAACAATTAATTTCTCAAACGATAAATATGAGCATGTATATAAAAGTTTTACATATGCTGCGAACTACTATAATCTCGACAACCTATAGTTTCGTCCTTGAGCACATCGAAACAAAATAACTTGCATTCTAAAAAGAGAATTAATAACTATAACACGTTCTATTTTAACACCAGGCAATTCCATTTTTAAAAAAATATTTCTTTTTACTTTCTCTCTCTCAACAAAATATTCTCAATCTCTTCAACTCAAAACAACAAATTCTTCGAAGTTAAATTTTAATGAGATAAGGTTAATATCTTAATAACTTAGTACTTTAATTATAGTTGTACTATTTTATTTCATTGAAATCGGTTCATAAAAAGGAAAAAAAATCGAACTTTTAAATTTTTGAGATTTTCCAAAACTCTATATAAAATGAAAGATTTCATTAGGAAATTTTAGCACATCTCTTTATAAAAAATGGTCAAATACAGATTTGATCGGTCAAACCCACATTTTTTTACTCAATTTATCTGAGAAATTGTAAAAGATTGTAGGTTTTTTTTTTTTTTTAAAAGGATCGAATTTATTGTAGATTTTTACCTCATTTTCATCATCTGGAAAATTTTAATTATCACTCATACTTATTCTTTGCTTTTTTTTTTTTTTGGTTAAAAACTTCAAAAATGTAAATTTCATAGAGAGGTTTGAGAGTATTTTATATATAGAGATATGGTTCTTTTTGTTTATTTAAATGAGACTGCCTGTTTTATATTTATGAAACTGGGGTTGTGTTTATTAATCCTTTTTAAAAATAGTTCTTAAATAGAAACGAAAGTGTTTCCCAAAAAAAGAGAGAAATATTTTAAAGATTTAAAATTGACAACTTTCAAAGATATTTAGAAGTGATTGATTACCTAAACCAAAGAGTTGTTTGCATAACTTGAGTTTCCAGTCCCAACTTCCATAATGCCTTCCTTCTTCTCTCTTGTTCTGCTTTGCTAATTGCTTTCTTTCTTTCTTTCTTATATTTCTTGGAACGGTTTTTTTTTTATTTTTTTTATATCATAAATAATATCCCCTATTTATAGATCCTCATCAGGTAGAGAGGGATAGTTTCAGGGGGAGAAAAGGTGCAGGGGCAGCAGTTAGTTTTCATTTTATGTCTTCAAGCAATCTCACTTTTTCAGATAATTTATATATAAAAAATTGAAACTAAATGGATATTATATGAATATTTATTACGAGATATTTATAGTTTTTTTACATATTTTTATTGTTTTATACAATTTTATAACATTGATTTTTTTTTTTCTTTTAAATTGTAAATGCATGTTTGTGATATGTCTTTAAAAAGACATCGACTTAATTCAATAGCTTGGAACAGTTTATAAACGAGTTGTTAATGCCAATGTAAGATTACAAATTCAATCCCTACATATGCAACACCATGTTAAAAAAGTATTAAATCACACTCTAATCTCCGAGTAAAAATCAAACTCTACATATGCTCTTTGTCAAATCAAGTTCAAATTAGTTCGCATCGTATATTCTCAAATATCGAATACTTTTCAAACATTAAAAAAGAAAAAAAAAAAAGCTGTCTCAAGATATTTATACTTGATGCAAAAATCATGTCATAAATATTTTCACTTAGCTTAACTTGTCTGGTCCCTAAATGGCATGTCACATTCTTCTATGGATTAATCTCATTGTCTTTTTTTAGATGAAATCTCACTGTCCAAGTTAGGCCAGCATTATTAAGAAAAAAAAAAAAAAGGTTAGGCCATCATCAAAGCATATATTGTTGCAAAAGACTTCCACATTTTTTTTTTCCGGAAAAAAGACTTCCACATTCTTTATGTTGTATTTCACATTTTTGTTCATCTTTTTTTTTTTTTTTTAATGAAGAGATAGATGACATGGTAAATTCTTGTTGCCATTTGGTCACGTAATAGGCTGCAATCGCACTACGCGCAAAAATTTATCCAGTCTTAAAAATATTTTATAATAATAAAAATTATTTTATTTAAAAAATTAATTATGTATATTAAAAATATATAATATATATGTTGCAAGATATAATATTATATAATTTTACTTTCATAAATGAAACATAAGATTTTCTAAAAAAATTTATAGAGGATAAACTTTTTTTTTTTGGGTTCTAAATATAAAATAAAGTCTTCAATATAATTTTTAAAAATTTTTGAAGATATTTTAAAATTATTATAAAATTACATTGAAAATATTATAATAGAAAGTAAGGTTTGTCTGACGCGTGTGTCAAGACATACATTAATATGAATTAACTTTTCAATTTAAGATTTAAGTTTCCTTTAGAGTTCAACAATTTCTATTAGGTTTTTAGATTTTATAAGCTTTAACTATTATATATAATATGATTTATTCATATATATGATATATTTTATTCATATTAATATGTGCTAAAAGACAAGTGCGCACATTAGACCGAGCTAAAAAGTATAACACTATTTTAGAAAAATGAAAATCGCAAATAACTCATAATCGTAATGAGTTCTTCATTATAGGACAAAATTAAAAAAAGAAAGTTTATAAAAGAACAACTTGCTGAATAATACATTTTCTTTAATGCAAGAGTTTTACCCAATTACGAAAAATATTGAGTGAATTCTACTTGTAAAAATGACTTAAATAAACTTAGTTTTCTTTATATCTTTTAAAAGTGGAGTATAAGAATTTGATTAAAAAATTGGATTACATTTCTCTTTTGTTTTAAAATTTAAAACATGATACATGAATAATTATGTATATGTTAGGAGCCATTGTTATAAAGTTATATGCAATAATATAATAAAATAAAAAACACTTCCATGAGGTTCCATGAGTTCTGTGTTACGGATTCCATGTGCACATAGGGTTTCATGGAATTAATATTGATGTTTTATGAGTTCTGTATTAATGTTTTATGGAAATAATAATAATGATGTCTCATGAGTTCTGTGTTAATGTTTCATAAAAATATTATGCATCTTCTATTAGTTGTGTGTGAGGTTTCATGTATGATAGGGTTACTATATTACGATGAGGTTCCATGAGTTATGTGTTTGTATTATATGAGAATATAATTCATGTTTCAAGAGTTTTTTTTAGTTTTTTATGAAAATACTATTAATGTTCTGTGAAAATAATGCTGATGATCCATGATTTTTGTTAATGTTTCATGAGAATATAATACATGTTTCATGAGTTCTCTATTAGTTTCCATGAGTTTTGTGCTAGATTTGCTTTTTTATAATAATGCTCCATAGATTATGTATTAATGTTACATTGGGATATAATACATGTATCAAGAATTGTCTACGGAGTTCAATGAATTTTGTGATAGGTTTATTTTATTGTAATAATGTTTCATGAGTTTGTGTTGATGTCCCATAGGAATATAATACATATTCTATGGGTTCTCTGAGGATTTTCATGAGTTTTACACATATTACATATAGTATAACTTATTACAAAACTAGAAAACTCATCAATTGCACGGAAAAATAATTTTTCCTCCTCATGTTTTCCAATAATGATTTTTTCACAAATTCTCCATATATTTACCATACATAAGATACTGAAGAAGAAGGAAAAAAATCATATAAAAACGCAAATAAATAACTAAAATGGTTACTGTCATCGATAATAAAAGATGGAAAAAGAACTATTACTGTTATTGAAATCAATTGCTTGTGTAGAAGTTATTCTTTTGAAAAGAAATAAATGATGACAATGAGAAGAAACGAAGAAAATAAAAAAGGATATGCGGCTGAAGAAGGAGAAGAAGAAGAAGAAAGAGTATGAAAGGTCAATTTCTAATAACACTTCATTTAAGTAGGACGATGTTGGTTTGTTCCCATTTAAATTGAAATCTCCACCGGTTCAACACATGAAGGTGTATTCATGTGCAACGTATAATTTGTGCATAAATTAAATGCTAAAAAGAAAATATTGACGGTCACTAATATATCTTCAGATACATTTTTTTTTTTTTTTTTATATACATTAGAGGAAGGGGAATGTGAATCGAACCCATGACCTATTGCATGGTAAGGAGTGCTTCTAACCAATTGAGCTATCACCTTGTCACAAAATACACTTTTTTATAGTAATTTTATTAATAAAATCCTATAAAATAAAAGATAAATTACGCTATAAAATTTAATATAAAATTTAATTAAAAGTAAATATTAGAGAGCGTGTTAAAAGATGTATTAAATGATCGTGAATGCAAGATAAGGAAAAATGAATTGGTGTAGACATTATTTGTGTAAGCACATTTTCACGATTGGGATCGTCTAGTATATCCTCTAGTATACTCTATATACACATCATTTATGGTAGTTTAAACTCTAAAAGATAAAGTCGATTATAAAGATAACTCGAGAATTTAAAAGGCAGCGCAAAAAATTCAAAAAATTTCATTTCTCACCAACATTTTTCTCTCTCTAAAGTTTTCTCTCTAAAACTCAAGGATTCAATATTAGATCTAGAAGATATGACTGTTAAAATAAAAAAGAAAATGTTAGTATAACGATCTATATTCATTTATTTACAATGTTATCGATTTCAAATTCAAAAAATGCGACAGATCGAAAAAAAATTTGCCCAAATTTGGACTGCATTTCGTTGAAGCTGGCAAAATTTTTCAGAGAAGTTCGCCTAGTCAAGCGTTTGTCCAATTTTTTTTTTTTTTTTTGTGTATATTTGTTTATGTTATTTAATTTTGTATTTATAAATGTTTAATATTATATTTATTTGTTTATGTTATTTAATTTAGTGTTTACAAATATTTAATTTTATGTTTATTTGGTATTTTATTTTAATTTTTTTATTTATAATACATGCAATTAGTTGTTTAAATAGTTTGTTTTATAATTATTTGTTTAATATAATTGCGAATTATGTTTACGTGAATAATTTGAGTTTAAATGTTCATTAATTATTTTGTTAGTATAAGTGTTACAATTATTCATATTATATTTTGTATTAATTTATCTCATTAGGTTGATTAAGTTTATTTATGAAGTTTATGGTTTAGAAAAGAATTGGTGACGCCAGATTAGTGTTTTGGTTAATTAAGTACATTATGTAGCAAATAATAAATTGATATATAATAGACATTATTTAATACAAAAGTAAGAAGTAATTAATTTTAAAAGATTAATGAATAATTTAAACTTAATGATATTTAAATAATAATGTGAATAATAACTTAGTAATGATTTGAATTAATAATAATTAATAATACATAAAGAATAATGATAATAATTTAAAGAATATGATCCAACCCTTTTTTAAATAGTAATGTAAATAATAAATAATTACAATATTCACATAATAACTAAAATAATAAAAAATAATAAAATAATATAAATAAAATAATAAACTTATTTAAAAAATAAATAATAAAACAATATAAATTAGAGAAGTATTAAATTTAATAATAATTAATAATACATAAAGAAGAATAATAATAATTTAAAAGATAAGGTATTCCTTTTTAAATAGTAATTTAAATCAAAATAATTACACTATTCATACAATAACTAATAATAAATAATAATATAAATGAAATAATAAACTTATTTAAAAATAAACAATAAATTAATATAAATTATATAATTAAGAAATATAATTTAAATAATAGAAAATTATAAAGAACGGAGTTATATAATACAATATTAAAAATTACTACATGTAATATTAAAAAGATTTAAATAATTATATATTAATTATTTATGATTATATTTGAAAATTTCTTTAGATGGTTTGGGATGGAGCATATAGGAGAGATGATGATCTAGGTCTTTTGGTAGACTAGACCGGTCGAGTTCAGGGGCGTACACTCATTGCTTCATCCCGTGGTGTGAGGGGTTGTCATAGTACGTATAATCTTCCTAGTGCTCCTGCCCTACTTGGACTTGGGATATATTATGACCCTAGTGCATTGGGGTCTTCAACCCAACCACCTTATATCCTATATTGTTTAGAACTAAATTTCAGGCATCATTAAATGATGTTAGGGGTACAGGGGCACAGTTGGGGCTTCTTTTTTGAGCAGATTGTTTCAAGAGTCCTGGCCGACTCATCTTATACCACGGTTGATTATATAGTCACTAATTATGGTATTCCATCATTTTCACTTTGTTTAGGGAGAGATACTGGTGATATAGAGTTAGAGGGAGAGAGGAGCCGATCTGAATAGCATGACGAGTTTGGATCCCTTCATACCAACGGGGAGGATGTTGAGGTTGGGAGAGAGGATAATGATGTTGACATCAATGAGGGCGATAGTGATGGTGATGAGGGTGAGCTTATATCTGTTACCCCTGCGCCATCATCTGGTGTCAGGCCAGCACCAGGAAAAGGTAGAGGGTTGACCGGCAGTTTCAAATCTATGATGAGTAAGTTTATTAGGTCTCGACGAAAAAGACTGAGAAGTCCATTCCTCCTATGATGCCTTCACAGAAGAAAAAAGCGAAGCATGTAGATTGAAAGCAGACATGACCAGTTGAGAGAAGTCCACCGGATCGAAAGCTCATTCCTTCATACAGCGGGCATGTTGCTTGTTCTATATGGCATCGAAAGGTAAATTTTACATTTATTATTACTCAATTTCGTATTTATTTTTAATATTATTATTTAATATTTATATTCAATTGTTCTTTTAATATGCAGGAGTGAGGTATATTAACGTTTTGTTTCACTCACAAGGTGGACCCCTAGTTTACAACATGTGATGGAGTTGGCAGAGGGTACAGGACTCATCCATTTGAGGTATTGCGTGTTCCAGCACCCCCATTCAGCGCTACTGTCTACTTTTGTTAAGAAGTGGCAGCCAGACACCAACACCTTTCTCATGTCCTTCGGAGAGATGACAATTACTTTACATGATGTGGAGTTGAGATTGGACATACATACTTATGGTGGTGTTGGAGATGTTGGGTATTTTCGAGAGAAACTATCACAATTGTTCAGAGTAATTCGCGTTTTACCTACTCGAGAAGTGGTATAAATACTCAGAAACTTGCATACGTTGCATAGGATCACGATAGTAGACTTTCCCCGAAGTTGAGGGTAGCATGTTACATTGTCTATATACTTGGGAGTTCTCTCTTCACAAACAAGAATGGAAACATTGTTCATGCAAAGCTTTGGCCGCTTGTGAAGAATGTTCAAGAAAGTGTGGGATTGGCGTGAGGTGCAGCAACTCTAACGTTCTTGTACTGAAATATAGGTCAGGCCTTACGTGTAGATGCGAAGAAGTTAGCTGGGTATTGGTTATTGCTTGAGGTACTATTTACTTTCTTATGTGTTTATTTACTTTCAATATTTACATATGTTTCTTCAAATTATATTCATTTAGTCTTGCTTCAAAAAATATTGTGGTCATTCTTGTGTTATTTACTCTTTTCATGTGTTATTATTATTTACCCTTTATTTTAATATTTATATTTAGCTTCAAAATATATTAGTTTTTTATGTGTTTATTTACTCTTTAGGAGATGTTGTCATTTTTTTACATAGTATAATTAATCATTAGCTTTATAATAATATATATATATATTTAGGGCAATGTTTATTTACACTTTAAAATAATACAAATGATTTTTATGTGTTTATTAGGCCTGCATATATATATATATATATATATGTATTCTCCTATGTTTGCCCAAGCAATGAGACCAGGAGCGAAGTTGTATAAGCCCGACATCCAGCTTTATGAAATATTGAGTATGAAATCTGAGTATAAGTTGTTAGACATCCACTTAGGTTAGACGTGATGAATACGGAGGAGGTACGTTGGACTCCATACAAGCAGTTGGAGATACAAGATGTGTGGGTTTCTACTTGTCATGTCATGCTTTCTTACTGCAAGTATGTTGAGCCATACATGCTTGATAAAGTTGTCAGACAGTTTGGGTTGCAGCAGTGTATTCCAGCACATCCTATTCGACCATTGGAAGCTCATAGGCTAGCAAATAACATGATGTACGTCGTGAAGAATATATTTATAGAGGGTTTGTGGCTCGAGGAACGATCACATCTACTTACGGAGTCCACGAACCTCAGACCATTGATGTTCATCTCTATACACAAAGTACGCTACGACCTTATATCCAAAATTTCCATCCCCTTCTACATTCTTCCAATTCTCAATGGAAAGATAAATGAAACGTGGAAAAACATCGAGGAAAGGGAATGTAGAACTAGTAGATGTATCTATAACAGAGCCTGGTGATAATAAACTACTTCGTCCACTACTACGCCCTCTACCTCTATCCCTAGGGCTTGTGGCTGTCTGCCTCTTCCACAGGATCCCGAACCAAATCTCGAATTGGAACCCGATCCTGATCAAGACCCCGAATCAAATCCTGACTTCTGTATCTTTCTATGTGCAATTGAAACATGCTCCCAATATGACTTGTCTCTTTTCGTAGAGTCAGTCTTGCATTGTCCTTTGGTACTTGTAACCTCAGGGGCAGATGTCAACGCCATACTAGAATTTGAGGGCAAAGCCAGACTTAAAACCCCTTTCGCAAGACGATGCATCTCCCTAACTTTGGATATGGGTCCTGTACTAATCTGATCTAAAAGAAATGCAAGATCATTCATCTCATCATCTATGTCCTTCTGCTAAGAAGATGGATAGATCCCCACCAATTTCTAGTACCGTCCAAAAATAGTAAATATCAAACAAATTAATAGGGAGAAGGTGTTCGTACCATGTAATCAACTTTCTTGAACATGGGAGGCCGTGTGATGTCCTAAAAAAATAACCACACTTATTCTTCGGATTATCAATAATCTCTGGAGCTCTCTTACTCAGCCCAAAGCTTCTTCAATATCAGATGACTAATGTTATTACTTATATTTTTCAATATCGGATTACTCCTGACATTATAATTTTCTTTAAGCATGGAATACTCTAATGACTTCTTAATGGAAATTTGACCTTCAATCATGGAATAAATATTAAGGAACACTATGTATCTCCAAGGCATATTGACAACCACTGCTTCAAAACTGAATGTTCACTCTCAACTCAATTGGTGGTTTCTACCCCAAAATACAATACTTTACTTGTCCAAACTCTGACAAATTTATGAGCAAGAGGATTCAACCAAGTATAAAACATATAATGCAAAAAATCCAGCCTTTTATGCCACTTCATCTTCAAATCATCTAATCTTTTATAATGCTCCGCCTCATCGATTTCATAGAGCAATTTGTGTCATATGCCATTTATGAACTGTGATGCCACATTTTCATCTTTAATCATCTCAGTTAATTCTGCAAGACATTTTGATCAATGTTCCTTCTACATAGCATGTGGTATGATCTATTAAACATCTCATCGATCACATGCATTAAACCACTTTCCTTGTCTGCAATAATCACAACCGGTTCATGTGCATTAATATCTTCCTCATTCCCTATTGACACAGCTGATGCAAAATTGCACTTAATCTGTTCAAGAACCCATCTATACGTTGTAGCTTGCTCATTCCTCATGAATGCAGTTGCTACAGTGAAGTTCTTACCGGTCAGAGTCATCCCGATGGCCTCCAACAATGGCATATGTACGTAAGTAATAAAATACAAAGGACAAATAAGATATTTACAAACTGGACATCATAAATTTAAATTTAAACCTTAAGCCATAAATTATTAAACTTAAAGAAAAATAATAAATATGGACTAATTCATTTAAATATTAATTAAATAATAACAAATAGTTTAATATATGAAAAAAAAACCCTAAACCCTTGAAAAAACTAAATTAAACATAGATTAAAGTATAAATTATGATATTTTATACTAAGATATTAAAATTACCCCAATATAAATTTATAAATAAATTAAGTAATTCAACATAAATGTTTATTATAAATATTAATTAAACGATCATGATTCTTTTAAGATAATCCTATTATTATAACTTAAACAATCAATATACATTTAATATCCACATCTACACTTAACAGAATATATAAATAACTTACTTGTTTGTTTTATACATCGTATCCATTATCAGTACATATAACCACGTTCTTATCATTTGAATCGATGTCGAGTGTGCAACAACAACATCACTAAGTATGTCCCTCTCGTCACAGTTTCTATGGAGGACCGATAATCTCATTGAGCATTTAAACAAAAAACTTCTTCTACCGTGTTGCGCTCCTGCATCCTTTTCTTCTTCACCTTTGCAAGAACGTTGTATAATTTCTATACACTATATAAATCATATAAATCATATTATTAAACCCTAAACAAAAATTTAAAATATTATAATAACCTAGTAAATGTAATCGGACATACCTCACAACACAATCCACATTTTGTTCTTGGAAAAATCTTAACAACACAATCCACATACCTCACAACACAATATCTAATAAAGTTGGAAAAAAACAGATATATGTGGATTTAAAACAAATTGGAAAAATCCACATTTATATCTGTTTTAAATTTGTGTTGAATGTGCAAGATTTGAGTTTAGGATTAGAAAGAAGTTAGAGAGAATTAGATTAGAGAGAGAAACTTGGTAGGAAAAAATGATATTTTTCGTGCTGTCCTTTTAAATTTTTGAGTTATCTTTATTAGCCTTCAAAATAAAACTTCAAAATAAAATTTAAAAGAAAATAACTAATAAAGAAAATGTACTAAATAATGTATTAAACAATCTGAGCTACATTTTTATTAATCTAATGAAGGATTCACATTTTTTAAAAACTTTTGAACAATATTTGAAAATTTTGAAAAATACTATTTTAAAGATCTTTTAAACATGTTTTGAGTTCGTTGGCAAGTATTTCTTTCGGTCGATTGTGTTGGGAACATTTGCTGGTCTGCTACAGGAGAAAACCCAAAAGTTTCTTTATAAGCAATGATGTCTTTTTTCTTTTCTTGTTTCAATTTCTTTTTACGAAATAAGCAATGATGTCCATGAATATTGATGATAATAATAATATAATATTTTTTATAACATTTTGTTAAAGAAAATTTTATCAAATATAATATAAATTATAAACTTCAAAACATATAAATTATAAATGAAAAATTATATTTTAATGAAGTTTTTAATGCATATTCTTTTTAAAACGCGTTAATACAAATTAATTTTATAATTTAAAATGTAAATTTATTTAAGATTCAACATTTTTTTATTAAGATTTTAAATTTTATAAATATTATAACTTGAATTGCCATATATATATATATATATATATATTGATGGATTAAATGACATTTTATTGATATTTATGTATGCCCTCACCTTATATAATAATCCAAAGAAGTATGCTAGAATGTTAGAAAATCATTATTGCTCGAATGTCAATATATATCAGCTTATCTTGACTTGGACAAAGATATATATATTATAGCTCTTGACATGGTCACGACTAGGCAACATCAAAAGCATGCTTATGATTTTTCATCTTCATAAAAGGATTATGAATATTATAAAGCGTTAAAGTATCAAGACATTCCAAAAATCAGACCCTATAAACTCTTGCTCCCTATCTTATGGATGCGACTTGGAGTCTCAAAGATGATAAAAAAAATATGCTAAAAAGAGAGAAAAAATAAATTAGGAATTAGAATAGTCGATATTTGACGTGCAATATCCAAAGAATTTGAATACCTGATATATACAAGAATTTTGTAATAAAAGTACTAGACGCCTAACATACAAGAAAATCGAACACTCGACATATTGCGTGTTTGCTTATTATAGGATTTTGACGAGTTTCACTTATTTTAACTTCATAAAACTAAAGCAATAAGCTCAGGATATACTTCGAATTAAATATTTATTTTACTAATTTATAAACTAAAATGGTACTAATCTTTGGACTAGGAATATTTTGAAATTAACCTCATAACATAACATGAACTTCCAATAGTGGGCATTTGAAATCAAGTAGAACACTCAAGGAACAGCAAGTAGCAGATGGTAAAAATAGTAAAGCTGTTTTCAGTAAATCTGTTTTGAAGGGCCATTCATTTAGACAAAGGATAATTTATTTCTCAGACCAGCAGTAATTGTACAACAAATTGCATTCATCATGAATTTACATGGAAAATATACATACATATTCCTTCCTGGTAAAAACTCAGATCCAAACTCCATCTAACAAACAAAATTTTACATTGAAAATGAGAAACCAAACATTGGAATTTGCAGCGATAGAAAGCCAGTGGAGTGAAAAAGGACTCGCCCGGGGAGGAAAAGAAAATTCTTGCGTGAAAAGACTATGTATAATTTACGCGCATTGGTTTTTACTGTATAGAAGCTCAGAAAGAAAGTAATTTATCAAGATATCATCATGCTTACTGGAACTGCATCTCTTTTCTCTACATAAGCAGAAGGAAACCATCCAGCTTTCCCATTGCATTCTCCCTCAGACCATCCATTAGGGGCAACCTATGGTTATTCAAGATAGATGAAGAAAATTTTAAGGTTTCAGCAGCAATAAGCATCCGCAAGGAAAAAGCAGAACGAGTAATTTTTGGTTACTTCGAGTTATGTAATACATCTTCTAATACATTCGCTGAAATACATTTCCTTTTATAGATTTTTTTTAACTGAGAGTTTGTATTTTAGAGTTTATGTCAAGTGAAGGTTTATATCTTTAAAAACCAAAGATGTAATGAGTATAAATGACAAGAGTCCGAAGAATTATGAAGGATGAGGGACAGTGAGAAGAGTACCTGTCTAACAACGACATAATCATCAACAGTAAGGCTTAGCTCGCCTTCGGCCTGAGCATCAAATGAATGTATAACCTACAACCAAAAAATGAATTAAAGAAAAAATCTGAAGAGTGAAAAAAAAATGAGATGAAGAAAGAAAAACCCATACCTTTGCAATAAAGTAGGTATCATTTTCATCTTCATTACCCTTTTCATCCGTGTCACCCTGATAATCAGACCTATTTGTCATATCTTTATTGGAAGACGGAACATGGCCATCTCCTTGTGGAAATGCTGATTGCGATGAAGACTCGTTTAGCTGATCTTCCAGAATCATCTATGTTTAATATAACAGCATCATTATTACAATCTTTCTCCCATCGAAGAAGATTAAAGCAGGAAAATGAAAAGCCAAAAGGTGAAAGTTTACGGACCTTAGAATGTAGATTCTCCAAGATAGTGACAATGTTTTGATGATAAGATCTCTCAGCATGCACCTGTGAGCTGAATTCATGTAAGGTTCCATAATTACTTTAAAAAGCTAAAGTGATGCATCTAAAACGAAGTTAATCTACTAATCCAAACGTCCCAACAGAGACGAACAAAAAATAGAAAACAGAAATGTTGTGTATGTATGTGTATATATATATATATCAGGGATTTTGGCTCAAATTGCCACAAAAAAGAACCTACTTTGTTTTTCGCCACTAAACTTCATTTTTCAATTTTTGTGCCACTAAATACTTTTTATGCTTCCTGCCACTCTACCACCTCCATGATAGATTCTGGCCAGATTTGGCATGCCTATCGCCATGAAACTTATCAGGTGTACAATAGTCCACACAAGCCCTTTTCCTCCAATTTCAATTAAACTCCAACATCTTCTCCCTTATGCCACCTATTAACATCCCATTTTCCTCTCTTTCTCCTCCCTTCCACCGGCCTTTCTTTTCTTCCTATTTCTTTCTTCTGTTCTTGTGTGGGCTATTTTACCTCCATTAAGTGTCTCATTTGTGCACTGGATGTGCTAAATCTCGCAAGATCACACCGTGAGAGGAGTCAGAGCAGTATGAAGCGAAGCATGAAAATTGATCAATGGCATAAATATTGAAAAATGAAATTTAGCGGCAGAAAGTGAATTAGGATCTTTCATAGTGGCATTTTAAGCCAATTTCCCTATACACACTGCACTATCAACTTTGCTCAACTTATTTGATAATTAAAATAAAAGTCACTCAGTGGGCAACAATTAGTACTTTTCGAAAGAGATGTAAACCGCATGCGTGTTAAAAGTGATATAATATAATATTAGAAGGAAAAAAAATGAGATCAGAGTTAAATACATACTCCTTCATCAAAAAGACAAAACATTTGGAAAAAAAATTTGGCTAAGAACCCTTCTCGAGTAGTTGCACCAGTCACTAAATGTCAATGATCTGACAACTTTTGCATGAGATCTCAACCTAAAGTCCTGAACTTTAAATTGCACTTACATGAGAGGAAGCTTTTGAGGAAAACTTAAATTACCATTGTAAGTAGTTTTTGGAAAGTAATTTGCTGCTGCTGATCCTCAACATCGAGCATAGCCTCGGTTGCTTCTTTCCCAAGTGTCAACATTGTGGATTTAAGATCTGACAGCCTTGCTTCTGCATTTTTTAGCTTAATAAGATTCTCAGGAGAAGAATCTTTATATTTTGATCTACGCCTTAATACATCAGCCGCCTATTAAAATTTGGGATGCAAGAGTTTTGGATCAGTACATAACAACCATAGATCCAAAACCATCTGACAACATATTTTCTTTGAAATGAGCTACCTGGGCTTCAAATTCTTGGCGGACTCTGTCATACTGGTGAGTCAAGTGGCGAGCATCTTCCAGCGGAGCACCAGCTATTGATACCCGTAGTGGTTCACATACCTGCAATCAGCGAAAGCACTTCTGAACTTGATATTAATGTAAAGAATTTAGGTGAAGCTCAAGTAATCCAATTACTACGACTATGCAAATTGAGGAGCCCGGAGATTATAAATGAGACAAACAAAAGCAAGTTCCTGGTCTAAGAACTTGCAATACAACAGATATGTTAGTGAAAATAAACTGGTAAGATAATTATCATCTAGAACTCCATCCATTTCCAGAATGATGAGATCCTTAATTCAGATAATTTTTCTATACGAGGACTAAGATCTACATCCTTGCCAGAAGAAGTAAAAGATGTGGTGTTGGCTTAGAAAAATTAGGGTGGTAGGTTTTGATTTGTCCTATAACATCCTAGTGAAACAAAAAGGGAGGAGAAGGAGGAGACAGTGCCAGCCGAGAACTTGAAAAGTAGCTTATTTGATAAGGTTAATACCACTTACTACCCTCATAAGGCTATTTTTAATTGAGCCAATGACCGAAATTCTTCGGTAAACTTCAAGAGTGGATCATTTGTTAGTAATTCTCAAGGATTCTTTTGTTATATCAACAAGGCCGAAATCAAGCAAAAGTTACTAATTCAGCAAACCTTACTACTACAGGACGCCTGACATATTTTAAGCAACTTGTTGAGCACCTTCAAGGCTTTATTTGAAATTAGAGTATCTTACCACATCTTCTAAAGTTTTTGTCTACTATGAGCTACAGAATGACTAGCAAAGCATGATTTCAATTTGCATTCCTAGAATAATTTCGTGATTTATATTTTTAATGGGTAGAGTGATCTTATAATTCTTTCTTAAGACATGCGGCAAGAGATTGTTTCCCGACCAATACTATCATTATGATATTCAACAAGCTTTTAACTCTAGATTCTAACGTTTATCATACGACTTTGTCCTCAGTCTGAAACGATTGGGCTCATAAACACAAAAGATGCACTTATATCGGTTCATCTTACTTTGCAACCAATTAACTATATCAGCTAGCTTACTAACAAGAACACAAAGGAACATGCACTAACATTTGTTAGTAATTCTAATTTTAATAAAAGTATACAGGTGACATGCAAAAAATCATAAGACAGTAGAAACCACTGTTGCTGATAAGTTTATTAGACACAAAATTAACCTGGCTTGCAAGAATCCCAAGCATATTTTCCCTGTGATCTTCCATTGAAGCATGCGATGTACCAAAGTCTGATGCAGCCCTTGCAAGATGGACAGCATCACTTCGATTCTCAATCCCATATTTGCAACAATCTTCAGCTAACCTTCTAGCTACAAGATTCAAGTTGAAATTATCCTACTGGGACAGGAAACTGAAGCAACATGAAAAGAAATAAGGTGGAAGACCACTCACTGATTTCCATCTGCTTTTTACTTGTTAGAATAAATCCTTCGACTCCACGAGCGATATCCCTCTGAAAATGCTGATTAACGCAAAAAGAAATAAGAGTGCAGTCAATCAAATGCTCCTTAATATTATGCTGAAGCTCCATCAATGGGAGAGTAGAGAGAGCAGTGCAAGAAAACGAAAATAACAACAGCTAAATGAATTTACCTTAGCCGCCCTCGTAGATTTGTACAAATTTTGAAGCTGTTGGTAATGCTCCTGGTCTACATCATTAACCATAAGAGCTTCATGGCCCAATTGACCCAATTGTCTTAGAATCGCCTAAAGAAGAAGTTCAATCCTTTTTTAAAATAAAAGGAATTTAAAAAATGACAAGTAAATATGGATAGGTCATATTCTTCACTGTAGACCTGAAAGATAAATGAGATTAAGTTCTTTTCATTTGTATTCCTACAAGTAACAAACAATATACTCAAGCTTAAGACCATTATTGCCTGGTTGAACTGCAGATATTTTAATGCCAAGGCAAAAAACATTAGTCTACTGCTCTCCTTATTTCCAGCATGTGTTTTTTCTTTTTGTTTCTTTCTCCTTTTTTTTTTTTTTTTTTATGGGAAATCCATTGATAATCGACTAACATACAGAACCGATGAATTTCTTTAATAACACCACTTACCATAATCAAAGGATGGTTTTTAATTGTGTGTTTTTTTTTTTTTTTCCTTTATTTATATTTCAGAAACTTTATTTGGCAAACATTAAATAAGGCATTCCATCTTGAGCATATGCTAAAAGGCATTCCACCCATTACTTCTTTTTTCCCCTTAGAGCATCCGGTATCTCACCAACTGGTGAGACTAATTCATACTCGGCTGGAATTGTACGCAGAGTCAAGCTCTTACTCGGGGGAAGGCCTAGTACAAACTATAAAAAGGATCAAGGTAACTTCCACAAAAAGGACAGTTATCCTGTATGCCTGTTTATAGAAAATCTTGAAAAGATAATGAAACAATGACAGTTGATCAACCAATAAAGTAAATAAAATTGCAAACCGTGGTAAGATAATATAATCTTGGTAACCATATTGAAACTAATATTGGATCTCAAAATCAACATTATCATATTAAAAACCAAGGGCAAACAAGAGGCAATATTTTCTGTAAATAAATAAGATTAAAAAAATCCTAAAACAGTAATGCTCTTTCCAACTCATTCTATCATAATTCCCTGTTCATTTGGCAGTCCCCACATTCTACAGTGTTGGTAACAATCACAGTCACACAAACTCTATCAGAATTCTATAATCTTGGAGAAGCATAGCAAAACAAATCAAAAGTCCCTTTTTGGGCAAATTCCTATGAAAAAATTTAAAAACAAAACAGAAAATCAAAGCACAACGTATTACCCAATTTAATTGAACTCTAAATAAAGAAATTTCAAACCCAAAAACAAGATTCAATTTTATTAAATTTGAAAACTAAAGAGAAAGAAACCAATTGTACCTGCTGTTGCTTGGCTACTTGCTCTCTTAATTTACTAGCTTGCTTCTTAATAGCATCCATATCTTTAATCTCACTCTCCAAGAACTCTCCTTTATGTATGCCAACTCAAAAAATCATAACAAGAACCAATCTTGTTTCTCCATTTTATCAATCTGTCATGAACCCAGAAAAGTTAATGAAAAAGGGACTTTAATTTTGCAGAGAATATCGGGGAAAAAGCCCTGAAAATTTCTAGAACTGTTTGTCTTTACAGGTAAAGGACAGAGCCAATTGGAATATTATTTTAGAAAAAGGAAAGTGTACATTACAGAAGGGCCGGTGAAAGTGAAAGTTGGAAAACTCTTGAATTAAATAGAATAGAATAGTTTGCTACTAAAACTTTTAACTGCTTTGGAAGCTAACAGCTGCTGCAACTGTTGTTGTTGGGAAGACAATGTTCGATATGTGCTGTGTGCCATTAAAGCTTTGCTGGCTTGGCTTGTGGTATTATTATGACTATTGGGCAGTTCATTTTTGGTTCTCTCTTTTGTCAGCAAGTTTTCGGGAATATTGAGGTTCTTTCTTCTTTGTAGTTAATGCGTTATAAATGGGGGCATATCTCCTCTTGACCACGATGGAACTGCCTGGCCTTTTACAGTTTTACTCCCTCCCCTTTACTTAGAAGTTAGAAGGATAACTTTTAATTTGGTTCTTCAAAAAATATTAGTTTATCTTGATAAGAGTTTTATTTTTAGGTTTTCGTTAAACAAGTCATGAGATAGTCTTTTATTCTCTGCATTGATGGTTGCTATGCGTATATTTTTTCTTTGGAATGAGTTACATACCATATTTTTCTTCTTCAAATAGAAAACTTTTCGAGTTGTGAATGCCAATTGTACTGTAACTATGAGAAGATTTTAGGTATTCACTTAAGTCTCATATAATTAATTGATTTTGATTGATTTTTAAAACATAACAAATTCTTTTGGTGAAAGTTGCAGAGAAAAAAGTTTCAAGAGGTTATTTTTTAAGGTGATACTTTGAATGATAGTTATGAAAACTCTCAAAAGAGATCAACTTAAAGGTCCCATTTGTATGTTTTTTTTTTATCGACACGAATAGGATGATGCTTACTAGGTAGCTTAAATAGTATGTTCTTCATATTTATCAAAATGCAAATTCTCACACATATAAATTTTACTATCTAGACTAAAACAAACTCTATAATTAATTATATTTCCTTCAGAGGGATAACACTTCTTTTATAATTTATTCTTTGGTGGAAATATAAGCTTAGTGCATTATTCATAAATAAATAAAAAACATTTTGAGACTCTTTATAGACATTTTAAAATTAAGGCCCTCAATTGAGATAAGTTTGAAGGACCAAATTGAAGCTCACCTAAAATAAATGACTAAGGACCAAAATATAAAAACGCAGGGATTAAAAAAGAAAAACAAGAACTGTCGAAACGACGGCATACCGTTAAAAACTGTTGACGAACGGTCTCGATCATTTTGAACCCCACAACTCAAATACGAGCCGTTCAACAGACCTCTTCTGTATCCTCCTGTTAATTGTTATCATGCCCGCCCATTTCTCAGACTCTCACTTCCTCCCTAGCTTCTCTCTCTCAATGTTAGAAGAATCATAAGGGGAAGTAGAGATAAGAGGCACCGGAAATTGATAATTTGTGCAGCAATTTTTTTACCGGTTGAGTTAAAGGTTTGTATTTTCACATCCCAGTAAAAGCTCTTTGGTTTCAGTTTAATTTCCATTTATTTTGTCACGAGCAAAAAAATCTGTATATCTTTTTGGTTTGTGATTAAGAAAATGGTTTCTTAAGTAATGGCTTCTTTAATTTGATGATAATTCAGAATTTGTTTGTACTAGTTGATTAGAAACTGTGGATTATCCTTCTCTTAAATGCTCTTCGCTGAAATTTTCATATATAATTGCTGGCTTTTCTCAGTAGTTTGTCTTTCTGAAGAAATTGGTGATTAGAAAATTAATCGAACTGTAGTTCTTTGATAAGCTTAATATGGTAATAGGTTTGCAAAATGAAACCATCCACAAGTGCATAGATATGGATTTGTATTGTTCTGTTACTGTTTTTTCCCCGGGTTTGTTAGAGTTTCATTTTGAATTATAAGGTATTTTGTTTTATTGACATTTGGACTTGAGTGTGAATCTAATTGAAAAATCTACCATGAATGCATGTGCAAGCAAAGGAAATTTAAACTTGGGGAGCCAAATTATGTGGGATGATTTTTATTACATCTATCTGGGGAATGGTAAAAATAGGAAATTTTAGGTTTTGTTTGTCAAACTTTGTAGGGTATTCCATGACTAAAGAGGGAGTGGGTTCTTCTAATTGTATTCTTATTTATTCTTTGGCTGAAGTCATGGGATTTATGAAGAATAGACTTGAGGATGTCAAAAGAATGTGATGATTGTGAAATCTTTTCTTCCTGAAGTACCAAGCACCAGTGCCCAGTTGTTATTTTCCTTAGGTTTATGCCTTCTTTCTTTTTCTTTTCCTTTTTTTTTTTCCTTTTTTTTTTTGTGGGGCCGGGGGGAGTGGAGGTGGGGGATGTTGGGTGCTTGGTGAGGACTACAGGTATGGGAAAGTAGGGGAAAGTAGGGGCAGAGGCATGTCAAGTGAGCATATAACAACATTCTGCTATTAAACTGTGGTTGCTTTGAAGCTTTGAGCCAATATATTTGAGTTCATTAATTCATTTCCTGCAGTACAAGAGGGAAAGCAATCTGTTCTGTTTCGGATTCTTGGTTATTTTGGATCTTCAGAAACAGTTAGTTATTTACTCGATCAAGATGGCTTTAACATAAAAGATCTTTAAGGTGACAAATAAATTATGTCCTCAAGGTGGAAGATGAACATTCTGTGCTTTATTAGTTCTAGTTTTGTCTTTTGAAAGTTTGTTATTTACTTGATCAAGATGGCTATAACGTAAAAAAATTTTAAGGTAACAAATAAATTATGTCTTCAAGGTGGCAGAGGAACATTCTGCCTTATTACGTCAGTTTGATTATTTCTGTGTTTATTGCCAATTATTGCTAGTAATTCTCATTTCTGTAAAAATTTTTGGATACCTTATTCCTTTCTCTACAAGTCTGTTCATTAGCTTCAACGTTTGTCAAACAGAGAATGGCAGCCTCGCTGCGGTTAGACCTCAAATACCTCATACCTCGGCCTTCCACGGTCCTTCCTACAATTACTGGAAGCTACCTTCGAATAAACTGTGGACCACGAGGTAACCGTGGACCACTTCTCAAAGGGCGAGTTCTAAGCATAGAAGCAATCCAAGCTATTCAAGCTCTCAAACGAGCTCATTGTACTGGTCCCTCTAACCTGGATGATACTTTTCTCTCTAAAACTCTATCACGGCTTCTTAAAGCTGATCTTGTTGCTGCTTTCAATGAACTAATTCGTCAAGACCAGACTGAAATTGCTGCTAAAGTCTTCTCAGTCATTCAGTTAGAATACAGTCCAGAACTGGGCCACTATGCAGACCTGGTTTCATCTCTGAGTAAAAAGGGCTTTACTGATGAAATTGATGAGTTAGTCCATGATTTGGAAAAGAAAGGCAAAATCCAATGTGATGATAAGGGGCTTGTGAGATTGGTTAAGGCGTTGATTGAGGCTGAGAGAGTGGGATCAACAGCCAGGATATACGAACTAATGAAGAGGAACGGTTGGGGTTCCACTTTTGAGGTAGATGATCATGTGGCTGAGTTGCTGAGTAGAGGTTTGAGGAGAATGGGAGAGGGCAGCTTGGCTGATGAGATTGATTTGGAACTGAAGAGATTATACAAAGGTGTGGGGAAAGTAAAATTTTAGTGATCTCTATTGTTTATACGGCAGCAGGTAGGTTGATGAACCACAGTAAGACAAGATGATAATGAGTTTGTAACCTTATTTAAGTGATAAACTTTTACTTCAATGTTCCCTTATTCCACCTGGTGTTGCAGAAACAGTTAATTGAGAAAGGGTTGGTTGTATATCATTCCTTTCAAAATCTGAGAAAAATTATAGCATGAGCTGTATACTGTAGTTGTTGTATTAACAGGTAGGATTGTTATATGTACTTTTTCTTGTTATGAAGGCTAATGTAGATAATATTCTATTATTTCAGAGCTCAATAAAATATATCATGGTATTGTACTGCATTTTTATTGACTGGATCAATCATTTGAATTTCTTAGTCTGAAGGTTTCTCATGTCCATTAGGAGGATGGTAATGTAAAGACAGTGGCAGGGCCATTCTGATCGTTGGAAATTTTCAAAATACCATGAACATGACTTATAAATAATGAAGGTTATTGGAATCTAACTAATGGATATGTCTTATATATTTAGAGATATAATTCTAAGCTAAAGAATTATAACCCTAAACTGAAAGAGTAAGATTATCTATAAAAGGATAAGAAGATCTTTGTTTACTTAATCTTATATAGTCTCTCAATTTTCTAGAAGGCTCAAACATATGCTTCATTGTATCCTAGAGGATATTTCGTTAAACCCATTTGCATATCAAAGTATTGGTGGGTGAAATAAGCCTTAAGGAAAACGACATTGTAACGCACCTTGGAGTCATCTTGATCCCGAAACTATTTTTGTTTTAACATTCTTAAGGCTCATTTCTAAGATGGATCCAACGTTATAATGTAGAAGGCTATTTCATCGTGTTGAAGTTGTTGGATAGAGACTATATTAATAATAGAGAAGAAAGTTTCATATGCATAACTTCCGTAATATGGGTCAATGTATGTGACAAGGAAGAGGTAGCAATGAAAGAGTAAAGAAAAGATAGAGTTAGAAAAAATTTCAGGTTGTGTAGTCATCTTTTAGCGAGTTATCAGTTAGTCATTTCCTCTCGGATTAAGCTGTAATTTGGACTGGAGGTAGATGAGAGGCGATGCTTCAATATAAATGGTGGAGATCATCTTTTGACGGTCCAATTAGAAATTATAGGCTCCCGATAGAACCCACTGTATTGATGCTTTCTACTCCGTTTCTCTTATATTACTATATAGTACATAAAGGAAGCATACACGTAAAGATTTCTTGTTCTCTCTTGATTTGTAAATAGTTTGATTTTTTTTGAGATTCTTCATTTTTTTAGATAACTTTGTTTAAAGTATTTTCACTTAGAGAAATACATGCTTAATTATATAAAAATATCATGCATATTTATGGTTATATTTACAAACATGTCATGATGTGATATATAGTAATATATATGTTGTTTGCATTTTATCCAATTTTTAGTGAACAAGATATTTAATAGGTTTATAAACAATCATTCAATATCATATTGTGATAATCTTGTGGTTTTAGAAGATTATGTTTTAAGAGAGAATAAAAACTCACAAAGCTAAAGTTACATTTTGTAGCAAGTTATATGTTAAATTTTCAAAGCATGGTAGAAGTGGAAATATTATGATCCATTATTTCTAAATCATTAGGATTTGATATTATTTTTTTACATGTCACATATAATTGTGTGTTTGAGAAAGAAAATAGAGCGTCATGCAAAGATAATGCCATATTATCAAACTCTATTTATTCTCAAGGTTATGGGTTATGGAGTTGTATAAACAGCTTGTCTACGTTGAAAAAAAAATTCAAACTAGAAAAGTTAAAATTATCCCATGTGAAACTTGTATTAACGAAAGCTCTAACTAATGCATTTGGAAGTACATAGTTGTTTGGATGAAAATGTCATGAACTTCAATGAAAATTTGGTGGAAAGGGAATTGAATATGCATGCTGAAAATTTAACCAATAGAACCAAAGGGCTCTACAAAGGATTATTACTTTCATTGAATCAAGAAAATATCCAATGAATTATGATCCAATTCTTATGGCTAAAGTTTTAAAAGTGTGCATCTTTTAAGGGATGAATTATGTTATATAATATAGTGAACCAAAATTAAATCTATCTCATAATGTATTACAACCAAACCGAATAAAATTGCAAGAAAATAAATTCCCTATTCTATTACAAGATCTTAGAAAATTTCTACAATAGCAAGTCTTCAATTTGTGTGTGAATTATGAGAAGAAGAGAAGTAGAAATTTTAACCCTCAGGAGGACTTGAATCTCACGCACAAAACTTTCTCTCTCTAACAATTCTTGTCTAACTCAATCTTCTTCCAAAGTCAATCAAGCACAAAATATGCAGACAAGACTTCAAAAGTGGCTGCAAATATATATGGGCAGCCTATAATGGAGAAGATAAGGTCCTTGAGAGAAGAGAAGAAAAGTCCAAGAAGAGACAATCTTCAAAAGGCTTCCAAAAGCCTTTTCTTCAAGTGGCTACCAATAGCCCTCACAAAGGAGAGGAGAGACGGCTGCCCAGAAGAAAAGAGAGAAAAAGTGTCTCAAGATTAGGGCACAAATGAGAGAAAAGAAAGATATATAGGAGGTCACCTGGGTCAACCCAACCCGACATCTAAACCTATATACCAAGTCAGCCCATTTTAATATGAGAGAAAAGTGTGTAGGTCCAAAATTGGGCCACAAAAAGAAAGAAAAAAAACCATTAAGCCTAAATAGTTATGGGCACAACCACACAAACACCACCTTGACCACAACGCAAGTTAACCAATCAATATGACTCAAAAGGGCCATCCTTCATCAATATGAAGCAAATCCCTGCAAAGAGAAAACTTATCAGTAGTCAAAACTTTGGTACCATAATCAACAGAATTATCTTTAGTGTTAATCTTGATAACATCAACAATACTATTAGTGACCTTTTCTCTAATGAAATGATACTTAACAACAATATGCTTAGTTCTTTCATGATAAAGAGAGTTTTTACACAAATGCAAACAGTTTTGACTATCAGTGTAAATGATAGCTTTAGAATGCAACAAATGCCGTTCAGATAAAAGCTCTTGAAGCCAAATGACTTCCTTAATTGCCTCAGTGGCAGCAATATACTCAATTTCAGTAGTTGAAAGCGCAACTATAGATTGAAGTTGAGATTTCCAAGTGCAATTACCAGCAAGAGTGGAGATCATAGAGTACATAACTGATCCTATAACCATTCTATAAAGAATACTTGCCATACTTTTCTTCTCATTTTCAGTTTTGGGAACGTTTTGGAAGAAAGCTAAAAGTGTCTAGTAAGAGGGATACTAATGTGCTTACACATGTCCATAGAAAATTTGAAAAAATTTTCTTTAAGAAGGATTTTTGGGATACAAACAAGGAATGATCAAATCTATCCCTATCAATGTTCATGCCAAGGATTTTAGAGGCAAAACCCAAATCTTTCATGTCAAATCTAATTTTAGCAAAAATTTCAGTTTTACAATCTTTTCTTTATGTTTGCAAGCAATTAGCATATCATCAATATAAAGCAGCAAGTAAACAACATTATCAATATTATCACCACAAAAATAAAAGAAACTATCATAATTGCTTTTAACAAAACTAGATTTAATCATGTTAGAATCAAACTTTTTGTACCACTATCTAGGTGATTGTTTGAGTCCATAAAAGGACTTTTGCAAAAGACAAGTCATGTTTTCTTTACATTTTACCTCAAAACCAGGAGGTTGTCGCATGTAAATAGTTTCCTCTAACTCACCATGTAAGGAAGCAGTTTTAATATCTAACTGCTCTAGTTCAAGATCAAATAATGCAACAACAGCTAACACGATTCTAATACTTTTGTCTGTAATGACAGGAGAAAATATTTCATTAAAGTCAATACCTTCAACTTGTGAAAATCCTTTTGCAACAAGTCTAGTTTTAAAATGTGTAGGTTCATTAACCGATTCAGATTCTTTAGTTTTGAAAATCTATTTACAATCATTTAACTTTTGTTTAGCAGGTTTAGGAACAAGTAAAGTTTTATTCTTATGCAATAAAGACATTTCTTTTCTCATAGCATGCATCTACAAAGTGTAATTAGGACTCTTAACGACATCAGAAAAACAAAGGTTTTTTTTTTTTTTTTCAACAAAGGATGCAACAACAATTGCATATGACGCAAAGTATAAATACCCATATCTATCGGGTTGCTTGGATGTCCTTCTAATCCCATCCCTAGTTAATTTATAATCATCAAGAGCATGTGTTTGTGCTTCGAGATGTTTTGTATCATCGTCAGAACTTTTTGACTCAGTCACATCATTTTCAGGTATAGAACCCAGGTTATCTGATTTATTACTCGTTTCAGATGTAACTGTGTACTCAAAAAGTGTGAACAGAGGTGTCTTCCACCTTAATGGGAACATTTCCAACTATGGGAAGATTAGTAATATTAACGGTATCAGTATTAGCTTTAAGACATGGTATGTCAAGCTCATTGAAGACCACATCCCTACTAATAACTACCCTTACCCCTGGTTCACCCCAAAGCCACACCTTATAACCCTTGACCCACTTGGATAACCTATAAACATACCCTTCTTTGGCCTAGGATCAAGTTTCCCTTCCTTTTTGATGTGTAAAAGAAGCACACCTAAAAACTCTAAGGTTGGATAGATCTGATGGTTCACCAGACCACAATTCAATGGGTGTTTTGAAATTAAATGCAGTGGAAGGTGACCTACTAATCAAATAAACAACTGTACTTACAGTTTTACCCTAAAAAGGTTTAGGAATGCCAGAAGATACTATGAGACATCTAACCTTATCCATGATGGTCCTATTCATCCTCTCAGCAACACCATTCTGCTGGGGACTACGCCTAACAGTTTTACGATGCATAATGTCATGAGATGCTCACAAATCATTAAACTTTTTGTTGCAAAATTCCAAACCGTTGTCCATTTTTATAAATTTTAGTTTGTTACCGGTTTGATTTTTAGCAAAGAGTTTCCATTCATTGAATTCTTTCCAAAAGTTTGGTCCTTAGTTTTCAAAAGAAAAACTCAAACATATCTAGAAAAATCATCCACAATGGAAAGAAAATAGACATTACCACCATAAGCGAGTTTCTTTTTAGGACCCCATAAATCACAATGCACATAACCAAGTACAGCAGCGGACTTGTGTGTGCCAGTGGAAAAATGAGTTTGTGTTATTTGCCAAGAACACGGTGATCACAAAAATCTAAGGCAACGATTTTATCGCCATTTAAAAGATTTTGTTTGTTCAAATATTGCAAACTTTTTTCACTGATATGGCCTATCCTCCTATGCCACAATATGGATTTTTCAGAAATATTTTTCGTGAACAATATAGATGATTCACAAACAATTTCACCAGCAAAGTGTATAAGCCATTTTTCTTAAAAACTTTAGGTATGACCAAAGAACCGCGAACACACAAGATCCCATTTTCAGATTTGTAAGAATAACCGTTTGTGTAAAAAATGCCAAGAGAAATTAAATTCTTCTAAGATCAGGAACATATCTATCTGTTAATTTCCTGGTCACACCTTTATGCATTTTTATAAAAATGGATCCATTCTCTTTAACGTCACAAATCTCACTGTTTCCCAAAAATATTTTTCGATAATCAAGAGTTTGAAAATCAGAAAACACAGTGTTTGTTTGGACTCATGTGAAAAGTGCAACTAGAATCAAGAATCTACTCATAAGAAACATGTGAGGAAGAAGGGGTAAGGAACACATATAAAACCTCAAAATACATCGAGTTTCCATCCAATTCAAAATCATTTGTTTTGTTGTCGGTTTTATCACTCCCGTTACCTTTGTTACCTTGTTTTTCCTCTCTGATTCGTTTAAAACACTTGTTTTTCACATGACCTGTTTTGCCACGATAAAAACATTTGATTTTTACCTTTACTTTTGGATCTATTGTTAAAAGCTTCTCTCTTATCAACTCTCCCTCTCACAAAAAGATTTTCACCGTAAGTTTTATTTTCCTTACATAAATCCAAATCTTTAGATTTCAAAGAGTTTTTAACATCAGACAAAGTCAAATCGTCTCGGCCATATTTGATAGTACATTTCAGGTCATTGAAAGACTCAGGCTAAGAGTTTAACAAAATTACCTCAGCGTTTTCATTGAAAATACTTTCTCTGATGTTTTGTAGTTCTAAACAATTTTGTTTAAATTATCAATATTTTCACAAAGGGATTTTGATGCACTCATTTTAAAACCAAAAAGTTTCTCTTTCAAATAATTTTTATTTGACAGATTTTCCCAAAGAAAGTTTTTGAAGTTTTGTCCATATTTCAAAAGCAGTGTCTTTTTCATCGATTTCTCTTAAAACTCTGGCATTTAAATGCAAGGTGAGATTTCTTTGAGCCTCAACAAGTTTTTTTAAGAATTTTTTCTCCTTTCAAGATTCCAAATATCTATCAGGACTTAAAATAACATGTGCAATTTTATTTTGAACAACAACAACTTTCATTTTCCTTCTCCACATTACAAAATCAATTTTTCCATCAAACTTTTTGGTTTTGAGTTTGGGGTTAGACATAAAGCTCACCAAAACAAAAATCAGACACAAATCGAAGATGAAAAAGCAGTGTAGAGACAGAACTAAAGCAAAGCCACAGAGACAGTTAAATCCCAAGGACAAAATAAAGGCACTACCACAAGTCACAAAACCAAGAATTGCAGAAAACAGAGAAAACAGAACTAACAGATATCAGCAATTAAAGCTAAATATCAAACAACCCAACATAGATAAATAAGCAGAAAATACCTACAATATTACAGATCTGATTTTAATAAACCTTTTTCAAAAATAAAAGGAAAACCACCAAGACACAAATATTGTGAGTCTCAATAGGACTTAAGCCAGGCTTGGGTTTTAACATTTTGAAAATCACAAGTGTTATTTCACAGATTAACAGCAAAATACCAAAAAAAAAAAAAATAGATTTGTAAAAGATATATATATATATATATATGAATATATCCGAGAGAGGAAAAGAAAACAATAACAGTAGCGAAAGAAAAAAATATGGAGAAACCGAGATCTAAAAAGATCAAGAAGAAACAAAGAAATAAATAATCCAAGATGGTAAATGGAATACTTCTCTGAGCGAAATTCTGAGGTTCAAGTCAGAATTCCTAAAAGAATTTAGATCGGGTGACGAAAAAGAAAATCCACACCACAAGATGCGATTTTTCTTTCTGTCCAAATGCTATTTCGCCATCATAATTGCTTAATCTGCGCGGTAGATGCCGGAGAATAGCCAAAAGAGGCTCTGATACCAATGTCACATAAGATAGTAACCAAAATTAAACCTATCTCATAATCTATTACAACCAAATCAAATAAAATTGCAAGAAAATAAATTCCCTAGTCTATTACAAGATCTAAGAAATTTCTTCAACAACAAGTCTTCAATTTGTGTGAGAATTATGAGAAAAAGAGAAGTAGGAATTTTAACCCTCAGGAGGACTTGAATCTCACACACAAAAAACTTTCTCTCTCTAACTCAATCTTCTTCCAAAGTCCTACAGTGGACAAGACTTCAAAAATGGATGTAAATTTATGTGGACAGCCTAAAATGGAGAAAATGAGGTCCTTGAGAGAAGAGAAGAAAAGTCCAAGAAGAGACAATCAAAAGGCTTCCAAAAGTCTTTTCTTCAAGTGGCTGCCAACAACCCTCACAAAGAAAAAGAGAGGCGGCTACTCCAGAAGAAAAGAGAGAAAAAGTGTCTCAAGATTAGGGCATAAATGGTAGAAAAAAAAAGATATATAGAAGGTCACCTGGGTCAATCGACCCGACATCTAAACCCATATACTAAGTCAGCCCTTTTTAATATGAGAGAAAAGTGTGTGTAGGTCCAATTCCAATTTCATCATTTGGTCACAAAAACCATTAAGCCTAAAGAGTTGTGGGCACAACCCAACAAATTATCAGAAAATGAAATTATAAGTCAATTAGAGTCATAACTTATGACTTATGTTCCAAAATATGAATTTCTTATACAAAGTATCAGAGGGTTTTATAACTATAGTTATATCAAATATTTGGTTAAAGTACTCACTTTTTATTTTGTAAGTTCAAGTTAAATGACAGAAAATATATTAAAAAGATCTTACGAGAGAGCTCTTGTGTTTGAAAGTTAAATGAGGATGAGTCAAAACTCACAAGTCCATATCTCAAAATCAACAATAATGGCACTCGGCTCAATACTTGATACAATGTCTAGCCTTGAGTTCAATGAGTTAAAGTTATTATATACGTGATTGCAAGCACTATAATGTTATTGTCCATCCATCCTAAGTAAGGTACTTAGTATCTCATAGGTTTGGTAAGATGGTTGAGTATTCAAACTTTTAATAGACTTGAAATATTAAAGGGAGAGTGTGTACTATAGGAACACTCTATAGGCAGAGTCCAACTATATGAATGTGAAGTGTGGCTGCTTCTCAGAGTTAAGAACTTGACTCTTACAACATTCATGGAAAGGATACAGACACATGGCCATAATAGTGTCAGTTGATTAGAGTGTTTATTGGTTTTGAAATTTATGTGTAGAGTATGTTTAGTTAATCCATATAGAATCATTGGTTCAAAGAGATTTATTCTACCATGCCGTTCTGATTAATTATGATGTAATTTATAAAGTAAAGCTTCAAATCGTAAGATACCTTTATTAATGCATATAATTTCTAAATATATGATTTTTTCAGATATTCCTAATGGTGGGAAATTGTTGGGGATCTTTAGAATACTATGAACATAACATATGAATCATGAAGGTTCTTGGAACATAACTAATGGATATATCTTATATATCAGTTATGAATGTTTATAGTATTTATAATAGTTCATGAAAGTCCATTAGAGATATAATTCTAAACTAAAGAATTATAACCTTAAACCGGAGGTGTAAGACTAAACTACAAAAAAAAGAGCGATCAGCGACCACACCAAAAGGTCGCAGATACTGAGATAGCGATGGATTTGCGACGCCAGTAAGTCGTCGCTAATTGCTGGTCGCGAGGGAACATTTGCGACCGAAATTTCATCGGGAAAAAGGATTTGTGGCAGATTTACGACGGGCTATCGCTTGACCCATTTACGTGATTTCACGAATATTTTCGATCGTTTGTCGTTATTTCTCATGCCAAAAATAATTGGCGCCAAATATGCTGATAGTGCAACTGCGTCGCAATTTTATCGCTGATGGATATTTGCGACCGAAGAAATGCGGTTACAAATTGGTCCCAATGATCCTGTGAAAAAATCGTGCCAAATTTTGTGACGGAGTTTTCGGTCGTGAATTGGTCACAAAATTGCTACTGCCTTTTTATTTGTGACTAGCTTTTTGGATTGCAAAATTGGTCGCAATTTGAAGCTTTTTTTGGAGGGGGGTTTGTTTATATAATTTTGTCGTTTTTGAGTAGCAATAGTTTTCTTTGTCAAAAGACATGTTTGGTCACTAATCGGTTACAAATGCATTTATATATATATCCATCATTTCAAAGTTGAAATATTTGAAAAATCACCCTGAATAGGGTTAGCCACGAATAAAACCTCAATGGCATCAGTTAAAGTCCCATAATAGTCCTCCTTCACCCGTATGCCACAATTGTTTGTACATTTTCTAGAGTCATACTCTCGTGTAGTAAATCTGAAGCCGTTGACTAAATAACTATTCAATGTATTTATATATCTATATGGACCCAAGAGAGATTTCTAAGTAGTTGGTGGCGACTTTCCATGTAGGAAGGATTGTGAGTCTGAAACAAAGTACTATTATTATATTCAATTCATAAAATAAGGAAAATGGAGGAGTTTAATGTACTTACTTCATTTGTAAACCATTTTGCAAATTCATCCTTGATTAATTTCTTTAAATTGTCTTCTGTAATACTTGATAATGGATTCTTACTTCTGATGAGTACTTCCTACCATTAATAACTTTTGGTCAACTATACTTCTAATCAATTCAACTTAATTAACATTTAAAGGAAAATTTTAGTTGAACTTACTCGATGAGATGTTCAACCTCCTCATAATTAAACAGGATGTAGTTTGTTTTTATTGCCTTAAGATCATCCTCATCCAAGATTTTCTTCTTCATCTTCCCATATGGTCTTCCTGGCGCATTGCAAATAGAAAGAATAGAGCCTTGTTCATGAGGTTGCTCACCCTCATCATTGTGTCCTGCCTAGTGTCGAAGTCTGGTTCAAAGTAGTAACTAAAGAATGCCGTAGCCTCCTCAGTTAAGTATGCATTACATATCGAACCTTCCACCTGAGCCTTATTCTTGATCTTCTCCTTTAGATGGTTCAAATACTTGAATGTGAATATATTTTGATAAATGCATTCCAAAATAAATTATTATGTAAGAAATGTTTAATACAAGTTTTATTGTTCTTACCTCTCAAATAGATACATCCACTGATACTAGACTGGTTCACAAACTCTAGCCTCATACGACAAATGAACAATCAAGTGTTCCATTACATCAAAGAACCCTGGGGAGAAAATTCTTTCTAGCTTGCATAACAAAATTGCAATGCTAATCTCCAATTCACGCATATGCTTCTCGCTGATCTTTGGCGTACATAAGTTACAGTAGAAAATGTTCAATTCTACCAAGACGCTCCAAACCTTTTGCGGAAGAACCTCTTTGAAGGCAATCAATATTAATCGTTCCAAAAAAACATGATAGTCATGACTTTTTACCAAATATTTTCAATTCTTTCAAATCCACACATCTTTCTAAGTTAGAAGCATATCCATCCGGTATCTTAACTCTTTTACCCGCTCAAGAATAAAATTTCATTGTTCATTTGTTAATTTGTAACACCCCCTCGGTTTCGACCCCTTGCCACCGGTTCCATTATGGATTGTCAAGTCCGGTTGGTTACAGTACTATTTAATATCTTCTCTAGTATTGATATTATCCTTTGTCTTTCCTTTTTGAAATCCATTACAATGTTGAAAACATTATCAAACACATTTTTTTTTCATTTTGCATTACATCAATGTTGTGACGAACTAGAAGGGTACGCCAATACAGAAGATCCTAAAGTATGCTCTTCTTTGTCCAATTGTGGATTTCACCTCTTCCATCTCTCCTACCAATTTCGGTGCATGTCTCTGTAACTTTCGACAAATCCTGAATTCTTTCCTACAACTGTTCACCAGAAAGGTGCAGTGGTGGCACAGAGTGATCTTGATCCTTGCCCTTCTTAAAGGAATATGTATCTCTTCTACATGGATGGCCCAGTGGTAAGAAACATTGATGACAATCAAACCAAGATTGTTTCCCTGTACTTTGTAGTCAAAATGACTTTGTTTGTTCCATACAATATGGACATGCAAGTGCACTAGTAGTAATCTAACCACTCAACATTTCGTATGTCAGGAAATCACTAATTGTCCAAAGAAGGGCAGCCCGCGTGTTGAAGTTTTGTTTCTTGGATATGTCATATGTAAGAGAACCTACATCCCACAAATGATTAAGCTTTTCTATTAACAGTTGCAAAATAGACATCTAGTTTACTTTTCGAATTTTTAGGACTGGAAGTGATGACAACCAAGAACATAAACTCTTTTTCAAACACATCCATGGAGGCAAGTTATAAAGAGTCACAATCACCGACTAAGAAGAGTATTGTTCACCAGCCATTCCAAAAGGAGAGAAACCATATGTACACAAACCAAGCCTCACATTCCTTGATTCGGATGCAAATCAGAATGCACCCTATCGAAGTGCTTCCATGCTTCTCCATCCCTATGATGGCTCATGACGTCTGCTTACTACTCGCTGTCCGAATACCATCTCATATGCTCGGTAGTCCTTTTTGATGCATACAACCTTTGCAACCTAGGAGTTATGGAAAAGTAATATATCTTTTTGTGAGGTACCTCATTTGTTCATTGTCCTTAATCCTTTTCTTCTTTTTATATCATTCACAACCACAAAACTTACACTTCCTTCTATGACTGTCTTCTTTCCAATAAAGCATGCAACCGTTAAGACATACATCAATCTTCATAATAGGTAAACCTAAACCGGATACGAACTTCTTCGTTTCGTACCAATCATTTATGGCCTTATTATCCTTGGGAAATAAATGTTTCACATATTAAGCCACTTGATCAAATGACTATTCAGACAAGTTGTTCTTAGACTTAATATGCAGCAGCTCCGCTGTTGCAGAAAACTGTGAATAACTGCACCATTTATACAGGGTACATCTATAGCTTTCAAAATATCATAAAAATTTTGTGCCGTTGAATTAGGAGCTTCTTCATTATTATAGTTGGAGGCTTTAGGGTCGAAGTTCAGTCCAGCAACATCAAATATCGTCTCACGAATTGGACCCCTTCCTACTGTTCTACTCGATCTTGTTTCACTTACAGTACTCGCATTCATCCCCACATTTACCCCTAAGGTGTTACACATGGCATGTCCAATTTTGATGATTAGGCTTAAATCTCCACATAAAAAGATGTGACTTTAAATCATCCATAGTTATTAACTTCTTACTTTTGCACTTCACACACGGGCACCTATCTCATTTTCCTTTCCATTATTTGTTGACATGCCGATGTACCCCATTCACAAATTCACTATTCGATCCCTTAACCTCACATCTTGTATACATCCAATTTCTATCTTGCTTTATAACTCTGCTACATTCAAGAGAATAAAAGGTTTAGTTTATAGATAATATTTTGAAGGAATTGAAGACGTATGATTTGATAGAAGTGAACTTTTCATAAATTAGTAAGCGAATAGTACTAACACGTAATATTTCTCGTTTTTCATAACTTAGAAATAAGGAAAGAATAGAAGTACAAACACTTCTATTAAATCTTCAAGGTTTAGACATAACGAAAGAATAAAATACAAACATTTGTACTATTCGCTTTTGATAACTTGAAAAAAAAATAAAAATAAAAAGTAGTAGAAATACAGAAAGAGTAGAAGTACAAGTACTTCTATTTTTCACTTTTGACAACTTGGAAATGAATCAAGTAGAAGTACAAACACTTCTATTAATTGTTTTTAGTAACTTGGAAATGAATTAAGAATTAGAAGTACAAAATACCTCTAATATTTGCTTTTGATTACAAGGAAATTAAGATAAATAGAAGTACAAATGCTTCTATTTTTCACTTTCTATAATTTATAATAATACTTAGACATATAAGTATTATTCTCTAAATTGTGCAAAAAAATTTTTTTGACAGAGTCCCCTGTGTTAAAATAGACATTTTCCAAACGAAATGGTCATCCAAAAGCAAAATTCAACCATTAAATAATTAAACAAACAGTCTGGGCTCCCCATAAACAATTAACATCAAGAAACTTATAACTTATAGATTAGATTTTAAATCCAAATCCAAATACATCCTAAAATGTCCATAAGTTAGAGGAAATGTATCATACGACATGCCAGCTCAAAATCTACAACATTTTCTGACTCCCCCAACATTAAATGTAATCTATTTTTCAAAAGAGGGGAATCACAGCTCCAAAAAAGCAAGAAAATCGGGGAAACATAACCCCCCAACTAAGCACAAAAACAAAAGGGTCACAAACCCACACACTAACACAAGAAAACATAAATTAAAAAGAATAAAGGATAAGGAGCAAGAGTTTACCGAAATTTAAGAGAATTTGAAAGACCAATTCACAAGCAGCTTCACAATACTCCCTTAAGATTTCCAGCCAGAAATCTCCAATGAAGAAGTTATAATCTGTCAAGCACGAAGACAATCAAAATTGTAATTATTAATTAGTGTATTCAACTTGTAGTGAAATAATAATAATAATAACCTAAGAAAGAAACTAAGAATCATTTCCCCTTTTTCTTTTATGCATAAGCAAGAAAGAGAAATAATATGACTTGTGAAAAGGAAAAAGGAGAAAAGGAAAAGGAGACAAAAGGAGAAGAAAAAAAAAAAAGAAAAGACTTTGCTTAACTGGCAAGCCACTAAGATGGTCTATAACCCAGTAGAGACTTTTAAACACTGGTCCTCGTACTAATTTTAGCTATACTTCTTAAGTTTAGTTGAGGTTGAGGAGAAACACTGGTTTAACTTTTCTTTAAAAAAGTTAATATTGTAAAAAATAATAAATATATCTACGAATAATTTTTTGAATTGTTTCTGCCTTTATACAATTCTTTACTTTCAACACAAACTATATGTTCAGCAGTCTTGTAGTAATTAGTTGAATGATTTGTGCTACTACTAATTGTGTGTTATCAAGGAATGTTGTATTTTTACTTTGATGATAAAGGAACAAAGTTATAGAAGCCATATTTGAGAAGGCAGAAAAAGAAAGCATATTAGCTCACATTCATCATTTAAAATTGACTATCTTTAAACATATAGAGGCTATAAAAGGGAGAACCGGGGCTAGCCCGGTCTTTAGAAGACACGAACTTCGCAATCCTTAGGAATATGATTCTCCTCAATGTGATCCATGTTTAAGTTACATTTTAATTCTTTGGCAGGTAGTTTGTTTCTGGTCATCATACTTTATTTATTTTAAAGTACTTTCAGGGAGAATTAAGTTGTTTCTATCTCAAAGAGAATGTTGGGAGATAATAATGGTAACACCGCACTGCCCGTTTTCCTTAATGAGGCCTGCTTTCAGGAGTAACAATAGGATCGAACATCAATTAAAAAGTTACTTATAACAATGCTCTTCTAAAAAATGAATGAAATGAAAAGCAGAAAGAAAAACTAACAATCGTGCGTAGCAGTATGGGCCTTAACAAGAACCTCCTTATATCTAGTCTGAAAAGTAACCAAGTGGAAAGGTTCGATGTGTTAGTATATGCCCTAAGACCAATTGACTCACATTTATGATTTATGAAGCATGTATTTTTGAATTGTATTTTATTCTCTTGGTCATCAAGTATGTGACTTGATAGTAAAACCCTTATAGCTAATAAAATACTATTCTTATTTGTCCCTAGTTTATTACATCTTGTAAACTAGTGTGAAGTTGATTAACGGTCAAGTTTTACTGATCATGAATATGAGATATAAAATTAATTCATAAATACATATTGAGAATATTGTATTGGACATGACCCAAAGTGAAGAAGAAATATTGCATGGGTTTAAGTTATAAGTATTTCTTCTCAGTTTTATATTTGGTGTCCTTCGACCTAATGTTTCTTGCATGGGGAGAAAATATGTTTTGACATAGTCAAACATCACTTTTAATTAGGTGATCATTATGACTATTGATTGGCTTATTTTCTCGTCATGGCTTGAATATTGGAGATAGTGAAAGAGATTTGTCCCTCTCTTTCTAGAGAGAGACATCCATGGGCCCCTTGATAAGGAAGACTGGAAAATATGCATGGCCATGCTCAAATAAGTATTAATAAGGTGTTATTAATATTATTTGTTGGAACAGTCTACCTGGTGATTAAGTAAATGGTTAATTAAGTTTTATAAGGATGACTTGATTCATGCCTTATACTTAATTAGGATATCGTGTGACAAAAGGACTAAATATTAAATATGATGGTAGGTTATTATTACATTTACTTAACTTGGGTAAGCATAATGTCTTGCTAGAGGCCGCTTATGTTTTGTGAATAAATGTCTAGGACATTTTTCATTCACTGCCAACGTTAAGTGAACCTACAGGGTCACACGCATAGACGATCTTGTGAGCATAATGTCCACGTTCAATGAATCTAGATTGTGTCCAGATTCGTTGAACGTATACAAAAGGGGAATCAGATTCTATATGTAATCTCCTGGTAAGTTAATAAGTAATTAATTTTATTTAATCGAATAAATGAAATTAATTACTTAATATTACTCATCCAACCGTTGGATGATTATAGGAATAGACGGACGAGATTAAACTGTCATTAGATGACAATTAGGGTTTTGATATTGACAGCTATAAAAGGTTATGTTAACCTTTTCTTTGTGGCTGTCCTTTATCTGATTAAAAAAAAAACAAAACCCTTAACCCTAGAACGGCGATATAGTATCCAGCCTCCTCTCTCCGAAATACGACCGATTACCAGATAGTCAGGATCAGTTCTGAACAGTTTTCAGAACACAGAAGGGCCTAGCATCCCGATCGCTTGCAGAGGAGTTCGTCGCGTTGATACCAGTAGAGGGCGAAGCGTACAAAGCAGCACCTCCACAACGAACAATCAAAACATTGAGGTAATTTCTATCCAATCGGTTTTTCTAGTATGTGCAGATCCTGTTGGTGGATTTCCGTAGTTTTATTTTACTTTGTTTTTCCTACGGATTCCAACACGATGGTTTTGTCACCAACCTTGGTTTTCAATAAAATTAATATGGACAAGAAGGGCAAACCAAAAATGATATGTTAGGGATCAATCTTTTTTATAATTACCACTACTTTTGTTAACTATGGAAGATAGGAGTATGATGGGGAAAAAAACTAACAATGGTGCTATCTTGAGCCCTAATTCATAGAAGTATTGACAACGACTTCTGAGATCCACATGTACAGCATCAGCTCCAATTTCCTTCCTTGTTCTAGAACTAAGGAACCAACCAAAAGGGATAGATTAAGAAGTGTAAGAAGGTGATGAGTAGTGCATAACAAAAAAAATTTATATATATATATATATATATATCCCTCTTATCTTTACTTGACAACATATTTGAAGAACATCAAAAAGTCAAAAAAAAAAAAATAATAATATGCAAAAAATGTATCAAATTAATCAACTATATTTTCATAACTGTTAAAATGATCCTCGAAATACATGTGGTGACAAGATATCTGATATTAAAGATCAATTCTAAACACCATAGCTACCACAGATTTAATCACCATAGACACAATCTAGTTTATTAGAAATCAAAATTTTTTTTATAAGCATACATAGGCTTTTGATAGAAATCCAGAAAAAAAATGGCAGACGGTATGAAATTCCAGAATAAAAACAGAAATCAATAAAATTATTACCTTTGCCATGACTTCAAGCAACGTCAGCCGGAACCTCTTCAAGCAACCGACATTTCTCGGTGACTACCCAGAAACATCAACCCTAAAATTGGGGGACATCTGGAGCCTCCTTCATTTCCTTGAAATCCCTCCTCCATCTTTCTCTCTTCTATCCCTCTTTCTTCCCTCCTTGACTGACTGCTCCACCGACGTTGATGCTGGAGACACAGCAACCTCGCCGCAACCTTACCTTCTCCCTCTTTCTCTCTTCTCTCTCTCTTGCGTTGGAGCTCGTCTCTCCCTCTCTGTCCTCCTCTGCTTCACGTCAGTCGGGAAGAGGACAAAACTTTTGATAAGATTTTTTCCGAGTTGTCACATTCACCCATATGGGCTTGTCGGGAAGAGGACAAAACTTTTGACAAGATTTTCTCCGAGTTGTCACATTTAACCACATGGGATTGTCGGGGAGAGGTTGAAAATTTTTATAATTGTTTCCGAGTCAAATAGCTCACATGGGCTTGTCGGGAAGCAAATTAAACTTTTGATAAGATTTTAAATGAGCCGCAAAGAACCTCCATGGGCTTGTTGGGGAGAGGTACAAAAATTTTGAAATAAATAAATTGACATGACAACACAAAATAATGGAGCCTGCTCTTGAATTATTACTGATATTGCCATGTGATGACATGACAAGACAGAAATAAATATGCTAAACCGGTTTGAAAAATAAACATAATATAATGAAGGGTTAAACTTGATAATATGAATAAATTTGAAGTTACGAAATAAAACCCTAAAGTCGAAAAAATGAAACCTTAATTACAAAAAATGAAAACCCTAAGGTTAAAGAAATAATTTCATTACATAAAATGAATATACAACTTACAGATATAAACACTAAATACATAAAACGAAGGGTTCTAAAGTTAAATAAATAAAACCCTAAATACATAAAATGAAAACACTAAAGTTAAAGAAATAATTTCATTACATAAAATGAATGTACAACTTATAGAAATAAATAGGGCTAATCAGATGGCGTGAACCTAGTAGTCTTCTTACCATCATGATGATCAAATCCAAGCTGTTGTTTTGGTGTCACGTCATCCGTCCGCTCATCTGAATCGGATGAAGATGCATAAGATATAGGCATATGCAGTGTAGATGAACCTACTGTGCCCGGAGGAGGTTCCTGAAATGAAGAAAATCCTAAACCCAGAGTGGGAGGTGCTTAAATTGAGGAACCCAATTTACCTGAAAGGGGAGTCGCATATGATGTGCCCAATCAACCTAGATGTGACCGTGCAGGTGGTGTCAATTCGGTGTAGATGAACCCACTATGCTCAGGGGAAGAGGTGCCTGAAATGAAGAAAACCCTAAACCCGGAGGGGGAGGTGCCTGAATTGAGGAACCCAATATACCCGAAGGGGGAGGCGCGTATGATATGCCCAATCCACCTGGATGTGACTGCGCAGGTGGTGTCAAACCCAAATTAAAAGTTGGGAAATCTAGATTTGGGCTATTAAACAGGTCACCATGATCATAAGACCCTAAATCTCCACGTCCATGTCCTCCAAATCTTTAACCTCTCTCTCCTCCACGTCCGGAGTCTACATGTCCTCATCCACCCCTGATGAGGAGGGACAGGAGTGCAGCCTCCACGTGCCCTGCAACCAAGCAATCTACGAGCGCCTCTCTTAACTCCACGAGCACCAAGGTCCGATACAGGCTCTCGGGGAAGAAGATGCGATAGCTACACAGGAAAAATTTGCTGAACATCATGCTGGATGGAGTGCAACCTAAGGTACCACCGATAGAAACCATGCACCCGCGAATGATGGTCTGGACTTTCTTTGCAAAACTAGCGATTTGTGTCGAAGATGATGGTGGTCCCTGTATAACTTCTGTGGCCATATCATCTACTTCCTGTAGCATAAAAGTCTAAAAAAAATAGTTAGATGTCAATTATAAGTTAATGAAATGCATAAAAAAACAAATAAAAATATTTTTTACCATCACCGTCTATCAACCCCAGCATGCTGGTATCCAATGGTCCAAGTATCAGGATTTGCTGGATTGCCAATGTAGACTCGTGTGATATCCCGATACCATCTAATGTAATCGTCTCTAGGTGATGATAAATCCTCAACTAGCAATACGGGGCTATCCCTAATATGCTGTCTCTACTGATGCCACTCCCCCACATGGCCAGCATGATGCATCGCCCGATATGTATGATCATTTCCTCTCAGTTGTATCTGATGCAAATCAAGCTGAGTATCATATGGAGCAGGTATAGGCTGATCACGTGCAAATTATCGCATCACGCGCCCGTGATGATGATACTCCACTATCTCGAAACATTTTAGTGGTACTTCTGCCTGCCACAAGTCAGATGGAACTAGTCCACAGTCATGATAGGACAACCATACAAACTGTTCAGCAAATTAAAATATTTAAATAACAATCATTTAAAAAATTAAATAAAACCCTAAACCATAATATTTTAAAGCAGGATTTGATCGGATGGCATAAAATCTAACTGATCTCTATATGTAAGCAACACATGGGCCGGCAGCTGGCTGTAGTCAAACAATATGAACCACATAGCACTAAGTGGAGCAAGAGAGTCTGGCTGAACATGCTGGAGTAGCTGAGGCCACAATACAGGAATACGCGACCAATCCTAAATCTGAAGTAGGACTAGGGCTCCCCTATCTATCGTGCACCCCTTAAGGTTGCCGTGCACAAATGCTTATATGAAAAACCTAATATACAACTATCCCAATTGTAAGTGTCGATGGCCTCAAAATCCTCAAACAAACGGAGGTAATGGACGTTAACCAAGTTGCCTAAGAAATCAGGGAGCATATGACCTCAAAGAAGAGAATAAATCCACGGGCATGCAAGATTAAGTCATCATCGCTCTCTGATCCGGTAAACTCTCTCAAGATCCAGGCCTCTAAAGGTTCCTTCTTAACCTTGTATCTAGAAAAGTGAGTAAGGGACAAGCGCACATCAATTAATCTCTAGATCACCTCAATCCAATACTGCTTCGGGGTACACTCTAACTAGAACTTGTAACAGACAACCCCTCTATCCATACACCCTATAAGATGTGTACATCCTGTAGAGTTACAGTCACCTCACCACAAGTCAGGTGGAATATGTGGGTCTTAGGCCTCCAACACTCAACTAAAGTAGTAATAAGAGCATGGTCGAGACCTATGTAACCACATCTAAAAACTCCCCCTAACCCCGTACTATCAATAATATCGATCAATCTACTAGGAGCTCCACTATATGCCTGAAATAGATTTTTGCCGAGACGTCTACACTGTAGATCAGTAATAGACGTCTCATGATCCCCACTCCATATCAACCAGACCTATACTCATCCTGTCTCGTCAATACATCAGGGACTATAGGACCCGGATGCACATGTGCTGGGACTTCTTCCATCTACATTATTTACAGTAAAATTAGAATATTTACAGTTTAGGGTTATACACTTTCTAAATTTATCAATAAGGTTTAGAATTAAAATTAGAATATTTAGGGTTTAGGATTTTACGATTTAGGGTTATACACTTTCAAAGTTTAAATCTTCACGGGTTTACAACTTCAAGTACAATATTTAAAGTAAATTATTATTACAGAATTTCTAATGTTCATGGTTTGGGGTTTTAGGGTTTAATCTAAAACAGTTTAGAGTTTTAGGGTTTGGTGTTTAATATATCAAGTTTAGTGTTTATGATTTACGGTTTGGGATTTTAATATTAGGATTTTAGAGCTTTGATCATATAAATGTTAGATTTTATAGTTTAGGGTTTAAGGTTTTTAGGGATTAGGATTTTAATATTAGGGTTTTAAAGTTTTAATCATGTAAATGTTATATTTTATATTTTAAGGTTTTAGGTTTTAGTCATATAAATGATATATTTTATAGTTTAGGGTTTTGCGATTTAGGAATTCTTTTTTAGGGTTTTAGAATTTAGGGTTTTATAGATTATTCTATGTTTTTCTTTTTTCAATAATAAAATTCTTCATAAATTTAATTGCTAATAACATAAAATTATAAAATAATAACAATACAAGATTATATGAAATTAATGGAACAATATAAACATACTAACAATATTTTACAAAAAATAAACAATCACGATTTATGACAAATATAAAAATAAATTTTATAACATATATCAAATCACCAATTTCAACAAATCACATTTCCAATAGAAGCAACTACATTAATAGCATAATCAAATATGCACAAATTTATCAATATCAACTCTAACATAATCATAAAAGCCCTAACTAGAAAAATAAACTACAAAAAATTATTCAATTATCCAAATAAAATTCATAAATATTATTCACAAGCCACAACAAACAACAATTTTCATATAAACAATAATAGAAATTAACACATAGTGTACAAAAAATTTAAAATAATTATAGACAATAAGAAATTTACCGAAATAAGAGAAGGAGGAGAAACTAAAGGAAGACAGCGGCGGCGGCGAATAGTAGCAATGGAACGGAGGCGGCAGCAACGAGAGGAACGAAAGAAAAAAGAAAAAGAGCACTGAGAAGAAGATGACGGAGTAGAAGATAAGGGAGGGAAGAAAGAGATAGGTACAACAGCAGCAGTGACAATAACGCGGCGGGGAGAGAGAAAAAAAGGGGTTGCGGTGGGATTACAGAAAAAAGAAGAAGAGAAAAGAAGAAGAGAAGAGAAGAGGAGGTGGCTAGGGTAGGGGGTTTTAATACCTTGATAATGCACAGAAATTGTGTTATTTGTCATAATAACGCATCACGGTAACGCACAATAACTCTGTGTTATCATCCAGCTCAACCACCCCACTGCTACATCAATGCCACGCCAGTTAATGAAGCGCCACATCATTTAATGAAGGTTAATTAGGAGATTTAACTGCTGATTAAAGATAAAGCACAGTGAACATGCGCGCACAACAATTGTGCATTATGGCCCCAACTAGAACAAAAATAAAAATAAAAGGTTGGCCAGTTTAGTACTTTTTTTTTTAAAAAAAGGACCAATTACATAAAAAAAACCTCTGGTGAACACGTCACCAAGGAGAATGAAATCGAGAAAAAAGAACTCCAGGCTATTTTAAGTACTATGATAGTTTATTTTTTTATTGGTATTAGAAAATTGACTAAATATATCTCCTTTATAATTTACATTTTGCTATCTTAAAAGATATTATTTTTTTTATTAGTGACTTCTATCTAATAACTTTTTAACTATGGTATTGGGTGGTTTCTAACTAATTTATGTCATGTGACACTCTCTTATCATTTTCTATAAAGGTAAAATTATCCAGCCATTAATTTAAGTCCCAACACGTGACTGAAATGGGCTGAAATAACTTGACCATAGTTCAAGTCAGTTCATACAACGGATTATTTCAACCAATTTTAGTTTCTGGTTGTCACTTATATTAGTGGTTGGATAATTTATTCTTACTAAAAATGATATGTGAGTGCAACATGACACAAATTGACCAAAAATATCAATCATCACATATAAGGGCATTTTTGACACTAATAAACAATTATTGGACAGAAATAACTAATGAAATAAATAGTGTCTTCAAGTTGCAAAATATGAATTATACAAAAACATTTTCGACCAGTTCTCTTACTATTATAACTTTAGGTTAGATGTTATATGGAATGATAAAGTTTAAATTTAAAAAAAAAATTCTCATATATATATATTGACTTCTTTTTAATCTTGAAAAATTCTTTATAAAGAATTCCTAAGAGGTTCTTATGTTGTTACTTTCCTTCATCTTATCTCATTGTTCAAGTTAAGTTTTCTTTTTATGTGTGAGTTATCTTTAACCTTTTTATCAATTATGTACTTTTGCAGGAAAATATGAAACTACCATGATGTTTTCTTTAATGAGTGGAAAAGGTATGTTACACATTGCTCCAAGCCTCAAATTTAAGGTCTTTTTTTTTTAATTAAGGGGTTGAGGTGTAAATTGAACTCATGACTTATTGCACAGTAAGGAAGTGCTTCTAACTAACTTAACGTTTAACAGTTTATGATGTGTATAATTATAATTATTTTTTCTTTGTAATTTTTTTATACATTGAGGGATGAGATGTTAATCGAACACATGATCTATCCCACAGTAAAAGATACTTTTAATTAATTAAGTTACCACCATATGAGCTTTTTTTCTTTATGGTTAGTAACACAATTTAAAAATGGACCTTGTATTGTTTAAACGTTTACTGCACAAGGCCCTTGCAGAAGAAAAGCTTTATCCCAGGGAATGGAAGATGCTCAGCTCCACACAATATAGGGATTAGTACACTTTCGAGAAGAACATAGAATAATAGAGGATCCAGAATGCAGAACACGACAATCATTAGAAATTCACGAATTAGAGATGCTATGATATACTCTTTCCCATAATTTCTCATACCAGACCAACCCACTAAAATGCAAATAGAAATGAAAAAATTGGTCAATATCACGAAGAATAAAGAGATAACATCTATACCCAAATAAAAATTGATATTTTCATAAGAAAGCCATAGAAGGCCCTATAATAACCCCAACCAAATTGGGTTGGTTGGTTTTTGTTATTTGTGCAATTTAGACCCTAAATTATAGAATTCACTTCTTATGATAAATTCAAAAGAGCCACTATATATAAGAAGAAGTTTCTCAACAACAAAATTCAATTGGACATGTTAATTTAGTATGCAAACGATGTGTTTTTTTTTTAAAAAAAAAAAAAAATTGTAATGCATTAGCTTTTATTGTCATTAATTCCTTGAAATCTTTTTGCAGGTTCCCATAAAGAACTTGTAAACACACTCTTTCAAGATCTTGATCCTCTTTATGTGACAGAAGATAGCCTTGGTGAAATAAATTGGTTGGACTTGAGAATTGTCCTCTATAACTAAACATTAACTTTTTATGTGTTCCTTATTTTATTTGTTTTAATTTACATATTCTGCTTTTTATAGATTGGAGTTAGACAATGTGATTGAGCACATTGCAAGATTGGATATTAATTTCTTTGCCTTATACTTTTTTTTTTTTTTTTCATAATTGAATTTGATTTCTCTCTCTTTCTCTGATTTATTTTTTGTGTTTGAAAAGAGTTGTGTAACGATTTGTAATTACTATGGTAAGTAAAACAACCTGAATTTATTCAATACCTTGAAGAGTTGTCCAGCCTATAAATACAAGATCCTCAAAACACTTTTCATTTTTCAAAAGCCCCCAAAATCTCTCTTTCCTCCTTCCTTTCTACAAACTATTTCTCTACATAAATTTTTCACCCATCTTCATGTGAATTCCTAGTTAAAGTTTACCCGTAAAAATAGTATTTACCTTTTCGTTCTTGTTGGGAATTTTAACTTTTACTACTTATACAAGACTATAAGACCTCTTGGTCGATTGTATTATTATTATTATTATTATTATTATTATTATTACTACATGTTGCTATGTCAGTAACAATTAGATGCAATTTTTTAATTTTTAGGGGCTCGAGTCGTTTGTATTACTTTCTAATTCAGTATATTTTATTAATAAAATCTATTAAATAAACGATAAACTTTTAGAGAAAAAGATAAACTCTAAAGCGAAAATATATTATAAAAAGAAAGTGGTATAGAGAGTGCTACAACCGATTCTGAATAAATTTTTGCAATTATATAAATTACCGTACTTCATTACTAAATCTATCTAGTTTATTTACTGCTATATATTAAGATTATATTACACCTCCTAAAGTATTTTTGTGGGTCTAATTTTTGTAAAAAATAATAATATTATCTCACTATATGATATTAAATAAGAATTAAACCCCTTTAAAAAAAGAAAAGAATTAGACCTGTAAGTAGTATTTTAATAAGATTTTATTTACTTTTTTGGAATAAGATTTTCATGTTTTACTACCTTATTTTCATATGAAAATTTTTAATTAAAATTAGCAATATGAAATAATTATCAATATACAAACAACAAAGGTATTTTTTCAATTTTAACAGAATATAAGTGATGCAGTTGTAATTTAGAAAATGGAGAAAAATGTAATTAATTCCAAAAAAAAAAAATTTTGATAACCCACCCCCTGCCCCCAAAAAGACACCTACGGGGCCACCGGCGTCTGATGGGTTTTTACACCCAGCTCTAATAAGCTGACAGCAGAACCACCGTTGCAATGGCCTTCAGAGCCGCCGCCGCCACCCTGAGATCCGGACGACCGCTATATCGATCCCTCTCGTCAATCGGAACTCTAACCACCTGTTCTTCAGTAACATCCTCGGCTACTTTCGCCTACCACTCTTCGTTCTCCTCTCACCTCCACCACCCCAGTCTGTTCCTTCGGAATTACCCATGGGTTTGGCCGTCCACTGCTGCTTTCCACAGTTTAACGGATACTCGGTATCCTAAACGGCGTCCCAGCGACAAGCCTCGACGCAAAAGAGCCGGTTTAAGACCCCCAGGTTCACTTTCATTTCACGTTTTGTTTGTAATCAATCAAATAAGAAATTTCTAATGTGTTGAAGATTATGAAGATTATGATGAATTGATATTATTGTTGAGATTATGCCAGAGGAAAATTTTGAAAATTTGGATGGAAAAAGCACTATGAAAACTGGGACTTGAATGTGAAATTTTTGAGCTGATGATTTTGTGTGATGATTAGGGCCATATGCCTGGGTAAAGGTTGTTCCTGGTGAACCAATACTTCCAAATCAACCAAATGAAGGAAGTGTTAAACGAAGGAATGAGAAAAAGAGGATTAAACAGCACAGAGCATTTATATTGGTACCACTTCCTGGAACACTGCTGATATGCCTGCATTCTACTTTGTTTGTGTTTTCTGTGCCTGCATACATTGTAATTTCAGTTTCCTTCTTTGAGCTATAAATTATTTGAAATGTGAATTGACTTGTACATGATGCTACTTAAAGAATTGAAACGTGAATGCTCTGTTTCCTCTTTTTCTGCCAGCATTTCTGTCCACATTGCTTTTCCTGCTAATTCTTTACTTCCCTGTTTCTCTGCCGTCGAGTTTTTTTTGTTTATATGTAAGAGTTACACCTGCAGATTACTTCAAGCCAATCTAGGCATTCTAGTTGTAACATGCACTCAATTAGCTAGAGTTCCCTCGTAAAAAATGGAAGTGGTTAGGCAAACCTGTATTATGATGGGAGCTTTCGACAGAATATGAAGTATATTTTCAGTTGGTAAATGGCGTCTAGGCATTGTTTTTGCTCTCTGATTGCTGAGGTTTTTTGCTGTATGTATAGGATTAGATTTATGAATATTCTGGTATAAGTTCTCGGTCATTAGTTCATAATTCCTGTTTTCTAGGAGCAAAATGTTTATTAAACCTAGTTAAGTTTTCTTAAAAGATTGCACAATCATCTATTCATCCAAAGTAGTAGATTGACAGTGTTACAGTCATTTCTCGGAATAGTTCATGCTAGTGTTATTTTCCTCTATCCTAACATTTATACAACCTTTTTAATGTTTTAGTTTCTGGGTGGGAAATCCTACTGCACAGGCTTGCTGATTAAATTTTTTGACTTCAACTTTATTGGTGGCTCAGTATCTTGTCTTCTTTCAAATTACTACTGTTCTCTTAGTGTCCTTGATTCAAAGTATATGCCCAGTCAGCATCGTGGATTTCATTGTCTCATTGGCAATTTTGAGACTTCCGTTACCCCTCTTTCGCTTTAGGCCTCCTTCTGGGGTGCCGGTGGGAGTTTGATCTCTTGATGAGGACATCACGAGATTGAGTGGGGGAGGCCATGGACCTTAGATTGTTTATGTAATGGGCCTTGTAGAACTCTTTGTGAAATGCTAAAAATGTCTCTTTGATTAGCTGTTAGTGTCTGCAGACAAGAAGTCTTTTAAACTGATCTCTTATTTTTATTTATTTATTTGGCAATATGATTGTGGAACTTTATACTGGAGCAATGGTGGTTTGTTCGAAAACATTTTGTTTTATTACAACCTACGTTTAGAAACACAAGTCTTTTTTGGGGGAAGATGGGCGATCAAGATATAAGTAACTTTATATCTTTTAATGAGCATTTATTGTGTAATTTCCGACTGATTTCCCTCTTGCCACATATTTCTCTCTTAGTTATTTGGGTGTAAAAGGTACCTTAATCCAATAGTTACTTTGTTTTAACAATTCTTAATTTCTGAGCATAAGTCCAAAATGACTTATACTTTAGACCAGAGGGATTATATATTTTTCAAGTTGTAAGTTTTTGCGGTTTTGACATGGTTCCTATTGCTTTCCGTTGCTATTTTCAAGATGTTTCCGTCTGTATTTCATTGCTGGAGCTTTTGAAATTCATTTGCTGTACTGTAGTCGTTGGTTCTATTGGAATATAAATTCCTTAGTATGGTTGATGAGGCTTCATGTTCAAAGCCTTTTGCTTCCTTTGTTTAATAATCGTATGACGTATGCACAGGCTGAAAAGAAGAAACGGAAAGCTCAGTTACAAGAGGCCAAAAGAAAGAAGGAAATAAAACGGAGGGAGCGCAAGATGGCTGCAGTGCAAAGGGAAAGAGAATGGGCTGAACGGTTGAAAGAGTTGCAGCAGCTAGGGGAAGAGAAGAAGGCAGCCATGGCTTGACAACTTTCTTGACAGCAGCAGTTCCACAGAGTGTGATTAGTTTGGTGGCATGCTCGAGCACATAACTTTGAACTTTGAACTACTTTATATTCATTTTCAGTTTTAACCTCGTCGATGCAGTTGCCGCTTGCTATCCGTCCACCTTGTTGTGGATATTTGTGTCTGCTTCTGTCTCTTTTCCTTTGCTATACACGTTTTTGGGGGAACTGAAATGCAAAACAAAGGAATCGATATGATGAGTCTTGATAGGCATTTGAATTGTTTACTTGGCTCTTTAGTCTTGAGCATGCCAATTGGTTCCAGAATATATTGATTATACTGAAACTGAAATCCTGGAAACATGTAAAGTGTTGACAGGGTGCAACTCTGAATCAAATCTGGATTAGTTTTACGAGTTGGTAAGGATGGGATGCTGAAAAAAAAGTGTTGACAGGGTAGCTATTTGTGCACAATTTTCTTCGGGGTCAATAAATATAATTCGGGATTTATATATATAACGCAAAAATTATTTTTTCCCGTCAAAATTTTCTCTCTAACCTAATTTTCTAACTTAATTTAAATCTTTCATATATCGATTTCGAGGTAAAAAACTTCCAAAATTACTTTTTTTCTCAAGTATGCTGAGTTTTTCCCAAATGGGAGAATTGCTTAAAAGAATTTTTCCCAAATGGAAGAAATTCCTTAAAGAGTTTCTCCTAGACGGGCGAAATTCCTTAGAGAATTTCTCCCATCTGGGAGAAACTCATGTCAGTTGCTTGAATGAATTTTGCCCAGGTGGGCGAAATTCTCTAAGAAATTTTGCCAACCTAAAGAAAAACTCTTTAGACAGTTGAAAAAAGTAATTTTGGGGGATTTTTTTACCTCAAAATCGATATTTTCTTGCAAAAAATATACAAAATTATCCATATCTATCTTGAATTTCTTGAATGTGAAAGATTTGAGTTAGAGAGAAATTTAGGCGGGAAAAAAATGAATTTTTTTGCACTATACATATAGATTCCTGAGTTATGTTATAGACTTCCCTTTCTTTTCTTTTGGGGCTTTTATTTGCAGAAACACATATGCAAATCTAAAATTTAATATTTCCTCCGGTCATAAATATATAAAGGGTTTTAACCCTTTGCACATAGATAATCATTTTTATTACAATATCTTTTTTATCCTTCATGAATAAAGAAAGAAGGATAGTGCGTGAAATAAATTAATAAAAAGAAGGATAAAGATAGAAAAAATTTAATAATATTCACTCAAACTAGTAAACTCTTTTATATTCTTGACCGAAGGAAGTACTGATTATTATAATTTACCATATTATATAAATAAGAAATGTAGATAAATATACTCATTACGATCATGTATAAGATAATCCACGTTTACACGTATTCCCAAACATACATTAAAAGAATCCTTTTAGTAATTATTTGGTATCCCATCCATTCTTTTATTTAATTAAAATAGTTATTTGGTATTCTGTCTTGTTTTGATTCCCTTCTTGGTCAGCTGAAATTATAGTGATGTATTCATTGGGGAGACAAATTCATGCTAATAACGTGTTATGAAACTTGTTGGCGCAGCGTTGTCGACACAATAGAATAATCTATGTAAAATATAAAATATCAAGAAAGAAAGAATAAATATAAAATATAAAGAAAGAAAGAATAGAAATATAAAGAATAACTAGAAAAATATATAAAATAATTAAAAGAATATATAGAGAAAAAAAGAAGAGCAGAGAAAGTTTTTATTGATTTCTTTTTAGTGATTTCTCTTTGAGTGTATTTACAACTAAAGACCAAGGGCCTGATTTATAGTGTTTAGGGGATAGAAGAGATAGAGATGAAATAGAGAGATAGATTCTACCATATCTAAGATATAATTGAAATTCTATCGCTTATCTAATCATACATCAATCTCTTTAAGATATCTATATCTTCAGAATATTTATCTCTTCAGCAGATAGATTATATCTACAAATATTATTTAATTCATTCACTCCTCCTTGGATGTCCATTACATAGAGTATAAAATTGCTCAACATAATTCACTATGTTTCTCATATTGTAATGATACATCACATAACGTTTCACTTGCCTATTGAAGCATGAATACTAATCATCACGTTTTTTAAATAACTTAAGTGCATAAAATATTTTATAGATATATGGCACAATATTTTACTTGTCTATAGAAAGCCGAATACGTGTGCTAATTATCACTTTTTTTAAAAAAAATTTAGGTCCGAAAATTTTTTTTTCATAAAATTGCTCAAAACGATTCAATATGTTTCTCATTATATAAAGATACATTGTACAAGGTTTGACATGCCTGTTGAAGCCCGAATTCATGTGCTAACTATCACGTTTTCAAAAAATTAAGGTTCGAAAATAGTTATCGATAAAATTGCTAAAAATGATTATGTATGTCCTTCATGTTGTATAGATATATCGGGCAAAGTTTCACTTTCCTGTGAAAACCCAAATTCTTTTGCTAATCTTCACATTTTTTTTGAAAATTTTGTCCAAAAAACAGTTCTAGATAATATTGCTCAAAATAATTCTTTATGTTTCTCATGTTTTAAAAATAATCGGACAAAATATCATTTGTCCTTTGAAAGCCGAATTTGTGAGTTAATCATTACTTTTTTTACAAAATTTATTTCAGCAAAACAATTCTCTATAAAATTGTCCAACATGATTCAATATGTTTCTCATATTATAAAGATACATCGCACAACGTTTTACTTACCTGTTGAAGCATGAATTCCTGTGCTAATCATCACGTTTTTTAAATTACTTAAGTGTGTAAAATATTTTATAAATATATGACACAATGTTTCACTTGTCTATAGAAGGCCGAGTATGTGTGCTAGTTATCACTTTTTTTTTTCAAAATTTAGATCCGAAAAAAAGTTTTTCATAAAATAACTCAAAACGATCCAATATATTTCTCATTACTTAAAGATACATTGCACAAGGTTTGACTTACCTGTTGAAATCCGAATTCGTATATTATTGATCATATTTTTAAAAAATTAAGGTCCGAAAATAATTACCCTTAAAATTGCTAAAAACGATTATGTATGTTCTTCATGTTTTATAGATATATCGAACAAATTTTCACTATCCTGTTAAAGCCCGAATTCGTGTGCTACATCACGTTTTTTAAAAATTTTAGTCCAAAAAAAGTTTTCCATAAAATTGCTCAGATTAATTCTGTATATTTCTCCTGTTTTAAAAATAATCGCACAAAGTTTCACTTATCCTTTGAAGGCCGAATCTGTGAGTTAATCATTAAGTTTTTTACAAAATTAATGTCCGCAAAATAATTCCATAAAAAATTGCTCAAAATTATTCACTCTTTTTCTCATGTTGTAAAGATACACTGCACAACATTTTATTTGCTTGTTGAAGCCCGAAGTCGTGTATTCATCATCACGTTTTTTAAAAAATTATCATCCATAAAATTGTTCAAAATGATTTTGTATGTTTTTCATGTTGCATAGATACATCGGCACAATGTTTCACTTGTCTGTAGGAGGCCGAATTCGTGTGCTAATTATCACGTTTTTCCAATATTTAGATCGAAAATAATGTTTCTCATAAAACTATTCAAAACAATTTTGTATGCTTCTCATAGCATGAAGATACATCGTACATGTTTGACTTGCCCATTAAAGCTCAAATTCATGTTCTAATTATCAGTTTTCTCACAAAATTAAGGTACGAAAATAGTTATCCTTAAAATTTCTTAAAACAATTATTTATGTTTGTCATGTTGTAAAGATACATAAGATAATATTACACTTTTCCGTTAAAATCTGAATTCGTGTGCTAATAATCACATTTTTTTTGCAAAATTTAGGTTTGAAAAAAAGTTTCCAAAAAATAATCCTTCCTAAACTTGTTCAAAACGATTATATATGTTTTTCATGTTGTAAAGATACATCGCATAATGTTTCACTTTTTCGTTAATAGTCCTTCCTAAAATTGTTAAAAAATTTAGGTGCGAAAAATAGTCCTTCCTAAAATTGTTAAAAATGATTATGTATGTTTTCCATGTTGTATAGATAAATCGGCATAATGTTTCACTTGTCTGTAGAAGTCCGAATCCGTGTGCTAATTATCACGTTTTTTTCCAATATTTAGGTCCGAAAAAAAGTTTCTTATAAAACTGTTCAAAGCGATTTTATATGTTTCTCATTACATAAAGATACATCACACAAGATTTGATTTGCCCGTTGAAGCCTGAATTATGTATTAATTATCACGTTTCTCACAAAATTAAAGTCCAAGAATAGTTATCCTTAAAATTGCTCAAAACGATTATGTATGTTTGTCATGTTGTAAAGATACATCGCATAATATTTCACTTTTCTGCTAAAGCCCGGATTTGTGTGCTAATAGTCACGTTATTTTGCAAAACTTAGGTTTAAAATAATGTTCTCCGCAATATTTCTTTAAAAATATTTTTCATATTGTATAAATACACCAGACAAAGTTTCACATTCCTATTAAAGCTCGAATTCTTGTGCTAATAATCATCACATTTTTTTGAAAATTTAGGTCCGAAAAATAGTACTCCATAAGATTTCTCAAAATAATTATGTATGTTTCTCATGTTTTAAAAATAATCGTACAAAGTTTCACTTGTGCTTTGAAGGCCGAATTTGTGAGTTAATTATTACGTTTTTTAGAAAATTTATATCTACAAAACAATTCTCTATAAAATTAATAAAAGTATTTCAATATGTTTCTCGTGTTTTAAGGATACATCGCAGAACATTTTACTTGCTTGTTGAAGCCCGAATTCGTGTGCTAATCATCACGGTGTTTACGAAATTTAGGTAACCAAAATATTTCTTTGTAAAATTCCTCAGAACAATTATATATGTTTTTCATGTTGTATAGATATATGGCACAATGTTTCACTTGTTTATACAAAGCCGAATTCGTGTGCTAGTTGTCGCTTTTTTTTTTTTTCAAAATTTACGTCCGAATTTTTTTTTTTAATAAAATTGCTCAAAACAATTCAATATTTTTCTCATTACGTAAGAGTAAATTGCACAAGGTTTGACTTGCCTTTTGAATCCCGAATTCGTGTGCTAATTATCATATTTTTAAAAATTTAAGGTCCGAAAATAGTTATCCTTAAAATTGCTAAAAAAAACTTGGTATGCTCTTCATGTTGTATAGATACATCGGAAAATGTTTCACGTTCACGTTAAAGCCCGAATTCATTTGCTAATTATCACGTTTTTCTAAAAATTTTGGTCAAGGAAATAGTTCTTCATGATATTGCTTAAAACAATTCTGTATATTTCTCATGTTTTAAAAATAATCCCACAAAGTTTCACTTGTCTTTTCAAGGCCGAATCTGTGAGTTAATCGTTATGTTTTTTAGAAAATCTCCACAAAAAAATTCTATATAAAATCGCTCAAAGTGGTTATATATGTTTCTCGTATTGTAAAGATACATCGCACAATGTTTTACTTGCCTGTTGAAGCTCGAATTTTTGTGCTAATCATCACGTTTTTAAAAAAATTTAGGTTCGCAAAATATATCTCCGTAAAATTGCTCAGAACAATTCCATATGTTTTTCATGTTGTATAGATATAGGTACATTGTTTCACTTATCTTTTGAAGGTCGAATTCGTGTGCTAGTTATCATTAATTTTTTTGCAAAATTTATGTTCGGAAAATAGTTTTTCATAAAATTACTCAAAATGATTCAATACGTTTTTCATTACATAAATATAGATTGCACAAGGTTTGACTTTCCTATTGAAGTCTGAATTCGTGTCCTAATTATCATGTTTCTAAAAAATTAAGGTCCGAAAATAGTTATCTTTATAATTGCAAAAGACGATTCCGTATATTTTTCATGTTGTATAGATACATAGGACAAAATTTACTTTCCCGTTAAAGCCTAAACTCATGTGCTATTCATCAATTTTTTTAAAAATTTTGGTCCAAAAAAATAGTTCTCCATAAAATTGCTTAAAATAATTCAGTATATTGCTCATATTTTTAAAGTAATCGCACAGAGTTTCTCTTGTCCTTTGAAGGCCGAATTTGTGAGTTAATCATTACTTTTTTTACAAAATTTATGTTCGCAAAACAATTCTCTATCAAATTGTTCAAAATGATTCATTATGTTTCTTATGTTGTAAAGATACATAGCACAACGTTTCACTTGCCTTTTGAAGCATGAATTCGTGTCTTTATCATCACGTTTTATAAAAAACTTAAGTGCGTAAAATATTTCTCCGTAAAATTGCTCAGATCAATTATGTATGTTTTTCATGTTTTGTAGATACAAGGCACAATGTTTCACATGTTAGTAGAAGGCCAAATCCGTGTACTAATTAGCAATTTTTTTCAAGATTTACGTCCGAAAAAAAGTTTTTCATAAAATTGCTCAAAACGATTCAATATGTTTTTTACTACGTGAAGATACATTGCACAAGATTTGATTTGCCCGTTGAAGCCTGAATTTGTGTGCTAATTATCACGTTTTTACAAAATTCTGGTCCGAAAATACTTATCTTTAAAATTGCTAAAAACGATTCTGTATGTTTTTCATGTTGTATAAATATATCGAATAAAGTTTCACTTTCCCGTTAAAGTCTGAATTCATGTACTAATCATCAAAGTTTAAGTCCGAAAAATATTTCTCTGTAAAATTTCTCAGAACAATTCCATGTGTTTTTAATGTTGTACAGATCTATGACACAATGTTTCACTTGCCTTTAGAAGGCCGAATCTGTGTGCTAGCTATCACTTTTTTTTTTCTTTTTCGAAATTAAGGTCCGAAAAAAAGTTTTTCATAAAATTGCTCGAAACGATTCAATATATTTCTCATTACGTAAAGATACCTTGCGCAAGATTTGACTTACCCGTTGAAGCCCGAATTTGTATGCTAATTATCATGTTTTCAAAAAATTAAGGTCCGAAAATATTTATCCTTAAAATTGCTAAAAACGATTTTGTATGTACTTCATGTTTTGTAAATACATGGAACAATTTTTCACTATCGTGTTAATGTTTGAATTTGTGTGCTAATCATCACGTTTTTTTAAAAATTTTGGTAAAAAAAAAAGTTATCCATAAAATTGCCCAAAATAATTCTGTATGTTTCTCATGTTTTAAAAATAATTGCACAAACTTTCATTTGTCCTTTGAAGGCCGAATCTATGAGTTAATCATTACGTTTTTTACAAAATTTATGTTCGCAAAAATAATTCTCTATAAAATTGCTTAAAATTATTCACTATATTTCTCATGTTGTAAAGATACATCGCACAACGTTTTACTTGGGTGTTGAAGCACGAAGTCGTTTGTTGATCATCACGTTGTTGAAAAACTTAGGATCCAAAAAATAGTCCTCTGTAAAATTACTCAAAATGATTCTGTATGCTTAAAAATAGTTTTTCCATCTTTTAACATAATAAGTAGTCAAAATTAATTTTAATATAACCTATAGCGTAAAATAAGCTAAAAATTGTTAAGGGAGAATAGAGACTAAATTGTGTAATTATTACTCAAACTTAGAATCAATTTTGAAATGGAATGAAGTGATTTTAGATCTAAATATCCAAGGGTATGTCCATAAAAGATTTCAAAAAACTAACTGTAGAAAGTCTTTTTTGTGGATAAGTTTATCTATTATAATGAAATTACAAAATTTAGGGAAAAAATTCCTACTTTTTAGGGTCTAAAATCTAATCATATTCTCTAATTTTCAAATACAAGAGATGCTATACTGGATGGAAATTACATCACAAATAAATTATATAAGAATAAATCTAAATTAAAGGAAACCACAATCCTATTAAAAAGGAAGATAATTCCTCGAGAAATAAAATTGTCAATTATATCCTCTTTCTCGTCACAATCTCAACATCTTTGGAATTAGAATTTCATGAGTTGAAATATAAATCTAAATTATCTAACCTCTTACTTGATCTCGCCCCTATCATAAATTTTCCCCATTCACTATCTTCTTCTTCCGTTAAAATATGATCAACTCTCCCAATAAAAGAAATCTCTTTTTCTGCAAATTTTCCCTCATCACCATTAATGATTTCCTCTATATTTATTAAATCATCAAATCCCGAAAAATATTCATTATTAATATTTTCTAAATTCCCCCCATTCTTTATATAGCCTTCTGAACTGGTTGCGGCAGTTTCCGAAACTGAAGAAGATGATGAACTCAATAATGGGGTTTCTGATCCTCCATTAGAATCATTAGAACAAAACTCCCACTTTATTCTACATATTACATAATCATTAGTATTAGAAATCCCTTTCAAGAAATCACCATCAACATGATATTCATGCATAATGCACTTCCCAAAATTATTATTTCCTTCAATGATCTTGGATTTAAAATTAAACATTTTCTTGAACCCAATGATCTTATTTTTATCTTTAATATAATTCTTACCAGTTTGACCATCCCATGTACCGCAACCAGCAGTTCTAGTAATATTATTTCTGGACGCGCTGATTTTCTTCAATCTTGTAATAACGTACAAGTACTTAGTATCTTTAATCAATTTTTCGAATTCTGTCACCATTGTTTGCCAAGGATCATCTTGCTTGAAAATTATCCATGGAGTGCTATTCTCAGAATAAAAATCTCTTTCCACGATCATAGGAGATGGCCTGGGATTAATAATATTTCCTTGTGCCTTGTGACGAAGTAAGAGTAGCATCTCATTGTTTGTTAGATGAAAACGAAATCCTCTCGTTTGGTGAATCATCTTTTGCTAATATTTGATCATACAATATGAATAGAGAATAATTATGAGAAAGTTTTTAAAAGAATTAATAATGTGTCACCAAAAGAGTGAATTAATGAATGTGTATTATTTATTGTCATCATGTGTTGTTTATATATATAGAACTGCATTTGCCTTTTCTTTCTTCGAAATGAAAAAGGAATCAAATCCAAAACCAAAATCTAATAGGAATAAGTAAAATACTTTACTCCACTGCCACATATCCAAGCTTTGCTAATCAATGTTTAATCCTAATTGAATTAGGTTAAGCAATGTTTAATCCTAATGGAATTAGGTTAAGCTTTGCTAATTAGGTTTAATCCTAATGTTTCTTCTAGTATAACTAAGTAAACTCTATTTCATTTTTTGAAAAAAAAAGAAAAATTAAACTCTATCTCTAAGAACGAAATATGTTTCCACAAAGAAGAAAAAAAATAAAAAAGAAATATGAAGAAATATATCACTCCGGGAAAAAAAAAAATTAATAGCAAAATATTCTTCAATTTAGAAGTAGGGAGCACTTTAGTCTAAAATGTAATATATATATATATATATATTTACTTTACTCCTCAAAACACCATCATTTAATGATCAAACTAAATAAAATGACCAAAATACTTGTTATGAAAGTCATGATTTATTACAAACTATTGTTTCATTTGAAATCAGTTTAGCACCTATTCCAATTATATTATAATTGTAATTTATTACAAATATATCTATGAAGTTTGAAATAATATTCTTTTAATTTATATTCATTAAAAAGTTGATTATTTAACTAAAACTAAATTAAATAACTGGTCTCAAAATTGTATATAAACTTAATTGAATGCAGAAACGAAAGATTTGGTTATAAATGCAATGAGAGGTTAATGTAGACTTGAAATCTCAGGCAAAACTTGAATAGTAACTAAGACTAATTTTTTTTAGTTTTTCACTTTGATCCTTTCTCATAAACAATTTATCTTTTACACAACTCAAGAAAAAATACATACTTTTTAAAAAAAAAATTAAATATCAATCTAAGTAGAGTAATCTTATTTGATCTTAATAAAACATAGACTAAATGTTGTCTTTTGGCCTACATATTTACCTTGTTCAGGTTGGTACTTAACAAATATTTCTTATTTTTTTTGATCCTCTACTAATTTATGAGCATCATTTTTTGTCCTTAACTTAATTTACGAGCAATCATTTTTATCCTTTTGAATGAATTCCAGCAATTTTGACCGGTGGTAAACAACTTCTTTCCAATGGTGAAAATGAAAATTCACACAATTCAAGTTTTAAAAAAATAGAAAAACTCTTTTTTTTACTTGAGTAGTGTGAATTTTCATTTTTATCATTTTTTATTTTAATATAACTAGAGAGAAATCGTAGGCCACCAGTCAAAATTGCCGAAATTGATCCAAAATGACAAAAAATGTAGTATGTAAATTAGTTGAGGACAAAAAAGGTAAAAAATATTGGTTAGGGATCAAACCTATATTGAGCACTAAAAACAACATTTACTCTTAAACATAAGTTTTTTTTTTCTTTTACAAAAAAAAAAAAAAAAAAGAAAAGAAAAAATGGCGATAAATCCCTCAACTTATTTTCGATTCTTAACAAATAGTCACTTTTTTTAATATTTTCATAAATAGCCATTTTCAGTTCTATTTTCGTCCAACTGAATATAGCTCAAAACTACCTCAAATAACGATTTTTTGGTAGAGAGACATATGATTCACACCTGCCTAAGCGTAAAATTGACGATGAACTACTTTCCCTTTAAAAAAAAAGTCCAACTTGAGGAGGTAGGTTGTGCATTTGATTTTGGTTTGATTTTCAATTTTGAAATTCGATCTTTTTGTTTTTTAATTTTATTTTTGAAAATCTAACTAGATAGACCAAACTAACTTTTCCGGTTAAGCTCAATACAGTTCGACCGAAATTTTGAGATATTCTTTTGAATAAATTATTTAGCTATACTCGTAATAGAATATAAAATCCTAATTAAAAAAAAAAATCTCTTATATCTTAACCGAACAATTTAAAAAAAGATGTTTTATAATCTTAAATATCTAAGGATTAAAGTATCCAAAAAAAAAAAAAAAAAAAGAATTAAGGTATTCTAACAAAATAAAATTGTTCAAATACAAAATATTAGAAATTAAAATCCAATACCATAATTATTTCGGTTTTTAGCTTTTTAAAAATAATATTGAACTAAAAATTTAAAAAATCAAACTAAAATATAAAATTTAGTGTGGTTTGATCCGGTTCGAATTCGATTTAAACCAATTTGTAAACATTCTTACTGGTTTAAGTTTGCTTTGTGAAGTCTTTTTTAGGACGATATAATGAGGTTATGAAAAGATGAAGAAAAAGAGATAATTTTATAAGAATACAAAGTAAATTATAATAATTTTTTCAACCAATGCCTTGAAGCTTGAAAAAGAAACGGTTGTGGTAGTTGGCCTTAATTCTATTCTGTTATGGCAGTTAAAACAAAGTCCAAAGCTTCCACATAAACTAGAGAGCACTCACTCACAATTCATCTATAAACCAACCCCTCTCCCTCTTCCCTTCCCTTCCTGCTGCATTCTCACTTCAAAAATCAAGAAACCCCCTCTCTCTCTCTCTCTCTCTCTCTCTCTCTCTCTCTCTCTCTCTCTCTCTCTCTCTCTCCCCCCCTTGTTTCAAACTGAATCAATAAAATTCAGTTCGATCATACATAATACATATTGTTGCACAAATTTTCATTTTCTTAATTATCTTTGTGGATTATTTCTATCTGCATGGTTTAAAGCCTGTGAGTAATTGGCATTGATGTTTTGGAGTTGGAGACTGAGTGGAGAACAGTATCGATGGATTGATTTATCAACATGACAACTTACATACCAAGCTATGATGTCTACATTTGCTCTGCTTGGAGGAACTGAATCGAGGCTGCCGAACTTGGAATTCTTCCAAAAGGGAAAATTAATATTGTTGTATGTTCTCTCTTCCTTCCTAATTCCATGTTAAACAAGTTGCATGCTTCACTGAATAATCTTTATTCATTTTTCTTTGACCAATTGTGTTGTGTTCCTGCTCTTCTTGTTCTTCTCTGCATTTTCTAACTTATTGCTTGACTGAATTTCTTGATGATTATGGAGTTTTCAGATTCATGAAATTATGGGAAAGATTTTTTGGAATGTAATCGACAAAAAGTGTTGTTTTAATTTATAATCTGATCATCCCAAAACATTGGATTTAAAAGGTCTCCAATTTCTTTGTGATTGAAACGTTTTCTGTTAATATATAATCCCAAATCATATTTATTTTTACAAAAAAAAAAAAAAGAAAAAAGAAAAAAAGAATTGGCAATAGAAATGGTTTATTCATCTATGTTTTCTATTTTTTGTTAATTGTTAGAGGCTAAACATAAATTATGAACTGGGTGTCTTCAACTCAGAGTAAGAAAGATCTTCCTATAACTAAACCAATGGCCATCCGACAATATAGTTATATCTAGTTTATTTTTAAGAATTTTATTATTTTCATTTACTTAAATTTTATGTAGTTTTTATTTTAATTAATTTTTATATAACTCCTCAATAGCTAACTAATTACTAAATAAATGAAGGAATCTGTATATTTAATTCATTTAGGATGTTTAATTTATTTAGAATGACCAACGGTGTATTAAGAAAACCCTTATAATGTATCTATGAGGGGTTTTTTCATTTTTGTTTTCGGTAAATTCATAACGTTATTTTGTGGTTACTTTTAGCTCATTTAAATGACTTTAATTCTATAAAGAACCCAAAAATGAAACTTACAAATTACTCATATGTAAGTAAGATATTATTAGACAATTTAAATGACTTTAATTATATAAAGAACCCAAAATAAAACTTATTAATTACTCATATGTAAGTAAGGTATTATTAGAATAAATTGCCTTCAGCATAAATGATTGTAACATTTATCTCACTGTTGGTTGCTCTGTTTCATCATAATATACTCTAATTCTTGTAAATAATGTACACTAATTCATCATTATAATTACAAAATTATATAATCCTCAAATAATTAATAATGATGCAAATTTTATTTTATAGTGAAGCAAAATGAAATTTCTTATTTTTTTTATTGGTTCAGAAAAAATTGATTCATCTACAAAATGCAATAACATTATTGATTAAAATAACATTCATTATATGATGATCCCAAGTAGTGCAGAGGAAAGATTTACCTACAAATTAATATTTATTAGGTACATTTTGCTTGCAACTTAACTTAAAGAGAGGATTAGAAATATTAATAGATTGTACTTATAGAAAATATTGAGCTTAAATAAGGATAATGACTCCCACACCCGAAGTCCAGTACTCCACTCATATCTTAATAACACCCATGGCTATATGACAGTTTTAGAACTCTTGAAATGCTGTTATGAAGCCTTCTAATGCTTCGGAACAAATAGATGACAAAATGCTATTAAATTTACTTGGCATATTTCTTTGATTGAAGAAAATTAAATAATTTCAGTGAAAAATTCAAAAGAGTATCATCTTTCAGTCCATAATTGGGAAACTCATTTTAATTACTACTTTTGGAGAAACACTGGTATATTTATGTGTATTTCAAGCTTGATTAAGATATATAAATGTCAAAAATAAGGAATTAAAAAATAAGGAATTTCTTATTTTATTAATAATGAAGGCTGTTCTTTCTGACAATCTTCTGAATCTTCTAATTGTAGTAAACTGCTTTTAACTCTCTGAATGAAACAAATTTCTTCATTCTCACTCATCAACAACTCATCTATATCTAACAAATCATCAACAAATTCTGCTTCTTCATTATTATTATTATTATTATTATTATTATTATTATTATTATTATTATTATTATTATTATTATTATTATTATTATTATTATTATTATTATTATTATTATTATTATTATTATTATTATTATTATTATCTGCTTCTGCTGCTGCTTCTGCTTGTGCTTCTACTTGTGCTTCTGCTGCTGCTTGTGCTTGTGCTTCTGCTAATGCTGCTGAACAAGCAGTCGTCTCATTATTCTGGTTGATCAGGGCAGTACAAGTCCTCTTTGCAACCCTCATCTCTTCTTCACCCAAATCAAATTTCCTCTTATTAATTCCAAGCTCTTGCTCCTGATATTGATCTTGAAGCACTCTTTGGTAGTCTTCAACCTCTGAAACTACTACTACCATATGATCATCTGCAGCAGCTGCCTCTTCTTCTTCTTCCATTAAAAAGTTTTCAACTCTTTTAATAAAACAAATATCATCTTCTTCAAATACTCTCTGCTCTATATTTGTCCTCTAATTATTCATCATCACAGCCTCAGCCGCAGCCTCCTCCTATGTTTTCTCAACTTCAGTAGTAATAGTACCCGCATTTAATTCTTCAACTTGAGAATCATTAATAGAGATATTACTACTCATCAATCGGGATAGGGTTCCACTTCCTCTAGCTGAATCATTGAACTCCCACTTAATTCTACATATTACCGACTCATTATCGTCATGAGAAATCCCTTCCAAGAAATCGCCGCAAGATGATATTCATGCATAATCCACTTCCCATAATAATAATTTCCTTCCATGATCTTATTATCATTATGGGTCTAAAATTAAACCTTCTCTTGAACCCAATTATCTTATCATTCTTTACCTCTCCAGCTCCAGATAATTTTGTATAATTCTTTCCGTTTTGGCCATCCCAAGTACCGCAACCAGCTACCCTCACAATATTATTCTTGGATGCCCTAACTTTCTTCAGCCCCTAATTACGTACAAATACTTGCTATCTTTAATCAATTTTCTGGATTCCATCACAATTGTTTGCCAAGGATCATCTTATTTGAAAATCATCCATGGAGTCCCATCTTCACTATAAAAATCTCTTTCCACAATCAAAGGAGGAATGGGAGGAGATGCACAAGTAACCTTTTGACGAAGTAAGAGTAACATCTCTTGATCCGTAGGAAGAAAACAAAACCCTGTACTTAGCTCAAATCAATGAATAGCCAATGAATGAGCCTAGCGAATGAATGTTTATTTTCTTCTCTAATCAATCAATGTGTAATCCTACTGACATTATCCTTTTAAAAAAAAAAAAAAATCCTACCAGCATGATCTTAGGGTTTTTCAAATGAGGGATCTTTTGATTGTGAATTAATAAATGCGTGTTATCTATATATATATATATATATATATTTTCCTTTTACGATTTATCTTATATTTGATAAGTTTTATTAATAAATACTTTCTTTTAATATAATATTTAGCTCTTCTTTTTATATATAATCATGTGTTTGTATAGTTTGAGTTATTCTCATCTAACTATTTTTAAGAAAAAAAGAGATTGGCGCAAAATTCTTCAAAGCGATTTTGAAGATGTAATAATATACGAGTACTTGCTATATTATTTGATCAACTTTTCGATCGAAATCCGGTCACTATTGTTTGTGAAGGATTGTCTTGTTTGAAAATATTCCAAGATGTCACATGTTGGATGCCTTTCCACAATCATAGGAGGATGCCTTGGATGAAGTAAGAGCAAAATCTCTTAGTTCACTAGATCTAAAATGTAATGGATAGAATGAGACAAAATCTTATGAATTGTTAATATACTCACAGCCGCCACTTATCCACCAAAGTTTAATCCTAATGGCATTAGGATTAATTAGGTTAATTAAGGAATACCAAAGTTTAATCCTAATGGCATGCAACCTTTCAACATCAAATGGAATTCTTCTAATATTACTTACTACTCTTTATTTCTAAGAAAGAAATCCGGTTCCTCAAAAGAAGAAAAAAAGAAAAATATGAATAAATATATAATTACTTTAGAAAGAAAAAAGGTTTATGGTAAAATTTTCCTAAAATTAGGGATATGAAAAAATATTTATTTTATCCTCAAGATTATCAGTTAATAATTAATTTAATTAAAAGGATCAAAATACCTTTTAAGAATATAGTTTGTTCCAAAATTAATAGGTTTCGGAAATAAAATAATTTTAACTCATACCCTAATTATATAATATTTGTAGTTCCATAGTTTTTATGAAGTTTGAAATAATATTCTTTTAGTCTATATTATTTAAAAAAGTTGATTCTTTAACCTAAAAAAACACTCAGATTATTGGTAACATTTCCTATAATATTTTCTTTAACAATATATTTTCTCTTTTAGGGTTTATCTTTTCTATTAGATTTTATCTTTTATTTTTTATTAGTAAAATATATTAAATTAGAAATGTCACAGAATATATTTACGGAAAATGTTACAAACGATTCAAACCCCTAAAAAGAAGTAAGAGATAGGTTGCAAAATAGCATACGCGACACTAAAATTAATTCAATGTATTTTAAAATGAAAGAATTGGTTATAAATATACTAAGAAGTTAGGTAAAAGTGAAATCTTAATTTATTTATTTATTTTTATCGTAATTCTTTCCTAATTTGATCGTAATTAATGAATAGCGAATGAGCCAAAGGAATTAATTAGATTTTTGTCAATCAATTTCAATTATGTTGTTTATATATGCATATGTATAAGGACTTCCTTCTGTAACTAGCATTATCCTTTAAAAAAAAAAAAAAAAAAAATCCTACTGGCATTAGGTTAAGCAAGCAATACCGACACTATGCATGGATTTGATATCAAATGGAATTCCTGATCTAATTCAAATGGAATATATCAAATGAATGTCTATTTCTAAATATATTTATGTTAGCCCTCAAGACCGTCCTTAATAAAAAGATATTGCAAATTAGCTTCAATTTCCGCAAGCTTTGCCTTCGGATTATCCCGGATTCATGATCGGGTCATTCACCGAGTGTTTTCAAAACCGAACGTGATTGCGACACATTAGCAACAGCTAAATCGCATCGAGGCAATGATCTTAGGGTTCTTCAAATGAGGCATCTTTCTATCATGTGTTGTTTACATATATAAATAGAACCGCCACATATCCATGCATGCAACCTTTCAACATTTAATTAGATTTTTGTCTATCAATTTCATATATACTTGGCTTAAATACAAGAAATTGTCAAGAAATTGCTAAATACTTTAACACGTCAAACTTTGTAAAGATAAAAGTTTGAGGCCGGTAAAATCTTATATTTGATTTATCATGGAATATTTTATTTTTTAATTTAATTATACTTAAAATCACCATGATATTTTACTTTAGATAATCAAATTTTTAAATAAATAATCAATTTTAAAAGAATATATAATTTTCTATCACATTTTCCTTATTCTATTGTCACTCTATAAGGGTTGAACTATGTCTATTTTATCTTTTTATGAACAAATTATGTATATCAGCACACGAATTCGGGCTTTAATTTTTTGGAAAACATTTTTTCGGACCTAAATTTTATAAAAAACGTGATGATTAGCACACGAATTAGGGCTTTAATGGGAATGTAATACTTCTTTTGGTTTTTTATACAACATGAAAAACATTCATGAATCATTTGAGCAATTTTTTGGAGTACTTTTTTTCGGACCTGAATTTGTAAAAAATGTAATGATTAGCACACGAATTCGCGCTTTAATGGAAAAATGATACTTCGTTTGGTTTATTTATACAACATAAAATACATTAAGAATCGTTTTGAGCAAATTTTGGAGAACTTTTTTTGGGACTTAGATTTTGTAAAAATGTGATGATTAACACACGAATTCGGGCTTTAATGGGAATGTGATACTTCGTTTACTTTATTTATACAACATGAAAAATATTAAGAATCATTTTAAGCAATTTTTTGGAAAAATTTTTTCGGACCTAAATTTTATAAAAAAAAACATGATAATTAGCACATGTATTCGGGCTTTAATGGGAATGTGATACTTCGTCTTGTGTTTTATATAACATAAAAAAATTAAAAATCGTTTTGAACAGTTGTTTGAATTTTTTTTTTTATAAAAAATATGATGATTAGCACACGAATTCGAGTTTTAATGGAAATTTGATACTTCTTTTGGTGTTTTTATACAACATGAAAAACATTCAGCATCATTTTGATCAATTTTTTGGAGAACTTTTTTTGGACATAAATTTTGTAAAAAACGTGACGTTGAACACCCGATTTAAGGCTTTAATGGGAATGTGATACTTTCTTTGCTTTATTTATGCAATATGAAAAACATTCAGAATCGTTTAGAGCAATTTTTTGGAGATCTTTTTTTCAAACCTAAATTTTGTAAAAAACGTAATGATTAGCACACGAATTCAGACACTAATAGGAATGTGATACATCGTTTTGTGTTTTTATACAACATGAAAAACATTCAAAATCGTTTTGAGTAATATTTTGGTGAACTTTTTTTCGGACCTAAATTTTGTTAAAAATGTGATGATTGGCACACTAATTCGCGCTTTAATGGCAAAGTAATACTTTGTTTGGTTTATTTATACAACCTGAAAAACATTAATAATCATCTTGAGAAATTTTTTGGAGAACTTTTTTTAGGACCTAAATTTTGCAGAAAACCTAATGATTATCACACGAGTTCGGGCTTTAATGGGAATGTGATACTTCGTTTCGTTTATTTATACAACACGAAAAACATTTAGAATTGTTTTGAGTAATTTTTTGTTGAACTTTTTTTGGGACCTAAATTTTGTAGAAAAGTAATGATTAGCACACGAATTCGGCTCTAATGGGAATGTGATACTTCGTTTTGTGTTTTTATACAACATGAAAAACATTCAGAATTGTTTTGAGTAATTTTTTGTTGAAATTTGTTTCGGACAAATTTTGTATAAAACGTGATGATTAGCACACGAATTCGGAATTTAATGAGAAAATGATAATTCGTTTGGTTTATTTAGACAACATCAAGAATCATTTTGAGCAATTTTTTGGAAAATTTTTTTTCGTACGTAAATTTTCAGGCTAAAACACAATTGCCCTCTCAACCCATTCGTATGATTGATTGACCACTCTAAGGTCGACTCAAGCGAGTGAGTGAAAGGCGCGGCAAGAGAACAAGTTCGACTCGCAAACGATGAGCAAGAGGGTATTCAAAGATCAGCACGCCCCTAACCAACCTGCTGAAAAAGATCTAGTGGTATTTTTATGGGGATCCTATTTATCGCTGTAGGATCTTGTAAAAAACATGATGATTAGCACACAAATTCGTGTTTTAATGAGAATGTGATACTTCGTTTTGTGTTATTATGCAAATGAAAAACATTCAGAATCGTTTTGAGCAAGTTTTTGATAAACTTTCTTCCGGACCTAAATTTTATAAAAACACGTGATGATTAGCACACGAGTTATTGCTTTAATGGGAAAATGATACTCCGTTTTGTTTATTTATACAACATGAATAACATGAATAATTGTTTTGATATTTTTCAGAGAAATTTTTTTGGACCTAGATTTTGTAGAAAACGTGATGATTGGCACACGAATTCAGGCTTTAGTGGAAATATGATACTTCGTTTGATTCATTTATACAACACAAAAAAAATTAAGAATTGTTTTGAGCAAGTTTTTGGAAAACTTTTTTTCGGACCAAAAGTTTGTAAAAAATGTGATGTACATGAATTTGGGCTTTAATGGGAATTTGATACTTGTTTTGTGTTTTTATACAATATGAAAAACCTTTAAACTTTTGGCAATTTCTTTGAAAACTTTTTTTTGGGACCGAAATGTTAAAAAAAATTGATGAATAGCACACGAATTCGGGTTTTAGTGGGAATGTGATACTTCGTTTTGTGTTTTTATACAACTTGAAAAACATTCAGAATTGTTTTGAGCAATGTTTTGATGAACTTTTTTTTCAGACCTAAATTTTGTAAAAAACGTGATGATTAGCACACAAATTCAGGCTTTAATGGAAATGTGATACTTCGTTTGGTTTATTTATAAAACACGAAAAAATTAAGAATTGTTTTGAGCAATTTTTGGTATTTTTTTCGAATCTAAATTTTGTAAAAAACGAGATGATTAGCACAAGAATTCGGGCTCTAATGGGAATGTGATCCTTCGTTTTGTGTTTTTATATAATATGGAAAACATTCAGAATCGTCCTGAGCAGTTTTTTTGTGAACTTTTTTTTGGACTTAAATTTTGTAAAAAACATGATGATTAGCACACGAATTCGGATTTTAGTGGGAAAGTGATATTTTGTTTCGTTTATTTATACATCATGAAAAATATTAAGAATCATTTTGAGAAATTTTTTGGAGAACTTTTTTTGGGACCTAAATGTTGTAAAAAATGAGATGATTAGTGCACGAATTCGGACTTTAATCGAAAGGTGATACTTCGTTTGGTTTATTTATACAACATAAAAAACATTCAGAATCGTTTTGAGCAATTTTTTGGATAACTTTTTTTCAGATCTAAATTTTGTAAAAATTTTGATGATTAGCATACTAATTCGCGCTTTAATGAGAAAATGATACTTCGTTATGGTTTATTTATACAATATGAAAAACATTAAAAATCGTTTTGAGCAATTTTTTGGAGAACTTTTTTGGGACCTAAATTTTTTAAAAAACGTTATGTAACACGAATTCGGACTTTAATGGGAATATGATACTTTGTTTTGTGTTTTTGTACAACATGAAAAACATTCAGCATCATTTTTAGCAATTTTTTGGTGAAGTTTTTTTTTATATAAATTTTGTAAAAAACGTGACGTTTAACATCCGAATTAAGGTTTTAATGGGAATGTGATATTTCGTTTGGTTTATTTATACAACATGAAATTCACTAAGAATCGTTTTGAGCAATTTTTTGGAAAACTTTTTTTCAGACCTAAATTTTATAAAAAACGTGATGATTAGAACACGAATTCGAGCTTTAATGCGAAAGTGATACTTCGTTTGGTTTATTTATACAAAATGAAACACATTAAGAATCGTTTTGAGCAATTTTTGGAAAACTTTTTTTAGGGCCTAAATTTTGTAAAAAAAAAGGTGATCATTAGCACATGAATTTGTCCTTTAATGGGAATGTGATACTTCTTTTGGTTTTTTATATAACATGAAAAACATTCATTAATAATTTTGAGCAATTTTTTGGAAAACTTTTTTTCAAACTTAAATTTTGTAAAAAATGTGATGATTAGCATCCGAATTCGCGCTTTAATGGGAAAGTGATACTTCGTTACCTTTATTTATACAACATGAAAAACATTAAGAATCTTTTTGAGCAATTTTTTGGAGAACTTTTTTTGGGACCTAGATTTTGTAAAAAAGTGATGATTAGCATACGAATTCGGGCTTTAATGGGAATGTGATACTTCGTTTGCTTTTTTTATACAACACGAAAAACATTAAGAATCGTTTGGAGCAAATTTTTGGAAAACTTTTTTTCGGACGTAAAATTTGTAAAAAAAGTGATGATTAGCATACTAATTCGCGCTTTAATGGGAATGTGATACTTTGTTTTGTTTTTTATACAACATGAAAAACATTAAAAATTTGTTTCGGGCAATTTTTTGGAAAACCTTTTTTCGGACCTAAATTTTGTAAAAAACTTGATGATTAACGCACGAATTTGGACATTAATGGGAATGTGATACTTCTTTTGGTTTTTTATATAATATGAAAACATTCATGAATCATTTTGAGTAATTTTTCGCACCTAAATTTTGTAAAAATTGTGATGATTAGCACACGAATTCGCGCTTTAATGAGAAAGTGATACTTTGTTTGGTTTATTTATACAATATGAAAAACATTCATGAATCATTTTGTGCAATTTTTTGGAGAACTTTTTTTCAAACCTAAATTTTGTAGAAAACGTGATGATTAGCACACGAATTCGGGCTTTAATGGGAATGTGATACTTTGTTTGTTTATTTATACAAGACGAAAAAAATTAAGAAGCTTTTTGAGCAATTTTTTGGAAAACTTTTTTCGGGCCTAAATTTTGTAAAAAACGAGATGAATAGTACATTAATTCGGGCCCTAATGGGAATGTAATACTTTTTTTATGTTTTTATACAAACTGGAAAACATTCAGAATCGTTCTTAGCAATTTTTTTGGAAACATTTTTCGGACCTAAATTTTGTTAAAAACGTGATAATTAGCACACGAATTCGGGCTTAATTGGGAATGTGATACTTCGTTTGGTTTATTTAAACAACACGAAAAATATTAAGAATCGTTTCGAATAATTGTTTGGAAATGTTTTTTTGGGACCTAAATTTTATATAAAACGTGATGATTAGCGCACGAATTCGGGCTCTAATGAGAATGTGATACATCGTTTTCTGTTTTTATACAACATGAAAAATATTCAGAATCGTTTTGAGCAACTTTTTATGTGGACTTTTTACGGACCTAAATTTTGTAAAAAAATGTGATGATTAGCACACTAATTCGCGTTTAATGGGAAAGTGATACTTCATTTTTTTATTTATACATCATGAAAACATTAAGAATCGTATTGAGCAATTTTCTAGAGAACTTATTTTGGGACCTAAATTTTATAAAAAACGTGATGTAACACGAATTCGGATTTAATGGAAATGTGATACTTTGTTTTATGTTTTTATACAACATGAAAAACATTCAGCATCACTTTGAGTAATTTTTTGGTGAACTTTTTTTGGACATAAATTTTGTAAAAAACGTGACGTTTAACACTCGAATTCAGGCTTTAATGGGAATGTGATATTTCGTCTGGTTTTATATACAATATAAAAAACATTCATAATCATTTTGAGCAATTTTTTGGCGAACTTTTTTTCAGACCTAAATTTTGTAAAAAACGTGATGATTAACATATGAATTCGGGATTTAATGGGAATGTGATACTTGTTTTGTGTTTTTATACAACATGAAAAACATAAAAAATCGTTTTCGGCATTTTTTGGAACACTTTTTTTCAGACCTAAATTTTGTAAAAACCGTGATGATTAGCATACGAATTCGGGCTCTAATGGGAATGTGATACATCGTTTTTGTGTTTTTACACAACATGAAAAACATTCAAAATCGCTTTTAGTAATTTTTTTGTGACCTTTTTTTCGGATCTAAATTTTGTTAAAAATGTGATGATTGGCTCACTAATTTGCGCTTTAATAGAAAAGTGATACTTCATTTGGCTTATTTATACAACCTTAAAAACATTAATAATCATTTTGAGAAATTTTTTGGAGAACATTTTTTGGGACCTAAATTTTGTAGAAAACGTGATTATTAGCATATGAATTCGGGCTTTAATGGGAATGTGATACTTCGTTCAGTTTATTTATACATCATGAAAAACATTAAGAATCGTTTTGAGAAATTTTTTTGGACCTAAATTTTGTAAAAAATGTGATGTTTAGCACATAATTCGGGCTTTAATTGAAATGTGATACTTTGTTTGGTTAATTTACACAACACAAAAAAATTAAGAATCGTTTTAAGCAATTTTTTGGAAAATTTTTTTTCGGACCTAAATTATGTATAAAACCTGATGATTAGCACACGAATTCGTGCTATAATGGGAATGTGATACATCGTTTTGTGTTCTTATACAACAGGAAAAACATTCAGAATCATTTTGAACAATTTTTTTGTGAACTTTTTTCGGGCCTAAATTTTGTAAAACATGTGAGGAATGGCTCACTAATTCGCTTTAATGGGAAAGTGATACTGCTTTTGGTTTATTTATACAACGTGAAATATATTAATAATCGTTTTGAGAAATTTTTTGGAGAACTTTTTTTGGGACCTAAATTTTTTAGAAAACGTGATTATTAGCACACGAATTCGTACTTTAATGAGAATGTGATGCTTCGTTTGGTTTATTTATAAAACACGAAAAACATTAAGAATTGTTTTGAGCAATTTTTTGGAAAACTTTGTTTAGACCTAAATTTTGTAATAGACGTGATGCACACGAATTCGAGCTCTAATAGGAATGTGATACTTTGTTTTGTGTTTTTATACAACACGAAAAACATTCAGAATCGTTTTGAGTAATTTTTTTGTGAAATTTTTTTCGGACCTAAATTTTATAAAATACGTGATGCACACGAATTCGGGATGTAATGGGAAAGTGATACTTCATTTAGTTTATTTATACAACACAAAAAACATTAAGAATCATTTTAAGCAATCTTTCAGTGAACTTTTTTTGGGACCTAGATTTTGTAAAAAACGTGATGATTAGCACACGAATTCGGGCTTTAATTGGAATGTAATACTTCGTTTGGTTTATTTATACAACACGAAAAACATTAAAAATCGTTTTGAGCAATTTTTTGGAAAACTTTTTTTCGGACCTAAATTTTGTAGAAAATACGTGATGATTAGTGCATGAATTCGGGCTCTAATTGGAATGTGATACTTTGTTTTATGTTTTTATACAACATGAAAAAATTCAGAATCATTTTGAGTAATTTTTTTGTGAACTTTTTTTGGACCTAAATTTTGTACAAAATATGATGATTAACACACGAATTCGGGATTTAATGGGAATGTGATAATTCGTTTGGTTTATTTATACAACATGAAAAACATTCCGAATCGATTTGAGCAATTTTTTGGTGAACTAATCCCCTCTCGAAAAATAAAATTAGGCATTTTTATGTATTATTTATGGTCCAAAAATAAATTATACGTGTTATACATTACTAATTTAAGAAATTTTAGATATTGACTTTTATCATTTATAATTCTCTAATATAACTTTTAATAAACTTCAATATTTTTTGCATGGATTGATAATAATTTAAGCGAAAAAAGCTATTGATACGTACCTTGATTATTGAATAAGCTTAGAAAGATGGAAGCTTACGAGGAGATACTCTAAAAGCAAAATAAGAAGGCTTATGATTATTTTAATTGTAATGACCACTATAATCAGGGGCGGAACTACACAGGGGCTGGAGACATCCACCGATCAGAAGAAAATGACCTACAATAATTTGACATATAATGGAGAAGTCATTACTAAGGTGCGCAAAACTTATAGGATAAGTCGCCTCTTCCACCAGCATAACATATCCCAAAACACCAAAAAATAGCGAAAACAAGTACCGATTCCTCTTCAATGTAAGTCAGAAAAAAGTAAACAAACCGACTAAAGCCATTACTGTAGATTAATCGCGAAGTAGCGCCTAGCCAAAACTCCACAACACCATGCATCCGCCAAAATCAACCCAAGCAATATGTACATATGTACGGTCCATAGAAGGAAAATTTTTAAAATTTTATCGAAATTCTTGAACTGGAAATTGCAACTAACCTACTCTTATCAAAACAATCACTTGGTGTTGAGGCATGGACGAGTCGGCGACGCCACCACTCTCCAAATTGCCAAAGCGATCGCCCACGGGAAAGAGAAAAAGGGTTTCGAGACCAGTTAACATAGAATTGTTATTTTTTGCGGACATAAATTTTGTAAAAAAAATAATGATTAATCAAATTCGGCCTTCAAAGGACATGTGGCATTTTATCTGATTATTTTTAAAATATGAGAAACATACATAATTATTTTAAGCAATTTTATAGAGAACTATTTTTTGGATAAAAATTTCTAAAAGAAGTGAAGATTAGCAAAAGAATTCGGGCTTTAACAGGAAAGTGAAACTTTGCCCGATGTATCTGTACAACATGAAGAACATACATAATCGTTTTTAGCAAATTTATCGATAACTATTTTCGAACCTTAATTTTTTAGAAACGTGATAATTAGCACATGAATTCGGGCTTCAAAAGGCAAGTTAAACCTTTTACAATGTATCTTTATGTAATGAGAAACATATTGAATCGTTTTGAGCAATTTTCTTAAAAAACTTTATTTCGGACCTACATTTTGAAAAACAAAAAGTGATAACCAGCACACGGATTCGGCTTCCTACAGACAAGAGAAACATTGTGCCGATGTATCGATACAACATAAAAAATATACAAAATCATTTTGAGCAATTTTACAGAGGATTATTTTTCGGACCTAAATTTTTTAAAATAGGTGATGATTAACACACGAATTAAGGCTTAAACTCGCAAGTGAAACATTGTGTGATGTATCTTTACAAAATGAGAAACATAGTTAATCATGTTGAGCAATTTTATAGAGAATTATTTTCGGACATAAATTTTGTAAAAGATATGCCTCGTTAAAACCTTACTACATAAAAACCCGTTGAAAAAAAAAAACCTATAGTGAAGTAAAAGGAGTATACTATTCTCTATGTTAAACATTACTTCCCCTGGTGAGATAATCACTTGAGATTTCTAAACATACGTATTTAGGGAGGATCTCAAGTGTTGTTATCGGCAATGACTTAGTAGATAAATCTTCCAGATTTTAGTGGTCGAACTTATTTGCACATCATTGTTGTATCTTTTCTAGAGCTCATAAATAGATATCTTTGTCTTATCTTCTTTTATATATCCTCAAACATATCCAACAATTTAATTAGAATTTCATCTAAGAGGATATATAAATCTCGAGTATAATAATTTGTTTATCTTGATCACACACATTTTAACCAGCCATCATAATTAATTATTCCTTCAATACAAGCTAAAGAAATGGTTGTTATATATGTCTATATACACAATCATAGTGTATATCAATGCGTGACGTGATTTGTGTGGATCATGTAAATAATCAATATCTTATATATTCATCTCTGCAGGAGTTAGATTGTTTTTCAAATTTCAAGATAATCATTCGAAGAAAATATCAAACGATAAGTTCAATCTATATTTCCAAATCATTAGTTAGAAAAGAACCATAATGGCCATATACTTACACAGCCAAATATAATCATATACTAATTTGCATAATCATGGTGCTTCATGACCAATTGGCTCTTCAATATCCATTTACAAAAGATCTTTGTCAATATCTAATGACTCAATGACTTAAAATAACAATGATGTGCCATGCCCATGTAGAACATTTTCACAATGTTCAATTTATGAATCAAGACAAAAGTTTGACTTAAAACCCTTGATCATCACACTTGCCTTTTTATTCTTCAGGAATAACATTTATTATATAATCCTCATCTTTTTTAGGATATATATATGTTTATAACCAAGAGGTATATCAAGCTTTGAGCATTATTCAAACTTCTGAGATTTATTGTCCTTCTAGGACATCTACCCAAATAAAAGTATCTATTGAAATGTCTCATATACATGGTTTGCAATTATTTGCAAATGACCAAATCTTGTGAACTTTTAATTCACTTATCCTTCTAGGTAGATGATATTCTCATATGATATCATTCTTTTATTACTGATTTCTCCCCCTAATATGAGACACGCTAGTTCATCAAAGTGTTAATCAATAAATTGCATAATAAAAATATCTTCTTACAAAATAACATATATATAGCAAGTGTAATTAACCAATACGAGTAAATGTTTTATCATACATGAACATACTCAATCTTCTTATCACCATTTTCAATTATGATTTACTAAGATTTAGTTACATTATGTTCTTCTAGAACAATTTACTTATATGATCCAGGCTTATGAAGCCCAGTAGGGACTTTATATAAATATGTTATCAAATGAAAACATAGACAAATGTATATCAATTGTCTTGTGCACTATTGTGAAGAATAATCATACTCTCCACTAGAAGTATTTCTTCGTAATTAATGTCAGGCGCTTACGAAGAATTTTAGATAAATCATAATCAATATACTCACTTCATAGTTCCATATCATAAATGTATATTCATAACTATCCTTATGGGATTACACTTTAGGTGTATAATTCCTTTAGGGAATTATGTATACTTCATGCGTACTTGTTAATGTCTGGACTACCTTTTCATACTTCTCTCATACGAAATCCATATTATTATCAATCTACAGACTTTGAATCATTCTAATTCGATACCACTATTCACATAAATACTCTTGTACTTTTGCGATTACATTCATTCCATTACCTATTATGTTGAGATCTCATAATATTACACCATTTTTTAGGTACTTGAATTTCTTTCAGAAATACATATTGGTCATGTTTGGAAAATTCTTCTGGAATTTTATTTCCTCGATTTTATAGTATGACCATTTAAACATTTGCTCCTTTCATATGCGAGGAGTTCGTATTCGTGAAATCGACTTATCTACCACATTTTGATTGTGTCTCAAATATTTTGATGTGGTAGGTTATCTTTCAAGAACATCAAATATATTATGAGCATTATTGGTTGGATGTTGGTCAGAAAACATGCTTGGCTACATGCGTTTGAACTTTTGGTTCAAAACTTATTAAAGACACAAAGTAATTAATATTTTTATCCGACTAAATTTTTCCTTTTCTTAATGTTAGGATTTTCAAAATCAACAAATATCTCTTTTGATATTCTTTGCCTAACAAATATAAGTCCATCTACTTTTTGGTGGACTAATAAAAATAAATAGTGCACATTTAATTCGTATAAGAGAATACTTGGTTTCTAACCATAAACCAATAACAAAGAGGAGTATAAATAATTACAATTTATCGGCAAAAATATGAAACGGTGCTACTATATTTATAATAAGTCATATTGATGCATTTATGGTCTACAGGACTATTTAGTGTATGGCCTTTTTTTGCAGGATGTTCAATACTAATATTAATAGATACATATCACAACCAGTATAATTAGAACAAATTGTGTCTATGGGAAAATTTAAAGTATGAGTCCATTAAGACATCATAAACTGCAGCTTATGAGTCAACAATATAGATACAACTATCTCATCAATGTATTGAATAATAGTTTTGTATTCGTTCCAAAGTTACACATTCAACCCTAAAATAATATTGGTGATATTTATAAAATAATTTACATTTAAGATTAGTAACACATGAAATTCATAGAATTAGAAACGTCTGGTCCCATATCACTTCATGAATTTTGAATATTCTTCGTATTTGAATGATTTGGGATGGTTAAACCGATCATGCCAATAATAAATTATTTAACTCCATAAACTTCTGGTTTATTGAACAATTGTATCTGAAATTTATTTCTTCGGTGCAATACAAATAAGTGGTAGTATTTGTTTCATAGAACACTAGGATTTTAATGCATACTTATTAATTGTCTCAAGATAATGGAAAATATCTCGAGTCAAATACATTTCTACGATATTTTGTCTAGAAGAATGCATTACAAATTTGACATTTTGTTTAAAGATACACTAGTTCTTCTGAAGCCTTTTAATTAGCTAACCTTTTTTAGAGTTTTAAACAATCAGTTCTTCTGGAACTTTGTACTACCATGTATAAATTTCGACATTATTCAAAGTATATCCTCATACACCATTCTTAAGTAGAGATATTTCATCTCACCATTATACAATATAAAATAATAATATTTAAATATAAGAAATAAAAATAAAATAGTCTGCTAGTTTGAAAAAATCAAACAACTATAATATATGTCAAGAAAAAATCATTTGGATATATTTTTGAATAATTTAGCATTATTTACATTTGTCATTTCGATATCATTACTTAGCATCACTAATATCAGTAGAATAATTTCGGATAGTAAACAACACTTTAATATCCCTCTTAGACGATGCTTAACAACAATTTAAAAGGCGTACTTCAGGTATGAAAGTATTCTCACCGATAACTATTCTATAAAGTGTTTCAATGTATCATCTTTATTTGATATTGCTACTGCAGGAGCATATTTGAGATGTGATAAAGGTAAAATATTTTCTCTATCACCACCAATAATATTTTCTCAGTAAATTTTGATTTAGGAGAAATTTTAAATGTGATAGAAGTATGCTACTAATAAATAATAAAGCTTTTTTAGCCACAAATATAACCAAATACAACCAGTATTTGTATAAGAATTAACTTCTGATAGTTGCATAGTTAATCTAGAACTTTCCAATGTATGTGGTTTTGATGTTATAGTTCTATTAATCGTATCTTTAGAACAGTAATAACCAAATAATTTTCTTTAATAATATTTTTCAAGCTCACTATATATCCAAATGAATTTATATAAATAGTTTTTAAAAGAAATACATATAATATTTTTCTAAAAAATATTATGAGCTGAAAATTCAAGTGTTATAATAAAGTTTAAAGAAAAGAAATACGTAGAAAATTTCAAATTTGGAGGCAAGCCACCTTTCGAAGGTTTTTTTCTAAGGTTATACCATCCTTCAAATTTGGCTACTAAAGTGGCCCACCTTTTTTCTTCTTTCCCTATTGTGGTCATAACGCACCATGGTTGTGCGTTATGTCTTAATTAAAATTACGCCCCTTAATCTGCCAATGTGACGGATAATGCATAACCATTGTGCGTTATGACCCAGAAATAATGCATAGTAGTTGTGCGTTATCTACCACGTCAGTTATTTATTTTTTATTTAATTTTTTAAAAATATTTTTATAAATTTTTTTTAAAAAATGAAAATTTCTTTACATTTTTGTCAAAACTTATAATTGTATAATTTATTTAAAAAGACAGTATATATAATATTTAACTTATTTTAAGCGTATTTGTTATGATAATATTTATATCGTTTTCTTGGAAAATATATTTAACTTTTAACCATTTCATCTCAAGTTATTTGAAGAAGTAATGCTAAAGATATTGTAAAAATTTAGAGCAATGATGTAATAATTATAAGTAATTGAAAGAAAATTTTCATTAATAGAAACCTGTTTTATTACAACAATTTCAAGAGAACAAACTTATACATTGCTTAGTCCGGGGTTATTACAATTTTTCCTATTATGTTCCGGCATATGACATCTGCCACATCTTGGGGGAGAATCCGGATTTCTATAATCCATTTCCCCCTGAAATCACTTGCCATGTTTCCTACCTCGTTCCTTTTTCATGTTTAGAGGATAAAATGTTAAATTAAAAGGAATATCCCTCCAAAAGTTCTCACTCAAGACCGGATGAAAATTCGCTTGGTAAGTTCTTTTGTACATTTGTCGCGAATATATCTCCGGCACATAAGTATCTGCTCTTGACCCATTTTCTCTACACACTGCAAGAACATGAAAACAAGGCAATATATATGTTTGCCATTTTCCGTAACTACAGGATTTATTATTTATTCGCAATGTATAGACGTTGTTGCCCGTACTAAAAACTCGGATCGGAGATCTGACCATGTATATTTCGCAGATTATAAGTTGTAACTTTGTGTTCTCCTGATTTCATTTCAATCCACAAGAACTTGTCAAATATTCGGGTTGAAAATGGATGCACACAATTTTCAGCCTCTTCACGGTGTTGGTGAAAGTACTTAACTAGTTTGTTAAATATTAGTTCAACCAAAGCTTTTAAAGGTAGGACCATAGCTTTCTTTAACACACTGTTAAGTGCTTTAGAAATATTGGTTGTCATGATACCGTGTCTGTGCCCGCCATCATGCAACAGTGTCCATTTCTCTGGGTCCAACTTCATCAAGCAAATGTAAGCATCCACATTTCTTTCTTGAATCTCTTCCATTACACGGTCAAATTTCCATTGTTTTGATTCTGTTCCGGCCTACCACATCAAGCTTTTTAGGTTTGTGTTCTTAAAAGTCTTATTGAAATTTGCTCGAATGTGGAGTAAAGAAAACCAGTGAACTACAAATGGTGGTTGCTATAAAGGTTGACTTTGAATAGCTGAGAAAATACCTTTGTGGCGATAAAAAATGAGGCATACGTGGCAATCTTTGGCAATGTATTCTCGCAGGTTTTTAAGGAACCAATTCTAACTTTCAAAGGATTCCTTATCAACAATTGCTAAACGCAAGTGGGAATAAGTGATTATTGGCATCTCACATACTTGCAATTAACAGTACGCTCTTGTATGATCCCCTTAGGTGTGTTCCATCCACAGAAATCACCAGCCGAAAATATGAAAATCCCTCTATACATGGCGAGAAACATCAAAGAACAAATTTGAAAACATAATTAGGGGGACTACTTGTTCTATGATGCAAAAATTCGTATATAGTCCTCGAGTTTAAATCCTGTGCGGATTGTAAGTATTTCGGTAAAATATTAAAGGTTGTCTCCCAGCTACCAAAAACCCTCTCTATGGCAAATTTTCGAGCATACCATGCCCGCTTATAAGTACAACCCGTTTGAAACAATACCTGTACTTCTTGAATGATGTTTGGCACAGGTATCTCAGGATCGTTGGCAACTAGGTGTGATATTGACATTGAAATCAATTTTGAGGACAAGTTTCTGTGCTTGTTTTGTTCAATTTGAATAAGGCATGTGTGTTCTTTTACGAATTTGGTTATTTCTCATCGACTGTGCGTTGCTTTCTTTTTTATACGGATGTACCATGAATAGTAATTATCATCACTGTGATGGTAACATCTTGTGGTCCATGTATCATTTTTACTTTTCATAACTCTGTATTTACCTCCGACACTGATGGACCACTTACGAACCGCACTTATTGCCTGCACTTTGTCAAGGAATCTCATGCCTAACTGAATGTCAGTCGTGGAATCGTTCCAATCGAGTAACCGTATGGTACAAGATTCTACAAGGTCATCTATAGAGAACCCGAGCCTATATCTAGGAATGCTCCAGAATGTGTGTAGTCATACCTAGCGCTGCTGAACCATTGGCTGCTCTCCCATTGGGGCATTCTGTTTTCAGTTACCGGGTTTACAGGATTTACAGGAGTTTGTAACTCTCCTTCTTCCGGGTCATTGTCATCATTTGATTCTGATTTACTAGAAACGGTATCATCTCCGTCCGATTGGTCAACCTCATCATTGTCGTCATTGACGGTAGTGTACAACATAGACGGTTCATCAGAAACTATTTGTGTTACCGCTGTAATATGCTCGGTCATGTTTGTTGTATTTATATCTTGTGTAATTAGAATACTATGTTTCTGGATATGCTCGAATTCAATGAGAATATGAATCCCTTCCTTCGCGTGGTGAGGCAGAATAGTCCATAGATAATGCATTTCTTTATTGTTGTTCATGCTATATAAATTAAAGTAAAACATACGAAGTACTTCGTAGTATGAAGGCACCCTCATTGTTATTCGAACAATCCAGAGATTGAGATTCATATCTCGGTATTTCAATATTTTCCTTACTTGTGAAATCATTTGGATCATTGGCAATGTCCAACTTTTCCGCACTATTCCAGTAAAATAAGGACCATATGCATCTCTTGCAATTTAAGAATCCCAAAATAGCATCACTCTAACAGGGTGGATTGCTTCCATTTTAAATTGATTTAACTGGATATGTTTAGGGTATAGGGAGGACGAAATGTAAAGAAGTTAAGTAATTTGTGAATTGAAAAAAAAGTTAAGTAACTTGTGAATTGAAAAAGAATGAATGGCAAATGGTTGAGAAGTTGGAAAAGACTGAATGGGGAATGGTTGAAAAGTTGGTTTGGCTGAAGCAATAGTGTGTGTATATATATATATATAAAGTTTTAAAGTGGAAGTGCCGGGAGTGAAGACAAACTCAAATGAATTGTTTCTCCTGCAATTTCACATGCGTTCACATGACATTGTCGGCCAATTGGTACAAAAGTAATGGAGTAATGGAATCCAATTGGTACAAAAGTAATGGAATGAAATAACAACACATGGATGAGTGCTGAGTTACTGAATATAACGCACATTGGTTGTGCGTTATCAAATACTGAAAAATGTGGTTTTTTTTATCTATTTACACCATTTGTAAATTGTTAAAATGTCGGTTATTATGGTAAACATGTGGTTTTTTTCTTTATTTACACTATTTTTAAATTGTTAAAATGTACAACCGAAGTAAGTAGTAGAAATACTTTACTACATAAAATACCATATTATTCAATAATATACATAAAACAAAATAATCAATAATATACGTAAAATTGAATACTCTATATTAAACTTTAATATACATATAATCGAAAATGAAAACTCTAGAATGCTAATTACAACTATGGCCAGTCGGATGGCGTGAATCTCGTCATCTTTTTCCCAACACGATGTCCGAATCCAAGATGATGTACATCATTCATGTCATCTGCCCACTCCTCTTCAACAGATGAACATGCGTGCGATATAGGCTGATGCGGTGTAGATGAAACGACTGTGCCCGAAGGAGGTACACGAAACGATGAAAACCCTAAAGATGTATGATATGGTGACTGAAATGGGACAAACCCTAAACTGGGAGGGGGAGGCGCGCAATGTCCCTGATCCACCTAGAAGTGACTGGAAAGGTGACGTCAAACCCAAACTAAAAGATGGTATATCTAAGTTTAGGCTGTCAAATGGGTCAACAGGAGGGCGTCCACCTCTAGATCCCTCACCTCTCTCCACCTTTACATTTCCGGGGTCTGCATGTCCGTGTCTGCTTGGAAAAGGAGAGACAAGAGGGCGTCCACCTCTTGCTCTACGACCAGGCTGTCTACGAGTGCCCCTCTTAACTCCACGAGCATTCCGGTCCGGTACGGGCTCCTGGGGACGGCAACGTGACAGTTGTACTGGAAATGTCTATTGAATATTGTGCTGTGATGGAGTGCAGCCCAACGTACCGCCAATAGATACCATGCACCTCCGAATGTTAGTCTGCACTTTCTTCGTAAAAACAACCATCTGTGACGGAGATGAAGGTGGTTCCTGTATCACCATTGAAACCATGTCATCTACCTCCTGCAACATGAAAGTCTAAAAAAAAAAAACTCTAAACCGTTAGAAGTCAATCATAAATAAATGAAATGCATAAGAATACAAAAAAAAGAAAAAATGAAACTCTAGAATATACCATCATCCGTCTGTCGACTCTAGTAGGCTCGTATCCAATTGAACGAGTATCACGATTAGCTGGATTTCCGATATACACCCGTGTGATTCCCCGATACCATCTAATGTACTCGTCATTGGGGTATGATAAGACCTCAACTGCCAATGCAAGGCCATCCCTACCGTGCAGTTGCCACTGATACCAAACCTCTACATGGCTAGCATGCTGTGTCGCCCAGTAAGTGTGGTCATTCCCTCTAAGCTGGATCTGATGCAGATCAAGACGAGTATCACATGCGTCCAGTATATGCTGAGCCCGTGTAAATTAACGCATCACACGCCCGGGATAGTGATACTCCATTATCTCATAATAAATGAGTGGGACCTCTGCGCGCCATAGGTCAGATGGAACCAGACCATGGTCATGATAAGGGAGCCATACAAACTGTGAAGTCAAAATTCAAAATCAATATAAAGTTAAGTGCTTAAAAAATTAGGGTTTACATGTAATACAAAGTATTTTAAAGCGAACCTGATCAGATGGCATGAAATCCAACTGGTCCCTGTATGTAACTAGAGTGTGAGTGGGCAGTTGGCTGCAGTCAAAAGATGTGCACCATATAGCACCAAGTGGAGCAAGAGGGTCGACCTGAACATCCGTCATCAGCTGAGGCCGCAATACAGGGATACGCGACCCCGCCCAAACCTATACTATGAGTAAGGCTCCCCTTATCTGTCGTGCACCCCAAAGCTGCAGCACACAACTACCTATATAAAAAACCAAGAATGCAACTACCCCAGCTATATGTTCTGATGGCATCCAAATCCTCTAATAAACTGAGGTAGTGCACATGAACCAAATTCCCTGAGAAATCGGGAAGCATATGACCACCAAGAAGTAAAAAAATAAATCCACGAGCGCACAAGATGAGGTCATCATCGGTCTTTGAACCGGTAAACGCTCTCAAGATCCAAGCTTCCAGAGGTTCCTTCTTCACCTTGTAACCAGAAAAGTGATAAAGAGACAACCGTATACCAATAAGTCTCTCGATCATCTCAATCCAATATAGTTTCTGGTGTACACTCTAACTGGGACCTGTAACGGGTAAACTCTCAATCCCTAAACCCCATAATGTCTGCACATCCTGAAGGTTTATTGTGACTTCACCACAAGTCATATGAAATGTGTGAGTCTCCGGTATCCAACGCTCAACTAATGCGGTAATAAGAGCGTGGTCGAGCCTAATGTAACCACATTTGAACACGCCCCCTAAACCATTCCTATCAATAAGATCTACCAACCTACGGGGAACCGTACTGTAACACTGGAATAGATTGCGACCGAAACGCCTACACGGAAGATCAGTGAAACACGTCTTATGATCCCCACTCCATATCAACTCAGACCTTTGCTCGTGCTGTCTCATCAAAACATCAGGGACTATCGGACCCGGATGCATGTGGGCTGGGACTTCTTCCATCTACATTATTTAAAGTTTGAGTTACGGTCAATATCTATAAATTAAAGTAAAAAATTTCAAATAAATTATAATTCTAAACTTTTTAAGGTGTGTTGTTTATGGTACAATTATTTTAGGGTTTGTATGATTTTTAACATATCAAGTTTAGATTTTTTAGGGTTTGTATGATTTTTAACATATCAAGTTTAGTGTTTTTAGGGTTTTTAGAATTTTTTATCTTTTTATAATTTACGGTATAGGATTTTAATATTATGATTTTGGGTTTTTAGGGTTTAATGTTAAAAAGTTTAGAGTTTTACGGTTTAATGTTTAAAATATCAATTTTAGGGTTTTTAAGGTTTTTATAATTTACGCTATGGGATTTTAATATTATGATTTTGAGTTTTTAGAGTTTACTGTTAAAAAGTTTAGAGTTTTACGATTTAATGTTTGATATAAAATTTAGGATTTTAATAATAGATTTTTAATTTTTTTATTATTTAAAGTTTAGAATTTTTAAAATTTTTAGGGTTATTGATGCTATATTTTATAGCTAAGTATTTTACTACTTGGTAAATTCAATATTAGGGTTTAGTCCATATATATTTAAATAAAAGTCTCCATATTGATAATGGCATATAATTAATTACTAAATCCTAAATTTTCAAGTTTTGGTTCTACTAATTACAAAAAATAAAAAAACAAGTGAAGATAAAAAAAATTAAAAAAAAACCAAGTTTCAAATCCTCATCTTTTTTACTAAAAAACTTTTAAGAAAGATGCAAAATAATTATCTAAATAAATAAAATAATTCAAATAATCATAAATAAAGTAAAAAAAAATACCTAATTATCCTAATAAATTCATCAAAATAATTCATCACCATAAAATCACTTTCGCAATACAAAACACAATTATGTACATAAAATGACCAATTTTGCACAAATTTATGAATAACAACAAATTTAAACATAAACCCAAACATCACTTGCACAAAAATAAATTAATTCAAATTAACAAATAATCCAAATAAAATTCATAAAAATGAGTCACAAACAACAATTAACAAGCCCAAATAAACAATAATTAAAATTAATACATAATACACTTAATAATTTAAATAAATAAAAACTTACCGAAAATTAAAAATGCACCTTCGCACCGAGAAGCCCTGTCTACGGTTTTCCACTTCAAAACTCTAACAACCTTCGTACTCCAACGAAAGTCTCACCAATTCAAACTTGAATTTCAAAAATTGAACTAAATTTTTTTTATAAATTTTGAAATAAAATACAAAAGTATAAGAAGAAGAGAAGATATAAGTATAAGAAGAAGGAAGACAATAAAAGGAAGAGGAAAAGGACTAACCAAGCGGCGGCAGCGGCGGAGTAGCGAGAGCGGCGGCAGCACAAAGAAAGAAGAAAAGAAAATTTTCGGGGAGGAATGAAGTAAAGGTCTTCGGGAAGAAAGAAGAAGTAAAGGTTTTCGGGGAAGAAATAAGAAAGAAGGAGGCGCAGCTGCCGATAGGGTTTATAACGTGATAAAGCACGGTCATTGTGTGTTATCACTAGTAATAACACATAATGGTAGTGCGTTACACTTATTGATAATGCACAATCGCTGTGCGTTATCGACAACTCGACGTCACCTCAGCAAACGATTATGCCACGTCGTTAAATATAATTTTTAATGCGGGTTAATCCGCTTATTAGTGATAACGCACAACTATTGTACGTTATTTCAGGTTATAACGCACAATAACTATGCGTTATGGTCATTACAGAATTAAAAAAATAAATTAGACCAATTTAGTATCTAATTTTAAAAAATGGACTAAACAAAGAAAAAAAGACCTTTCGAATTAGTAGCGAAAGAAATTTGTTGGTGTCCATTTTTTAATGTATGGTTCCATACTATGAATGTTCCATTATTTGCTATTCCTCCAAAAGAGTATGCATGCACTCTCCTCCATCCAATTGGCAGTGGCAGCCAACCCCATTATTGAAGCAGGATGGTCGTGATCATGGATTCCACAACCACCGTCACCGGTGATCTTAATCGGTCCTGTTGTGTGGATTGTTAGATCCACAAACCTATTTACTACTACACTCAACTTTCTTATTTACTATTACAGCCCTCAAAAATAAAAAATTGCAGAAAGGTCCCTAAACTATTACTGATTCACAGAATAGTCCTCTATTTTCTTCTTATTCCCAAATCTGGTCCCTGTTTTCTTCCTCAGAAAGAAAACACCTTTCTTCTTCTTCTCCAGCAACGGCGGTTGTAGATCGCCGGTCCTGCAGAAGATCGTTAGCAAGAAAACAAGAAAAGACCAAAGAAGAAACACTTACCTTAAGCCGAAGGTTGATCCGGCAGCAGCAGCAGCAGCGGGGGCCATCGGCGAGCTGAGGATGAACTCCGGGAGCTGCGGCAAGCTCGAGGTGAGGAGCAGCCAGCGACGGTCCCTCAACCGGACTGAGATTCACCGGGGGAAATGGGTCTCTCCCTCACTATCTCTCTCTCTCTCTCATAGCTCACTCTCTCTCTCTCTCTCTCTCTCTTCCCTTCACGGTCGCCCGACGGCAATCAGGCAGTGGTGCCGACTCGCTGCGTCGGCGACGGAGAGATCATGGAGGAGGTGCAGCGACGGTAAGGCAGTGAGGAGGAGGAAGAAAAAGGCTGAAGACGGGAAGCTGAAAATGCTGTGAAGAAGAGGGAATGGGGGCTGCCTTTCTAAATTGAGGCAGCTCCCAAAAATAGAACATATATATAGGGAAACCCTAAGTCAACCCGGCCCGGCCCGGCCCAGCATCTTGGCCCAATAAAATTCAGTCCATATCTTTAGTGAACCCAGTCCATATCATCATAGGGAGTATTGGGCTGAAAATAAAAATGAAAAATGTGAGCAAATAAGGCCCACATGACCAACAGGTCCAATATTGCTGCGAACTATGGGAGATCATAACTAGATGAACCCAACATGTTCATAACAATTTTGATTTTGGTTCTCTTCTTGATCAACCGAAATTGTAGTGATTTACTCATTGCCCAGACAAATTTGTTCTGGTAACTTATTATGAAATTTGTTGATGCAACGACGAAATATGAGGTGTATTTACAATTAAGGATTATTTATAGTACTCAGGAATAACTTCTATTATATTAAAATTTTATCATTTATCTAATTATAATATCTATCTATACAAAATATCTATTTCTTTAAAAAATTTATCTCTTCACGATATAGACTTTATATCATATATTATTATTTTATAGATATTCACAAATATGGTTTAATTCATAATAATCCATTCATTCCTTTTTCTTTTAAGATATATCTATTCATTCATATCTAAATCATGTAGCGTAAATCATCCTATTAAAAATAGCACATTAAGCAACAAATTAAAAGAATATATCAATGTAAATAAATAGAGAAGCAAATCAAGATAACCATTAATTAATTAAGATAAAATACAACGCAATCTATAAAAATTGATTACTATATATAAAATAAGGTTAATAGTAAAATATTCATTTGAAGTGGGGGCTAAATACACTGTACCCAAACTCAATAAATATGCAGTTTACCCCTAAAGTCAATCAATTTATTGAAAGTACCTGAAATGCCCTCCATGTAAGTTAGATTTATTAAGAAATAACTCTTAAAGTTTGATATAAAAATATTTTAGTTCATTCCTAATTCAGAGTTATAATTTTTTTGAAAATACTTCCATAAACTTTGTAATAATATCTTTTTTAGTCATATTGTTAAAAGATTAATTAGTTAACTCAAAAAAATATATTTTATTTTTTTAAAAATACTTAAACTATTAAGTTTTTTATTAACTTATTGTAATAACTAATAAAAGCTAATAATATTTTATTTAAAAGAATTTAAATTTTCTATTATTTTAATATTTTGTTCAAAGATATTAGTTAATCATGGTTACAATAAATTACTACAAATCCTAACATGTTAAATTTTTTACTAAAAATTTCAAGATAAAGATTTAACGTTAGAAAAATATTCTATTTATAAATAAATATTTTATTTTTTATTGAATTAAATTTAAAACATACATGCTATTTTTCTTTAAATAATCAATTTTTAAAGCATAAAGGCTACAAAAATATTATTACAAAATATAGTATTTTGAAATAAACTATAAATATAAATTATATTTTGGACTAAAATAAATTTAGATTTAATTTTAAAAACTATTATGCAACAAATCATAAATTACATTAAAGATATTTTAAATAAATTAATTAATTTTAAAAAATAAACTGTCTATTTATTGAGTTTGAAAATAAAATACATCTAACCCTACTTCAAATATGTATTTTGCAATTAACCCTATAAAATATTTCATTCTCCTCTAGCTTTGGTACAATCAGTTGGCAAGAAGGACAGTTTCTCTTCTTCCAAATCATATTCAATAAGAAAATTCATCTGTGAAATATTTCCTAAAATAGCAAAGTCCTCAGAAGTAGTAATGGCTAAACAAACAAGACCTTGTGACACTTCAAGAAATGTATTTGATGATGGTAATTCCAGGTCAGCATCAGTAAAATGCAATATTATATTTGGAAATTGAATTTCTTTTTCATTTTCACCCACATTATAACAAAGACCAAATACCCCTTGTGGATCTGTTGTTGGTGTAGCATCAATTGTTTCTCTTAATGTTGTTTCCAAATCATGATAAAATTCCCTTGGTAGAAATGTCAATGTTGTCCCTGAATCAATTATAATATTACCTTCTGATCCAGTTAAAAAACCTGATCCATCATAATCATCAAGGGACTTTTTCGAACTTTTCTTGAATGCTAAGGTCTTGTTTGCCACAGAAACATTTTCTAGAGTGAGATAATAAAAGGTAGCTGGTGATTTCTTCACTAAAGGAGTTGTAACTGCTTTATCATTATTAATATCGGCATTGCTTCCAAAATTGAGTTTGCTATTTGATTCTGAACCTGAGAAAACAAAATGAAAATACATTAATTAAATCAATAATTTATTGCTCTTAAGAATTTTTTTTTTGTCGTCAGGACAGAGTTTTGGACCTTTTCTAGTTTTTTTTCCTCGCGTTGAGATGCCATTATGATGTTTTTTCATACTTTCATTCAGACTAAGAAATCTATTTAATTTAATGAAATACTATGTTCTTTATGAAAAAATCAAGTAAAACAATTTTAATTTATATAACGTAAAAATAAGATAAGAAAATCAGAAAAATGAAAAAATCAAGAATCGTATTTTTTTAAGGAAAGGATTAAAGCAGAGATATGTTTAATTTAATGTAATACTACTTTCTTTTTGAAAAAAATCAAGTAAAAAAATATTAATTTTTATAACTTAAAAGATTAAGATTAGAAAATCAGACAAAATCAAGAATCGTATTTTTTAAGGAAAGGATTAAAGTAGAGATATGTTTAATTTAATGGAATAATTTGTTTTCTTTTTGAAAAAGAAAAATCAATTAAAACAATTTTAATTTTTACAACTTGAAAAATAAGATTAGAAAATCAGACAAAAGAAGAAGAAATCAAGAATTCGTATTTGTTCAAGGAAAGGATTAAAGTATATTAAGCAAAATCCAGTAGTACTTGAGAATGAAAAATATATATATATAGGAAGACTCATCATCTTCTAAAAGAAATATAATTATATCGTTTGTAAACATACTTAGATATGATTAAATATTGATAAGATTATTCAATACAGTGTAAAAAATATAAATTAAAAATCAATAAAAAAGGAGGAAAAAAGGTAAAGAAATTGTACCCATGGGGACCAAACAATAAGAGAATTTGCCACCGATTTGTTTACCCAATTGCCTGACAATTGAAAGTTGTCCACCTCCAAGTCCAACAATTCCTGAGGATGTTTCATTAAAAGTCCCACTATTCTCAAAACCACAACCAAAAACAATCTTAGGAATAGAAACTGATCTTCCTGAGGTTGAATCAAAAGAAAATGTCTCAGTTGAAAGATCACCAACTGTATAAGATTTATCTCCATAACTAACTTGATACTTGCATTTGTTATCATCAGAACAAGTATTAGTAACAGCCTGACAAGGGACAGAAGTACAAGAAACTGTTCTATAACTTGTTGATTTTTCTGGATCAAATAAAGGATCATTTTGCTTGTAACATTGGGTACATGGCTCGCATTGTGTCCACATCACATCGCTTCCTGTATCAGCGATGGCGTTTATTTCGACCGGTGGTGTTCCGATGGATAGTTTCATTATATATTCTCCTCCGATTGATGTAATTTGAGATTCAATTGTGGATGGTTTTGTTAAGACTTGTTTATAGGAGGCAGCACGTGCTAGTGAGCGGTCAAAGGCCTGCCTTAAAAGTTCGAAACGGGAGATTGATGATGATGATGATTGCGTACGAAAAGGTGATTTTAGGGAGTCGCGGTGGATTAAATCCACTGAGAAACCACCATTTTTTGCTTGTGCTTGTGCTTGTGCAAGCGGAAACACTAGGAAATTAAGAATCAAAGTCGAAGACACTAAAAGACAAGTAAACAGACTTAATACTCCAAAATTCAAAGCCATTTTTTGGATCATAAAAGTAAGAAGAACTATGCAAAAGGGTGAGGAAAAAGGTCCACTATGCTGTAATTTTTATAGGTAAATAGGAGTGAAGGTGAATATGGAAAGTCATTGTGGACCGAATATTCAAGTGGAAAAATTAGAAAGGGGGAATGAATTTGTATAATGTGAAAGGAATATTATCTTAAATTTATGGAATGAAATATTTTATTTACCTTGTTTTTAGGGTGAAATAATTTCATGGGAAACCATTTAGGGCAAGAAATTTGCCATTAGGAGGATATGTGGTTGATTCAGTGAATAAAACATGGGATTTGAATCACTATGCATTTTGGTTGGCTGGAACAACTGTTTGAATTCATTTTGACACCTAGTAATAAAACACTGTAATTTATTAATTCACATGTGTGAAACCAAATAATCTCCCCAATCTGTTCCACAAGTTATTCTTTTTAAAAAAAAAAAAACTATTCTAGAAGAGTTATTCTTGAATATACTAGAAAATAACATAATCTTTGTTAAAAAAAAAAAAGAAAACAACATAATCTGCTTTTTCCTCTTTCTTTCGGATAATAATAATAATAATAATAATAATAATAATAATAATAATAATAATAATAATAATAATAATAATAATAATAATAATAATAATAATAATAATAATAAGTATGGTCACATTAATTTACAACTCTCCATATTTTCAAAAGATGTATTAGATAACGGCCTTACAAATGGAACATACCTTGACATTAGAGTTATAGCTGGTCTATTTTTAAAATTTTCCCAAACGATATATTGGTAGGAAAAGTGTACAATATTACTACCTCCATTCCATTTCGAGGCAATTAGCTATTTCACATTGATTAATAATACTTAAAATTAATGTGCTTTTTAAGGTAAAAAAATACCTATAATGTCCTTGTACTAATTTTTATAAATTTTATATTTCAAAACTTTATCTTTTTTCTCCGGTTTTTTTCTTTATTTAGTCCATTTTAAAAAAATAGGTATTAAATAGGCCCAATTATTTTTTTAAATTCTGAAGAGGCCATACGCACATTCATTGTGCGTTATCAAATGAGATAACGCACAATAGTTGTGCATTATAGCTAATCACGGACTTAATCCGAGTTAAGTGTTGAGGTGGATGATAACGCACAACCATTGCGCGTTATCTTGATGATAACACACAATGATTGTACGTTATCTTGTTTATGTTGATTAGGAAGAAATAATTTTTGTAGGTATTTGGAAAACTTTAAACATGAATAATTCTGCGATTGGATGTCTGTTTCACACGTATGACCACTCGTTTTAATGGTTCTCGTAAAGAGGAACGCAATGGCATCATCGAAAAAGTGATCTGAACGCGCTTCGGGACAAAAAAAATTGTTTTGTATAGTCGAAAACTTTGACGGGAAATAACTTTGCGCTCGAACGTCCGATTGAGGCGATTCTTGTGGGCATTTCGGGTATTTTTTCGAGACCTACGCGTTGGAAACGGTTTTAATGGTTTCCCACCAACTGTTTCCACAAAAACCTCCTATTTTCGTTTCAATTTACGTTTTTGTAATGTTCTAATACTTTCTTATTAACTAAAAAATTACGGCACCAATTTGAAAATTAAATTGAGGAGCAATCTTCTTTTTACTCTAATTAAAAATTCAAATGATTGAAGTTGGTAAATATTGGAATACGTAAGTAAGTTATTATTAAATAAAATCTCATGCACTTGTTGAATAAGATCCAATGGTGGCTTATTGGTAAGTATTCTATGTTATTTTCTCATGCACAATGAAGATGCGTTATCTGCCACCTAGGATATGATTAGTGATAACACACAACGGTTGTGCATTATTAATTAGGATAACGCACAATAGTTGTGCGTTATGTGCCACCTAGGATATGATTAGTGATAACGCACAACCGTTGTGCATTATGGCCGCCAAATCAGGGATAAAAAAAGATTTGGGCTACTTTAATAGCCTGCTAAAAAAAAAAGGGGCTTGTTTAAGAAAAAAGCCTATTTCTCCTTACGTACTACTTCTCTCCTTTTCTAATGCGAATAGGTTTAGGTTTTAATTGGAATGAGAGAATAAATATTGATCAGAGTGAAGAGTGGAAATTATTAAGTAGTAATATATTAATTGAATACGGTATTCTTGAAAAAAATAATGAAAAATTTCTAATAATACGAAATTTCAAATAGAACAATATTATCTTATAATATAATGCGGAGGTATTATCTCTTATATCAGTAGGATTCTTAATTATATTCATTTTATTTTAAAAAAGGAAAGAGATCTTACCTTTATTCGTAAACAAATATCACAAAATATGGCATAAATTTAAATGCAAAAAATAATAATATTTAAATATGACACAAACTCATATTATGTTTCTTTTCTTTTTTTTTTTTTCTGAAAATTTTAAGAGAGAAATCTATAACATCATTATTTAAGTGTCATCATTTGTGGAATTTGAGTTTGTGTTATATTTTGATGGTATTTTTATGATAGTTTTTTATATTACCATAATTTTGTGGTATTTTATGAGGTACACACTTTATTTAATATATATATATATATATAGTCATGAAATGTGCTACGAATCTCGAAACTCTTACCTGATGAAAGTGTTTCTATTATTTAATTACTGTCTGTTACAAAAAAGTATAATATCTAGCGGCACAAATCTTCTTTCAAATGAAAAACAATTTTACTTTTAAACAATAATCAAATATTGAAAATGAAGTAAAGGATAAACTTAGAAAATAAATATCAAATAAAAATAAAAATGATAACGTTATTGAATGACTTTTCTTAAAATAAGAAAAAAAGGATACCCAAATGACATGATATATGGATTTCAATTTGAAAAAAAGTATGTATTTTTATTATTAAAAAAAAAAAAAAGTTTTTTCTCTCCCTTGCTTACCTATTAGGAACTGCCTCTCTGGTTTGATTTCAAGAGATAAATGGATTCTCTCTTTGATAGAGCTCTCTCTCCATCCCTTTTAATGAATCCAGGGGTTTAGAAAGGGACGGTAGCTAACCTCATACATCATGACCAAAAGCTGTTGGCAAGAGGACATAGTACGTCACTTATTTTTGCACCATAAAACAAAAGCTAATATCTTTTTAATACGAATTGGGTAGAGGATAAGCTGGTATTAAATTTTACTCCAAACAGGATCCAAGTCTGGCAATAGGGTACGTATGAAATTCTTTGACATGGTCAACTACAGATCAGGTACTTCAAATGGTAGAACAGAAGCTGAGATGTGGAACTTGATTCACACACTCCATGTTTAACTCAAAATTAATAACTTCATCTTGCGACCTACTTTAGATATACGTACTAGGAAAAATCTTATAAGAAGAGGGCTTTATGAACCATTCTCTTGTGTTTACCGCAACTCATTTTAATATATCTGAGACCCATATCAGAGTAGGGTCTAAATCTATAAATTATATATGAATTTAGGTCCACAATTTTCAATATTAGAAAGTTGAATTTTCTTGGTTGAACTCAAACAGTAACACTACAAGTGAAGGATTTTTGGATCAATTCAATTTTTTTAAACTAGATGTCTAAGAGACATCGACTAATTTGAGAGGGATCAAAAGGCTCATAACTTCCCAGCAACAATATAAGATTGTCATAAGTTAGTGTAGGTCATTCCAATTTCATTTGATTATTCATGGATTTTTCGCTTTTCTTTTTTATTTGGAGTTAGTTGCAAAATACTCCAATAAGTGGAATGTTTAATGCACTTTACCCAAAGATAAAAATAAATAGTTTACCCCCAAAATATATTAAATGTCCAAAATATCTTTTCATGTAAGTTATAATTTGTTGCAAAATAACCCTTTCAAATTTGATATAAGATCATTTTAATCCATAGTCTAATTTATAGTTATAGTTTATTATAAAATATCTCCATTAAATTTGTGATAATATATTTTTAGTGTACATCATTTAAAGATTTATTACTTAACTTAAATAACTTGATTATTTCAAGAAAATTAGAAAGATGATTTTAAATTTAATTCAATGAAAAAATGAAATAATCAAAAGTACAGTACTAAAATAGTATTAGAAAATTTAATTTTTCTCCTTCATAGTAAATACTATTAATTTATTACACTAAATTAGTTATCAATTCTAACCGTTTATTTATTTTTATAAAAATAAAATAATTTTATTTTTAATTAAATAATCATTCTAAAGAATGTGGGCTAAAAAAATATTATTACAAAATATTTCATAAAATTTGTATTAGTATATTTTTAGTCTATATTTTTTAAAAATTTATTATGTAATTTTAAAAAATTTGACTATAAAGAAAATAAAGTAAATTTAAATTAATAATATTTAATGTAAAGAAAAACAATCAAATTTTCTCCAATTATTTTGATACTTTATTTACGAATATTTTATTTTTGATTGCCTTAAATTTTAAAAATCATTCTAATTTATTTAAAATAATAAAAAATTTTAAATTAAATAATCAATCTTTAAAACCATAGAACAAAGGTATTAGTATTAATTTTATACAAATATTTTTTTAATAAATTATAATTATATATTAAGTTATAAATTATAATACTTTTATATTAAAATTTTCAAACTCTATAGTAATAGAACATGACTTATTTTATATAAAAGATTAATTTAAACATTTTACTTTAAAAAGTAAATTATCCATTTTGTAACTTCTTCGACAAGCAGGTATTTTGCCATTAATCCTTCTTTCTTTTTTGGTGGTAGTAGATAGAAACCAGAAAGTGTCACAGTCAGTCCAAAAAAAGTGACGTCTGAATGATCAATGTGGGCCCAAGATGATACAGATTGGCCCCTCTGTTTGACTATTTGACCAAAAAATGACAAACGTACGAGTTAGCCGTTGGAAAACTCACTCCTTTTTCCCACTTAAGTGCCCACCCAATTCCAATCTTTTTCCATGGGAAATTCTTCAAGAAAAAGACATCCCAAATTAGCTTCGTCCTTAAATTCCCCAATTGAACAAATAATTTCCAAGAACCCGAGTGGAATAACAAATTTTGTCCATTTTTCTGAGTATTCTTGCTACCATCATCTGGAAAATGGCTGATTTTTCGTTCCTTTCTGACAGTGATGATGAGAGAGCAGTGCAGGAATTGCTGTCACAAGCAATGGATCAAGCTGTTCTTGAGCAAGTTGCAAAGGTTAACTGTTCTAGTTTCAGTGATTCTGTTCTCCCCGATCATCTAGAAACTCGGTTTCAGAAGCTCAAATCTTTCCCTTCCGCTGAGTCGAAGCCCAAATGTTCTTCAACCCGTAGGCATTCTGCTTCTTCCTCTTCTTCTCTGTCCATGAAGGCGAATAAAGACAAATCGTCGAGTTTTTTGGGTAAAGATGAGATTTTTTCACCTTCTAAGAAAAGCCCAGACGGAAAAACGGATTTTGAGAAAAATTCAGAATCTGGGTTTCACTCGTCACCCGAAATTTGGAAATTTTCGTCTTCCAAGAAAGCTCCAGATGTGGGGAAATTGAAATTACCAGATGGGAAAATTGGGTTGGAAGTGAAAATACCTTCTGATTCATCTTCAAATTCGTCGGATTCTACAATGGATTCTTTATCTCCACCTCCTAGAAGTGGCTGCTTTTGGTTTTCTCCAAAAGGAGTGCCCAGGAAAAAGAGTAAAGAGAACAGTATTTTGAACAAAAGTCTTGAATGGGAGAACAATGATGAGATATTATCTGATTTGAGTAACTTCTCTGCAAAAAAACAGCAAAAACTGCTGAAGAAAGCCATCAAGGAAGAGGAGAAAATCAGCAGAGAAGCTGAGAAAATTGTTAAATGGGCAAAACAAGCCTCTGCTAGAATGGAAGTCTCCAGCATTGAGGATGAGCTGAGTTATGAGAGTTTCAAATGATTCTCCACAAGTTTATACTTCCTTTTGGTATAATTTTCTTCTCCATCTCCACCTGGTTTCTACTGATTCTGGGCTTATATTCGCTGAAATTTTGTGATGTTTGCTAGAAATATAGTTTATACTGTGAAGGGTTTGTTTTAAGTATACAATGGTATACAGTAGTATTGCTGGAAATATATACTTTCTTGTGGCATAAATTGAATGGTGAAATACTAGAAGAATAATGATCTTAAACAATTGGTTTATCCTTTGATTTTGACAAGTTTTTTATGATTTTGTGCACTTTGTGTTTCCTCCCCTGCTATGGTTGTGGACATATTGTGGAAAGAAGTATGATGAATCTTGATGTTCTAATTGTAGATTATTAGGAATAGATGTACAATTACACTTGAGAATTAAGGGGGAGGGGGGGAAAGGAAATGGAAAGAATGTGGAAACTATGAGCAACTATTTAACTCTAAAGATCATAATCTTATCAACATATAATTGTTGTCTTCATGTTTTGTGAAGATTCATGGGATTTAGATCTGTACTTTGGCAAGTGTTCTTTATTGGGGGAAACATGCAAACTATAAACTTAACTGAGAGTCTTATGAGAAGGCTTGGCTCGAGTCTTTGAGTAGTTGTATCCGTGATGATCACATGACTTTATCTCATGGAATTTACCATTTTTTTTGTAAGTTGAAGGAAGAAATCTTATCTCATGTGATTTACCATTTTTTTGTAAGTTGGAGGAAGAAATCATTCATAATGTAGGTTGAGAGCAACCAACCCCAAAGGATCTTTTGGAACTTTGAAAGAATGAAATTTTGGAAGCTTCTGTTGTTCTTTAAGGTTATGGTGGCTGAAGTTTTGGAATAGACAATTTTACATTACCATGACTTGAGATTCATGGTTTTGATTGTCAAATAATGCATGCTTTGAGGCTATAAAATGCCTATAGCACTCTTATTGTTAATCTTATAGGGGTATGTAGAAGGAATTTTACTTGCAGCTAGTGGTTTTTCAGTACTTCAAAAAAAAAAAAAATTTTTGAAATTGTTAAGAAATTTTGGACACAAAGAAAATAAGCTGTAATCCTTCAATTCCTTCAATGCCTCCCTCGTCTTCCATATTATAATCCTAGTAAGAATAATGTTGTAATATTACTAATCAATTACTCTGAAACAAAATATAAAATCTACGATAATCTCTCATATAATATAAAGACCTACTAAGAATACATTTGTTTCTTGACAACCTCTTGGAAATAGTGCATGGTGCCTTGGGATAGCAATGGGGTGGAGGGACCCTAACCTGCAGTCTCATCCCTACCTTTTTCATTTCTAAACTATCCTCCTATTTATTTGAAGAAATCTAACAATATTATTAAAAATATAAAAAGAAAAAATAAAATAATAAAGATGGGTGGAGATGGGAAGAATGTGATCCCACCTCCAATCCATCCTCAAGTTTAGATATAAAATTTATTTCTATTCCTATTTGGATCTTAGTCAAATTAGAGTCAAATAAGTACGATGAATTATGCTTTTAACCTTGTTTGCATAGGTTCATGCACAAATTTACATTCAATAATCCTATTGTGATCGCTTAGAGTCTCTTTTCTATCAATAGGGATTCTCAACGTGTCGACCACATGCCCCTAACATAATCTTTCAAGCAAAAACATTAACAAGAGATCCAATACGCTTGATTAGATCTCCTTCTTTAATAGTAATATCGCTACTAAAGATAACGGTAAGTCAAAAATTGAAATAAAAGAATAAATACTCACTTACAAAAGCTTTTATTTTATAAATTTCTAAATTAAAATAAGATGAGTATCTAATTAAACCTAAGTCTATTATTATTAAACCTCATCGATTTCCCAACACGGGAGAATAGCCTTAACAAAGGGAAGGATATAAAGAAAAAGAAAACATACGACACCAATATATGTGAATACTTTTAGAAAAAGACAACATTAGTGTTTACTTTTAGAAACCTGGGATTAGGCGGCTTCCACACAGGCGAAGGCAGAGGAGAAGTGGAATCCTGAGGCAGAGACATGAAAAGAAGTGTTCAGTGAAGCTCAGAGCTTGCGTCGCAATACAACAAATGAGATCTTTGAAACTCTGCGTTTCAATCAAACAAAAGGATACTAAGGGATAACTGCAGCCAAAATACATAATCAAAATCTTCTACGGTCCTATCCTGCTGGACTCATAATCAATGGATACAAACCCACCCACTTATCATCAGATTCTTTCCTCCAATTCAAACAATGTTTCAATTAAACATTCTGACTTTCTCCATCTTCCGTCTATCTATGTAATCGTGCATTGATTGAACTCCAAGACTTGGAATAAATTCAATTTCAATCTTGTATCCATCCAGATATATCACCCTCTAACTTCTCCTTGTGCATTATTATACTTACTCGCTCTCTGCTTCATAATATAAGAGCTTTTCGAGATTTACACACTAAAAAACAATCAAACAAGCTGCCAAACACCATCTTTGAAACAAAAAGCCTTTTTTCACTAATTTATGTCATGTACATCGCAAAATCTACCTTTTATTAACATATAATTACTTTTCCTCCCATATCATGCATGAAATATATTATGATTAATGTATTTCTATCTTTTTAAAGACTCATAAAAATAGTGTTGTAAACAGGTCTAGATAGATACCATACTCCATATACTGAATCTAGACTTGTATAATAAAATATGCATTCAAAACTATATTCAAACTCTGTATATTTTTTATGGACCTAAACCCTACTCTACAATGTTTCAAGTAAGGTTTAGATATATCCGTTTAAAATAGTTATTTCATATTCTTTCCTTATTAAAAAAAAAAACAATATTTCGGAATTCTTTTTTTTTTTTTTTGAATTTGAATAGCTTTCCTTCGCTTCAAATAACGAGGAGATTGAGATCGAGGACGATGTGATTATTTTTTCTATGGGAGCTAAGCAGAATCTAGTCTTCAATCCAATTTATGATTACATTCCTCATGAACCTATATATTGTAGACCAGACACCCCTATGATAGATCAGATGGCAGTCCTTTCGGGGCTTCCTTAGGAGCCGTAGTAATTGTTAAATCGAGAAGCAAAAGATGAAAACTGTGTTTTATTCTTAACAAATGAAGCCATTAAATAGGCTGAAACATAACAGAAACTACAGAAAAATGTGCATAAAGAAATCTGGAGGGAATAAAGCAACTAACTTCTTAAGGAATAGAACAACTAGCTAATCCCCTAAAGAATAGGACAACTATGAACCCAGAAATATTGCGGGAATTTAGGCTTAACATGACTAAGCATTTATTTTAACACCCTCCCTTAAACTAATGTTAACAACATAAGTTTAATACTAAAACTTGTCTTTAGTGCACCCCCTTTAAACATAATCTTCCATCTTTGCAAACTCCAAGTAATTTTACGAGCTTACGAAATGCATCGAGTTTAAGGGGCTTTGTGAGCAAATCGGCAATTTGATCCTTGCTTCTGCGAGTAAATGAGATCAACAACTTTGTCCTTGGTAAGATCGCGTAAGAAATGAAACCGAACATCGATATGCTTGCTTCGACCATGCAAAGCGAATTTTTGGACAACTTGATTGTTGAATTGTTGTCACAATAAATTGGAGTTGAACCTTCTTGGTCAGGCGAAGTTCTTTAAGAACATTTCTCAACCAAATTGATTGGGAAGCACACGATGTTCTTTGCTACAAATTACACTTACGTAGTTGAAAGAGTGACTATAAGTTCGCTTTCTTGATGACCATGAAATAGCTCCGGACCCCATCATGAACACATATCCGGATGTGCTTTTCTGTCATCTTGATCCCCTGCATAATCACTATCGGTGAACCCAATCAATTCCCGATTTTTCTCCTTTTCTTGTAGAGTATTCCATAGTCTGTTGTTCCTTGCAAATATCGCAAAAATTCGTTTCGTTTGACGCAAGATGCATTTACGTTGGATTTTCCATGAATACGCTTATGAGACTTACGGGAAAACATGATGTACGGCCTTGTTGTAGTTAAGTACATTAAACTTCCAACAATTTGCTTATAGAAGGTCTTTGTCAATCTTTTTGCCATCTGGATCTTTAACAAGCTTTAAACTTGTTTCAGTTTGGAGTACGGACGGGATTGCAATCTTGCATTCCAAACTTGATTAAGATATCCCGCACATATCTCTTTTGAGAGATAAAGATGCTGCATTGGGATTTGAATAACTTCTATGCCCAAAAAATAATGCATCAAACCAAGGTCGAGACATTTCAAATTCGGACATCATCGAATTCTTAAAGCTGCTCTATCATCTCCTCACTATTCCCGAGTATAGATTAAATCATCCACGTACAAACAAACTATGAGCATTTTTTCCTTCAATGTCAAATCGCATAAAAAGTGTATGTTCATAAGGACATTTCGAAATCCTTTTCTTAAAAAAATAAGCCTCGATACGACTATACCATGCCCAGTGGGGCTTGTTTTAGACCGTAAAGAGCCTTTTTCAATTTATACACCTTATTCTCATCTCCTACTTTTATGTAACCCAAAGGTTGATCAACAAATACCTGCTCTTCCAACTCGCCCAGTGTAAGAAAGGCTGATTTGACATCCAATTGAAAGATTGACCATGAATTTTGAGTCGCCAACGCAACTACAAGTCGATAGTGTCTCGCCTTGCAACGGGAGCGAAGACCTCTTTGTAATCAATTCCAAATTCCCTGCTTGTATCCCTTTGCAACCGAGTCGCGCCTTATGTCCCATCAACTTCGCCTTTTTCATTCAATTTTTGTTTTATACACCCACTTTACGCCAATGGTTTTTCTGTCCCTTGGGAAGTTCAGTCAACTCCCATGTCTTGTTCCTTTCTATGGATGAAATTTCATTATCCATAGCCTTTCTCCATTTCGAATGTTGAACAGCTTCCTCAAAAGTTAAGGGATCGCAATCTGAAAATAAAGCTAAATTTACAAGTGAGTCTTCATCAGATTGATTAATCCCAGTTACCTCATAGTCAGCCATCCATGCAGGTCTTCTTCTAATGCGTTGTGGATGTTGATTTATGGGCTGTAGTTTGAATCACTTGTTGGTTCATCCGGATTTAAATCTTTGCTTTGCTCTGTAATTCGACCAGGTTGCTCTTCATCTTCTTCAAGATCTGTTGGTATAGTTTGCTCAATATTTTTTTTATTCCATTCCCAGAAATTCTCTTCATCAAAAAACACGTCACGACTTATAACAATCTTCTTAGTGTGAGGATTGTACAACTTGTAAGCTTTGGAATTATCGCTCACACCAAGAAAAATGCATTTTTCACCTTTATCATCTAGCTTTTTCCTCTGTACATCCGGAACATGGGCATAAGCTATGCATCCGAAAAATTACAAGTGATCAAGCTGTTTGGTTGGTGACCATTCCAAGCCTCCTCTGGTGTCATGTTTTGAGCGACTCTTTGTTGGACTTCGATTCAAAATGTGAAGACTCCAATTTCTCGCTTACGGCCAAAAACTCTTTGGCACCCTCTGCTCATTGTCAAAAGACTTCTCACCATATTCATGATTGTGCGGTTCTTTCTTTCACACACTCCATTTTGTTGTGGAGTATGAGGCTGCTTTGTTAGTTGTCGTTTAATTCCATATAACTCACAAAAATCTGCAAATTCATGTGAGTTATACTCTCCACCACGATCGGTGCGTAGCACTTGAATTAGACAGACTGCTTCTTTCTCAACAAGCTGCCTTAAAAACTTTGAAAAGTCTGTTAAGGCTTGATTTTTCTTGTAAAAAAATAAGCCCATGTTTTACGACTCAAATCATCAATGAAAGTGATTATGTATCGTTTACCTCCATTAGAGATAGGATTGATCGGACCACGAGAGGTCGGGAATGCACAATCTGCAACGACTCTCTTGCTCTTTGTGTTTTTCCTTTTGGAAATGGAGTTCTCGGTTGCTTTGGCGATGACACAACTTTCACAAATCTCTGTTGGAGTAGAGAGCATTGGAAGGCCAACCACCATTCTCTTTTCTTTGCGGTGTCTTTAGTCCATTGAAATTCGGATGTCCATAACGAAAGTGCCACAACCAAGCATCATTCTTGAGCCGAGTTGACAAACAAATCGAGAGACATTATCCAAATAGAGAGGGAACATTCTATTTGTTGTCATTTTAGCTTCGACAACCAAGCCTAACTTGTCATCATGAATACGACGGACACCATTTTTTTACTACAATCTCATAGCCCTTCTCTTGTAATTGACCAATGCTTAACAAGTTGGTCTTCAAATCTGGAACAAAAAGAACATTATAGATTATTTGATAATTATTCCCTCTTGTTCTAATCATTACCTCGCCTTTTCCCATAACGAAATTTTGGTGTTGTTGCCAAACTTGACGTTGTCCTTATATGACTCATCCGGATGAGAAAAAAATTTCTTTGTCGCCACACATATGATTGCTTTGCAACCGGTGTCCAGGGTACCACAATTGCTTCTTCATATCTTCCTTGGTGTTGCAAACCATCGGCAAAGATATCTCCTCCTCTGTTTACGCAAAATTTGATTTTTCTCCACTATCCTTTGTCGAGTTAGTTACGCATTCATTCGATAATGTCCATACTTATGACGGCGATAGCACTCCACATTCGACTTGTCTCTCGACCTCGTATGATCAACCTTTGATTGTTGGCCTCCACGACTTCTTCCTCTGCCTCTGCCAGTTCCTCGAAATATGAAGCTTCGATCATCATGGGATTGATGATGTTGTGAGCCTCTCCCTTCATTATTCTGTCTACCTCTGCCTCGTCCTCGACCTCCTTTTTTTATAAATGTTTGATGAGGCCAGCAAAGCTTGCTCTTCTTTGTCTTGTTGAGTGATTTTCTTCTCATGAACCAGTAAAGATGCTTGAAGTTCATCAAGTGATAAAAGATCAATGTTCTTTGATTCTTCAATTGAACATACCACGTAGTTGAATTTCGGTGTCATTGAGCGAAGAATCTTCTCAACCACAATCACATCCTCCATCTTCTCTCCAGAAATCAACATTTTATTAACAATTGACATTGTTCTTGAGAAGAAGTCGAAAGCAGATTCTCCAGATTTCATCCGTAATGTTTCAAATTCGGATCGTAGAGCTTGTAGCTGCTGCCTCTGAACCCGCTTTGATCCTTCATATTTCTTCTTCATGGAATCCCAAATTTGCTTGGAAGTATCTTTGCAAAGAATAGTTTCTAAGATTGTGCGATCAATTGCTTGGAAAAGATAATTCTTTGCTTTGAGATCTATCTTACTGCGCTTACGCCATCGTACTACGATGATTACGGGATCCCTTCGGAGACGATCCGCAATACTCCTTAGATCGTAAAAAATTCTCCATCGGCATGCTCCAATGGTCATAGTGACCATCAAAACGAGGAATCGTTTGGTTGTACAAAAGTTTCGGTTGCCATTATTGCTGAATATTAGTTTTTCTTCTTTGCAAGATTAACTAATAAGCACACTCTTTATTTTATTTACTCACTCAACTTTTCTCTCTAATAATAGTCTGCTGCTATATGTTTGTCTTTTCGCTCACGATACCGAGTGTTAAATCGAGAAGCAAAAGATGAAAAGCTGTGTTTTATTCTTAACAAATGAAGCCATTAAATAGGTTGAAACATAACGAAACTACGAGAAAAATGTGCATAAAGAAATGCGGAGGGAATAAAGCAACTAACTTCTTAAGGAATAGAACAACTAGCTAATCCCCTAAAGAATAGGACAACTATGAACCAGAAATATTGCAGAATTTAGGCTTAACAGCTAAGCATTTATTTTAACAGTAATGGTAAGGGTAGTAGCGAAATATATGGCCGAGCGTGTTCCATGTTGCTGAATATGAATGATGTATAAGAGTAAAGCCTTTCAGTTATCTCCTGCTAGCCCTCTAGGAAGAAGCGCGATCTCAATCAACACGTGCCATTCATTTACAGCAAGATTAACAAGATATATGTGTTTTGTGGGTTCGTGTTCATTATTGTCCCAGGCATTAGCTTACGGCTTTGTCGCCTGATTAAGAGAGTTTTGAAATGAATTTTGCATTACAATCACATTGTTTATTTAACATCTCTTCAACAATAAAATTCTTTAACATCTCTATGTAGGTCTTTTTATGGCCCATGTTCTCCCAATATTTTCTTTTCCAGCCTAATCTTCTCCCTCAAGCCAATGATAATGGGCCTCAGCCTGGAGTAGGCATTTTGACTGGGTCAAGGGATGCCCGGGCCGGTTCGGGTTGGCCACCCGGGCTGCCCGTTGGTGACCCGCTGACGACTCCTCGTTTTAAACCCCCCTGCCTCTTCAATTTCGGTGCAGTCTCTCACTCTCCTCCTCTTGACCGTCTCTTCATTCTCTTCTCTGTCTTTTGAGTTCCAACTAAACTCTCTGGTTCTTCGATTTTTGGGCTGCCCTTAAGTGGCTTCTACGTTACCTGAATGGAACTATAGTTCGGGGTTTACACTACCATAATTGGTCTGACTTTGAATTAATTAGATTTGTTGATTCTGATTTTGCAGGTGATAAGGATGGTAGAAAATCTACCACTTCCTATTTCTTTACCCTAGCGGGTAATTGCATTTCATGGAAATCCCAACTACAGCCGGTAGTTGTCTTGTCAACTACTGAGGTTGAGTATATCGCAGCAACAGAAGCAATCAAAGAAGCCATCTTGCTTCAAGGGTTATTGAGTGAATTAAATATTTTACATTCTAAAGTTATTATTTATACAAATAGTCAAAGTTGTTTACATTTGTGTAAAAATCCGATCTATCACGAACGGACGAAACATATAGATGTCAAATAGCACTTTATCAGAGAAAAGGTCTCTAGTGGTGTTGTTGACATAGACAAGATAATAATCCTGCTGACTTTGGCATTAAAAAAATAAACACTGACAAATTTATGTTTTGTAGGGACTTTCTTCATGTGGAAACAACTTGACTCAAATTGAGTCATTCTAGGGATGAAAAATATTGTTCGAGGTGGAGATTGTAGGCCTTTTTATGACCCATGTTCTCCCAATGTTTTCTTTTCCATCCCAATCTTCTCCCCCAAGACAATGATGATGGGCCTCAGCCTGGAGTAGGCATTTTGACTGGGTCAAGGGATGCCCTGGCCTGTTCGGGTTGACCACCAGAGCTGCCCGTTGGCAACCCGCTGACGACTCCTCGTTTTAAACCCCCCTTGCCTCCTCGATTTCGCTGCAGTCTCTCACTCTCCTCCTCTTGACCGTCTCTTCATTCTCTTCTCTGTCTTTTGAGTTCCAACTGAAATCTTTGGTTCTTCGATTTTCTCTTTTTTGCGGCACCGCCGCTGCTCCTCTTTCTGTGCCGGTGTTCTATGTGTGTCTGTTCCTTGCCGATCTTCTTTTCACCTTTGATTGTTTGTTGGTGTGTTTCAAGAGTGAGCCGAGAGAAAAGAGAGAGAAATAGAGAAGGAGGTTTGCCGGTGACTTTTGTCACGGCTGAGGCCACTTTTTAGGGTGCCATACCCCATCATTCCCTTGCTTACCTACAGCGCCTCGATGCGGCACTGCCGCTGCTCGACGACCGTTTGTTTTTTTGGTGACCGTTGGTTTGCTTTGCCTAGGTCATCTCTTTTATTTCCGCCGCCAATTTCACCGCGGCGGTGGTAAGTGGAACATCACTTTATACATTCGGGTTTTCTTTTGGTATTAACCGTGTGTTAATTTTGCAGATTGCTTTCTTTCAAGCTTTTCTGTTTCTGTTCTTGTGAAGATTTAATCTTCTGTATTTTTTTTTATTCTTCCGCTGTGTTTTTGAGGTTTGTAATAATAATCAATGGTTTTTTAATAGTAATTAGAACTCTTTTTCTTCAACACTTTAAAATTAAAAAAAAAAAATCACATTCTAACTGAAATTATTAAAAGTTCAAGAACATATATTTTCTAATACACTAATCCATTCAGAACATAACATTTAATTCAATACATTAATAAAAGCATATTCTCGAAATGCTTGCTCTTGTCTCTTACAAAAGGACATTAATGATCTTATCTTATACAAATGAAAAATAGAAGTACAAGTTATAGGTGTATGTAAACTTTGAAACTTTAAAGATAAATACTTAGATAATGATAAAAAAATCTTACATTAATTTAAATATATAAAATAAATTATGATCTAAATAAATGTATTATTATTTATTTTATTTTCACAAGTAAACAGATAAATGAGTATGGGTATTATCATATTTAAACGAGACCTATTTAATAGAAGCTATATAGGTCTGAATTTAAATATGAGTCTACGGGTATAAAATTTAAATCTTATCTATTATAAATGTGTAGAATTCTGACCAGATCCAAAATAACCCAACAAACAAAATAATCGCTTCACAAAACTTTAGCAGTTACGATACTTCCCTTAATAAACAAAATTAGATTCTTTACGAAGTCCCTAACTAATATGTTTAGCTATTTACAGAAACTTTTCCATAACCTATGATGTTATCAATTATATAACATCTGCCTCTACTACTAAAATATGCTTGAGAATAGTGATGAACCACAAATCCCAGTTTTTGAGGCAAAAAAAATATCTTTTTAAGTTTTTTTTTTTTTTTTAATTAAGTTGAAAGCATCCAAAGAAGGTTGTTGTTATGGAGTTGGAAGTTGTGGTATAAGAGAACGTCATTCATCACCTCATTCCTTTAACCACTCCAAACATATATGTACTTATTACAAGTATATAGACAAAATATTAAGGTACAACCCGACATATATATATATATAAATATATATATAAATATATATAAACTTGTTGAGAAACATAGCAAATGTATATACTTTGCTTACTTTTCCTTCATGATAAATTTTCTAGGATCCCATTGTGATGTAGATAACCACGTAAGAGAAACTCTATTTCTTAGTATTTTCCTTAGTTAACCAAATAATGTATGAATTTAGTCTTTTAAAAATTTTATTTATTCTCTCTTTTTCTCTAAAATTTCTAAACCGAAGAGAGCCTAAAGCAAAGTGTAGCAAAAAATAGATTAGAAGACGTATTAGAGGATAAAATTCTGCAAGACATTATATTATAACTCTGATATTATGTTAAAATTTAGATTTAATTCTAACTCACTTTAAAAAGTATCTAAAAAAGAAAAGAATTGTCCAAACTTATCTTAATTTATTTATTATTTCATTAAATCAATGTAGAATTCTCAACTGATTGCAAGTGAGAGGTGTAATTTGAAAGTCTTTTATTTCCACCTAGGATCGTTTCTTTTAATACAATTTATCCCTCAAAAATTACTTTAGAATTCATATCTTTTATTCTATAATACGTAATTAATAAAGTAATATAAAATAAGTATTCCAAAAAGTGTATTAAAAGGATATATAAGATTTTAATTACGTATAAAACTCACAAATTTGGAAATCAATGTTTGATTGGATGAAAGAGCACTTTTAGTTGAAGAGGGCTTCAAGTAGTTGGGAAAGATTATATATATGTATATATATATATATATATTAGTAGTAGTTTTTAATTTTGAGTGGTGTTTTTTGTACTTTGCCGTGCTGCATATGAAAATTATTAATCTTAGATTATGTGCATATCATTTCTATCGGCTTTATTCTACTCACTCCACACATTAATTCATGTCATGTCAATGGCTGAAGGGCTGCTACCTTTTCCCTTTGATTATTAACTTAATTTGCTGATTATATTAATAATCAGCCTATCCTAATTCCTTTAATCACAACGTATAGCTTGTGAGAATTTAAAGTTACTTTTAAGTGTTTCATACGTCATTCTTTTGTGTCATAGTTAAATAATAGAAGAAAGAAATTAGATACTAATTAAGTTTAACCATTGGCTAATTTAAAGCAGGAGAAAAGTGCAATAGAAAAAACGAATATAACACTAAAAAAACTTTTAATACATTTTTTATTATACTTTTTCATAGTAATTTTTATTTTAAAACTTTTGATTTGAAGTTTAAGGTTTATTAATAATATTACAAAAATATAATAAAAAGTGTATTAAAAAATATATTAAAGAATTTAGAATGATTGATCAATTTAAATTTTCATATTTACAATTCACATATATTTCGACTATGATTATCTAATACATCTTCTAATTAGTATATTTTCTTTGTAACATTCTTCTTATAATAATTTTATTACTAACTCTTACAAAATAAAAAGATAAAATCTGAAACTTAAACATATAAATCTTAAAAAAGAAACTATATATAATAAAAGTAGCACAACATAAAAGTGTATAAATAGAAGATGTATTAAAGAGTTTCTTAAAAAAAATGTGTTAAAGAATTTTGAGAGTCCCACCAAACTCACGTTATAGATTCTTTGTAATAATCCTTAAAACATCTCATAATTCCTTCAGTAGTTTATATATATATATATATATATACAAATTCCTTTAGTAGTTTTTAATTTAGAATTTGTCATCCTTTTACTTTTAAAAAGAATCACGTTATTAGGAATACCAAAATTTCAAACATAAACACTACCTAATGTCACGAGCAACAATAATACAATTTTATACATAGAAAAATTAGAAAACAAATTTTGGGCATCCATTTCGCATGAATGAAGTATAAGTTAGCATTATGAGATCATAGTGTTAAAATGAGACAAACAACATTGACCACCTTAGAAATGTTTTGTTGCCTTTACTACTCTATACTCTATACTCTCCCTTCGCAAATTCCTTCCTAATAAATAATAATGCAAAGAAAAAAGTCATCAAAGCTGACATTTGGCAACAAATAATGCACTCACTCTTTGTGAATTAACTCACAAAACAAACCAACAGTTATGTTATAAAGCACATCCATAAGTACTCATTTTATAGTAAAGTAGATTTAGGGAGGAATAAAACCAACTCGAGAATATAAAAGTTTAGTTAAAAAAAATTTAAAAATTTTTATTTTCATCATAAATTTTTTTTCTATATCACCTATTCTCTAACTCTAACTCTAACTCAAATATTTTTTAAAATTTTCACTTTCACAAATTGAAGATATATATATATATATATATATATTGATGATTTTGAAGAATTTTTGGAAGAAAATATCGATGTTAAAGTAAAAAACACAAAAAATTTAAATTTTCAAAACTGTCTAGAGTTCGCCCAACCTGACGAAATTATTTGAATAATATCGCCTGGTTGCGAAATTCCTTAGAGAATTTTGCCCACTGGGGAGAAACTCTAGGCAGTTTAGTTTTTTCTAATGTTATTTTTATACTCTTTTATAGTTTTTTTTATTATATAAGATGAATTATCAGTTTGTTTTATGTAATATTTTAATGTAACAGACTGACATAGATTCGAATACATTTGAAGAATTTTTATAACCAGAACAATATGTGGATAACGGGCATTTATTTGCAACAGATAGTTATTTAATTCGAAAATAGAATTGGTGAAATGGGCAAGAGAAACAGCAATAAAAGTGATTACACATTTGGGTATCACTTGATATTTGGCATCAAGAACTGCTGACATTGGCTATATGTTACATTGAGTTCCGAGCGTGGAAGTGTAAAGAAAATGAGAACGAAGCCTAGAGTTGATGATAAAGAAGAAGAAGTTTCAATATAAGGCGGGGTCCTTATGAAATTAAAAAGTGTGGTTGTCCTTTTAAATTAAAAGGCGAGCAAATGGTCACGAGTAAAAAATGGTAATTATTCGTACACAATGGGAGGCACAACCATGTAATATAGACGTCTATCATCACGGTCACGTTCAGGCTGCAAGACTGACGGAGGAGCAACTGAAACTGACCGAGCAATTCAGGAAGTGTCATATGTCACCTCGTAATATGTTGCAATTTTTTCAAGAACAAAATCGAGATTGTGCTATGAGGTATATAATATTTTAAAATTATGTTTATATAATAATATAATTTTTAGATTTATGTAGTGCCCAAACTATATACAATGTCCTGGTGAAGATGAAGAAGAAAAGGATGCATGGACGCAACATGGTAGAAAAAGTGCTTTGTTTAAGTGTTAAACGAGGTTATACGGTCTTCTTTAGAAATTGTAACGGGAGCGACGTGTTTGGTAATATTGTTGTTGCACACCCGCTATCATTTCAAATGATGAAGACGTGGCCATATGTACTAGTAATGGAAATGACATATAAAACAAACAAGTTTTATTAAGATATTTTGTTAAATGTAGATGTCAATATTAATATTGATTGTTTAAGTTAAAATGTTAATATTATTTTAAAGGTAACCATGATCGTTTAATTAATATTTATAATAAAATAATAAACATTTATATTGAATTAGTTAATTTTATTAGTATTTTATATTAGGGTAATTTTAATATTTTAGTATATATTTATTATATTAGTATTTTTTTATTAATTCATATAATTAATTTTATATTTTTAGATGTTAATATTATTTAACAGTAATTATGATTGTTTAATGCATATTTAAATTGAATTAATTTTTAAGGGTAGTTAGCTTTCGTTTAATTTTAATATTTTAGTATATACTTAAATTTATATATTTACTTATAAATAAAAGTATAATTTTAAATTTATGTTTAATTTTATTCTTTTAGGGTTTAAAAAATGTTATTATGTTAATTTATTTTTCCTTTTATATATTATTTAGTTGATTTCATATATAAAACTATTTCAAATATTGTTATTATTTAATTAATATTTAAATGAATTAGTTCATATTTATTACTTTATTTAAGTTTAATAATTTAGAATAGAATTAAACTTAAATTTATGATATTTAGTTTGTAATTATTAAATTCGTATTTTATTACTTAGATACAATATGCCATTATTGGAGGCTATCGGAATGACTCTGACCGGTAAAAACTTCACTATAGCAATTGCATTCATGCGGAATGAGCAAGCTACGACGTATAGATGAGTTCTTGAATAGATTAAGTTCTTATATTTTAGATCACCAGTGCCAGAAGAGAATGAGCAGGATACTAATCTACAAGAACCGGTAGTGATTATGACAGATAGGGGGAATGGTTTGATGTCTATGATCGAGGAGGTGTTCAATAGAGCTTACCACATGATATGTAGAAGGCACATTGATCAAAATGTATTGGCAAAATTAACTGAGATGATTAAGAAAGATGAGATTGCATCATGGTTCATAAGTGGCACGTGGCACAGTTTAATTAACGAAAACAATAAGGCTGACTATAATAAAAGATTGAAAAATTCGAAGATGAAGTGTCAAAGAAGGTCGGATTTCTTGCATTTCTTGTTTGATACTAGGTTGAACCTTCTTACTCATAAGTTTGTTAGAATTTGGACAAGCAAAGTATTGCATTTTAGGATGGAGACCACCAACCGAGTTGAGAGTTAACATTCAGTTTTTAAGCAATGAATTTCAACATGCCATAGTGATTTGGGCACAATGTTCCTTAATATTGATTTAGTGATTGAAGGTCAAATTTCTAAGATTAAGAAGTCACAGTATTCCAGGCTTAAAGAAAAGTATAATGCTAGGAGTAATCCAATATTGAAAAATATCAGTAACATCAGCCATGTGGCCTGAAGAAACAATTTGGGATGAGTTAAAGAGAGCTCCAAAGGTCATTGAGATCATCACACGGACTCCCATGTTTATGCGAGTTGATTGCACTGTACGAATACCTCATTCCTATTAATCTGTCAGATATTTACTGTTTTTGGATGGCACTAGAAATACAGGGACCCATCCATCGTCTTAAGAGATAGACATAAATGCTGAGATGCGTGATCTTACTTTTCTTTTAGATCAGATCAATACAGGACCCATATCCAAAGTAATGGAAATGCGTCGTCTTGCGAAAGAAGTTATATATCCGATTTTGCCCTCAGATCCTAATATGCTTTTGACGTCTGCCTCTGATGTAACAGTTACCAAAGGCCGACGCAAGACTGGCTCTACGAGGAGAGACAAGTCATATTGGAAGCACGTACAGATTGCACATAGAAAGTTAAAGAAGTCAAGTGGATCTCGATCGTGGTCTAGATCAGGCTCTGGTTGGGATTCTAAATCGAGAGCCCGTAGGAGAGGTAGGCTGCCACGGGCTCCAAGGGATAGAGGTAGAGGGCGTAGTATGTGACGTAGTTCTTTCTCATCACCTGGCTCAGTTACAGATCCCTGTACTTGTTTGGTATTCCCTTACCCCAATACTTTCCCATATTTGGTTCATTTTTTTATTGAACACTGGAGGAACGTAGTCAGAGATAGAAATTTTGGATATATGGTCGTATCCTACTTCATGCACAGTGATGAAAATCAATGGCCTAAGGTCTGTAGGCGAATGTCTCTTGAGTTGGAAAACAATTCTCATTTGTACGTCACGCTCTTTGGTTCCATGGGTCAATATCACACCTTAATGAACAAATATAAGTGTCTGAATTACATTGGTTGGATACACCTGATTCTCTTTACGCCATTGCCAATATATTCAATTTGTGTGTGGTCTTAATTGCAAAGAGAGATTCTATGATTGTTTTGCCTTTATACTTGCAGATGGATCGGACCGACAAGATGATTGTTATTGGTCCCTTGGCAGATTATTAGCACTCTATTGCGGTGATTCAAACACTATTTTCACATGTATTTTTAGCTTACATATGAATGTTCATTTCTCGTATTAAACAATTTTGTATATATTGTGTTTTACAGCTGCACATGTGACATGACTTTCCAATGCCACCTATACATGTGCAGTGGCCTTATCACTATGATGATCGTGTTAGACATTGGCTTAATCTTCTAGTGGAGAGGATTGCGGATTGGAATGGAGATATGCTAGAGCATATCCACGACAAGAACAAAATCATGTAACCATTAACATTCAATGATTATTAAGTAATTTACGTCATTGCCTTCTTCTAATTTTATTTTGAATTATTTTCATATTACTTTACTTTAATTATAGTACTTTAACTCATATTAGCATAGAGAAAAATAATCTTAGAAACAACTTTAATTATAATACTACGAAGACATAAAAAACTAAATAACATGGTAATAAGTCCAAATACAAACATATAATAGAAATACATACGATATCCTTATACAACATAAAGACATGAATATGAAATACTAATCACTATGAAGATAAAACTCTTCCATGGTACGACATATCTGTCTGTGCAACTCATCTAGGTCACGTGTATCGGGATCTATGTAAGGAGTTATCATGTCTAGGACAACAGCAGCTAATGCCCCACTAGGTGCGGGGTAGTGTATGCTGCTCAGTAGTCCGTCAGGATTCTGTATCCTTGAGTGTGACGAATAAACCACAACATATAGTCATGTGTGCCTCGACTCGAAGATATGACAGGCACACTGGTCCAAGACTTCGTAGGTAAATGTGATCGTGACTCAAGCCACAAGCCCTCTATGAAAGTGTTCTTCACTACATACATCATGTTATTAGCTGGCCTTTGAGTCTCCAATGGTCTAATCCAATGTGCTGGAATACGCTGCTGCCGCCCAAACTGCTGGAGAATTTTATCGGGCATGTATGGCTCAATATACTCGTAGCACGCGAGCATGCCGTGCCAAGTAGACACCCATGCATTCTGTATCTTCGAAGGCTTATATGGGGTCCAACATACTTCTTCTGCAGTCATCACATCTAATCATGGTCGATATCTATCAACTTATGCTTAGAGTTTGTTCCCAACATTTCGCATCGTTGAATGTATAGCTTGCCCAACTTCTCTCCTAGTCTCACTGCCAGGGCAACTATAAGAAAACACATTTATGTCCAGGCCTACAATAGTATAAATATTTTAATTTAGTTTAATACTAATAAACATATAAAACACAAATGTTAATAATGAAATGAAATGAAAAGTATAAAACATATATATAAAACCCTACAACATATTATTTTAAAGCAATGGATTAAGTATAATATGAAGAAAGTGAATAATACCTCAAACAATGAGCAAGAGCCCGCTAACTTCTACACAGGAGGTTTGACAAAAATTTCGGTACAAGAATACCAACGTCGCTGCACCCTAAGCCAACATCCCACATCCTCAAAAAAATTTCACAATAGGCTAAAGCTTGGTATACATGATATTCCCACTTTTATCAGTGAAGAGAGAACTCCCATGTATGTACGCGATATAACATACTACCCTCAATTCTGGAGAAAGTCCACTATGGATGGGGATCCTTTGCAACATATGAAAATTCTTGAGCATTTATACCACCACTAGTGTATGCCCAAGTCGCTCTGAACAATCCCGACCGGCTGCTCCCAAGAATATTGAATATCCACAACACCACCATAAGTAGGTATCCCAAGTATCAGCTATATATCATGTAAAGTAATAGTCATCTCTCCGAAGAGCATGTGGAAGGTGTTCGTATCTGGTTTCCACCCTCAACAAAAGCAGATAATAACGTTGAATGTGGGTGCTAGAACATGCAGGACTGCAAATGGACGAGTCTTGTGCCCTTTGCCAACTCCCTCACCTCTCATATACTAGGTGTTCCTACCTGTAAGTGAAACAAAGCGCGACCGCGGCTTCAATATACCCCGCTCTTGCATATTAAAACAATAATTCACTGGTTGGCATTCAGCCCCTTCCCTGGGGAACAAATGAGACGCACTCCTATTGTCTCGATAAGGGCATACATCGAAGCGGGAGGCTCGTAGACGCTACTAGTGCAATAACTAGTCTAATCTTTTTTCTCTACGTGAACCTCAGCTCTTTCAGACCCGGTCCGAATGAGCCAGTTCCTTCGGACATCCTCGGAACTGGCTTATTCATAAAAAGCCAGGTTTGAACCATGTTACGGAACCAAACTCAAAAAGAGCTTCTTTCATAATATCATTTTAAATAATAAGATTAAAAATAATGGTGAGACTAAACATTAATAAATGTAAAATTTACTTATACATGCGATATAGAAGCAGCGACATGTCCACTGTACGATAGAATAACCTCTACATCCTGTGGACCTCCCTCAGTTGGCTCTGTCTGCTCCCAAGATGCATGCTTCACCTTTTTCCTCTGTGAATACATCGGAGGAATGGCCTTATCGGGCATTTTTTGTTGAGACCCCATAATCTTACTCATTATATGCCTCAAACTGTCGGTTAAACCCTTTACCTTTCCCCAATTCTGGCCTGCATTCGGATGAGATATAGGAGCCACATCAATCGGCTCGTCCTCATCACCAGTACACTTACTCTTGCCATGTCCACATCTTCCTCAACATCATCACCCTATCCCCAACCCTCAACATCCTGCCCCCTCCCCTTGAAATGGATATCTCCTGTCTCGTCATGCCTCTCAGATCAAACCTTGTATGTCTGAAAAGTATGATCAGCCTCAGCCTTAGCCCCATTATCTCTCCCTAACCGAGGTAAATATGTTAGAATACCAAAATCAGTGGCTGCATATTCCTTCGTGTTATATGATGAGTCCGTCAAGACTCATGAAATAATCTGCTCGAAAAAAGAAGCCTCTAACTGCACCCTTGTATCCTTAACGACATGTAATGGTAAATGTAAGTTTGTTTTGAAAAAAAATAGGATTCTGATCAGACGTATGAGGATCAAAAGAAGAACCCTGATCCATACGAGTCATAAGATTTAGGTGGTGGTTGAGAAGATGAAGATATAGGGTATTGTGAAGATGATTCATATTCCGAGTGTATGGATCATGGGATAGGAGAGGAGGATAAATTCCTAGTCGGTATAGGAGGTGGCTGGGTAGAAGATCTCGGTGCACTAGGAATATAATTTATCCCAGTTCTAAGTGGGACAGGAGTACTAGGTATGTCAGGGTACTATGGCGACCCATCACACATGAGATGACGCAGTGACTGTACCACCCTAAACTCGACCAGTCCTGTCTGTCACAGGACCTAGATTATCATCTTTCCTACATGCTCCGTTTCGAACCATCTAAACAAATTTTCAAATAATAATAAATAATTATGTATATATTTGCGTAATTCATATATATTAGTTCATGTTTTATATTATTCAAATATTTTACAATTACATATATAAATTTTTAATATTTTATTATTTAATTTCATTTTTATATTTTTATTATTTAAATTATGTTTCTTAATTATTTAATTTATATTCTTTTATTATTTCCCTTAAATTATATATGTGCATTTATAATTTTATTATTTTCTATTAATATATTATTATTAATAAAATAGTTATTATGTGGATAGTGTAATTATTATTAAATTACTATTTAAAAAGGGTTGCATCTTTTAAATTATTATTATTCTTTATGTTTATTAATTATTATTATTTTTTAAATCATTATCAAATTATTATTATAATTCACATTGTTATTTAAAATCATTATTTACATTATTTACATTATTATTTAAAAATTATTCATTAATCTTTTAAAATCATTAATCTTTTAAAATTAATTACTTCATACTTTTGTATTAAATGTTTATTATTATATCAATTTATTGTTTACTAGATAATGTACTTAGATATTTCTATCCAATAGTAATATTTGTTATTATTGTGACCATTTTTCTCCCAAGCCCTAAAATTAATAAATAAACTTAATTAACTTAAACATTTAAATTAATGTTAAAATATAAACATGAATAATTGTAAAATGTGAATAAAGGGAAAAACAAGACATACCAATGATAACTAACGAACATTCAAACTCAAATAATTTATATAAACATAATTCACAATTCATAATTAAATAAATAATTATTAACTAAACAAGTTAAAAAAACTAACATATTGTTGCATGTATTAGAAACAAAAAAATTAAATAATATAAACAAATAAATTTATATTTAAACATTTATAAAAATAAAAGTAAATAACATAAACAAATAAACATAATTTTAAACATTTATAAACACAAATCTAAACATCATAAACAAATATACATAAATTTAAACATAACTAACAAAAATTAAAAATAATAATAATAAAAGAAAAAACAAAAACCCCCAGGCTAGCGAAATTTTCTATTGAATTTCACCCAACTAGGAGAAATTATTCAAGGAGAATTCCTTGAATAATTTCGCCAAGTTGAGCGAAGTTCAACAGAATTTTGGCTATTTTTTTTTTCAACCCGGTACTTTTTTTGAATTTTAAATCTATAAAATTATAAATAAATGAGTATAGATCAATGTACTAACATTTTTTTTTATTTTCAACGGTCAAATTTGCGTAAATTAGGGTTGGCCAACATGCCGAATTTGCACATATTTGGATCGGGCTACGGCTCACGGACCAGCTCACCAAGTCAGCCTGTTGCTCTACAAGTTATGGGCCAGTCCAGGTTGTGGGTCAAGTTTGGTCGACCCAGCTCAGACCGCCTAAGAGGACCGGACCAGGCGGGCCGATCCGAGTCGATCCCGATTTCTTTTTTTTTTTTTTAGAAAAAAATAACTTAAGAAAAAAAAAACATGAATATAAATAAGTAACACATAAATGATAAAATTAACTTAAATAACTTACATAAAAGAAAATTACATAATATAATACTTATTTTCTAATACATGAAAATAAACGATACATAAGATTTTTTTGTATTAAGTTAGAAAATTTAAGATTTTGTATTAAGTTAGAAAATTTAAATTTTTTTTATTTTAGAAAACTTGAGATTTTTTTTTAAGTCTAAGAAACTTACATTTTTTTTATAAGTTTAGAATATTTAAATTATTTTTATTAATTTTATTTAAACTTAAGATTTTTTACTAAGTTTAAAAAACTTAAATTAACTCTTTTAGGGGTTTAGAAAATTTACAATATTTGTTTCACGTTAGAAAACTTAAAGTATTTTTATTAAGTTATTAAAACTTAAGAGTTAAAAAAAAATATTAGAGAAAGTCATCTTGAAGTGATGGAGGGTTTGGCATGATCCCTACCGGTTTTATTAATAATAAAATATAAATTACGTAGGCGGGGAACTTAGGGTCTAAACCTCCCAAAAGAAACTACAATTTAAAGTCTAATAAATTAATCATATATTATCTGACTAAGTCCTAACTATTACAATAAAAAAAATTAGTACTAAGACCTAGCTATTACAATATAAATATAAAAATCTTATCTATTTGACCGAGTTTGCTATAATAGACATCCCTTTCATCTTCTTCGGCAGATCCGGCAAATACTATATCTACATTCGACTCATCGATATTCAACCTGGGAATCCTGTCTTCTTGAACATACCAATCAACTAGACGCATAAGAGCCTTTACTGTGCTATGAGACATCTGATTCCTAGATTCGTCGATTATATGACGACCGTTGGAGAAGGCACTTTCAGAAGCCATAGTAGAGACAGGAACTGTTAGGATATCCGAGCGATCCTACATCGGAAATGATATTATGCCGAATTGTTCTTCTACCGTCAAAGTATATTGAAATTATCTATATGATGCTGAACCTGAAAGACGTATTCGTATATAGACAACTCGGTTAGAGTTGTTCTCATAGATGATGAACTTGGGGCGGCGCAGAGATCATATATATTCGTCATGTATCCAAATCCTCCTCCTGGACTTGAAAAAGATGGCATCTCTCTATATTGTGAATGACTTGCACTTGCACTCGAGCTCCTTATTTCACTTTCTCTCGAATAGAGATCGAATAAGTTTTTCAAAGTTTGAGATGTATCATCTTTTATTTTGTTGGTATTTCTTTGAAAATTAAAAAATGAATCAAAGAAAGTATCAAAACATGAATAAAAAAATCAACTGAAGTTTCAAACCCTTCACTTTTAAAATGAATGTCTAAAATCAAAGCAACACAATATATGACAAGAAATTTTTGTAATACTTTACCATATTTTTTTCCATATCAAACATAATAGGATCATACATGGCATGTGGTCTAAATTCTCTAAAAAAACTTGCAACTTTTATCATTGTGGGAAGCATGTGATGAGTAGTAAGGTAGTATTTTCCAGTTAAAAATTCAGTATCTTTTGCAAAAGTTTTTTAAAAAGAACAAATAACTACAGCTTCATCAAAAACATTTGAATCAAGTGGCAGTTCATAATTTGCTAGTGTAAATTCAATAAGTTGTTTATAAGGAACACAAGTTTGTAACATATCTAAAGTTGAGTTCCATCTTGTAGTAACAGCTGTATCAAAAACTCTATAAAGTACTTTTTGTTCTCTACAAAGTGATTTAAAATGTTGTCGTCTAGGACCAGAAAATCTAAAGAATTTAATACGTCTCTAATCATATATGTAACATGTTCAATATGTAAATAACCATCTTGTATACGCAAAATTCAAAATATTATATGCATATCTAATATGAAATAACTTTCCATCTAAACTTGGTCTCAAATCATTTTTCAAAATTGAAACTGAAGAATCATAATTTGAAGCGTTATCAAAAGAAATGGAAAAAAAATCTATTATCAATCATATAATTACGACATGTTTGAGTGGTATTTTATGCTATATTTGCACCAGTATGTGGGAATTCAAAATTTTTAAAACCAATAGTTTTTTTGTTTAAATGTCAATTCTGATCGACTCAATGACATGTAATGCACAAAAATTCTTCAGAAGTAACGGCTGCCAAGAATCACAAGCAAGCGAAAATTTAGCAGGAACAGATTCATAAATTTTAGCAAGGGAGTTTTTTTCTTCTTGAAAACTCTTAAGAATTTCCCTCCGAAGTGAAATTTTTAGAAAATCCCTTATAAGCCAGTTGAAGTGTTATTTGTACTAATCTCACAAATGAATTATTAGAAGGTAATGATAAAGTAAGTTTACCAATTGCCGTCCACCTAATTATTTTTCTTTTTAATAACTCAATATCATATTGTCATTGTATTTTTAGAAGCACTAGCAGAAATTTGTATTTGTATAGTTAAATCTACAAAATGAGAAGGATGAACACGTTGTATATGTCTATTAAGTGTGCCGGTGTCATCATTAGTCTTATGTGCGAATTCCATTTACAAAGTTTACATCTAGCTTTATTATTCTTCATCTTATCAAAGACACTCCAAACAAAAAATCTTTTTCTACTATTACTATCACTAGGTGCGGTATCGGAAGGAGGAGACATCTCATTTTCTTCATTTTGTTATTCATTTTCATCATTAAAGTCTACGTGTGGGAAGAAGCATGTCTTGAAGATAAATCTATAGTAATAATAATTAATAATTAATAATTAATAATTAAGTGAAAAAATTTAATAACTAAAGAAAACAAGTAAACCAATAATTATTTAAAACTAAATAAAAAAATTCTAATAAATAAGTAAACAAATAAGTATTAAAAAATTAAATAAAAATATATTATAGTAAATAAAGTAAACAAATAATTATTTAAAACTAATATAGTTTCAAAATATAATAAATAAAAAAATTAACATAAATTAAGATAAAGAAAGCAAACTATCAATGATGAAGTGGGAAGTTTGAAAAAAATTGAAGAAGTTCTTATTTTTGCAAAATTTTCTTCGATTCCTTCCTTCCTCTGAATTTTGAACAAATGAAAAACCTCCAAAAATATTTGATTCTTGAGAGTTGATAGAGTTTAGAGAGATTAAGGAGTTTAAGAGAAGATAGAAGAGAGAATGAGTAATTTTTTGTGTGAGGAATGAATAGGTTTAGACGGGTATTTATAGCTAAAAAAAATTGGACTGTTGGATCTGAAAGGTCAGATGATCTGGGCTGTTAGATCTCAACGGTCAAACCATCTGAACCGTTAAGATCAACGGCTAGATCATTTGGACCGTTGATTTGCAAAGGCCCGCGAAGCAAGGGATAGAAAACCTCAACATTCAATTTTTTTTTTTGCACTTGGCCGACCGTGGTTTTTGGTCCTGGGCTAGGCTGATTCACGGATAATACGATTTATAATGGGCTTGACCGGTTTCGAGCTTTATATAGGCTAGTACGAGCTTAGATCACGGTTCACAAAATTAAAGTGCAACATGGATCGTTCCCCTTGGATTGCTTATATGCAAGATGGGTCGGGCCTGACCGGTTTGGGGCTGGTCCTTGGTCAAAACAAGCCGTGCCAGACGGATTTGCAAGCCCGCCTAACTCAATGGACATCCTTCGCGTAGATCTGACATTAAATGAGTTGGAGTTAGAGAGAAGATAGAGATAATAGGAGGTAGAGAAAGAAATTTTGCACTGAAAATGAAAATTTTTAAATTTTTTTGCCATGAACTTTTATATTCCTAAGTGAGTTTTATTAACCCCTAGATTTATTAGTATATGTTAAACCGTAAAAAGTTTAAGAAAAGCGTATTAGATAGTATATTAAAAGATTATGAACGTCTCGAACCTTTTTAGATAGTATATTAGAATAGTATATTATTAGATTATTAGATAGTATATTATATAGTATATTGGAATAGTAGGGGCATAAGTAAGATTATGAATGTCTCGAACTTTACTAAATTACACCATTAAATAAGTCACTTAAATCACGTAATACATCTTTTAATACATTCTTTAATACGGTATTTTTTTAATAGTAATTTATCTTTTAAAATTTATGTTTTATTCTATAAAATTATTATAAAAAAATGTCACATAAAAAATGTTAAGTGATTCCATAAGCAATTTTCCCAAATGATCAAAGATAACAAAGTCAAGAAAATAAATATTTTTCATGATAATTAACAAATAAAAAAGATTAGAGCAAGAACCCCGTTTAGTTGAGTGGTTGGGGAGTAGTTAGAGAAAGAATGTTCTTTCTCTCTCATCCCTTTCATACTTATGGCTTTCACATAACAAATTCTTAGTTAAAGATAATCTCATATCCACATATATAAATATTCTTCTTCAATCCCACCATTTTTTTGCAGACAAAAAATTAAAAATGAAGGAACCACCAAAAGCCAGCTGGAAACCCTTCACATCAAACTGCTGTTCAGTAGAAGATCAAACCATTTTCGGCAATTTTAGCAGATGCCGTACATCGAGATCGGAGTTCTCAAAGAACATTGCTCCGTTGCCGTCGTTCCGGCGATTATCGTTCTCGGATCTGAGTCGGTCGTCGTCCAGTCGTATAAATGAGGATCTAGCGCAGTCATTTGGGCCTGATTTGTTCGATTTTCAATTGAGCGAATTGAGAGCGATTACGCAGAATTTCTCCAGTAATTTCTTATTGGGAGAAGGGGGTTTTGGTACGGTTCATAAGGGTTATATTGATGATAATCTACGGTCAGGATTGAAAGCTCAAGCTGTTGCTGTTAAGCTACTTGATATTGAAGGCCTTCAAGGTCACCGTGAATGGCTTGTAAGAATTCTTAACTTTTTCATCTCTATGTTAAATTCTAATTCTATGCGGAGGAGCATGTATGTATGTATTTATAGGAAACAAAAGTCTAGCAAATTATATTATATTATATTATGACACCTTACCTTTATTAAAATTACCAATCAATGTTATTTTTAATCTCAATATAATTACTTTATTCAGATTTTGATTATAACAAATATTTACTATCTTATTATTAAAATACTTAATTTTAATATCAATTCGAATTTGAGCAAGGATAATTATTAATAAAACTGCGTAATTTCGATCAAAGGTGTACGTTATATGTGCACCCGGCCATAGTATAAATAGCCAAGAAAAGTGAATCAAGAAATGAATAGGAAAGAATGTAAGGCTAGCTAAACGAGTTCAGTCGGGTACGATATTCTTTGTATCATATTCAAATCAAATCTTTCAGAGTTCGAGTGGGTCTAAGTATATCCATACCTGTACAGCCCTATCTGTGAGTCTTGTATACCAACCAAATAAAGAGAAAAGTGCAAATTTATTAGATAATAGCTCCTTCGCTTCAATATATTTTTTTGCATATATATATATATATATTCAAAATATTTATAACTTTAGTAATTTAAGAGGGTATTTAAGCAAAAAAATTTTTGAATATATTTTTCTTTACTTTTATTAGGATGGTTAATAATATGTTATTTTACACTTTTTAATGAGTATTTATTGTATTTTTTCATTTTTATTTTATCTCATCCTTTCTTGTCTATATCTCTCCTTATATATTAAACGTGTAAAAGGTACTCTCTTCATTTTTATTTTACTTGTTACATTATTGGAAACAATACAATTTTAACTAAAATCTTCCTATTATATCCTTTTAACATGTCAAACTCTCTCAACTTCTATGTCATGAAAAAGTGTAATTACATATTTCCAATAACTTTTACTATTTTTTAATATACAATTTAATCCATATACACAGAAAAAAAAAAAGACAGAGGGCATATTTTGTTTCAAAATTTGTCTTGTTTTCAATGACTTAAATTTTTGTTCATAAGTCCAAAATCTCTATATTTTTTACTAGAAGAAATAATAAATTCTTAGACATAATTCAATTTAACATATATTCTATAGTAAAAATAATTTAAATAATTCATCTACTAATTAAGACAATCTAATAATTCTTTTAATAAAAATGTCATATCTTATATGAAAACGAGAGGAGTATTATATAGAGGATTCGTCATATACTATTTTTTGGACAGATAACTTATTTTTTACAAATTTAAATATTTTTGAAAAAGTAAGAAAATCCAAGTAGACCCAAACAACAATGTCACTGATAAATTGGTGACTGTGTGTTGGTTGAAGGCTGAAGTGATATTTCTGGGACAGCTAAGGCATCCAAACTTAGTGAAATTAATTGGATATTGCTGTGAAGATGAAGAGAGATTGCTTGTTTATGAATTCATGCCCAGAGGCAGCCTTGAAAATCATCTTTTCAAGAGTAAGTTCTCTTCTCTCTTTTTTTTATTTTTATTTTTATTTTTATTTTATTTTATTATTTATTTTTTTTTGTGTGAGAAAACATAAAATATCCATTTTTAATGGATAACCCTCAAGTTTATTGGATAATGTTTCCACAATTTCAATTTGAATGCTGTATCACTGTATTTTTTCTTTTTTTCCTTTTAAGAAATGTTGACGGCTAAAAATCTATATAAATAAAATTTTAAAATACTAAGTTATTTGTTAATTTACAGAAAAATATTTATAAAATTAAACACATGCAAAGATTTATTTACAAATATAATATAAGGAGGGTTTTTTTTTTTTTTTTTTTCCTTGAATTCTAGACTAAGTTATTTTTCAATAATTTTTTATTTGTAGGATTATCAGTTTCATTAGCATGGGCAACAAGATTAAAGATAGCAATTGGGGCAGCAAAGGGCTTAGCCTTCTTGCATGGTGCCGAAAACCCTGTTATATACCGTGATTTCAAAACTTCTAACATTTTGCTTGATTCTGTAAGCATTATTTTTCCTCCTCATTCAATTTTTAGCTCATTATTTATTGATAAAACGACTCTTATTATATGATGATGTAACTATAATTTTTATTTTTTATTTCTCCAAAAAATTTGGTCCTTTTCCACCAGGATTTCACTGCTAAATTGTCGGATTTTGGGCTTGCCAAAATGGGACCTGAAGGATCAGATACCCATGTTACCACTCGGGTCATGGGCACCTATGGCTATGCTGCCCCCGAGTACGTTAGCACAGGTATATTTTCGTCAATTAAAATTTTAGTTAAAAATAAATTAGAAGATCATAACAACATCGCTCGTGCCTTTTTTTTAACCCGTTGAAAAGAATACTTTTAAAAATTTTGTTTTGAAAAAGTAATCTAACATGCTTGCTACTAATAAGTAAAAGTAATCTCAAGAAACCACCCTTAAATAACTTTTCAAAAATAATTTTTATTAAAATATTTTCTTTTAAAATAAACTAAAAATTATTTATTTTAAACAAAAAATAACAGGGCTTAAGTATTCTAGTTTAAGAGGTATAGATTCAAACTACATCACCTATTACTACTACTACTGATGTTATTAAAACAAGCTGAACGAATGGTTTCTATCTAACTAGAAGTTTTATGGTTGTTAGGACACTTAACCACAAAGAGCGACATTTATAGTTTTGGAGTAGTCCTACTGGAACTCCTAACAGGAAGAAGGGCAACAGACAAGACAAGGGCAAAGAACGAGCAAAATCTGGTAGACTGGACGAGGCCATACTTGACAAGCAGCCGGAGATTGCGTTGTATAATGGACCCTAGACTTGCCGGACAATACTCAGTTAAAGGGGCTAAGGAGATGGCACTTCTAGCATTACAATGCGTAAGTTTGAACCCAAAAGATCGACCTAAAATGCCAGCCATTATCGAAACTCTTGAAAGCTTACAGAACTTGAGAGACATGGCTGTAAGCTATGGACAATGGCCTGCAGCATCTCCCAAGCTGAACAAAACTGCACTTCATCATAATAATGGTAAAGGAAGAAAAGAGAATGGAAATGGGATTTTCTTCACAAAATCTGCTCTTGTTGTTGCTCAAAAAACTAAGTAATCATGTATTTTTAGTAAAATAATAAGATGGTAGTTGGTTTGGGATTGTATCTGAACAGAGGCAAGCTAAGGATGGATAGCAGCCCCTTGTAAATATAATTGATATGATATGTATATTATACCTGCATAAATATTAAGGTATTTATAATCTGTATTCAAGACAGTCCCAAGTTAATATAGATAAAAATATATAATATATTATATATTACTTTAAAACTATATATATTTATTCTGTTTCCCTATAGAAGATGAGAGAACTCTAAGCAGACCCAAGTCCCAAATTGCAACCCAATATTAACCTAGAGGCACGACCAACCGGCCCCAGGGCAGGGGGCGAATCAACAATGCACCAGCTCCCGAATCACCCTGATGGAGAGAGGAAAGGGTGCTCAGGAAAAGGGGAAAGCACATCCAACTGAAAAGAAACCAAAAAAAAAAAAAAAAAGAAGGATGGGAGACTCCCATAACTGCAGGTTCCAAACCACAAATTTTGTAATTAAAAGGGATGGGGACCAATTTTAACAAGAGAGACTCCTACTAGACTCATCCTAATCCTCTCTGAGTTCAACCAGCACCAGTAGATGGCAATCAGACCCGTAATCAACACGGGAAAACAAAACACAAGAAATCTACTAGCTCAGATGATTTAAGGACAGAAAGAAACATGTTTTTCACATATGCCAATAACTAGAATAAACAAATAATAAAGAAGAAGAAAGCACCTTTTTCTGGCTAAGCTTGAATGCTACTTGGCCATAAACTTGCCATCAAGCAAAAGAACAAAATAAGATGGAAATGAAGATGATCGAAGACTAATCACTTGAGGATCCATCGTCATTTTCATGCTCTGCTACAACTTTCTCTATGAACCTCCTCCGGACTCCATCAAGAACATCTTTCTTAGACTGCTCACCTCCACCTTGGCCATCATTCAGTACAGGATCGGATTGGCACAGAACTAGTGCAACACCTAAATAAGTTCACCAATGCAATATGACTACATTAGCCTACATGGATGATAAAAGCAGTGGTAGAACACCCACAGTTTAATTTGTGTGCAATTTCCTGCCACAATTTCTCCAAAAATGTAAGGATAAAATCTGCATACCCTCAGGGGTGCATCTTCGACCAAAGCTGTGGAGTCCCACATAATTTGCCTTAACTGCGCCGTTATTATACACCAGAACAGTTGGGAGGTTGCAATCAGGATAATTAGGAATGCAATCAGTAGATATGATTTTGACAAACTTTGTTGCAGGATATTTTCTTGCCAGCTCCTCCACACATTGCAGAAGCAGCTCGCAGTCAGGGTAGCTAAGAAAGAGAATGTAACTATTAAGAGATTATACTAACAAAGGCAAAGGCATTCAAATGGATGATTAACGACAATCCAACATAAAACTGAAAAAGAGATAAAGTATAACTACCTATCCTTGTATAATATGACAACAACCCAAACATCTGATGGCGCTTGTGAGACTTCTCGCACAAAGTCAGATCCTGAAATAGGCATGACAGATCCGAACTTGGCAATCTTGGCTGCTTCTCTCATCTCATCCAACCTCTTCTTCCTTTATAGGGTCACCACCACAATGTATAAGATATTTACGACATACAAAATAGAAGAAAAAGGGAAATATAAACTGCTAAACCTTTCCTCTAAAGGTTGTTTTTCATACTTCGAAAGGTGGAAGAAATCATTATGAAAATAAATAATAGATAGACAAATGAATTTAAGGATTTAAAATTATGTAAAACTGATGGAACATGAAGTTCAGAAACCTGTACTCAAGGAGGAATCGGTCATCATCAAGATCATCTTCAAGGTCCTCGAGCTCTTCTTCAGTCTTGTCGTCAATCCAGGCCTTGTCTTTGGGCTTGGAGTCTTGGTCTTCTGCAGGGGTAAAGGGAGGTGGCTTGAATGCAGCGGGTTTTGGAGGGAGGTTCCCCAATTTCCTCTGAATATCATCCCACTGTGTGGAGGCTCCTTCCACATCCTTGTACACAAAGTGATAGTCTGCCATCTTTAATTATAATAGTCAAGCAAAAGAATAACAATTCTTCCTGTGTCTAGCTCCCAGCGGACTTTATGTTTCGTATAGTTGCCTTTAGAGACCTCTTCACGGAATGAGTAGACACTGAGAACACAGAGTTATAATATTGTTCAATCAAATTAGAGTTAATTACTTATTGGAAAATGATAGGAAGAAAGATGGAAACTAATTTCTTATTAAAGCAAGTTTCTAAAATTTTTCGATGGTCAAAGATTTAGATCGTGTGTGTGTGTAGATAAATCCCTAATCAGTTTATATCTCTTTACAGACTACATATGCTCATAGCAGGAAACTAAATCAAGTATATAAGGCCCTATATGCCAAAAAAGAATCAAAATACCAGTTTACATATATCGAACGACTACCAATTACGAATGTCACAAGAAGTACAAGCTGAAAGCAACTGCCAGTACAAACTATTTTTAGCACTTAGCTCGTAATAAAATTAATCAAAACAACACTATTTCCATAAACTAAACTCTGTTGCATTCGGTTTAGTTAATACACTTTTATTTCCCTGTTTCTTATGTATTAGGGGTTTCATTAAACAATTTAGTATTGCCAAGATAGTAATGCTCAAGATAGAAATCCCATTTCATCAAAATTTGAAAGAGGAGCAAAAAAGAAAAATAATAATAATATAATATAATAACACAAAACAGATAAGGCATCAACAAGATTATTTCCATCTGATCATGCTGAACTTGAACAAAATGTTTTATTCATTAATTTGCTATTAGATGTACCCTTCTGCAAACTAAGCAGTTCTTTAGTTGAACAGAAAGATACATAATTAACATGATCTGGTTACAAATAATAAACAGAAGTACCAACCTCAAAAAATAAAATGGCCATAAACAGGCATGATATCAATCTAATCAAGCTGATTATTCTTTCTTTTCCCAAAGGTCTAACCAGTTGGAGAAAAAGCAACAATTAGATTGAAGTACACTGAAAATAAATAAGCAAATAATTAGTTCATAAAAATTGAGCATAAATAAACCAAGAAAGAACAAAACAAGAAGTGAAATTTTGAGCTGTGGAATTCAGTCTCATCTAAACAGGCTTCTACAACAAATTGGAATTAAGAATAGGATAAAATTACATGAAATACAAATATGGAATTTAAAGGAATATTATTACAAATGTACTGCAGTTTTTTTCATTAGCATTAATCAAACACATATACTGTCAAGTTCCACTTTTGACAGCAAGAAATCAGTCCATTAGGACCACCAAACATACAACTCAGTGAACCCCTGTTAAATGTTATCAGCAAGAAATAGGCCCCCTCAGATTATAATACTGCATAGATACTTGCTTCATGGGACTTTCCTAGTTTGATTCTTCCATTTCTTTTCAGATATAAAATTTGCAGATACCATTTTTGTTTCCTTTGTATTACAGGTGCTGAAATGTGAATTGGTACTAGGAGTGTTATATTTTGTGATTCAGATCACTAACTAGGTCCTGAAGTGTACGTCCCCTTTTATATTTGCCACATCTAGGACAAGAATTAGTAAGGTTAATACATGAAGTGTAAATTTCAATTGAAACATACATTACATATAGAGAAGATTTTTCCTCCATGATCATGAGTTCAACTGGATTCATTTTAACTTCTAAGTTATTGGAACAATTCCAAGCGATTTCCACTGAAAGTACTAATGTTTCTTTGAGGCAGATATACAAACAAGATTATGGCTACAAGAAAGCTGTATATATATATATATATATATGGCATCAATATATCAAGGCCAGTCTGAGCACAAAGCATACTACTATAATCTCAATATGAAATTGAACTATCTCAATAAAACAACTCTCAGAAATAATTGGCCGAATGATTCATTTTAGCTCTCCAAGACATAAAAAGAGTCATCTTTCAAAAACTAGCTAATTGCATTTTGCCAAAATCTCAAATCCTAAAAATAAAACAAATACAAGAACTTGATCAATTCATCTTTCACATGAAAAACCCAAAATATAGAAGGGCGAATGGATAATGCTACAGAAACTACCATTTCCGTAACATCATCATAACATGCTTCGCAAGAAATTTTACTGATCCGACCAAATCTGGTTAGAAACGAGTATAATCGAGATCTTTACCTGATCTATAAGCTCTTGATCTTCGGGGGTGGCCTCGGCGCCACGATCAAGAGGAGCTATAGCCTCGAGAAGCTGCTGCTTGTGCCCTGAGGTTGCGGTGGTTGCTGTTTCTTTTTTTGGTCCAGAAAGACCCAAAGCAAAGAAACGGGAAGTGTGAAACGCGGGTGTTTTTCAGTGTTGTTAAGCCCGGATCCGGCCGGTCGAACCGCTCGGGCCACGAACCGATAACTTGGCCGGCCCGATTGATTCATAAATCGCTAATAGAACCGGTCAAGAACCGCGGTTTTCGAACCAAAAAAAAAAAAATTATTCTGAGATTGAAGGAGTGAACGAGAGCCGAGAGGAATAAGGTTTTTTCCTTTTTTGGGAATACAAGAGCTGAGAGGGGAAGAAGTTATAGACAATCAAATTTGGGTATCGATAAAGGCAATTCGAAAAATTATAAAAATAACTTGAAAAATTTTTAAAATTTTATTTTCATCTAAACACTTTCTTTCCCTACAAACTTTCTATCTAACCTCTCTCTAAAAAAAACTCCAACTTTGAACATTAAAACGAAATTAAAATAAAATATGGATTCCTTTGAAGAATCTTTGGAAGAAAATATTGGTTTTGAGGTAAGAAATCGATTGTAATTCTTTTTCCAATTTTTGCAACACGACAGCCTAGGTGGGCGAAATTTTCCAGTGATTTTCGCCCATCTGGACAAAATTGGGCGAAAATCACTGGAAAATTTCGCCCACCTATGCGAAAGTGCTGCAGAAATTTTTTTTTCGGTTTAGGGTTTTCTTTTTTAATATTTTTTTTGTTTTGGTAATATTTTCATTTTACATTAACAGGCCGATGAAAATCCAAATACGTTTGAAGAATTTTTAGAACCGAAAGAATATATGATCTTGGACATTTATTCACAACTGACCGAATATTTAGTTCAAAAGATGAGTTGGTGCACTGGGCAAAACAAACTGCAATGAATGCCACGGTCGACCGTATGTCACATTGGCTTGCAAGCACGGAGGTGCAGTTAAAAAATATAAAAAAACCAATAGTTGACGATTAGGAAGAAGAAATTCAAAAAAAAAAAAAAGGCGGGGACCTTATAGGACGAAAAAATGTGGGTGTCCATTAAAGCTAAAGAGAGAGCAAATGGCAACAAGCGAAAGTTAGCAATTGTTCGTATACAACGGGAGGCACAATCATAAAGTAGCTGTTTACAATCCCAGTCATGCTCAGGCTGCAAGACTTACGGAGGAGCAGCTGCAACAGACTGAGCAGTTCAGGAAGAGTCATGTGCCGGCTCACAATATATTACGATTTCTCCAAGAACAAGATGTTGGTTGTGCAATTAGATAAGTTATAAGGGAATTATTTTTAAAACGTTATTTAAATATTTTAGATTTGTTTTCATTTCGTTAATAAATAGAAATTTATGATGTATGTAGTGCTCAGAAAATTTACAATCTTGTTGCGAAGATTAAGAGGAACCGGATACAGGGAAGAAACACGGTAGAGGAAATTTTCTGCCTAAGTACACAAAAAGACTACACCGTTTTCCATAGAAACCGTGAGGAGAGCAACGTATTTAGTGGTATTGTCGTTGCACACCTAGCATCGATTGCAATGATTAGAACGTTGCCATATGTACTGATAATGGATACCACGTATAAAATGAACAAGTATTATAGTGGATTAATTGTATTATTAGATATCTTTATTAATTTATCCGCGTAAACATTTAAATTTATTAAGTACTGTAGTGGATCATTGATATTTTATAATTTTTTTTAACAAATAGTTAATAATATTTTGAAGTCCCTCTAAAATAGTTGTCAATGTTAATCGTTAATTTTCCCTTTATTTTTTAATTAAGGTACAACATGCCACTATTAGAAGTTGTAGGGATGACTCCGACAGGAAAGGACTTCACAGAGGCAACAACTTTTATGTGCAATGAACAGGCAACGACATACAGATGGGTTCTTCAACAAATCAAGCACTTATATTTTATATCTGCTATGTCAAATGGCCAGGGTTCAATTATCAATGAAGGAGAGCCACTAGTCATTCTTACCAATAGGGAAAGCGGACTAATGTCGGTGATTGATGATGTGTTCAGAAATTCATATCACATGTTATGTAGAAGACACATCGATCAAAATGTGTTGGCAAAGTTGACAGGGATGGTGAAAGATGAAGAGGTAGCACAATGGTTTGTGAATGGCTCGTGGAAAAAATTAATATATAAAATTGATGAGATGAAATATCAGAGAAAGTTGGAAGTGTTGAAGACTAGGTGGAAAAGCATGCCGGACTTTCTACATTACCTGTTCAGCGCATGGTTGAATCCATTTGCCCATAAATTTTGCAGGGCTTGGACATTTCAAGTGTTGCATTTTGGGGTAAAGACAATGAACCGTGCTGAGAGCGAACATTCTGTGTTGAAGCTATGGCTATCAACGTGTCACGGTGATTTGGACACTGTGTTTCTGAATATCGACTCTCTCATCAAATGTAAAATTGCTGAAATTAAATACATATTGGAAATTTCTAAACTTAAAGAGAAGTATGGCGCTAAGAGTAATGCTATATTGAAGAATTTAAGTAATAAAATTAGTCATTTGGCTTTGGAGAAGATAATGGATGAGTTAAAGAAAGCACGTGAGTGGTTGAAGAATCGGGAAGTAATTGCCTGCATTATTTAAGGAAGTCGCACGGTCTACCATGTGCATGTGAACTTGTTCATAGGTGCCAATATTTAATTCCAATCCGAGAGGAAGATGTTGACATTTTTTGGAGAAAATTAGAAATTGGTTCTGATATTCCTGAAGAACACGATAGAGACATGGATTCCGAAATGTGTAAATCTCACCTCACTGATACATGAAATTAGTATGAGTCCAATTTCTAAGGTCCGGGAAGTGAGACGCCTCATCAAAGGTGTTATATCTCCTGTGTTGCCTGAAGATCCCTGTCAGCAGTTAACAACCTCTCCAGAGACCGCAGTCACGAAGGGACGACGGAAGACAAATTCTACCAAAAGGGATAAGTCTCATTGGGAATACTTCTCCATCACACATAGGAAGATAGGAAAATCTAGCGGTTCAGGTTCTGGGTCGGGAAGCGGTTCAAGTTCTAGTCCTAGTCCACGTGGAAGAGGTAGATCGTCTCATAGCGGTAGGGGTAGGGGCAGGGGACGTAACAGTGGTAGGTCCAGTTTATCATCCGTTGTAAATCCGGATTCCCCATCAACGTCATTCCCTTTCAACAATAATTTCTCGGGTTCATGTATGAATTTATACTAAACTGGAAGAATGTGGTTGGTGATGGTAATTGTGGATTTAGGGTTGTATCTAAATTTTTGTTCGGGAATGAAAATCATTGGGTTAAACTTTGTAGAAGAATGTGCTTTGATTTACACCACTGTATGAACGTATATGTGCAACTGTTCGGATCAATAGAACGTGTCACTGAGTTGATAAGGAAGACAAATTGGAAAGAGGATTCGGCGTCTGCTGACTATTGGATGGATACACCTGATCATCTTTGTGTCATCGCGAACACATTCAATTTATGCATTGTTTTTCTTGCATGGTTAGGGTCGACCACCGTCCTACTTCTTGTTTCTAATATGGATGGTAATGCTAGAACAATATTCATCAGATACATAGAGGAACATGAGCATTTCATACAGGTATTTATTATTGTGATTTATTTTAAATTATTGTAATTATTATTACTATTCATTACATTATTGATAGCTAGAGCTTATATTTAATTTATAATTATTTATTCTGCAGCTACACTTGTGAGATGGATGCCCTTTGCCTCCACTACAGGTGCAATGGGAATATCATCGAGATGTACGGGTTAGTGGATGAGCAATCTCATATCATCACTAGATTTTAGATTGGGTTACTAGATACCGTGAAATGTATTCGTCTCAGAGTCATTCGCATGTTATTATTAGCTAGTCACTTTAGCATTTTAATGTATAATTTATAACGTGTATGTAGTTGGTGTTATTAATATATTATATTTTTTTTAGATTTGATTTTATAAATATTTTTTTTAACCTTTCAACAAGTACATGATGAAATAAAAATAATGAACAGAACAAAATTCACTAATACGAAGAAAAGAATGTAAAAAAATATTTAACAAAGTATCCAAATACATAAAGATTTACTAAGGAGCGCGGTAATGCTTCCTTAGTAAATCTCGAACTGTACGTCTAAACTCACTATCCTCAAGATCCTCTCGAGTAGCCTCACGTGCAATCAAATCCAATAGAGCCTAGGGTGGCATAACGGGAGCTACCAGTACGTGAAAGCCACTAGGAATATTCCTGGGATTCTGTATCCTCGGGTGACTGCGGGAGAGGTATCAACCCATGTAATCATCCTTGCAAGAACTCGGTGGAATGGTCGGAACACTGGTCCATGACTCTGCCAATAAGTGCGAAGGTGCCTCGAGCCACAGTGTCTCCACAAAAGTATTCCTCAACACGTACATCCTGTTGTTTGGCAGTCTGCGTGCCTCATGGGGCTGGATAGGGTGGGGAAGAATACACTACCTATATCCGAACTGCCTCAAAACTCGGCCAAGCATGTACGGCTCGACGCAGTCAAAATTTGCAATAAACACATACCACGTGGAAACCCAGCAAGCCCGAATCTCCTGAGTCCTGTACGGTATCCACCTAATCTCATCAGCTGTCATCATATCCAATCTCAGGCGAATATCCAGTAGTTTATTCTCATTCTTATACCCCAACATTGAAAACTACTGGATGTAAGGTTTGCAGGCTTCAGTACAGGTCTAACCGGGGGTGCAAACATCAGAAAGTACAGATATATTCACACCTAAAATATAAAATATAAATGTAAAAAATAAATATAAATAATATAAATGTGAAAAATATAAATATATATATATATATATTAATAAGATTTATAAAATAAATATAAATAATATAAACCCTAAAATATAAAAATAACATACCTCTAATAGTGATCAGCACCCAGCAAGCTCTTTTGCATCAACCCTAGACGCCTGACCCAAATTCCTGTATAGATACGCAAAACAGGCAGCACTCCATGTGAACCTCCCAACAGAACTAACATCCTGCAGCAGTGGCCATAGTCTGGCAGGAACAATGTTGCCACTCTTATCACTGAAGAGTGAGCTACCCAATATGTACTGTGGATAGCAGGCAGCTTTGACACGATGTGACAGTGAAGTCTGTCTACTAGTGGCAACAACATGAAACTCCGCTGCATTAAACCCTAATCCACCGGTGAGAGCTAAACCCAAATCATCTTGACCAGCTGTACCAACTACTCCCTGGATAATCTCGAATCCACTACCGCACCATATGCAGGAACCCCAAGAATAAGTTCCACAGCGTGTAGTGTAACGGTCATATCACCCCATGGCATGTGGAAACTGTTCGTGTCTGGCTACCACCTCTCAATAAAGGCCGACAACAATGCTGCATTGGGATGCTGAAACATACACGATTGTAGGTGCATAAGGTCGGACCCATAAGCCAAGGGCCGAACCTGTGCATCAGTAAGGTCCCAACCTGTGAGTGTCATAAAACGCAATCGGCACTTCAATGAACCACGATCCTGAAGATAAAACAAATAAATTTATACAGTTACATAATAATTTTTACTCTATTTATAATAATAAAAATATTTGACAGATTAAAGAATAATAACAATAATAATAACATGTAACTTTAACATAAAGATATGTACCTATCCACACCATATCGGACCCCCAACATATCCACCGTATGATGGGATGAGCTCCAAGTCAACAGGACCTCCTCTGCTGGGCCTGTCTGCTCCTAGTCTGAAGCCTTCACTTTCTTCCTCTTCTGTGTTGGAGCCGGAACTTCATGAGCCATGTCGGGTCTTTTGTTACGAGACCCTGCAATCTTACTCAACCGACATAAAGCTGCCGGTCAACCCTTTCCCTTTCACATGACGAGGACACCCGTCAGATCCACTAGCTGGTGCCACAGGCACGGGCTACTCCTCCTCTCTAGCATCATTACCCTCATCCTGATCATCATCACCACCATCACTATCATCATCACCTCTCTCATCTGTCTCTCCCTCAATATGTAGGGATCGAACTCTTCTTGCTCCTCGCCAACCCCCCTATCACCTCAAAGCCCATATCACCCTCACATACCCTATTTGCAGGCCTCGGTACGTAAGGATCAAAAAATGAACACCATACTCAGAATGAGAATACCCATGTGTGCTGCATGAAGAATCCTGAGGGGCGGCACCAAGCATCTGATAAAAAAACTCAACCCCTATCTGCCTCGACTGAACAATAAACTCCAATATAGGCTCCTGGATGGCAGATCTATATGGTATGCGAGGTCGTATAGTGGGAGCATGTAAGTATGGATCATATACTGTGTGTGGGGGATGTGAAGGTGGATGTGCAGATCCATATGGCTCATAGGGCACAGGGGTGTGAGACAGATGGGATTGGAGGGGAGGTCAAGATCTAAAAGGTACGGCCAGTGGTTGGGTAGAAGACCCGGGTTCACCTGTACCATGATGAAAACCAGGTGCAAGAGGGGTAAGAGTAGTAGGGAGGTCGGAGGTACTATGTCACCTCCTCACACCTCTAGACGAAGCTGTGACAGTGCGCCCCTCAACTCGGCCTGTCCTGTCCGTGACAAGACCAAGATCATCATCTCCTCTACGGCCACTAGGTCGAACCATCTATTATTTATTCAAACTCGTTAATAGTTGTTTATCACATATTTACTTTAACATCTAGTATTATTTTATTATTTATTATTATTGGGATCTATTATTTCATTTTTACTATTTCTTTCGCACTATTATTATTCATCACTAATATTCTTTAGTAATATTCTTTAGTACTATTTATTAATATATATATTATTCAATATTACCTACTAAACCCTAAATCTGAGGCCAAGAATAACGATCAATTGAAATTAAAATTCAAATAGTTGAGCAATTACATAACACGTTTCCTTATAAAACACATAATTACAAGCAAATAATTTTAAACTAGTTACATTTACTTTACATACACAAAATTCATTTCATATTATTCAAAAAAACATATTCATACTCATATTAACAATTAAAAATTATCACATAAAACATTTTAAACAACTAGTCACAGTCATTCTACATATACAAAATTAATTAACAATTCAAATAATTATTTATGAACCAAAAAAATCAATTATAAAAAAAATTAAAAATGCACTTTCGCCAGGTCTGGACGAAAGTGCAAGCTAGTGAAAGTATGTGAGTATTTTTGTCTGGCCGGGCGAAAGTATCTATGCACTTTCACTCTAGGGCGGCGAAAGTGCTCGAAAACAGCAAAAAAAATATTTTTTAAGTATGTTTTTTTTAAATTAAAGGGATATTTACACGATCTAAATCGATAAAATTGTAAATAAATGAGAATAGATTGAAAAACTAACTTTTTTTTTCAATTTTGACGGTCGGATCTTCCAAGATCTAAGATTGAAGTGAAGAGTCCTAGAGAGTGTTTAGGGAAGAGAGAGGAAGTGTTTAGGTGAAAATAAAAATTTTTAAATTTTTTGAGTTATCCTTATAGTTTTGCGAGTTGCCTTTATCGATGCCCATGAAATTTTCAGATTTTTTTATTATATTTGGCCAATTTTTTAGAAAAAGTCATTAAAGTAATCGTATTTTTTTTAATTTCAGTGTGGCCGTAGTTATGCAGATAAAGATAACGCACATAGCGTATGCGTTATCGTTAATCACCAATAAAATTTCGTAGTTATGCAAGATTAATGATGTGACTGCTTACATGGCAGGGCAGTTGGTGAGCTGGCTAATAACGCATCAAGCATATACGTTATGAGTAAGAATAACACACACGTATATGTGTTATTCTTACTAATAATGCACATGCTGTGTGCGTTATTTGAATCCAGCAACTTAAAAAAAACCTCGACGCCTTCTTCCTCCTTCAAAAAAAAAAAAAAAACTGTCACTGCCTTTCTTTCCTCCTTCTTTCCCTCCGCTGCCTTGCTTTCCTTCTCTTCTTCTCTTGCTCTTCTCCTTCTTTCCTTCTCTTCTTCTTTTCCTCTTCTCCTTCCTTCCTCCTCTTCTTCCTTCCATCGCTGCCTTGTTTTTCTCTTCTTCTCCTTGTTGTGTTGAACGTGTACCATGGAGTACGAAGAACGTGTATCATGGGGTACAAAGAACGATAAAGGAAGCTCTACCAAATAATAATATTTTATTTTAATTTATTCCGACCTTCAGTAAATTTCTTACTGATAAGTTTTACTCTTTAATTGTTTTTAATTTTTTTGCCGTCGATGTTGATTTCTAGTGCCTATATGAAAATTATTTTTTATTGTAATTGTGAATATTTTTCATAAATTTTATTTGAGTTATTTCTCAGTTTCTTGTAATTTATTTTTGTAGAGGTGGATTTTATGGTTATTTTCATTGTTTGTTGTTCTTGACAGATTTGTGCATATTTGACCATTTTATTAGACTAGTTGTGTATTTCTATTAGAAATGTGATTTGATGAAATAATTTTTTTTAATAATTTTGCTTACAAGTTTGCTATTAAGATGATATGGGTTCTATAATTTATTTTTTTTTTTTAAACCATAAACCTAATTGTTTATTTTTGTTAAACATTTATGAGTATTTATATTTGTTTTGTTAATTTCAATAAATGTATATTCCAATAAAACTGTTTTGTTTCGATTTTTTGTTAGAAAAAAAAAAAAAAAGAGAATCAAACACTATCAGATTGCTGGATTGGAAAGATGCAATGACTGATCTTCAAATAGGAATGAGGTTATTGACAAAATCCAAGCAATTAGTACATTTCAAAAGTGGTCTATCCGAATTGGCTGAGAGTTTAGAGTTTTTAAAAGTAAGAGCAATCAATGGAAAGCAAAATGTTATTATCACAGCGAATCTAATTTTTGTCTATGGTATATCCGAATAAAGAAGAAAGTAACACATGGTCGTTTGGAGATGACCATATTCACCAAAGTACACACATGCCTTGTTCAGGTTACTCAAAACAAGCATCGATATGACTTCAAAGCTTATTTCAAAACTAATATCCATTGTAGCAAATGGCAAGAATATACATTGCCTTGTTCTCATGGTCTTGCAGTTTGTAAAGATAATGGTACAAGACCAGATGCCTATGAGCCGACATATATTCACGGGAAACGTATAGACGAACATATACCAATCAAAATTTTATCCAGTTGGGCATGAGGATTTTTAGAGAGATGCTCCTTACAATTTAACATTCTATCCTCCAAATATGAACAATTACGGGTTTGAAAATAGGGTACAAGGTTTCACGGGAAAATAGATTATCGAAATCCAGATTCTCCTCCAAAATGTAATAGATGTCGAATACTCGGGCATAATAGAAAAATTGTAATAACCCCAGTTCAAGCAATGTATAAATTTCTTTTTTTCAAAGTTTTGTAATATTTTAGTGTTTCCATTAATAATATTTATTCTTTGAATTTCTTCTAGGTACTTTGTTTATAAATTCTTTTACTTAAATCGATAATAAATTATTATAGTAAAAAATTTACAACAAGTAACAAAAATATAAAATACTTTAAATTACTTCTTCGTACTTTTTTTATAAAAATTTTCCTTCTTAAAATGGTTATAATTATTATCATAAAATATACATCAAATGACATAAATAAAAGAATACTGACTTTTTTTAAATAAAATAATAATTATAAGTTTTGAAAAGAAAATATAAGTTTTGCAAAAAAATAAAATTATAAATTTTGGAAAAAAATGATGTGGCAGATAACACATACAGTAGATGCGTTATCAAAGAAGATGAAGCACTTTTTTGTGTGCTTTATCTACCACATCGGAAATTAAATCTTCTTTAGTGATAATGCACATAGTGTGCTTTATCTTTAATGCTAACATACACTCCATGTGCATTATGGTCACAGTCAGGTAAAAAAATTTTGGGCCACTTTAGTGGCTTTTTTTAAAAAAATGAACAAATATAGCAAAAAAAATAATTTTCAGTTAATTTATTTAATTAAAGATTAAATAAAATATATATTTTAGTCTTAGTTATTTAAATTAAATTGATGAAAGATGTCTTTGAACCATCTAAATTGGGCTCGATTTTAGATAATATTAAAGCTCATTTTATATAAAACCCAATAAAATAAGACTTATATAATTGGGCACCAATTAAATTGAGGCCGAATCTATTTTACAATAAGTCTAATAAATAATGGGTTAAATACATTAGGTCGCCCCAAATAAAGAATTGGGCTAACCCAAACAAGTGATGGGTTGCTTAGCCACTACGTAACGTAAAGCTCCACCTCTACTTATAAATAAGGGTTTTGCCTAATTTTGGGATCATTCGAAGGACATCCAGAAGAAGGCATTCAAAAGGAGATTCAGAAGAGATCCCAACTTCAGGCGAAGCTCCCCAAAGGCTCTCCAATAAAGATCTTTTTGAATCATCAAGTGTTCATCGAGTTCTTTGTCCAAAGGAGTCTAGATCAAGCTCTCAAGACCTCGTTCATCATCAGAGTTCATCCGATTCGAGATAAAAGCCCTCGATTCACAAAGTCCATCTGACTCGACAATCAATCTCCCAAGCCACCAAGTTTAAAATCCAAGTTCCTCCAATTAATCGACATCAAGCACTCAAGTCGTTGAGTTCATCATCCATGTTTGCCTGACTCTTTATCAAGCTTCTAAGCCACAAGGTCTAAAATCAAAGTTCGACAAACTCAACATCAAGCTTCCACGCCGTCGAGTTTACATTCAAAGCTCATCCGATTTGAGATAAAGCTTCATAGCCCTCAAATAAATGTTTTAGTGAAGAGAAGAATCGAAGGATTCTCCTACAAATCAGGACCTTCTCCAGAGATTGTTATAACCACTTCAAATATTAAATAAAATTATTTGTCGCTATTTTTCTTGTCTTTTTTAATTTTCAAAATTGAGATTTTGTTGCATGCAAATTTTGGCATACTCAATGCAACAATCTCTGCCTCTCATCTCTTCTCCTCAAAATTCAAATCATTCAACTTCAAATCTTCAAAGATCAAACACATGACTCCTAAGAACGACAACTCCAAATATACTCGTTCCAAGGTTGCTGATATCAAAGAAATTGTCACTACTTCTTGCATCGCTTCACAAACTTCAAGTGCTGGAATAATGACAATGAGTAAGGCAATAGCACTTTCTCAAGAGGAAGTTCAATATACATTGGCTGCTTCAAACGCATCATCTTCGTCAAAGCAAGATGATGGAGTATCAAGTGATAACACTTTCCCTCAAAGTTCTCAAAAAGACTCGAGGTCTAACTCTTCTATGTCAAAAGATTCAACCTCATCTTCAATGGTGCATGTCATGGTGACTCGAAAACTTAGCATTGAAGACCAAATAGCAAATCTTATAAGGTTAGTTGAAGATCTTGCAAAACGATCTGAAGAGCAAGAATATACAATTGCTCAACTAACGAATCGTCTGAAAATAGTGGAGGTACAAGTCAAGCTCCTTTAAAGAAGCCAGAAATTCATGACGAAGTTGTGAACTCAAAGAAAGATCATGACATCCAAATGTTATCTAATGGCTTCATTCCTATTGATCAATTGAAATACTTCATCGATAGTGCCATAAAAAAAGAAATATGAAAAGGGTAGCAAATCCATCAACACTTATATTAAACCCTGTTCTCAAAGGATTAAGAATAATGATGCCTGCTGCTTATCAACCACCGAAGTTTCAACAGTTTGATGGGAAAGGAAATCCCAAGCAACATGTAGCTTACATCATTGAGACATACAACATTGCCGAAACCCACAGAGATCTTCTTGTGAAGCAATTCGTTCGATCTCTTAAAGGAAATGCATTCAATTGGTACACATATTTAGAGTCTAGAACCATTAATAGTTGGGGGCAACTCGAACAAGAATTCATGAATCAATTCTATAGCACTCGCCGAGTAATGAGCACGGTAGAATGAGGAATGCTCACAAATGGAAAGAAGAACCTGTTGTTAGCCCTAAGGGCATTATTGTATATGTGTTTTATTATGATTAACATATGTTTGTGTGATGCGTATAGCTTAGTATCTATAGAATAAAAGAAGCATTTTTGGAGTTTCAAGGCTACACTACATAAGAAGTAAAAGATCTTGGCAATTAAAGCATAATGAAGAATGAGAGATCAAGCCATTCCAAGATCAAGACATTGAAGACCTTGAAAACTTATGTCTTAGTTAAGGATTTTCTATGGTATTTCTGTGTAAAACTCTCTAACTCTCATATTTGATTAATGATCATGTGTGAAGCTCCCTGGATGAATTTCTTTCTATAAACTTTTCTTGAAATCCAAGTACTCTTGATAGAATTTTTTATGCCTTTGAAAGTTTTCTTATCTCTAAAAGAGTATCAAGAATACATGTTTTTGAAATAGGAAGGAAAGCTCTTTTTTTGTTAAAAACTGACTGTAAAATCTTTTTTAAAAACTGGTCATCCAGTTATAAAATCGGTTGTCCGACTTTTGTAGGATGCATCCGAATCTTTCTATTTCAAAACCGGTCTTCCTATTTTAAATTAAAAAAAAACGGCTCATCTGATTTCCGTTTGACAAGGAAATCGAACATCTGATTTCTGAAACAGATCGTCCAGTTTTTAGTTTTTATCGTTGAAATATTACTGTTACAGAATAGTAACGGTCAATTGCTCCGTCTTCTATAAATTGAATTTTTCATCTGCAGTAAAGGCAAGAAGTTGGATTGAAAATTGATTGAGATCATTTTAGAACATTTAAAGAGCTTTAAAAGTACATTCTTTCAAACATCTTCTTCTCACAAAAATAAATAGAAAAATCTTCTTGGGGCTTCATTTGTGATCATCCATCAAAGAAGAAGTAAAGAGGAGCTTGTAGAAGTATTCCATTGAGTTGTATCATTTATCTCAAGCTCACTTGGTAACATTGTTCCCTACTTATCTCTTGTTCTTTTGATATCAAAGGTTCATGTTGAAAAACCCCTTGGGTCATCCTTTGATTTATATTGTGTTGAGAATTGAGGTTGTGTGCAAAACCCTTGTTGGGTGATCCTCAAACTTGTGTTGATTGTATTTGTGTTGTGGATTGAGGTTGCTTGCAAAACCCTTGGTGGGTAATCCTCAAACCTGTGATTGTTGTAAACTTGGATTATAGTGGATTTGGAAAATCCTTGGGTGTTGACTCAAAGTAATGGATGTAGCTCTTTGGGAAAGTAAACAACTATTAATTACACAAAAGATTTTTTGAAAATTAGCCAAAAACCTTATTCACCCCCTTTCTAAGGTTTTTCACCTATGATTAATTATATCAACAGGTGGAAAAAATTGAACCTCAACTTCAGAGATCGTCTAAGTGAATAATCGGCCATTGAGATGTACATTCAAGGCATACATTGCGGACTTTAATATATCCTCTCAGGAACCATGCCCAAGACATTTGAAGAAATTGCTACTCGTGCACATGACATGGAGTTAAGCATAGCCACAAATGGTGGTAAAGCACCTATGTGCAAGATCCAAATAAATAAAAAGAGTATGAATATTTCAAGAAAGGGGGCAAATCTTCCACCAAAAGTGGGATCTGCAAAGTCATTCCAACAAATTTGAAGTGATGAAATCGGAAGCTTCTTGACTGCACGAACCTAAACTGTGAAGTCTCGCCAACAAATCCAAAATGGAGAAAATGAAACACCTTAACTGCACGAGAAACTGCAAAGTCTCGCCAACAAAACAAAAATGGTGAAAATCAAGCTCCTTGACTACACGAGCATAACTGCAAAGTCTCACCAATAAATATAAAATGGTGAAAATGAATGCTCTTCCACTGCACAAGCTTGAACTGCAACATCATTCAAGTCCCAAATGTAAAAAACAAACGTTCCTTAACTACACGAGCCTAAACTACAAAGTTATTCCAAGTGATAAAAATCAACGCTCTTTGACTGCACGAGTTTAAACTGCAAAGTCATCTCAAGTCCCAAAGGATGGAATATATGCTACTTGATTGCGCGAGCATAAATTGCAAAATTACTCCTGGCTTGCATGAGTATAAACTATGTGAAGGCAACCATAAAAAATATAATATGTGGTTAAAATTGCTAAAACACTTCAACAAGTCCAAGTTGGTAAAAATGGATACTCTTGGCCCACATGAGTATATCAAGTTTTTTGTCTTGAAGGTGTTAGGGAAAATTTGATCTACGTCCTTCCTAGGCAAGTCAATGATGCAAAGCCATCATGATAGAGAAGCTGCAAGGAAAGCTAGTGTTTTAATGTTGGTGCTCTTAATGTTCAACATGGATAGCAAAGTCTCTTCTTCCGTCCTCCATTTTGCATGAAGTAGAATAATGTTGCAAGGATTTTGTTGAATTTGGGATGTGATCTTCATTCTTCTCTCGAATGAAGTGTTTCATACTTCACTTCTTGAACAAATATTCATCCATTTGTTGATGGTGGCTTCCGAGTTAATGTCATTATTATTTGGTCAAATGATATGATTAGAAGAGATTCTTGCAGCTTCATTGGAACATATCCTTTATTGTGAAGGTCTACTCGTATATAAGTTCTACGGCATGGGAAATAACTTTGTCGATGTCTTGTCCAATTGTTATCAAGCCTCCAAGATTGTGCAAATCTCACAGTGAGATGAACATCTCGCCTGTAGTCGTCAAAAGTACGATCGTAAAAGGAGTCAAAACTTTACAAATGCCATCATGATCATGAAGTTGCCATCGTGAATAAAAAGTGATGCATACACAACACTATAGATTTTGTTATTGTCAAAACTTCGCAACAACTGAAAACATTTTGCGCCTACTCTCAATGCTCTTTTGTGGATCTTGTCGGGAAACTTGAGTATTGAACTTCATTGAACTTCTCTATTGATTGCTCTGTGATCGAGTGAAAAGGGCCTGCTGATAGAATCCGAAGAGCAAGCAGTAATTCTGAAATTGATGCTTATTTGCAAATCCTCCACGGGATGTTTCATTATTGTATCTGGAGAATGAGTTCTTCTAAAATTGATGCTCGTTCGTGAATCCTTCATGGGATGTATAGTCTTTGACTTGGAGAATGAGTACTTCTGAAGTTGATGCTCACTCGCAAATCCTTCATGGGATATGTCATCGTTGTCTTTGGAGAATGAGTACTTCTAAAGTCGATGTTCGTTGGCGACTCCTTCATGGGCTGTGTCGTCTCTGGAGAATGAGTTCTTCTAAAGTCGATGTTTGTTGACAAATCCTTCATGGGACGTGTCGTCGTTGTCTTGGGTGACAAATCCTTCATGGGACCTATCATCGTTGTCTTTGGAGAATGAGTACTTCTAAAGTCGATGTTCGTTGGCAAATCCTTCATAGTACTTGTCGTCGTTATCTCTAGTGGTAAATCCTTCATGGGACGTGTCGTCGTTGTCTCTAGAGGATGAGTACTTCTAAAGTCGATGATCGTTGGCAACTCCTTCATGAGATGTATTGTCGTTGTCTCTAGTGGCAAATCTTTCATGGAGATGTCTTCGTTGTCTTTGGAGAATGAGTACTTTTGAATTGGATGCTCGTCGGCAAATCCTTCATGGGGTGTGTCGTCATTGTTTATGGTGCCGAATCTTTTATGGGATGTATCATCGTTATCTCTTGAGAATGAGTACTTCTAAAGTTGATTCCCGTTTTCAAATCTTCTATTGGACGTGTTGTTGTTGTTATTGTTGCAAGAAAAGGAATACTTTTGAAGTTCATGCTTGTTTGCAAATCTTTCATGGGATGAGTTGTGGTTGTCTTTGGTAAAAAGAATGCATATTTGCGGAAGACTGCTTTAAAAATTGCTAAAATTGACGCTGCCTTCATTGGGTCGTTGGCTTTATCGCAAATGGTTGTGACATTTTTGTCCGAAAACATTATGAATAAGTTCATAAAAAAATTGGTCTTAGAAAAAAAATATTTAGTTAAAAAAACTAAAAAGAAAAGAAGGCTGAATGTATGACGCATGCCTTCATGCAATCAAAGTCTTCATCCATACAAATTGATTCAAAGAAATTGAAGGAAATAGTGTTCATGGATTCCGAACTTGAAAAAAAGGTGGATTGTTCATGTATTAATCAAGATAGCAAATTCATTCTTCAAGACAAAAAAAAAAAAAAGGCAAAAAACCAAATTCTTTCATGAAAAAATCATGATGGGGGCGACCGATGATGCAACCAAAGTGGACTTTCTACTGCTTTGCTTATGGAGCGGTCTTGAACTTCTCTTCAATTTTGGGCGAAGAAGAACAAAAGACCTCTCCATATAGGGCTTTAAGAGATAGAGTTTGGTCTTGTAATTCTATAAAAATTAACCTTAAAATCTTATGAGGATTCAAATTCCAATTTTATAAGGATTCAAATCTCTAAAAATCCTATGAAGATTCAAGTTCCAAATTTTACAAGGATTCAAGTCTTCAAAATCCTATGAAAATTCAAGTTCCAAATTCCATAAGGATTCAAGTTTCCAAATCCTATGAAAATTAAAATCCTTAGTTTAAGAAGGATTAATTTCCTTATGGATTCAACTTCTCCCATTCTTCAAGGATTCTAACTTTCTAATTTGATTAGAATTCAAGACTTTAAGTGGCTTTGAAAAAAAATTTATTAAAAAAAAAGAAGATTTTGGAAGTCTTGATCAAGATTCGTAAATCATCATATATCATATGTGTGGCAATTTTGATCAAGACTCGTGCGATGATTTGCAACAAAAAAAGACACATTGATGCAAGTCTTTCTGATCACAAAGAACTTCCTCGGCTAAGTTGTTACCCAAAAAAGAAATACATAAAAATTTGATTTTAAGTACTTCAAGTCTTATTTTCTAACTTTTAGTCCCATAACTTTTTATCCAAGTCTTGAAGTGTGGCATTTGTAGGCAATGAATTTTTTAGTTAATTTAATGTAATTAAAGACTAAATAAATTATATATTTTAGTCTTAATTATTAAAATTAAATTTATGAAAGATGTCTTTGGGCCATCTAAATTGGGCTCAATTTTAGATAATATTCAAGCTCATTTTATATAAAGTCCAATAAAATGAGACTTCTATAATTGGGCCAATTAACCCGAATCCATTTCACAATAAGACTATGAAATAATGGGTAAAATCCATTGGGTCGCCCCAAATAAAGAATTTGGCTAACATAAATCAGTGATGGGTTGCTTAGTTACTAAGTAACCTAAAGCTCCATCTATGCCTATAAATAAGGGTTTTCCCTAAGGTTGTGGGATCATTCAGAAGACATCCAGAAGAAGGGCATTCAAAAGGAGATTTAGAAGAGATCCCAGCTTCAGGTGAAGCTCCCCAAAGACTCTCCAAGAAAGGTCTTTTTGAATCATCAAGTGTTCATCGAGTTCTTCGTCCGAAGGCGTAAAGAAAGTTTCAAAGGCTTCGCAATCCGAGATCAAGCTCTCAAGCCCTCGTTCATCATCAGAGTTCATCTGATTCGAGATAAAGCTCTCAAGCCCTTGATTCGCAAAGTCCATCCGACTCGAGAATCAAGCTTCCAAGCCGTCGAGTTCAAAATCCAAGTTCATCCAATTACTTGATATCAAGCATTCAAGCCATTGAGTTCATCATCAAAGTTTGTCTAACTCGTTATCAAGCTTCCAAGCTTCCGGTTCTAAAACAAAAGTTCGACAGACTCGATATCAAGTTTCCAAGCCATCGAGTTTACAATCAAAGTTCATCTGATTCAAGATAAAGCCTTATAGCCCTCAAATAAATGTTTTAGTAAATAGTATAATCGGAGGATTCTCTTACAAATCAGGAACTTCTCTAGAGATTATTTTAACCACTTCAAATATTAAATAAAATTCTTTGTCGCTATTTTTCTTGTCTTTTAATTTTCAGACTTACGATTTTTTCGCGTACAAATTTTAGCACGCCGAGTGGGACAATCTCTGCTTCCCGTCTCTTCTCCTCGAAGTTCAAATCATTCAACTTCAAATCTTCAAAGATCAAATGCATGGCTCACAAAAACGACAACTCCAAATCTACCCATTCCAAGGTTGCTGACATAAAAAAACTGTCACTACTTCTTGCATCGCGTCACAAACTTCAATTGCTGGAATAATGACAATGAGTAAGGCAATAGAACTTTCTCAAGAGGAAGTTCAATATACATTGGCTGCTGCAAACACATCATCTTTGTCAAAGCAAGATGATGGAGTCTCAAGTGATAACACTTTCCCATAAAGTTCTCAAAAGGACTCGAGGTCTAACTCTTCTATGTCGCAAGATTCAACCTCATTTTCAGTGGTACATGTCATGGTGACTGGAACATTTAGCATTGAAGACCAAACAGCAAATCTGATAAGGTTAGTTGAAGATCTTGCAAAATGATATGAAGAGCAAGAATATAAAATTGCTGAACTGATAAATCGTTTGGAAAAGAGTGGAGATACAAGTCAAGCTCCTTTAGAGAAGTCGGAGATTCAAGACGAAGTTGTGAACTCAAAGAAAGATCACGACATCCAAGTGTCATTTGATGGCTTGATTCTTATTGATTAATTGAGAGACTATGTCGATGGTGTTATCAAAGAGAGATTGAAAATGGTAGAAAATCTATCAACACTTATGCTAAACCCTATTCTCAAAGGATTGATAGTATGCTAAAGCCTGCTAGTTATCAACCACCAAAGTTTCAACGTTTGATGGGAAACGAAACCCCAAGCAACATGTAGCTCACTTCATTTAGACATGCAACAACGCTGGAACCTACGGAGATCTTTTTGTGAAGAAATTCCTTCGATCTCTAAAAGGAATGCATTTGATTGGTACATCGATTTAGATTCTGGAACACCATTGATAGTTGGGGCAACTCGAACAAGAATTCATGAATCAATTCTACAATACTCGCCAAGTAGTGAGCGTAGTAGAATTGACGAATGCTCGCCAATGGAAAGAAGAACCTGTGATTAATTAAATCAACAAGTGGAGAAATTTGGATCTCAACTGCAGACATCGTTTAAGTGAATTATCGACCATTAAATTTGCATTCAAGGCATGCATTGGAGACTTCAATATATCCTTGAAGGAATTATGCCTACGATTGAAGAACTTGCTACTCATGCACATGACATGGAGTTAAGCATAGCCACAAACAGTGGTGAAGCACCTGTGTGCCAGATCCAAATAAAGAAAAGAGTATGAATATTTCGAGAAAGGGGCAAATCTTCCTCCACAAGTGGGATCTGCAAAGTCATTCCAACAAATTCGAAGTGATGAGATCGAAACCTCCTTGGCTGCATGAGCCTAAACTGCAAAGCCTCGCCAACAAATCCAAAATGGAGAAAATGAAGCTCCTAGACTGCACAAGCCTAAACTACAAAGTCTCGCCAACAAATCCAAAATAGTCAAAATAAAGCTCCTTGACTGCATGAACATAAATTGCAAAATCTCGCCAATAAAACCAAAATAGTTAAAATGAATACTCCTTGATTGCACGATCTTAAACTGAAAAGTCATTCAAGTCCCGAATTTCGAAAATAAATGCTTCTTGATTGCACGAGCTTAAACTGAAAAGTTCTTCCAAGTGATAAAAATCAACGCTCCTTGACTACACGAGCATAAACTGCAAAGTTAGTCTTGGCCTGCATGAGTATAAACTGTGTGAAGGCAACCACAAAAAATGTAGTATATGGTTAAAATTGCTAAAACACTCCAACAAGTCAAAGTTGGTAAATAGATACTGCTGGCCTGCATGAGTTAAAAATGTTAATGGCAAAATCCTTTGCTAAATCAAGTTTTTTGTCTTAAAGGTATTAGGGCGAATGTGATCTACGTCCTTCTTGAGCAAGTAAAAAACCGCAAAGCCAGCATGATAGAGAAGGTGCAAGGAAAGCTAGTACTTTGATGTTGGTGCTCATAATGTTCAACATGGATAGCAAAGCCTCTTCTTCGTCCTCTATTTTGCATGAAGTAGAACGATGTTGCAAGGATTTTGTTGAATTTACGATGTGATCTTCGTTCTTCTCTCGAATGAAGCGTTTCATACTTCACTCCTTGAACAAAAAGTTGATCTGCTTGTTGATGGTGGCTTCCAAGTTGATGTCACTGCCCTTTTGATCAAGTGATATGATTGAAGAAGATTCTTGCAACTTCATTGGAATATATGATTTGTTGTCAAAGTCTACTCGTATACGTTCTACAGCATGGGAAATAACTTTGTTGATGTGATGTTCAAGTGTTAGCAAGCCTTCAAGATTGTGCAAATCTCGCAGTGAGATTAACGTCTCGCCAGCAGTTTTCAAAAGTACGATCATAAAAGGAGTCAAAACTTCACAAAGTCTGTCATGATGATGAAATTGCCATCATGAATAAAGAGTGATGACAACATTGTAGATTTTGTTGTTGTCAAAACTTCGCAACAACTCAAGACATCTTGCTCCCATTCTTAATGCTCTATTGTGGATCCTACTGGAAACTCGAGTATTGAACTCCATTGAACTTCTCTGTTGATTGTTCGGTGATTGAGTAAAGAAGGCATGTTGATGGAATCCGAAGAGCGAGAAATACTTCTGAAGTTGATACTCGTTCGCAAATCTTCCATAGGACATGTCATCGTTGTCTCTGGAGAATGAATTCTTTTGAAATCGATGCTCGTTCACAAATCATTCTTGAGGCGTGTCGTCTTTGTCTTAGGAGAATGAATACTTGTGAAGTTGATACTCGCTCGCAAATCCTTCATGGGACGTGTTGTCATTGTCTCTGTAGAATGAGCACTTCTGAAGTCGATGTTTGTGGCAAATCCTTCATGGGACGTGTCATTGTTGTCTTTGGTGGCAAATCTTTTATGGGACGTGTCGTCGCTTTCTTTGGAGAATGAGTACTTCCAAAGTCAATGTTCGTCAACAAATCCTTCATGGGATGTGTCGGCGTTGTTTCTGGTGGCAAATCCTTCATGGGACGTATCGTCATTGTCTCTGGAGGATGAGTACTTCTAAAGTCGATGTTCATTGGCAACTCCTCCATGAGATGTGTCGTCGTTGTCTATTGTGCCAAATCCTTCATAGGACATGTAGTCATTGTCTCTAGAGAATGAGTACTTTTGAATTCGATACTCGTCAACAAATCCTTCATGGGACGTGTCATCATTATTTCTGGTGTTGAATCCTTCATGGGATGTATCGTGGTTATTTTTGGAGGAGTACTTCTGAAGTTGATCTCATTTGCAAATCTTTCATGGGATGAATTGTGATTGTCTTTAGAAAAGAGCTTGCGTATTTGCTAGAGATTGCTTTGAAAATCAGCCTTCAAAAAGAAGATATTTAGTAAAGAAAACGAAAAAGCAAATGCAATCAAAGTCTTCATCCATGCAAATTGTTTCAAAGAAATTGAAGGAATAGTATTCATGGATTCCAGAGTTTGGGAAAAAAAAAAGGTAGATTGAGCATGCATTAATCAAGATGGCGGATTCGTTCTTCAAGAAAAATTTTTAAAAAAAATGAAAATTCTTTCGTAAAAAATTTTTTATGCGGGTGATTGATGGTGCAACCAAAGAGGACTTTCTGCTACTTTACTTATGGAGCTGTCTTGAACTTCTTTTCAATTTTGGGTGAAGAAGAAAAAAAACCTCTCTACTATATATAGGGGTTTAAGGGGTTTAAGAGGAAGAGATTGGTTCTATAACCCTATAAAGATTCAATTCAAAATCTTATGAAGATTCAAATTCCTATTTTATAAGGATCCAAATATCTAAAAATCCTATGAAGATTCAAGTTCTAAATTTTACAAGGATTCAAATCTCCAAAATCCTATGAAAATTCAAGTTCCAAATTCCACAAGGATTCGAGTTTCCAAATCTTATGAAAATTAAAACTCTTAGTTTAAAAAGGATTTAATTTCCTTATGTATTCAACTTCTTCCATTCTTCAAGAATTCTATCTTTTTAAATTGCTTAGAATTCAAGACTTCAAGTGGCTTAGAAAAAAATTTGTGAAAAAAAATGATTTTGGAAGTCTTGATCAAGATTCGTAAATCATCATATATTCTGTGGCAATTTTGATAAAGATTCGTGTGATGATTTTCAACCAATATATATATATATATATATATATATTGATGCAAGTCTTCTGATCACAGAAAAGCTCCTCAGCCAAGTTGTTTCCAAAGAAATAAATAAATAAAAATTTGTATTTAAGTACTTCAAGTCTTGTCTTCTAACTTTTAGTCCCATAATTTTTTATCCAAGTCTTAAAGTGGGAACATTTGTAGACAATAAAATTTTCAATTAATTTATTTAATTAAAGATTAAATAAAATATATATTTAAGTGTTAATTATTTAAATTAAATGATGAAAGATGTCTTTGGGCCATCTAATTGGGCTTGATTTTAGATAATATTCAAACTCATTTTATATTAAACCCAATAAAGTGAGACTTATGTAATTGAGCCCCAATTAAATTGAGTCCGAAGCTATTTTACAATAAGTTTATTAAATAATGGGTTAAATATATTAGGTCGTCCAAAATAACGAATTGGGTTAACCCAAACCAGTGATGGGTTTCTTAGCCACTAAGTAACATAAGGCCCCATCTCCGCCTATAAATAAGGGTCTTCCCTAAGGTTGTGGGATCAATCAGAAGACATCAGAAGAAGGCATTTAAAAAGAGATCCCAACTTCAGGCGAAGCTCCCCAGAGGCTCTCTAACAAAGGCTTTTTTCAAATCATCAAGTTCTTCATCTGAAGGAGTGAAGAAAGTTTCAAAGACTCTCTAGTCTGAAATCAAGCTCTCAAGCCCTCGTTCATCATCAAAGTTTATCCGATTCGAGATAAAGCTGTCAAACGCTCGATTCGTAAAGTCTATCCGACTCGACAATCAAGCTTCCAAGCCGCCAAGTTCAAAATCTAAGTTCATCCACCAACTCGACATCAAACATTCAAGTCGTTGAGTTCATCATCAAGGTTTGTTTGATTCGTCATCAAGCTTCTAAGCCACCGGGTCCAAAATCAAAGTTCAACAGACTCGACATCAAGCTTCCAAACCGTCAAGTTCACAATCGAAGTTCATCAGAAGATTCTCTCACAAATCAGGAACTTCTCAAGAGATTGTTGTTACCACTTCAATATTAAATAAAATTTTTTGTCGCTATTTTTCTTGTCTTTTAATTTTCAGACTTGAATTTTGTTACTTATAGAAGTAAAAAAGGTGATTTTTTTTTTTTTTAAATTTAAATCATACAACTAGGGCAAATGGGTGTAGGATTGGGAGGAAAATTGGGCCTTATATTTGCACTATAATAGACATGGGCTAAATTTTCAAATTGGATTTGGCCCCATTTTTTTTTTCTTTATCTGAAGCTTAATTTGTTTTTCTTTTTTTTTTCATTTTTTTAAAGATGGTGTGTGTTGTTTCTTTTCTTTTTTTTTTTTTTTTTTAGTTTAACAATAGTGGTTGGAGCTTAAAAAAGGAGATTTCAAGAATAATGGTAAGAATATTTCTTTAAAAGAAAATTAATAATAAGAAATATTATATACAAATTAGGACTTGTAAAAGGTTAAAATATATTTTTGTTCAACAAAAGTTACTTATTCAATACACATTTTTTTTTTTTTTTTGTAAATGAGATGAGGTATTTTGGATTGTGACTAGAATTTACGTATTTGAATTGACATTTTATGATTTTTTTCCCTAAATGATTGATATTTTAGTGAAATCATATTTGGAAGAATAATACTTATATAAGTTAAAAAATCAAATTATTTTAATGGGCAATTTAAAAAGAATTATGCATAATATATATATATAATATTATGAGAATTGTGCATATTTTTGTACTTATAAATTATTTTAATAGATAGTATAATAGCTAATTAATATATCTATAATATATATATATTTATGACATTATAATGATTTCATTCCAGTTTTTGTATCCGTCCAACTGGTTTGATCTGGTAACTTGAATGGTTTGACTCTTAGATCAATTCTGACAATATTGTTACTTTTGGCATGTTATTTTTTTTCTTTTTTATTGCTCAATGTTGAGAAATAAATCAATTAATATTAAAACTATTTTTTTCCTTGCAGCACATTTGGTACAGTAGAATGATATGTAATAGAATCATTTACCACCTAAAATCCTTTCTCATTCGAATGAAATGGAGTCTTCTTTCCATTTCAGTGGTTGGAAGTAGATGTAGAATGGAATGATGATTCCTTTTATTTGTTTAGAAATTACTATCTTATGCCGAAATAGAATGAAATTATATTTAATATGACCTAAATACCTTCTAGCATAAAATGTATTTTTCATATTCTAACACACATTAAAGTTCCAAAAAAAATCAAATATTTTATTGAAGTGTAAGTATTCATAAATAAGATTGAAAATAGTCATAAAATAACTCATTTTAATTAAGGTCAAAATAAAATAAAGTCGATATATTTATAGCTTTTTCTAGTTTATTTTTCAAGAGACAGTAGATAGGTTCTTCTCTATGACAGGATTTAGCTTATGCATATTTCTTAATTGAGTGTAATATATGTAATATATTGAGGGCATGATAGTCTAATATTTTTTAAAATGATTTTCACTTCTCATCGAAAGGTCTTTCCATTAGGTTTTAGTGTGGAAATACCTTTTTAACTTCTTCCTAGAATGGGCTTTCCCTTGAAAAGACTATTCCTACTTCTAATTTGAATATCAAATACTTGAATGGAAAGAGAAGTAGGAAAAGTCATTGCATTCCATTCTCACGTAACAAAATAGTGTTGGTACCTAGAACAAAATGGAATGAGTATTACAACTCTATCATTTATTTCGGTGTTTGGTATACAAATTTAAAGAAGAGGAAAGGAGAAAGCTAAGAGTAACCCTTTATTGGAGAGGCAGGAATACTAAAAATATTATTATGATTATTATGCCTTCATAATATTAGACAAAAAATCTTAACAACTTAATCATTTAATTTTACCCATAGTAAAGCGTATCGCAATATTCCTATGAGTTTTAATTTATAAAAAAGATAAATAAAAATTTAACCAATACACAATTTTTTTTCTTTTTAAAAGTTTTATCTGTTATAAAATATTATTTATTAATTGAATTTTTATAACAATGAATTTTTAATGTTTACTATTTCGAAATTATATTATAAGGAGTATTTGAGTAATATATTATGAAGTTTCATTTTAATCTTATATTAAATAATAATTTTATCGAAAATAGAAAAAAATCATCATTACATTGCTCGTTCAAGTACCTAGTCACAAATTTCATCATATCTCCCTAGGTGTATCACCTTATAGGATGATCTTCTAAGACTTGGACATTATAAATTGTACTCAAGATTGAAATTGTTGACATGTGTTAGGATTAGCTAGAGTACGTTGAAAGTACTAACATTGGCTTGTCCATAGTTTGTAAGAGATGGAAGCCAACCTGTGTTGGAGCTATCTTCAAAATATCAGCAATGGGTATTTGGTCGAGTAATGCTTATACACTCAATTTATAAGGCATTTGTTTATTCTAAGAGTCAAACGTAGTCATTAGGTATTGTTATGTCACTGATAGATTGCTAAATCACGAACGGACTATGAGTTAGGCGTTTCCTAACTCCCGTCAAAGATAATATGAGAAAAACAGTGTTCCTATTAAACACTATGCATGTTTAAATGTTGCAAATCCAAACTACTTTAATTCCATATTTTAGTTTGCAAGTACTTTTTAGTAGAGGTTCTTTCAGCCATTTAGGATATTACTCCTATGAGAACAATCTTGCCGAGCCAAAAGACATGGATTGAAAAAAGGAACTTGGACATCGTACTCAAGTCCATTGAGTACGAGTATGTCCTAACAGAACATTGTCCAAAGATTGGGCTTGAATCCACTAAGGAAGAACACCAGGCAACATAGGTATGGAAGGATATTGACTCATATACTCTACGTTCGCTTCCATATGTAATGCTCTATTCAGGATATATAGTCATATAACCTCTATACATAAAACTTTCTTAACTCTAAGAGAGAAGTATGGGCTCAACAGATTCTCATTTGTAGCTCTTATCTCTAGCAATTTATCTTCTAAAACTAAGGTTCATACCGATTAGCTCAAGCAAAAGAAGAAGCTAGAATAGAGTTAGAGTATCATAGGTAAGATTAAAAGGGCGCATCTTCAATGTGGTATTGCGTCCTATAAGAAAGTGTTTCAAAAATGACGGTCAATGTTACTGGAAACAAAACTATCCTAAGTTAGCTACCAAGGGTACGATTATTTACCTTGAGTCAAGTTATGATGGTTGAGTATGCATTTGCAAGGATAATAGATCCCGAAGCTACCAAACCATGTCCATAACTCCTTAGGTGGGTTCATAATAAGGACAAGGTGACTTAGTAAAGGGAGCATGGTCTGTAGATTGGTAGTGAAACTCATGGTGCAGTGGGAAGTTTTTATTTAGATTTTGGTTTTGAGAAAAAGATTTTGTTTAAAGGATGTATATGTGCCTAATTCTAAGCAAAATTTAATTTCTGTCTCCTAATTCCTAAGGGATAGATATTCAATAATGCTCCTGGCTAATATTCATATCAGCAATAATGGAAAGTTTATTTGCTCTGGCAATGCAAATGGGAACTTATACATCTTATCTTAAACCAAATAAATAATTACAAAGTAAAATGAAGAAGTACAGTTCCAATAACTTATATTTATGGCACTTAGGTTAAGATTTAGGATGTATTAATCCTAACAGAATTCAGTGGCTCATTCAAGATGTACACTAGAGCTCATTAAGAAATGAGTGAACCCATTGCTTAATGGATATATGACCAAAAGTTCATTTATCCATAAAATAAAAAGGTCTAGAGAAATATTAAAGTATAATCCATACCGATGTATATGATCCTATATGATTACACTAGTTAGAGAAGTTTACGAGTACTTTATCACCCTTTAACGAATCATTACTCACGTTTTGGTTATGTTTACCTAATGAGGCACAAGTCTAACTTCTTTCAGTAATTGAAAGAGTTCAAGGCTAAAGTAGCACATCATGTCTCATGCACCTTTACTTATCTCTTTTTGAGATGTCCGCTACAAACTGTGACGTATATTCTAAACATGGTACTTTCTAATTTAATATTACTCAGAACACTATATGAGATGTGGACAACCAACACAAGTATTAAAATGCCTGTTTAGTTGCTCAATATATGAGATGAATTATGCGTTCTGGATGACAATCTTAACAAAGACATCCAACACAAGCATTCAAACACCTTAAAAATAAGGCCTTGAACGAAATAAAAATCAAAATTGTTTTAATTTTTCTTTTCGAGTCGTATGTTTTCTTTCACGAATTATTTTCTTTTTACCCATTCTAAATTTTTTTAAAAAAAAGTCACTTTTTTCAAGTTAGAATCCGATCCAAATGCCCACCGAGGTAACTACATGCATAGGTTTTGTTTTTTATTTTTACTAGAATGATGGTGAAAGTAGCTATCTAACTATAATTATAGTTGTTCAACCAATTAACAAACGTTAATATAGAGTTTAAATCGTATTATGTTTCACATACGAGACATATCATTTCCGTTTTCCCCTTTACATTTTATTACTTTTCGTGTTAAATTATTATATATCTCTTTACCTCTACAAATATTGATTCAATTGAATCAAATACTAATCCTAGTCGAATAATTGAGTAATAAAGTCTCCTCCATACCATTAGGAGCTGTATTTGTTCAATTCAATGCCTAAGAGCTGCGGGAAGCTTAGGGTGGGAGCAAAGCCCCATATGTGTAATGCTTTAATTCTAAGCAATATTCACTTGCAAAAATGATAACTTCTTCGGGATTAGTACTTATAAAAGGTTTAAGTTTTGATATAATAATATGATGCTCAAAGTTTATTTTTTGATAGTTATAAAAAATTTTTTTATCATTAAATATTTAAATTTCTAAAAAATTATACGAGTCATTCATGTGGAGTAATTTGAAGGGTAAAATATGTATTATAACCAATTCTCTTCGAAATAAATACATGTGTTGTGCGATTTCAAAGGAAAACAATTTTTATTCCCTTTCACATTAAGTTTGTGGTATGTTTATTTGAAAAGAATGATATAGAATATCTATTTTACTCTTTAAATTAATTCGTGTGAATATCTCGTATGTGGTTAATTTTACAAAAGTTAAATGCTTACAAAAAAAATCTAATTAATTTCTCATGAATAATTTATCTAAAATAACAACAATACAAAATAAATTTTAAAAATTATATGTATCAAATTCTTAATTTTGAAGTTAAATAGTTTTTGCCAAAAAGAATTTATAAAAGTCAAAGGTGCATGCTATGGAAATAATACCATAACGTACAACACAAAAAAATGCCTGAAAAAAATGGGGCCCGCACAGCAAATTGGTCAAATTACACATTCCAGTGGCGTGTACGTTCGCCAGCCGTTGACTTATTTACCACCTATGTTTAAGTTTAAATTTAATGAAATTTAATGATTTACATGTTCTTATACTTCTTGATTTACACTTAACACATACACAAAGGAATTTCAAAATTGACCGAATATCGATTTTCAAATTACAAAATAGAAGTTTGATTTTAATAGTTGGAGATTGAGGAATGATAGAGTTTTTCTGGGGAAATGTCTATTACATTCTTTAGTATACTCCCTAGTATATACCATTTATCGTATTGTAGTTTTATTAATAAAAATTTTAAATTTTAAAAAATAAACTCTAAGATAAGATAACTAATGAAGAAAATGCACTAAAGAGTATACTAAAGCATATACTAGACGATCTTTAAGTAGAATTTTTTCCATAGAAAGTGTCTTTCTATCTACTTCCTTTATCTTAGGCTATTTACATAAATATGTTAGGTCTCTTTTATTTTGTAAAGTTACCTTGTAATAAAATTTTTTTTAATTTTTGTAATTAATAAGTTCGCATTTAGTAAAAAATAAAAATCAATTGTACAGGTAACAGAAGAGAGCAACAACTTTAGCCCTTATTTGGGTTGATTTTGAATTTAAAAAGTTCTTTTTCTTTTTTGTAAAAGCTAAATTAATTGTGAGAAGATAAATGGGATCAGGATGAAAAAATGAAAAGAAGTTGAGAAAAACAAAATGTTCCTTTTTTAATTTAAAAAAATCATCTTGGAAATAGATATGAATTTAACTTAAGAATTACTACTTCTTGTTTGAGTAGAAGAAAGGATGAATATACATACAATCTTGCAAAGAATTTATAAAGGAGAATAATCTACTTCATATGAAGTATTTCTAATTAATTAAATTAACAATTTTATATTATCTTATTGGAAGGTAAATCATGATAATCAATAATATTCACATTGAAGGAAAATAATGAATAATATCGTATAAATTGTTTGAAGAATGTCAAATTACAAAAGATGCAAGTGCTAAAATCTAAAGTCCTTGTCTTTCAAACATATATTATATAATGTACAATATTATATATATGTGAGTATATTTTTCATTATTTATGTTTTTTTAAGTTATTGAAAAAAAATAATTTTAAAAATTAAACTAATATTTTTAATTTTAATATCAATAAGTATAAAGTAGTTTAAAAAAACACTTTTAGAATAAGTTCTCAAAAGTAACTTTTTTTAATTTATTTAAAAATAAAAGTAAATATAATAAGCAATAAGAAATAACTTAAATTTTTAAAGAAATTAAAGATTACTATAAACCTTATGAAATTTTAAAAAAAATTAACAAAATTATTAAATCTAAAAAATTTATATTTTAAATTATAAAATTAATCTATATTAATTTGTACTCGCCCTAAATTTGAAAATTCCAACTTAAAATAATCATGAACTTTCCACTTGATAATCTACTTAAAAAACGCAAGTAACCTAAGAATGCACTTTTTTTTTTTTTTTCTGCAAAGAATGCGTGAGAAACGCACTCAAAGTAGGACTCCAACCTAATACACTTCTTCTTTACATGCCTAACATTTCCATTCCACGAGATCTCTCTTCCACTTTCCTTAGCTTTTCAACTTTGAAGAACCCCTTTTCATTATTCAAATGAAGTTTCTCTTTTTCATCATCAAATCAAAAACCAAGAAACAACAAAAATGTACACCAATATTTCACCATCATCATCTTCTTCTTCTTCTCATTCCTCTTCTTCTAAACAACTTGTTCAAAGAATGGCCTTAAACAAGCCTAATAAAAGACCCCTTTTCACTTTCCAATCCAGTCTATGTACTACACTTTTCTTCATAGTTGTTTTCACCATTCCAGCCCTTCTTCTCCTCCATACCCCTCCTAGTTCAATTTGCACAAACTTTTCAACACAAACCAAGTCATGGTCCGGTGATCTTCGTGCTGCTGAATTCTCATGGAACCGTCTAAACCTCTTGCATACCAAGCCACCACTTCAAACACTCAAGATTGCTGTCTTCTCTCGAAAATGGCCTACTAGCGCCACCCCAGGTGGCATGGAACGCCACGCTCACACGTTGCATACGGCCCTAGCGCAACGAGGCCATGAGATTCATGTTTTTACCTCTCCTCCTAATGAACATGAACATGAAAATCTTCCAATTTATTCACAAGAAAGTCCTAATTTGTCACCTATAATCCATTGGCATGAAGGGGAACAGGGGAAATGGAGATATAACAAGGCATGGGAACAGTTTGAAGAAGAGAATCAAAGGGATCAGAATAGTAACAACTTTGATGTGATACATTCAGAAAGTGTAGCACTTCCACATTGGCTAGCCAAAAACCTCCCAAATCTAGCAGTGTCATGGCATGGCATAGCACTTGAAAGTGTACAATCTAGTATCTACCAGGACTTGGCAAGACAACCCGGTGAGCCAATTTCGCCTAATTTCAACAATAGTTTACAAGGGATGATCCCAAAAGTACTAAATGAGATTAGATTCTTCAAAAACTATGCACATCATATAGCTATAAGTGATAGTTGTGGTGAAATGTTAAGAGATGTTTATCAAATTCCTAACAAAAGGGTTCATGTCATCGTTAACGGGGTAAATGAACAAGATTTTCAAGAAGATGTACCATTAGGCCATCAATTTAGGTACAAAATTGGTATACCCTCAAATGCAAGTCTAGTTCTTGGAGTAGCAGGAAGATTAGTAAAAGACAAAGGCCATCCCCTGCTTTATGAGGCCTTTTCCAGACTTAAGGACAAGTACCCTAATGTGTACCTAATTGTGGCAGGGTCAGGACCTTGGCTACAAAGGTATAAAGATTTAGGGCCTCAAGTTATAACATTAGGCTCATTAAATCCAAATGAACTACATAGTTTTTACAATTCTATCGATATTTTCGTGAATCCGACTCTTAGGCCACAAGGACTTGATCTAACGCTAATGGAAGCTATGATGAGTGGAAAACCAGTAATGGCATCAAGATTTCCTAGTATTAAAGGTACAATTCTCGTAGACGATGAATTCGGATTCATGTTTGCTCCAAATGTGGAATCATTAACGGAGGCACTTGAATTAGTTATAGCAGAAGGATCAAAGAGATTAAAAGAAAGAGGAAAAGCATGTAGAGAATATGCAGGTTCTATGTTTACTGCACAGAAGATGGCTTTAGCTTATGAGAGATTGTTTCTTTGTATCAAGAATGAGACTTTTTGTTACTATTCTTAGTTAGGTAACTTTCTTTGTTTGTGTTTTAGATTACCAAATTTCTTGTATTTTGAAGACAACATATATAGATTTATTTGTTTCTAAATACAATAAATTGATCATTTTGATGCAGAAACATTCTATTTATTACCGAGTTTTTTCCTTTCAAATAAATATTACCAAGTTTTTGTTTTTAATTCTTCTTCTTGTGTAAAGATTAGAGGGATTATGACATATATAAATAGATTGTTTGGTTTTGATACTTTCTTGAATTTTGAAAAAAACTAAATTGCTTATCGAGAAGAAATTGTAATCTCAAAATTAAAGTTTCATATTAGATTTAACCATAAAAATCGATCAAATAAACCTTAAGCAAAAAACAAATATAATAAATAGTCAAAAATAGTTCAAAATTTTCATTATTTTTATATCATACTTTTAGTTTAGATTACCAAATTACTTGTGCTTTGGTTTAGATTACCATATATATAGAGATTGATTTGTTTCTAAATACAATAAATTATAATCATTTTGAAGTCCTTTTATCATTTTATTCTCGTTCATGCAGTAATCTATGATTTGTCTCTTGTTACTTCCGAGGTTAAAGACTAAGGCAAATTGGACTTTTCTCGATCCACTATTTTACTTGAATGAAGAAAGAAGTCCACTTTCTATATAAAAATTTTGCTGAATAGCCAAATAAAGAACATAAGTGGGATTTTGACTAAGTTGACGAAAAAGGCTACTAAAATAGCAACAAAATTTTTTTCATTCGTAATTTGGTCATAACGAACAATTTTTTTGCATAATCATTAAAGACAATGAACATTTGTTTTGTGTTATCACTTAATTACTCTTTTATTGCTTAATCGGTCGATGTGGTTGATAATGCACAGAACACATGCGTTATAAACCAGCAATAATGCATGAGTATTGTGCGTTATCAGCCACATCAGTTTTTTTTTTTCAAAACTGAAAATTTCTTTTTTTTTTCAAAACTTATAGCTATATAATTTTTTTAAAAAGACTGCATTATTTTATTTAACCTATTTTGATGTATATTTCATGATAATATTTATAACCATTTTAAACGAAAATATGTTTAACGTATAACCATTTTATTAAAAAAATATATATATGAAGAAGTAATTTAAAGTATTGTAAATTTTACTATCAAAATTTAGAGTAATGAAGAAGTAGTTAGAAAAAATTCAAAGAAAATTTTCATTAATAGAAATCCTAAAATATTACAATATTTTCAAGAAAACAAACTTATACATTGCTTGAACCGGGGTTATTATAATTTTTTCTATTATGTCCCGGTATGCGACATCTGCTACGTCTTGGGGGAGAATCCGGATTTCGATAATCCATTTCCCCTGAAACCTTGTGCCTTACTTTCTACCCATTCATTGTTCATATTTGGAGGATGAAATGTTAAATTATAAGAAGCATATCTCCAAAAGTCCTCATGCCCAACTAGATAAAAGTTCTTCTGTACGTTTCTCGCGAATATATATCCGGTACATAAGTATCTGTTCTCGTACCATTTTCTTTACAGACTGCAAGAGCATGAGAACAAGTCAGGTGGAATGTGTGGAACTCAGGCCTCCAACGCTCAACTAAAGCAGTAATAAGAACGTGGTCGAAACCTATGTAACCACATCTAAATACTCCCCCTAACCTCGTCCTATCAACAATATCAATCAACGTACGAGGAGCTCCACTGTATGCATGAAATAGATTTCTCTCGAAACATCTACTTTAAAGATCAATAATAGACATCTCAAGATCCCCACTCCATATCAACCCAAACCTATGCTCATGCTACCTCATCAATACATCAGGGACTATAGGACCCAGATGCACGTGTGTTGGGACTTCTTCCATCTACATTATTTACATTTTAGGGTTATACATTTTCTAAATTTATCAATAAGGGTTTAGAATTAAAATTAGAATATTTGTAGTAAAGTATTATTGCACACCCTAGTCGTTTAGGGTTTAGGATTTTTAGGGTTTCAATGTTACGGTTTGAGAGTTTTAGAGTTTTCGGTGATAGTACATATCTAAATTTAAATGTTTATAGGTTTAGAATTTAAAGTAAAATTTTTTTAATAAAGTATAATTCCAAACTTTCTAAGGTTTATTGTTTATGGTTCAATTATTTTAGGATTTGTGGTTTCATAGTTTAGGGTTTTAGGATTTTTAGAATTCCAATTCTATAGTGAAGTATTATTACACACTTTCTAAGGTTTATGATTTAGGGTTTCAATGTTAGGGCTTTAGACTTTCAATGTTACGGTTTTACGATTTAGGGTTATACGCTTTCAAAGTTTAAATCTTCATGGGTATAAAACTTCAAGTACAATATTTAAAGTAAATTGTTATTATTATACAATTTCTAATGTTCATGATTTGGGGTTTTAGGGTTTAATCTAAAAAAGTTTAGAGTTTTAGGGTTTAGTGTTTAATATATCAAGTTTAGTGTTTACGATTTACGGTTTAGGATTTTAATATTAAGGTTTTAAAGTTTTAATCATATAAATGCTATATTTTATATTTTAAGGTTTTAGAGTTTTAATCATATAAATGCTATATTTTATAGTTTAGGGTTTTATGATTTAGGAATTCAATATTAGGGTTTTACAGTTTTACGGTTTAGGGTTTTAGAGTTTATTCCATGTTTTTATTTTTTTAAAAATAGAAGTCTTCATAAATTTAAATGCTAATAACATAAAATTATAAAATTATATGAATACTAACAATACAAGATTTTGTGAAATTAATGGAACAATATAAACATGCCAACACTATTTTACAAAAAATAAACAATCACGATTTATGACAAAAACAAAAATAAATTATATAATCTATACCAAATCACCGATTTCAACAAATCATATTTCCAATAGAAGCAACTAGATTGTATAGCATAATCAAATATGCACAAATTTACCAATATCAACTCTAACATAATCATAAAAACCCTAACTAGAAAAATAAACTATAAAAAATTGTTCAATTATCCAAATAAAATTCATAAAAATTATTTCGATTATGATAAATTGGATCGGATTTGGCTATTTTTCGCAATTTTTTTGAACCGTGTGCTTCAAAAAATGCATGTACAGTTCCTAAGGGATGAGAAATATTTAACATCTGAAAAGAGGAAAAACGGTCCAATTGAGGTGCCTATTTAGGTGCCAATAGACCTAGGCCAATAACTAAAAAATCCACTTTCTTACGTTCGCAAGAATGAAACTCAAAGGAAAGATAAAACCTTTTAATCTTCTTTCGCCCTTTTAATTGATTAATTGACATATTTTTTGTCGATAACCTCAGACCAATCAATCGAATATTGATTAATACGTAATCGATCATATCTTCCTATGAATTAGTGACTTAGACAGGATCAACTTTATTCCAGTTTTGCTGAGGGAGCACATTGAGTTCTAATCCCAACGTGGCAAGCATATAGCTACACCTAGAATCAGATCTTCATTATCTAAACGAAAACAAACCACAACAAACAATTTTCATATAAACAACATAACAACATAGTACACAAAAAATTTAAAATAATTATAGACAATAATAAATTTATCGAAATAAGAGAAGGAGGAGAAACTAAGGAGAAACTAAGGGGAGACAGCAGCCATGGCGAACAAGGCAGCAGCAGCGAACAGCAGTGACAGTAGCGGCGGAACGGAGGTGGCAGCAGCGGGAGGAACGAAGGAAGAAAGAAAAAAGAAAAGAGGACTAAAAAGAAGATGTCGGAGTAGAAGAGGAGGGAGGGAAGGAGGAGAAGAGAAGGAGGAGATAAGAAAAATAGTAGCAAGCAGGCGGGAGGGAGAAAAAAAAAAAAGCAGCGGTAGGAATAGAGAAAAAAGAAGAAGAGAAGAAGAGGAGGGCGGCTAGGGTTGCTGATTTTAATATATTGATAACACACACCAATTGTGCGTTATTTGTCATTAAAACGCATGGCGGTTGTGCATTATTGTTCTGGATAACGCACGATAACTGTGTGTTATCATCCAGCTCAACTACCCCACTGCCACATCAACGCCACATCATTTAATGACGATTAATTTGGAGATTTAATTATTGATTACTGATAACGCACAGTGAATGTGCGTTTTCATAGAGAATAATGCACAGCCTCTGTACGTTATGACCCGTTCCAGAATAAAAAAAATATTCTAGCCAGTTTAGTATTTTTTTAAAAATAAGGACCAATTACATCAAAAAACCACATACGTCTCCTAATTTTGAGTTGTTCTTATTGTTTGGGCTTTTTTTTAAAACTGTTTGAGAAAAAGTGTTCTTGAAAAACATTGCTTTTAGTTTCTTTTTTGAGCAGAAAATATCAATTAGATTAAATCATTGTGAACAACATAAGAGATTACAAAAGAAACCATATCCATCCAAATGTTGCAGGAGTAGATTGAGATAGCCCGTTGAGCAAGTATACGTAAGTACATTCTTAACTCTCTTAACATAAAATATAAAGTTAGTTTTAAAATTTTAATATAACATTTTCAATTTTAAAAGTATCAATAAATAAAAGCAGTTTTCAAAAGTATTATAGTTTTTTCAGAAATAGTTTCTTTCAATATGAATAGATTAGCAAAAGCTAAATTGTCTAAAGAAATTTAAGTCCCCAAACTAAAATTTTGTATTGAATTTTGGAATGACACCCAACCAAATAAAATCTTAAGCAAAATGCAAATAAAATATAGCATCTTATGTGAAGTAATTGAGAATTCGGCATCTTCCAAGTAGGATTAAGTCGTTGCACTCGTGCTATAAAATATTTTTTCATGATAGAGTTTTAGCAATATCCTTCTAATCGTTAGAATCCCATATTAAATAATTAAATATTAAACAAACTCTTTATAAAATTTGGACAATTTTTTACTTTTAAAGTACTTTTTAAAATAAATTAGAGTCAAGTCTAAATTTTAATATAGTATCAAAGTCAAGTTGAAATTTCAATTAAAGATTAAATGAACCTCTCATGATACATTTCGATAAAATATGGCTTTTTATTTTTTAGGAAGTTCTTTCTAAATCCCACACATGAGAAGTTTCAACATTTCTTGAAGTTTGTCCTTATACAAAGTGCACAATTCTACTTACTCGAGGTCATTCTTGTAGCCTGGTTGTTGAAACGGTTGACTTTTGATCTTTAGATCCCCGTTTGATAAAAGTAAAATTTAAGTTTGAGGTCTAAATTATTTAAGTTTTGAATTTGAAAACTGAAGTTTGAATCTAAATACTAATTAATTAATAAGTAATAATTATATAAAAAATAATAACTTGAAAAACAATATATATTCAGAATTCATACTTCAAAGTTAAGAAAAAAATTTTACTTAAAATTGTAACTATATAATTAAGTAATTTGTAAAAATTGTTATCAAACGCACTTAAATATTAAGCACTTACTAATAGTGTATGTTATCAAACACACCTAATCTAATAAGTATTACTTAATTAATTTTAAGTGATAAATTAATTTAACAAACAAAGTTTATATTCAGTCTGTTGACGTATAAACATAGAATTATAATTCATATATATAATAATATGGGAATATTTTTTTTCGATAGCAAATCTCATGTATAGCTAATGCACGAACATTAGAATATTTTGGGGTTTTTTTCTTGCTGTGGCCCAATTTCAAGAAATGAGTACTAAATAGGCCCAGATTTCTTTTTTTAATCTGGAAGTGGCCATAACGCACAACCATTGTTCATTATCACCTAATTACGCGTTTTCCACTAACCAGCCGATGTGACTCATAACACACAACCATTGTGCGTTATGATTAGGCAATAACACTCGTTGTGCGTTATCAGCCACGTAATTTTTTTTTTAATGAATCTTTTTTTAATGAAAATTTCTTTTGGGAAAACTTATAATTGTATAAATTTTTTAAAAAGACTGTATTTATTATATTTAACTTATTTTAAGTGTATTTATGATGATAATATTTATATCGTTTTCTTGGAAAATATATTTAACTTTTAACCATTTCATCTCAAGTTATTTGAAGAAGTAATACTAAAGATATTGTAAAAATTTAAAGTAATGATGTATTAATTAACAAACTCATACATTGCTCGGTCCGGAGTTATTACAATTTTTTCTATTATGTCCCAGCATGCGACATCTGCCACATCTTGGGGGAGAATCCGGATTTCTATAATCCATTTCCCCCTGAAATTGCTTACCTTGTTTCCTACCCCGTTCCTTTTTCATATTTGGAGGATAAAATGTTATATTAAAAGGAACATCCCTCCAAAAGTTCTCACTCAAGACCGGATGAAAATTCGCTTGGTAAATTTTTCTGTACATTTGTCGTGAATATATCTCCGGCACATAAGTATTTGTTCTTGACCCATTTTCTCTACACACTGCAAGAATATGAGAACAAGGCAATGTATATATTTGCCATTTTCCGCAACTACATGATTTATTATTTATCCGCAATGTATAGACATTGTTGTCCGCACCAGAAACTCGGATTGGAGATTTGACTATGTATATTCCCTCTCGCGGATTGTAAGTTGTAACTTTGTGTTCTCTTGATTTCATTTCAATCCGCAAGAACTTGTCAAAAATTCGGGTTGGAAATGGATGCACTTAATTTTCAGCCTCTTTACGGTGTTGGTAAAAGTACTTAATTAGTTTGTTGAATATTAGTTCAACCAGGGCTTTTAAAGGTAGAATCCTAGCTTTCTTCAACACACTATTAAGTGCTTCAGAAATATTGGTTGTCATGATACCGTGTCTATGACCGCCATCATGCAACAATGTCCATTTATTTGGGTCCAACTTCATCAAGTAAATGTAAGCATCAACATTTCTTTCTTGAATCTCTTTCATTACATGGTCAAATTTCCATTGTTTTGATTATGTTCCGGCCTGCCACATCAAGCTTTTTAGGTTTGTGTTCTTAAAAGTCTTGTTAAAATTTACTCGAATGTGGCGTAAACAAAACCAGTGAACTGCAAATAGTGGTTGCAATAAATGTTAACTTTGAATATCAGAGAAATATCTTTGTGGCGATCAGAAATGAGGCATACGTGGCGATCTTTGACAATGTATTATCGCAAGTTTTTAAGGAACCAATTCCAACTCTCGGAGGATTCCTTATCAACAATTACAAAAGCAAGTGGGAACAAGTGATTATTTGCATCCCACGTACTTGCAATTAACAGCACGCCCTTGTATAGTCCCCTTAAGTGTATTCCATCCACAGAAATCACCGACTGACAATATGGAAATCCATCTATACATGGCGAGAAACACCAGAAAACAAATTTGAAAACATAATTAGGGGGACTGCTTATTCTATGATGCAAAAGTTCGTATACAGTCCCCGGGTTTAAGTCTTATAAAGCTTGTAAGTATTTAGGTAAAATATTGAAGGTTGTCTCACAGCTACCAAAAATCCTCTCGATGGCAAATTTTCGAGCATACCATGCCCGCTTGTAAGTACAGTCCATTTGAAACAATACCTGCACTTCTTGAATGATATTCGACACAGTTATCTCAAGATCGTTGGCAAATAAGTGTGATATAGACATTGATATAAATTTTGAGGATAAGTTTATGTGCTTGTTTTGTTCAATTTATACAAGGTATGTGTGTTCTTTTATGAATTTAGTTATTTCCCATCGACTGTGCATTGCTTTCTTTTTTATACGGATGTACCATGAACAGTAATTATCGTCACTGTGATGGTAACATATTGCGGTCCATGTATCAATTTTACTTTACAAAACTCGGTATTCACGTCCCACACTGATAGACCACTTACGAACCGCACGTATTGCCTGCACTTTGTCAACGAATCTCATGCCTAACTGAAAGTCAATCATGGAGTCATTCCAATCGAGTAATCGTACGGTACCAGATTCTACAATGTCATCTATAGGAGAACCCGAGCCCATATCTAGGAATGCTCCAGAATGTGTGTAGTCATACCTAGTGCTGCTGAACCATTGGCTGCTCTCCCATTGTGGCACTATATTCTCCGTTACCGGGTTTACAGGATTTACAGGGTTCAGGGGAGTTTGGAACTCTCCTTCTTCCGGGTCATTGTCATCATCCGATTCAAATTGACTAGACACAGCATTATCTCCGTCCGATCCGTCAACCTCATCGTCGTTGTTATTAATGTTACTGTACAACATAGACGGTTCATTAGAAACCATCTGTATTACCGTTGTAATATGTTTCGATAAAGTTGTTGTATTTCTATCATGTGTAATTGGAATATTTTGTTGCCGGATATGCTCGAATTCAACAAGAATATGAATCCCTTCCTTCGCGAGGTGGGGTGGAATATTCCATAGATAACGCATTTCTTCATCGTTGTTCATGCTATATAAATTAAAGTAAAACATACGATGCACTTCGTAGTATGAAGGCACCCTCATTGTCATTCGAACATTCCAGAGATTAGGTTACGCCCAAAACGCCTACACTAAAAATTTGTAAAACACATCTCGTGGTCCCCACTCCAGATCAAACCAGATCGGTGTTCGTGCTGTCTTGATAAAACATCAAGAACTATGGGACTTGGATACGTGGGCTGGGACTTCTTCCATCTACATTATTTATAGTTTGAGTTACGATCAATATCTATGTATTAAAAGTAAAAAATTTTAAATAAATTCTAATTCCAAACTCTTTAAGGTGTGTTCTTTTTGGTACACTTCATTTTAAGGTTTTAGGGTTTGTATGATTTTTAGCATATCAAATTTAGTGTTTTTAGGGTTTTCAGGGTTTTTAATGTTTTTATAATTTACAGTTAATTATCAAGAATATTAAGATTTAAGTGTTATTACGGTTAGAAAATTTAGAGTTTCACAGTTTAATGTTTAAATTGTTAACATTTTAGAGTTTTTAGGGTTTGCGGTTAGAAAGTTCAGAGTTTTAAGGTTTAATGTTTAAAATATCATTTTTAGGGTTTACTGTTTTGAAGTTTAGAGTTTTACGGTTTAATGTTTAAAATGTTAAGATTTTAAGGTTTTTAGGGTTTACTGTTACATAGTTTACAGTTTTACAATTTAATGTTTAAAATATTCAGATTTTATGTTTTTTAGGGTTTACTGTTACAAAGTTTACAGTTTTACGGATTAATGTTCAAAATATTAAGATTTTGAAGTTGTGGGGATTACTGTTACAAAGTTCACAGTTTTACGGTTTAATGTTTAAAATATCAATTTTAAGGTTCTTGGGTTTACTGTTACAGAGTTTCTAGTTTTATTTTTTAATGTTTCAGAAATCAATTTTAAGGGTTTTTAAGGTTTTTATAATATACCCTATAGGATTTTAATATTATGATTTTGGCTTTTTAAGGTTTACTGTTAAAAAGTTTATAGTTTTACAGTTTAATGTTTGATGTAAAATTTTGGATTTTAATAATAGATTTTTAAGTTTTCTATTATTTAAAGTCTAGAATTTTTAAGTTTTTTAAGGTTACTTATAGTATAAGTAAGTATTTTACTACTTCGTAAATTCACTATTACGGTTTTAGAGTTTAAATAAAAGTATTAATTACTAAACTCTAAATTTTCAAGTTTCGGTTATACTAATTACAAAAAAAAACAGAAAAAAACTCAAATTACAGGTTCTCATCTTTTCTACTCAAAAATTTATACGAAAGGTGCAAATTAATTATCTAAATAGTTAAAAAAAAATTCAAATAATCATAAAGTAAAGTAAAAAAATAAACCCTAATTATCCAAATAAATTCATGAAAATAATTCATCACCCTAAATCACTTTTGCAATACAAATAACAATTATATACATAAAATTATCAAAATTGTACAAATTTATTAATAACAATAATTTTAAACATAAATACAAATCCCACTTTCCCAAAAAATGAATTAATTCAAATTAAAAAATAAAATTCATAAAAATGATTAACAAACAACAAATAACAAACTCAAACACACAATAATTAAAATTAATAAACTTAAATAACTAAAAACTTATCGAAAATTAAAAATGCAACTCTAGTCTACCGTTTTCCACTCTAAATCTTTAATAGCCTTCGTACTCCAAAGAAAGTCACGCCGATTCAAACTTGAATTTCAAATATTAACTAAATTTTAACTGTAAATTTTGAAATAAAATACAAAAGTATTAGAAGAAGAGAAGCCAAAGTATAAGAAGAATGAAGAAAATAAAAGGAAGAGGAAAAGAACTTACCAAGCGGTGGTGGCGACGGATGAGGCTGATAATTTTCAGGGAGGAAATAAGAAATAAGGAGGCTGAAGAAAGAGAAAGAAGACATAATGAGGCGGAAGAAAGAGAGAAAGAAGAAATAAGGGAGAAGAAATAAGGAGGAAGAAGAAAGAAAAAGAAGAAAGGAGGCGTTCGCGCGGGATTAGGGTTTATAACGTGATAACGCACAGTCATTGTGCATTATCACTCATAATAACGCGCAATGGACGTGTGTTATCATGAATGATAACGCACAATGGTTGTGCGTTATAGCCACATCACCGCCACGTCGGTTTTAAACGCATTAAGCGAGGCTTAACGCGGCTTACGCCGCCGCATGATTAGGGATAATGCACAATAACCATTGTGCGTTATCTCAGGTGATAACACATAATAACTGTGCGTTGTGGCCACTTCCAGATTTAAAAAAAAATTATGGGCCTATTTAGTACCCATTTCTTGAAATTGGGCTACATCAAAAAAAAAAAAAAACGTATTTTAGCCCCAAGTCTTTTGGTGAATATCAATAAAATCTTCATTTTAAAAGCTTAATAAATATAGTATTATTTTGCTATCTTATACGTAGAGGATAATTTATGTAGAATTATACAAATACAAATCTTGCAAAAAGATAATAACAATATTTACAATATTCTATTAAATAGACAGGAAATTCTTTTTTAATAAAAGTTTACAAGAAAAAATTCATAAAGATTAACAAATAAATAAATTTCATTGCACATAAAATTATAAAATAAAAAATACAAGAGTATCAAGGACACAAGCCAATATCTTGCATCAAGGCATTACATTTTATTTCGTCTTATAATAATTAAAAATAATAAAGAAAAAGTCCGAGAAATAAAATAAATAAAATCTCTGTAATTATTCCAACCCAAGAAAAATGATAAATCCATTCAAGAGAGAGTCACAACTGTTATGACTACCCTCTAAAATGGTCTGTTGTAGATCCATTTCCCTCCAAATTTTGAAACCAGCCCATGACTGACCGGATGACTTTTTGTTCTCAAACTTCATCAAGAATCCTTGTTTTCTCTCTTTTCTTCTCTTTTTCAAGATTTTATTGAGCAAAATGGCATCATTTTCAGCTGTGGAATCATAGTGGGTAAGAAATTCTTCCTTTTAGTCTATATGTTTTTGCATTCATCATGTTAAATCTCTACAAGAATTTGTGAGAACACACAAATAAAAGGTACAATCTTGATGATTGATTTTTGTTTACATTGCTGAATTTTCATTGTTTCTTCAGGCTGTATGATATTGGTTTATCTTTTGGATACGTACTTAGGCCTTCGACAACATATAGCTCCGCTATCTCCTGTTCTTCCTGCAGTTCTAAAAAGTATTACAAGTCAAGAAAATTTCATCCAATCTAGATTTTACATGCATGGTTGATAAAAGGTTAATTAACATTAGTTGCTCAAACCCTTAACCGTTCGACTCAATGTCTCCAAGAGCGATAAAAGTAAAGTTTTATTGATGCATATTTGTTTGATTCATTTCAGCTATACTCAGTTTAGTTCACGAAGCTACAAATGTGGTATTTGATTGTATGATACTACTTCAAGGGTGGCTGCCTTGGTTACGGAAGGTAAGAGCTAAAAGAGATCTTGTGGCCTTATGCATAAGTATCTGAAGTTCATCTTTTAATGGCTTTTTTTTTTATGCAGATGTGTAAAGGGTTCATTGCTGTACTTGGTTTTAGAGCAGATAATGAAATTCTTCAATCCCTTGCATTTCTAGCTGCTATTTCAATATTTTCACTGGTAAAAGAAATCACCGGAACGATAGATTTGTAGGATATTTTTAAGATGACACCCTGCATTATGTTCTTCAGCTACATTGCATTGTTCAGTTTTGATTTATAAGAATGTGCCAATGATTCTTTGTACCGGTTTTCATACAGGTTCTTGAACTGCCCTTCTCTCTATTCTCCCTCGTCATGGTTCTAATAAGGTGATGGAGATTCTGAGAAATTCACCAATGTGATTGAAATGGTCGATATATATCTATCCCTTTATAACTTCCTATTTGCAGCTGAGTTTGAGGCAATATTTCGCGGATTTGATTATGAGAATGTGTCTTTGTGGGTTATTTGGAGGCCCTATTGCTGCTGTAGCTATAATAATAGCACAGGTTATATCGTAAGAAACAATTGTTCATCATATAGATATCATTTTTTGCTCTTCTAATTGAACTTTGGATTTTTTTCAACAGAGAGGAGGCCCTTACTTGGCTCTATAGCTTTGGGTTTTTACCACTGGTGCATCGATGGCGCTTCTGAAATTTATCCAGTTCCAACTATGCATCTTTTCAACAACTTCTTACCTGTGAGCCTCAGCTTAATATAGGAATAAAACCTATTAAGTTCTGAATTTAACATTCTTTGGTTGTTTCTGTTTTCGGGAAAAAAGTTACCTGTAGGGAAACTCAAGGCTAAAGTTGAAGAGCTTGCTTTTTCTCTGAATTTCCCCTTAGACAAAATCTTTCTTTCAGATGGATCCAAGAGATCAACACATAGCAGTGTGAGGATTTCTCTATCAATTTTCTTCTTTTAAAAAAACATCATAAATGAGAATTGCAGCATATTGTTCTAGGACGCGCTAAAGCCTTCAATTGTTTAACCATTAGAACTTCCTCTTTAAAAAGTCCAAAGGGGATATCACTAACCGAAATGTCAAGTTTTGAAAATTCAAATGGCATTAGCTGCTTTTTCCTTGACTGCAACCTAAGCTTTTAAATCTGCTACTACTTCAACTGCATGCTATTTACTCTTGCTATATTTTGAGTCACCTTTAACGCCTACAGGCTTACATAGATGGAGTTTTCAACAAAAGCATTGTGCCGGATGACACGTTGATTAAGCAGGTTTGACAAGTTATGCCTTTTAATTTCGTCTCTATGGAATTGAACGCCACATATTATAACATTCTTTGGCCTTCAGTGCAAAAATGCAGATGAAATTATTGCAGTAATTGTCCATGAAATGGGACATTGGAAACTCAAAATCACTACTTATGCATTGATAGGATCACAGGTACTTAGTTTAAACGACCATTTTTCGTTCTTCCAAACAATAAAAACATTTTCATATGCCCCCATGAACATATTCGGTAAACATGAGATGCTGGCAGGTTTGTGCACTAGTAAAATTTAGACTTGTTGGTTATGTGATGCAATTAAGTGATCTCTATCGAAGTTTTGGCTTTGAAAAGCAGCCGATTGTAATAGGATTCGTGATATTTTAGGTAAATTATTCTTAAACCTTGATATGTCTAAGATTGTTTTATTCTTGAAAGTAAAACCATTGCTGCAATAACTCTTATCCACAAAGGATTCACCATATTCCCCCTGCATTTTCTATTGCCAAACTAGTCCGCATTTCACCAGCCTAAAAAGTGTGATAGAAATGGACTCAAACATATGACTTTCTTTCTGGTTTTAGCATGTTGTACTGCCTGTTCAAGGCCTTTTCGTCTTCGCAATGAACATCATAAGCAGATTCTCAGAGTTTAAGGTAATCAGAACCCTTGATGTATAATTTTGCACGCCAAAAATCTCCTACGTATGACTTTTGACACTAATTCTTACGCATCTTCTTGATTCAGGCTGATCTTTTCGCAAATAGGCTAGGTTATGGCAAGGCTCTTTGATCAAGTCTTATAAAACTTTTTTGGCCTAATGTCCTTTTTGTACTGACTAAACTATGAACTTGTTTCAGGAACAAAACTTATCATCAATAAATGCAGATCAATGGTACTCAGTTTATCACTGTTCTTATCCTTCATTTTCTGAAAGATTGGCAGCCCTCGATGAATTGGATAACTCAATTGAATCAGAATGTCAAAATCAGTAGAGAAATTCATTTTTTTTAAGTTATGAAAAAGTTGTACTTGAAGATCTTACCAGAAAAAGGTCTTTTTGTTTGAATTCATATCCCCACATGTTATCTGTCAATATTGCATTGTATTTGAACAACAGTTTTGAGGCTTCTCATGTACCATGTGGAAAAGCATAGTTTTAGAGTATGCAGATTTCTCGTGAAGATATCCACCTAATCAAGGAAAGAATCTAGCTTAATGCCTTGCTGTTCTTCTGGAGATTTCAAGATAGAAACATCTAAGTGTCCCCCCAATTTATGAAATTACAGTATGCAGCAGCTGTCTGACAAATCTTGATTCATCTCAACCTTGTCATCAAGTACTCGACCATTGAACTAATAGCTCCTCTATTGTTTATTACGTTCATCTTAACCTTGTCATAAGTACTCGGTCATTGAACTAATAGCTTCATGTTCCAATAAAGCTTGGTTCGTCTCAACCTTGTCACAATTACTCAGTCATTGAACAAATGGTTCCCCAGTCCAATAAGCTTAGCTGGTTCCAACCTTGTCCCAAATAATCGGTTCTTGAACTAATGTAACTCTTTGATCCAATAAAACTTGATTCGTCTCAACCTTGTCATCAAATACTCAACATTTCAACTAATAAGCTACCGAACAACAGTTCTTGTGCCATTGACTCATTAGGCAACCATTTTCAACTGAATGGAATGGTTCTTGCTCAACTGATAATATCCTCTTTGTAAACTCTGAACAACTCGTTAAAAACCTCATTTAGTACAAGACATGTTTAAGATCTTTGAAAACGACTTGTCTAAAATGGCCATATTCTTCGTCCAAATACTAATTGATGTCTCATTTGTCTTAGGTTAGGTTGTGAAGAATATTACAATTTGGTTTTTTGGAACAAGCCTTTCAAACAATTATAAAAGTAGGCATACTTAGTTTATGCTTTGTTTATGGGAGTTCTTGATAATTTGTTCATATGGGATTGTTGTAGAAATGGTGATTATTTAAAAATTTGATTGATTAGCTGGATATGGAACTTCTAAACAAAATTGTACTCATTGTAGAAAATGAAATGATAAAAGCAAATGAAAAACTATAAAAACGAATATTATTATAGAAAAGTTAATCTATACAACTGAGAAAAACAGATATAAGCAAAGTAGAAACTAGAACTCACTCTATGTAACACTTTTTTTCTACAATTGACTCAAAAATTTTACCTCTTTTTAATAACTCATTTCCTTGTGAAGATGATAAATAACTAGTTTAATCATCCAGCGTTGAAGATATTCTATTCTGTTCAAAATGATCATAAGCAAATCTCGTTCTAAGGAACAATAGCACACTTGAAGCAAGTCCCAAAACAGAGATGCATCCCCACCAAACAAATGTTGTGAAATAGCATTTTCTTCCCATACATACTACTGAATCAGTGCCAAATCCTCCTCCTCCTCCTACTGCTGCTGCTAAGCCAGAGCCAGATCCCCCTGCATTTGCATCATAAACGATAGCTGCCAAAAGACCGTAAAGTAGTGATCCAACCGGGATATTTGTTATGAGAATGTTGTGATTAACGCCTACGCTATATGGTCCAAAAAGCTCAGATGTTATTGAAACTGCAGCAGCAAATATAAAACCAGAACTTAATCCAATAAGGGCTGTTCCAATATGTAATGGCAATGAACTTCCTGTTGCAGCAAGTAAGAAAAACGCGATTGGCGTAGGCAACAGGGCTAATGCCAACCAGCCGGTCCTAGCAAAGTAGAATTTTCTGCACAATGCACAAGTTTTGATTAGAAATGCTGTATGAAATTAAGAGACTAAAACGAACATTTCTCATTTCTGACTTACCTCCTCATGAAATCCGGTGCTGCAGAGAGTAAACGGCCAAAAAAGGAGAAGGATGAATATACAGAGACAAGGATTGATGTACTTGAGCCATATCCAAGTGATTGTGAAATTTGTCCAAGGTTGTTACTATAGACTAATCCAATAGTACCACCACAGAAATAAGCCAAATAGTATAGCCAAAAATCGAGCCTACGAACAAGTATTTTAGCCTTATGTTCTTCTCCAAGCATTGCCAATTTATCTTTCTCAATAATACCATTACAACAGCTTCCATTAGAACCCGAATCTTGTTTTAAGAGAGGCTTTGTAAGATCATCACCATCAGCAGAGTTATTACCTAATCCATTAGCTACGCTATTGTGACGACTAATAAGTTCTTTATGCAATTCAAGATCCTCATCATCAATAAGTATGAATCCAGAACCTTCAAGTGTAAAACTCGAGTAAATAGTGCGATGGAACCATTTTCGAGCATATATTATTCCAGGGATACCTAAAGGAAGTAAAAGCAAGAAAATGGCACCGGCAAATAGGATACGAGCAGTATCTAAGTCTTTTGAATGTAACAAAAGAAGGTACATGCCAGTTATTACTGCCAAGAAATTGAGTATAAGGAATATGAACTGATCACGCCTAACGGCTTCAGATGGCAGAGGATCTAAGGGCGGTTGACGAAGAATTGGAACGAGTGAGACGATGGAAGTGATGAGTGGGATGAAGGAATTGAGGAGGAGATAGAGGGAAGGTGAAGAGGGATTTATTGCCTTAGCAGCAAGAGTATATAATGCAGCACTTACACCATTGAAACTAACAGTGAGAGCAAGTGCAAGTGGCCTATTCGAAGGGAAATTTCTTATGCACAGTACAAAACAAACTGTGTTGAACCAACAAATGCTGCATCCTGCTAACAAGCAAAGTAGGAACATCTGAAACAAACCAAGAAAAAAAAAACATTTATACAATTATTAGTTTTTTTTTTTATTTTTTATCAAGTCTCTGCAGAAACTAGGAAAAAACATAGTGTGTAGATGAAAGCAAAGTTGCATTACAAACATAGGCAAAGTGGAGTCAGAAAAGAGTAGAAGGGAAAAGAACCAGAGATGAATATTTGCATTATTGCTAATTGTTGTTTAATCTTTATGTTTTAACAGCACGTTCGATGCATTGGAATGAAATTCATAATTCATTTCCATTCGAAATGAATTCAAAATTCTTTTTCCATTCCATTAAAAAAATCAGAATGTAATGATGGTTCTTTTTCTATATTCAAAAAAATTATTATTCCATGTTGGAATATATTTCTCTTTTCTCCAAAAATAGTTGAAGACCTTTGGAATAGAAATTCATTGCCATACAATCAAAATTTGAGTCATACTCTAATACGCTTTTCCTACAATATTATTTATATCGTATTTTTTTAATAAATTTTTAAAATAAAAAAGAAATTCTGAGCAAAAAATATATTTTCTAAATGAGATATTACATTAATTAATACTTCGTTTGTTTTTTAAGTGTCAAATTGTAAGAATTTTTATATTTTTTAAATTTTTTACATTGTAGTTCCTAGACAATATTTAATGAATTTTTTCTATGATAACCTCCCATTAATTATAAATTCAACATTTTTTTATTCTCCTAATATGGAAACTAGTAAAATAATATCAATGAGAGAGATACACAAGAAAAAAATATCTAAAATTTCAAACGTTTTAAATAATGTGATATTCGAAATATGACAAGTAAAAAGAAAAAGAATATTAGGTAATTTTTTTTTTTTTTTAATTTTTGGGGTAATGTGTTAATGAAGTGACGAAAATTACATGGAACCTCTTACTGAAACCTGAGCACCCACCACCATAATAGCTCAGTTCAGATAAGAAAATATCCGTCGTCAAAATTTAGCATCCCCCATTAATCGGCACGTCAATTTTGCCCTTCCCAATTTTCCATTTTTTTTTTTGGAACATTCCACTGGTGCAATTTGGACTCAAAATTCATTTCACAAATTCAAACTAATCTTTTATTGAATTATTAAACAAAACTCAAATATTGACCAAACTAGTATTTTTCACTTCCAAAAAGCTATTTATTGAGTCATACAAATTAAATCTAAATTAAAATTTTGAAGTATACCGTTTGAACTTTTTCTTGTTTAGTAAAAGAAAAAATGTGATGCTAAAAGTAAAAAATGTTTTAAAGAAATTTAAAAACAGAAAAGGAAAACTATCCGCCCACCGTCCACCACCAACAACGCTGTTGCCGTAGCCATCCACGTAACCGTATGAAGGCGAAAGAAAGCACTATTTAGCATAAATAAATAAAGAACAAAAAAACAAAAATAAATAAAGAATAGAAGGCCAGAGGAACCCCTCCCTCCCTCCCTACCATGATTATTGCATTTAATTCCAAGGCCTTGATAGTGAAAATTGACAATGTTTGTCAGGTTTTTTTTTTTTTTTTTTTATCATCCTCCTAGTATACTATTTTAATATTCTTACTTTTACTGCTTTTACAGATTAATTCATTTTTTATTTTTTCAATATAATAAAATACTTTTTATAAAATTTATTATTATAACTTATAATCAATAAAAATATTGTTTTCCACTACAATCGGAATGAGAAATCAAAATTTATTTGTTGTTTTAATCGCAAAGAAAAACGGGTTAAAAAAATAGAGGAAACAAAAGAGGTCGAAGAAGCAAAAAAGTGAGAAAAAAAAAAAAAAGATTCTTCCGGAAACTGCATAATTTTCTTTTCTTTTTTTTTTTTTAACTTTGAAAAGAAAAAGGATAATCAATTTCCCCTTCGTTTTCTCTTTTTTTCTTAAATACTTGAAATTGTCAAAAACTTGTTTGTTCCTTTGCTCTCTTTTAATTGACTTCTATCCCCAAAAGAATTAACCATAAAAAATGATGTGTACCAAACTACACATCAATGAATGGCAGACCTTTTTCTCCCATAAACCAATACCAAAATATATATATATATATATAAACTATCATTATTCGTGACTTTCAAAAAATTATTTATTTATAATTATTTCTTTTTACAGATCAAATATAAATTTTTCCGTATATTTTAATATCTTAATTTTTTATTCGATCGTTAACTTGAAGTAGTAATTGATAACTTAGGTCCTTAACATTAATTTTAATTTATAGATCATTTTTTTTTCTATAAGATAAAAATATAAGGCCTTCGTCCACTTTTAACATGGTTATTTTTCTTATGAAATAAAGATTGTAAGGTTTCAGATGATGAATGATGAGATCAGCTCATCTCATCTATTGAAGTTACGCCAACAAAAAAACTTTGTCATTGAACTTCATGACTTTACAAAGATCAGAGGGTTAGAAAAGTTCAATTTTAAAAATTTTGCATCGATTAGAAAAATAGAGTAAATCCGGCCTCCAGTATATTGGTTTATTTCAAAATAAATTGGGAACTATTATTAGGAGAATTTGTTAGTGATCAAGATTCATATATGAGGTCTCTCGAAAATTGTTTGGGTTTTAGGAAGGCAGTAGAATCTTTGAAAATAAATGTAAAACAAAAGGAGTGTTGAAAGAATTGAAAGCAAAGAAAGATATGGGGAAGAAGAGGATAATAAAATAGGGAGGAGGCGCATCAGAAGAAGATGATAAAATTGAATGTGACGACTGTTGTAAGGAGTGGATCATATATGGTAAAATGAAAATTGATCTTGAAAAAAATTAAAACTAATATTTAGTAACTTAGTTTATCAACTGTAATAATAAAATATTTAGAGATAAAATATAATAATTTTTCTCGTGTTAATAATTAAAAAATTAAACAAAAGTTGAAAATGGACAAAAGAACTTACTTTTTTTTTATACTGTAATAAAAAAAAAAACTTTAAAAGTCAAAATTAATATTTAAAAACCTACTTTACTAATATTAGAATGTGTAGATATTAGCTCCCATAACCCCCCCAAAAAAAATCTTCGTGACCCTCTCTGTATATATTTTCATTGAAAGTCAAACTCGTGATACACAAAAGTACTATATTAGCAGTATAGTCATTATTCAAATTTATTTATAGCCCACAAAACCTTACTAATAATGCATTCATAAAAAATTAAAATTAAAATGTAGCCTTCAGAATACCTCAGCATTCACAAACGTCTCATAATTGACCTGACAATACTTTCAAACCACAGCTTTAAAAAAAATGCGGATATTTTGACTTGTTAACAATAATAATTAATTAATTTGGAGATAAAAAACAAAAGTGAGATGGTTAATAAACGCGCTTCCTTCTTCTGTTCTGCGTCACATGTCTACCAACTCAAACCTATACACACAACTCTCCCTTCAATCTGCCCGTCTGCGCTCCATCTAAATACTCCTTCCCTCTTTTATTTATCACATTTAATTAATTTTTACATTTTTATTATTTATTATATTATTTTATAAAATTAATGTATTATTTAATAAATGCCTTTTCAATATATTTTCTTATTGAAAATAAATTTTAATACCTTTTACTCTTATAATTTAAAAACTTATATAAATAATAATAAAGGAAAAAAATTTGAAAGACATTCTAATCCACATAAAAAAATTTAAAATTTTATATTTTCTTACGAAGTGTGATGTCTATGACAACTAATAAAAATAAGTGAAGTATATTTTTTTCTTTTAAAATATTTGTATTTTAGTAAATAAAAAAGTATTAAATAAAAATATTCACGTATATCATTTACTCTTATTAAATAATATAATCTAATAAATATTTAGTTATAACTCAAATAAACTTATATTTTGTTTGTAAAAGTAGTTTAGTGTATCTATTCTTCAATTAAGATAACCTAATTATTCTTTTTATGTCATATCATAAGACAAAATATACTCTCTTCAGTAAAAAATATAAGGACTTTTGGACTCATTGAGTATGGTGAAGAATATAAGGGGTTTACAACTTTTAATAAACATTTATTAAATTCTTTCTACTTTTAGTCATCTTTCTACTCATTTATTTCACTCTCACTATCTATCTCTTTCATCATTTATAAATAGTATAAAACTCTTATGCCTCTTTTCTACCTGAGAATTAGACTTACAATAAAATTCAAACTCTCCATTCTTTTTTACCTGTCACATTTAAGAATTTTTGTGTTTTTTTACTTGTCTCATTATTGTTCTAAGGCAATATGATGGCCTTTTTCCTATAAATTCTAACATCAACCGGAAGAGTACCTTATGTTTCTATGTTGGAACTCACAACTCTTCACCTTTGAATAAATTTTAACAGAGAAATTTATTATTTGTTGGAACAAACTCTAAGAAAAAATGAGAGAAAATATCATATTTAATTCCTAAATTTTAAGATTTTGACATGAACATTATGATCCTTATATTATTTACAAAGGATTCAATAAAATTATCTCACCATCAAACACTTTTTAAGTGTCGGAAAAAAATTTCCACAAGAAACACCATTTACTGTTAAAATAAATACTTAGCTGTTAAGCCTAAATTCTGTAATATTTCTGGTTCATAGTTGTCCTATTCCTTAGGGGATTAGCTAGTTGTTCTATTCCAAGAAATCTGGAGGGAATAAAGCAACTAACTTCTTAAGAAATAGAACAACTAGCTAATCCCCTAAGGAATAGGACAATTATGAACCAGAAATATTGCAGAATTTAGGCTTAACAGCTAAACATTTATTTTAACATTTACCCGGTATCTTTTTTAGAGAAAGCCACTTTTGTTTTTCTTTCTCCCAAACCAAACCAAGTCTCGGGAGAGAACAGCTCTTATTTCTCGTCGTTTGAGTGTTATGACAGTTAAAGAATCTTATTAAATTCTCTGCCAATCTTTTGATAACTATCGGCCACAGATTATATAAACTTTCAAAATTGTATTATGAGCTGATCACATTAATTTTACTGCTAAACACTATATATATATATATTTAAAAAAATTAAAACAGAAATAGAGAAAAATGAGGAGAAAGAGAAGAACTGACCACAAAATAAGGCAAGGAGATGATTTGATTGATGACAAGCCATTGGAGACCATAACCAACCAATCCCATTAAAGCAGCCATGAACATAACAACCCATAACGGCAAATACATTAAGGCCAAACCGGATGACCAACCGAAGGCTTTTCCCAGATCGGAGGCTGTGGCAAGATAATTAAGCTGAACCTGTGAAATACCTAAAACCGCCTTCAAATTCGACGAATATGAAGAGAAATCGAAATTAGTACCGGTAAATGCCTGAATCCAAATCGTAGCTACAAGAATCATCCACTTTCTAGATTGTCCGGCCATCGGAATTTTGTGAAGGAAATCGATAAATTTCACTGGAAACCACCGCACACGGCGGTCGTCTTCTAGGACGGAAAATTTATTCTTTGAAGACGACGATGATTGTAATAGTGAGGTGGATGTGAATTTGCGTTTTGTAGAACCCAAACGTGGCCTCATTTATATACTCTCACTTACTTTTCCTATTCCATGATTGCGACATCGCCCATGAAAATGAAATATTCTCTCTTTCTTTTTTTCTTTTTTTTTTTTTTTTCCTCCCCTAATGAAAGAAAATTGTTAGCTCAATATAAAGAGAAACGATCTAATAGAAATACAGCAGGAGTTTTACTGCTTTCTTACCCTTTACAGTCTTTGGCCCTCCAACTCCCTCCCTATATGTACAAACACCATCATATAAAAGATAGAGATGAATCTAAGAATATAAATTGAAATACAATCCCAATCATATTAGGATTCAGAACATAAAAATGAATATAAATTTTTAGAGGAATTAACTATATGTATTTTTAAAAAATTATTCTTTTAAAAGAAAGGTGAAAATTATATTAAATAAGTCTAAATGACTGTAGAAATTTAAAATGGAATCATCTCATCCAAATATTAGTGAGATAAATTGAGCTAATATAGTTGAGGTAATATGTTTAACTAAAATATGTGTGGACACATTTTTAAAGCGCTTTATAAAGGTACTAGTAAAAAAAACTTAGCAGAAAGAGCTTTATTTTGAACGCGTGTATGTAAATATTATCAACTATACTCTTATAGTTGTTGAGTTACATTCTTAAATTATTTTTACTTTTCTATATATAGGCATGAATTCTTATTTTATATTCCGATAGCTATGAATTATTTTTCGTATTGCATCTATAGTAATTTAAAAAATTTTAAATGAGATTTAACACATTTTAGCATCTAATCATGATAAAAACTTACTAGATTTTTTTAAGTTAAATTAAAAAAAATTTAGAAAAGAAAAAGAAACAATGAATGTTGCTATGAAATTATTAAGTGGTTGTAAGTTTTAAGATATTAAAAATAGTTGATGATTAGAAAAAAAATAAAAAAAATTATTATAAATAATTAAAATAAAAATTTATCACTACAAATAAAAATAAAAATTGCTCAAGGTTATATATAGTCAATTTTTGTAAATCTAATTAACTTTTCATAATAATATACATTTTTTTTTTATCTTTTTTTATATTTTGTTATTTTGTTTGATTTGATTTTCTAGTAGTGGGAAGACTCCACAATCACCTGTACGACCACCTCCAAGGGACACCAGCACAGTGAACTCAATTTACAGGTTACTATTTATAGTAATAGAAATTATTTTTGTGAATTATAAAATTTGGGAAATGTCCATTTAAGATAAGAATTTTTATTTCTTAAAACGAAGTAGGAATTTTTATTTGTTTTTTTTTTTTTGGCGCAGTAGGAATTTTTATTGTAGAAGGTACATAAAATTTCACTAATAGAAAAAAGGGCTTTTTTTTCCTTCCAAAAAAAAAAAAAGAAAAAAGGACTTTTCCTAAAGAAAAAGAAAAAGGTAAGGTCGATTCTTTCCTCAAACCAAAAAAAAAAGGGTAAGGTCGGCTCTTGAATATTCCTTAAGAGAACCTTTGGCTTAAGAGTTTCTTTTTTATTTTTATAAAAAATTATTTTGCAAGGGACATTTTTCTGATTTGATTAACTTATTTAAAAATATTCAGTGAAAAAAACTTATTTACGAAACAAATAATAGTTTTAATTTTTTTTAGTATAACAGTATTTTGAAAAAGTATTAAGTACAACATTTTAAAACTTATTCTTATTCTAAAATATTTGAAAATTTCCTTCAAAATATTATTAAATTATTTTCGTTAGTCTCATTACATTTACAATGACAAATTTTTATATCTTTAAACTAATTTTACTTATCTTTTAAAAAAACTAATTTTGTTTATAAAAAAATATGATCTTCACCGATTTAGTTGGCAAAATCTAATAAGAAATTGCATGTTCAACTCCTATGTTTTATTTTTAGGGTCAAATTCGCTACAATTTCTCATTACCTACAAAAATAATATATGAAGTATCATTCTCCTATGAATGATTTTTTTTTCTCCCAACCCATCTTTTCCAAGCGTGGTAAGGATAATTTTTTAGAAACTGATGTGTCAGAAATAATTTACAAATATAACAAGTGTTACACATGTAATAACTTATTAGATTCCACCGAATTTGAGGAAGAAGATCCAAATGATAGACAAGAATAATTTAGAAATATAAATAAATAAATTTAACATTCATAACAAGATTTGCTTAAATATTTTTCTTTAAAATTTCAAAAATCATAAAATTCTCCTAATGCATTACTTTTGGACGACGTTCATTTGGTAAAAATATTATTATACCGTGTTTAATTCTCGGCGTTGCATTTTAGTAACACAAGAGGCAATGTTTAATAATTTAAATATATAAAACTCTAATAATAATTTAAATATTTCGATGTGACAGCATGAGTTGAGTTCCTTAACTGAAAAGTAAGGGATTCTATTCCCGCTCATATATAATTTACCTTTCTTTTTAATAGAATTAGTCTTTTTTATTTAAGATTTATTTGCTTAAATAATTTATTGAGACCTCAACTCTCATTAATTTGGACAAGACATTATCGACTCCCCATCCCATTTGACAACAAGTTAATTATCACAATAGCTGAAAGCTTAAAAGGTTAGAGAAAATTGGATAATGCTCACTGTGGTCCCCAAACTTAGGCTCCTATATTTAGTTGGTCCTATAAGTTTTTTTTTCAGACATTATGATCCCAAATATTCTTCTGTGTTTATAATTCAATCCTATCACCAAATTTCAACTCAATTTTTCTGACCCAAAAAGAAAGTTATTATTTCATATAGACATAAGCAAAAATATATCTATATTTTAGAATTTAGTTTTTTTCATCTTTTCTTTTTTTTTTTTTCCATTTTCTGTTTTAGAATTCTTCTATTTTTGACATGTTTTGCCCTCCAAATAATGGCATGTGAAGGGTGTATAAATTTTTGGTTAAAGATTAAGTTAGAATATGATGATGAAATTCAGTTACAGTTACGTAAAAAGATTTGTGATCATAATGATTAAAAAAATTTATAAAACTAACAAAATACGAAAATTTAAGTTTAAAATTACCATGGTCATTTTTCCGAAAGAAAATTCTGATAGAAGATGTGTTGTATTAGGATCAAAATGGCCATTTTACGTTCATTTGGTCGATATTGAGTTTATATTTTATTCGTATTTTATTTTAATTATATTTGTTAATTATTTAGTTTGTGTTAGAAGTATTATTGAGCCTTACTATCATTTCTTAATTCTTATTATAGATTTATTATTGTTATAACGGTAGATAATATAAAACATTGTGTCAACATATTTTGAAAATAGCAGATTAAATAATTTTAAAAAAGAAAGAAGAAATTTAATGCTCAATCTTAATAATGCAACTCTGAAATATGCGGCACCCCGTTTATCTTATAAGCTCAATTATTAATTAAATTAATTTTTGAAAAAAAAATCATTTGTTGTAAAAAAACTAGTCAATTCAAACAGATCCCACAGCTTACCTCAATAAATACGAAGAACATAACCCATTAATAGGTATGAGTCCAAAAATCAACTGGTAATTATTTTATTAATTAGAAATAATTTTGTTTAATGAAATGTCTAATTCATGAATCATGCTAACTAATCTGTGATTAAGAGAATCCATGTGCTTCATACAAAAAGAGCTTCATGTGCTAATTGTAATTATTGGGGTGTTCCCACTAGGATATCCATGTGATGTGATAATATATATTTTCGGTATGGACAAAAAAAAAAAAAAAAAAACATTTGTATTCATTGGTTTATACAAAACTTATATTATAATTATCCAAGTTGGAAATTTTATAAAAAAAAAAAATCTCGGTCCCTCAGCCAACACATACATTTGTTTCTAGGAAATGGTTTCATTTCAACAAGATCAGGTATATAGTGCATATATGAAAAAATATCATTTAATACTCTACTAATTTATAAAAGTGACAGATATTTTAAAACGAAAAAAGTATATTTAATTGACAAATAATATGAAACGAAGAGAGTAATAATTGTTATAAATTGAAAAAAGAATGTGGTTCGAACTTGCAATCTTTTACGTAGTAAAACATACTTCAACTATTGAATTCTACTATCTTGCCACATCTTTATATAAAATTAAACTTTATTTCTTATACAAGATGAATAAAAGAGTAACTTGAACATAAAAAATGATAAAACAAATGTAGAATTATGAGTGATGGAATAGAATAATATTCAAATCAATCTTTCATCTCATTATCACTTCTACAAGTTTCACAATAAAACAATTGAAAAGATTTGAAAATAGCTTTTTAACAGAAGGCATAATGGGGAAGAAATTCATTAAATTATAGCACATTGTTTAATTTCATAGTATAATAAGTTAAAAAGAAACATGAACAATAGTAAATAAATGTGACAAGTAAAAATATTGAAAATGTATTATTCATGCACAAAAAAATTAAGCGTTATAAAACTAGTGTAACAGTTGAAGTGATATATATTCTATACATTTTTTTGTCTTTTTATGCGCTTAACAAATGAAGATAGAACAAGAGAAAGCGAGAAAGAGGAGAAATAAAATAAAATAGGTATACCTAAAAATAATATAATAAAATTCTTATTTGAAATTTGTAACATGATTATTTTTTTATCATTCATTATTCATGTTTTGAATCTCGTAAAATCTGAGTTATTTGTATAAATATGAGACCAAAAGTTTTATAAAAAAAACTGCATTAATTTAATTTCAAAACCTTGTCCAAATACACCCTTGGTTTTGTGATCATCTAGTGAGATATCTTTGAAGGATATTAATTATGTTTCAAATCTCACTTGACTAATATTTTTAAAAAAAAAAATCAATTTTACAAAATAAAAAAGAATTACAAAATAAACCATATCCAATTACATAATAATGTGTTGTCCAAATAGCAATCATGAATTGGTAAATACAACTACATGTTATATATTTATAAGAACTTGTAAAAAATGTTTCTTTTGGGTAAGCATGTGCTGCTACAGTACACATTCATTTCTTCATGACCCTAAAGGAATCACTAAGGAATACACAAAATCCTTCTTCTTCACTTTTTTAAAATTTTTTTGAAAACTCCTTCAATTATTTTGTCTAGATCATTTCCAAAAGAAAAAAAAAATTTTGTCTAGATGAATATCATAATATATTATACAAAAAAAGTAGTTATTCTACCAAGTTCTTTTCTAGGCTGCAACTTTTTTAGTCCATAAAAGTGGTTTTTATCATTTAGTTTTGGCCAAGAGTCACAAGTGATCATTGTCATGCTGATTCAGATTTGTTTGAAGATGAACCTGCATCCTTCCTTTCCCCTTTTATATATATATATATATATATATATCCCTTAACACTTAAATGCCTTTATACACACCTCTACGGACCTTAATTGTAATGTTTGGATATATATTATTAGATTAAGGATATGTCTAACGTGTACCAAAAATACAAGTTAATACGGATAAAACATAAGATATATATAGTAATTTAAATCTAATAAATTTTAATAAAATTTAAAACTTTATAATAAATTTGCTGAACTCTAGAGAAACTATTACTAATATTTTAAAATTGAGAAGTTTAATCTGAATTAATATGTACCCTCAAAGCAAACATAAGAAAAACTATTACATTAAATATTTGTTAAGTATTAAAAGAAAAAGAAAATGACGGATGACAACCTTTTTCAGTTGGTAATAGTCAATGGATTTAAAGCGGGTTTGGATGAGAAAATAATTCTTAATGGTTGGCATTTTAGAACAGTAGATTTTGTATTCCACATAAAAGAGGAATAGAAAGAAACTTTAGTTTATTAAAGTGCTTCTTCTGATTTTAACGTGTTCAAAAATGCAAATCTGATAAACAACAAGCCTGGTTGAGTATATATATTTTTTTCACTTATTTTATATTACATTTTCTTAAAATTACAAATACATATGTATACTTTAAAAGAAGACTATATATATATTATTAATGATTTTTTATAATTTTGATATTTGAGAGCTTCGATAATTAAGAGACACAAAATTAAATATTTAATATAAAATTACGCAAACTTAATATTTTTTATTGACAAAACGAAGTCTCATCATTGGACTACTAAGTCATAGGGTATCCCATTGTTAATGGTTTTAGTAAGACTTAGTTCAACTAGTTTGTTGTATGCGGACCTTTTTTAGTTTTTAAGGCCGACATTGTACAACTAACTGGGCAGTTGCCCTCTCCATCCATCCATCCTAAGTGAAGGACCTTCTTGTCCTAATTCCTTGTCCTTGTTGTAGATGGACTACAACTTGATCATCATAAAACACACAAGTTTTTAGCATCTAATTAAATTAAACAATACGAAGAAGAAGAAGTTCATATACATGAATAAATGTGGAATTAAGTGTGAAACAATCTTAAAGTGAGACCCTCTTTCTTCTAATAACAACATAAACCACTTATAAATGTGCGATTTGATTACGCGACCTTTCTTGTTTAAATATTTTCACCTGACATATCAAGTGAGAGGTTCTAAATTTAAGTAATCCAGGAAATAATTTAATATCACATACTTGTCTTATGCTATTTTTTAAAGGTCTTGTGCTCTCGATCTTTCTTGCATTACTTGATAACTCTCGCATACCGAATTAAAAAAAAAAAAAAAACAAAATAAAGCAACAACAAGATCGTTTAGTTAATTAGTAAACATATTCTTCACGGGTTAAAATATATTAGGTTCCATGCACATTTTTCACTAACTTTTTTTCTCAAATGATATATAGTAGAACTAAAAAGTAGTCTAAATTTTGTATTAAAAATGAAAGAAAAGAAGCACATTTTTTTTCTTTGAGAAATCGCTAAAGTCACATTTGTTTTTAAGGTTATATAAGAAGATGTATAAATGACTTCCCTAATTTCCTTTTGAGAATATAGGAGTAGGCCGAGTACGAATTTCTGAAATTTTGTAAAAGTTGTCGGTAGGAAAATTTTTTCTCTATTTTTTCATCATTTACTGTAACATCATATTTACACTAGATAATTTTCTGTAGATAATAAAATAGTTATCTAATTTTTTTGCCTAAAAGATCTGAACAATAATATCCTATCTATATCCAACAAATCTTAAATGCCTGGAGATATAAGAATATAGATATAACAACAATATATCCAACAACTGAATATTTTAATACTCCCCTAAAGTTGGAGCACAAAGATCAGAAATGCGCAACTTGCTAGTCAACCTGCAAAATTGTGGTAGGTGTAAAACTTTTGTGAGGAGGTCAGCAGGTTGTGAAACCCTTGAAATGTAAACAGGTGCAATCAGACGTGCTTGAAATGCATCACAACCAAAATAACGGTCTATTTCTATGTGCTTGGTTAGTGAAAAACTGGATTTGCAGCAATATAAATAGCTGCTTGACAGTCACAGTGAAGTGGTATGAAGTAATTCACAGAAACATGGAGATCACTGAGAAGTTGACAGAGCCACTTTAACTCACATAATGTCATAGCCATGGACCGATATTCTGCTTCAGCTGAAGAGCGTGAAACCGTATGCTGCTTCTTTATTTTACAAGAGATGGGAGAATGACAAAGCGAGATAATATATCCTGTAATAGAACGTCGAGTAATCGAACAACTTGCCCAATCAGAATCACAATAAGCCACTAATCGAAGATGTGCAGTTAAATGAAGTAAAATTCCTTGTCCTGGCATGCCTTTAAGAAAACGGATGACGCGTAGAGCAGCATCCCAGTACTCCTGGCGAGGGTTATGCATAAACTGAGCAAGTACATGTACCGTATAGGCAAGATCTGATTGAGTTATAGACAAGTAAATTAATTTACCAACAAGACGACGATACCGATCCGAATGATCACATAATTCCCCAGCAGTTTTAGCTAATTGATGATTTAGTTCCATCGGTGTGGAAACAGGTTTTTAGAACCCAACATCCTTGCTTCAGATATAATTTCCAATGCATATTTGCATTGACTAAGATAAAATCCTGCTTGACTACGGGCAATCTCAATTCCTAAGAAATATTTAAGATAACTCAAATCCTTCATACGAAACCATGATCCTATGTAGGATTTAAATTTATTAATGTAGGTAACATCATTACCAGAAATTAATAAGTCATCAACATAAATCAGAATGTAGAGAAAAATATTATTTTCCCTAAATGTAAAAAGAGAATAATCAGTATACATTGCACAAACCCTCGCTATTGAAGGGCTTTTGTAAGTTTAGAAAACCAGCACCGCGGCGCTTGTCGAAGCCCATATAAAGATTTATTAAGACGACAAACCTTATGCGGGTCCGAAGCACGGAATCTTGGAGGAAGTTTCTTATAAACTTCTTTGGTCAAATCTCCATGTAAAAGGGCATTGTGGACATCCATTTGGTGAACTTCCCAATTTTGGGCAGCCGCTACAGATAACAAAGTTCTCACCATTGATAGAGTCGATTTTTAATACAAATAAACACCTTAAGTTTTAATTATTAGCCATTAAAAATATTTATTTATTTATTAAAATTATTTAATTTATTTTATTTTGGTGATAAAGAAAAAGAAGCTCGTGGTCAAGAATGGCATCCCACAAACAAGCTCAAGATTGAAGGAGTTGGGCTGCCACCAAGAACAAGGAAAAAAAAAAAAGAAGAAATTGACTAGAAGAAGGAGAGGAAAAGAGGAAGAAATTGAACAGGAGAAGGAAAACAAAAGCAGTAGCTATATAAAAAGAGGGAGCTGCGGTAAAGATATAGCAACAAGAGCCCATTATCATTACCGGAGCAAATGTCTTTGTATAATCAATCCCTTTCTGCTGTGTATTCCCAAAAACCACCAGTCTCGCCTTGTACCGTTCAATGGATCCATTAGACTTGTACTTGATTCTATACAACCATTTGCACCTAAGGGCTCATTTTCCAGGAGGTAATTTCGTCATAGTCCTAGTCTTATTGTTTTCAAGAGCTTCTATCTCCTCTTTCATAGCTTGACACCATTCCGGGACTGAAGCGGCCTCATAATATGTGTTTGGTTCTATCCCTGTATTGACAGATGCTACAAAATTTCGGTGTGAAGACGAAATTTGTTATAAGAAACGTAGTAAGTTAAAGGATACAAGTACGTACCTGGAGGATCCGAAGAAGAAGGTGAAGCAGGAGAGAGAGAGATATACCAGGACTAGACTTTATTATATTACAAATATAATCTTTCAGTTTTCCAGGGGGTCAATGTTGTCTGTTACTTCGACGAAGATTCACAGGTTCAACATCATTCTGTTGTCCAATGCCAGAGGAAACAGAGGAATCTGAGAAGTAATTAGGATTGCTAGAGCTTGAATTATTGGGAGTCACCCCTAAATTTTCTCCTACATTTACTGTCTGTTGTTGTGAAGATATTTCTTGCTGACTGATTGTACTGACCAGGCCTGGTACGAGTTGACATTCACACGGCCTAGTCCACTGCTCGGGCGGTCCAGTCATGTGCTTGAGCTGTAGCGGTCTTTCACGTGGTTGAGCGGGCCAGGTGTAGAAATTTGGTCAAGCTGCTTTGTTCCATTGTTCGGTTGTGATGGGCCAGGTGCATGCGGCCCAGCAAATGGAGAGAAGACTATCCGTTGGGCTTCATTCCATTGGGCCTCATTGTGACTGGATTGCTAGTCTAAATGATGGGCTCAGCCATTTGAAACATTCTACTGTGCCATTGCAGTAGATTGGACTGGACTGTCCCTTCCTGGTCATGGGCTACCGGTTGGATTGTTCTATTGGTCCACTCCAGAAGATTGGGATGGCCTACTCCTTAAAGCTGGACTTCTCCCCCTTGCTACTAATTGGGCTTCAGGGATTTCATCGAAATCATAATTCAACTTACTTTTAGAAGGTACCTTAACTTGTGATTCAAAAGAAAACGGAAAATTGTTTTCAACAAATATTACATCTCGGGAGACAATAAATTCATGCATTTGTAAATCAAAATATTTTCACCCTTTTTTCCCATTCAGATAGCCCACAAACATACATTTTCGACCCGAGGCTTAAACTTGTCTTTAGGCAACCTATTATCATTCTTCTTCTGTAGTGACTGGTTTAGGTTTTGGAATTGAGCCTTCCACAAACCCAAGTTTTTTCTTCACTCATAATGCTAATCGCATCGCCTTCACCCATTCATTATAGTTGTCTTCTTTGAGTTGCACTTGAGTTAGGATCAAGTGTGGAGTGTCTGAGGATGCCAAATGATAGGCATCTCTATGAATATGATCATTGATTTGATCATCGTTTTCGTGAACTTTTGTAAAAATTTTCAGTGGGAAAACTTTTCCTCTATTTTTCTGTATTTCATCATTCACTGTAACACTATATTTATACTAGATAACTTCTTGTGAATAAAGAAGTAGTTACCTAGTTTTTTTGCCTGCAAGATCTGAACAATAACATCCTATCTATATCCAACAAATTTTAACTGCCTAGAGATATAAGAATATAGATATAACAACAATACATCCAACGATTGAATATTTCAACAATTTCATTCTTTAAATTTAAAAACAAAAGAAAGTTCAAGTTGTCTCATCTTTTAATTACAAGTAGTTATTGGATTATATTTTTTTTTCCTTTTTTAGTTAAATGGCATCTATATACATTAATGAAAAATGAAATGCTTCTACATTTCTTCAAAACAAGTAAATGCATTGGTGATTTCACTTTCCTTTTCTTTTTTTAGGGAGATGGTTAATGTATTGTTGATACAAGAGTATTTAAGTAAAAAGATTAGGCAGACTAAAAATAAACTTTAAAAATTCATGTGACAAAAAGTATATTGATAATATAAAACTTGGGCTACCTATTTCTTATCTTAAATAACACACCCATGAGAATCTGTTTCACAAAGATTTCCACCTACACCTTGGTTGAACAATTTAGGCAAGAAGCCATTAATTAGATGAACACTTAAAGATCTTAAAAGGCGAATTAGTTGATTTTTTAAAAAAAGAATTAGCTAAGGACTTCTGTAATTCTCTTAAAAGAGAGAAAAATGTTTGAATGGTTAAAACTAAGTCTTAGTTTGGTTGAAGTAAAATATGGAAGGGGAAGTAAATCAGGACATAAATGTCATATTTACATAATTTGATTATAACATAAAAGTGGATGGAATGTAAATATGGAGGGGACAGATTGTGACGTAAATGATGTTAAAATACCATCTTATCCTCTCACAAATATGTATATATATAACATTTCTCACTTTATGCAATAAATATAATAGTAAATTATATATAATAAAAACTATTTTACCTTACACTTTAACACCAACCAAACAAATTGAAGTAAATGTGATATACTTCCCTTCCACCCCCACGAAACAGTTTTGAAGTAAATGATTACATATATTCCTCTAGTAGAAGTAAATTGTGTCATTCCACCCTCTCATCCCCCTCCAAAAATCAAACTAAGGCTAAAGGAAAGCTTGTAATAAAACTATAAGAAAGTAGTAAAGAAAGCTGTAAATAAAGGAAATTGAAATAAAATGAAAAGAATCTAAACTTATATTGTTGAATTGAATAAGATAACTCTTAAAAAAGTAAAAATATTGATAAAAGCTTAAAAGGAAAAAATATAGTGTAAGAGTTAATGTGTATTCTAGTCTTTAGCTTTTCACGTCTTTTTATAATTATTTCTCAACTCTTGATTTCTCTAACATTTTTCATTATTTTCATGTCTGGAGTAGGAAAAAACATATTAGAAGTTGGTTTGAGGCTGGTCCCACTCCACATAATGACTGCGATAATATAGGAATTCAATTTAATCAAGCTATCAAGTTCTAACTCGCTTACTAATCCAATCATGAATTAGTTAGACATTTTCCCATATTGACTACATTCGATTAAGACAATTAGTTTGTGCATCAACTTGACAGGTTGGTACTTGGTCAGCTACCCCAAAGCTCCACTTTTTGCTTGTTTCAACTGTCTTACTTTATATATAACTCGGCATGATATATTTTTTGGATGTCAATATTTGCACTCTTTGATACTGAGCTCAGCCTCAATGGCGAGCAAGAAGTAATTTCTCTAGGGTGAATAGAGGCTAGGCAATAGTTGAAGCTACGTCCTTAGATGGAACGAGCCATTGAGGGTTTCACTTTTTTTTTTTTTTTTTAATGAATCGTTGAAGGTTTCACCTCTATTCAATTAGAAAAATCCAAAATATGGACATTAGGGATTTCAAATTACACTCATATGTAATCCGTTTGTGATAAATTGAGTTAGACTCATAAATTGGCCGTTAAATTCTTAACGGTTGTCGGCTGAAGTCCTCATTTGAGACTGATTGTACATTTGTGTTGGACTTTTTATAGACTTTTCTATTTTAAGGTCCTTGATTGAGACAAATGCATAATTCCAGGGACCAAGTTGAGATTTATCCTAATAATAAATTAATAATAGAGACCTCTTCTGGGAAAAAAATTACAATAATAGAGACGCACAGCCCCACTAAACCCTAAACCCTAATATTTTCCCCTCTTCTTCTTCTACAGACTCGACTCCATTTGATACTTGCGCTCCAGACTTTCTCTCTTTTTCTCCAGAATCCAATTAGGGTTCTGCGCCCTAGATTTACTATGGCGTTGTATCTCCTCTATGAATCGGCGCCAGGCTACGCGGTCTTTTTGGCTAATGGTTTGGATGAAATAGGGCAGAACACGGAGGCTGTTCGCAACTCGGTAACGGATATCAACCGTTTTGGAAAGGTTATGAAGCTTGCTGGTTTTAGTCCCTTCAAGTCGTCGCAGGATGCTCTCACACAATGCAATTCCGTTTCTGAAGGTATCTGTAGAGGGTCGAGACTTAATTATTTCTGACATCTATTTTAGCTTTTGGAATGAGGTTAATTTATTGGTTATGCATGTAGTATGGTTGCTACTATTTCGTTCTGTTCTGCATTTCGTGCCTAAAGATTTGGTGAAGACTCTTGAGGTTGAGGGAGTAGTGGTTGGCAATATGCGGGTTGGTTTTGTTCAAACAAAAAATAAAGTTTTTTTTTAAATTTTCTTAAAGAACTAGCTAACATAAATTGATTCTGTTTACCTGCATGACCAGGATAATTACCAGAACCCCTAGAGTCCGCAAGTCTATAAAATTACTGATAATTATATGGGGATGATATTCAGTTACTAACTTTCTAGCGTTGTAACTAGTACTTAAATCTCCATCTTTGCTATTTAATTCGGTTTTTGGATCTGGTTGGCCTGAACTGTTGAGCTTGGGTTGACATTTTGTATTTTTCACTACTTGTCGTTTTGGGTGCTAAGTTCATTCCTTGGGGACTTGGGTTGGAGGGGCATGCGCTGTTTAGTGATCAGTTTGACTTGTCCCAGAAGGTTTGGTGAAATAATGATCACTAAAATTTACAAAGATTCAAGACTTAAGATGGCTGTTTCACTTTTAGTTCTGAGAGCGGTAGCTTCTGTATAACAGGTTTAACTGTTATTGACTGCAACGTTTTCTTCTATTTCTTCCATTTATCTTGGATTGTTCAATTTACTTCTCCAAATTTCTCATGGTATCAAGTCTTCTGCTTCCACTCTAATTGACCTTTTATTCTAGGGCTAATGACTGATGAACTGAGGAACTTTTTGGAGCTCACTCTGCCAAAGGTCAAAGAAGGTAAGAAGCCTAAATTTAGTTTAGGTGTAGCAGAGCCTAAGCTTGGGTCACACATCCATGAAGTGACGAAGTTCCCCTGTCAAAGCAATGAGTTTGTCCTTGAGCTTCTTCGTGGTGTACGGTTGCATTTTGATAGGTTCATTGACCTCAAGGTCTTTTCCTATGTTTTTTTCCTCCAGTTTTTTCTTGTATTAGACCAATGTTAAGTTCCTATAACTGAATTTGTTTATTTATTAATTCTTATTTCAGGCTGGTGACTTGGAGAAAGCTCAACTTGGCTTGGGACACAGTTACAGTAGAGCAAAAGTCAAGTTTAACGTTAACCGTGTTGATAATATGGTTATTCAGGCCATCTTCCTTCTTGATACTCTTGACAAAGATATTAATTCCTTCTCTATGAGAGTGAGGTTTGCAACTCTCCCTGCTTCTATTTGTCACTTTATGTCAAAACTAGAACAAATGCTTCAAGCTTGAGTTTGAATCAAAGTATGCTGTGACACTATAATTTCAAAACCAATTTTTGGTGTGTTTCTATGTTGCTTTTAGTGTGTGTATCTTCTTTTAGAAATCTCTCAGAGTATGTATTAGTAATTATCTGCTCCGCTTCTGCGGCCTTTTCATGATTTACCTCTTCACTTTTCATCACATCTTTATAATATTTTCTTAAACTTTTGAATGCAGAGAATGGTACTCATGGCATTTCCCTGAATTGGTAAAGATTGTTAATGACAATTATCTGTATGCCAAAGTTGCAAAGTTTGTGGATGACAAATCACAGCTATCTGAAGACAAGATACCAGGCCTAACAGAGATTGTTGGTGATGAAGATAAAGCAAAAGAAATTGTAGAAGCTGCTAAAGCATCCATGGGTACAATTTGCTGCTTACGTGGTTATTATTAAAGCAAATAGGATATACTAATGATTGATTGTTCACCATTTCTTCAGGGCAGGATTTATCCCCAGTTGACTTGGTGAACGTCAAGCTATTCACCCAGAGGGTGATTGACCTTGCTGAGTACAGGAAAACGCTCTATGACTATCTGGTAGCTAAAATGAATGACATAGCACCAAACTTGGCAGCACTCATTGGTGAAGTTGTTGGAGCTCGTCTGATTTCTCATGCTGGTAGCCTCACAAACTTGGCAAAGTGCCCATCTTCTACACTTCAGATTCTTGGTGCAGAAAAGGCACTTTTCAGGTAACATACAGTTTATTTATGTGGTGTTAGAATATTCTGCCAAACTTTCTATTCTTCATGCTTGAGCTTCTACCAGCCGGATGTATACTTGATTTGATATTCAAGAAGCTCAATTTATGTAGCTCTTTATGTGTCTGGCTCAAGAAAATGATCGTTCCCATTTTTGTGATAACTCACTCAGGGCATTGAAAACCCGAGGAAACACTCCAAAGTATGGTCTTATCTTCCACTCGTCATTCATTGGCCGTGCATCTGCCAGAAACAAGGGTCGTATGGCTCGTTATCTTGCAAACAAATGCTCTATTGCTTCCCGTATTGATTGTTTCTTGGGTGAGTGCACAAAGAGTATATATCATATTCTTACTTGTACTGAGATCTGTAAATTTATTTTTTCTCTTTCCTTTTAAAATCTCAGAGAAAAACACTAATGCCTTCGGGGAGAAGCTCCGTGAACAAGTTGAGGAACGTCTTGACTTTTATGACAAGGGGGTTGCACCTCGCAAAAATATTGAGGTTATGAAATCTGCACTGGAGAGTGCTCAAACAAAAGGTATTTACTTTGGTTTTCAGATTATGATATAGTTGAGTGTTACTGAATACTGTAGAACATGAACAAATTAAAGTGAAGATAAAAATGGTTTCGTGAAATTTTATAATATATTTGAAGTTAACTGTGATAGATAAGCTAGAGAGTGCGTAATTTTAGTCCTTTTTTGCATTTAGCACTTCTGTCTGGATTTTCCATTTTTGTCGAAGAATACTGCTTTATGGTTTAATCAAAGTCTTCATCTTTTTATTTTGTCTGCCCTTCCATAGACCTATAAGCTGATTTATGAGTGTCAATTTTACTGAAGATGTCTTTGTTGGGTGAATTAAGTCATTGCAATTGTTTGTTTGCATAGGTGGTATGGATTTGGATGAGAATGTGGAGGAGGCTTCAGTGAAGAAAAGCAAGAAAAGGAAATCAAAACCTCAAGTGGCAGAAGATGGTGAGGCCATGGCAGAGGATAAGCCTGAAGCTGTTACAAATGGTGAGAATGGCTTCAATGCAGAGGATGGAACGGAAAAGAAGAAGAAGAAAAAGAAGAAGAGTCGGGATGATGATGGAGAGAATATTGGAGCTGCTAGTGAAGGTAAAAAGAAAAAGAAAAAGAAGTCGAAGACTGAAGAAGACGAATAGATCTATAGGATACAAGAGGTGGAAACTTTTGCTTCTGATGTTAAGAGTTTTATGTTGTATTTAGTAGAAGAATATTTAGTGCTTCTATGCTAAGTTTAATTTTCTGCCTGTTCTATGCTTGTTTGTACTCTTGGCCATAGAAAGCCTTCAATTTTTCTAGTTATTATCTATGCAGTATGTGGGAGAGTATTTAGGGTAATGCAATTGAACTTACAATTGTCTTGGTTAGATTACAATTTTTGGCTGGCTTGAAATTTCTTTAAAACTTTTCTCCCTCGTATGGTCCCGTGGCCGGTCGGTATATACCTATAATATGTCTTTTTATTTTTTTCCCAAGTGATACACACAGCCCCTCTCTTGTTCAGGACTAGCCGGATAGAGTACTAAATACCGTTCCTTTCTACTATATTATTTCACTTTGGAATATTATAAAAGAATTAAAAAAATGATTGGGTTATCTAGATTTAAAAAAAAAAAAGAGTAGACTATTTTAATATTATTTGAATTTATTAATGTGACAAATATTTTGAAATAATAATATGAAACGGAAGTAGTAGTTAACTAATGTTTTATTAATTGTTAGAGAAATTAGCAAAATTAGTCTTTAAATTATTTAATTTGTTTTAAATCAGTTTCAAAACTATTTTTTCTGTAATTTTAGTTCCAAAATTGTTTTTCTTCAAAGAGGGTGGTCCTTATAATCACTTTAAGGATGAAATTTCGTTAATACAGCTGATTAAAGGAAAATTATTACGAAATCCATTAAGAAAAATATGAAATAATTTTTAATTACCAAATAAAAGAATTAAAAAGAAAAACTAGTAAGAAAAGAGAATACAAATCACATTCTAAGTGAATGTACAATAACCTCACCAATCTCTCCCTCTTATGTTTATGACAGTAACACTTAATATATGTTGGGTCCCCCAAAGAGAAAATAGAATTGAAATTAGCAGAGATGGATCAGTTAAATGAAACCCTGATTTAGAAGGAGTTAGGGGTGTATTTATTTAGAGACAATCAAGGTAGATGATGGCCATTTGGTTTCCAGCTAAGGATTTCACATTGTATTAATCTTTTAGCAGTATTGGAAGCACCCAATCAAGACTTCATTGCAACTCGCAGTTTAATTTGGCATAGCAAGCATTGAATTACATTCAGATTCTAAAGTAGCAATCTTCTTACTTTACCATTCATGTACATTATTTTCATCATTCATACTCGGAGTGTAGTTAATTATTTACTGCAAATATACAGAAATGGAGCTTAACTCATGCATTAACGAAAGCCAACCAGATAGCAGATAGACTAGCTAAAAAAGCTAAATATATGAATAAAGAAAGGAGTCTGCTAATGGAATTGCATATTAAGTTTCTGGAACTTTAGAGAGCTAATTGTGATGGAATCTAATAGATGAGAAGAAAACAATACAAGAGAAAAGCTTTTCTGAGAGGAACTCTTGATGGTTCTGAGAACCAATACCAATGTAATTTTGGAAATGCACTAATAGCTAAATAAGGATTGTGACATTTTGTACTACTTTCCTCTTAATCAATAAAACTCCTTTCTTTACACCCCCCCCACCCAAAAAAAAAAAATAATAATAATAATAAAGAAAAGAAAAGGAATAGAAGATGAATGAACAATTAAAATTTGTGAGGCTTTCTAACTTTATTTTGAAAGCATTGAATTCTAGTATAGGATTATATTAGTAATGCTAAAATATTAGTCCTATAAAGCTAACAAAGTTTATAAAGATTAGGAATTTTAAAATTGATGAATCTTTCATACAATGTCTTTTTATACTATTTATAAATATAATTTGTAAATGTAAAAAATGAGAGAAGAGAGAGAATGTAATAAATGTCCTTTAATATATGTAAAATGTAATGCTTTACTCGGTAGGTATTTCGGACGACTTTAAGAGTGCGGTCATCATGAACATAGAGGTCGGGTCTTACGTAATGAAATTTACGAATATATAATATGCACATTTTAGCGATTTAAATACTCAGTAGTCTCATATAATGTTTAAAGTAGTAAATTTAATAAAATGATATTAAAATCTAGAAAAGATGTTTTGAAAAAAATACTATTAGGATTCGTATATTATTTTATTTTTTTATGGAGTAATATTAGTTATGTTAGACATTTGTTTGGGACTAAATTAATGTTATATCTTTCTATATTGATATTATTATTATTATTATTATTATTATTATTATTATTGTTGTTATTATTATTATTATAGTTATTATGGTTTAAAAAAGAAAAGACCACTTATCAAGAAGGGTTTGCCACTTGTAAACTTTCATGCGTACCAAGTGATGTGTGTGTATATATATGCATGGAGGAGGAGGAGGAGGTTTTTTTCTAAAATTAGCTCCTTTTTTTTAACAGGCTACTAAAGTGGCCTTAATTTTTTTTTATTCCTAATTTGTCCATAACGCACAATGGTTGTGCGTTATCCTTTAATTCAAAATTTTCCCTTTAAACATATTTTAGGTGGTAGATAATGTAACGCGATTTGAACCCTCGACTTCATGAAAAAGAACATAGAAGACTAACCAATAAACCAACATGAAACCTTATTATAATAAGTGCATGAGATTTTATTTAATAATAAAGTATTTACGTATTCCAATATTTACCAACTTCAATCATTTGAGTTTTTAATTAGAGAAAAAAGAAGACTGCTCCTCTGTTTAATTTTCAAATTGGTGCCGTAATTTTTTAGTTAACAAAAGAGAAAGTATTAGAAAATTACAAAAACGTAAATTAAAACGAAAAAAGGAGGGTTTTTGTGGGAATGGTTGGTGAAAACTGCCTAAAGCTGTTTCCGACGCGTAGGTCTCGAAAAAATACACGAAATGCCCGCAAGAATCGCCTAAATCGGACATCCGAGCGTAAAGTTATGCCCCGTCAAAGTTTTTGACTATACGAAATAATTTTTTGCCTCGAAACGCATCTGGATCACTTTTTCGGCGATGCCGTTGTGTTCCTCTTTACAAGAACTATCAAAACGAGTGGTCATACACATAAAACGGACATCCGATCGCAGAGTTATTCATGTTTAAAGTTTTCCAAAATTTTAATCAATATAAAAAAATAAAAAAATTGATGTGGCAGATAACGCACAATGAAATTGCGTTATCCGCCACATCGGCGGATTAAGGGGGAAGAAGTTGAATTAAGTGATAACGCACAATGGTTGTGCGTTATCCTAATTAATAACGCACAACTATTGTGCGTTATGGCCAAATTAGGAGATTAAATAAAATTTGGAGCCACTTTAGTAAACTTTTTAGAAAAAAAGGCTTTTTAAAGAAAAACACCGGAGGAGGAAAACTGAATTTTTTCTTTCCCCTCTTCCCTCCTCTCCTCCGCTGGGTCATCATCACCAGCAGGAAGTAAGTTTGTAGTTTTTTTTTTTCTTCTTTCCTTTCTCTCTCTTTTTGGTCATCTAAGTTGTTCTAATGTAGTGTTGAGATGCTTTAGTAATTCTAGCTGGTTTCTTTGCTATCTAGCATATACATACATAGTTATATATATATATATATATATATATTTCTTGAACCTAGAAGTTAGCATTAGTTTTATTTATTTATTTATTTATTTTTGTTGTTAGGTAAGTTTTAATTTTATTTCTCCTCTTTATTGATGAGTTATAGGATTTGATTATAGGTTCTTAAGATGACATATTTAGTGTGTAAATTGGTTTAAGATTTAGTTAATTGCAATCTCTTGGTTTCTTTTTGTTCAGTTCTATTTATTTATTTATTTTTCTTGGCATGATTCTCTATATCTAAATGATTTCGGTACTTATGGTTTTTGTAAATAATTTTAGTATATATAGTTTTTATATATATTTTTAATATACATAATTTTGTTGAATGATTTTAGTATATATAGTTTTGTATAAATTTTTTAGTATATATGATTTTTGTAAATAATTTTAGTATATATAGCTTTTATATATATTTTAGTATACATAAATTTTGTAAATAATTTTAGTATGTATATAGTTTTTATATATGGTTTTAGTATATATGGTGTTAGTATCCCTTATTTAATATATACTATTTTTAATATATATGGTTTAAGAAGTTTAGGCACTTTAGTATATATATGTATAGATGTATCCTAGGTTCATAAAGAGATATTTATAATTGTTTTCGATGGCAAATAAAAATGTCGAGATTCGTAATTAAGTATTTTTGTTGGTATCATATTTGTCGAATCATAACATCAGGTCTGCATTCAAGTGAATCTACAAACACTGTCTAATTTTTTTCCAAATGTTGCTGGCGATATATATATATATATGACTTATAAGCCTATTATAAAATGTTTATTGCATTTGGAACAGCATAACTTAGCATGCTTTTTGATTGGAGATGTTTTTCATTATGTGTTACCCTGTTCCTTAGAAATACATAGGAGTGGTGCTCCATAACGGTATTTTTTTTAAAAAACAAATTATTATTTTTTGGGAAAGTGTTATTATTGTTGTGAAAAGAATTTGTATCGTATACAGGTTTTTCTGAGAATGTTTATGAGTTGGAAATGCTCTAGTATTGAAGAGTTGCATGGTTTGACGTACATGAACCTGGCATATTTGTAAAATCTGCATAAGCGTGATTTGACTAGCAGATGGAGATTTTTGCTATTCTAAAATGCTTATGACTTGAATTTATTTGGACGGCCGAGCAAGTGGCCTTTTAGTTTGTAAATATATGTGAAAACCCCATTCCAATCAAGGTTAAAGTTCTGAACATGATCGTGTATTCGAAAGCATCAAGGATTGCACTGTATGTAGTTAGTCCCCCGTACTAGGGACTCTTCCGATGACGTAGACAATTTCAGACTCTGGAGGGTGGATCCACTTGAGGGAGGGCATAATACCGTGGAGGATTTGACTCGACCAGTATTACGTCAGACATCGCATCATGCTTTGCTATGGAACAGCCGCCTTGTGAAGAGTCAGGATAGGCTTGAAATTAAGGTTAGTCTTATGGTGGACTTGATAGGTGCTCCAGGATCTGTAGCTTGGTTTTATGTGTATGGAGAGTGCGGTGGTTATGGAATCGAGTGCTCATAAGATATTTGGCTAGTATTGACTACGAGATGCCGGCATTTATTTTCGATGACCTCGTTATGGTTCCGAACTCTATCCTGGAGCTCGACTTTTACATTACATGTTCTTTTTTGAATTCGAGTGTAGAAGCTGCACTGGTGTGTCTTAATTCGATTTGACTTCCTAGTTGCGTTCGAACCTATTACACAGGTTCATGTGTCGGTACTTTTAAAACAACAACGAACAATATTTCTTATAACATTGCATGAACTGTTTCGTAAAACTACATCATTAATTTTTTAAAGAGTATCACGAAAGCATACACACGTGAACTCACTGAGCGTTCGTGCTCACGCCTTTGCATATCATATTTTTTTCCCAGTTTACTCAGGACGAACAGTGGCACAGTAAGACGTTGAAGTAGTATGCCTGGAGTTTTGAGATCGGGTCATTCCCGGAAGGATATGTGTATTTTTTTTCTCTTCTTATGCTTGACCCGTTTGTAACATTTTTTCTTCGTGCGGATTTGGTTTTGTAAAGTATTTTCTTCCTATATTAGAAACATCATAAGAAGCTTCCTTGAACCTTATGTAAATAGCGTTCTTTCAGTATTTAGTTTACTTATTTTTCCGCTGTGTTTATATGTATTTACTTTTTAGTGTTGTCTCGGTTTTTGCTTTAATTTTTGGGCCTTGTAATTTAATACCGAGAAATACGTTGATACCTTACTCAACCGCATTAACCTAGTAGAGGAGTTGAGGGTGTCACATAAAATGATATACATTATGAATCAAAAGTTTTCAATGAAAGGGAGGAAGTAAAATAAAGATACCAATTGTATGCGATAATGACATCTTAAAAATGACAAGCAATGTAAGATGGAAAGCATGATAGAAAAGTGTGAAATGTGGACTCTCAATGTTGGGAAGGAACTAACCATCTCAAACATTGAGCAAGCAATAGAGTTTGTGCTATTCATAAATACAATTTTTTTATTTAACACAATATTTAAAAGTTATTGACTATTTTGGAAAAGATCGAAGGATATAAAGTCTCCAAATAACAACATAAAATTGACATACAATATTAAACTACTCATTAGATTATTAGAATTTAATATTTCTGACTTATTATGTCAAATAAAAGGAATTTTTTTTTCTTTTTCTTAAGAAGATAGAAATATCTAAGAAAGAGATGACTCAGTTACACATCTCTTGTGAATTGGCTTGTTTTTATGTGTGGTGGAATTGTACCTCACCAAGTCCACTAAGAGCTTGTGAATAATGAAAACACGTTAAATCGTCAAAGTGCTTTTCTCCCCCATAGTGGTATGATTGCCCATTTTTAGAAAATTTATCATCACTTGCCCTCAAACAAAACAATGGTTGTGGGATCACAAACCTAAACTCAATCTAATCACACCCTCGCAACACTACGCTCCAAATAACCTTTTTGTCCTAGAGATTGAATGTAGTGGTTTTTTCTATATAATATAAACAAAATTATAAAAATAGATAAGAGACAAATCTTTAATATTTATGATAATAGAAAAACAACACAACTTCATGAATGAATAGGTACCAAACATAAAATAAAAGACAAATAAACATATGTTTAATCTTCTTCCAACATCTTCAAAACCAGCTCTTCACACTATAAGCATGTCGAAAACGGTCTCCACTTGACCTATAAACAGAAATCCAAAAAATTATTGACATATAAGTTTTCTTAAGAATTCCCTAGAAGAGAGGTGAAAAACTAATAAAGGGCCCAGATCTGAACTAGATATCAATAAATCTTCTTTAAAAAGAGAGAAGAACTTAGATCTAAAAAAATTTAAAGAAAAACATGCTTGTAGACTGTAGGTCTGGTCAAAAAATTTTGAAAAAGAAAAAATATAGTTTATGAACAAAAGAAATCTAAAAAATACAGAAAAAGCAATAAAAATCATTCTCCGATCAAAGTTAAAGCTTTGGCAAAAAATCTAGCCTTGACCAAAGGAGACAGTAGAAAAGGGTAGAAGGAACTACAACAAAAGAGTAAGGGAGAGGTGGGGACAAGAGAAAGAAAAGAGGTTTTCCAATGTGGTCATTTTTTTAAAGGTGCATTGGGGATGTATGTACTCGTTCATTTTCTTGTCGCGTGTATGTCAAATTATTTGTAATGTTTGTTCACTCTTTTTTTTTTTTTTTTCTTTGAAGTACTTTTTTTTCAATCATTTCTGTGTTTTGTGTAGTGTTATGTCTGGATTCGCAGCTTATGAATCTTAAAATATTCACGGTCTTTATTTAAGAATTGTTCTTATTATGACAAAATAGATATTTTAAAATAATCATAAGCACTTTTTTTTTTTTTTTTTAAAAAGTGATATAAGTACTTAAATTTATTCTTATTGACCATGTAAATACGTTATACTCATATTATCTGGGATAGAAAAGAAAGGTGTTTGTGGCATGTGATACTATTTTTCTACATAGTTTTCTTAATTGGTATATTTATATGTTTTATTAATGTTTATAACTAATCTTATTGTTTTATTGTGAATTCTTAAGGTGGGATGGAAAGTTGCCAATAGAGCAAAGGTTTGAATTTGAGATACTTACGTAATGGCACCAAAATTCTTCCACTTAAGTTAATCATGTTCAGTTTGTTTGTTTTTGTTATAAAAGCGTAAACATACTACAAAAATTCAACATCTACTATGGTCATATAAGTAGGCCACAAAGCGTGGATGTCAAATGTGTTCCCTTCAAAGTGGAGGATTGGAATCTTTATTGCGCTCAATATTTTTTATAGCCGAGATCCTTTAATACATCATTTATTATATTTCTTTTTACAATAATTTTTATTAACATAAATTTTATAAAATAAAAGATAAGTTCAAAACTTAAAAAGAGATCAACATTAAGAAAAAAAATTATTACTAAAGAAAATGTACTAACAAATGTACTAGAGAAGATTTACTAGACGATTCTTAGGGCGATGTTGATGACCTAATAAAATGCACAAATTAGTAAGGTGAAAATGTTAGAATATTGATATTATTCTAATATTGGCAAACTTCATGACCACTAATAAAATCCTATAAATTATGATACTTAGGATCGTGTAATACATCCTCTAATGCACCCTTTAGTACAGTTACTTCAATAGTAATTTTCCATTAGGGTTTATATTTTATTCTAAAGATTTATATTAATAAAACTCTATAAAAGGTGTGTAATAGAGAGTGTACTAAAAGATGTACTAGATGAATCGACTGTAAATTATAGACATGAAGAGTTAGTTAGGAGTTACAACCAAAGTTATAACACCCATGTATAAGTAGGGAAGTAAACGGGTCCAGACCCTCTAGGTACTTCCAGACCCAAACATAGATCCTTATTGTAAAATATGGCCCCTATCCAGACCCATACCCTCTGGGTATAAAATTTATAGACCCAAACCTAATCCTCCAAGGTTTAGGGTAAGGTCTTGGTATACCCGTATGACATTTTTCTATTTTTTTCCCTGTTAAAAAAAATATATTTAAAAAAATTTTCAAAAAATCTAACATTAAAAAATCATGCCTCTGTTATTCGCCTTTAGAACAAATAACCACTGGTATAAAATTTTGAATGAGAGAAACAAGTACACAACAAACATCCAATAGGGAAAATGATAGTACTGATGTCTCAAAGAAGAAGAAATCTTGAAAAAATTTATCATCCCTAAACTATGAGGTCCTAACAAAATTATAAAGCCCTAAGAGAAGTTCTCTTCTCTAAACTATGAGACCCTAAGAAATCTTGAAGAAAATTTATCTTCTCTAAGCTATGAAGAAAGTTTCTCTTCTCTTCTCAAAACTAAGAAAGTAAATCACTCAATATCATAAATGTATAAATTATATATTAATAAAAAAAATAAAAACAATATAATATATAAATATATATTATTCTTTTATTATAACGGGTATACGGGTCTACGTATCATTCTTCCCTGCCTAGACTGATTTAATAGAATCTATAAGAGTATGGATACGGGTATAATATTTTTAACCTTACCCGCTATAAATAGGTATAGACCCGCGCGGGTACGAATAAGACCCACCCTGTTTATAGCCATATTTATAAAGACCATTGTAATACCCATGTTATCTCTATCACCATAGAGCTAAATATGAGAGTTTTTGGATGATAAATCACATGAGTTACAAGAGTTCCATGAAGGAAGAAATAAAGGAGCATACTAATGACCTATGATGGAAAGGTCACTCCTGAGCCTATAAGTAGGGTCTTTAGTCCTTCTCTCTCATCAACTAGTATGTTATCCCATTACTATTCATCAATATATTCAAGTGAGGTAAGAGAGGGAAGATTAAGTACCAAGACTTGGTCACTATATCTCAGGGAAATCAAGATCTATGTTACTTTATTTTGTCTTATAAGATTTGTCTTATGACCCTAATTATTCTATAAGAAAATGGATAGAAATGTATGCAATTAGTTTAGATATTAAATGGAAAAGTCAGAGATTGTTAATTCTTTTCATGATTGGTGAATTATGTAAGTGAAATATGCAAAACTTTGACATGTTTCATCCTAATAAGTATAAGATAAATTAAAAAAAGTAGTTTTAGGATTAATTTGAATACAAAGAAGAGAGAAATATAAAGAAAGAAAGGAAAAAAAATCAAGTAGTTTTCAGACTAAAATTAGAAAAACACTAGTTTGCAAATACACTATGCGTAGATAATTGAAACAATAGGTAATGAATTGTTAATACTAATAATTAATATTTTAAATTTGACGTTTTTATTCAGTAAGTATTATGTGAAAAGAGTTTTGGGATAGATTTTTCTCGAATAAAATATGTATAAGAATTATATTCTTTCGACATAATTAGTGTTATCAATTAGTAAGAATATTGGATGCTTTCAGAAAAAAAAAAAAAAAAAAGAGAAAATACACAATGCATAATCATCAACTATTCCTCCATCATAGTGTTTGGAAGTCTCTTTGAAAACATTATATAAGTGAGCTATAACTACACAGAGAGTAGAATATCTTTTGTAGGCCTCAGTTGTAATCACAATCAATTTCAGAAAATGGATGGCAAATTCCAAGTTCATTTCTTGAGAAAAGTCATTGTTAAGTCCAAAGGGCCTTTTGTAGCAGAAGAATCATCTCATATTCTTTCCCTTTCAAATCTTGATCTTTTATCAGGAAGATTTCCAGTTACATATCTTTACTTTTACTCTAAAACATCGTCATCATCTTCATCATCAACATTCTTTGATAACCTTAAGGATTCATTATCGGAATGTCTGAATTTTTTCTACCCATTTTCTGGTAAAATTGTTCAAAACAAACATTCAAATGAACCCGAAATCCTTTGCAATAACTCTGGTGTTCTTCTTATTGAAGCCAAAGGAAATATCCCTTTAAAAGATCTTGATTTTTACAATCTTGATCATCAAATTCTTAAGGGAAATTTTCTCATCAATTCTTCATCAATTGATCAAGAATTTCCTTTACAAGTTCAAATCACACATTTTACTTGTGGTGGTTTATCTATGGCATTCACTTTTGATCATGCCTTAGGTGATGCAACTTCTTTTGGTAAGTTTCTTTTAACATGGTCTGAAATAGCCCGAAAATCGCCAGTTTCTTCTTCCCCTGATCATCGTAGAAATCTTCTTCGTGCTAGGAATCCACCTATTTATAATTCATCGTTAGATCAAACTTTTATTTCTTGTACGTTACAAGAAATACTCGCGATTCCAACCTTTAAAATCTTGTTGAAGCGACTTTATTTTATCGATGCTTCTAGCATTGACATGTTACAAAAACTAGCATCTTTAGAAGGTAAAAAAAGAACAAAAATCGAAGCGTTTTCAGCATATATATGGAAAATTATGGCTAATACTGTAGATAAAAGTCATAAACAATGCAAAATGGGATGGCTAATTGATGGAAGAAGACAAATAAGTAAAAATAAAAATGATGGGTCACATAATAATATGTTGAATTACATAGGAAATGTACTATCTGTAGCATTTGGAGAAGGGGATACGAATGAATTGAAAGAAGGATCATTAAATTATGTAGCGGAATTAGTTCATAATTCAATAATTAAAGTAACAAAGGATGAAGATCATTTCTTGGATTTAATCGATTGGATCGAATGGCACAGACCAGGATTAATGTTGTCAAAAAATGTATTAGGAAAAGGTGGTCCTGCTGCTGCCATTGTTGTTTCATCAGGAAGAAGGTTTCCAATTGCAGAAATTGATTTTGGATTTGGTAATAATCCAATTCTTGGAACTGTTTGTTCAACAATTGAAAAGATTGGAGTGGGTTATATTAATCAAAGAGAAAGTGGAAGAGGAGATGGTTCTTGGATTGTTTCAGTAATATTGTGGCCTCAAATGGTTGAAGCTCTTGAATCTCATTCTCAACATGTTTTTCAGCCTATGAATTCACAATTTCTTCACCTCTAGAATGCTTATTCACAATTTTTGTTCACTTCATTGCCCTATGAATCAATTGTACTTTTCTTCTTACTTTCAACCAACCATTTCTATTGTATAAAGAAGTTTTAGAATAGTGACCAAAGAGGTGTGTGATCTGATGGTGTTATTCCCATCACTTACATATTTTCACCTATCATGATAAGTGAGAAGTCTTGAGTTTGTGGTTCAATGCCGCATGCTAAGTTTGGTGCTATTTAGGGGTCTTGTTCCTTTTGTTCTCTCCTAGATTTGTTCCTAATTATTGCACTGTTTAATGAATTTTTTTTTTTGTAATACTTTCTCATTAATAACAAATTTCAACATCTTTTTATTTTTCTAACATAAATAAAAACTAGTATAAATAATAATAAAGAGAGAAACGATGAAGGGCATCATAATCTACTCATTAAATAGTGTGATGTTCAAAATGTAACAAGTAAAAAAATAAAGAGAATAGATTATTATGTATAAATGCATGATATTGTATTATATTCTACTATATAAACGAGTTTATAAAATTTTAATCGATTAATTAAAGAAAATAAAATGAGAGGCAAAAAATAACAAAAAAAGGCTTAAAATTCTGCCTTATAACTAGAATTAGAAATGGAGGGCAATAATAAAGTGGTATTTGTTATTCTGAATAAATATTTAGAACCACTTTCGAATTCTGTAACAATCTTAGTTTATTGAATTATCTTTTTGGGTTTAAAATTGCTATAGTCAAAATCTTTGAAACTAGTTAAAATTATTAAAAATAGTACAAAAAGATAAAAAAATTATATGTAAATTAGTTGAAAATAAAAAATTAAAATTAATAATTGGGGATTAAATCCAACCAACTAATATATAATTATATATACTGAGAACAAAAAATTACATTTTACTCAATTAAAGAAAAGAATATGAAAGGCAAAAGAGTGAAGAGAAAACAAAATTCTTTTACCTAAAAAAAAAAAAATCATGCTGACCCGTTTGGACTGCGTACACATGTATGTGGGGACTTGGGTGCAGGAAACCCGAACCCGAACCGGATTGGATTCGATAAATCGGGCCATTTGCAGAACACAACTATTGGAAAGAGGAAAGAGCAGATTCCAATAGACTCAGTCGTCGTAAGTTCACTCAATTCAATAAACCCTTAATCGATCCCCTGTTTTAAGCCCTTCAATACTTACTACTCTTCACGGTCACCGGTTCCTCTGGCCAATTTTTACCCCAAAGAAAAGTACGAGTATGTTTTTGTTTGTTGATTTTTGTTTTTTATTATTATTTTTTTTTGTGTGTGATGAAAAAAGTTGAATGATTTGATCCCTTTTTGAATTCGCTACCACTAATTTTTTTTCTTTCTTTTCTCTGTTTCTTTCAATGCTAACAGATGGTGGGTTCTACGACTCCGGCGACAAGCATGAGTAGTCTAATGAGCTCCGAAGATAACATTCAAAGAACACAGTATGTTTCTCACCGGTTTTCTGTGTATTTTCTAGCGGTAATCAGATCGGTCAGGGTTTTAGCTTTGTAAAAGTTTTGAGACTAGGGTTTATGAGAATTCAGGACAAAGTTAGAAATGTGGGTACTATGCAAGCTTGATTTTCTTTTTTGTAAAATAAAGAGTTTATATATCAGGAATCATTTTTCTTAAACAATGAGTGTGAGATTCTTGTAGTCTCCTTTGTTTACTGCATTCACGTCTTTGTTACAAAGTACCATTCATGTCATTAAACAGAGTATCTAACAGAGAGAATATAGGGGGTGAGAGTTTCTCTTTGAGTTGCCAAATCCATTGGCTCGGGTAGCTAAAGCATCATCAAGCTTATTTCCTTCCCTGTGAGGTTGAGAGACTGTTCAGTGAGAAATGGCTAACTGCATGCAATCATCTGAAATAAGAGAAAAAATATATTTGATTGTTGCTATGCAAAAATTATATTATTGGCTACTCGGGTATCGCAATTGATCTCTAAAGATTTAATGTTCATTTGAACATCAAGCATACTGTTACTTGGGAATCACAATTGTGTCTTTTGCCAGTCTTCGGTGTGTAAGTTGTCAAATACAATGGATCTGGGAGCTTACTGTTGCTTCTTAATTTCTTCCCTCCAGTTATGAACTGTGAATAATGACTTGAGCTGCTATTTGGTATAGGTATCCCTATGTTACTGGGACATCTGTGGTTGGGATTAAGTACAAGGATGGAATTCTTATGGCTGCTGACATGGGAGGTGTGGTTTTAATCCCTGCATTTGTAGCCATTTATGCATGCCTTTGAAAATCCAGATAATGTCATTCATTTATAACCCCCCCCCCTCCCCCCCTCCCCCTCCCCCCAATAAAAGGTCGGAGGATCTAGATATATGACATTGTTTATAGATCTAAGCTAGGAACTTTTGTAGCTTAGACAATTAGCAGGTGCCAAAGCACACCTCCATTTTTACATAAATAGATGAAACTTTCTCATCATGAATTGTAAACTGGGTTTTTCTACTAAGTCGTGGTGTCGGAATTGATTTCATGGTCTGCTATCATTAAGGCTATTTTAGTGCTTGTTACATTGAGATAATACAACTTTCGTTGACAAAGTTTTTTTTTTTTTCTTAGCATCCTATGGGTCAACCTTGCGTAATAAGACCGTGGATCGAATTCAGCCAGTAGGAAAACATTCTCTTGTTGGTGCAAGTGGAGACATCAGTGATTTCCAGGAGATCCTGCGTAAACTTAATGAGCTCATGTAAGTATAAAGCGAAATAACCTTTTGTACCTGTGATTATAGTATCTTGGATGCGTTTTAATTTAGAATAGTTTGGGTACTGGTATGTCAATATATATCTTTTATGGTAAGTGGTCTCGGCAAAGTATCAGTTAAGAGTAAATTTATGCGGAAGTAACTCTTCTCTGGTGCAGACTATATGATAATATGTGGGATGATGGGAACTCCTTGGGTCCTAAAGAGGTGCATAATTATTTGACCCGGTTGATGTACAATCGTCGCAATAAGTTTGATCCTTTGTGGAATTCTGTTGTGCTTGGTGGAGTGAAAAATGGGCAGAAGTATCTTGGAATGGTAATTTTGGTTCAAGTTAATATCTGCATATAAATTGGCATGTTTATGTTGTGATCCTACAGCGCACTTCTAACTTTTTCTTGGTATTTGTGAACCTCTTCAGGTCAGTATGATTGGTGTACATTTCGAGGACAACCATGTTGCGACTGGGTTTGGAAATCACCTGGCAAGACCTATTCTCCGGGATGAATGGCATGAAAACTTGACTTTTGAAGAAGGTGTCAAGCTTTTAGAAAAATGCATGCGTGTGCTTTTATATCGTGATAGATCGGCTGTGAACAAAATCCGGGTCTGTTTCCTTTTCAATTCAGATATACTCAAATCACTTGTTGACAGCATTTTTCTGCATACACCATATAGTATTTCTTCTGATGTTAACTTGCATAGAGTTAATGGCACCACATTTTTTTTTTTTCCTCTTTTGAGAAATTGAAATAACTTGCAAACAAGTGCGACATATTTGAACATTCAATGAGGTCTTCAAAAAGGGATTAGGACTTTTGGAGACTCGTATATTGAACCTGAATGTCTCCTAAATTTCTTAACTTGTATATTCTGAATCTAGTATTCATTAGAAATGAGATTTGTTTACTTCTTTATTTAGCTGCTAAAAGTAATTAAAAAATAAACCTTGAACCACAGCCATTGATCAACGGGATATCTGGGCAACCTATGTTGAAGAATTCACAATTTGGTTTCTCCCATACGATTGGTTGTTTTACATTCTGATTAACTTCGTGTTCCTCTGTTCATTATTTAATTTGCTGCCTTTTATTGATATAATCGTTCTTCTAATTATCTTCAGTTGCAGCTAAATTGGTTAGTAGTTGATATTTTGGGACTTGTATTGTCAAACTTAACAATATATCTGACTTACAGATAGCAAAACTGACCGAGGAGGGTGTGAAGCTTTATGAGCCATATTCATTGAAGACTTACTGGAATTTCTCAGCTTTTGAGAATCCAACAGTGGGTGCTGAGGGTTCATGGTAATGAACATTTTAACGATTCTGAACAAATCTTTGGTGTACCAAACATAACTTTGAGGGAACCCTTCATTTTAAACTGCAGCATGTCTGTTTAATTTAGCACTAGAAATTACTTTGTGAACTCTTATGGTTGTTATCTTAATGTGATATGAAATTATGGATCTATATGTTCTGATTGAATTTGGGGTTCTTATGTGTTGGTAGTCTTATTATTTGGTCGACTGAAACATTGTCAACTAGCTCAAAGCTTTTTGTCGACTATTTTTGATATAGATGGCTATATGTTTATGCAATGTCTGTAACGTACGGGTAGTTTGGTGATATTCTCTCTTTTAGAACAGGATTAAAGTTGTACTAGTGTGATTAGAATTAGATTTAGATGGCAAGCAAGCCAAGGGTGTCTTGCTTGAAGATGAGGACACGAGGCCAAAGAATTCAAGGTCAACATTACAGGTTGAATTGGGAATTGATTGTCCTAGCCTCTAGGGGTGGTTTTTATTTTGTTTTTTTAGGTAAAAAGCCTCTAGGGTGTTATGGCTGACTTTTCTTCCTCAGTGCATTTTACCGGTCTGTGTCTTTTGTCAGATTTATCGTATTTTATGCTTCAATCTAATGGTGTCTGATTTTTTTATTTTTTTTGGCTAAATAAAAAGTTATCTATATCAATAGGGTTAATTTTATTTTAGTACCCTTGTTTTTTAGTTAGGTTAGTTGACAATTTAGTATTATTTGTTTGTTGATTTCTATTTTAGTAATTTTTTGTTTGTCCATTGACGATTTAGTATAACTTATTTGTTGATTAACAATTAAGTGATCAAAATAGAATTTTGGATCATTGTTTCATTTATGTTTAAATCTTTATAAACAGTTAAAAAATCATACCAGACAGTAGGCCACAATAATGGATTAATTCTATTTTAATATATTTTTATTGGTCAATTGATAATTTAGTGCTACTTGTTTGTTGATTAACAATTAAGTGACTAATTCAGAATTTTGAAATATTGTGGCGCACTGTCAAGTGTGATTTTTTACTGTTTATATAGATTTAAACATAAAAACTCATCTATTTTTTGATAATTTATTATCACTTATTTGTTAATTAATAATTAAATGATCAAATCAAAATTAGTGCCAAATCAATTTTTCTAGAAATATTGTTGTTCATTGTCATATGTGATTTTTTTTACTGTATTAAAATTCATCCATTTTCTTTTGCTTTGTTAGGGACAAAATGAGAATTTTATGTTTAAATATTTACAAATAGTAAAAAAAATTGCACTTGCCAGTGATCCACGATTCTGATATGGTCACTTAATTATCAATTAACAAATAAGTGGAATTAAATCGTTAAATGATCAAACAAAAAGATAATAAAATAAAAATCAACAAATAAATAGTATTAAATTGTCAAATATAAAAAAAAAGGTACTAAAATGGAATTAACACATTGATATGTTTAAAAGTTTGCTATCATAATCAAAATAATTTTTAAACTTTTTCTTCAAAACAAAGGAAAAAAGTTGAAAGATTTGGAGAATTTTAAATCGGTAAAGTAATAGAGGCGAAATAATATTGTTTAAGATAATAAGTTAATATTTTTTACTGTTATAAATATAAAGGTTTTTATCTATTTTAAATGGATTTAAAACTCTGACCGGAAAGAGTAATAAAATAAATAAAAACAAAATAATTTTCTTTGCAACACCTGTGCAGTAATCTTCAAGGCACAGGGGTACGAGAAATTCAAATTCATCCTTTAAAAAAATTTAAAAGATGAATAGTCTTGAAAATTATTTTGGAAATACAAAATATTGAGGAGGTCAGGTTAAGGTTTTATTTGTTTATTTGTTTTTTTTTTTGAGGAAATCTGTGAAAAATTTTATTTAGATTATCATATAAAGAACATTGGAGTATATGTGAATTCTTGAGAAATCTTAGAAGTCCCAAGTGTATAGAATAGACCATATTTAACTGGACAATTAAGAAGGCCGGCAGTAGTTGGATTAGATTATATACTACAATACAATCCGACTGTTTTATGCTAAGAAACCGAATATAATCTAAAAGACCATTAGTTTCCTAAACCAAAATTTCCAGCCAAGTCCAAGGTGACCCCAAAGTGCTAGAGCAAGACACCAGTCTCCATTCTCAACAGAACGAAATGCATAGACACCGACTGCCATGAACAAGAGTAGAAATTAAGGGAAATCCAATCAAAGAGGACAAATCGGACCACCTTATGACATAACTGAACACCCCCTCCACCACCGTTACGGCCACGAAGAAGAGAAATACATGGACTGACCGGAAAGCTGCCCGCCAACAAGCTACAAGAGCCACAAAAAGATGATGGCAATTGATGCTTCTTCCAAAAACCGGTCACTTGAAACCGCCTAAACAACCTGCGAGAAACAATGACTTCATTGACCACCAAAACGCCACAAAATCAAGAGAGGATCATAAACTATCGTCTCTGATCTCCAACCCCAAACAAATCTGGCAGAGCTCTGGTTAAATTGGAGTTGATAAAAAGTTGTGCTAACTCAAAAATTCTGAAAGTTAGCGATACAAAATTTTAATGGAAGTAAATATTATAAAAATGGGTCGCAGAAAAAAAATAATGTGAATAGTAATAAAATAGTTTCAAGAATCTTTGGAAGATTTTTGTCAAAGTATATGAAAATGAAACATACAATAAACAAATCTTAGAAATTAATAATTATTTTTAGATATAAGATGATGATTTTATTTAAGGTTTAAAAAAAAAATTGAAACGACAGCATCTATCTATCTTGGTTGGTTGGTTGGTTGGTTGGTTGGTGAAATTGATGTAGTAAAGTAATAACTAATAAGCCAGGCTATATATGAATGATTAAAATTCCTTGGGAAAGAACTTTGACCTTTACTTTAAAAATTCTTCAACTACCTTTTAAATCTCATGCTGCATAAGAAACTGAGTTGGAGTTACTAGTTTATGTTTTACCCCTCAGATGAAGCATGTGAAGAAGAGCAGCTCAAAATTTGAAAAATGAAAAATGGGCGTGCGTGCATGCATATGCATATGCATCTCTTGTTTTAGTGGCGTCCTTGCTTGCTTCTTCATTCTGTAAGACAAATTAAAGATTCAAATAAATTATAAAAAAAAAAAAAAGGTGGTGGCTGGCTGGGGAGGGAATGAAGAAATTAATTTTCACCATTTTTAATAAACTTAATTGGTTTGGAGCTTCTGCCTCTTGTACTCATGAATCCATGCACTGCACTGCAGAGATATGAATTATGCAAAGGCCGTTAAGTCCGCAAGGAGATGACGCCGTCCACGACAGGACAGGTCAAAACAGAGTCTCTTGACGGAATCAGTCAGTCATCGACGGACGGACGGCGCCATCTCTCCTGCGGACATAGCAGCAACTAATGACTCACTCTGCTTTAATAATGTTTCATTTCTCTTCTCTCATCTCCCAATAATACATACATCCAACAATAATCAGATTTCAATCACCACCCCTTTTTTATAGCCACATGACCCACACCCCCACCCCCACCCACTCTTCATTTATAATAATATACGCATCAAGGGGCCAAGTTATATATATATATATATAAAAGGGCATGGGCACCACTAAATTTTTTTTACAAGTCAAATTAGATCAATATTGAGTAAATTAATCCAAAATAATAATTCACTATCAATAATTACAATTGATTTAAAAAATATTTCAAATTGATATTAACATAATTTTTTAAAACAAAAAGGATTCCTTACGTTGTCGTTTTGGAACTCATATATTTTCTCATAAATAACAGAAATTGGCTAAATAAAATCTTAAATTATTTTTATTTTTTAATAGCTACGAATTTTTAGTAGGCATGAACTATTCGCAGTATTACAAGTATATATAACAATTTAAAGATTGCGAAGAATGATAATAACTAAATCCTTTATGTTACCTTATAAAAATATACAAAACAATGCAACGAATGTTACTATGAAATTATTATATTATTATAAACTTGCAATATTAACAATAGTTAATAGTTGAAAAAAGATAAAATTAAAATTCTTACTTATAAATAATTAAAATAAAAGTTCATGGTTACAAACAGAAAAGTACAAATAGTTTAAAATTATATATAGCTAATTTTTTGATAAATAATTTACTTTTCACATATTTTATAAAAATATATATATATATTTTAATTTCAAATTAATCCAGGTAAAGCCTACTTAAACTATTTCATTAAAATTATTTTTCAAAAAAAATATTATTTTCCTTTCATATTTATTTTTGTGGTAGATTATTCGCATAATTTGATATTTTTGCCTAATGTAATATAATTGTTCGACGTATTATATATTTTTTAAAGTAAAATATCATATTAGACTTTGGATTCCTCAGCCTATTTTTTTGGCTTCACCCCTACATTTCTCCATATTTATAAGTTTTACTTTAATATTTCTTTGAGTTTTCTAATATCTATTCTAGTACATTTAAATCCGTCGTACACTTATTTTAATAGTATTAAGCGATATTGATTGAACAAATCACATCTTTAATGATACAAAAAAAAAATCACATCTTTATTTTACTTTTTGTTAAAATCTTGTTCACACATTTTTCTTTTATCATCTTTTGCTTATGGTAAAATATGACAACTCAAGTTTATACATATTTCATGTATTCTTTATTTTTAAAGGTATTTTTGTCAATATTTTACTCATTATAATACAAAAATACATGTAATGTTTGCGAGTTATATTATGAAATTTTAACGATAAGAATTTTTTATATTTATGGATCAGTTTAAAAATAGTTCGTCGATATAAAAAAATAAAAATAAATTAACACAATTGACAAATTAAAATAGTAGTTTATAAATATTAATAAAGAATTTTCATTTATGTAAATAAAAATTTTCAAATGATAGAAGAGCAAATATAAGAAAAATAATATAGATCTAACTTAATGTTTCATAAGATTACATTTGATGTGGCAGATGTTTTGAGTTTGAGGCCATGGACCACTCTTCTGAACCCCCATCCCCTCCCTATACGTCATCACCTTGTAGTATTTATCTGTTTCGTCAATTTTACAAAGTCAATAATGTACCTTATTTATAAAAATGCAAAGGATTGAAATTAAGATCATTATTGAGTTAAATTATTTTTTTATATTTTTAATAAATAAGGAGAAATAGATAATAAGAATGTAATAAATAAATAAAGTGATGATTATTGAAAGAAAAATGTAATAAATATTCATTAAAAAATATAAAACTTTTTATATTTTTTTTATCATTCTCAACCTTTTAAAACACCTTATATTTCTGACTAGAGGTAGTATTAATTTATGCGTTTTTGTGTCTCGAATACAATTTACTACCTCTGTTTTTTATTATAAAATTATTTGTTATTTCACACAAAATTAAGAAAAATCTGAAATTTGATTTAATTTTTTTTTTTATAATAAAATATCTCTAATATCTTTGTATTAATTTAATAAACTTTATCTTTTAAGATTTTATCTTCTCCATCTCTCTCAAGCTTTTATAAGTGTGGATGGTTTTAGATTTGAGAATTACTGCTAAGGAGTGATGCACTATTGACTACGGATAATCTTGAAAAATATTTATAAAGGAAATTACCTTATAATATAAAATTCCAAATACGACTATTTCACCATATAATATGAAATGAAGATAGTAATTTATGAATTAAGTTTTCAAATTAAGATTTAAAATTTTTTTTAGAGTTTAATCATTTTATTAAATTATACATTTTATAAGACTTTTTTTAATACAAATATCCACTATAGAAACTTTATAAAAGGCAATACCAATCTGTAGATCTGTACAATATATGAACTCTTTTCACTCGAATAACGCCTTTCAATCACAAGGACATTTTATATAGCTTACTAGATTTAAATTACTGTATTTAATATATTTAAATTACTGTATTTAATATATTTTAAGATAATTATCTATAAATGTACAAAGACTATTGACTAATTTCTCAGTCTATACATATTGTTCATTCTTATCTTTTTTATATGCATATCTATTTTCATACCACATTAAACGGCATAATACCACATTAAACGGCATAATACGACCTCCAATCTCACACCCTAAAAAACACCCCACATACGTGAGATTGGACGTTGAATTCTGTCGTCTGGTGTAATGCAAATATAGATGCCATGTATGAAAAGGTAAAAAGAGTTAATATATTCCCTTAAAATTCACGGAAGTTCCAAATGTTTATTTAAACATGAAGTTATTAGAGCAATGTATGCTTTATTAATATTTTTTTAGAAAATAAAAATATTTATTAGTTAAAATGTATAATGATGAGAGGTATAATAAGAATTAAAAATTTAATTACCATTTATAAAAGTAAATAAGACCATAATTTGAGGGGAAAAAAAAAAAAAAAAGGAGACCAAAAGGGGTACATTTACTGTGCTAGGTGGTGCGAACCATCTTCAGTAGTGTCAACTTTCTTCATCATCCTAAGCCCCTAAGGTGCTTCTTTATAGTTTAATCTCCATTGCTAGCTGTTTTCCTAAGGGGGGGGAGGGTCGGAAGAGAAAACAAGCAAACAAAAATGTCGAAAAAGTAATCAGTCCATGAAGCTATTGTTGCAGTAACAGCCAACAGAAAGAAAATTTTGATTAATAAACTCACTCCATGATTAAATTATCTTTGGCTCCTTGGTCAAAGAAGCTGTGCAGCATTAAGCCCTCTCGGATATATTATATTATATTTCCAATTCTCCAAAATAGGCAAGAAATACAGTGACAAAACAATTTGTTCTCTTTATTTCCTAAAATGAAGATGAACACAAAATGGTTCACCTGAGAGCACATTCTTCAAAGGAATGGGGGATTGCTACATGAAATTGACACTAATAACCCCAGTAGTCATTTCGAATTTCATCGTCAAACTTCTTCTTCAGCTCTGGATGCTTCTCAAAGTATTCATCTGCTGTCATGGTACCGAGCTTTGTCTGTTTAACAAAACATGTATATGTTAGCATGCTGAGTAATGCAAAAGAGAAGAGATCAGAAAGAGATGATCAACACCAGGGTCAAGTAAACATCACCTTCAATTCTTGAACATCCGCTATCTCCTTTTCTAGTCTTTCAGACTCCTTCAGCGATTGCTGCTCAGCTTCTTTCAGCTCCTCAACCTGAGTAGAAAATCAAGGAAAATTTGATTGATTTTCTATACAAGAAAGAGTGGACCAAGTTTTCCTTGAAATCCTTCAAACTTGGAAATCTACAACTGCTTCACAGATACAAATTCTTTTATCACAACTTATAAAACTCAGATTGCATCAGCTTCTAATGATTCCTATCAAATCCAGTGATGATTAAGTACCAAATGGCTTCAAGGATCCTGCAATTTTCTCTCATGTAAATTGGCAACTCTGTATGAACCTCTTTAGTTCAAATATTTCTTTAAAAAAAAACAAAAAATATAGAACTGTAATAATGCATTAGAAAGTCGAACATTCTAAAGGAGTGATGAACGGGAAGTGCATATTTAGTTTGACAAGAGAAAGTCCATTCTCACCAATGCATCAAATTTGGGCTGATATTGAGGAGTGACTGTGTCCACATACTTGGGAATTTCAATGCCTGCAAAAAGGATTGAATCAGCATTAAAACCTCAGCAAAAAGAAAGGTAAAGCAACTATTGGCATAGGTTACCAGTAATGCTATCCGTTTTACAGTTAGTTTTTTTTTTTTTTCAACTCATGAAAAAGTTTTATTTTAGCTGCTATGGTGCTTACACTCTCTAAAACCATATAGTTATTTCCAGAATGGTAAGTTATTTCCAATAAAAAATTTGGTCATTCTTACAATGCATAAATTATTTGTGACTTGTTGTAACCAAAAATAAGAAACAAGACATTTCATCCATGGTGCTTTTTGCACAATTAGGATAAGTAGGCTCAAAATGCTGTGTTGACCCCTGCATCGTGATCTGGAGATATCGTGCTCAATGACAACGTTAGCAGCTAAGCAAATCTTTTGACATCAGAAAGGAACACAAGCAAAAGCCAAGATGCAGTTTGTGGTTCTAAAACATTAGGATCAGTGCTTAACTAGATAAGCATAGAAAAAAGACACAGCACAATTCAAGTTCATGAATTAAAGGCCAATATACAAAATAATGTGATTCTTTCCAAATATTAATTCACGGAAAATAAGTTCATCCTCAAATTCAAGTTACTTTGATCTCAACTTTCAAGATTTGGCAAGTTCCAGAAACAAACAACTGTTGGTTTCAGAGGAAATTGCAGCAACTGGTGGATTCTCCACCCATAGTAAAACATACTTAAAGAAGGGTACCAAGAGCCTTTCTCCACAACTAATGGTCAAACGTCAATAAGCAAGTATTTCTCCACCTTAAGAATCAGAAGTATCACTCATAAGACATCACCACTTCAAGAATTAGAAGTTTGATACAAGTATCCACATAGCAAACAGTCACAGAGCATGTAAACAAGCTGGAAGTTGGACTGACATACATGGTGAGAATTATTTCCTTGTGTAAGATAGATATTCTTTTACGCACCAAATTGCAGTAAGTTCCAATTCATATAATTTCTTTGTCAAAACTCTGATGACAGGAAAAAAAGCAGAGAGCTAAATGACAGCCAGAAAACTTTTCAAATACGAGAAGCAAGTCAATTCTAAAACACTTATCACTCACAAAGAGTTTTAAAGTTCAAACTCGTATTGATTAGTTAATTATGTATTGCAATTAGAGTTCCTAAACAGTGGGCACATCAGCACTTTAGAGCCCCCTTATTCGCCTCCAACACATAGCACACTCATGAAAAATACATAGTTATTAACCAAGGAAATCTATGTGGGACAATGTATGATATATTGCATCTTCGAGTAGGAAGTTTCACTGGCTTAGGCTGGAATTACAAATTAAGAATAACTTTCTTCAATCATAAAGCAAATGGGTACTAGTTAAAAATTATTTAAGATACAACTATGTCCATCAGAAGTATGATTCAGTCATTAAGGAGAGAAATGGTACAAACATGTGAAGTGCTTTTACCACAGACGATCATTTCATCTATTAGCCTCAGTAAAATCTCAGAAATGATAAAGAAAAAATGATACAGATAAATAGATACAGAAAGGCTGCAAGAAAGACGACAGATAAGTGGAAGAAGAATCCTACTCTCATAAGCCTCTTTATACATATCAACCAACTTCGGTCCAATTCCTTTTCTGTAATATTCCCAGTCAATTGGTTGGGGTTCCTGCATAATACAGGAAACTGGAGATTATTTTACATAAATCAACAATAGGAGTACTAATCAACAACCTGCTGGGTGCTCATAAACGAATAAGTTATTAGCTTTCAAGAGTAAACACAAATGTGTTATTGATTTCTTCAGTTATGAAATAATCGGGGAAAAAGAACATATTTGAATCTATGAAAAACTAGGTTCATGCCCAACTTTTTATTTGTCAATAGTAATGAACTCAAGCTTTTGTTGGATTTATGAAGATTATGTGAAAAACTGATAGCTATCGCCATAATAATTAGTTTTCTGATTAAGTACTAACAAATGATTATGCCAACTTTGTTGTTTTGGATAGAGTTTGGTTATGAGAATTTTTCCTTGAGTTTCGTAAAAACCGTAATTGTTTGTGAGAAAGTGTGTAGGTCCCAAAACTGAAAATTTTCATTGGGTTTTGAAACAAAACCCTGTCCAAATACAAAGACCAGCAAATATTAATCTTGCTCTATTTCAACCTGATGATACCAAAGGCAAAATTGAGTGAAAAAAGAATGAGAAACCTCTGGAGATATTAAATGACATATTTTACACTAATAACACTGCAAATAGTTTTTTTCTCTAATAATTCTGCAGGGGTATGTTTTTGCAAAATATGACGGCACCCAGCATTTCCTTACTATGAACCTCCAATCATGCAAATCTACAATGTTGTTTCTGAAACAATCTTGATACTACTTTCAGTAACAACTGCAAAAACATGATTTCAACTTGAGAATGCCATTGTTCCCTTCTGTCATACTCTAAAAGCAGGGAATGCCGTTTTGTGTTTCACAAGATTATTCAAGGCGCCCCACTGCTTAATACACTCACTCACTCTCCGTCTCTCACAAAAAGCGTTAACTTAAATTACCAAACCGTGGCGTTATGTTAAAACATCCAAATTCCAGGAGTAAATTATTCTGGTAAATCCAAAAAGAACATGTAAACTTCAATCATATCACATTTTGTTCAACACAACAGCCAGACATCAAAAGATGATGTTATCTTTGATAAGTTCAAGCTAATTCAATCCTTCAGTTAAGATACAAGGGGGCAATTCAATGTATTTCATAATCAAACAAAACATCAAAACCTTCTATCATAAATCTCAAAGATCACACTGTTGAACCTATATCCCCCATTCACTTATTATATAAGGCATAAACCCTAAGTAGCTACACAGTAATAGATCTGTACAGTCACAAAATCTATTAAAAAAAAACAAATCATAGATTCATGAAACAGCATTGAGATATAAAGATAATTATATGAGGAGAGACCTGGCTGAACTTGGTTTGCAGCTGGGAATTGACTTCATCGAAGGTACGGCGGAGAGTTGCGAACTCCTTGCGAGCCTCATCGGAGACGATGAGCTTGGCCATGCCTTCCCAATCAATGGACTTTCCGACCTTGAAGGTAGCATCGGCAATCTTCTTCCCTGCTCCACTCATCTTCGTAAACAAAGAAATCGACGAAACTTTTGTGTTCTCGGCTTCGGAGTCTCTTCTCTACAGGCAAAAGGGAAAATGCTCGGAGAATGGTGAATAGGGAATATAACCCTTCGGCTTCGGCTGACAAAAGGTATGAGAAAGGAGGGCGTTTTCGTGTTTTCACCCATGAGGGTTCCTTTTTCATTTTTTTCCTTGATCAATTATTTTCTTCGACAATTGTTTTTATTTTTTATTGGAGTGCTTCAACCAAAAAACCTCAAATACTTTTGGCTCTACCTTAAAAACTTTTTGCTCTACTTGAATTTATTGTTAGTTTAAAAAAAGTTTTTTTTTAAATGTAAATTTAGAGAACTTATATTCTTATAATTTAAAAAGATAAATTATTTACAATTGAAATTATAATTTTTTCTTTTTTTTGTTAATAAATATTTATAATGTTTTCTTTTTAAAAGATATTTATAACCAATTTTTCCATTTTTTTGTTAATAAAGATTTAAAATGTATTTACTTAAAATAAAATATTTAATTAGTGTATATCGATTCTTATAAAAAATAGTTAATTTTTTTCACATAATTATTATAAACATCACTTTTATTAACGTAAATCTATTTATTATTTTTCTTTACAAATTCAAGTATAGAAAGAGTTCAATTTGATGTATAATAAAATAAGTGTTAATTTGATTTGTAAAAAAATAAAAAATGAAGGAAAAAATAACATATTTATTTTCATCAAGAAAAATAATATAATTTATTTCGAATATAATTATATTGAGTTTATTAATATACGCAATACAAAATTTAATGCCTTAAATTATTATCTTTTTGTTTTATAAATAATATAATTAAAAAATTCAAAACAAGAATTTAAAACAAAAACATTTTTCTTGTTTTAGATTCTTTGGTTGAATTTATATTACTATCACACCCTTCATCTTTTTTTTTTTTGGGGGGGGTAAATCACCATTCATCTTATTTGCAAAAATGAAAAGTAAATTGTTTTCTCAGAAAAAAGAAAAAAAGAAAAGTACGGTTCGGCTTAGAATATGTTTTTTATATCACTATACTTTTTTTTTTTTTTTTTCATTTTCTCATTAATACCTTCGCCAAAATTAATATAATTTTCTGCCTTTTGGTTCTGAACTTTTTTTTTTTGGGGTCATTCTCAACGCCAGTTTCCTTCAATTCTATCTGAACTCTGATAGAGCAACCATTTCTCAGTCCCTTGCTGCTGCTGTTTGATGACCGATTTTGGTTGATTGATATTTCATTGCTCCTCCTTAGATTTTAATTGTTGCATCTACAGTGAAGGAGCTTAGAAATGGATGAGATTTCGAGTATACTTTGCTCTTGAATCACTTGCATAGGAGAGGAATGGGAAAATGATCGGAGTATTAAACTCCGGCCGACATCCGACCGCCGGAACAGTGGATGTAAAAACGTTCTACTTTGCGCAGCAGAAGATTCTATTAAGTAGATATACAGAGCGATGACGACGGCGGCCCAATCTGTTCCGTCGCTGAAACCCTTGTCGCAGCAAGAATGGGAGACATTGATCGACGACTACAACCTAGGCGTTGCTTCACGCCTCCAGCGGTGGATTGATGCCAATTACTGCGGTTCCGCACTGGTTGATCTCTCACTTTCATCGCTGCTACGCAAAGACTTGTCTCTGAATCTCAAATTCCACCTACTCGTCTTCCTGGAAGAGTATGGTCCGATTCTCTTCACTTCTCCCTCTTCTTTCTCCCGTCTAGTTGACACTCTCCGCGTCGTAATCCAATCCCCTAACCCAAGTGATGCTATTTCCGTAACTTTCTCCTTCAAAGAACAATTCCTCATTTCTGCCACCTCCATCTGCATTACCTCAGATTCAATAAATTTGTCATTGGAAACTCTAGAGGCCTTGGTGGAGCTTCTGTTGACCATCATAAATCGCCCCAACCATGGCATTGACCGCCAGACAAGGGCTATTGCTTGTGAGTGTCTCCGGCAGCTGGAATTGGCAGTCCCCTGTATTTTATCAGATGTTGGGGCTCCTTTGTGGGGACTCTGTCAAAGTGAGAGAACCCACGCTGCTCAGAGCTATGTCTTGTTATTGGCAGCTGTAGTTTGTAACATAGTTCAATTTAAGCCCCCAAATGCTTCTTCAAATTTGTTTAGCTCTTCTACCCCTTTGATACCTTTTAATATGCCCAAATACTTGTCCAAAAATGATGAGGGTACTGCTGCGGATGGTGATAGTAACAATAATTCGGGGTGGAAAGATACAGAGGTCTCGAGTTACAAGGAGGTGAGGAGAATTGTATCTTTTTTGTTGGATTGGCCACTGTATTTGACTTCCTTTGGTGTTTTAGAGTTCATGGAGATGATAATGCCTGTTGCAAAGGCTCTAGAACTGCAGCCATCATTGTTAAAGGTACAATTTTCTGGTCTGCTTTATACATATGATCCTCTGTTATGTCATGCCTTTTTAGAGATCTTGTATTTGAGGTTCTTGGATTCATTTGAGGGGCAAGAGACAGAAATTGCTCAACGGCTTGTGTTTCTGAGCAAAGACTCTTCTCAGAATCATTTGGTTTTCCGACTGCTAGTGCTGCATTGGTTGTTATGTTTAATCAAAAGGATAGTGAACAGAGAGCCCAGGAAGAAGAAAAGTTTTGTGGAAATGAGTTTGAGCTTTTACCCAAATGTTTTTGAGCCCCTGGCTCTGAAATCATTGAAACTTGACTTACTTGCATTTTGTTCTGTTTTAATTGATGAGTTGGGGTCAATAGAGAACAATGCAAATGGTTCAAGAGTTTCTGTGGTGAAGCTATTTGAAGATGGCCTTGTATGTGTATCTTCTTTTAAATGGTTGCCTCCTTGGAGCACTGAAACTGCTGTGGCTTTTCGCACCTTTCTCAAGTTTTTTATAAGTTCAACATTTCACATGGATCCTAGTGATTCTGATGCGTCTTCCAATCGGAAACTTCTCAACTCCAGCATTTTCCTTGCATTGCAGGTATAATTTCTTTTTCCTACCAATTATGCCCTGGTGTCTATCATCAATTGTTAATGTATTCGAAGGTATCGGACTGCTGTTTCAGTTGTAGAGGCCCTTGTCGTAGTCCTTACTGGCAGTTTCGGGGAAAAAAAAAAAAAAGGAAAGACAATAAATGACAATATAGCAAACTTTAACAAGTAGAAGCATGGTTTCTTAAATAAAAAGGTTTTTTTCTAGAGACCATTCTGAAAATTGAAGTTGCTGCAAAATTAACGAGTAGTTCTATGTGTATGTGGATTGAGAGAAAATATTCATGCTATCCCTTTCTTATCTTTTCAGTTTTCTCCTTGTATGGCTCATAGCATTTCCTTCAAGCCATCAAGTTTCATTTCCTCTATGATTTATCATTTCTGAGTTTTGATCACTCAAAGTGCTTGTAAAAGCTTGCTAGGCTGAATGTTCTCTGTTGTACGAGACTGTAACTTTAACCCTAAATGAGAATATCAGCAACACTTATGGGATTATAAGCCTATTGAAATGGTCCTATGGTTAGATCTAGATATCATTTGCGTTTTGTAAATTGGCATACCAGTTAAGACAGAAAATGAAAAAAGCCCAATCAGATTTGCTAAATCCACATTATGATTACTTTTGTAATAATAATTTTCCTTCCTTTAAAGATTATCATCTTTTAGTTAGTCTTTTTTTTTTTTAATTGCTAAGTCATCTTTTAGTTGGTCAGTTCTATTAATTTTTCCTCTTTTGTACAGAGGATTTTGGTAGACTCAGCATTAGAATTTCAAGGACTGGTTCCTCTGATTGTTGCTTTTGTTGACCGTTTGCTGCGATGTTACAAACACAGTTGGTTAGGCGAGTTCCTATTGAAGACATTTAATGACCGTTTACTTCCACAGCTTAAAACAGACTACCGGTTGGGATATTACTTCCCCATTTTGGAAAAAATAGCTGAGAACAATAAAGTTTCTCCTGGTGAGTTGTTGGAGCTCCTCATCAATTTCATGGTTTTCCTTACTGGTAAACACGGTCCAGATACAGGTTTGAAATCTTGGAATCATGGAAGTAAAGTTCTTGCCATTTGTCGAACTATGCTGATCAATCATCATAGCTCTAGCTTGTTTGTTGGACTATCTCGTCTTCTTGCACTTGCTTGCCTTTGTTTTCCAGATTTGGAGGTTCGTGACAGTGCAAGGTACAAATATATAGTCGTACTTTTACTTTGTATTCTGCCCCTGCCCCCCGCCCCCCTCCCCCCACCCACTCACCCACCAATTAGGCGATGTCTTTTTACTAAGTACTAGAAGTCGAGAACTTCATAAGAAGTTAATTTATGCTTTATAAGCACTTCTCTTGCTGATAATTTTGTAAACATAGCATGGGGTACATAACCTTGTAGAGGAAGAACAGAAAGAAAAAGCTTAGACAACATGAAAACAGGGCAGTATTATAAAAGATATCTATGCTAAATCTGCTTGATGCCATTAGATTCTTATCGTTTTGATTGTTGACAGGATCTATCTGAGGATGTTGATTTCTGTACCAGGAAAGAAGCTCAGAAACATGCTGAATATTGGAGAGCAACTTCCTGGCATTTCACCATCTACCCATTCTAGCTCATTCTTCAATCTTCATTCCCCTCGTTATCATGAGATAAAGAAATCTCGAAATATTTCTTCATACATCCACCTTGAACGTGTTGTACCACTTTCGGTAAAGCAGTCTTGGTCCTTGTCATTTCCCACGCGAAGGATAGATGGTGAAAAACTTATGCAACTGGAAAGTACCAAGGAGATTGGATTTACAAGTGAACAAAGAGAGCTGCAGAGAAGTACCAGCATCAATATCTTCTCAGATATCAATAGAATTGGCCAGCCTCGGGAGCCACTACGTGTGATGGATTCAAAGATCTCTGAGATAATTGGGATATTGCGAGAGCATTTTATGTGCATTCCTGATTTCAGACACATGCAAGGACTCAAGATAAAAATACCTTGTAGTTTGAGAGTCAATTTGGGGTTGTTCCATTCTGTATCAGGAACCGATTTCTCTGCCACTGCTGACTTGGATGCACTTCCTGCCTTGTATGCCACAGTGCTGAAATTTGCTTCTTCTGCACCATATGGATCTATCCCAGTATACCATGTTCCTTTCCTTCTTGCTGAACCTGCCAAAAGTGAGAACTCAATTGAACAGAACAATTTATTAGACATTGTCCCCTTTGAAAATGGTTCTAGTGTAGAAGAAAGCTCCAAAGCTCCCGTGGTGATTGAATTGGAACCAAGGGAACCCCTACCAGGTCTTGTTGATGTATCCATCGAAGCAAATACAGACAATGGACAGATCATCCAAGGGCAGCTTCATAGTATCACAATCGGAATGGAAGATATGTTTCTCAAAGCTATTGTTCCTGAGGATGTCCCAGCAGATGCCATATCTGGCTATTATGCAAAACTATTTAACGCTTTGTGGGAAGCATGTGGTACATCATCCAGTACTGGCCGGGAGACCTTTGCATTGAAAGGTGGCAAAGGGGTTGCTGCAATAAATGGTACACAATCGGTAAAGCTACTTGAAACTCCAGTTTTCTCTTTGATTCAAGCTGTTGAGCGGTGTATGGCACGTTTTGTGGTTAGCATAATTGGAGAACCTCTTGTTAATATGGTAAAAGAAGGGGGAATCATCAGAGATGTTGTGTTTGAGGATGCCAATTCAGATGCTGTGTCTGAAGCGTCTAGTTCAAATACTAGGCCCGATGGCGGTCCTCTATATCTACAATACAGAAGCAGTGAAGATGAAAACTGGAGTAGTAGCTCTCAAGTTACCAAGAAAACCATGGGAAGTATACTCATCTTGATATTTCTTCCGCCTAGATTTCATCTTCTTTTCCAAATGGAAGTTTGTGATGTTTCAACCCTTGTTCGGATTAGAACTGATTATTGGCCATGTCTTGCTTATGTTGATGACCTTCTGGAGAATCTATTTTACAACTGAATCCATTCTGCAGTTAAAACTGCCCCACCATTTTTTGAGATACTTTTAGCACACTCTGTACAATGTATAGTAGCCCTTAGTTTTATCACTGAATTTGCAGTTAAATCTCTAATTTGGTTTAACGTTGTATGATTTTGCTGGTGTAAGGTTTCTGTGTAATCAGAACTATACTCAAAACTTGTCAGAGCTTCACTAATTTCAACCTCTGATTTCTCATTATCAAATTCTTTATGCTCTGTGTAAGGCATCATACACTTAGTGGAAATACCATACAAGTTAAGCACTGGGGTGGGGGAGGGTAAAACTTCTCTTTTGATACGATAAGATCAATATCCTCACTAAAGTATATTCTCAACTCCTTTTAACAAAGATACAGTTTTCGTTCAAGAATAACTTAAATTATGTAACCATGAGTGACATGGTTGGGCTTTTCTCAAATTTAATTAGAAATGTGTTTAAGTTTAAATCTTATGGTCTAATAAAACAAAAAAAACATTTTAATTAAATTATATAATTTATCATGATTTGACAACCTTTCAAAATATGATTTGAAACTTTAATTACTTACCGCATATTTCATGACGTTATAAAAAAAATTTAAACCTTCATTCTTCTAAATATTCGGAATGAATAATTATTTTTTATTATTCATTAAATGATAAATAATTATTCGGTCATGACTAATTATTTACTAGATTAGAAATTCCAACCGTCAGATCAATAAAATACCAATATAACGGTAGATGATCCATTCAACACGTGCTAAAAACAAATTTATCGATAAAATAATCCGACAGGATAATTCTCTCTTCGTTAAGTGATAGATATAATCCACAAACCTAAAAGCATATAAAAAATGCTCACATCTGAAACAATACATCACCACAACATAAGAAAATCTTAGGAATGGAGATATTTGACTGCCTCAACCATTTTTTATAATAAAATACAACATCAGATTGTCTACAAATATCTTAAAAATCTACTATCACTGTTACAAAATTCATATAATCAATAAAACATTTATCTTTTAAACAAGGTGTGTCCAATGTGTTTAAAAAAAAAAACAATCCTGTTAAGAAAATAACCAAAGAATCATAAAACGCATAATCAAAGGCAAATAGCTTGTTTTAAATCACACTCAACTATCTTACTTTATTATTTTCAAAAAGTTGCATGGATAAAATTTATTGATGGTATTAAAAGAATGTCAAAATTGGAAACCACTTCCATGTCGGGAGGACCAAAGTTTTATCTCCATCAATGAGCATCACATAAGTTACACATCAACTAATCACATTAACACAAATGGGTAAAGAATGCCAACGCATCGTCTGGTAATTCATTAATTTTTGTTTTAATTTGATTGGTTGATGTGTAACTTGTATAACGAACATAAATTACTCATTACAGAATAACTCATACCGAAGACAGCTACTGCAGAACTTCAAATTCAGCACCAATTGGGAGATGATCACTTGGATGGTAATAATTTGGCAGACCACCAATCACATCAGATGCCTCTGGTTCTGGGAGCTCGAGGTAGCTTACTGGTTTTATATCTCCAGAAGGAGAGAAAAATATATAATCTAGTGTTCCGGTAAAACCAGGAGTGCAATTTGTGAAGTGAGGTTCCCCTCTTGTGGATGCATAATAACTGCACAATGAAAGAGGCAAATCATCACAGCCTTCAGCCGCATCCCCAGAAGATGTGGCCGAAACAAGGTATTGATATACCTGAAACAAAAAGATCCTATTCAAAGAGCTGCTCATAATTGCAAGGTAAAAGGTATATTGAAATGCTTCAGAACAAGCACAGGAAGCAAGAAATGAGGATTAGCAATTGAGGTGAATATTACAGCCCTCCCTATGGTTTCCGCTTCAATTAGGAAACTATAATCATGTGAATATACATACAATGCGGTCCAACTGATATATGGTCAGAAAACATCTCTTGTAGAATAGTGAACCAAATCAAGGATTAACCCAACAGCCTCAGCCTTTTACTAATTAATTATTTTCTCAATATCAAAATCTCTGGTTTAACAGTATTTATAGGATTAACAAAGAATCAGAAAAGATGGTAGAACCGAAATTGAACATGAAAACTTCAGTAAACCTGATCTCCAGGGGTTGAGTTGAAGTCACCACAGACAATTATGCTAGGCGTACACCCCAATTTGTTTGATACCATCATCTTAAACTGAGACAAGCGGGTTAAGAGATATTTAGCTTGCGCAAGCTTCACATCTGCCCATTCTGGATCCCTGAAGCAAAAGCTCAAGATGTTCATGTTTTTTAAATACAGCAGACCTTGCCTAAATGAAAAACATAAATGTGATAATACTAAAACAAATCAGAAACTCAATAGAGTTTGATGCATAAATACTGAATGGTACCAGTAAAGGTGGGTATTCGCGATAATGATGTGGTGACACAAAGGATCCTTAAGCTTAAAAGCAGCCATAACACCAACACAATCACGTTTCAATCTAACACGAGGGTCATTTGGATCTCCTTGGGAGCCTTGAAGTTCTGGACCAGGAAAAGAAACACCTGTTTAGTTTTCTAAAGTATTTAATAATTTTATTTAATCTATCAAACATCAACTTTATGCAACATTGAGAATGCTGAAAAATAGTAGGAAAATTGAGTTGACAGGAAAAAAAATTGCTTTGTACTTGAAAACTATTTGACTTCATTGCAATTTATTATACAATAAGCATATGTGCTGCCATACTATGTGGCCCTTTCTCAGAGGTAAGCCAATATGGAAACCAGAACCAGTGATTCTAACCATCCTCATTCCGCTTCCACTTAGAACTGGAACAAATTGGAACCAGATTCATAGCCTTGGATCCAGAACCGGTAGTTCCATCTTTTCTTAAAAAAAGAATTAACAATAACTGATTCCGGTTCCAACCCAGTTTCACAATTTTGCAGAACAGGTCGGAACTGAGGAATGAGAACCAAGAACCAAAGAGGTCTACTCAGATGCTAACTACGAAGTTCAACATGCTTTTATAAAGCTAACATCATCTCCATGAACGCATGGATCCTGCAGAAAAATTTCCCCTCATCTTTCAATTGAATCTAGCTTCTCCTCCATCTTTAACTGTTACCAACTCATCTAATTTTCCTATTTTGTCTGTAAAATAATCCCACCTGTAAAATTGTTTTTCCTTTCCTTTCTTCTCCTTTATGGCTTCCTTATTCCTTTCTTCTTTCAAACCCTAGGCCTATTATAGTTAGGGCCAACATCACCTATCTTATCCTATGTCAGTTGATTGACCAAAGTGACATTGCTTTTTGGAGGAAGTAGGATTTGCCATTTTTTTGCAGGGGGTGTGGGGAAAGTAGGGATAGATAGGATATCATGGCAGTTTGGACAGATAGATCAGATGTGGCTTCAAACATGATTGTGTTCACAAGAGTCGGGAAAAGGATGTGCTTTCATTTGCTGGTGGAGATCTGGTGGGGCTGGTACATTAGGCTCTCATAAGTAGACAAGAGAAGAGAAAAGAAAGACAAAACCAAAGGAAAGGAGGAACAAAAGGAGAAAAAGATGTTCTTGGAATAAAATTGTCTCATTTTACTTCATATCAGGATATTAGAATACTAATGGCAGACAATTTGAAAGATGAATAGGAGAGATTGATGCACAATTGAAAGATTGACCTGATTTCTTCCTTTGTGATGTATAAGAGCATTCCAAAAAATTAGGTTTACATATTTATAGCACCTTCTGACCATTCAAGGAGTGTATGATGCAAATACACATCACAGTACTCCCTCCCCTCTCGAAAACAAAAGTTACAAAGTTTTTATTGGATTCAGGAAATCGTGCCAAAGGGAATAGAGTCAGAATCCAACATCAGATGTTGCTTCAACATCGTCCTGGAATACATGTGCAATCTTTCTTAATTTTTAAACTATTCAGACATGAAAGAATTCAGCACACAAAAATTGAGAAGTTAAAAGCAAGCCTCTTTTTTTAACAGAAAGAATACAATCAACAGAAAACTAAAGACAAATCTAAGTCCAAGACTAACTTAAACTCTTTAAGGGAATGACATCTCATAATTAAGGCATAAATTCATGAAGAAAATCTTGACCTACAATATAGATCATTTCTTTAACAAGATTTTAGTAGCAAGACTTGAAATATTTATAATAATCTTACTTTGTATCCAAGATAAAGCAACACAAAAGCAGTTAAAATAAGAAGCACATGGAGACAAACTTCACCAGTTTTTGATTCAGTATTGCTGGTTCCACCAACTATGGAACTACCATCTTTATCTACAGCTGAAGGTGATCTATCTTCAACTGAGTTTACAAGATCATTGTATTCTATTTTTTCTTCTAACACCAGCTCTGCACTAATTAAAACATCAAAATGAAAATGGTCAGACAAATGGATTCAAAATGAACCAGCATCTTTTAAATGTTCCTCTTTGTTCTCTTTAGAATAGGAACAAAGAACAACTGTTACCAAAGAATGTTCCCGTTCCTTTACCATGTAAGTATAGCAGGAATAAGTACCACAACTGTGGATGAGGCTAATATACACACAATACAGATATGCTCAATCATTTTGTGGGACAAATATGAAATTATTTACCACAACTGTAGAATGTTATGATATTTATAGTCTAATGTTTCCTTTATTTTAAGCCTAAAAGAAGTTATTCTTGAATAAACAACCTCATAGGTGCTTTTCCAAAATTGATTAATCCAACTAAAGCTTCAGAAACAAGATAGTATATCCCTCCCCCCAACCCCCCCCCCACCCCCCCCAAAGGAATAAAATAAAAATAGATATATAACAAAGAGGTGAATTAATTGTCAGACCCCGGCTGTCCAAAAAATAAAAATCAAGGGGATGATAGGAGAGAGATTTTACACCTGTTATTTTTGTAAAAGATGCCACACCCATCTCGCTTTTGTCCACTTCTTTGAATATAAATACTTGAGTACCCCAAGCTCTCCATATTTCCCTTGTAGAAGCTATCATACTCGTCCACCTCCTAATATAAAAACCTCAAGTATATCAATAAATTAATTAAATATCATGGCAGGGAATAACTACTATACAGAGCTTCACAAGGAGCATTATTGTTTCTTATGGTCACTGATTTCTGAGTATCAAGTATTGAATAAGAGAAAGGGAAGCAACCTGTAAGCAAAGGAAGTCTGTACCAAGGTTCTTGAGAACATCCAATATTGACTTAGAACGGGCTTTCCATCTGTAACCACAAAGGCAAGTACTAGCTTAGAAGTTTCACCAAGAAACCAAATAGAAAATTATTCACAAAAAGGATAATAAGGCGGGGAAAAAAAAAAAGAAATGAATTGCATTGATAGACCATGATACCCTCAAAACAGAACAGATTTCCCTATTCATTTTTTTGTTTTAATTCCCACAAAAGTGTTTATTATTGTTATTATTATTTTTTATGAACAAAGTGCTTATTATTAAATACATAAGAACCAAGAACTTGAATCTTCCCTTTAAATATATTATTGAAAGTTTACAGAATCATGGTGTGGAATAGTCTGAAGTGAAACCATCGAGAAGAGAGCAATCGCCTCCAATGTTGGATAAAGATAGATTAAAAGTCTGGAAATAAAGAGCCAACTCAATTGGCAAGGTACGCACTTGAGGCTAGATGATGGAGAGTGTGGCAAAACTGCACTCTTAACATACACCTGCATTTCATGGAATTGATACTCATTAAAGAAAAATAGTTAAACCAGTTCAGTTTACAAACACATTGCAGCAAAGTGGTGAGACAAAAGATGATGCTCCATTAAACATTCTCCATACCTGAGCTAAGATGTTATACGATACAACACTAAATTTCAAACCTGTAACATCATACAGTAGATAATCAAATATCAATAACAAACCAGAAAACGGAAATCAGGATAAAGCAAAGAAAACCAAACATAAAGCAAATGTACCCTCAGGCTTACTAATTGAAGTAATTCCACTCTGCTCTACCGCAACGAATTTCGGAATCAAAGGACCAGGTGTCGTGCTCATTTTGCACAAACAAATTGTACTGCATTTTTTTCCAGGAAAAAGAAATTTTCAATCCCTTAAGATTAATAGAAAGATTGAAGCTTCACATCACATTTATACTAAATATACTTCCCGACCAAAGATTAACAAAAAAAATGGACAATTAGCATAAAAACACCCAAAAAAAATTTTTTTAAAAAAATCATACTATAGAGAGGAGTTTAAAGCTAAAATTCACAGCTTCAGAAATTATCAATGCTAGCTCTTGCAAGTTACAAGTGCTCAAAAATGCAATTAATCATCATAAAAGCCAATGAAAATTCTCGAATTAATTCGAAGAAAATCCAAGTAACTAATCAAATTCATTGAATTTAATTAATTAAAAGCAAAACCTTGATAAGGATGCAGGAAGAGCGAAGCGAGGAAGATTGGTGGGCACCCTCACACTGAGCATTGAACTTTAAAATTTTTAGAGATACGGCTATGGAAGACTTTTTTTCAGTTTTACACTTTCGGGCGGGCGGGCTTCGACTGAGTTAAAGACTAGGCCGGATTATTTCCGCCTATTGGACTGATTCCCCTACTAAAAAGTATTAGATATAAATCCAACATGTTGGCCTAGCCCAGGTTGCTTTTGGGCCATGAAAGTTGATCAGTCAACTCCCCTCACCGCACATGACCACTTCAAGAAATACTGTGTGCGAGTCTTACTAAGTTACTAAGTTTCTTATATTCATGCCTTTAATTTTTGTAGATGACCCTTATAAATATTCCCTTATCTTGTCAATTTTTAATTTGATGAGTGAAATGTCATTATTTAATACGACTGAAATGTCATTAGTTAATAAAGTAAATGTAGGTAATAAATCATTATGACATATATAATATTATACATATATATATATATACAATACTTAAGATTATAATTATAGTTTATAATAAAAATTTTAAATACAATGTATAATTATAGTATATAATTTTAGTTTTAAACTATAATTAATGACTAAAGTTTATAACTATAATTAAAAATATAATTTATAATTATAGTATGTAACTATAATTTATTACTATAGTTAAAATATAGTATATAACTATAATATAAAATTATATTTATAATTTTAGTTTTAAACTATAATTAATGACTAAAGTTTATAACTATAATTAAAAATATAATTTATAATTATAGTATGTAACTATAATTTATTACTATAGTTAAAATATAGTATATAACTATAATATAAAATTATATTTATAGTTAAAATATAGTATATCATTATAATATAAAATTATATTTAAAATATGGTTTATATACCTATAGTATATAACCAAAGTTTATAACCATGGATATGAATAAAGTTATAGTTCAAAACTATAGTATATAACTAAAATCCATAGTTATGTTGATATCTATAGAAATGCTTTGAAAGCATATGTGATTAATTATCGCATTGAGATATCATACCAAAATAAAGAAAAGAAAAGAGTTACTGTCGTTTATAAGAGAAAATCTGATTGGAGGATTCATCCATCACGGATTAGTGTGACTCCTAACTTTCAAATTAAGAGCATAAAGGGTTTATCACATAGGTGTCCAAGTGCGTTTCGGAATTCATCATCCTCAGTAAAATAGTAAAGCAAAACATATACGCAACAATTGAGTGATGATCCATGTTGGAGCCTCAAAGGAATCATAAATAGTGCCACAAGAGAGCAAAGGAAGCTACACTTAAAGCTATATTTGGAGATTGTGCAGAGCAGTATTCAAGCATTTTGGACTATGCTGTCATGATACAAAAGCAAAAATCCTAGTTCTTGTGCAGTTGTTGATATTAATAGACAACCACTGCCCAAAGGTCCTTAATTTACAAGAATTTTTGTGATGTATACTACCAAAACAATGGGGTTATTACAGGGGTGCAGGCTTGTTATTAGCTTAGATACATGCTTTATGAAGGGTCCATTTGGAGGGCAACTGATGCAAACTGTTGCTAGAGATGGGAACAATCAAATGTTTCCCACTGCCATGGCTGTTGTAGATTCTGAGTGCAAAGATAATTGGGGTTGGTATCTTCATATTATACTCGGCAGATTGGACATCCAAGAGAAAAATGATGGGTGTTTATCTTTGACAGACAAAAGGTATATTCTTATTAAATAATGCATTTTTTAATCTTAATATAATACTTTTTATTACAAATAACTAATTTTATTTTCTCCGTGAAGAGTTTGTGTGAAACATTTGCAAGTTTAATACATGAATGTGCACACTAGGTTTAGACACTTATATGCAAACTTCAAGTTGAAGTTTAAGGATAAACGTCTAAGGAATATATTATGGGCAACAGCTAGGCATTTAGGGAAGATGAATTTCTCAAGTATATGAATGAAATCAAAAGGCATAGTAATGAAGCTTCAATGGGCTAGGCATACATTTGCACTTGCTGCTAAGTGTGATCTTTTGTCAAATAATATTTGTGAATCATTTAATCAATATGTGAAAGATGCAAGAGACAAGCCAATATACACCATGCTGGAACTTATTAGGAAGCAAATAATGTGTAGGTTTTAAGAAAAAAGAGAATGGATATTAAAGTGGAAAGGATCTATCTGTCCTAGAATTCATGAGAAGGTTGAAGCTATAAGAGTAAGAGCAATGAACTATGAGTATTTTTTGGCAGGTGACGGAGTGCGGGAAAGTTAAAGATACAAAGACAATCATGGTTGTTGATTTAAAATCTAGGTCATGCATATGTAGAGAATGGGATATCTCTAGAATACCTTGTGTACATGCTTCTGCTACCATTTTAGGAGACAATGAAAATGTTGATGACTATGTGAGTGAGTACTATTATGTGGAGACTTATAAGAAGATGTATAATCATGTAATAATGCTTATTCCTTGATCAAGAACAATGGCTTGCTAGTCAAATAGAAAAGTTGGGACTTCCCCAAGTGAAAAGATCAAAGTAAGGCCAAAGAAAAAAAGGAGGAGAACTCTAGATGAGTTACCTGATGGATCAAAATTAACAAAGGTTGGACAGATCAATCACTGATCAAGATGTGGTCAAAATGGCCAAAAATCACATTCTTGCACGAATATTGGTGTGCAAAATTGTCAAAGAAAAAAGAAAAATGTAAACATAACTCTCATTTGCATTATGTAGCAAATTGTTGTGTGTAGTTCATAATTCAACCATTATTTTTGTTCTGTCATTTTTGCAAGGGTAGATATTCAAGTACTACAAATCTAGTACAAGTAAGTTCAAGAAGCAGCCATCAAAATTCTCAAAGAGAAGCAGGAATATAATGTTACACAAAAACAAGTATCTTTATACAAGTTTTTTTGCTGAAATTTATAGCTTTGTATGCTTTTCTCTTTTGATATGCTTGCAAGATTATAATTATCAATGTCATGCTTATTATTTTTAAAAAGGAGATACAAGACAAAAGAGAATGCTTACATGATGGAGTGCTATTGAATATTGGTGAAGAGCAAAGAAATATCACGTATTTATATACTAGAAGTAAAGGTAGAGGTAGGAGGACAAATGTTGTAAGTCTAAATAGGCGGAAGGGCAAAGGGAAATATAATAATGGCCTTGCATATAGGTTTGGACTTTGGAATGGTGAAGTCTTGTCTATCATGACTTATGTTTACGCTCCATATGGTATTTTCCAAACAAACAAAAGTGACAGGCCAATACAACGTGGAGGAAAGAGCAGAGCAAGACAAATCTGGAATTTGAACCTAATTCCATTGGCAGTAACTCTTCAGATTGTGTCAGACAAAATCTACAAGTAAGCATACAGAAATGAATTATTTATATTTCTTTTATGATATTTCATAAATAAGTATCTTGTGTTGATATATATAACTTGAATGAAGCTATTAAGAGAAAATCAATTAAGAGTTCCTCCAAGTAATCTGCAAGAGAATTCAAACAATATGCATGTAATGGGTAAAAATGCATTGTTATCTTTTTTTATTTTATTTTATTAGATTATAACAACTATTAATTATTCCGTTTTGCTGGTTCAAACTATTACTACTAGGTATGGAGAAGCTCTCTTCACAAGGAAAAACCTTTTCATAGGCTTTCATGTGCAGGAAGACACTACAAACACCATTAATGCAATGTGATTTAGCAAGAAGTTTAGGAAGCTTTAGAAGTCTCTATTTTGCAAACTGTTATGAATTTGACTTGATAATGTTGAGGTCATCTTTAAGTTATATTAAGCATATATTATTGGCTTCGGACTTCTAAATATGTCATGTTTTTTCTTACAATGCATAACAAAGATAAAGGTTTAAAGATCATTTATTTCTTTGTTATTTTCTTGTGTAAAAAATTGGGTAATATATACTTTGTAGGTCAAAGTTAGATGACCTATGCCATTTTTTTCACTTTGACAATACATATTATCAAAAAATTAAGAGAACAAAAAATAGGCACATTAATTTTCCTTTTGGTATGAACAAGGACACATAAATATTCTATGAATGAGCAATAACTGGCATTTCTTTTTTAAAAGAAAAAAAAATCGTTTAATAAATAATTTGGTACAAAAATAAATTTGGAGAATTTTAAATGATTTTTTAAAAAGAATGAAACAAGAATGGTTGCATTAGAAAAATTAAGTTAAATTTAAGTTAATGAGTGGAGAAACTGAAGTGGTATGGTTAGGGGTATTTTTGGCATTCTCGCTTACCTCATGTGATTTCCATTTCTTCTATTGTTAATTTTTGGATGGAATATGTAGAGAGGCGTCTAATTATCACAAATCAAAGTGCAAGCGATTAATTGACACAAGCTCCTAAGTTCAGGGTTTTATTTGGACATGATCATTCATTTCAAGAGGTAAATTAATTATTAAATAAGGCCCACGGCTCTACTTGGATATACTTTTTTCTTTAATTTTTACTAATTTTTTCACTCTAGTCCCACTTCTTCTCCCAAAAAAATTTAACTTTTACAAATTTTTTTTAAAAAAATTACTTTGTAAAAAGAAGAAAAAGAACTATCCAAGTAAAGTCTGATACTTTATAGTGATAATATTAATATTTATATAAGTAATATTGCCTAAAGAAAAATAAAAATAACTTTATTTCACGCTTATATAACTATGAAAATAAATTAGTAGGGGCCAAAATTACTATTTTTTATTATCAAAATAAAGTTTCATACTAAAATCTTCAAAAAAAATAAATAAATAATATTTTTCTTTGAGGGCCATGGCCGTCCATTAAAAACTCCACCATTGTTACTAGCCACAAGTTATGATTAAAACCATATATATTAAATTTTGTAAGACTTTGTTACGTGAAAAAAGGGGGAAAAATCTTATCGATGTATACACATTGTTCATATTTTTTACTATAATATATTACTTTATTGTTATAATTCAAACTAATGACAAGTGAAAGGAGAGGGAGGAATTACATACCTTAATAGCATCACCAGCAACAACAACAAAGGACGATGGTGGGTGGGAAAGGGAAATAGACAGAAGTTCCCTTTCCATCATCTTCTGTTCTTACTTCTTCTACTAAACCTTGAGTTCCATTATAGTTGGTATCAAGAAAACTCACATCTCTGTGAGCTTTCATCCAATTGGCCTTAGCTTATATTTTAGCAGTTGGAGGCAATACGTTGATGATTTTAAATGAGAATTACAGTATTTTTAACATTAACTTCTTCCTTTATGTAAGAATTACAAATTTCACTAATCAAGAATAATACAAAAATCGATTTAAGTAACAAATGCTATGTATAGAAAAAAAAAATGAATGGAGCACAATGTATAGAAATTTTTTCCTGGAACAATGTATAGAATATTAAACCTATATCAATAGAATAAACTGATCACATAATTGAAATTTCATAAGTATATCACATTTTTCCATAGTTGTTCCAAAGAGTTCTAATATATTAGGTGTGATTTTCTTAAAAAAGTTGAAGCAATTATGAATCGATAAATACTATTAGTTTTACACATAAAAATGTCTGTATCATTTTGTGTACCATTATCTATATCACTTCTTTTTATAATATAGTTTTAAGATATGTTTGGTGCCATAGAATTGAATTGGGGCTTAGAAGGGCATGACTCAAGAACAAAAGAATTCTCTCTTCATTCCTTGTTTGCTCTTTCTCAGTCTAACTGTTACTGACAGGCTTAGGCATTGAAGACAAGGTACGCGGAACGATAGACAAAGTATCAAACTCAACCTTCTACGCTTCAATTAGTGTGAAACACCAATAAGGGTTGTCAGTTAGATTTCCTCTGAGCACGCTACAAGCTTATCGAATCTCTCCAACGCCATGTCAAGGCCATAAATATCATCAATCTATGATATATTTTGAACGAACGATACCAAAACCTTTCAATCACGGGCTCAACGCCTCCGGGTACTTCGTACACACCTTCACTTCCCACGCAATTCTAGAAAAAGAATCTCCTTAGTTTCCCCCCAACGATTCACTGCTTTAATGAGCCTTCTCTATGCATTCATGTGCAGTTGATGGCGATCTTTCACGTTTATCCGGTCATCAAGCTCAGTCCCTTCCTTCGTTTCAGATGGCAGAGCTACCACACTAGTTCTGTTGATTGAGGGGAGTATTGAACAACCAGCACAAGAGAAAGTATAGAAAAAGAATCACTACTTTTAGGAGTCCCTCTAATTATATATAAATATCATAATAGAAGAAAGGTCCACAGAAGGAAAGAAATCAATCTAATCACTCCATTTCTATTTCAAGCAAGTGCACCTTAGAGAATTCGACGTCCCAGAAGTTTGACTCTATCCTTGCCCTTTCACTTATTTATGATACCCAGTGAGAATGGCAACATTGACTACCAAGTAAGAAAGACGCTTTTTGGCTTCGTTCCAGGCGTTTGTTCTTCATCAAATCAGGTTAGGCTTGCCTCGGAATTGGAGTATGGGTCCCCGTCTCCCCAACCAATTTTCGTTTCACCTAATTAATTAATGTTACTGACCGAAATTTATTGGGAAATTCACAAAATAGATGTTCATAATGCCTTTTTGCATTGCGATCTTGCAGAGGAAGTATACATGAAACTTCCTCTTGGTTTTCAATCATCCAATCCTCACCAGGTTTGCTTACTTCAAAAATCATTATATGGCTTATGCCAAGCACCGAGGTTATAATTTTCCAAGCTCTCCACAACCCTCACTCATTATGGTTTCAAGTATTCATATGCTGATTACTCTCTCTTTACATATTTCTATCATGGGATATTTCTATGTGTACTTGTATATTTTGATGATCTTATTGTCACTGGCAATAATCCCTTAGCTATTGCTTGATTTAAGACTCACTTAGGTCGGTGTTTTTACATGCAAGATCTTAGCTTTTTGAAATACTTTCTTGGAATTGAAGTGGCCCATAATCTTTCTAGGTTATACTTAACTCAACCGAAATACATCTTGGATATTATTTCTAAAACAGGTTTATCTGGTTTCAAACCTGCACCCACTCCTATCGAACAAAATCATCAGCTGACCACCAATAAGAGTGTCTTCCTCCTTGCACCTGATCAATATCGCGACTTATTGGACTTTTGATTTATCCCACTATTACTCAACCATAGCTCGCCTGTTCTGTCCATACGCTTGCTCAATTCATGCAGAAACCCCAGTTTCACCATTGGGAGGTAGCTCTATGAGTTGTTAAATATCTCTAATCATGTTCGGGCCAGGGGATATTTCTAAGCTCTAACAGTGACCTTACTCTCTTCGCTTACTATGATGCTGATTTTGCTACTTTCCCGATTACTCGATGATCTCTTACTAGCTACTTCATTTTTTTTCGAAATTTCTCCCATCTTTTGGAAGACTAAGAAGCAGCCTACTATTTCTCGGTCTTCCACCGAGGCCGAGTACAGATCCATAGTTGTTACTTGCTGTGAACTTAAATGGCTCCAGCAATAGTTATCTGATTTGTGCATTTCGAATCCGGCCCCTATTCAACTTTACTGTGACAGCCAGACTGTTATTCATATCACTACCAACCTTGTCTATCTTGAATGCACAAAACACATTAAAGTGGATTGTCATTTTGCTCGTGACGAATATCAAGCTCGTTGCATTTCTCTCACATATATTCCTTCCCAATCTCAACTTGTTGATATTTTCACTAAAGTTTTGGGACATCGTCTTTTACACAATCTCATGGGCAAATTAGGCATTCAAAATCTTTATGCTTTGACTTGAGGGGGAGCCTTAAGAGGAAAATCTGAGATTGAGTTTTCTTTTGGGACTAATCTTCACTAATTTAGACACTGTGCATAATTGCATACCATGAGTTAAAGATGGTATCATATTATGCCTTATTATTAGTCTAGTCTTTTCGGATTAGTTTTCTTTTCATAATATGACTATAGATGACAAGTATAGATATCCCATGTAAATCGTATCACTTGTACAGCTTTATAGTCTTAACCGTTAATGGAACCAGATCGACTGATGGATGCCCTTGCTCCTACAAAATAGAGAACAATCAGATACCGGTGGGGACTTGTTCTCCACAGGCACTCTGATGCCTAAGTTAGTGTTATGTTCATAGAGGAGAGAAGAGAGAGGAGTAAGGGCAATGGTAGCTAGGATTTAGATCAAGCATTAATGAAGTGAAAGGTGACTTTTTTATAGGCGTTTTTAGATGGGCCCTTATCCTGTTATCTGGGCTATTTGTCTTGTATCATCTGTTTGGGCCAAGCCTTAGTGTTTTTCCTTTGAGCCCAAATGTGTTATTAGGGAAGGATGACTCGAATATTGTTCTTGGGCCCTAGTTGTGATGTTGCGCTAATTGATAGGGCTTCATCCCATCATTGGGCTAGTCAATGGGCTGTGTCCCATCATTTGCCCTTCCCTTAAAAGATCTGTGACTGACATCACAAATCTTTTGCTTCTGATTTACCGCTTTAGCTTCTTTGGGATGCTTCCTGTCTTCTCATTCTGTTTCTCGCACATCTTAATTTTGTGGCGGAAGGTAATATCGTTTAATTTTTAGGTTATTGGGTCTTCTTTGTTTGATTCTACTTTTGTGCCTTTCCATTGTTTTTGTGGTTGTCAGTGACTATTTCCGATAGCGTAGAGATGGCTTCTTTTAACATTCGAAACTTCGGTCGTGTTGAGGGACAGAAGTTCCTGCTACTCCTTCAGGTAATATATAAGTTTTTACTTGAGATATAAACTTCACCTCGTTGAAGTTGTTTTCCCTCCTCTTGATTGTCCATGGGTCTCTGATGGCCATCTTCCCCTAAGATAATAGCAACCATGTTTGACAAACAGGTCTGATCCCGAAGGTCAGGTTACCAATTGTAGTAGTACTGTTACAGATATAGATTTTTAGCTGGTATTCGTGAAAACTACTTGATTCTTGACGAGTATATTCTTGCTCGCCCTAATCCAATTGCGAGGGCTTCTTCTCCTCCTTCGGGTGGTATATTATTTGCAGGGAATATTTAAAGTCCACGGTGTGTTCTCTTCCGCACCCATTGATTGTAGAAGTGCTAATATTTTGGAATCTTCCCTTAGGTCAAGTGCATCCGTTGTTCGTACGATACTTTGTGGACTTTATTATTATTTGCAAGGTATTAGGGGTTCCTACCAGCTGCAACTTATTTTGGCGGTATCACGGGGTCCGTCACGGTAAGGGTGGTTGGTATACGTGTATGCTGAAGAAGCCTTTGGTACTCGCGAAACCTTCGAAAATAAAGGACTGGAAGGACAAGTTTTTCTTTATATGGGACCCACATCCCGTCTTGAAATCATCTTGGACTACCCGTAAACGGCTACCTAGTCTGCCCGTGAAGCTGAATGCTGAATTGCAGCATCACGGGAAATTATCGACCATTACCCCATACAGCTTCGGATTAGGGAAGTTGGTCTCAGTCGTTGTTGGAGAGCTATGGGTTTTATGATGGAGAGTTTGATAGAGCTGTTCTACGTTAGTATTTGTGGCATTTCGATTCTTGTCTTCCATAACCCTCTTCTCTTTTTTTTGGGTTCTTATCACCGGTAGTTTCATGTTTTCCAGGTAAGGAGTATATGTTTTATCTTGCTACTACAACTTTAGCGTCCGGGACAGGAGGTGTACCAAAACAATCTATAGTGACACGATCAAGGGCGGCTATTGGTGCTGATACCAAAGGCGTGAATGCTTCGCATTCGGGTGTTTCTTCGTCTCGTCTGAAGAAGAAGCGCACATATGTCACTAAGCCTGTTGCTTTGATAAATTCATGCTTCCTCTCCTGTTATATTTTTTTTCTTCGTTGTGTGCTTTTATTTTTTGAGTGGGCGTCTTGCAATCATAGGTAAATCGCTGAGGGGGTTGCGAGAGCAATTTGTTCAGGCAAGTATAGAATCTGATGATATCCATGATTTACTAAGGGATGATCCTTTTGCACAAACATGTGAAGGAGCTAAAGATGAAGATGGCGTGTTGTCTACTCGAGAAGGCCAACGGTCGCACTCTATTCCCGATTTTGAGCACACTCCTTCACGGGTCTCCACGACTCCACAAGTTCCTATAACTGATCCATCAGCGCCACGAAGGGGTGGTTCATCCTGGATAACGCGTCATACTCACGGGTTTAAAATAGCTATTTTCCGATATGCCACATGTTGGAATCCGTAGGCAAAAACAAAGTAAAATAAAACTACGGAAATCCACCAACAGGATCTGCACATACTAGAAAAACCGATTGGATAGGAATTACCTCAATGTTTTGATTGTTCGTTGTGGAGGCGCTGCTTTGTACGCTTCGCCCTCTACTGGTATCCACGCGACGAACTCCTCTGCAAGCGATCGGGATGCTAGCCCCTTCTGTGTTCTGAAAACTGTTCAGAACTGATCCTGACTATTTGGTAATCGGACGTATTTCGGAGAGAGGAGGCTAGATACTATATCGCCGTTCTAGGGTTTTGGGTTTTGTTTTTCTTTAATCAGATAAAGGACGGCCACCAAGAAAAGGTTAACATAACCTTTTATAGCTGTCAATATCAAAACCCTAACTGTCATCTAATGACAGTTTAATCTCGTCCGTCTATTCCTATAATCATCCAACGGTTGGATAAGTAATATTAAGTAATTAATTTCATTTATTCGATTAAATAAAATTAATTACTTATTAACCTACCAGAAAATACAATATGGAATCTGATTCCCCTTTTGTATACGTTCAACGAATCTGGACACAATGTAGATTCATTGAACGTGGACATTATGCTCACAAGATCGTCTATGCGTGTGACCCTGTAGGTTCACTTAACATTGGCAGTTAATGAAAAAATGTCCTAGACATTTATTCACAAAACATAAGCAGCCTCTAGCAAGACATTATGCTTACCCAAGTTAAGTAAATGTAATAATAACCTAGCATCAGATTTAATATTTAGTCATTTTGTCACACGATATCCTAATTAAGTATAAGGCACGGATCAAGTCATCCTTATAAAACTTAATTAACCATTTACTTGATCACCAGGCAGACTGTTCCAACAAATAATATTAATAACACCTTATTAATACTTATTTGAGCATGGCCATGCATATTTTCCAGTCTTCCTTATCAAGGGGCCCATGGATATCTCTCTCTAAAAGGAGAGGGACAAATCCCTTTCACTATCTCCAATATTCAAGCCATGACGAGAAAATAAGCCAACCAATAATCATAATGATCACCTAATTAAAGGTGATGTTTGACTATGTCAAAACATATTTTTCTCCCCATGCAAGAAACATTAGGTCGAAGGACACCAAATATAAAACTGAGAAGAAATACTTATAACTTAAACCCATGCAATATTTCTTCTTCACTTTGGGTCATGTCCAATACAATATTCTCAATATGTATTTATGAATTGATTTTATATCTCATATTCATGATCAGTACAACTTAACCATCAATCAAGTTCACACTAGTTTACAAGATGTAATAAACTAGGGACAAATAAGAATAGTATTTTATTAGCTATAAGGGTTTTACTATCAAGTCACATACTTGATGACCAAGAGCATAAAATACAATTCAAAAATACATGCTTCATAAATCATAAATGTGAGTCAATTGGTCTTAGGGCATATACTAACACCACATCAATAAAGGTAAGTATGTGAAACTTCTTTTTAAGAATGGCCCCATACTGAAGGTGGATGACCCCTTTTTGATAAGAATCCCATTCCCGAGTTGGATACGGGTAATGAAGAAATTTTATTTCACCCTGCTTGGAATCTGAATGTGAATGATTGTTTTCTCGACCCGTGTGTCTACTTGGAAATGCTCGACTATCTGGCGTCACCGCAGGAAGAGTCTTCGGTGCACAAGTGCCTTCTGAAGAATTAATTATGTATTTCCCAGTAGCGTTGATGCAAGTGGTCGTTGCTTCCTTGTCGTACTGTTATTGTGTTGGTTTTTTTTTTTTTTTTATATACCCGTATTTTCTTGTTGGGTTTCTAACAGCATCTTTGTTTCACAGACTATGATATTTAGCTACAAGCTTCTTTTCCATTCACAGGTGGCAATGCTAGGCACATCTTACATCGCTGATAAAAAGATAAAAATGCTAAAGGAAGAAATCCACGAGCTGAAACTACACAAGGGAGAGGTGATGAATGCTAAAAGTGCCATGATGCCGAAGCGGGACGCAAGCCCAAAGCATGTTTATAAGCGTCAAGCTGAGCTGAAGTTAGATTTTGCAGCCTTGCGCAAGCGGTGTCAGTTAGCTGAATCTGACCGTGACGTGAAGGAGCGTAAGTTATCGAACATTGCTGGCAAGGTTACCTCCCTGGAGGCAGTAGTTAAGGAGAAGGAAAAAGACCTGCAGAAGGAATTACTCGATTCTGCAAAAACGAAATGTCTACTTGGGCTTGTGGTAGGCAAGGATGGCCGACTGAATCATCAGGTGGTTAGAGGTATCTGTGAGAGGTTCATTCGAACTACTCACATGAGGGACCTGTTTCATTGCAGGATGTGGTGGTGATTCAAAGAGTCATCCAAGATCTGGTGGCAGATATTCAGAGAGCCGCACCGGGTTACCAGTTAGACTCAAATACTGCTCAAGTTATCAAGGTTCCTATTCTCTCGTATGGGCACCTGTGGCCAAGATACGGCAGATGACCCCAAAGGTAAGATTTTGTTTGTTTGTTCTAGGGCCGTGACAGAAATATTTTGCTTACTGGGGGATTTCTTTGTTCGCGAGGGAATTGGTTGCCCCTCGAATACCCCTAGTACCTCTACATCTATTGTTCCATCAGTGCTAATCACCCCAATTAGGATGACACAGTTTTATTAGATGACCCTTTGCAGGATGATGCTTCACATGGTATGGACAGTAGTGATGTTCGTTTGAATAATTTTGTTAATTTGTTTGTCTTATGAGGAACAATTTCAGAATGATAGCAAGATCATTTGCATGAATTGTCCTTTATATTAATCAATATATTGTTTTGCGTACACGAGCGTGTTTTATGGCCAAAGAGAGACACCAAATATATAAAGCTAGCCGGGGAGATGTACCAGTCCCCTTATTCCGGGATGCCCGTACCGAGGCTATCCCTTGAGAAGAGAAAGAGTCGTCTCTTTGTTTTTTGGGTATGTCAAGTTGGCCTTAATAGGTAGCGACCCTATTGTGGCACGTTCTCGATCGTCATTATAACTGATTAGGTTTTGACTGCCATGTAATAGCTGACTGTTGTTGATCGAAGTGACACTTACAAGAGTTGAGTGTGAGTAACGTTTTGAGTCACTTAATTATTTGAGCAGCCGTCATTTTGTTCAAAATGGAGCCTTATTAATGTACTATTTTACTTTTTCGAGGCATAGTGATAAGGTTAACATTAATAAGTGGTTATCTAAAAGGTTTCCAATAGCATTTTGCTTTCTACAAATACCGAAAGAGTTTTCTTTCTTGCAAGTATTTAACTTGAAATTTAAATTGTAAAACTTTAACTTTAAACATAGTTTCTCCTCCTCCATTTTCCTATGGTGCTTTGGGGCCTTTGGCGATCGGCTTGCATCGCCGTTTGGGTCGTTGCCTAATTGTTAGGTTTCCCATGAACGGTCAGCCTCAAAGAGTAATAGTTAAGTTTGGTCGTACCTTTGAGATGTCCGATCGTGAGGGCCAAAACTTCAGCTGGTTTATCAAAGTTCTGAGGATCTATTTGAGTACTATAGATGGCTCGCTGGAACTATTTTATCATCCCAAATTCTGGATTCAATTTCCTCAAGTCATTTTGGGTGAGTTGGCAGTGGTGACGTACCACTTGTATTCGCCCTTTGCTCATATGAGTGTTTCCAGCGCTTTTTCCATACGACACAGGTGTTTCCTCATGAGGTTGACTACCATTTGGTGGCTCCCGATGCTGAGACTGGAATGCAATATCGGAGTTTTGGCGTTGTGTGTTATACCTCTCAATTCGACGGCTTCATAGCATTGCCTATGTTCCTCACAGACATAAACGAACTTGAAGAATCTTCTGATGAAAAAGATGAGAAGTGAGGAAAGGCTGGTAGGAAGGTTATTTCTGGTTTTGATAAGATGGAGTTACGGGGATAGTGACAATCCCCATTAATGGGCATGTAGTAGCTCACTAGATTTTTTTTTTGTCGTTGTTTATTGTAATTTTAAAATGCAATCATCGTCTTCTTCTTTTTAATGTATGAACAAATTCATTAGGAATGGATTCTTGCTTAAATATTTTCCTTTTCTCTTATTGCTGTAAGGTTTGCACCATCCTACAAGAAAACCATTACTAAAGGTCTTAGGGATAGTATTTCTTGAGGTATACGTCGTTCCAAGTTTTGGCCAAATGTCTTCCTTCCGCATCTTGGAGGACGTACGCCCCTTTTCCATGAACCTTGACAACTTTGTAAGGACCTTCCCAAAAAGTGTCTAACGTCCTTGATGGTTCTTGCCTACTAACTTCGTTTTTGCAAAAAACTAGATCCCGACTTTTATTCCTGAGGGCCGCATTAGCAAGTTTTAGTAACTGGCAGCTGCTCGTTTGAAATGCTCGTCCTTCGATGCAGCATTGCTACGCAAATCTTCAATGACCAACAGATTTTCTCATAGTAGCAGGTCATTTTGCTGGGGCTCAAAATGATCGTGACGTGCATTTAGGGACCCAATCTCTGCTGGGATGACAGGTTCGAGTCGAAAGCAGAGACTAAATGGTGATTCTCCGGTTGCTTTCCTTAGGGTCGTCTTGTAAGACCAAAGTACACTAGCTAATTCCTCAACCCAACTTATTGTCATGTCTCTTAATCGCTTTTAGGTACCGCAGTATTGTTCTGTTAGAAACTTTGGGAAGCCCCTTTTTTCTTTGCGGGTGCACAACAGACGCAAATCTCTATTCTATTCCCAATTGGTAGCAAAATTGCTTAAATGATCTCGCATCGAACTTCTCATTGTCAGTGATCAAGATCTTCGGTATGCCAAACCTGCAAATGATATCTTCCTAAAAGAAGTCTTGAACTTGCTTGGAAGTAATGGAGCTTAACGGTTTTGCATCAATCCATTTAGTGAAATAGTTGAACGCTACGATCAGGTACTCCTTTCCTCTGCGGGCTTTTGGAAAAGGCCCTAGGAGATTCATTCTCTATTGTGCAAAAAGGATTGGCTACGTAATAGAATGGTACTCATTTTGCGGAACATGGTGATCATTGGAATTTGACACTAGTGACAGGCTTGTACCATTTCTTTGGAATCTTCTGTAATCGTTGTCCAAAAGTAGCCACAGCGCATAACCGTCCTCACCAGTGCATTCGTCCCTATATGCGAACTGCAAATTTCCCAGTGTACTTCTCTTAGGATATAGTTTCCTTTCTCACGAGTGACACATTTCAGAAGGGGTCAATCACCGATTTTCCTTTACAGTTGATCCCCATGGATGACATAACGGGCTGATGTTGTCTTGATTTTTCGTGTCTGTCCGGCATCTATAGGTAATGAGCCAGTTAGTATGTAGTTTTTGATCAGTACTATCCAGTTGTCCTTTGCGTCAACACAGAGTATTTATGTGTTGTTGTCGATATATATATATATATATATATTTGTTTAGAGGTTCTAGCCACATTCCGAGGATATGATCCTCGGATAGGGCCTTTGACAATTTATCCGCTTTTTTATTGTCTCTCCGAATCACCTTCTCAAATTCTGTTGTTTTGAATTACGAGAGGAGTTTCTTTGCTATTTCTGAGTATCTCTTAATATTTTCTTCCTTTGCATAAAAAATCCCCGTGACGTGGCCATGAACAACTTGAGAATCTCCATGTATGATTAGTTGGTCCACGTTCATGGCTAAAGCCATGCAGAGGTCGCGAGGAGCGCTTCGTATTCTGACTCCTTGTTGCTGACCTTGAAATTATATTTGAAGACGCATGCGAACTCAGTTCCATTAGGACCTTTGAGTATGAATCCTGCCCCTGGTGTTCCTCTCCCGCAGATCAATCCACGTAAAGGCACCATGCGTAATCGAGGTTCGGCCTTTCCGATGTTTCCTTGTCTGTTGTGACACCAAATGAGGTGTTCTCGATGATGAAATCAGCTAGGGTCTATACTTGTATCGGTTGTCTTGGTTGGAAGTCAATGTGGTACTCGCTCAATTCGAGTACTCACTTTGTCATTGGCCCTGTTAATTCCGGTTTGTGCAAAATTTATCTTAGGGGGAAATTAGTGAGTAACGTTACAATGTGCTGAAAATATAGTCGGAGTTTTTGGGCTGCTATTACTAGGCAGAAGATGTTCTTTTCTAGTAATGTGTAGCAGGTTTCTAATTCTAAAAGTACGTGGCTCACATATTAAACTGGCAATATTATTCAATTACGCAAAGAGCAAATTATAGCACTTACAACCATTTCATTGGCTGCTAAATACATAAACAGTGTTTCCCCCTCTTTTGGGACTACCAATATAGGGGGTTGGCTAAGAGCCGCTTTCAGTATATGAAGGCTTTTTCACAGTTATCTGTCCGTTTGAAGGGGACAGTTTCTTTTGGGAGCTTGTAAAATGGGAGGCTTTTTTCACCCATTTTGGATAAGAATCTATTGAGATACGTAACGCACCCAGATAATCTCTATATATCTTTTACATTCCTTTCTTTGTGTTCTCATCTCCTAAATGGCTTTCATCTTTGCAGGGTCAGCTTCTATCCCTCTCTTTGAAACAATAAAACCAAGGCATTTTCCGGAGGGTACTCCAAACACACATTTCTTGGGGTTCAACTTCATCCCTGTAGCTCAGATCTTTTGGAATGTTTAAGTTATATCAATCGGGAGGTTTGTGAGCTTCCTGGATTTTATGATAAGGTCATCAACGTAGAATTTCATATTCCAGTTTATTTGTTCTTTGAAAAGCTTATTCACCATCTATTAAAATTCTGCTCCAACATTTTTTAGTCCAAAAAGCATTCATGTGTAGAAAAAGATGCCATCGTCGGTGCCAAAACGCTATTTTTTCCATGTCCTCAGCAGCCATCTTGATCTGGTGAAACCCTTTGTAGGCATCTAAGAAATAGAGAATGACGTGCACGGCCCCAGCATCTACCACTTGGTAGATTCGTGGCAACGGGAAAGGTTTCTTCAGAATGGCTTTGTTCAAGTCCGTATAGTCAATGCACATCCACCATTCACCATTTTATTTAGGGATAACTTCCGGGTTTGCCAACCACTTTAGGTAATACACTCGTTTGATAATACATGCTTTCAGTAACTCTCGCACGTTCTCTCGGATGACAAATTATGGTTGTCTTCCAAATGTTCGCTTCCATTGGACCACTGGTTGTGCATCTTCCGTAATGCCTAAGTGATGTTCTGCAATGTGGCGGGGTATGATTCCCAACTCATACAAATCCCATGCGAATATATCTGTGTATTCAAAAAGAATATTACGCACTTCCTGAAGGATACGGGTTGGAAATGTAGCGCGGATTTTAATTTTTTGCTTTGGGTGTTTATAACTAATGCTTAATATTTCGAAGTCACCTTGAGGTTCGAAGTTTTCTCCTGTTGAGGACTTGAGGGAGTTTTGGAGTACTGAAGTTTCGGCGGGCGCATACCTTATCCGCAGTGAAACATTCTCAACCGATTTATCAGTTGCTCGTGATAGTGTACTTGAAATTATTAATGTGCACTTCAATGGTTGTGAGATATGTGGAGATAGTGGCTCATAAATTATTGAGCACGGGGCAGCCCAAGATCCCATTGTAGGATGACAGTGCATCAACAATCAAGAACTCGATAAGGTGGCTATGCCCTCCTATGCTTAACAATAGAGTTATGTTCCCGATCGAGGTGATGCTCCTCCCTGTGAACCATATTAGTTGTGTTACCTTGGGTTCGATGTTTTCAGGAGGATATCTATGCGATCAAAAGTGTCTTTGAATAAGAAGTTTGCAGCGCTGCCAGTGTCTACCAGAATCCACTTAACAGTACATCAATTGATGTTTAGTGTGACTGTAAGTGGAGCATCGTCTTCCTCTGTCCTTTCACGCTTGCAGAACTGCTGCATTGCATTAGTAGAGATAACGTTAAAGACCTTATGGTTCCTTGTGTTTAGTTATTGGGTAGCTTTTGGGGAGTGGTAGTCTCGCTCTGCCTTCCTCCTACTTTCCTGTCGACTGTTCGCTCTTTGAGTAATGAAATCTTTCAGCAATCATTGCCTAATGGCACTTTCTATCTCTTTTTGCAACTCATGCATTGTTTCGTATCATGCCCATGATCTCGATGGAATTTGCATTATTTTGTTACTTCGTTGTTCTGGTGGAGAGGTCATTTTGGCTGGTGCCTTTAAGATTCCTAGTGATTTCACGAGTTGCGAAATTTCTGTACGTGACTTGTTTAGGGGTGTGAAAGTGTCATTCTGAGTCAAGTGGTTGCATGACCAGTGTTTTTGTGGATCTCGGTTTGTTTGGGTAAGACAATCGCTCTTTAACAGATTGGCAGTTAGGTTCGTGAAGTCGGTATGGCTTCGCCCTTTTCCTTCTGTAAAGGTACTTTCGTGCTACTCGTGCTTACTTTGGACGCTGATCTCGCCTTTGATAAATTCATAGACCATGTCAAGCAGATTATCAACAGTTAACAGGTTCTTTGTGGGTAGTACTTTAGTAAACTAAAGTGATCGAATATCGTGCTCTAAGGCTTCGATATGTTCACGTTCACTTAGGTTGGATACCTTCATAGCCTCCTTATTGAAACGTTCTGTGTATGCCCAAATAGATTCAAACTGCTGTTATTTAATTGTGAGTATGTGGTCTGAGGCTGGGATGATTTCTCTTTGAGCAGCGAAATGGTGACGAAATATTTGACCTAGTCCCTGAAAATTGGAAATAAATCTTGGTGGTAGCGATGCAAGCAAGCAAAGAGCTATGTCGCAAAGTGAGCTTCGGAATAATCAGCATAGTTAAACATCTGATGCATTGTGGATCATCATTAAAGCGAAAAAATGCTGCAAATGTTTGTCAGGGTCGGTGGTGCCATTTAGGGCTGTAAACGAAGCGGGTCTTACCCGTACCCGAGAGGGTCTATACCCGTTTTTAGCGGGTAAGGTTTAAATTTTACACCCGCAGACCCGTACCCGTACCCGTATTTATACTGCTATATGGGTCTGGGTAGGGTATGGTGATGCCCAGACCCGTATACCCGTATTAATAAAATAATAATATATATTTTATATATATTATATTATTTATATATTATATTAATATATAATTTATAATTTTTTTTAACATATTATTTTACTCTTATCTTTAACCCTAACCTACTACCTCTACCTACCAACTACACTCACATCACACTCACACTGTCACACATAGACACACTACTCAGTACTCACCTCACTCTTCTCCTCTCTCTCTCTCTCTCTCTCTCTCTCTCTCTCTCTCTCTCTCTCTCTCTCTCCTCATAGACTGTTCACAGTCACAGTTTCTTCTTCAACTTCATCTATCGCCGACGCCATCGCCGCCGCTGCCGTCACCATCGTCACTATGTACACTCAGCTTCATCACTCTCCCAGTCCCGCGCACCGTCTTCATCTTCAGCTCAGACTCTTTCCCCTCACTGTCATCTTCTTCATCTCATCTTCTACTGCCACCGCCGGTCCGCTTCTGCCGCCGTCTGTTTCAAAAGGCTGACTTGCTTCTGCTCCGGTATCATCTATTTTGCTGTCTGCCGTCTGTTTTGCTGCTCTGCCTTGCTGTCTCGGTTTCTCTTCTTCCATCTTCTCAGATAATAGCTTGGATTGAGTTTTGAAGAAATCTTGCTGCAACCATCTTTTGCTAGTTCAGGTTCGTTTTTGTTTTATGAGTAGTGTACAAAGATTTCACTGTTGGTAGTTCAGGGATTCAAACTAGGATTGTATTTTTTTTTTTGTAGGATTGAATATTTTCTTGCATCTCCTTTCGTAGGATTGTATTTGTAAACTTAGATGTTTCTTATTCTGTCTTAGACTACTTGGATGTTTCTGGGAAACTTGCATTTCAACTGGAATTGGTGCAGACATCAACTGGAAATTCAAACTGTTTTCTTGAGGAGGAATGATATAATATAAGGCTTCTTTGTACATGTTCATTTATTCATTTGAGGCGCTTTTAATATTGAAAAGTTTATGATATAATCTAAGGAATGATATATTCATTTTCTTGAATCTAATTTTTTCCATGATTTTTTCTGCTGTAAAAGTTTTAAATGATTCATAATAATCTGTTTATTATTTACAGTGGCAGAGCTTATAATATTGAAAACCATAGTGCAAACTGCAGAACTTAGAAACCTAAAGAATGCCTGCCTAGAATTCTACCTAACAACTTTGTTGTTGATTAAGCAAGCAGTTTAATAGAGAACCAAAGCAAGCAGTTTAATTCCATAGGAGGTAAAATGCTTGTCCATAAAAGGTAAAATGGATAATCTAAGAGAAGGAAATTTAGGTATAAGAAGAACAAAATGCATTCTCATTCTATACTATAGCTGGAAAAACTCACTGTACCTTTACTTGTCTCCTTGGCCTTCATAAAAATCACATCTACAAGTAAATCATAATGTTTCTAACACAAATATTTTCTCCTAGTTTATACTCACTATATTTAATTAGTACATGACTTCACTTTTGAGTAGAACAAACAAATTCCAATAACTGATATGTTCGAGTACTCATTATTAATTGATTGATGTTATGTTCAATTTACATATAGAATTTGTTTTATTATTAATAGGTTTTTTGCTTTATCATTTAATTAGGATGTCCGGTACAATACCCACTCAAAGTTCCAAGGCATCTACTGCTGCTGTTGATGATATGGAAATAACTAATTACAATGAGTTGAATGTCGAAGAAAACCTAGAAGACCAAGCGGCTACGGATCCCTCAAAGTTAAAAAAAAAATTAACTTCGGATGTATAGAAAGAAATGTCAAGTCTGACGGATCCTGATGGAAGTATTAAAGCTCAGTGTATTTGATGCAAGAAAAAACTTGCTAGCGGCATCAAAGAGGGGACTACTCATTCGACGAAACATTTGAAAGTTTGTGTTGCTAGAAAATTTCGGTGCAAAGGGCAGCAACAAATCCAACATTCAAAAAGTAACTTGACAGGTAACATTGAACTTAGTAATTTCAAATTGATCAAGAAAATAGTAGGAGGGCTTTGGCAAAAATGATAATCAAGCACAATTATCCTTTCAATATGTGTGAGCATGAATTCTTTGAGAAGTTTTGCAACAGTTTGAATCCTAACTTTAAGCTTGTTTCTAGAAATACAATTAGGATGGAAGTGATCTTAGTGCATAAGAAAGAGAAGATAAGATTGTATGAATTCTTGGATGGTCTTGATTGTATCACATTAACAACTGATATTTGGACTTCAGAACATGCTAATATTGCATATACTTATCTTATTGCTTATTTTGTTGATGACAATTGGGAATTGAAAAAGAAAATTCTTGCATATAGACATATTCCTTATCCTCATGAGAGTGAAACATTATTTCGATTCATCAATGATCTCATATTAGAATGGAATTTGGACAAAAAATTGTTTTCTATGGTTGTGGATAATGCATCATCAAATGATTCAATGGTTAGACATTTGAAATCTTGGTTGGTTGAGAAAGCATGGGTTCCCCTTGCTGGTGATTTATTTCATGTTCGTTGTAGTGCACATGTTCTTAATTTGATTGTGCAAGATGGTTTGGCAGTTTTGGGAGATGTGATTTTGAAGATTCGAAAAACATGCAAGTATTTGAAAAAATCTACTTATGCTTCTCAGAAATTTGAGTGTGCTTTACAATAATGCAAATTAAAAAGCAAGAAGAAAGTTGCTTTGGATGTACAAACTAGATAGAATTCTACATATTTGATGCTTGAATCTGCATTACCAGTTAAGGAAGCATTTAACCGTCTTGCACAAATTGATAGAAATTATAAGTTTTGTCCAACTGATGATGAATGGAAAGTAGCTGATGTGATTCATGGATGTTTGAAGATATTTTATGATTGTACTAATCATTTTAGCAGTAGAAATTTTCCAACTTCAAATGTCTTCTTCCCTGATATGTGTAAAATCCAACTTAAGTTGAGGGAATGGGAAAATAGTCAACATGATTTTCTTAAAGTTATCGTTGGTCCTATGAAGTAAAAGTTTGAAAAATATTGGGAGGAATCATGTTTGGTTTTAGGAATTGCTGTTGTGCTTGATCCTAGGTTTAAAATGAATTTGGTGGAGTTTTATTAAGATGTCATTTATGGTAGTGATGCTTATCGTTATGTTGAAAGAGTTAAGAATGTGTTTCAAGATTTGTACATTGAATATGGTGGGCAAGTAAGTTACGTTAGCAATAATTCCTATCCCATATCTGGTGGAGGAACATCGGAAGATGATTATTCTACTTTTGATGAATGGTATAAGACGAATAAGTCCACTACTATTCGTATGTAAGCATTATTTAGAAGAGCCTGTGTTTCCTAGAAATGAGAAGTTTAATATTTTGAATTGGTGGAGAGAAAACTCTCCAAAGTATCCTATCATAGGAAAGATGGCACGTGATATTTTAGTTGTTCCGGCTACTACTGTTGCATCGGAGTCTGCATTTAGTGTTGGGGGAAGAGTGGTTGATGAGACACGTGCACCATTACTTCCCGAAATGGTTGAGGCATTGGTAACTACAGCGGATTGGATTGAACTTTCACTGAATAAAAGTAAGTACTTTGTTTTTTTATTCTAATTTCGTTTTTCTCCCTCTTATATTAGTTAACTTCTATTTTGTTTCTAGAGTATGTGTTTGATGACAATGATATTGTTGAGAGTTCTTCCATCCCTTCAGTTGTATTTGCAGAGAAAAATTAATGTGAGTTTTTTCATCTTTAGTTACATTTTCATAATTATCTCTATTTTACATACACTTATAAAATTATAATATATACTCACTTCAATATTTCTTTTGTAGGAGACAAATAGGAGCAAGCGGTATCCAAAATCCAAATGCTTTGATTAATGTATTTTATTGAACTAGAACTTTTGTTTTTATTGGATTAATGTACTATGACGATTTTGTGTATATTTGAACTTTTAATTATGTGAATTAGAGATATTAAATGATTTTATTTGTGGAAAGAAATGTTAAGGAGATTATGTTAATCATGTTAAAATTTTTATTTTTGAATTATACATTGTTTTATATATTTTTGTTTAACAGGGAAATAAAATAGAAAAATGTCATACGGGTACGGGTATACCCAGACCCTACCCTGGATCCTGGAGGGTCGGATCTGGGTCCAGAATTTTATACCCTAGAGGGTATGGGTCCGGGTCTGGGTCCAAGTTTTACTATAAGGGTACGGGTCTGGGTCTGGGGGTACCCTGAGGGTCTGGACCCGTTTACAGCCCTAGTGCCATTGTATTGCTCGAAGCATAATATGTTGAATTTCTCCGAGATGGGTGTCTGCTGGTACTCTGCGGAGAGTGAACTGGATGCGATGTAATTCCAGTTGCTATTACAGGTGTGAGTCTGGGTGCAGATGTTGTTCATAATATCTTAGACACGGGTTTGGATTGTTGCTAGGGTGTTTATCTCAGCATTTTTCTCAGGCTCCCCGTGAAGGAATATAGTGTCGTTTATCCCCAAGAGGGTCATGAGGTAAGACTTTTGTTGCGGGGTGAATGGGATATCCGTTATGGAGTTTGGTTCTGGCATGTTGACGAGCTGCTGATGTGTGGATGTGGATGCATGCAGTCTGGGGGTTGGGGTTCTTTCGTTATCCATGGAATTAAGTTGTTGTGGCCTGCGGAATATGGATTCACTCATATATCTATGGGCGCCAATTGATGGAACCAGATATAAGCTGATGGACGCCCTTGCTCTTGCAAAATAGAGAACAGTCAGAGATTGGCCAGCACTCTAATGCCTAAGTCAGTGTTGTGTTCACAGAGGAGAGAGGAGTAAGGGCAATGGTAGCTAGATTTAGATCAAGCATTAATGAAATAAGAGGTGATCTTTTTATAGACATTTTTAGATGGGACCTCGTCACCTTGTCTGGGCTATTTATCTTGTGTCATATGTCTGGGCCGAGCCTTGGTATTTTTCCTTTGAGCCCAAATGTGTTGTTAGGCAAGGATGACTCAAATACTATTCATAGGCCCTAGTTGTGATGTTGGGCTAATCGATGGGTTGTGTCCCATTAGCTATCTTGGTTGATCAATTCAGAGGTTTGAGAAATAATACTTCCAAAATTCTCAACTCTGTTTATTATTTTACAAAGACAAACATTGGGAGATTGTTAAATTTGAAGGAAATTGAAAAGACCATATATGAAACTCAAACCTAAAAGTTAAAAGTAAATGATATGGACCATACCTAAGAGTGAAACAAATCTTGCGAATAAAATATGACATTATTTACTCGAGAAAAAATATAAAAGAAGACAGCCTTTTATATCATTTGAGATCTTCTGTAACATTTTCGTATGATTTTTTGTAATATTTTTCTTTAAAATTTATTTTTTATTTTGTAGATTTTATTAATAAAATATTATATTAGAAATTTTATATAAGAGATACTGCAATCATGCTCGAGATAACCACGAAACTCACTAAAGAATACTTTCTCTGCTTTTTCCGTTATCTGTCTATTTTGGATTGATAAATACAACAATCATTTTAAAATATACAAAAGCTTTCTTTAAATATACAATGAATTCAACACTCATAAGTTACCTGCACTTTTTTCCTCTAAACTTCTCTTTTCTCTCTACAAAGTTCAAGATAAAAATTCATAACTTTTCAAGATTTGACTGGATAAAAGAGCTAGAATAATTATGTTTTTTTTTTAGAATTTTGTATAAAAATGTTAAATGATTGTTACAATTCAAAATTTTAAATTTATTTTGTAAAGATGTGTGAAATCTTATAAAAATGTCAATTTTTAATTAGAGATCGAAAGAGTTCTAATTTTAGAGAGAGAAAGGTGTGGGTGAATTATTCGTGCAGATCGTCTGTAACATAGACGATCCTAAATAGTGAATTATAAATGTTGCTCATTGTATATTTGTAACATATTATTGTATATTAATAAAATGATCATTACACATTAACCCGTTTACAAATATTAATAATATCATTAGATTATGAGATAAATTGACAATTGGCATTACTGAAACATAAAAAAATAATTACTTAATGAAGTTTTGTAATGTAATAAAAATTCAAGGTAAAATGGGAAAAAGATTAGATTGGCAAATATTAAAAAAAAAAAAAAAGATGAGTCAAAATCATACACAGATTTAAAAAAATAAAAATAAAAAGGAATGCCACAATCAAAATACACTCACGAATTGAAATTTTAAATCTTTTTTATTACAAATTCTATCAGTTGAGTCTATCGCCACATCCATAGCTTCTAAGCATCAAGAGAGAGATCAAGTCCAGTTCCTTGGAACTTCACACGCATTATTTCATCAAGTCTTTCTTCCATCTCTTGTGTCAAGTAATTTCTTGAATCCCCAATAATCCCTTTTCTAAAATATACCGCATTTGGCAAACCATTATATTTATTTCTACCAATTTTGTTCACCTCCAAATTTTTCAGCCTCTCTAAGCTACAATTCCCCAATACTTGGTCAACTTCACTTTCCAAACAAAAAGGCCTTCCAAGAAACAAAGCAAGTTTCTTTACTTCTCCTTTTGGATTCCTTTGTAAATCTTCATACCTCAAAAACAATATTTTATTTGGGATTTTAAGACTTTCAAGATAATATTCCAAAACATGATCAAAAAAGGGCCCTTGAATATAAACTCCATTACAAAAATATTCAAAGGCCTTTTCTAAAGAAAGTGGCTTTTTGATGATAATTCCATCAACAGTGTTATTTGAATGGTGCCATAAAGAAATAAAAGTATCTTTCGGATTTCTTGTTATGTATACAATTTTACATTTTGAATTCTTGATTGAATCAGAAAGGAGAGTATAAGGTAAATGAGTATGGACAATTCTCGGTGATGGAATTTTAGAGAGGAGGGCAAAAGGGTCATTTACAAATATCATGGATTCTATAGTGGGAATATGCATATGTGGGCTGACCTTAGTAAGAACATCTTGTTTGTGCATAATATTTGTGCAGAGGGATTTGAGCCATGTTGTGCCAACTTTGAGAGATGAAGCGAGTAAAATGTCGTCGTCTCGTGGATGAAAATGGGATGGTAAGGCTAATGTAGACTTGATCATTTCAGGAATAAACCAGTATCCTCTCCATTGATAAATCTCAACACTTTCCCAATGCTTGTCTTTGGGAAGTTTATCAATCAAGTCCTCATCATCAAATGAATCAACTTGTTCATTTGGATTCTTGACATTCTCACTACTATCCATTATAGAAACAAGAAAATATACAAGTTTAATATGTATACTGAATGGAGATAAAGAATGGAGAAAATATCATATCCTTATGTTTATATAGAACTCGGATCATAAAAGTTTTGAGGTTACATGGACTGGTGTTTTTGCCCACTTTTCATCCAAACTACAGATCCAGCTTCCCAATGGGTCAAATTATTCGCAAACCAACCCTTTCTACTTTAAATATATGTACAGCTGAGCTGAGGAACTGTAGATTTTAAATTCGTTGATTAATTGATTCCATGCATATCTGTATTTTAAAATAAGTAGTTTTTAAATTATTTTGAACTATATATTATTTTTTAATTTTTCTTGATTATTTTTTAAATATATTTTTAGTTTAAAATAAGTTGAAAAAAGTATTTTTTTTTAATTATTTCTACTTATTATTGTTATTGATGTCATTAAAATTTAAAATATTAAAATAATTATTTTAAAATAATTTTTTTTTAAAAAACATTTTTTTCAATAACTTAAAAAAAATAATAGAAGCAAGATGAACAACTTATAGGCATACTCGCATCAGTCAACTCATAAAAGGACATGAGGTAACGAACAATGCCAAATTGCTTCCTTCCACAAAGGATGCGATGGAAACAACATAATTTATATTTCTTCACCAGAATGAAAGGAATCTTATCACATTATGCACTGTTTGGCACTTTGGCCTTGTTGGCTTTTAAAACTCAATCATATAAATATATATATATATATATATATATGTTTATATATGGGCAACCCTAGGCAAAGCCACGCGTGAATTCTCAGAAGTCAAAATTTGAATACAATTGATAAATTATTTTATTTATAAATTAATGTCTTTCATACTTAATAATTTACTATTTCTAATTATTGATATAAGTTCTTTTAGAATATTTTAAAATATTAAAAAATATAAGTCTTTTCACATTTTTAGTAAGTATTTATTAAATTTTTTTCATTTTTATTTATTATTTTGTAATTTATTCTAATCTCCTTGTTTATCTCTCCTTATTATTGAGGATATAAAGGGTATTTTATTTTAAAATTTGTATAGTTTTTAATGCTTTTAATTCTTGTGACTAAGTGTAAAATGACTTATATTTCTAACCAAATATAATAAATTTTTTTTTTTTTTAGAGGGACATGATAGAAAAATACATTAATTTTGTACAAAATTAATATAATTTTATAACGCATATAGTTAAACATAAAAATTTTTTTAGAGGTCAAAGCACTCCTTATCTTGAGTGATAACGCATTGGCGTTGTGCGTTATTACTCAAGATAACGCACAATGGTTATGCGTTATCTTGACAATAACGCAATACAGAAATGCGTTATCATTCAAGATAACGCACAACCATTGTGTGTTATCTTTAATAATTGCGTACAATTCATTCTGCATGTCATGTGTTGTCATTTCATTCCATTACTTTTGTACCAATTGGCCGATAATACTATGTGAATGCATGTGAAATTGAAAGAGGAATAATTCATTTGTGTTTGTCTTCACTCCCGGCACTTCCACTTTAAACCTTTATATATACGTACACACACTTTACAGGTTCAGCCAACCCAACTTCTCACCCATTCCCGTTCATTCTTTTTCTATTCACAAATCACTTAACTTCTTTTCAATTCACAAATTACTTAACTTCTTTACATTTCGTCCTCCCTAACCTTAAACACATCTAGTTAAATCAATTTAAAATGGAAGCAATCCATCATATTAGAGTGATGCTATTTTGGGATTCTGAAATTACAAGGGATGCATACGGTCCCTATTTTACTGGAATAGTGTGAAAAAGTTGGACATTACCAACGACCCGAATAATTTCACATAACGAACTGGTAAGGAAAATATTAAAATACCGAGATATGGATCCCAATCTCTAGATTGTTTGAATGATAATAAGGGTACCTTCATACTACGAAGTGCATCATATGTTTTACTTTAATTTATATAGCATGAACAACGATGAAGAAATGTGTTATCCATGGACTATTCCACCTCACCACGCGAAGGAAGGGATTCATATTCTCGTTGAATTCGATCAGATCCAGCAACATAGTATTCCAATTACACATGACATAAATACAACAAACATGACCGAACATAATACAGTGGTAATACAGATGGTTTCTGATGAACTGTCTATGTTGTATACTACCGTCAATGACGATGACAATGAGGTTGACCAATCGAACGGAGATGATGCTGTTTCTAGTCAATCTGAATCAGATGATGACAATGATCAGGAAGAAGAAGAGTTAAAAATTCCTGTAAATCCTGTAAACCCGATAAATGAAAACATAGTGCCCCAATGGAAGAGCAGCCAATGGTTCAGCAGCCCTAGGTATGACTACACACATTCTGGAGCATTCATAGATATGGGCTCAAGTTCTCCTAAAGATGACCTTGTAGAATCTGGTACCATATGTTTACTCGATTGGAACGATTCTATGACTGACATTTAGTTAGGCATGAGATTCGTTAACAAAGTGCAGGCAATAAGTGTCGTTCATAAGTGGTCCATCAGTGTGGGACGTGAATACAAAGTTCTGAAAAGTAAAAATGATACATGGACCGCAAGATGTTACCATTATAGTGATGATAATTACTATTCATGGTATATCTGTATAAAAATAAAAAAAAAAAAAGCAACGTACAGTCGATAGGAAATAACTAGATTCGTAAAAAAACACACATGCCTTATTCAAATTGAACAAAACAAGCACAGAAACTTGTCCTCAAAATTTATTTCAATGTGAATATCACACCTAGTTGCCAACGATCCTGAGATACCTGTGTCAAACATCATTCAAGAAGTGCAGGTATTATTTCAAACGGGTTGTACTTACAAGCGAGCATGGTATGCTCGAAATTTGCCATAGAGAGAGTTTTTGGTAGCTGAGAGACAACTTTCAATATTTTACCGAAATATTTACAAGCTATACATGATTTAAATCCGGGGACTGTATACAAATTTTTGCATCACAAAACAAGCAATCCCCCTAATTATGTTTTCAAATTTATTTTCTGCTATTCCACGCCATGTATAGACACATTTCCATATTGTCGGCCGGTGATTTCTGTGGATGGAACACACCTAAGGGGACCATACAAGGGCGTGCTGTTAATTGCAAGTACATAGGATGCCAATAATCACTTATTCCCACTTGCTTTTGCAATTGTTGATAAGGAATCATCTGAAAGTTGTAATTGGTTCCTTAAAAAATTGCAAGAATACATTGTCAAAGATCACCATATATGCCTCATTTTTTATTGCCACAAAAGTATTTTCTCTGCTATTTAAAGTCAACCTTTATGGCAACCACCATTTGCAGTTCACCGGTTTTGTTTACGCCACATACGAGCAAATTTCAACAAAATTTTTAAGAACACAAACCTAAAAAGCTTGATGTGGCAGGCCGGAACAAAATCAAAACAATGTAAATTTGACCGTGTAATGAAAGAGATTCAAGAAAGAAATGTGGATGCTTACATTTACTTGATGAAGTTGGACCAAGAGAAATAGACACTGTTGCATGATGGGGGGCACAGACACGGTATCATGACAACCAATATTTCTGAAGCACTTAACAGTATGTTGAAGAAAGCTAGGGTCCTACCTTTAAAAGCCCTGGTTGAACTAATATTTAACAAACTAGTTAAGTACTTTCACGAACACTGTGAAGAGGCTGAAAATTGTGTGCATCCATTTGCAACCCGAATTTTTGACAAGTTCTCGCGGATTGAAATGAAATTAAGAGAACACAAAGTTACAACTTACAATCCGCGAGAAGGAATATACATGGTCAAATCTCCGATCCGGGTTTCTGGTACGGGCAACAACATCTATACATTGTGAATAAATAATAAATTGTGTAGTTGCAAAAAATGGAAAACATATACATTGCCTTGTTCTCATATTCTTGCAGAGTGTAGAGAAAATGGGTCAAGAGCAGATACTTATGTGCCAGAAATATATTCGCAACAAACGTATAGAAGAACTTACCAAGCGAATTTTCATCCGGTCTTGAGTGAGAACTTTTGGAGGGATATTCCTTTTAATTTAACATTTTATCTTCCAAACATGAAAAAGGAACGGCGTAGGAAACAGGGCAAGCGATTTCAGGGAGAAATGGATTATAGAAATCCGTATTCTCTCCCAAGATGTGACAGATGTCGCATGCCGGGACATAATAGAAAAAATTGCAATAACCTCGGACCGAGTAATGTATAAGTTTGTTTCTTGAAGTTGTTGTAATAAAACAGGTTTCCATTAATGAAAATTTTCTTTTCAATTTCTTATAATTACTACACCATTGCTCTAAATTTTTACAATATATCTAGTATTACTTCTTCAAATAACTTGAGATGAAATGGTTAAAAGTTAAATATTTTCAAAGAAAACGATATAAATATGATCATAATAAATACACTTAAAATAAGTTAAATATTATATATAGTCTTTTTAAATAAATTATACAATTATAAGTTTTGACAAAAATGTAAAGAAATTTTCATTTTTTTAAAAAAAAAATTAAAAAAATAAAAAATAAATAACTGACGTGGCAGATAATGCACAACCAGTGTGTTATTGCTTGGTCATAACGCACAACCGTTGTACATTATCCGTCACATCGGCGGATTACCGGGCGTAAATATAATTAGATGATAACGCACAATGGTTGTATGTTATCAATAATGATAACGCAAAACAGTTGTGCGTTATGACTAGAATAAGGATAAAAAAAATTGGATAGTCAAATTTGATATATGGTGTATATAAAGAAAAAAACCCTGATAAGTCAGACCAACCAACTTCCATAAATTATTTTCTGAGGTGGACTAAAAATCCGAAGAAGATCCTGAGAAATGTTGAGATAATTATATGAAACAAGAAAATTGCTATAAAAGGCTTGGAAAGGTGAAGATCAAGAAAACATGCATCAAAATAATTTTTAAAAAATTATCTTTATCTTTAAGTTTTATTTTTAGTTTCAATAAGTTTTTCAGTTGTTGTATTTATCTTTCAACAATATATTTTTATAAATCTTTTAAATATTTGCAATTAATTACTTCACTCTAAGCTTTCATTTATAGATTTTCACTCTTTATTTACAATTTTCTTTAGCTTTAAACACTTTTTTTTTTCCCTAAAAAGAGAACTTGATTTGTTCATCTCAATGTATTTTTTAAGTGTGCATCCGTCTCACGATTTGTCAGCATAGGTTGTAACATGGTGGAGATATAACTAAAACAATTCGGTGCAACAATATGACAATATTTATATGTAATATAAACTTCCAAAATATATATATATATATATAATATACAAAAAAGATTCCAAAATTTGATGCTACGTACACCAACCTCCCTCTATATAGATAAGCTCAATCAAATTAAGTTTTATATTTCAGCAAAATTATACTCTTTTTTAGGAACTTGAACGGTCATTTCAAGCACCTTATTTTTAAACAATATGCTATGGTTCCGCTTTTTTTCTTTTGAGACTTAACGATGTGGAGCTGATCTCTAGATCTTGCTATCTTAATCTAGGGTTCTGCATCATAAACTAAGGTAGGAAACAAAGTCTTCCACTTCCGCGGGAGAGAGTTGAGTTAGATTCATCATCCAGGGAAAGAACAATTACAACAGGGCAATCCATAAGTTTTCATGAATCTCACAATTTTTCAGCATAGATTGTATCGCCGTGGAGATTTAATTAAAAATTTTGGTGTAACAATATGACAATATTTAAGGGGGTAAATTGCAAAACATTCCCTTAAATGAAAGGGTAAAAGTACTTCACATATTGAACTTTAAAATAAGATAGTATGCTCTCTAAAATATATAAAATGTCAAAAATACTTTTTTATGTAAATTATGATTTATTGAAAATAATCCACTAATGTTCGATATAAAATTATTTTAGTCCATAACCTAATTTATAGTTATAATTTGTTACAAAATATTTCCATAAATTTTGTAATAATATATATTTTTTATCTATATTCTTTAAAGATTGATTATTTAATTTAGAAAACTTGATTATTTAAAGAAAATTAGTATGGTGATTTTAAATTTAATTCAATAAAAAAATAGAAGTAAAGTACTAAAATTTATCGTCGAAAATTTAATTTTTTTTACCATAAATACTATTAATTTATTACAATAAATTAGTGACAAATTTTTGACTATTTATTTATTTTTATGAAATAAAATACTTTTATTTTGAGTTAAATACTCATTTTAAAAATATATATTAAAAAATTATATTATTACAAAATAATTATATAGAAATTGTAATAATAGTTCTTTAGTATATTTTTTCAATATTGACTATTTTAACTTTAAAAGACTTGATTATTTAAGAAAAGAATAAAGCAATTTTAAATTAATAGTATTTAATATAAAAGAATATTAAATTTCCGTCTATTGTTGTAGTATTAAATAACTTCCGAATAAAAGGGAAAAAGTTTTGCGCCATACAAAATATATATATAAGGTTTAATCTATCGTTGATCTATGGTCTTATTATGGTCCAACTTGAAGTTAAAGGCCCAAAATATTTTCTTTTTCTTTTATAGTTTCCCAATTTGCATTTTTTTTAAGGAAGAAGGGAATTATATATTGTTTGATTTGAATTATACAAATTCGATCCCTTTCCAGCCCGAAAAGAAAAAGGGCAGGATGATACATTGTTAATATAGCGAAATAGTATAAGTTACATGAGAGGATGTTTCTCATCCATTTTAATATGGCATTAAAATGATAAAACAACCTTAGCTAGGAGATATTTTGCAAAGTATTTCTACTTTTTCTTGTTTGAGATCCAACTTTCACTCATGCTCTATTTCTTTTTTTTTTTTCCTTTCAAATTGGCTTGATATGCATGTGCGACAGATAGTTATAGTCAATTTTTTTTAATGTATAAATTTCAGGCTTAAGATTAACCTGGAGATCAAAAGGCATTCTCGAAAAGATTGCATTTTCTCCATTTATGTTGATCTCTATTTGTATAAATTATAAATACATCTTTATTATTTATATTTTGATAAATAATTATTTCATATTATTAATTTTAATAAAAATATTTTATCATAAACCTTAATTTTGCGGTTAAAAATTTAAAATCTTCCTAAAATATTATTTTATAAATTCGTTTTTTTTATAATTATATATTAAGATAATAATATCATTTATTATAGAAATTAGATAAATAAAAAATTTTACGAAAAGTATTATGGTGTTAATACACGGTAGTAAATAAGAATTAGACATGCGAAATAATATTTTAAGAATATTTTAAATTTTTCGCTGCCAAATTGTTATTTTTTTTATAATAATTTTTTTACTGAACTTAGCAATAGAGATTAATTAGTTATGAAAATATAAGTTATAAGGATATATTTGTAATATATATATAATATTGAAATGAAATAGTAAATTAGATAAACTTTAAAGAGGAGAATGTAATTAATCCAATATAATATAGTTTTTGGGCCAAGAATCTTGTTTAGACTCCAGCCCAAAATTGTGTGCTTCTATATTGGGTTAGTTAAAGGTTTTATGTAATAAATAGTAGCTCAATGATACATGTGCATACAAATACATGCATTATTGGGAAAACTTTCATGAATACGTGAGAAAAAAAATAATAAATCCTTTGGCGGTGGACGAACTAGAGCGAATAACATATATTTCCTCTGTCTCTTAAATTGTCATTTTATTATGTTATACAAATATTAAAAGTTTTGAAATTAATAAAGTATTTTATCCAATGTCTTGTAAGTTCATAAATATAAAGAAAGAGAGATAAAAGAAATAAATAAAGAAAAAGAAGAGGATAAAATTAGAAAATATAAATATTTTTTGAAAATTAGAAAAATAGACTTATGAAACAAAATTTAAATTTTAAGAGGATAAATGGAGGAGGTAGTGTGTATATATTCATATGTTGTGTATCCAATGAAAACATATTTAAATCATAAATAAAAGGGTTAAATTTATATAGATTTCCTAAAGTTTTGGGTTGGTGATAATTGAATACCTAATTTTAGATAGAAAAAGTTAAATTTGGATGGGAAAAAAAAAAATATCTACTTATTAGATTTTAAAAAGTTGTAACTTTTAATTTATTGAATATTTTTGGAAATGAATTTTCTAAAATGCCCTATTAAGTGGCTGTGAAAGTAAATTTTTAAAATGTACCCAAGTTAATCATTAAATATTATAGACAAATTATCACCCTTTATTTTTTAATTTTGCTATATTTTCCCCTACTACTCTTCATATTTTTTCTAGACTCAATTCTACTATCTTTTCAAAATATATATATATATTCTCTTTCTTCCTTTTTCTGTTTTTCTTTTTTATGACTTGAAATGACTCCCCAAAAAGAAAGAAGAGCATGAGAAAGAGATTTTTACAATAATCACTCAATAAATTGAGAACAATAATATTTTTAAAATTGATAAGTGTACATTGTATTTTTTTTTTCTATGTAATTTAACTTTTTTCATTCAAATTAGGTACTTAATTGTTATGATGAGAAGTTTAGGTACTCAATTGTCACTAACTCAACATTTTAAGCTGTTTATATGGACTTAACCCTAAATAAAAGATTTCATTTGTAAAATTGTGTTTAATAATGTATCTAATTATTTATTAATAAAAAATGCAAATAAGTTTTGGGCCAAAGCCAACTTGGATTGTTGGTCCAAAATCGGCCATGGGTTCAAGCTGGTCCAATAACTCTAGAACTACTTTTGGACCTTAGGTCCAATTTAGATCTTACCCCAAAAAAATTTTCATTTATTAGTAATTTATAGGGTAAATAATATATGTACATATATGCTTTAGTACAAAATGTGTGCGTGCACACTATTTTATGTGCATAAGTAATGTATAAATTTCCTCGAATATGTGCATAATTTATTAAAGGGAATTTGCTCAAAATGCTATTAAAGAAATGTCTTATTTCTCCCCATACCACTACACTTTAAATTTTACATTTTGTGTCAATAAATACTTCTCATACTTGTCTCCATATCATTCTACCACCTTTCATTCTCATCAGAGAATTTGATTAAATTGGGAGGCCATGATCCCTCTTCTTTTTTTTTTTTTTTTATATATATTTTATTTTTGTTATAAAATTATGCTTATTTTATTTTAAAAAATTAGTATTTTTTTCTATTTTGAGACCCTAAATTAATAAAAATTAAATTATTAAATAGAAAATAATAATTGAAAGTTAAATGTATGCACCAAAATTTTTATTTGAAATTTTGGCTTTCATATATAAATATTAAAGATAGATAGCCGAATATAATGATACAAAAATAAGAGTGAGAGAGAGAGAGAGAGAGTGTGTGTCACTATAAATATGGGCCCAACATTGCATCTAGATTTCAAATCCTCCTCCTACTTTGTACAAGTTTAAGCCAATTACAAACCAGCATCAACATAAAATTTTGTGCCGAAGCCAAAGACATGTCAATTTTGATGTAGCAGCTATAGATTGGCAAGTTTGTGACTAAAATCAAAAGTTGGATAATCGTCACCTCACAATTTGCATTTTTCTTCTTTTTTGGCATTTTTCTTCATGATGTTTACTTTGATTTTGATTCATAGAATTTTGTCAAATGGGAGACCATTTCCATGTTTCCACATGCATGGTTCCACCCACCCAAGTCCATAATTCAAAATTCAATCTAGAGAGGTAGCAAAGGAAGTTGGAAATTGCTTTCCAAATTAATTCATCTCACTTTCATATTGGTCTATCAAGAGATTCATCATATGACCTTAGAAAATATAATCTCAATTATGATTGAGAATTTTACATCGGTTAATTAAATAAAATAATTTAAATTTATAAAAATTTGGATACTCCTCCCCTCCAGAGGTACTTTTTGAGGTGAGTTATGCTCAAGTTCAAATTTTAACATAGTATTGTTGTCCGTGTTTGGCCACTCGCACCAGATGTCCATTTATGGGCTTTATACTTCTTATAAAGACTTTGGCAGTCCTCCCCTCTTGAGGTAGCTTTTGGGGTGAGTTAGGCCTAAGCCCAAATTCTATCCGCTCCTGGGCATGGGACTCACCCTAAGCCCAAATTCTATCCGTTCCAAGTCTAAATTCTAATCCTACAAAATTCCACGCATAAGATGTCTAAGTTACGCCTAATTAGAAAAAAAAAAAATAAATTCATATACATAGTGATCAAGCAACAACAAAATGTTTACAAAGTATAATAGTTATCAAGAAATTATAATTTTAATCATTTGATTTTATTTTTCTTTTAAGGCATTTGATTTCATTATAACAAGGTCTAAATTTATTCTATATTTTCAATCTCTATTATGTGTCAAGAACAAAATTTTTCCCTCAAGTATTGAATTATAAAGAATATTTTGTTATTTTGAATAGTGAGAAATCAAAGGAAATTTTCATTTAAACAAATTATTATTATTTTCTTCGCAATACCAAACAAATTTAATCACCTTGTAATATGTTATTTTTCAATTTACATATGTATTCTCTCTTAAAAAAACTTAAATACATAATATTCATAACAAGTTACTATAAAAGTTCCTTAAAAAAAATTACTAAAAAAAAAGTTCCCATCGAGATCAGAAACCTTTCAAAATCTCTCTCATTGAGTCATCAACACGAAAATTTTGATAAATATATTATCCCAAATATCAAATGTTGCCTTTCACACCATCAAGAATGGTATAGAATGCTTTAGATGTATGCAAAGAAAGAAAGAATTATTGGACCAAATGGGAATAAATTGAGTGGTGAATATAAATGGCACATTTCTTTTTTCTCTATTCCATTTCGACTTCTTCGTGTATCAATGTGGAGAGGTGTCCTCATACCATCATCGAAATTCATTATTTCTTTCGCCACAAATTTCGTATAATTTTATTATTTTTTATATAAATTTTATTATCTTTTATTTAACTTTAAATAATTACCTAATTAATTAACAACTTTAAATAATTAACTAATTAATTAACAAAGACCTTCGACGACCACTGTTGTATTAACTTTTTAATTACTTATAATTTAAGTATACCAAAATGGATTAAAATGACAAGTTCATTATAATTAAAATTAATAATTTATTCAATTGCAAGTCATTAATTTTAAGTAATTCAAAAAGTAAAAAAAAAAGTGTAAATCATATATCGCTCCTTTGTGATTTTTAAATTTATAATAATAATAGAGAAAGAGATTTATATATCTCTGATCGGAGGGAGCAAAGATGTGTAAGTATTTTTAAAAATTCTTTATAAATATATATATCTATATATCTTTAGATTCTAGATACATTTTTTAAAAAATTTGTCTCTGTAACATTTTAAAATTCTCTCAATACAAACTTCAATTCTCTCGTGAAGTTAAAATTCTTATTTTGTCTATAAATAAAAGGAAGTACCATATAATATATAGAGGTCTGATGAGGGAATTACTAGAAGAGACATAAATGAAAGGTAAAAAATTGTTCATATATAAATATATATATATATATATACATACTAGCAAAAAGACCTGTATTATGCATGATATACTTTAATTAAAAAAATGAGTTATTTAAAAATAAATTTCAAAATATAGACAAATATTTGTATAATATAAAATTTAAATGTAAAAAATAAAATATAACATGAATAATTAGGTAAAAAAATATAAAAACTATTAAAGAAAATTTGATAAAACGAAGGACATACATATTGGAGTCTTATTTTTTTTAACTTGTTAATGGAAGGATCTATTTTCTGTTTTTTTTTTTTACTTTCTCCTTATGTTTAGTAGGATTTATGTGTCAAATTAAAGAAAGAAAAATTTAATCTTTATTATCAAATGATTAACACCATTCATTTGAAAATATTGACAAATAAAAAAAAATGAATACACACAAATAGGTAAGAGATATAATAGCAAAATATTTTTTCTCATTATCCAACAAAAACAAAAGGAATAGTGAGAAATATTATAGCAAAAACTATCTCTCAAAAACAAAAGGAAAAAGAAAAGAAAAAGCTTCCATGATCATGACTATTCTGAAAGGAAAGGAAAAAAATAGTATATGTATTATAAATGAATAAAACAGTTTATACTTAAAAAAAAAAGAAAAAAAGAAAGAGTTCAAGGATTTTTCTTGCTATGTTTAAAGCTATTATAGTTCATATATCATGTTCATAATCAAGATCACACTTCAAATTGATCAAAATACTAAAATTAATACATAAAAACATATTGAGATGCTATTCCTTCTCTCAATTCTGAACATTTATTTTTTGTTATAAAAGTTTAAAATGTTTTCTCTTCAGTCAAGAGGAAAACTTTACTACACCCTTAATATTCACTTTTTTTATGCCATCTCTCTAATATTTGCTCACAAAATGCAGATTTTTGGGAACTAATTTGTCATGCACATTTTGAATGCGTAGATCAATGTATATTTTTTTAGAGAAATATTAAAAGAAAAACAAAATTATATGTATTTTTATAGGATAATTTTCAAAATTTATATGCTATTCTACATTTTAATGAAAGTAGATAAAATTAAAAATAAGGGAATTATGTTTTAGAGAAAAGGACATAATTATTAAAAACCTAAAAAAATTATAAAAAGAAACAACTTAGTAAGGAGAAAATAAAAATTTATAAAAAGAAATAATTTTTTTTTTGTTTCTTTTTAGGGAAGACTTTATAAGATATAAAAAAAGTGAAAAATTAGCTTAAAAATGTCAATCTTAATAATATGAAAATGTTACAAACTTAAAAAATCTATAAGAAAAAAAACTTAGAACAAAGGTCTTACTTTATGAATACATAATATTCTATTTTTGAGAAAATAAAAGTATTATTTAACAGCATACTTTCAAAAAAAAAATTCAAAAAAATCTAAAGATTCATAAGACTTCCAAAAAAAAAAAAAAATCCCTCTAGATCCAACACTTCTCTCCACCTCTAACTCCCAAAAAAGAAAAAAAAAATCCTATTTCTACTCCAACCCCTCCTCCCGCCACACACACACAATAAAAAAAATCTTCTATCCCTCTAGATAGAGGTTTTTTTAATAATTTTTTGCACGTTAGTAAGGATTTAAATTTCTTCAATAATGGTGTAAGATTAGAATAGAGTACTTCTTCACTTAGAGATATTATTGATACCTCATCTGACATAATTTAGGTGGCTTTCAAATTTTAGTAGCATTCCAAGCATTGTGAGGAGGTAGTATTTGAGTGATTGGAAGTGGAACACTCCTTCCTTTAATTGTATATAAAAAAAATGAATAAATAAATATCAAGTAATGATATTTCAAGGAGTTCTCCTCATGAAAATAAATATCAAGTATAGGTTCGACGATCAGGAGAACTCCTTTAATGGAAATGTAAAACTATTCAATTATTTTGGTATTCAAATACCATGCATGTTTCTATAAATTTTTAGTTTAAATTTGTTTATAACATTTACTCAGTTTAGAATATGCTTAGTGTATTAAATTGTCATTTAATAGTATCTTTGTTTAATTAAATTTCAATTGTAAATTTATCAAATTGATTTGAGTTCGAATATATATCCTAATGCTTAGTTAAAACTTTAAAACATAAAACTTTTCAAACTAATTCCAAGAGCGATAGATGAAATTTAACTAAGTACATCATGAAAAGAAAATATAGATTGGCATGGTTAAAAAAGATGAGACTCTAACCAAACAAAACAAATAACCAAAATTTTCAGTCATATTCTTTTTTCCGAAAGGGCACGAGGAAAGAGGGAGAGGGGTGGAGGTGTGTGCAAAAAGAGGCTTTTTGGTGGGGGAGGGGGGAGGGCTATGGGTGGAATTTTTTTTTGGCCGATAAAGGTAACTAGAAAATCTATAAGGATAACTCGAAAAAATTTTAAAATTTCATTTTCCCTCCTCTCACTTTCTCTCACTACACACATTCTCTCTAACATCTCTCTAGGATTACAAACTTCAATCTCAAATCTTGGAAGATCCGACCGTCCAAATTGAAAAAAAAATTTAGTTCTTCAATCTATTCTCTTTTATTTACAATGTTACCGTTTTAGATCGTTGAAATATTTGTTAAAAAAGGAAAAAATTGGACTTTTAAAAAAAAAAATTTCTGGTGGCACTTTCGGCCGTAGCCAGCGAAAGTGCCGGAGAACTTTCGACGCAAGCGACCGTAAGTTCTCCGGTACTTTCGCCGGCGATGGCCAAAAGTGCTGTCGGAATTTTGTTTTTTATTTTTTTTATTTTTAATCTCAGATCTAGGAAGATCCGACCGTCCAAATTGAAAAAAATGTTAGTTCTTCAACCTATTCTCTTTTATTTACAATGTTATCTTTTTAGATCGTTGAAATATCTGTTAAAAAAGGAAAAAATCGAAATCTTTTAAAAAAAAATTTATAGCGGCACTTTTGGCCGTCGCCAGCAAAAGTGCCGGAGAACTTCCAACGCCGGCGACCGAAAGTTCTCCGGCACTTTTGCCGGCGACGGCCGAAAGTGCCGCTAGAATTTTTTTTTTTTTTTTTTTTTTTTTTTTTTTTAAATTTTTAATTTTTTTATTTTTTTAATTTTTTTTAATTTTAAAAATCTTTTTTTAGGGTTTAGATGTTTTAATTTTTTATTCATAGTATATTTAATTATTTAATTAATTTTGTACATGTAATTTAATTATTTGTGACTAGTCGTTTGTATATGTAGAATGTGTGAGACTAGTTGTTTAACATATTTTATGTGATACCCATTTTTAATTGTTAATGTGAATATAGATTTGTGAACATTATGAAATGAAAAAAATAACGAAAATGAAATAGGATAATAATCGATAAAGTGAACAATACTAAAGTAATAATAAATATCTCTGATAATGTTATATAGTTTTGTCCACTTAGTGATTATGGGTTTAATAAGAAAATGTGTAATGTAATTGCTAAACTGTTTGTATTTTAATTTGAAATCATTGTTATGTTATTCTAGGCCTTAGTTTTAGGATATAATTCTAAGGTTGTATAATTTACAAATTAATAATTATTACTAAAGAAGAATATTAGTGATGAATAATAATTGAACGAAAGAAATAGTTGTCCCGTGAAATAGATATTGATAATTCTTCAGATAAAATAAGAATCGATGAAGTGAATATTTGATTATTTAATTTATAGTTTTTTGTTCACAATAGTATATTTGATTATTTAAGTAATTTTGTATATGTAGAATGGATCCTTTTCAAGAATCTCTGCAAGAGAATATTGGTTTTTAGGTAAGAAATCAAGATTTGTTTTTCACATTTTCGAGCACACTTTCGCCCAGATTGAGCAAAAGTCACTTTGAGGACAGGCTAAATCTAGGCGAAAGTGTGCCCGATAATGTGAAAAAAAATATTTTTTTTGTGTTTTTTGTTTCTTTAGGTTTTTCTTTTTGTAATATTAACTTTTCATTATACATTAACAAGGTGATGAAGATCCAAGTACCTTTGAAGAATTTCTAGATCCGGAAGAATATATAGATCTTGGACATTTATTTACAGCGAATCGAATATTTAGTTCGAAAGATGAGTTGGTAGAGTGGGCAAAACAGATTGCAATGAATGCGAAGACATTTTTAATCATAACTCAATATCAGAGAGCAAGAACATTTGACCGTCGACCGTATGTCACATTGGCTTGCGAACGCGGAGGTTCAGTAAGAAAATATAAAAAACTATTAGTCGACTATGAGGATGAAGAAATACCGAAAAAAAAGTGGGGACCGTATGGGACGAAAAATGCGGTTGTCCATTTAAACTAAAGGGAGAGCAAATGGCAACAAGTGAAAATTGGCAATTGTTCGTACACAACCGGAGGCACAACCACAAAATAGCTGGCTATAGTCACGGTCATGCTCAAGCTGCAAGACTTACGGAAGAGCAGTTGCAACAGACCGAGCAGTTCAGGAAGAGTCATGTTCCACCGCACAATATATTACGATTTTTCCGATAACAAGATGTTGGTTGTGCAGTCAGGTAAGTTATAAGGGAATTATTAGATTATTTTTAATACTTTATTTATATATTTTAGAATTGTTTTTAGGGTTTAGGAATATAATATTAAATTTTGAATGTATGTAGTTCCCAGAAAATTTACAATGTTGTTGCCAAGATTAAGAGGGACCAGATACAAGGAAGAAATACAGTAGAGGAAGTTCTCTGCTTAAATACGGATAGGGGCTACACCGTTTTCTATAGAAATGGTGAGGACAGCAACGTACTCAGTGATATTGTCGTTGCACACCCGACATCGATTGCAATGCTTAGAAGGTGGTCATATGTGTTGATAATGGATACGACGTACAAAATGAACAAGTAAGTACTATAGTGGATTAATTGTATTATTAGCTATCTTTATTAATTTTATTGGCACAAACATTTAAAAAATTTAGGGTTAGTAAGTAGTTAATAATATTTTTAAGTCCTTGAAAAATGATTAGCCAATTCATAATAATTAAATTTATCGCTTCTTTTTTAAGGTACAACATGCCACTATTAAAATGTGTAGGGATGACTCCAACACGCAAGAACTTCACAGTCGCAACAGCTTTTATGTGCAACGAACAGGCAACGACATACAGATGTGTTCTTCAACAAATCAAGCACTTATATTTTACATCCGCTATGTCAGATGGTCAGGGTTCAGCTATCAATGAAGGAGAGCCTGTAGTTGTTCTTACGGATAGGGAAAGTGGACTAATGCCGGTGATCGATGATGTGTTTAGCAATTCTTATTATATGTTATGTAGAAGACACATCGATCAGAATGTGTTGGCAAAGTTGACTGAGATGGCGAAAGATGAAGAGGTGGCTCAACGATTCGTGAATGGCTCTTGGAGGAAATTAATTAATGAACTTGATGAGGTGGAATTTCAAAGAAAGTTGGAAGTGTTAAAGACTAGGTGGCAAACCAGACCCTACTTTCTACATTACCTGTTTAACACACATGGTTGAATCCATTTGCAAATAAATCTTGCAGGGTTTGGACCTCTCAAGTGATGCATTTTGGAGTGGAGACAACGAACCGTGTTGAGGGTGAACATTCAGTGTTTAAGCTGTGGCTATCAACGTGTCACGGTGATTTGGACACCGTATTTTTATTATCGACTCTCTCATCCAAACTCAAGTCGTAGAAATTAAATACTCTTTGGAAATTTCAAAACTTAAAGAGAAATATGGCACCAAGAGTAATCCCATCCTGAAGAATTTATGTAATAAAATTAGTCATTTGGGATTGAAGAAGATAACAGATGAGTTAAAGAAGGCACGTCAATTAGTAGAAGAACCGGACAGTAATTGTCTACATTACTTAAGGAAGTCGCACGGTCTACCTTGTGCATGTGAACTTATTAATCGGTGCCAACATTTATTGCCAATCCAAGAGGGAGAAGTTGTCATGTTCTGGAAAAAACTAGAAATTGGTTCTGATATTCCTGAAGAATACCATAGAGATATGGAATCAGAAATGCGTGATCTCACTTCACTGTTACAGGAAATTAGTACTGGGCCAATTTCTAATGTTCGGGAAGTGAGACGACTCATCAAAGGTGTTATACATCTGGTGTTGTCTGATGATCCTTCTCAGCCGTTGTCAAACCCCCCAGAGACCGCAGTCACGAAGGGACGACGGAAGACGAATTCCACCAAAAGGAATAAGTCTCACTGGGAATACGTCTCCATCGCTCATAGGAAGATAGGAAAGTCAAGCGTTTCAGGTTCTGGGTTTGGTAGCGGTTCAGGTTCAGGGTCTAATCCTAGTCCTTGTGGAAGGGATAGGCCGCCTCGTAGCGGTAGAGTAGGGGCAGATGACGTAGCAGTGGTATCGAGTTTATCAACCGTTGTAAGTCCCGATTCACCTCCAATGCCATTTCCTTTCAAAAATTCATTTCCCGGGTTTATGTATCAATTCATACAAAACTGGAAGAACGTGGCTGGAGATGGTAATTGTGGTTTCAGGGTTGTATCAAATTTCTTGTTCGGAGACGAAAATCATTGGGTTAAAATTCGAAAAAGAATGATATTTGATTTACGGCACCATATGTGGGTATATGAGCAATTGTTCGGGTCAGTTGAACGTGTGGCAAAGTTGATAATGCAGACAAATTGGGAAGATGGTTCGGCGCCACGAGAGTATTGGATGAATACACCTGATCATCTTTATGTAATTGCTAACACATTCAACCTATGCGTTGTATTTCTTGCACGGTCATAATCAACCACTGTCCTGCCTCTTGTTTCTAATATGGACGGGCCTTCGGGAACGATATTCATCGGACTCATAGAGGAATTGCAGCATTTCATACAGATATTTATGATTCATAACTTTTTATTATTATTAATATTAATTGAATTATTGCATATCAATATTATATTAATTGTATGTATTAAATTTTTTTTTTTTCCAGTTACAGTTGATAAATGGATGTCCTTTGCCCCCATTACATGTGCAATGGGAATATCATCGAGATATGCGAGTTAGTGGATGGGCGATCCCATATCGCAATCGGATGGCAGATTGGATTGCGAAATACAATGAAATGTATCTGCCATAGAGACATTTTATGTAATAATGTTGCAACTTGTAATTTATAACGTATTTTATTTTTTAAAAGTGTTGATAATATTTCCTAAGCTTGTCATTCGGAATTTTATTTATTTACCCATTCCCTGTATTAATTATATTAATTTGCAAATTAATTATTTTACGTAGATGCAATAATAAACCAATTCATACATGCATGAGGGAATAAATATAATGAATATGACAAAAAATCAGTAATACACAACCAACAGAAATAAAAAATAAATACACAATATAATAAATAAGTATCCGAATACATAAAGATCTACTAAAGAGCGTTGTAATAAACCCGTAGTAAATCTCGAACCCTATGGTGAAACTCTTCACTTGAAATATCTTGTCTGTGACACTCACGTGCAATCATATCTAAGAGTGCATGTGGTGGCATGGCAGGAGCTACCGGGACATTATAGCCAATGGGAATATTCCCGGAATTCTGTATCCTCGGGTGCGTGCGAGGAGGTACCAGTCCAAATAATCATCTATACATGAACTGGCTAGAATGGCCGGGACACTAGTCCATGTCTCTGTCAGTAAGTGCGAAGGTGCCTCAAGCTAGAGTGCCTCCACAAAAGTGTACCACAAGACATACATCCTATTGTTAGGCGGTCGGCGTGCCTCCCGAGGCTGGATGGGGTGGGCGGGAATATACTGTCTAAACCCGAACTGCCTCAGAACCCGGTCGGGCATGTATGGCATCCATCAGAACTCATCAGCTGTCATCAAATCTAGCCTCAGACGAATATCCAGGAGTTTACGCTCACTTTTATAGCCAATCTGCGGAAACATCTGCATATACGGCTTGCATCCTTCGAGAGAATCTTTAAACTGGGGAGCGAACATGAGAAAATACAAATATATCCACGCCTAAAATATAAAACATAAATTCAATAAGAATATAAAAAAAATTAAATAAAAATGAAATATTAAATAAATAAACCCTAAACACTAAATCGTTTAAATATAAATAATGACACGATTAACGTTAATTTTAAAACACATACCTCCAATAGTGACCAGCAACCTGCAAGCTCCTTCGCATCAGCCTTGGAAGCCTGACCCATATTCTGGTATAGAAATGCAGGACATGCAGCACCCCATACGAACCTCCCAACACGACTCACATCCCGCAGAAGTGGCCACAGTCTCACGGGTGCAATGTTGCCACTCTTGTCACTGAAGAGTGAGCTACCCAAAATGTACCGTAGGTAACATACAGCTCTGACCTGATGTGACTGTGAAGTCTGTCTGCTAGTAGGAACGACGTGGAGCTCCAGTGCATTAAACCCTAAACCCCCAGTTAGACCTAAACCCAGATCCTGCTGAACAGCCCGTATCAACTGATCCCTCGATAATCTGTGATCCACTACCGCACCATAAGCAGGCACCCCAAGAATAAGCTCCACATCGTGCAGTGTAATAGTCATCTCACCCCATGGCATGTGGAAGCTGTTCGTGTCCGACTGTCACCTCTCAACAAATGCCGACAACAACGCAACAGTGGCGTGCTGAAACATGCACAATCGTAGGTGCGTCAAATCGGACCCAGACGCAAGAGGCCCAGCCTGCGAATCGGTCAGCTCCCGACCAGTGAGCACCATATAACGAGATCGACACTTTAATAAACTACGATCCTGGAGATAAAACATATAAATTTCTACAAATATATAAGGATAAAACATATAAATTTATACAAATATATAAAGATATATTTATACCATTATTATTTTTTCTATTTTTCATAATGAATAATATTTTACATTATAAAGACTAATAACAATAATAACATGTCAATTTAACATAAAAGATAAATACCAATCCACGCCATATCTGACCCGCCACATGTCCACCGTATGACGAGATGAGCTCCGGGTTAACAGGACCTCCGTCTGCTGCCTCTGTCTGCTCCCAATCAGAAGGCTTCACTTCCTTCCTCTTCTGCGTCGGTGCCGGAATATCACGAACTACGTCGAGTCTTTTGTTACAAGACCCTGCAAACTAACTCATCACCGACATAAGGCTGCCGGTAAAACCCTTCCCTTTACTTTATCGGTAGGAGCCTGTAGGTATGGATCATATACTGTGTCTGTGTGGTGTGAAGGTGGATGTGCAAATCCATATGGCTCATAGGGTACAGGTGTGTGTGACTGATAGGGATGAAGGGGAGGTCGAGATCGAAAAGGTACAACAAGTGGTTGGGTAGAAGACCCGACTTCACCTGTACTATGATGGAAACCTGTACCAAGAGGGGTAGGAGTAACAGGGATGTCAGAAGTACTATTCGCCCCCTCACACCTCTAGACGAAGCTGTCACAAGGCGCCCCTCAACTCGACCTGTCCTATCCGTGATAGGACCAAGATCAACATCTCCTCTACGGCAGCTAGGTCGAACCATCTATTAGTTATTCAAGCTCGTTAATAATTGTTTATCATATATTTCATTATTTACTTTATCGATTATTTCATCCCAAGAATAACGTAACAATGATTTCAAATTAAAATACAAATAGTTTAGTAATTACATTACACATTTTCTTATTAAACCCATAATCATAAAGCAAACAATCTTAAGCTAATTATATTACTCTAAGTGGACAAAATCATATAACGTTATCAGAGATATTTATTATTAGTTTACTATTGTTCACTTCATCGATTCTTATTTTATCTTAAGATTATCGGTATCTATTATTTCACGGGACTACTATTTCTTTCGTTTAATTATTATTCATCACTAATATTCTTCTTTGGTAATAGTTATTAATTTGTAAATTATACAACCTTAGAATTATATCCTAAAACTAAGGCCAAGAATAACATAACAATGATTTCAAATTAAAATACAAACAGTTTAGCAATTACATTACACATTTTCTTATTAAACCCATAATCATGAAGCAAACAATTTTAACCTAGTTACATTACTCTAAGTGGACAAAATTATATAACATTATCAGAGATATTTATTATTACTTTAGTATTGTTCACTTTATCGATTATTATCCTATTTCATTTTCGTTATTTTTTTCATTTCATAATGTTCACAAATCTTTATTCACATTAACAATTAAAAATGGGTATCACATAAAATATATTAAATAACTAGTCACACACATTCTACATATACAAACAACTAGTCACAAACAATTAAATTACATATACAAATTTAATTAAATAATCAAATATACTATGAACAAAAATTTAAAACATCTAAACCCTAAAAAAAGATTTTTAAAATTTAAAAAATTAAAAAAATTAAAAAAAATTAACAAAAAAATAAAAAAAATTTTAAAAATTTAAAAAAAATTAAAAAAAATTCTAGCAACACTTTCGGCTGTCGCTGGCAAAAGTGCCGGAGAACTTTCGGTCGCCGACGCTGGAAGTTCTCCTACACTTTTGCTGGCGAAGGCCGAAAGTGCCACTCGAAATTTTTTTTTAAAAAAAATTTGATTTTTTCCTTTTTTAACTGATATTTCAACGATCTAAAACGGTGACATTGTAAATAAAAGAGAATAGGTTGAAGAACTAACCTTTTTTTTCAATTTGGACGGTCGGATCTCCTAGATCTGAGGTTAAAAATAAAAAAAATTAAAAATTTGAATAAAAAATTCCGGCGGCCTCCGACACTTTTGCCGGCAACAGCCGAAAGTGCCGTCAGAATTTTTTAAAAAAAAAATCCGATTTTTTCATTTTTTAACAAATATTTCAACGATCTAAAACGGTAACATTGTAAATAAAAGGGAAGAGATTGAAGAACTAACTTTTTTTTTCAATTTGGACGGTCAGATCTTCTAAGATCTGAGATTGAAGTTTGTAATCCTAGAGAGAATGTGTGTAGTGAAAGAAAGTGAGAGGAGGGAAAATGGAATTTTTGAAAATTTTCGAGTTATCCTTATAGATTACCGAGTTGCCTTTATCGGCCCCTTTTTGTTTTTTAGCGGAAATAATGGTGTTTTTTGGGTGGGGAGGGCGAGGGTAGGAGGGAAAAATTGATTATTTTTTGTTGGGTGGGTGGGTACGGAGGGGGTGAAAACAGCAAGCCAATGAGGATATTAGCTACAAATATTAACTTAATTTTTTTAAATAGAAAATTAGAAGTATTATGAATTTCATATATGTTTTTTTTAATTGTTCACTTTTTTTAGTTTTATTCTTATACTTCTTATCATTAATGTGCATTTCCTCTCTTCCTCTTCCCCCTCTCTTTTTTATTTACGTTGTATAATTATATTAATTATGGACAAACAGGAAAAAATAAAATTCAATGGTACTACATTTGCTTTTAGTCTCATTAGATTATGATTTATTATTTTTTTAGGTAACTTTTCAAAAATAATATTTTTTTAAAAAAATTTTATCGTTTTTAAGGAACTTTTCAAAAATATGAAATGAGAAGTATTAGTCTTTATTTTTAAATAATATTTAGCATTTTTAATGTAGCTCTGCATAACCAGAGTTTGAAAGTTATTTTTTTAATGGAAAATAAAATTTATTTAAAAAATAATATAACTTTTTATTAAAAAATTTTTATCCCCGACATACCACAGGTCTTTTAACCAGTATATAAATAATGAAGAGTTCCTTTTGAGTTTAAAGCTATATCTGAAGCTATCAAGCCTCCAATTAAATTTTCTAGAACTTTTTGTATGTTAGTTAATGATATAATAAGAACATTTTTTTAGCCTATTAAATTAATGAAAAACTCTAATATTATCTTTATCCCAAATTATTTGGTCATTTTAAATATTCTGAATATTTTAATTGAAAAAAAATTACAATCTAACCAAAGTTATCATCATATCTTCCATTTGTTCCTTTATAAATACAAAGCTCCTACAGGCTGAAAGGTACGATTTTACTTTTGCTGATCTCTACTATTCCTTAGATACACACATTTTTTTTAATTTAACTTCATTCAATCTTACTAACAATTTTTTGTTTATGTTCTTTCTTATAGATTTATAATATTTTGGTGTTGGAGTTTATATACTTAAGGTATTTTTTTCTATCACTCTTTCAATTCAAGATTTTATCGATCATCCTAACAATACGAATGTACATATTTGAGACCAAAAGGTTAAATCTCTCGTCCACAGGACCCTCACGAGACTGTCCGACGCCCAGACGGTCCTCCAGACTGGATGATAGTAATAGGTGCGCACAAAGAACTACCTCTCACATTGGAGAAGTTAAAATTCCCCACTGCTATTCCATCATCCTATTACGAAGGATTAATGAACAATAGAATTTTGCAAATTTCTTGTTTTGTTTTTTAAGTATGACGTGCATTTATTTCCGCTCCAATTTCAGTCTGATGCTTGGTTTTCACACAAGAAAATAGCCCTTGAGGTCCAAGCAATTGTGCAAGGAAAAACTAATGTGGGATTAGGTGCAGGACAAGTAGTGGATTTATCTTCCACCAAAAAATTAATGTTGGATAAAACCAATTAGAATTCATCCACATCCATAAAATGGCGGCGTTATTGGAAGCTTCAGCGGTTTTGGGAACAAATCTTAGTGGTGGAATGGAAATATATATAGTTGGAATTCAAGAGCTGAATTCCAGTTCTTTTATTTTGATAATCATAATGATATTGTAAATTTTAGTTATCCTATGAACTAAATATATTTGTTAACCATGAACTCCCTATTGCACCATAGAAACCTCTAATGTTGAATTTGATTGATTTTGGATTCCCAAATACTACATACGTTTCAATTAGCACTTTTATTTGCAATTTATTCTCACCCTCTTTAATTTGATTCTTGATTTAATTAAATATGATATCTTTCAACTTTTTTAGCATTTTATTAGAAGCACAATTTTGCATGAATAACATTTCATTTGTCTTTTATGGACCTTGGGGACTAATGTGACTTCTTTTTTTTTTTTTTTTTTTCTTTTTGGACAATGAAACCGTAAAATGATTAGAGCATTAATAGGGGGGTGACATGTGTTTTTTTAAAAAAAATCATACTAAATAAAAATTTTTAAGGTTCATTCATGGGTTCTGATAGTAAAATAAATAAAAAACAATACTTTATCCAAGAATTAAAATAAACCGTGCCTGTACTTTTTAAAAAAATTTTTTAATCAAAACAATTTGTTCGAAAATTAAAATAACTAAAAGAACTCAAAGTCATGTATTTTAAGTTGTAAAAATATCTTAATTAATTAGTCATATAAATTGACTTCATTAAATGATGAATATAAATCTTCTATATTATAAAAAAATAAACTTTTTTAATTATAAATACTTAATTGAAAGAAAAATAACAGTTATATAGTATAATAATCTAATTTACGCTAAAGTAATAAACTGTTTAATGAGTGTCAGTGGGCCATGTGTGTGTGGGAAAGGGGGAGAGGAGTTATGGAGTTGGTGAATAATACTAATAGTTACTTTTTAAACGATAAACATTATTATTTTTAAGTATATATTATTTTTTTCTTAGTAGTGAAATTTCATCAAATTTTTAGGAGGACTCAATCAATGTTACCCACCAAAGTTTTTGGAGCTCTAAGCCCTCATAGTTATGTAAAATAAAATATAAATTATTTGATATAGAACTCTCTTAATATTAATATTTCTGAAAAATATAAATTTTACATAAATTTTTTTTTCCTTAATTTTATATATGTTTAGTGTATTTTTTTGAAAGCGGGAGAGAAGAGGTGGGGGTGTGGGAAAAAAGAGGAGTTTTTTTTGGGGGTTGTAGGGTAATAAGGGATTCTTTTGTACGGGGGAGGAAGGGGGGATGAGGGTGTGGGGGCAAGGAGAGGGGGGTTGAGAAGAAATTTTTAATTTTTAGGAGTAGAAAGAAAAAATATTATGAATTCTAATTTTTATTTTTTTTGGTTAAATGTTCAACTAGAAAAACCTCAAAGTGCAATTAACACATTGTTTACAAAATCACATGCAATCTTGGATTCAATGCTGAAGCAGTGCCAGACAGTAAGACAACATGGGCATATTACTCTAAAACTGATGTGATGTACTCCCTTCCTTCTTTATAATCAGTTGTCCATTTTTTACATTATACTATTTAAAAATACAAAAAATTTAAAAATTTTTATATAGATTAAAATATTTTTTAAAATTTTATCTCTTCTTATTATTATTTTTATTAGCTTTTATATTAAAAAAATTAAAGATGTAAAAATTTGTTATTAATTAGAGTGTATAATAAGAAAAAGTTTATTAAATATTATTATCTCCGAGCAGTTATAAATATAAAGGATTTTAGATTTGTACGCAAGAATTTAGGGTATTGAAAATAAGATAATTGTTAAGCCAGTACCCTTTATACTTTTAGTAAATAAGGAGAGCAGTGGATAATACGAGTGTAATAAATGAAAAAAGAGATTGATATAGATGAAAAAATTATAATAAATATCAATTAAAAAGTATAAAATCCTTATATTTTTGTTATCCTCGATCCTCCTAAAACTCCTTATATTTATGATCGGAGGTAGTACCTTGTGTTTACAATATGACAAGTAAAAGAATTCGGAAATTATTAGAATGTGATAAGTAAAAAATTTACAAGAACGGATTGAATTGAATGTAATAAATAAAAAAATAGAGAAAGTACGTGGTATATTTATGAGTTGTATAAGCCTTAATTGAAGTTGGTTATACGTGATGTAGACGTGTTATTTGGATCAAAATCTATTGGAAGTATGATAATGTTATAGGATTGTATTAGCTGTAAAACTTTTAAGGATCTAAGTGGATTAATAAACAAATTAAGGACTTTATTAGCAATTTAATTAAAAGAAAAAAAGAAAAGAAAAGTAAACCTTAGCTTAGATATCTAAAAGGAGACAAGGGTAGGCGTAAAAGTCACCAGTGGGTGAGTAACAGCTTATCTAGAGGCTTTTCACCCCCTTCCTAACCCTAGTGGGCAAAAGAACCAGCAGGATCGTCTCGTCTGCACCACGAAATAAACAAATCACCGTCTTCCACGTATCTAAGTGGATGTTGGTCCCATACCAATCATGGGTGTGACTTTCCCGCTGCAGCAAGCAATTCCCAGCAGAAATTATACCTTTTTTTTTTTTTTTGAGAAATGGAAAAAAAAAAAATTAGCCCTATATCATTTAAAATTTTCTATTTAAAGATATTATTTATTTATTAGTCATTTATACTTAATAATATCCATATACAACGATAATAGATAATTTTTTATCAACTTGTGTCACGTGACTCTCATATATTATTTTTAATAAGGGTAAAATTATTTAATTACTAATATAATTGTCAACTAACGGTTGAAATAGAAATAAATAACTCGATCCATGAACTAACCCGAATACACTATTGAGATAGTTTAATATATTCCAGTCACATGTTAGCATTTAAATTAATAACTGTATAATTTTATTCTTACTAAAGATGACATGTGAATTGTCACATGACACAAATTGGTCAAAACACACTCGTTATCATTGTAAATGGGTATTTTTGACCTTATAAAAAGTTATTAAGTAAAAATAGCAAATAACATAAATAATGTTCTTATGTAGCAAAACATAAATATGGAGGGATGTTTTTAGCCAATTTCATTTTTTCTTGTTTTTTTAAGAAAGGGAAATAGGATTTTTTTTTTTTTTTTTGTGGTCAATTTTGAATAGAAAAAATGAAAATATAATATTGTTTTAAACAGTATACTAAATTTTAGCAGTATGTTTTTTATTTATTTTTTTCCAATTCTCGAGGAAAAAATAAAAAAAAATTATAGTATGTACAAATTTACATACATAAAAAAGTAAGAGTAGTGTCTTTATGTCTCCCTCTTTTCTTGTTGAAAAGAAAAGTTATCTATTGTTCCTAAATCCTAATGCAAAATATGATATGAATGGAAAATTGTTCTCAGAGAATGAGAAAATTAATTTGTGCAATACATATTTTTAAGAAATACTTAGTTTAATGTTTCCTTTTTTTATGGTCAAGGATTTTAAGATTATTAATTTGGATTGATTTTTAATTCAATAAAAATATATTTTTCTTCTTAAGTTTTATACAAATTTAATTTTTTTGAGAATATAGAAAAATTTAATTATTGATCAGAAAAGATTTTTTTAGCTATTTTTATTAAAAAAAACGTTTGAGCAAAAGAAAAATAATTATAGAAATATCAATAATCTCAAAGGGTTTTATTTTCAAGTTAAGAATTTTATTCTCAGTATAGAAAAGAAAGAAACGTTACTTGATCTTTTTATTTAGCTTTAGCTATTCATATTTAAAAATTATGTTTGCTTTTTCGATTTATAATCAATTTTGTTGTATGTTTTCATTTTTTTTTGGTTGGTAGTTTACATATCCATAAATATATTTAACCTTACCCTTCTGACAAATTTTGTAAATAAACCCAGATTGTAAATAAATTTTGTTATATTTATAACACGCAATATAATGTGACTATACATATGATATACATGTTATCATATTCAATTAGGGATTGCCAAATTATATTTTATAGTACGTGTTATATATCTAATAACATCTGTATCACATATGAGAAGTTTAACGGATCATAGTATGCTATAAATATAATAAAATTTATTTATAGTTTGGCCTGATCATCCTGTATAATAAGTAAAAATTTTGATCAATTTAAAAAGAGCAAAGAGATTGTAATGACTTTATTATACTTAAACCTAAATCAAAACATAAGAAGATCAAAAGTCAAAACTCGTCTTAATGCTCCATAAAGACTAGTGTAGTAGTGTATTTTTTTTTTGTTTTGAAGGGGTGTACTGTATGCAGAAATAGCATTTTGAAGAAAAAAATTGTACACAAATAAATAAAATTTAAAAAAATACAAAAATAATAATCCCGAAATAATTTATGAGAAAGATTTATTATGGACTAGATTTATATTCTTACTCATAAATCATGTGGCATAAAAAGTCACACGATCTACGATACTAGTCTATAACAAAATTTTCTCAATTTATATATATACATATTAAACCTTCTATTTTTTTATTTGTTACATTGTGCTAATTTTTTATTTTTTTTAAAAATAAATTTTTTACTTATCACATTGTAATCCAATACAATATTAATAAAAATCTTTCTATAATATCCTCCCATTAATATAATAAATTCCAACATCCTTTTATTATTTTAATATAAAAACTAGTAATAGAAATAATAATGACGAAAGAAAATTTTAAAATGCATTTTAGTTTATATAAAAAAAAAATCTAAAATTTTATATTTTTTTAAATGATATAATATTCAGATGTGACAAGGAAATAAAATGGAAGAAGTAATAATTATTTGTTCTTAAAAATTACTGATTTTTATCTTCTCTTGTTAATACATCCTTAGTATACTTTTTTATTAATAATTTTATCTTTTTAAAAATTTATTAATAAAATTATTATAATATATATATATATATATATTAAGAAAATAATAAAATATGTATTAAACGAGAACTTTATACATTTTCCTTTCTTTATTCTTTAGTAAGAAAAACATCCGCATTCAACCAATCTAGATCGCGTAAAACGATGAGATTTGTTATTGGCCTTCCCAAAGTCTAGCGTCCTCACTTTAATCAAAATCCAACCAAAATTGCATTTCCATATTTTTTTAATTCTGTTCAAATTTCGGACCAGTTTTTAGCGCGAACCAGTGTCGGCCGCCTCTTCTACTCTATAACTATAAAAAGCGCGTTTATTTTTCTCTCCACCCTCTTCTTCCAAAAGCTACTTTTTTTTTTTTTTTTGTTACCAAACCTTTCCAACCCCTAGTAATTTTTAGGTGAAAAAATCCCCATTTCTATATGTTTCGGCGCTTCTAATAGCCTCGTAGAAAGAAAAAATCATCTGGGCTATTGGGAATTTCTCATTTCTCTCTCTGCTTTTCACTGCAGGTACACTCTGAAATGAGAAAAATAATACTTCTTATGAAACTTTTTCTTTTCTAAACATTTTGAGAAATCAAAATCAAAATGAACTAGTAATTAGCTGAATGTTGGCTCCACGTGTTTGATGGGATGTTGTTAGATATGGATGGATGGAATTAATGTATACAGATGGAATCATGTGAAGAACATACTAGTCAAGGAAAGGAATGAACATAAGAAACTTTTCTTGCTGATTAAATATTCCTTTTTCATATTATCTTTCAAGAAAATATGAAATGTTTGTTTAATTTTAGTAATTGTTATTATTTGAAGCAATTTTAAGGAGAGAAAATTGATTGAATTTTTGGTATTAAATGTGTGTCTCTGTTACTGTGAATATAGGGCCCAGATGGGAGTTAAAAAGATGGCTTTCTGGAGAAAAAGTGTTAAACTTTTCTGTTCTTTTTTGGCCTAACCATTCTGGATCCCAATATTATATATACACAGTTCATTGTATTTATTGGCCAATTTATTTGTCAATCTGATGCAATTTTTAGCTCTTTATAAAGGGTTTATTATAATTTGTTTTTGCTGTTGAAAATGGGCAGAATGGTAGATGGAAGAGTGAAACAGTGGTTTTGCACTCTTCTTGTCTTTCTGATTCTGCTGAAAACAGAAGGTTTCTTTGTTGATATTACTTATGTTCAGAATGCTGTGGCAAAAGGAGCAGGTGGAAATTTTCAAGCCCTGATTGAACTCTGTTTTTTTTTTTTTTTCATTATTTCATTTTCTCTTCTGTGCTTAGATCAATTTGGATTTTTATTGGTTTATTTTTTGGGGCGTTTCAGTTTGTTTGGATGGAAGTCCTCCAGCATACCATCTTGATAGGGGATTTGGTGCTGGAATCAACAATTGGTTGGTCCATATAGAGGTTAGTCCTTCTCCATAACTGTGATTGATCTATTTTATTGAAAACTTGAACATATTTTGAAGCTGTGTTATGCTTTTGGATTATGAATATTATTTTCCTTATTTTCTTTTAAGGATTGAGGATCTTTTGATCACTTAAAGATGTATGAATTCTAGTAAATCAAAATTTGTAGGGAGGAGGATGGTGCAACAATGTCACAACTTGCCTAGCTCGCAAAAATACCCGGCTGGGATCATCTAAGCAAATGGTAAAACAACTTGCTTTTTCAGGGCTTTTAAGCAACAAGGCACAATTTAATCCTGGTATTAGATTCTTTTCTCTTAACAAGGTTTTCAGTCTTTTCTTTTGAGAATTTGGGAAAAGTTTTTGTTTTTTCCCTAGTTTTACTTTCTAATTCAAGATTGTTCTTCAATTTTCATCAGACTTCTATAATTGGAATAGAGTCAAGGTTAGATACTGTGATGGCTCATCATTTACTGGTGATGTTGAAGCTGTAAATCCTGTAAGTCCGTTGGAAATGAGAAACAATAGCTTTGATAGAAACGAAAAAGATATCGATAACTTATGCAATTTCATACTTATCTTAATGGATTTCTTCTGGACCTGCCGACAATTTTTCAGGCTACCAAACTTCACTTCAGGGGTGCAAGAGTTTTTCTTGCTGTTATGGAGGACTTACTAGCGAAAGGAATGAAGAATGCTGAAAATGTATGTTCTAATAAAACTTCCTTCTCCAACCCCAAAACAACCCTACTTTTCAAGCCAGTATTTGATTTCTTTGCTGCCGAAACTAATTGCAACTTATTAAACTAGGCTGTTCTATCTGGATGTTCCGCTGGTGGTTTGACATCAATACTACATTGTGATAGCTTCAGAGCTCTTTTACCTATTGGCACTAAAGTAAAATGTTTTGCTGATGCTGGTTTTTTCATTAACGCGTAAGCTTTCAGTTTTCTTTTTTTTTTTTTTTTAAATACTTTTTTATGGGCTATTGGTGATGAATTATTGAAAGAAATTTCAAATTCTCTTCATGCTAATGTTGTTTTTGTAACAGAAAGGATGTTTCTGGAGCACAACATATTGAAGCTTTCTACAGTGAAGTGGTTGCAACACATGTATGCTTTCTTTCTTGATAACCGTATACTTTCTGCTCTTTAGGCTACCATTTATGTTGCATTTCTATGCTTTTCGGCAAATCAAAGATATATATTTCTTTATTTCATCAGGAAGATGTTAAAACCTCCCTAATTCTATTGATCTTCATTTTCTGACTTGCACAATTTCTGTTGCTTTGGCTGCAGGGATCAGCAAAGAATTTGGCCCAAACATGTACTTCAAGATTGAAACCTAGTTTGGTATGAATGAACAGTTATGTAAATCATATAAAAATACCCTTCATTATGTAATTGATATATGATAACAATATATATACTTCTTATGTTGCAGTGTTTCTTTCCGCAATACATGGCACAACAAATTCGAACACCACTCTTCATAGTAAATGCAGCCTATGATTCATGGCAGGTTAGAATGCTTTCAAAAATCAAATCTACAATAAATTATATACAAATCAAAACATTTTTGTAATTGCCAATCTAATTATATATACTGTTGGCATTGTAATGTGCTTGAATTCCCATCAGGCCACCATAATCCAGCCTCCATCACTCCCACCGAACCGAAAACAAAAGCAGAAGAAAGAAAAAAGAAGAAAAGAAAAAGTGTTTATTAGGATTACATTACCATATTCATACTGCTCAACTGTTTCCTATTTTTGCTACTTAGTGTTTCTGGTTTGGTAAATAGATAAAGAACATTTTAGCTCCTGGTGTTGCCGATCCCCATGGAACCTGGCACAGCTGCAAGCTTGATATAACGCAATGTTCAAATGGCCAACTTCAGATCATGCAAGGTCACTGCCAAAATCTTGATTCTTCTGTATATTGTCTTTAGTTTGATAGGGCTCTTAATCTTTGTTTTTGTGAAGTTCCTGACTTTCAGTCTCATGATATCAAAAGTTTTTTAATCTTTTTTTAAAAAATGAAGACTATTTACCATTGTTCTTATTGGGACATTTCATTTTTCTCACACTATAACAATTAAAAGAACAACTAAAAATGGGCATTTCCTGAGAATTTTGTGAAATAATCTCTGAAGATGATTGTTTAAAAGTAGAATAATCTGCTCCAGACTTGCTTAACGCAGAAAAAATTAGTTAAAAAATCTTCTTGCTGAAGTGATTGGTATCATGCGAAATTTGCATATAAAGATCCTCTAGCTATGGCAAAACATATTTTAGTTTTCATTCATTTAACTTAGGAGGAATACAAAGAAACCAATTATTCTGTTGTTGAATTCTGATTCTTGTGTTCTTGAATTGAAACTCAGCTTTCAGGGAAGAGTTTTTGAGTGCAGTAAGTGGATTAGGTCCCTCTTTATCAAGAGGTTTATTCATCAATGGATGCTATGCTCATTGCCAAACTGAAATGCAAGAGACTTGGCTACGCAGTGATTCTCCCGTGCTAAACAACAAAGTAAGAGATTGGATTGCCATAAGTTTTGCTTTCATAATGCATCCTATTCAATCTATTTGCTATACTATCACGTTTTCTGTTCCTTCATCACTGGCATTTTTGGGTAACATTGTTTCTTCACAATCTTTGACAGACAATTGCTAAAGCAGTTGGAGATTGGTTTTATGACAGAAGTCCATTTCAGAAGATTGATTGTCCTTACCCTTGTGACAAAACGTGTCACAATCGTGTTTTTGATCCACAAGAGAATCCAATGGTATAGATGTACATATATTCTTTTCAGCAACCTGATTCTTTACAACAATTGTTTTACAGGATTTCAGGGAAAACAAAAAAGAAGAAGCAAAACAAATTAGTATTCATCAAGGCTTTTTAAATAATGAAATATATTTACCAATGCACTAGAATGTGGTGCTTTGGTGTTTTCATTCTTATAATGTACTAATGTAATGAATGAGTAAATCATTTTGCTGAAATCTGTATTCTGAGTTCATTTCTTTTCTGAATTTTTGTTTATGAAAATGCATAAAATGATGTAATGATATTGGCGTGTTGAAATAGAATAACAATACAAACAATGCACAGCCAGCAAGTAATCAACATATGAGCATAGGTAGAACAAAATGGATGGCAAAAGATATCAAGAAATTGTTTACAGGTAAAAATGTTTTGTGCAGCATAATTTATATATATACATATCTGCTGCAGGCATATCATTTTTTTAACAGATTTACCAGCTTTTTTCTGCAGTCATTCAAATTCTGCTATTCCTTGTTTGGTGAATGATTGACATCTTCTTGAGGGCAAAAACTTGTAAATTTACATCAAGGGTTATCTCAGCAGTGCCACAGCAACTATATATTCCTCTGCCAATAGAATAGTTGTGACTGTATTGTTTTTTTGTTACTTATGAGAGACGCTCGGTATTATTAGTGGTGCACAACACTGACTAATACAAACTCACATATAATGTTTAACTGATGTATATTTTTTTTTTCTTGGTAGTACTGAAAAGGACTTTGGGAAGACGCCCATGTCAATAGTACAATGAATTTGGAAATGAATTGTTTTTTTATTTTCAGTATTATGATTTTAGTCAGCTCGGATGGTCAATACGACATTGTGTACTACCTCTTATACTACTTCTTAATTTAGTATAAATATATTATAAAGTGGTACAGACGATTTTAGATGGATTTTAGCTTTACTTTGATTTTTTTTTTTTAGAGAACTGATTTGTACTATTAAAGGGAAGTGAAATCCCTTTCTATTTGGATTGTGGTTGGTGCGGATATTCTCTCAAAAAAATTCATTTCTATGAAGTTTAAAAATGAAAATTTCAAACTCAAGTTAAATCTAAATATGCGTGAAATAAAATTTATTATGGTTTAATTATCTCGATTTTTATATTTTTGTTTGTATTCATCATAAATTTCATAGAATAAACGTTAATCCACACGCCTAATCCTTCTCTTAGTCTTACGGGCGGACAAACACTGGACTAAGTACAGTTGATTTTTTAGGCAAAACAAACATCTGTGGATGGTTCGTTAGGACAAACTCCCTTCCCTTGTGTTGTCTACGATTCGGCGGTATTTTTATTTCTTTTTTAAAAGGCCCTCCCCCATAATTATTTGCATGGAATGGAAGTTGCTTGCGAATGCGCTTTTCTTATACTTGACTTGAGGTCCCCAAGCCAAACAGCTGAGTCTCTTGCTATCTTACCCTTTATTCAGTTAGCAATTTTTGGGCTTTCAAGATTTAGAGTGATACCCAACTATGCTCTGTTTTTTGACGTAACATTTTCGGTACCCTGAACAATTCTTGGTTCTTTTAAGCAAATTAAAAAAAAAGTTTGAACGCATGACAAAATACGTTCTACACTACAGGACAAGTTATTTTATCTCTTTGACTAGAAAACTCTCCACCGCTATAACTTTAGCTTCCTACAACAAGTAATCCAAAAGTGCGACGAAGAAGAATGCCAACATTAAATTTGTTCACAAATGTTCCAGTGGACTCAGTAATAGTCTCTGATATCCTAAAGGATGCTACTAAAGCTGTTTCCAAAATCATTGGCAAACCTGAATCAGTTGAGTACCCAAAACACCCTTTTCATTTATCCTTCTTTACTTACCTATGCAAATGCAAGTGTAATTATTCTTGTTTCTAACCTTTCCTCTTGTACATGTAGATTAGATATATTCAAGAATGACTTTCTTTTGTTTGATAAAATGCCTCTGACAGTTTTGGGTTTCATTTTTACTTTATTTTAGCTGTTGGGTTTATGCTTCTCATAAATTTATTTTCGTATGCTTAATTTGAAAGCTCTCGAGAAAACTCCACACAGACAATGGTTTTCTTTGCCAATCTATTGTGTAAATCAGGTTTGAATCCAATGTTGAATGCTAATTTCTTACTTCTTTTTCCTTTTCCAAATAAGCAAAAACGAGGAATTTATGGGGGTGTAGATTAACTAGTTCAACTGAGATAATCACTTTGGGGCTAGTTAGCTGCAAGGTTTTTCATAGTATCTGACTATCAAATGAACAGTTTAGAATCAAAGAAAAGGGAGAAACACAAAATTTGTGATGTTAGAGGATCAGACTGATTAATGTGTTCTTTAATTATTAGCCCAATGGTATCCATGTTTACAGTTGTCTCTTAGAAATTCAACATGAAATACTACCAAATGGACTCTGAATTAACTCACAAATTAAACACTGCAATGACCTTATTACTAGATGCTTAATTAATGTCACTCAAGACAATCACTTTATATCTCAATATGGATCTTGTTATTAAATTAAGTTCCCATAGAAACTCTTTTTCTTCTGGGTAAGTTCCCATAGGAAGTTCACCCTTTACAGAGTGAGTGAGATCAGTCAAATGTAGAATACATCATATTGGAATTTGCTTCTTTTCCTTTTTATTGTTTACCAGTCAGAATTTGGGATAAAAATAATCTCCCTTACGACCTCTGAATTGATTGGAAGTGATTATGACATGCTTAGATGATTGAAAATATGGGTCTTGCAGATCCTTATTTATCTTGGAGTTGATTAGTGGTCTATTGTACTCGAGTTCTTAATTAACTACATAAAGAATGGGAGTGGGCATACTGTTATGTGGCTTTGTCTTTCTGTTCATAGTTTTTACTTGTGTTGTAGTGGAAAATGGTAAAAACGAGCTTACAGATGTAGATGGACAATGTAGAAATAGGTGTAGAGGTTGTTTTGCCTGACAATCAGAACTCATTCTTATTGGATTGGATGTTGGTTGGAATCCGCTAACTCCCTTTCGCAGATGCTCAGGCTTTAGACGTCTAGCTTCAGCAGTCGCCTTAACTATCTGGGAAATGAATAATTTTTAGAAGTATTTACAGTTTGTTTGGATGATGGTGTTGAATCTAAATTGTTTTTCTCCGCATATGAACTTATATGATGAGAGGATAATGCGTATTTTTTGTCCACCAATACATTAGGATATTAGATATTATAATTTTCAATAATTCCAGACAGCATAAAAGCTTATAAGCGTGAAATCTTATCTCTTTGTTGTTTCCACCTTCATCTGTTATCATTCGCTGCCCTGTTTCACAATATCTTCATTCAGTTTTCTTGAGGTCTGGTAGTTTATAAGATACTATATCATAATACAATTGTTTTATCCACTTGACAAAATTTTTCTTGCATATATAATCTTGATTCACTTCATATCTACTCATATTATTTTTCTATCTTCAGTATGTCATGATCTTGGTGAATGGAGGAGTGCCTATTGCATTTGCTGGTACCGAAGAGCCAGCTGCATATGGGGAGCTGATCTCGATTGGCGGCCTAGGACCAAGCGTGAACGGAAAACTTAGCTCAGCCATTTCTGAGATTCTCCAGACTAAGCTTTCCATAGATAGTTCACGGTTTTATATCAAGTTTTATGATGTCCAGGTGAAATATGCTTTTATATTTTGCAGATTATGAAGAAGATAATTTTGGAAAACAGATAACATGTTGATGACGAATACCCCCATTATAATATCAAAATCTAAAGAAAATTGAACAAGGATCTTCTTTTCTTGCCTGTTTTTCTAAGGTTGATCTTATCTTTGGTTGTTTACAGCGCTCATTCTTTGGGTTTAATGGCTCAACCTTTTAACTGGTTTGATGTTCCAAAGTTCTGCGGGAAAGATGATCAAAGGCTCCAGTCCAGGCGTGCACTGATGTTTTATCCAAGTACCCCATGCTATAATCCATGCGTTACATTATTTTTTTTTTCTTTCTTTGGGAGAACATTTGTAGTTATATTCTCAAGGATATTTATTTACCATAAATAAATGTCAAAGAAAATATGGTGCAGAGAATTAAACAGCAATGCTTATGCTTCCAATCTTTTGTATTATTATGCACGGTGTTTATAGAGTACAAGAAGTCTTTAGGATGGAGTGTGTAAGTTGTAGAATCCCAGTTTGCCCAACAAGAACTTAAACTGAGACTGTCCCAAGAGTTTTAGTAAAAATGTCTGCAAGCTAAGTATAGTAGGAGTATAAGCAGGGGATACGCGAAAGGCTTGGAACTCATCCTAACAAAATGACAATCGATTTTAATATGTTTGGTGCGTTCTTAAAAAATTTGGATTAGGGGAGACATTAATTGCATCTTAATTGTCACAATTAAGAGGCGTGCAAGAGATCTATTGAACACAAAGAGCAAGAAGAAGATACCGAAGCCACTTTTGTTCACATAGGTGATTACCATTGATCATATTTAGCTTCACCTGATGAAAGCCTTGTTCAAGGATACCTTTAAGATAACGAAGAGCTCTAATGACTGTATCCCATTGTTCCAACCCTTATAACTTTCCCTAATTGATGATTCTGCTCTATATGAAAGTTTAGGGGGTTAGCTCCCAATAAACCTGCATAAGGGATAATGTACATTGAAGGTTCCTAGGAAGTTCATGAATTGGAGAATAAAGTTGGACCAAGTTTCAAAACAAGTCCAAATTCTAAAGAGAAGAGGTCTAAAGTGATTCAGAAGCTGTTTTTTGGGTCAATTTTGAATAATAAATTGTATCGTTCTACGAAGATTCAGTCAACGATATTTATACCATTGGAAAGTCTTATGAGTTTAATTTATGATGCAACAAACGGTTCGTTATTTGGAGTTTCCTCCTTCAAGATACGATCAATTTATTGAAGTGTCGCATTTCTGCCTGTTGAAGTCCATAGTTGCCAGATTAGCTTGATGGTCCAACTTATTTGGAGTACTTCTTGACTGCTTTTGGGATTTTAACTAGCTATTAAATATTTTTATATTTACAATAGGTCTTTATTAGTTTTTGCTCTCTTTTAGTCAAATTACTAGTTCCTAGTTAGCATTTACTTTGGAGAGATGTTCCAAACTATCTATATAAACTCTAGACAAACTCTTGTAATGAAGAGTTGGATTATATACAATATTTTCATTCTTGGACTTCTTGAATAGAAGGTTCTCTTCTTCCTCATTTTACTCGAATCTCTTTGTGGATTCCTTTGAGTGGCAAGTGTTAAAACTCTTATCCTTAGGTAGATTCTATTGGTGTCGAATTTTATAAACTCTTATCTTTGTAGATTCCTTTGGTGGCGCGTTTGTGTGTTACTTTCATATTGTTCACTTGTTCTTAATATATCCGGTATGAAGTGGTATCAGAGGTTTAGTTGCAATGGTTGGACAATGCCAGAAGCTGAATGTTGATCAACTAACTCGTCAATGAAGATTTCGTGACATTAAGTTGGATGAACTAAGGAGACAAGTGCAACAACTTCAACAACATCTTGAACATGGTAAAACTGTAGAACATGATGCTTATGATGATGGTAAGGATGTCAATCCATTCCATGAACCTTCATTATCTAGTGCTGACTCTTCCCCTCGGTTCCATAAAAAAACATGGTAAAGATTTTGGTTATAAGATTGAAATCCCATATTTTGAATGAAAACATGATGTAGATGAGTTTTTTGATTGGTTGAATACTATTGAGAGGTTCTTTGAATTGAAAGATGTACCAGAACACCAAAAAGTTAAGATTGCTGCAATCAAATTGAGAAAACATGCATCAATTTGGTGGTAGTATTTGAAGAAACAAAGAGCTCCTGATGGAGACAAAATGAGGAAAGCTTTGAAGAAAAAGTTCGTGCCTGAAAATTATCGGCCAAATGTGTTCCTTAAATTCTATAATTTGAAGCAAAACAATTTGAATGTTGCAAACTACACAACTAAATTTGAAGATTTAATGTTGCAATGTGATATTTATGAGCTCGATGAACGAACAACTGCTTGTTATTTTGGAGGTTTGTGTATTAAAATTTGTAATGTTGTTCAATTGCTACCTTATTAGACGTACCATGATATGTGCAAATTGACTCTTAAAGTGGAGAAACAACTCAAAGTATCCAAACTAGTTCTTTTCGTTTCTACCAACAAGGAGAAAATGCTAATGGCCAACCTCTTCCTCACCTAAGGTTGTTGATCCTAAGGAATAAGCTACAAATTCAGCTAAAGGAGATAATCATGCGGCTGGTCCTAGTCACTCAAATACTTCTAATACAGCTAAGAAGTGTTTTAAGTGTCAGGATTTTAGACATATTACTTCTGACTGTCCAAATTGCAAAATTATTTCTCCAATGGAGGAAGAAGTTTTGGATGAGGTTAATGAGGGAGAATTCATCTATAATGAAGAAGTAACATATAAGGATCATGGCAAAGCTCTTGTCATACAAAGAAACTTGAGTGCAACCCATGTGGACGATGATTCTTGGCTTCGACATAACATCTTCCATACAAGGTGCAAGCCATGGAAAGGTATGTAATGTGATCATTGATGGAGGAAATTGTGAGAACGTAGTTGCTGCCAAGATGGTGGAGGGTTGAATCTAAAGATGGATGATCATCCACAACCATACAAGCTTTCTTGGCTTCGCAAGGGAAATGAGGTAAAATTAATAAGATGTGCAAAATGTTCAATTTTCTATTGGTTCTAAATATAAGGATGAAATATTATGTGATGCAGTGGCGGAACCAGGATAGAAAACTTGGAGGGACTGATTAACATTAAAAATTTTGTCAGAATTTCGTCTATAAAATAGATGCATTCTAAGTACAAAAACATTCAAACAATTCCAAATTTATAAATAAAATAGCAAAAAAATAGGTATGGCTCATTACCAATGAGGAGTGATCAAGCTGTCCCATCACTTGATCTCATGTAAGAGATATATGTATTAAGTTGTGCTTTCAGCTCAAACTTATCAGAGACAAAAACCATCTGAATAGAACTCAGATAAACGGAGTAACTGATTCCGATCAAAATTCGCAAATGAATCTCTAGGATCAAGGCATGATATGCACATAAGTAGCTTTGTATTTGACTCCGTAAAATGATCATCCATTTTTTTAACTATAAGATCCAGAACCTAAGATTATACAAAGAACAGTGAATACTTTGTAATATTACAAATAATTGAATATTTGGGAATATGTAAAAAAAAAAAAAGAAATTAATTACCTCAAAAAAGATCTTTCGACGAAAAAAATGGTAGTAAGTCTTTGGCTGCCTATCCACACTCCTGTATAATTTAGCTCGGCCTCGGCCTGGTTTAGGATCTTGCATATTGTTTCAATCCATTAAGCTCGCCACGCATATTAGACGCTCCATCATAACCTTGACCTCTGAGCCGGGAAATTGATAATCCATTTATTGCAATGAAATCATCAATACTATTTTTCAAAGTCTGTGTAGAAGTGTCACTAATGTGTACAATTCCAAGAAATTGTTCGATCACTTCTCCATTATCATTAACAAATCTCAAAACTATAAACATTTGTTCCTTCATGGAGCTATCTCGAGCCTCATCAACCAAAAGAGAAAAAACTTGTCACCAATCTCATTTACAATAGCTTGCCTCACTTCTGTTGCACAAGCATTAATAATTTCTTTTTGAATTTTAGGAGAAGTCAATTGATTATTTCCCAGAGCATTCAAGTTCATGACCTTATTTACTTATTCCACTTGATCACAATACCATTTTGTTAATTCAAGAAAATTACCTCGTTGGGTTGAATTTTTCGACTCATCATGTCCACGAAAAGTTAAACCCTGATTTAATAAAAATCGAACCACTTTTACAACAGCAGTTAATCGAGCACGATAGTCAATCTCAGTCTGACTACTTTGTTTCGATAACATATATTCTACATTTTGTCTTTGATTTCTAAAACTCAACAACTGAATTACAGCACCAGAGTGAGGACTATTTGGCAATCCTTCATGGTTTCTAAACTTTTCTTTAGCACGTTTTCAATTTTTAAAACCCACTTCCGTAAATATATCATCACCATATTTGTGATTTTGACCTTTAGCAAACAAATAACAACAGAAACAAAATGCTGCATCTTTATGTACACTGTACTCTAACCAAGCAAAATCTTTAAAACAACTATTTTGAAACGATCTCCTAATTTCACCAAAATTAGTTTGCGAAAATTTATGATCACATGGTTGAGTTGGGTTTTTGGCCACATTCCGTCTCCTTAATTCATCTCTAATTTCATAAGGATAACTATCAATAGGTTTACGCAATCCTAGATCATCAATAATCTCACAATCCAAAAACTCTACCCTTACTCGAGGCTTTTTAGACGATGTTTCTTCAACCGGTATAGAACCTTTCTTCCACTTCTCAAAATATTTGTCCATATTAAAACCCTATATAATAAATATTCAAATATTTTAAATTAAATTCAACACATTTCACTGTTGACATAATCATTAATTAGAACATAAATTAAATGAGCAATCATATTTTTACAAAAAAAAAATAACCCTAGAAACAACCAAAAGAACATGAACTTCACAGTTACAGCAGTTAGTAGATGCAAGTAAGCAACTAGCAAGATTAATTTCAAATCTTAGTAGCTTACCTTTTCTTCAAAAAGCAGAGAAGCAAAAAGCAGGCGCAGGCAGCAGCACTGCAGCAGAGAAGCAGAGGAGTAGAGAAGCAGCAGCAAGAAGGAGCAGCAGAGGAGCACCGAGCACGTCTGGTCGCCGCGTGGCCGCCAATCGCCCAGAAGCAGTGGCAGGAAGCGCGCACAGCAATAGCAGCAAGAAGGAGCAGCAGAGCCGCAAGAAGGAGCGCCGCTGCGCCGGTCGCCGAGAAGAGAAGAGGAAGCCCGCTCCGTCGCTGCCGCCGAGAAGAGAAGAGGAAGGGAGAGGGAGGGTAGTTCGAGAGAGTGAGTGCCGGGAGAAGGAGAGTCGCAGGGCAGGAGGGAGGAAGGCGAGTTTCGTTTCAGATGCGCCGCGCGAGAGAACATAAATTTTTTTTTAACCCTAAACCCAGTCCAGAAGTTGTGGGTCTCTATTGAAAAAAAAACAAAATTAGGGGGCTTGAATGTAAAAATATCAAAAATAGTAAAGTTTTTTCTTTTTCCCGGGGGACTTGAGCCTACCCGAGCCCCCAAGTGGTTCCACCCATGATATGATGTTGCTCCCATGGATGCTTGTCATTTACTTCTTAGTAGACCTTGGCAATATGATATGAGTACTTCTCATGATGGCAAAAGAAATACTTACTCTTTTATGAAGGATGGTGTAAAATTGTATTAGGGCCTTCAAAGATGGAAAGTCTTATTAAACCACCTCATGAGGGAGGAAATATTTTTCTCTCTCAATCTGAATTTGATAAAGTTATGTATGAATCTTGTGATGCTTATGCTTTAATTGTTTATGAGGAGAATGAAGATTATGTTGAGTTTCCGCCCGAAGTGTGGCCTATTTTACAAGAATTTCATGATGTTGTTCTTGAAGAAATTCCTCCAAGTTTACCTCCAATGTGTGATATTCAACACTGCATTGATCTGGTACCAGGTGATACTCTTCCAAACAAGGCAGCTTATACAATTAGTCCAAATGAGCATGAGGAGTTGCGAGTTTGGTGGGAAAAAATACAAAGAAATGGGATCTTATTCTAGCTCAAGCTAGATTGCTTATAATTAGTCCTAAAGTCACACAACTGGGAAAAGTCCATTTGAAGTTATTTATGGCAGAAATCTTATCAGTCCTCTTGATTTAATTCTATTACCTATTACTCGTTCTTTTAGTACAGATGCTGATGAGAAGGCTAAGTATATTAATAAGTTGCATGACCAAGTTCGTGATCAGATTCAAAAGCAAAATGCCAAGTATCCAAAGCATGCTAACACGCACAAAAAACCAGCTTCTTTCAACATTGGTGATATGGTCTTGATCGTAAGGAAAGATTTCCTATGGGAAAACATAGCAAACTGAAAGCTAGAGGAGATGGACCTTTCAAGGTACTTGAAAGAATTGGAGATAATGCCTATAAGATTGAGCTACCGGGAGAATATGGAGTTTCAGTAACATTTAATGTATCTGATCTCTCTGCGTATATTGAGGACGATTTTGATCAAGACTTAGGTCGAGTCTTTTCCCACCTGAGGGGTATGATACCGAAATGTTCCTAGGAAGTTCAAGGGTTGGAGCATAAAGTTGGGCCAAGTTTCAAGACAAATCCAACTTCCAAAGACGGGAGATCCAAAGTGATTCAGAAACTATTTTTTAGGTTAATTTTGAATAATAAATTGTATCATTCTACAAAGATTCAGTCAATGATATTTTTACATTTGGAAAGCTATATGAGTCTAGTTATGATGCAACAAATGGTTGGTAATTCGGAGTTTCTTACTTCAAGATATAATCAATTTATTAAAGTGTCTCATTTCTGTCTGCTGGAGTCAATAGCTGCGAGATTAGCTTGATGGTCCAACTTATTTGGAGTATTTCTTGACTTCATTTGGGATTTTAACTAGCTATTAGTATCTTTATGTTTACCAACAATTCTTTATTTGTTTTTGCTCTTTTTTAGTCAAATTACTAGTTCCTAGTTAGCATTTAGTTTGGAGAGATATTCCAAACTATCTATATAAACTCTAGACAAACTCTTATAATGAAGATTTGAATTATATACAATATTTTTATCCATTGGCTTCTTGAGTAGAATGTTTCCTTCTTCCTCATATTACTCTTATCTCTTTGGTGGATTCCTTTGAGTTGCAAGTGTTAAAACTCTTATCCTTAGTTGGATTCTTTTGGTGATGAGTTTTGTGAACTCTTATCCTTAGATGGATTCCTTTGAGTGGCGAGTGTTAAAACTCTTATCCTTAGTTGGATTCTTTTGGTGATAAGTTTTGTAAACTCTTATTCTTAGATGGATTCCTTCGGTAGCGAGTTTGTCCATTACTTTCATATTGTTCACTTGTTATTAATATTTGCGGTATCACTAACTCTTTCATATTAAAACAAGTATTAAGGTGAATTTAGAATTAAAAAGATCCATATTTGATAAGTAACATAGGGTAAATTTAGGATTAATCAATATTACTATATGCTTTTCGAATTACCCAATAGTCAAATACTTGACACAAAATTTCAAAGTCAAAATCCCCAATTGAAATTGTCTAGTAGGGGAGGGTATATTAGATATTATACTAAACGATGCTGAGTGCAAAATTTTCCTTTTAAAAACACCTCTATATATTTAGTTAATTGATATCTAAACTTTTAATTTCGACAATTAAATATTTAAACTAAAGTTTCACCAACAAAATAAACTTTAATTTTGACAATCAAGCATGTTCAACGGTTATTTTTGTTGTGGAATCCTAATTTGATTGGATGCTCAATTATCAAAATTAAAAGTTAAGGTACTCAATTGAAAATTAACTTAAAAGTACAATGGTGTTTTTGGAATTAGCCCAAAAAGAAAAAAGAAAAAAATCCCCCTCACCTGTTCCAATTTATCGACCTGAAAGAACAGAGGCACTCCACAGTCTCCACCGGCCGGAGGAATTGTACTCGAAAGAAGGCAAAGAGTATGGTGATTAGTCTCGTTAAACCCTAGTTTTTTCTTGGAATTTTTTCGAAAGATTTATTCTTTTTTTTTTTTTTTTTTTTTGAAGTTCAAAGGTTATTCTTATTCATTGCTATTCCCTTGTTTATCAAATTACGAAAGGATAAATTAGTTCTATGAAGATTTTAAGTTGCACTTCTAATTGCAATCATGATTTTGATTATTTAAAATATGTCTGTTCTGTAGATATCTGTAGGAATTCTGTTGCGTGAAAAACAGGGGCTACAGCTTACTAATCTGTGTTTTACTGTTTTTGTGCTGCGGCCTCTGAATGTTAATGCAACTATAGTCATAGAGAAGCAGGGAGCAAAAGAGAAGAAAATAAGGAAAAACTAGGAAAAACCCATTATTAGTTGAGTTAATACAATGAGTTGGTGCCATAGCTTATAAAAATTGCCCTCTGATTTCAAGCAAAGAAAGTCAAGGGATTCAAGAGGCTTGTTTATTTTGGGAGCTTATAGCAATATAACTGTAAGATTTAGCTTGGGAAGTGCTTATGATGGTCATCTAGATTTAGACCACTGATCCCATTTGAGAAAAAGGCTTGCCACAAGAAACAAGATGGTTCTTGCATTTATTTACAGTCTTCTTGTGGAAATTTAAGGTAATTTTGTTCATTTTCTGAGGATGCAAGCTGGGTGATTGCAGGTGTTGATTGAGCAGATATGGACTGGAATGTTGTCAATAAAATTTGGGACAAATGGGCGTCCAGTAATGTTGGTTCTGACGGTAGGAGTTGCACAAACTTTAGTTATCTATTCTCCTCTCTGCCGTCACTTTTCAGGTGAAAGCATAGTGACCGGGTTTTATTATGCAATATCCAGGTACACCTTTGAAGTCTGCTTTGCTAATTAATTATGATCCAACTGGACCTTCACGCTTGCTGTCTACCATGTAAGATTGGAGTTGATGGTTTATATGATTCTTTCGACATATTTGTTGTGATACTATTTTAGAGATTACGGATTCTTTTCTTGATGTTTCTTTTCCTGTTAAAGTGTACCTGCAAATATTTTATGTTTTAGTTGAGTTGTTTCAGTTGCTTTCTGGTCGTGGACATGAATCTGGTTCAATTATACTCTCTGTGTGCATTTGTTCAAGTTGATTCAGTTACATAAAGTTTTGATATACAGGGGACTATGCATAGCTGTGATTTCTTAATGCGTAACTCGTTCATATGATTAGTTTACATATAGATTGATATGTCAGATAAGTTAAGAGGACTGCCTACTTGTAGAAACTTCTCCTGCTGATCTGATTCAGAGGGCTGCATTGAGAAAAATGTTTAAGTAACGCACTGGTTCTAAATAAATACAGTTTCTGTTAAAAGTGAAAGATTTTGGATAGATAAAACCAAAGAGTTCAAACTAGATTTCATGGCCAATTCAATGGGACAAAGAAACACTTATTGGCAAGCCCTTACGTAAGGGGCCATGAATCTTTGAGTAGACTGATTACAAAAATCGTTGCCTGATTAGAGAAAGTGGTGCAGATTTCATAAGAGATGTTGGAAATGACTCCTTGAGAATATTCTTTTGTCATTTCTTTTAACATCTTTCATGCAGCCTCTCTTTGCACTTAAAAGTTTTATTTCTCGATTCTCATGGTTGAGTCCTTGTGATCTTAACTTGTGTTATTCCTGTTGCTGAGAGAAAATTGCTTCATATATCAAATATAGTATTACAAGTTTCAAGCTTCATTGTGTCACTTATAGTGCAGCGCAAGAAGGAATAAAAGAAGACCCTACGGAGTTGAGTCAGTTTATCGGTTTTGTTAAAAGAAACAAGCTGCAGTCTGAGACTTTCTTTATTGCACATAATGAATGTGAGTTATGCTGCTGTTATTTCAAGATACACACATACGTTCCATTTTCCTTTGTCTCCTGTTTACTTTTGGCTTTGATATATTCGGGGATCGTTTTACAAATAAAATTTTACTTATTCTGCATGGTCATGGATTGTTTTGCCTTCATCATGTCTCCAAATTACCATACTTTGTATTACTTATTTATTACTTCCATGAATTCTGTCTCTTGTAAATAGATTTTGTTTGGCATTGGTCTTACAGTCTATCTAATTGGATTAAATAATAGGCAAAAGATGCTACACTCTCTTATTAGCAAATTTGGTTTCTCCCCTCGACTTTCAAACTTTCGGTTCTTGTGCTCCAACAGACGTTCTCCCCATCCCTTCCATTTAGCCATTAAAGGCTAACAGGAAGTCATTGACATTAACATGATTGCGGCCACATATTGCTGCTCTCTCAAATTTTAGTTTGGCCTAATTTTGTCTTCATTTGAAGTGATTTTAATGTCATTCACATCTCTGGCATTTTTGTGAATAGTATAAGTGTCACTGGCTTTCTTTTACCATAGATAATATCCTGTTCCAGGTTTTTTTTTTTAAGAATAAAGTTCTAGGGCAATTACTCCATGCTTGAACATCTATGTAGTCTATTAGTATAAAGTGCAAAAATGGAAATATTGCGCCCTTTTGAGACTGAAGGTCATTAGACTTCAAAAGTTTCCGTGCAAATGTAATTAGTACTGTGCTTTTAATTAGGAAATGGACTGCGGGCAAGCAGAAGAAGTTCATTCGTGTTTAAGCAATTTCATCACAGTTAAAATGTTATTATTGGAATTATTTATGGGAGACAATCTCATCTAAATATAGTATGCCCTCGATGCAAGCATTAGTAACTAAGATCTAGCATGTATTAATTGATAAGATGTTTGTATATAAAAAAAATTGATTAGACATTTGCCTCACTTAATAGTTGATTTAGTCGGAACCTTCTAGTGATCAGTTCGCTAGATTTTGGTGATAGATATTGTCACATCAATACATGAGAGCTGGTTCGCTGCAAGATGCATGAACACGTCAAAACCTGCTGGAGAAGGTGTTATTGTAATGCAGACATCCGGATTTCTATTAGTTGGACTGTAAGCAGAGTTCCTTATAATTAACATTTTGATTTTGCTTTGAGGAAATTTCACTTGTAACATAAATTCTCAACTACATTGTTTGTAAAATTGGTTAATGAATGTTTCTTTTGAGCTACATATTTCAGATATGAAGGATCCATCGGAGCAGCAACTTGTGCAATGGCGGCTGTTGATCAGTTTGCACATCAAGTAGATCGAAAAAATCTGTGATATCATCTCGTGATGGTACACCCTATTACATCTTAATGATTTATCTTTGATATTTACTTGAGCTTTCCTTCATTTGTTCTGATTTTTGATTCTGCTATAGGTGCTTTTTGTTCTAAAGTAGCAAGGACAATAACTCTTGTATTGCTGCAACTAGACTGATGCAACAACAGAAATGTACCTCAGGGCCCCAGGCTTAACTGGGTCTTAATGTTTAGAATTTTCGATGCTATCAACTCTTACAGTAGAGGAGGAGAACTGGGATTGCAGGTCGGATAGATGCATTTGGCTTTCGTTTTTATTCTTTGTCTCAATGTCTATTGATGTTCAGATGGGGAAGAAATTGTATCTTAATAAAAACAGCATGCATATTCAACTCCAGGCATGCTCCATTTGTATGTTTCTGTACAACTTGATCTGTATAGGCAAATTGAGTCTTGTCTTGTGCATAAATTCCTAGTAATTGCAGACAAGTGAGGTTGGGTTGCTTGAGTAGTAGTTGCATTTCTCTATAACCCAAGGTAGTAGTAGTAGTATTTTTGTATACCATGAGCATGAGAATCGCCAACTTGTAGTATTCAAAAAGTCCACTTTATGCTATGCATTGCATTAACTTGTTGTTTGTCTATTTAATAATTCACTTCCATGAAAAGACAATGGTCCGCTCAGCTAGTTCCAAACTTATTTCCATAAATCAAATTTAGTAAAGTTCAAGTCATAAGTTTGAACATTGTGTAGAAAGAGGTGTACCAAATTTATCTCAGAATCTATTTTATACTTGACATCATATAGCATTTCACATAATCTTTTTACAAATAATCTAGAAATTTACCAGAAAATTTTCAAAATAAAACACCAAGCAGGCATTTCATCAGCAATTAAGATCCGGAGGTTAGGTTTGTCAATAAAGGTTATATTATTTAATTTTTTTGAATAATTATAATTTTAATTGATAATTTTTTAAAATTTTCACTCTATTAAAGAATATTTTTAAAATTATAAACTAATTTTAATGTTAATGAGAGAAAAAAGTTTGTGAGTTTTTTTAATAACTTTGATATTTAAAAGTATTCGACTAATTTAGGAAGGAGGGGGTTAAAAAGATTATGGGTTACTTGTTTCAAAACTAAGGTCAGGGCATTAAATTATCCCTTAACTTTTGAATTTTTTTTTTTTACCTAACCTAAAAAAAAAAAAAAAATCAGCCACGATATAAGCGTATATTAAAAAGGGAGGTGTAAGAGAGTCGTGTTTTGAGAGGATTTAATTTATAAGTGCCTTATATGGGGGGGGTGTTCAATCCAAGGCCCCAAAAGTTTGTTATCACTTTAGCAGTGCACAGCGTTCCGACCAAGTTATAATTTGAATCCCCCAAAAACTGCCACAAATAACGCCATTCTCATGTCCATTTCCTCCTCCTCACACACACTCCTCCCCCAACCCAAGCTCATCTCTGAACACCTGAAATTGTTGTATCTATCTATGAACATAATCTTCTTCCACATTGTTCTTCCTTGAATTTCTGGATCTGAAGAATGTAGATAATTCCATAGATTTCAGATCTTGGGGACTAGTTTTTTTTGGTTGAAAATGGGTTCAAGCAGTAGCAAAGCTAATGCAGCTGATTCTTCACCTCACCTGCCGTCGCCGTCGTCGTCTTCTTCGAGGAGGACTCGATCTTGTAGAAGTAGAGTATTTCAATCATCCTGTCTTGGATCTCATCATGACTCCGGCAATGCTGCCGCGCAGGTCACTCACTCTATATATGCTCTCCTATTTCTTCCTTGTTTCCGTTTTTATCTTTTTTCTTGCTCTCTTTTCCTAGTGAACAATTCAATTGTCGGTGTTTTAGATTCTAGTACTGTACCAGGGAAATTATATATAGTTCCGGAATGGCTTACAATTAAAATGCAAGTATTTGTCTACTGTATTTTACAAAATGCCTTAAGTGATCTTGGCTATTATTGGGCTGCATTGCCAAGCATTAAGTTTTATCTTTCGCGGATATACTCAGTTCGGCGGATGAAATCTGAAAAGCATCGAGGAGAATGATCAATTGAAACCCTAAAGAGATGAACTTTGACCAGAAGATGGAAATGTTCAAATTATTTTGTGTAATTTCCTAGTTTTTACTTGTAACTGGAATGATTTTCATAGCGGAGTGTGTTTTGCATGATAAAACTTATTTTTACTTAAAATCAGTTTTCTGGTATACAAATGACAATCTGAAATCAATTTCTACTTTTCTCTATTTTTTCCTGATTTTTTTCTGTAATTACTTTTGGGCCCTCAATCAATCTATGATTGTGACAGTAATTGAAGGTTGTAAAAGTGGAATGAGAATGCGAATCTGTAAAAATGACTGAGTCATGGTGGGGATCGTCAGAAGCACTTCATACGTTTTCTAATGGTTGCCAGTATGTTTGGGATAGCCCTGGGGGAATGGAGGAGGGGTTGGAGATGGGAGGAAAGAACCCCTGCTGGTGGTGCTTACTTTTACTGGTGAAGTTATTCCTGATTATTAGATAACACTTGAAAAATGTTTCCATCCTTAAAACAAGATTACCGTTTTCATTTGTACAAGGAAGAGTAGCTATTGATTCAATACTAAATGTTGAGACATTCTACACTTTTTTTGCCTGATCAGTGTGATTTCTTGCTTTGAAATGGCTCTCTGAAATTTCTTCAATAGATCTTCTCCAACAATATGAACTGTGTCATGTCTTTGTTTCTTGGTCTATTATGACTTGCATGCTGAATTTGCAAGTTATTTTAAAAAAAGGCTCTTAAATGACTCTCTTTTGCTCTCTCTCTAGTCTGGGACTTTGACAATGCCTTAATCATGCTTCAGGCTTCTGAATATCACACTGAAGAAGACGTTACTCGTGATCCTTGTAAAAATGAGACTACATCAGCCTTGAATGATGGGAATGATGAACATTACAGAAAGGTCAAAGTTCAACAGCCTGATGATACCAATAGTTTAACAGCAGAAACTAAGGATGATGATTGGGAGCGAAGGAGAGGCTGCATGTCATCACGAGTTTTCTCATCTCGAGCACTGAACACTTCTACCCATTTTCTTTCACGCTTGAATTTCTTTCCCGGTAATGTCAGCTTTAGAATGCGCAGGTCAAATAGTTTGGGCTCTACAAGGCCGTTTGAATCCTCTGCAAGGTTCGTACTGACGAGTAATGAAGGTGAGCAAAGTCCTATGAGCATGGAAAATGGAAATTTACCAGCACAAAGTCATGACCTCTTTCATACATTCTTTAATAATCAAACCCCTAGGGTACAACCTGAAGATATGGCTACTGATCATTTACGACAAATGACTTCTGTTCGGGGTGTGGGTAGCCATAGAGTTGATCTTGGAGTAGATTATGAAGGGAATTCTGGTTCTAGAAATCATGGGTGTAATGATGGTGGAGAGGCAAGGCTTGCAAATAGACGGATTGCAGCTGGGGAGACAGTAGAACGAAATGTTCAGTTTAGTAGGACTTTGAGTGTTGGTAGACTTAGGGATCGGGTCATTCGCAGATCATCATTTGCTGATGTAGCTTCTAGTCCTTTTCAACAAGAAAGAGAAGTAACGCATGCTTCTCGTCATAGTGAAAGGCAGGTATCGGATAGTGGAATTGGCCTAACATCATCTGAAGTGAATACATCCCGAATACCTGCTTCTTCCACTCAGTCAGGACCTGCTAGTTCATTATTTAGTAGCCAAGATTATGATGAGCTCCAAACTTCACGATCAAGAGAAGCGAGGTATCATGATCTTTTGGAGTATAGATCTAACTTCCTTGAGCGCAGAAGAAGAATAAGGTCTCAGGTTTGTGAACTCTTTGCCCCTGATTAAATATTCACACCAAACATGTATCTAACTTGATGTACACATGACTTTCGATAAAGAATGTGATGGTAAGAGTCCAAATATTTTATGTTCTATTTCTATGGATTCAATTGATGCACTTTTGGTTCTGAAGAATATTCATTAATGAAGAATCCTATCTGGTATAATGTTATCTGAATCAGTGGAAAGTTTGCTTCCATATCTGAACAGGAAGATGCGATCCATGTCTAATGAAATTTTTTAATATTTTTGACTAACCGTATTTTGGTTCCCAGAAAGAAAAGCCCTCTTGTGAACATTTGTTTAATAATCCTTGGTTGTAAGTGGAGAGTTTTTATTATTTTATTTTATTTATTTATTTTCATGCATGCTTGTTCCCGTGGTGTTCTTCTAGCTTTAGTTACATGATCTGTCTTTTCTGTGCTCCAGTATTTGAGTATTCTGTTGATCATGTATATTTTCTGTCTACTTCAAATGTGTATGGCTCATTGAAATTGAATGCATGCATCTAGGTTCGTGCTCTTCAAAGATTGGGAAGCCGTTTTGAGAATATCACTGGACATGAGAGGACTTGCATTTTATCTGGTCAGCATCGAAGAGGGCACTGCACATGCCGAATTAACACTCGACGTACAGATTCAAGTGACGATAGTAGTGCTAGGGCTAGCATATCAAGAATTGTGATGCTGGCTGAAGCTTTATTTGAGGTATTGCTACCTTTAAAATTCCCATCTTGAATATTTTTCTTTCATACTGATTCAAGTGTCAGTAAATTATTTTCTGCGTAATTTAATTAGGTTCTGGATGAAATTCACCAGCAATCTGTAGTGTTGTCTTCCCGGCCTTCTATGTCTACAATTGGATCTGTTCCAGCACCAAATGTAGTTGTGGAGTCCTTGCCTTTGAGATCATACAGTAAATTGCAGAAGCAGTTGCACGATGACGCTGCACAGTAAGAATAACTACACTCCTCTCTTTCTTTATATAACACTCTCCTATGTTTTCCTTGGAATTATTTCTGGTTAGTATCTGTTATGGTCAGCTTGTCAATGATGTTCTTTAAATTTGATTTATTCAACATAACAAATGGAAATTCATGGTTTTTGTTTCACAATTCTTTTCAACAAATGTGGAAGTACACAAACTACTTCGTGAAAATCTTATTCTAATATTTGGGACAAGAGAAGGAAATACACAAACTACTTCCCTGCCCTCCCCTCCCTTTCCCTTCCCCTCCCTTCCCTTCCCTCGCTCCCCTCCCCTGTCTGATAAGTTTTTTACCTGATTGTGAGAAAAAGGGAAACAAAAGAAAGAAAAAAAGTAAAGACAAATAGCACTTAAATAGAAAATCAACAGAAATGTTTTCAGAAGTCTGGGTAAGGAATCAGAGTTTATGAAATAGCAACTAAGTGAAGAATCACAGAAGCAAAATCTGGATGTGCCATATGAATGGGGGAAAAAACTTCACTGCTTTAGATTTTTCTTCTTTCAGCACACCAATTTTAAAGAACAGCTAACTCTTGGGAAGGGGAAAGATTATGATAAGCATTAACATGTATGGGGATAATTGAAGTCATTATGGGAAAAGTATATAATTTTCATTGCTGAAACTGAATAGTTCATCAAATTTCATTGAGAATGCATGTCTGCTGAAGTCAGATCTCAGAGAGTTTATTCCATCTCTTTGTAACTTTTGAAAGGTCCATGCTTGATACATTGTAGAACTTGATGTTCAAGAACATAGTGAGATAGTCTTTTGGATGAATAATGATTCAAGAAAAAATTCCAAAAGGGAGCGACTTAATATATGCTCTTACTACTTTTGTAGGCCATGAAATTGCGGATAACTGCTAAAATTGTGTGATAGCAGTGTTGGCTACATCTTTTAGAACATTCAACCTTGAGGAGAAAAAAAAAAAATACATCCTGGTGGATGAATTAATGCAATTCCATTAAATATTTCAGTTTTGGTCATGTACATCAGCCTTGCCTGATTTATAGGTGTCTGTTCCTTTCTGTTCTATGACATTAACTCAATGAATTAAAAAGAAATATAAGGAGAAAGAAAGATGAGTATGGAAAATGAGCCAGTTCTAATATGTTTCACTTATCTTATTCAAATCTTATCTCTTCACCCCATTCCAGGTGTTACATTTGTCTTGTTGAATACGAGGAAGGGGATTCTTTGCGAACATTACCTTGCCATCACGAGTATCATAAAACATGTATAGACAAATGGCTAAAAGAAATTCACAGGTATACTTTCTATCTTTTCCATTCCGTATATTTTATCTTTTACCTTTATCTACTAGAGCACAGTGCCTTCCTCTAATCTGAAAAGAACATAATGGAAGGGAAACAGTGAGAATTAGTCTACTCAAATATCGTTCTGATTCTTTTGACCCGCATGTTTGTGGAAATAGGGTATGTCCACTTTGCCGAGGAGATGTTTGCCAGCCTCCTGATCCATTGCCTAGAGACATGTGATGTTTACTTGTTCCAATCTGTTTCTTCATCCAGCAAGGGGCTGCTGGCTTATTACAGGAAGAAATTTCCTAATTTTTCTGATCTTGTTGACGGGTGATTAATTTGTCAAATTTTTTTTTTTTTTTTTTCTGGAAATGAGCTGCAAACTGGGAAATGAGAGGGGAGGAGGTGATGTGTGTGGGAAATATTTTCCAGAGAGGGCAAATGAGAATGATTGTTTCTTCAAGTCATAAGCTGGCAATTCTCATGTAACATGATTTGTATCAATAAACACCTTTGGAATAAACAAGGGGGAAAAAATTGAAGATCTTCTAGAATCTTCATAAAATGGTATTTTGGTATCAAGTGGAATGTGTTATGAGCTATTGTTATTCATCTTTCACTCTCAATCTCAAATCCCATGTCTTGTGCAGGTAAATAAACCAATGTTTGGTTCAGCTCTAAAAAGCGGTTTACACAATAGCACTCCTTCCAATAAAAAAAAAACATAAAAGCATTTGAGAAATTCTCTATAATTATACTTAAACAATTTATATTATTTTCAATATGTTTAACTGTAATTTATTTCATCTTTTTATATTTTTAGACAATTTTCGAATAACTTATTGTGGCAATTAAAATTGAAGAAAATGCAATTTGGATTAGGAAGGCATATCTCTTGCAACATTAAAAAAAGGTAATTTAATCCATTCACATAATATCGACAACTAATTTATAAAAATGTGTCAAAAGTACCTTCTATCTAGTCCCTTCGCGTTGTTCTTCGGTATGATTTGAAAGTTGAAATATGAAGGGATTAAATTATTATTTTTTCATATGATTTGATTGTTGAAATATGAAGGATTAAATTATTATTTTTTTACGAATGCACTTAAATGGACATGTGTTTTCTAGTAAAATTTTGCTTTTTTAGACATTTATTGTCATCATAAATTCTTTAAAAATTATTTAAAGGTATGAAAAGATAAAATAAAAAAATATTTTACATAGAACGAAAAAAGCATAAATTGGTTTAGAGTAATTACATTTAATTTCTCATAACATAATGATAGACAAAATTTAATCTCCACAAGACAAAGACCGGGTCACTTCTCCATTCTTCAACGAGAAGATTAAGGTTATTTCCAATGTCTGACTCTTATTCGGGAATTAGGACTCAATAGCCATTTAACGGGGTTATCAAGAAGATCCAACCTTCGTAAACCAATAGTCTGGCGACACATTTACTATGCTTATAGTGCTTTATCTTGTTTAAAAAAAAAAAAAAAAAAAGAGAAATTAGATGTGTAAATAATCATGAATAATTTAACTCGATGAATTATTTTTATTTTCTATTTATAACCACAAACTTTATTCTTTATCCTTTTTAGCCATAAATTATTTTTTTTAAAAAAAAGTATGAACTATTTTTAACTTCTTAGATATAGAAATTTATTAAAGTAATCTTTAAAAATAATTGATAGTTATATTTAAGAGGATATAAATATTTCATGACTAAAAAATTTTAAAATTAAAATTTATGGTTATAAATAGAAAATTAAAAATAATTTATGATTAGAAAAAGATATTTATGGTTAGAAAACGGCTTATAATTGATGAGACGAGGACCATTATTGCAAAATTTCTTAAAAAAACAGCATTAAAAACATAAAAGGGAAGGGATGCTCTTTGAAGAGCAAGCCAAGCTTGCTAAACGAAAGAAGAATATGCAGCAGAAATGAACAACACCACCAGCACCACCACCGCCCGCAATCACCCGCACCACCAAGATCTGGATCCTCATGACCCTAACCTCACCCCCACCCCGTATCCGCAACCACACCCCCAGCAATCTCAAACCAGGCGGCCCCGCGGCTTCGCGGCAACAATGGCCACTACCACTACCAGCAGTAGCACTAGTCCTGCTAATACTAATTCCAAAAGCAGGAAAGAAAGAGAGAAAGAGAAGGAGCGAACTAAGCTTAGAGAAAGACACCGCCGGGCCATCACCAGCCGCATGCTTGCCGGCCTCCGCCAATACGGTAACTTTCCACTCCCTGCTCGGGCTGACATGAATGATGTACTTGCTGCCCTTGCCCGTGAAGCTGGTTGGGTCGTTGAAGCTGATGGCACCACTTATAGACAATCTCTGCCTGTTAATCACGTCAATAATTCCCATAATTTGGTGAGTGATGTATACCATGAATTATAATGGTTACTAGTATAATTCTGCGCCATGAATTGTCCGGTTGTGTGTGATTGATCTCTGCTATCGTGTTATGACAATGGTAGCGCATCGTAAGTTCTGCTGAAAACTTCTTATTTTTCGTGTCTTCTCTCTAGTAATTACAATTCAAGTTTATCCTCTAGCTCTAGTAATTTGAATTGATATCCAATCTGTTATATTTGCTCACTCAATTTTGTTTCTCTTTTAAATTTATTGTGGATTTGGTTTCCAGGAAGAGAGATGAATTGCGCCAATCAAAATTGATAATGCCTCTTAAGTTAATCATGCTTAGTGTTAGGATATTATGAAGCTGAGTTTTGTTTGACTTCAATACAAGAAAATATCTAATTAAAGTGTGTTTGGGTTGCAAAGTTGATAGATTTCACTAAATTACATGTTCCGTTTTAATAGATTATTCCAGAGATCCAATCAAGATAAGCTTAAGAAAGGGAATGTGTTAAAGGGATTGGAGGAGGGCATAGGATAGCAGTTGAAGCTTAAAAAATTCAGTATAGATGAAGGAAAAGCCCCTTTATAGTCATAAATAGGGTAACGAACACGAGGGGCTAAAAGGACAAGAAAACATTTATTGCTGTAATACTGAATGTAAGAGGGATTGCTTACGTTATAATAAAAGAAAAAAATGAAATGGATCCTTAATATCCCTTTATATTATGTGCGAAGTATTTGAACATTAATAATAAATAAATGCCCAGGTAATATTGGAGCAAGGAACCTAAAGCTTGAATGAGAAGAGAACGTTGCTGGCATAGACATAATTGATGTGAATGAAATGTGGCTTATATCACCGAGTGTAAATTTCTCTATACCGATAGTTTTGTCTTGCTAAAGTTGTTTGCAAAAGAGTTATATTCAAGAATGTTTTTGTTAGTCCAGTTTAGTTGTCATGGTACTACGTCAATTTTGGCTCTTTAAATCTCTTTGCACTTTATTTCGTCATACTTATTGTAATTTCATGATGTATTAAATTACTGTAGTATGATATTATTGGTGCAGGGGCAATGTCCTGTTAGCTCAGTTGAAAGCCCATTGTCCGTTAGTTCTTTGAAAAACTGCTCAGTGAAAACATCTGTTGACTGTCAACCATCAGTTCTCAGAATTGATGAAAGCTTATCACCGGCATCACTTGATTCTGTTATTGCTGCTGAGAGGGATATAAAGGTCGATAAATATACAAGTATTAGTCCCATCCGCTCGCCTGAATGTTTGCAGGCAGACCAGGTGCCTTCTGATTTTTCCCAATGTTGCATCTGCTCTAGCAGTTTTGCAGTCCGTCCCCCTTCCATCCCATTCCCCAAATAAAAACAGAAAAGCATTCTTTATTTCTTTTCTGATGAGAGATCTCCTTTACTATCTTCTTTTCCTTTAGAGTTTTCTTTGGTGGTGTGAGGGATGATGATTATGACTGATTTTATAATCCATATAGTCCATGGAATGAACAGAAAAAAGGGTATAAAGTCTAAGGGTGTATTTGGAATTCGTGGTTTTCTGGTTGATTTCGGTATGATTTCTTCTGCAAAACTAATAGTATTATAACATTCAAGGCTCTTTACTTAAAAAGAACAAAACTACATTAAGTTAAATTTGACTATCGCTTCTTTGCTCAACTTATTTTGCATTCAGGTCCCTTTACTGTGGGGGCAGGATGTTGGTTTTATCAAGTCACAGAGCACTTGTATAATTTATCATAAAGGTTTAGACTATGTGTACCTTGATTATTGCATGCATAATTTAATTTGCTAAAATTTACCGTGTGAGAGGTTTCCTCTGTTTATTACCAGTATAGTGTGAATAGCTTTTGTAATTGGGACTTTTCTTGCAGCTTATACGGGAAGTTCAGACTGCGGAGCATGGAAATGATTTTTCAGGAACTCAATATGTTCCAGTTTATGTAATGCTTGCAGTAAGTCGTGAAGTTTATCATGGCCAGATCCTTTTCTAGCCAAAGTAAACAAACTTGTTTTATTTGCTTGCAATCCTCCATTGTTTTGTCTGCACAAACATTCAGCGAGTCACCTTAGAATGTATTCTTTATCTTGCATTTGACTTGATGACTTTAACTCTGGCAGACTGGTCTTGTCGACAGTTTCTGCAAGTTGCTCAATCCCGAAGGTGTTAGACAGGAGTTACGGCATCTGAAATCTTTACATGTGGATGGTGTTGTTGTAGATTGCTGGTGGGGTATTGTTGAAGGGTGGACGCCACAGAAGTATGAATGGTCTGGATATAGAGAATTGTTTAACATCATCAGAGAATTTGAGATGAAGTTGCAGGTGGCAAAGTTTTCCTTGCTTGTATATTAAGTTTGATTGTGTAATCAGCAAGTCAACTTATTTTCAAAATTTAAGGCACGTTCTCTGGTGCCACATGCAACCCATAATTGCATTTTATACAATTATGGTGCAATGGCCAAGGGGTCCATGAGAATTGAGTTAGAGCAATTGGTTAGCACTCTTGTTCCCCGACCATAAGTCGGTTGCTCAAACTTCACCTCCAAAATCTTTTGGGTTTCAACTTTGCCTTCCTCCTTCCACCTGCCACCAACATGAATTTAAAGAAAGGATAAGGGTTCCATATCCAATATAAATCTCTGTTATTTCATGAAATTCAACGTATATCCGTGGTCATTTGTTAACATCATCAATAAATTTTCTTAGTACTTTAATAAAAGAAAGACTAATTATGCCACTTCTTTCTGCAGGTGGTTATTGCGTTTCATGAGTATGGAGGAAATGATTCTGGTGGTGTCTTTATCTCCCTCCCACAATGGGTTCTGGAGATTGGAAAAGAAAATCAAGATATTTTTTTCACGGATCGTGAAGGAAGAAGGAATACAGAGTGCCTTTCTTGGAGCATTGACAAAGAACGTGTACTAAGAGGGAGAACTGGAATAGAGGTATTCTGTTGTCACTTATTACTCCTTAGGTTCTACAAATACTGCCACCTTGTTACTGGTGCAAAGCGTTTTTGACCTTTAATATGTTTAATGACCCAAGTACCAGTGTTGAATTTAAAGTCGGGAATAAATTGAAGAACCTGGTGACAACTCTAGAACTTTATTAAAAATTGATACTAATTTTGGAAAATCTTCAAGACAGAATAGTTAATCTTATAATTTAATGCCTGCGCAATCGGTTTTTCTTTTTCCACTTCTGAATGTGCCTTAGGGTTGTGATGCTGTTGCTAGCATCTAAAGGTGCTTATGATAACAATAAGAATGATCATTGGAGTTGAAAAAAAATGTTCCCTTTAGTTGTGGAAGGCGATAACTAGGAAAGTGACTTCATGGACACTGTTGGAATGGTATCATTTACTTGAATGAAAAACCACTAAGATGGGCAACAAAGATCCTGGTATTTTGACTGGTAAATTAACATAGTTGTATAAGTGCTTTTTTTCGCTTTGTAAAATTGATTCTGTATCAGGGTCCTTTCTGCCTCTGCAAACCAGATTAAATGTGGCAATCAAGTACGTTAATGGGGTTTGTGGCTAACATTTAAAATCGAACTGTGGCTTTCCTTCAGCATAGATGTGAAATTCTAAAGGCAATTGCTGCTAGTCTTAGCTCAATGCTTGTGACTCCATTTTGTACTGAATAAATATGCTGGAATTGCAGGTTTACTTTGATTTCATGCGAAGCTTTCGTACTGAATTTGATGATTTCTTCAGGGAGGGTCTCATTTCTGCTGTTGAAATTGGACTTGGGCCCTTTGGGGAGCTAAAGTACCCTTCTTTTTCTGAACGGATGGGGTGGCGTTATCCTGGTATTGGTGAGTTTCAGGTATCTATTAAAGGGAGACATGTTGTATCAAGCAGTCATTATGATATTAATTTTAAAAGGGATTAACATGCCTTTCATCTGTGGGTTAGTGACCTTAATTTGCTTTCTCAAAAAAAAAAAGAAAAAAGTGACCTTAATTTGCTATCACAGGAGTATCTTTTTCCTGGTAGTTCTTGTTTGACATTTGTTACTACGTGATCTCATTATTGTAGGAATGTGATAAGACTTTTGAATAATGATAGAAACTGAGATACATTATCGTGGTTTTTCTGAAGTGGACTATTATGACTAATGTGTTACATTTTCTTCTCTTATTCTGATACCCACTTCCTATTTTCAACTAGAACTAGATACAGGATAGGGGATAAGAGACCAGTATTAAATATGTACCAGATTAACTGAACACTCCTAATTGAAGCAGATCAATCTGAATTGATTTAACCGAGAAAATGGGAAACACGACCCTTGCAATGCTGTATTGCTTTGAGACTTAACTGAAAATTTCATTTCCCTGATATACTTGGACTATTTACAGTTCATAATACTTGTCAATTTGTTTGTAAGTACCCATTTTGTGTGCATGCCTAGAAACCTTGGCTTTCTGTAATTTCAAGTTTTATTTTTATTTTCTTTCCTTGGGTAATGTTGGTATAATGCATTGGGAAGCCTTTTGGCTTCAAAATTGTGCTGCCAAATGGTTTAATCAGTGCAACCTGACTACTATAATTTGAGGGAGGGGTTCTAGCATTCCAAATTTGAGTGGGTGCACAGCAGAATGCTGTGGTTTGGCTCATGATACCTGCAGTTGTTGCCTGTTGTTATCTGTGATTATCCTAGCTGGTATCATTAAATTGATCTCTAGATCTGGTTCTGAATAATGCATTTTATAGCGTCTATTTTATTTGCAGTGCTACGACAGATATTCACTGCAGAATCTCCGGAAGGCTGCAACTTCGCGAGGACACTCCTTCTGGGCAAGGACACCTGATAATGCAGGCTATTATACATCCAGGCCGCATGAAACTGGATTCTTCTGTGAACGGGGTGATTATGATAGTTATTATGGGCGTTTCTTCCTCCGCTGGTATTCTCAGGTCCTAATAGATCATGCTGATAATGTCCTCTCACTTGCAAGCCTAGCATTTGAGGAAATACAGTTAGTTGTCAAGGTACACAAATTACATATCCAAGTTACCTAAACCAACTATTTTCATATCTTATTTCTTGCTCAAGTACGTATGCAGCAAATTGAGCCTGCAAATAGTTTCTCCTGGTAGTAGGCCGTCTTTTCTTCTCTCAGATTTTTTGAAACTATTAATCAAGGATGGTAAAATATATGATGAACAATACTGGAGATGAACTCATTCACAACTTAATAAATTGTATGCATTGGAAGACTTGTTTGTTAGATCATCAAATGGGAAAGAAACATAGAAACTTAGCTGTTCAAGACTTCCAATGATAGACATGGTATTTCTTAATGGAATTCAGCAACCAAATTTAAAGAGAAATTGAGAAATAAAGAGCCTAAAATAGGAATACTTCTTGAACATGAATTCATACACAAGCATTTGGAGTCTAACCAGGTGTTTCTCATATCTTTGCTCAGTGTTGTCATATTACATATTACATCATGCGAAAAAGCTTGTCTCTTAAAAAGTGTACGGAAATGAACAAAACCTTTCATGTAGATTCCCGCTGTTTATTGGTGGTATAAGACAACGAGCCATGCTGCAGAACTTACAAGTGGATACTATAATCCAACAAATCAAGATGGATATTCTCAGATTTTCGAAGTCCTTAAGAGGCACTTGGTGGTGATGAAGTTTGTCTGTCCTGGGATGCAACTTCCATGTCATGAAATTGACGATGCATCAGCAGATCCGGAAGCCTTGAGCTGGCAGGTCATACTTCTGTTTCATTTCTTAAGCGTCTGTATAAATTCCCTCCGCTAGATGGCTATTCTCGAGAAATACAAACAAACTTGGTTCAATGGATACTGGATGAGAACCTTTCTCAACGGTTGCTTGAGCCGTGTCCTGATTTGAATCCCTAATGCTTTTTCTCACTTTTTCAGGTTCTAAATTCAGCATGGGATAAAGGACTTGCTGTTGCTGGTCAGAATGCAGTTCCGTCCTATGAAAGAGAAGGATTAATGAGATTGGTTGATGTTTCAAAGCCAAGAAATGATCCTGATAGGCATCAATTTTCATTCTTTGTTTTCCAACAACCATCTGATTTGGTTCAAAGATCAATGTGCTTTTCGGAACTGGACTACTTCATCAAACAAATGCACGGTATATGATACAGGAAAACGCGAGAAACAGCACCAGACGGTGTTGTTCAAGAATTATTATTATTCTTTTAGGATTAATATTGAACTATTCTGTTGTTTACTTTAGGATATATATATATATACAGCTGTCCTTTAAGGAAAAGAATCCTATTACTATCACATTCAAGGAGTAAGATCTCTGTCTGTAGTATTGTGTTATTGAGATTTGTAAGAAAAAGTTTTGTAGTATGATGATCTTTTAGTAATCAACTGGACAGTTTTTAGCCTTTGTCTGAAATCTTAACCTAGATAGATTCTGCTATATTTGGCTCTAAATTGTGTTTCCTATTGGTTTTGGCCCTGCTTGGAATTGGAATGAATCAAAGCTGTCTTTCAGTATCCTCATTTTTAGGATTATTATGGTAACCAAAGATTTTATATGCGATTGGGAGTTTCGACTAAAATGAAATATGCTTAGCTCCATAAGGACAAAACTGAAACTTTATCTCCTCCAAAGACTCAATTCACGTGTTTTCTTTGCCCATGTACTTTGACTGCATCCATCGTGTTTTCCTTTCCTTCAACAATGGCATGGGATGCTTTGCTACCCTACTGTAGAAAGAAGGTAGCCTGAGGGAGTCTGCTATGTGCCAAAGTACATGAAATTTCCATCATTAGTTTAGCACGTGAGTTGAGTGTGCTTTATTTTGACTAGAGCCCAATAGTTGATAGAGGGGTTTTCAATCAATTGACTACTTACTACTATGCATAAAATCTTTTAAGTTATATGGGATCATTCCATTTCCATTTCCATTTCCCTGGAGGATCCACAGGAATAAATTCTACCATGGTCTAATCTAAATTCTAATGTGCACTGCATAAACTTTTTAACGAACCAAACCAAGCAAGAAAGGAAGCTAAACATGTGCACCTCTGGATGCTGCTATGTGGACAATATTCACAAAGATCAACATTCGTTCTTCATGTATGGTGCCACGACCACCACCAATGGCAATGAGACTAAGGCAGAGGAGTTTGCTTCTTTCATATCACTGTTACGGTCGCGGTGTTCCGGCTTTCTTGAGGCAGTATTTCAGCTCAGCAAAGCCTCTATTTTTTCAGATGCAAATTCAGCCGCCGTCTTTTGCCACTTCTTCTACTGTCTTGAGCCCGGAATTGGAGGAGGTGGTTTACAAGAATAATCTTGAATTGGGTAGATTAGGTAGTCGAGGAAAAGTTAATGAAGCTACAAAACTGTTTGACGAAATGCCTCTGAGAGATATTGTTTCTTATGCATCTATGATTAGCATTTATCTTAAAAACAATGATCTGCACAAAGCCGAGAGTCTTTATTATACAATGCCTGGGAGGAGCATTGTGGCGGATTCCGCAATGGTCCACGCTTATGCCAAGACTGGACGACTTGAAATTGCTCGGACGATCTTTAATCGTATGCCCATGAAAAATGTCTTTTCTTGGACGGGTTTGATTTCTGGGTATTTTCAAAATGGCAGAGTGGACGAGGCTTGTCAGCTTTTTCAACAAATGCCGGAGAAAAACGTGGTCTCCTGGACTACTATGTTGGTGGGTTTTGCTCGAAATGGTTTCATTGATAAAGCGCGGGAAACTTTCGATCTAATGCCTGCCAAAAATGCGGTTGCTTGGACTGCTATGATCAGAGCTTATGTGGAGAATGGTCAAATAGATCGAGCCCTTCAGCTTTTCCATCAAATGCCACAACGCAATATTTATTCTTGGAATACTGTGATTCAAGCTTGCCTGGATAATGACAAGGTGAATGAAGCTTTACGGCTGTTTAATTCAATGCCATGGAGGAATGCAGTTTCCTGGACCATTATGGTTACGGGTCTTGCACGAAATGGATTAACTGATGTGGCACGAGAGTACTTTAATCAAATGCCAGGCAAGGACACAATTGCATGGAATGCTATGATTGCAGCCTATGCAGATGAAGGGCTCATGGATAAGGCCAGTGAACTTTTCAGTATGATGCCCGAGAGAAACACTGCGACTTGGAATACATTGATTGATGGGTATGCAAAAGTTGGGCCACAAAGCCAAGCTATCAGGCACTTTGTTTTCATGCTACATAACTCCCATAGGCCAAATGTAATTACTCTGACTAGCGTGGTGACCTCTTGCGAGGGTATTGTTGAGCTGTTGCAGGCTCATGGATTTGTTATCCGGCTTGGTCTTGATCAAGAGACTTCACTTACAAATGCTCTTATTACCATGTATTCGAAGGTTGGGGATGTTGCCTCTGCTCGAATTGCTTTTGAGAAACTTGAGGCAAAAGATGTTATTTCATGGACAGCAGTTATTTTGGCATATTCTAATCATGGTTTTGGTAACCAAGCATTACAGACATTTGCAAGGATGCTTCGATCAGGTAATGAGCCAGATGAGTTGACTTTTACAGGAATCCTGTCAGCTTGTAGTCATGCAGGTCTTGTCAAGAAAGGTCAAAGACTTTTTGATTCCATGAGGCATGCTTATGGTATAAATCCCAAGGCAGAACACTATTGTTGTCTTGTTGACATTCTGGGTCGAGGTGGGCTAGTTGATGAGGCTATGAGAGTGGTTTGCCAAATACCCACAGGGGAATGTGATGCTGCTGTTTTGGGAGCATTGTTGAGCTCGTGCAAGTTGCATGGTGAGGTTGTCCTAGCAAATCTCATAGGTGAGAAATTATTAGAGCTTGAGCCATCTAACTCAGGAAGTTATGTACTGTTGGCTAATTCTTATGCAGCGTGTGGGATGTGGGATAAATTTGCTTATATAAGAAGGAAAATGAATGAAAGAAAAGTGAAGAAGGTAGGTGGATTTAGTCAAGTACAAGTAAAGGGGAAAAGTCATGTATTCTTTGCTGGGGACAAGTCTCACCCCGAATTGAAGGATATTTATATGCTACTCCAAGAAAAGCTTCTACCTGTAATGCAAGATGCTAATCAGACTTGTGGAAACTGTGACTGACATGTTACTTTTTGGATGAGTATCCTCCTTTCCTAGAAATACAATGATTGAAGATCATGAAATTTGAAAACTGGCTTTGAGGTTTTTTTTTCAGGGCAGCTTCCATCTTTGAACTTGTCAGTCAGTGCAGAAAAAGCTGGTCAAGTTTTTGACTTCTTTGCAACTTTTTCTGCTGACAATTCTTGTTTTTGGTAAATGCCTTTTTGTTGAAGGCAAAACTAGTGTATCATCACCTAGCACTGTAAATCGGGTCAAATCAATAAACTTAAATTTATAAACATGAATCCATTAAATATAATTCATACCAAACAATTCTCAAAACACAAACCGAAATAAACAAGTTAATCACAACAATCATCCAATAAAAAGAAAAGAAATAACAACAATCATCGAAGAATAAACATTTCATAAGTTATAGCCACAAAATAGTATTTATTCTTCAACATCATCTTCTTCTTTAGAAACATTCAAACAATTTGAATCCGCTTTAGAGGACAATGATTCCTTTAATCTCGATTCCATCGTTTCTTCATTATCATTACCTATAAAAACACAAAGTAAATAAAATAGTTAGTAAATAATAATTATAAATTAAATATAAATGGAGAAAACTTTTACTTGCTCTCAGTCTCAGGAGGAATGAATCCATGGAACCACCTACGTGCACCTTGTACATGTCGGAGAAGAAGACAACTCCTATACTTGTTACGAACTCGAGCATCAATACTAATTTTAAATTCCGAAGCCACGGTAGTAATTGTAATGCTCAAAATATCAGAAGCCATTAAAGCCAATTCATGAAACAAGTATGCAATTATTCATTTTCTGTGTAGCATCAACAAATATAACCTTCAGATGTGCAAGCAGTCCATACATCGAAAGTGAGACATATACGACTAGGAACATCAGCTAAAGTTTGTTTCGAGCAATTTTTCTTATTTGTATAAACTTTCCACACATCTGATGCAGTTGTGTTCCTTGAGATGTGTTTCACATCGAGATTGAGATAGGTGAAAATATCTCTAATCCCTTCGTACTCAACAAACGAGAAAGGAAGGTCATGCTTTATGATTGCCAAAGCAATTTTTTTACAAATAATCTTCTGAGAAATTTTTCTTTTTCTTGCCTTCCCCGTAGTATTGCCTATAATCATATCACCCACATCCCGAAATTTAACCCTTATAGCAACACAATCATCTATATGACGCTTAAGACTAGATGTCGCACACTTACTCCCTCCTACTATATACACTTTCTTACAACCAAGACACTCAACCCTCGGCTTACCATCTTTCTCACCTATGCTCCTAGCATATATCCATACATTGAACTTTTAGATTTTTTGACCTTTTTTGGATATTGTACAGCAATTGATTCATCATGTTCATCATCAACAACATATTTATCCCTTCTCTGCGGTATTTCAATTCACAAAGCAAACACTACAAAAACACAATCACAAAGGAAAAAAAACTACATTAGTGCAAGATTTTTAGTATGAAGAGAAGAACATGCCAATTGCCAAGACTTCGCATATATTAAATAATCATTAAGTCAGGCAAAAAATTGATAAGCCACCAACAATATTACTAACAGTAACAGAACCCTCAAAGATAAATGCTCTATGCAGTTCATAAATGCTCTTGCTGTTAGTTTTCATAAATTTATAAAGCCTCACAGACTACACAAACATATACAAGAAGGTAATCCCCTAAATCCTTGTCCATAAAAGATCTTTCTGAAGAGACTAAAGAACAAATTCTCATTCCAAAGTAAATTCAAGATGTCAAATTTCAGAGAAATTCTCCATCAGCATATCCACATGAATTTCACACCATCCGAAACTGTTTATTTTACTTTTGAACAACACAGAAAGAACGCACTAATTTTTGGCAAGAAATTCCCTGCAATTTTGAACTACACAGAAAAAAAAAAAATTGTTCGGCGAATACAGAATGAATTGGCTTATTTCGGCAGCAAATCAACATAATAAAAACAGGGACAAACACAAACAAACTCAAAGTCAAAGAGAACCAAATTTTTTTAAAAAAAAAAATCCATCTCTAAAAGAGTAAAACTTACCGGAGTCTGCGCGGCGTGTGTGCTGCAGAGGAGCGCAGTGGTGTGGAGGTGTCGATTGTCGTGGAGAGTGGCGGTCGGTGGGTGGGTGCGGCGCTCTGCAGTGGACTAATGGTGCTGCAGAGCGGCGGCGTGAGGTGAGGGTCGTCTCGGCATGGTGACTGGTGCGGAATGAGGAAGGAAGAAGTGGTGCGGCTGCTGCTTGCTGGAAGAACCGAAGTCCAACTACAAAGTGGAATGAACAACAAGAAAGAAGAAAGACAAACAATAAGGTTAAGAAATAACTTATTTTCATTTAAGTCCCTAAGAAAATAAATAAGTTAAATTAGGTCCCCAAAAGAAATTAATATAAATACCCGCGGACCAGCCCGTAAAAGCGTGCGTCAAAACGATCTCCAATCTCTCCCTGTGCTTGAAAATAAATGCCCAATTTTAGGTGAGTTATTCATAGAGACTTGTACTTAGATATTGTGTCCAATCTCTCCCTGTGCTTGAAAATATATGCCAGTTTTATCTCATCATCAGTTGTGAACATGATAGGTTGGAAATTACAACAGATGTCACAATGTTCAACTCTTTTTAAATGGCAAGTGATTTGGGGTAATAATGATGAAATAGGCCTGCCAATACATTCTTTTCTACCCAATATGACTGAACATTTTACGTGCCACTAAAGTAATTTTATCACAATCTTTTTTTTTTATATATCTCATAAAAATGTTAAAAGTGCTATAATAAACATGCATGCTCAGTGCCAAAATTTGTCAAGAAATGTCCTGATAGAATCACTTCTAGTTCTACATCACATAAAATGTTTTTGGACTGAAATCTTTAAAGATCTATTTTAATCGGATTTGACTTTTGAGTCTCTGATCATTAAGGAGCACACTGGTCATGTTCCCCTTAAAAAAATAATTATAATTCTTACAAATATTGGGGGCAATAAATAAACAAACAATGATTAGCAATGAATTCCCAGAAATCTTGAGCTTCTACAGAATATTCTCTCATGTGAACTAGTTAGTTGTTTCCATGAAACAATTTCTTTATGCATTTTGTATATAATGGTCAAGTAAGCAGAGTCCTACTTCTTCCGGGAATCACAATACTCTGGATATCCACATTGGCAAGCTCCTTTTCTTACCTGCATCACCACACAGACGACGATGACAATAATCATCATAAGCTTCAATATACTTACACAGAGGAAGCTAAAGAATGGATTTGGCTTTAGAATTGTGGATTACTGGGAAAATATCCAATAAGACTAACAAAAATGTGAGAAAGTAGTTGAAGATGCTCGTAATGCTTATCGAGGGATGTATTTCTAAGCTGAACGTCTATATACACTTTCAATCATCTAGAATTTAAATACCTTTCGTAATGTAAATGAAACTCTCCTTGAATTCCTTCTTACTGTTTGGTCCTTCACCTTGTCGACCTGTAAAAACAACATAAAGGCATACAAAGATCTGCAATGAGGAATTTCTAATACGAGAAATGGTCGTCAAAGTGACAATGAAATAAGGAATAGGCCTGCTCAAAATAGAGAGTTTGGGGCAGTTTTTATATTAATGGATAATAGATTTTGGACCATGGTCTACACAGCAAGCAAGGATACTAGAACAATGGGCTAGGACATGTTAAGCCCAAAAGAAAAGGAGCAAAGTGATCCAAAAGTGAATATAGGGCCGGGTCGGGTTGTAAGTTTAGACCCGCACTTCGTGAATTCGAGTCAAGATGATTAATTTCACATCGAATATAAGCACTCAACAATTGACAAGTGATTCTATATAACACGTTTCTCCCTCCTTATTTTCAGATATCAAATTGTAAAATCTAGAACCATGAAATTGAGATCCAACAAATTTATTAGGCCAATACACATCCCATAAAATATAAGGCACATACCTTGTGATGTGGAATGTAATGGTGCCAAGCATATCGTGCCTCTCCTGATAACAATAGCATTGATCGAGGAGGAAGATAAATAGCTCTCCTCAAGAAACCTAAGTCACTATCTGCATCTGAAACCTCTTCGTCACAATGCGAATTCGACTTACTGAGCCAAATGCCTGTTGGATACTTCCTAAACTCCATGATGCAAGGACCTGCCAGAGAAAGGCTGAAAATATATTCCTCAAATGCTGAATGCGTGTCTATGTGTGGAGACAAACCCACACCACTTGGATATTCATTCACCTGTTACTAGATAATAGGAAAGTTTTGTAAGAAACCAAATAGAAAAAGTAAATAAATCCATTTTGTCCAAGTATAATCAAAAGTAACATTTATCACCAGATTTTCCAAACTTTCAGTAGTCTACTTTACTACTATTCCCCTGGTCCAAAAACAGAAAATTCTATTATGGACCCGGTCCATGTCCCTACTTATGGATCATGTGGCATGGATTAAACCACATCATCCTTCTAGATGTTCTTGTCTCCAATTATGGGGACATACTCAACAACAAGGGGATGATGGCTTAATACAAGCCATAGGGTCTATGAGCGGGGACATGAACTTGGTACATAACAGAATTTTCTGTCCAAAAACCATCCATTTTCAGGATATTCTACAAATTTAACAAATCATATATTGCCTATGCATGAATACATAAGCTATATGTAAAATCCTTCTGTTGTTACAAATTATAAAATCTTGAAGACAACCAACCAAATAAAAATGAATCTGAGCTTTCACCACAACCTTAACTTATATTTGATTTTATACAATTAATATATCTCTGCCAAGTTATACTAGGAAATTTCACGGAAAAAGGAACCACAAATTGGAACTTGTATGAGCAGAAGACATTTTACCTACCGTTAGTTGATCCAAAACTATATTTGTAGCACAACCACGTTTCTCAAATAATGGAACTTGTTCAAGTATGGGAGAAAGGAAGGACGGAAGTTCACCCAAGTACTGGCTTGTGTTAACATTTCTTGTCTGCAGTATGAGGACATATAATTAATGCCCAACCTTCATAGAGTACATTTCCCCTACATAATCAAGAACATAAAGCAGGAAGAAAGAAAAGAGAATGGGAAAAGAATCATTAGAATTTATTTAATAAATGTTCAAACATGCAAGGATGAGAAGATCTGACAACTTTTCTCCTTTTGCATAAAGTAACGGCCCTTAAAATTGAACCCCACAAAAGAAACCATTAGGAACTTTGCTAATAAAAAAACAGAGACAATTGGTTCTGAAATACAGGAAAGACACTGCAAAAAGACATAGGTTCAGTTTAATAGCAGAGAAACAACGTCAACGTCAACTTCTAACATGCAAATATATGTAAACTTACATCATAGCGAAACTCATATCCATAATGCTGAACTCTCCTTTTAGCAAGTTGATTCCAAGGTCTATTATCAACTGCTGCAAGCAACTCCTGAAAAGCATAATAAGAGTTTGCCACAGAAAACGACTACGATAATTTTTATGGCAAGATAATTGAAAGCATTAAAAACTTAATAACTATATGGAACCTATCGCAAAAACAATAGAGAGAGAAAGAGGGATGAAGATCTCTAACCTCTTCTTCTTGAACATTCACAAAATCATGCAACAAATAGACACCAGGAACTCCCAATTCTGAATCAGTCAAAGATACTGCAACGTTGTCATTGACATGAACCTAAATTCAAATTCTTGAGATTATTCAATGAGAAGAAAGAATTTTACACAAGGGAGCAATATATCAAACAACAGTCGCACAATTTGAAACCAAGCATATGGCAAATTAATCTCGGAATTAAATTGCTATCTCTCGTAGAGGAGAAACTAAACTACAGAATACCTATTACAAAACAAAAGATGAAAACCAAACGGGAGAAGGAATTTTATACCCACTTCTGAATGAAAGGAAATTAGAAATAGTTGGTCAGATCCATACAAATATGAAAATCATCATCCAATCCCACAGAACCAAATTGCTTTATAATGGTGTAATACGTTTATCAAACATTATTTACATTTAAGCACAGAGCTAAAAGAGGGAAACATTATCTTTTACTGAACCTCGAATTAAGCAGTTTAAGTGTAAAGACAGGAGATGGAGCCACTGATACAGTGAATCCCCCACCCCCTGCCCCCCAAGAAAAAAGATTAAACGGGTAAAGTAGGCATGACAAAAATGTGCATAATTCTTGATGTGCATGCAAACCAAGGCCATGGAAAATGTGCATGCCAGTCTAGCCAGCTAATTACCAATACACATGTTTAAGTTCTCTTAGATAGTTTGCGGCGTAGAAATTTTGTTTCTTTCTTTCATTTTGTTCATAACAAAAGAAATGAAGCGAGGCTAGGGATTTATACAGAATATCTTTTACGTGCATTTAGAATTTTCAAAATTATGGAAGTTTTTAAGGGAATGCATAAAAGCCAATGAGAAGCAAATATTGTTCCTTATCTGTGAAGCAGGAAATGTAATTTCCAGCTTCTCAAAAATTTTCTCTAAAAGTACTGTCTATTCAAGAATACCTTCAGGGTGAAGTAGCTTCTCGTTAACAAGGAATACAACTTATGCTTGCTTAAATCAATATTTCCTTACAATGCTGATCATCCTCGTGTCTATTAATATTGCTAAATTAACAGTATGTCTAAAAGCTGTTTTTTTTTCCTTTCATCTGTTCCTACAACTCATGTTGCTCACACCCTGTGTGAAGTGCATATGTAAGATAATTCTCTACGATTTTGACACTAAAGAATAATTTATATTTTCACTTCATCAGAGGAAACCAGAAGATGTTGACAGTAAAATTTTTATTTTTCATCTTCTCAAAGACTTCCACAATCTTGTTTCTTTCTCAGTTCGTCAACCCATTTATCCCCAAGATCGTTCAAAGTTAAAGTTTTGCATAAGTAAGAAAGCTTACTTATCAAAAAGGATGGCAAAAGAACACAGAAAACATTTTCTCAAAAACATAGGTACCGGCCTACTTGAATGCACTGAATAGCGAATGTGTAAAAAGCGGTCTCCAAGATGAGGACATGGGCGTCCATCTAATGCCTTCATAGCTGACTCTGCAGAAATTTCACCATCAAAACTAACAATAACGCGAGTGCCACTCTCATCAGCGGCATAAACTCCAATCACTTCACCATATCTGCCAAATACTGAGGCAATTAATTCAAATGAGAGTCCAACAGCAGGCCCACAATTGGCTACATAGAGATTGGGACTCAACTCTGAACTTCCACCATTCGGGCGTCTGAATCTAGGTAAACTCATTAATATTCGGTGGGCGGCTGTGATGGGGGATGGCTGCCTAGGGTTTGGTGGTGGGGCACGGCGGCGAATTTTATTTGTGCAGGGGCGCGAAGGTGCCGAAAGAGAGAAAAAGTGTTTGTAGAGTTTAAATTGGGAAATTTTCATTGGTGATCCTAAAGTATCTGAAAATGTCAATATGGACCATGAAGTTTCAATTAATTAATGTTTAGGAAATTTTTTTAAATATCACTTAATTATTTAAGCATTACAAGTAGGAAACACAATGTCAAATTTTATTTAATTATGCCCGCAAATCATTTTTATGTATCATAAAATAAATTTCCACCTATTAATTTGATGAATCCATTAAAATATTACACTTGCAATTCTCTTGCCAGATAATAGATAATAGGGGCATGGCTTATTTTTTAGGAAAATCGGTAAAAGATGATCGTATTTTTTGGATTTGCCTTCAATTGTGGGTTATGAGAGGGGGCATGGAGGTTGGGAATTTAGTGATGGAATTATTATATCGTAACGTAAAAATATTTGGGTTCATAATAGTTAAAAAAACTTGTAAGACTAATAAAATATGAAATTTTAAGTTTTAAAATCACAATAGCTATTTTTTTATTAGAAAAAGTAAAGTATCTTATATTATGAAATTTAATAAAAAGTAAAATCTAACATTATATTACGAATGGATCGAATCTAATTAATAAAAAAACTTAGACAAATATGAAATAAAATTACTTGGATATGAGAAAAAAAAAGTAGTCGTTAAAACATTTAGAAAAATCTCTCAATAAACTATAGGAAAGACATTTATTTCATTATTGTCCTTAAAGTTATACTAATTTTATCAGCTAATTCTATAAATTTTTTCAATCATTGTAATCTCCAAAAGAATATATATTGTAACTAAAGTGGTTCTTTCAACCTTGTAAAACAAGGACTACATTACTTACATTTGTATTCTTGAAGAATCATAATAGTTGAAAATTCTATAGGATCGAGTGATAAAATTGATCTAATTTTATTGATCAAAATGGATATAAGTTACATTTTTATATACATTTTATTTAGGATTAATTATATTTTTCCACTTATTCAAAATACGATTTCATTCCTCTATTTATATATATATATATATATTATAAATGTATTCTTATCGTTTATATTTTCGTAACTTATTAATCATATTACTAATTTCAATGAAAAATTTATAAAAAAATAATGATTATACAGTAAAAAGTTTAAGATTTTTATATAATATCATTTTGCAAGTTTACTTCTTATTTATTCATATATAAATACAATAATACATTTGCTAAAAAAATATTAATTAGTTTAATTTCAATAATGAAGGATAATATATGATAATACATAAGAAGAAAATTTGGAAATTAATATTTTAAGAAAACCTTTGTTTTCTAAACTTTTTCATTGAAATTAATACTAGCGACTAATAAATTGTAAAAATATAAATGATAAGGATATATTTGTAATTCAAACAAAATAGAATAGAATGATGAAATTGTTAATTGAACAAACTTCAAGAACAAAAAATGTAATTAATACTTTTATTTATTTAAAATTCAAATTTTTTTCTTTTTTTTGGGATCTTTGGGCACGCCACGTTTAACCTCCCGCGCTTCACAATTTTGCCTCTAATTCTTCTCCTTTATTCATAATCGCAAGTTTAGTCCAACCCGAACACTAAAGTGGGCAATGGCCTCGGCCTTACTGACCAGCAGTTCCTGCTCCTATAATTCTCCAGAAATTAAATTCAAGAATACATTGTGGAATCATCCCACCAATCTTGCACCCTGTATTTATCCTCTGAAGAAGAATTTGAGTGCAAATTTCTGTTCTTGGTTTTCAAGATTAACAGTTTCCAATAGCCAAATACAAAATGGAAGACCCAACTTCTGGAGAACAACTTCTGCTACCAGTAGTAAAATCTACAAAAGATTAGATTCTTGTCTTGTCATTCCTCCAATAAAAAGGAGAAAACCCAAAGCCATCGTCAAATTTATAGGGGGTGCTTTCATTGGGGCGGTCCCTGAAGTCACTTACAGGTCTGCAATTGTTAATATGGTCATTCCTTTTCTGGGATTAATTCAATTTCTACAATGAAAAGTTAAATTGATAATTATTTTGTACTTTCAATTTGTGTTGGCAGTTATTTACTCGAGCAATTGGCAAGTGAAGGGTATTTGATAATATCTGTGCCTTACAATGTGACATTTGACCATGAAAAGGTTACCAGGGAAGTCTTTGAAAGATTCCATGCTTGTTATAATGTGATTTGCGAATATGGGTTGCCGGATTTTGGTATTTCAGCTGAAGAAGTAGTTGATCTTCCACTGTATTCAGTTGGACATAGGTGAGCTTAACTTAATTAAGCATCATTATCTCACAAATTTACTTCACTGTTATGGTTATTGGTAAGTTTGAATATTATGGTGTGTTGCTTAATTTCAGAAGGCCTGTTTAATTCTTTGATGAGAGAATGTTCTTGAAGTTTTTGGTCTGATATAGTAGTAATATGGTAAAGTTCCGAAAACGTCTAGAATTTTGTTAATTTGATGAACTAATATAGGATTACTTGGCAATGGATCATGCTTTACATGTGAAGTATCATTTTATGAAAGACTGCTAAAAAATCTAGAGAATTTTAGAAATCTGTAGTTATTAGAAGCATTGTTGGGAAAGAATATGTTGATAGCTTTTGTCAAAACTCTTGCTTCTAAATAATTTATTTGATAAACTCTTGAATACGGAAATGAGGAGATTTAAGTTCTATATGCTGTCATCTGTCTTATGATGTTTAGTCATTTTTATATGTGATTGCAGCAATGGTGCACTTCTTCAAGTGCTTACTGGGAGTTATTTCTGTGAGAAGATACCAGAGGTTGGTTCTTATTTTCCAAACTTTAGAATCATAATTTTCGTTAACAGGCAGATGATTGAGTGAGAATTCATTTTGGTTCAGAAAAGAAGTGGAAATGTTTTGGTATTGTAATTCCACATTTAGGGTGAATAAAACAATATCTCTTGCCACTATAATTTTGTCCCTATATTTATTTGAATTTAACAATGACCACACGTATCAACCGGTGCAGGCAAATGCAATAATATCGTACAACAACAGGCCAGCATCTGAGGCAGTACCATACTTTGAGCAGGTAACTGAAAACTTTCCGACATCATATGCAGTATGCGGTAACATTATCTTTTATAATTCAAGTGGGTAGGGGTCTGATTTCATTAATTTCTCAAGTGCAACCCATATTTCGTGTTATGGAGTTGAAACTTAGGTCTTTAGTCTCTTGATTAACTATTTAAGTTTGCCATCCATTTAAGGAAAACTGGATGGTGTTTTTCCTAAAACTCTTGGAAACTTCTAGTTTAGCTTCAAGAATCATTATGATTCTTTTTGGGATTTACCATTATAGTGCATGTTGTTTCATTGGTTTTCCTTAACCGTAAAATTTTATTTGGTTATGCTGCAGTTGGGCCCTCTTGTTAGCCAAATAATTCCTATGATGGAAGCATCACCAGTGTACCCAATTGCTAGGAATGCCACAGGTTGGTCAATGTCAAATGCAGCTTACTTTGTTATTCTCTTTAATAAATTAATGTTGTTCAAGAGAAAGAAAGGGTGGATAGTTTCGGGCTTCTATATTATACTTTAAAATATTAAGATCTTATGATAGGTGTCTGGGTGAATTTGGTTTTCTTGCTGGATTGGTATTTTTAGAAGCTATATGCCTTGATGTTAGAGTTCATAGTAATTGTGTTACTTTGATTTGCCCCAGCACAACACCAAGTTAACAATCTGTTTCACATTGTAGCTTAAAAGCTAGGTGGAGACGGCTGTATCTGGTTCGAGTTTTGCACTAATTTCCTGTGTTTCGCATGTTGGTTGATGTTTCTTAGATTGAAGACATTTAGTTTGTAACATTTTAGCATTTGTGTAAGCTTCTACTTCAAAGGCTTATTTATTGCATTGGCACTAATTCACAGAAGTGTGGAAGACGTTGCTTGACACAGCTGGAACAATAGTCCCAGAATATGATCCTGAAGTGGCAATTTCGGTCTCCAAATTTGTTGATCAATTACCTGCAGTTTTTAACCAGGTATCTGAAATGCAGTTATTTTATTATATAGTTTGTTGCTTCTCGAGTTTCTATTTCCGTATTGGGGTCTACAAAATGTTTCCTGTGTCTGTTGTCAGGTTGCTGAAGGGATTTCAGAGTTCAAACCAAAACCCTCTGAAAATCTTGAATGTTTCCAGAAGTCGTATAACATTAAGCAAACATTACTGGTACTCAGTACATTATCCAGGTTTCAGCTTTTACTTGAACTAGATGTATTTCAATGATGTTTTGACAATTTAACTTCAATATATTTAGGTGAAGTTCAATTTTGATGCAATTGATGAGACAGATCTCCTTGAACAAACACTAAAGCCTCGTGTAGAATCTATAGGTGGAAAGTTGGAGAAAGTTGTATTAGGCGGTAGCCACATTACACCATGCGTTCAGGTCTGTTCTTCCGCATTCTGCTTGTTCATAGCTTCTTGAAATGTTGTTTATAGGCTTTAAAACGATGCAAAATTGCATGAAACTTAGCTGAATCGAGCTTTTCATTATTCATTCTCGTGAGAATTCTGAATACTTTTCATGGCATGATCAGGAACCAAGATGGCAAGTGGGGGATGTGTACACACCTGCAGATGCTGTTGCTCAAGGTCTTAAGACTTTATCTTTAAATGAAACCAAAGTTCTTTCAAGAACAATTGCAGACTGGTTTAATCGACTAGTTTAATGAGTTATATGGTAAATTCTTCGAGGTCCTTGGGTAGGTCTTCTTAATTGAGATGGTAATATAGATTTTATATCTGAATCTGTGCATATACAGAATATAATGTTTAAAGATGGGAGCAATACCCAAGCCTTGTTGTTTAGTTACAGCTTGATAAAGTTATCAAGCAAGTAAAGTTTCTGTTCAATACAAAGTCACAATGAGATTTGGACAAGCGAAGGTCCAATGAGGATATCTGTCTGTACTAAAATGACCTATAAAACCTCAACACGAGGCCATCAAAACAAAATCTCATTGTTTCATATTGGAAATTATGGCATTTTATCTACAAAAATAGCCATCACAAGATTATATATTCTCCCTATCATGGTGAATTCTCAGCAGACACACTTGTGCATGCATCTCTGCCTATGCACCATACTCGGCTATGACTTGGTGTTGCAGTGACTGAACTTAGTCTTGTTTCACCACACTGGCTTTCCATATCGGAAGCATAGCTTCTACGCGAACAAAGTGAGCTTCCATCAACTCTATTCATTTGATCGATAAGTGAATGCCTTACTCGATCTTGTACTTTAGGACTGCCTGTGATTCCGGGGATTCTTAGGCCAGGAATGTGAGCTGTGGCAGCCGGGGAATTTGGATTGCTCAAAATGTCTTCCTGTAGAATGTCTCCTACCCTGGAGAGTATGCAGAAGGCCAAATTTGCTAGAACTCTTGAGTATGCTTCCAAAATTGAATGCCCAACATCCTAAAACCAGCAACAAAAAACCAAAATGTAAAACTTCTAATATCAATTTATTGTGGAGAACAGTTAATTTATGGACCTGACAACACCCAACACCTAGGCCCCTACTTAACAACCGTTTTCGCTATGCCAAAATAGATATTTCAAGATGACCCCATGCTTTTATACCATTCAACATACATATACAGTATACCATACTAACCTTGCCATATTGGATTTTAACAACGTCAAGAAATGTCTGGGGAAGATTTGGATATCTGATTTTGAGCTGCTGCAGAAGTGCTTCCGCTCTATTTAGTAAAATCTCCATTTTATCCATTTCAGATAGAGAATCTTTCATGAATGACCAGGAAGTGCGAACTGGAGATTTTCCACTGCTTTGTTCTGCAATTCTATCTTTCCAAGAAAGTATTGCAGCTTCCAACTTATTGATAGTTTCAAGGGCACTGTGCTCAGATTGCAAGTTTAGCAAGTCAATAATGTCCCTTGCATTGGTTAACTCTGCAGTTAACATTTTGTAAAGTTCCTCCCCAAGGCATTCTTTCCCTGACTGTAACGTTTAATGCTCGAGTCAAAAACATAAAACAAGATTATGATCTAATAATTATAATCGTTAAAAGAGTATACGTCTGCCATTAGTCGAGATCGTAAACTTCTGAAATGAAAAGTTTGCTTACCTTAGGAAGTGCATCCTTAATCATATCTGGAACAGACATCTCAAGCAACATGCTCTCATTGATGGATTTAGCAGCCTTGAATACTTGATTCACCAGTTTACCTTGATTTAATAACTTTGTTCTTTCAGAGTCAGAGAGACCAGTTGCAGGTACATGTGGTGAAGGAAGCCACCACCTCTTGCTTTGACCTGCACTTCTGCTTCTTCCTTCGGCCCTGCTACCCACTTCTGCATACCAGAACTCAGTATCGACCATGGAATCCAATGTTTCCTATCCGTGGACGATATGCAGCATAAAATGTTTAGATAGTAAATCAACCAAGAATATAAAGTTCTAAATTCCTAGGAGTTGAGAGACCACCTACAAGAAGCATAGAATCCAATTTCTGGAGTGCTGGTAGATTCATGTGAATATCTGCACGAGCTTTTGGCGTCATTATCTGCTCCAAACCAGAAATGATGGTCATTTTTCACATGGAAAACTTGGTGACAAAGGTAAGAAACATATTGTACAGAATCATAAATAAGATATACCTCCAACGTGCGGCCATTGGTGCCACTTTGTTTTGCAGGAACCAGCTCAATCATGTAGTTCGTTGGAGACAGTAACCAATCCATTTCTCTTTGCCATTTGTTCTTCCTTTCCTCCGGTAATGGCTCCAATTTCCAAAGCTCACCAAAAACAGAAGCTGCAGCCAAGCCAAGCAAATATCATTTCCATTATAGCAAGCTTTTCACTATAAAGCAACTGAACTGCTAAGCTATTTATCTGAAACAGTGAGTATTTTACCTGCAAGATTAGTTATAGCATTGGATATTGCTAATGCTGTGGAGACCCCCTTGCTTCCTCCAGTAATATCTTCTCCCAACAACAATTTAGCAAATTTTTCTTTCATTATCTCCAAGTCTGTGAACTGAGTAGTATAAGCTGGTTTTTCTTTGATGTAGAAATGCTGAGGACTTGCTGCAAACTCCCATTCATCAGGTCCCTGATCATCCTTCTTAGCTGCCCAGTGAGAAGAGAATGATACAGAAGGATTATTACTGGAACAGCAGCTCGAGACATCTTCATCGCAAGAATCAGTTGCACATCCATCTCCCCTACTAGTCCGACTCTCATTGTCATATCGATGACTGTTTAGAATGCAGCTTTCTAGGCCGTTATATGTCACAACATCTGAAAGTTTCACAAACATGATTAGCTTTTGCTGTTGTACAAATGATTATCGCAAATTATATGCCACAAAATAAATTGATGCAGCTCGTGGATTTAGATTGCCAATCAAATGCAAATCAAGTACTCTGAAATGAGTTTTCTTCTTTACTTTCCCACTTAAATTATGAATTCTCTGGATCTTGCAAATGGTTAAATTATATGCTACAAAATAAATTGATGCAGCTCGTGGATTTAGATTGTCAATCAAATGCAAATCAAGTACTCTGAAATGAGTTTTCTTCTTTACTTTCCCATTTAAATTATGAATTCTCTGGATCTTGCAAATGGTTAAATTATTCAAATCTTGCCAATGATTTCCAATGCCAATGATTCCCAGATTGGAAAGGCTCACAACAAGCAAGAACATAGGCAAAGATCATTCATTAGAGAGCATCACTAGTCCTACCTCTGCATATTATTTTCAGAAGTGTTTGCTATGATATGGCTTTTAACTCGTAAGTCAAAAACAAAAAGATCTAATAATTTCTGGACCAGAAAAGGGAATCCTCCAAAAAGAAACTATTCCAAGAAGAAAACGAAAAACTTTTTCAAAATAAAGAGTCTTTTAGACATTGACTTCTCTGTCCCTACACATTCACAGAAATGTCACAAGAATGGAAGTGGAGCTTTTAATCCAATTGGTACAACCATGGTGAGGTCCACCATATCTATCTATCCCTCATCATATAATAAATTGGAACCATGAAAAATGGCAGTGGACCTTCATGAATGAATCATAATCACATCTAAATTATTTTTGATACTTTTCAAAAACATACAAAAAATAATGACTCCAAATGTTTGGCTTATAAGGTAATAGATCTTTGACAGGATTATAGCAGGGGGAGACGAAAATTTTGGGGGGCTCTTTTTTTTTGGGGGGGAAATAAACGTTCACTTTCAGTTAAAGATTATAAGAACTGCGTGTAATTTATAATTACACAATGGAACTTATAACTAAAAGTTGAAAGCAGAGATAATATTCTCTAAAATATTTGTCTTTAAACATACATTATTGTCAAACTTGATTCGTTAATAGAAGTTGAGCTTTCCTTTTAAACATTGTCCAATTTTCCCCCATTTCAATATCTGCAATTGTTGACTAATTTGACACTTCCTAAATATATTTTCTGATGCCTTGAATCTCCCGAGTCAAGATTGTTTTATGATATTCATTTTTCACTAATTGTTTTATTATATTCATTTTCATTATGTTTTGATACTAACTTCATGTTTTTTTTAAATTGATGATTGAAATAATTATAAACCAAATTTTCAAATTTGAAATACAGAGAAGTAGTTAGGTAGACAGAGAGGAAGGGGTCCAATAACCAAATTCTGCTTACAATACATTTCAGTAAATACACATTGTGGTCCAAAACATGGATTAAAACACACGGAAAGCAATAAACCACGTCTATTTACTTGCTCAATTTTTTTATTTTTTTAAAGAGACGTTTATCTGGATACGACATTACAAATTTCATCACATTGGTAACCTACTTCATCATTTTGATATCCCCGTTACATTGAAATCGTACCCTTACCCCATAGTACTATCTTTAAATCTTAAAAAATGGCAATGAACAAGGTGAAAAATCACAAAGGGCATGAAAATTATAACTAGTACTAGAGAGAGTAACATAAATGCTCCCTCTATCTTATTTAATAGAGGTGTACCCACATGCCAAGATCCATATATTACATTATCACAAGATCTAGGGACAAAGGTACAATAATTTGTCCCTAAAACACATATCCTCACAATTATTTTAAACTAACCCTAATCCTTAAATTAAGGGGACCTAAGACTATAATCTACACACATTATTATGAACTAAAATAATTCATATTCCACATGTTAGGTAATTAATTATTTGCCATATGTGAACTAAAAAATGTTATGCTATCTAGAATAAAGACATAAAGCATAATTTACGGAAAATTTTTAAATAAATAGAAAAAAGTGGGACCCACAAAAGAGGGGGGGGGGGGGGGCTGGAAGAGGAGGGGACTCACTCTCTTGCTCATCAAAGTCAAGGCTTGTTTCTCTGTCTCTTGTACAACAGGCTAGTCTCCTCCTCATTATCATCTTCTTGTGCTTTTTAGATGTGATGACTCTGCAATTATTGCAAATGTTATTATTTAAAACAATTATGAAAATTAAATTAAGGAGTTATTATAGATCATAAAGGTACTTTTGAACTTCTAAAAAAATTCAAATACTGCTTTTTTCATCACTTTTTTTCTTTTTTTTTTTTTAAATGCAGATTTTGAAAAAATCATTGTGCATTCATGGCAAAATTTTCAAAAATAATAATAGTAATAATTAATGGGTCCAAGAATATTCAGCAAAAAAAAAAAATAAATAAAAACAAGTTAAATTGAACTAAAATTAAAGCGTCCCAAAATTAAAAGAAATTGAAGCTTACCCCTCATCACTGATAAAATTTTGATATATAAAAGAGAACCTGAAAAGGGATAAGAGGGGGGCAGCTTTTTTTTTTGTATAGGGGGAAAAACGTAAAATTCACTTCGATTTTGAGCCAAAAGGGACAAGAAGAGCTAATATTGTCTGTTTTGCGTGAGCGCCCTGATCTTTTCTTCTTCTTTCGCGGTGACCGAAAGCAGAGAAAAAGATGGATTCTTAGTGGGCATTTGGACGAAGGAACAGGAGATTTTTTTGTTGGGGGGGTTGCGGTGGGGAAAGTTAATAAGAAAAACATTTGGGCATTCCTTTTTTGCTTTTAATTTTGGTGGGGAAAGGAAATGAAATGAAGCAGATTAGGGGTAAATAAAATAAAATCAGAAGTAAGTAGAAGCTTACATGAGAATGAAGTGAGAGATATAGATCACCTTGAAGGAGCTGAAGTCGAAGCGTTGGAGCTGGTGGTGGAGGACGGTGGCGACGGTGGGGAAATGGAGGGAAGGGTTGATCAATGTGAAGAAGAGAAGAAGAAGAATTGAAGTAATGGGTCAAAGAAAGAGGGCATTTATGAATTTGAAATTAATTGGGTTTGGAGACGAAGAGCAGTGCAGTGGGAATGCATGGATGGCCAATTCAATTGGTTTTCTGTTCTCTTCTCAAATGAATGTACAGTAAACACAGTGTCAGAAGAGAGAGAGAAATGGCAGAAAATTCCACTGCCTGTGTCACATTTAAGTGGTGATTTCTTGGTGGGTTGGGGGATGGGATGGGATGGGATGGGATGGGGGTCGTGGAGGATGGAGATCAGAAACAAAACCGGATGTAAGGAAGGTTACTAATGGGGCCTTCCAAGAGTGGGGTGGGACCCATGTAACATATATATATATATTTAAACTCAAATGTGATTAATCTTTCAAAAAAAGAAAACCCAACAAAATTTTATGATTCTTCAACTTTTGTATTTCTTTTTTGGGTAAAAAAAACATAGAATTATATTAATTTAAGAACTGATATGATATAGGAGTAGATGAAGTAGAAGCAATACTATTACTAATATATGATGCTTCTAATCTGGCTGTGTACAGAAATAAGTATTTGTTACAAATTCACAACTTCATTGCAACATGACCAAGTATTAAAAAAAAACTTCTCCATAGAGAGAGAGGTTTGTAAGTTGTATCCTCCCTATCAGATTTCAAAAAAAATTCCAAATCCTCTCTTGGTTGGGCAAGCACTCTTCAAGACTCAGGAATTCATGCAGTTTATTTTGCCAATCGATCTCTTCGTCTCTTTGTATACGGGCATCAAAATTTAGTTATTCTAATCAGAGTTAATGTCTAAAATTCTTATTATTGAAATTAATAAAAGTATAAACAAAAATTTATATAAAATTTCAGAAATAATGATAAAATTTTAGATTTTTCTTTCTTTTTTTTCCTTCATCTTTCTTCTCCAAATCTATTGTGTTGTTGACACACCACTCTTTTAACTTAATTCACCGTATAACTAATTGTACAGACATAATTCCACCACCCACTAGATCATTTTCCATTGTTTACACACCATAAATTACCATATTTGTTCAAGCTTATGTGACCATCGCTGCGATCACCGTAAGGAGGTGGTGGCAATTTGAGGCAATAATAGCCCCAACTTGAAATGACTACAAGAATAATGTTCTTCAATTTTCACATTATAATTTGTAAGTTGAGAAATTGAGCTATAAAAGGAAAATTATCAAGTAGCTTAAATTCAACATATTTGTTAGATAAAAAGTTTGTATAAGTCTTATTTTGTTAGAATACTAAAATATTAACCTAAATTTGCAAAATATCATATATTCATATATGTTCATTGGTAAATTTGTTTAGAAAATAAAAGTCACAACTATTAAATTTGAAACTAAAATTCGTAACTATTCACCAAGAGTTATAGTGAGGATAGCAAAAAGGTATGGTAATGGTGGGAGTAGGGACCCAATCCCTACCTCCACACCTACACCCCCTACGTTGTCCTCGGTCTTGACTCGCACCTGGTATAAAAGTCATCCTTATCTTCAACCCAACTCTCTCAAATAATCCCTATTTATGAGTCATCCCCGCCAGTAAATCTAACCCCATCCACGACCCATCCAAGCAAGGAATTGGGTCTCAAGTGGGAATGAGATATGTATACTTTTCTAAGTATAAATATATTTGTCGTATTCATTTTCTAAATAAATATGCATAGATTAATTGTTAAAAGAAATAAATTAGATAATTTTGCATATTATCTTATACACTTAATAATTTTGTTTTAACAAGAAAATTATATTATATATATCTTTGTCAAATAAAAGCTAAAACAAAAAATAATGATCTCATAAATCTGTAAACAAATAGTGCTCCCTCCGGTAATAAATATAAGAGGTTTTATAACCTTTGTACATAGGTTAAGAATTTTGAAACAACACAAATTTTTTTACTACAATACCCTTTTACCTTTCATAAATAAGGAACGGGATAGATAGTAAGAGTAAAATAAATTAATAGAAGAAGGGTAAAGATGAAAATTTTTTAATAAATGCTTATTGAAAGTTGTAAAACCTCTTATATTCTTTACCATTTTCAATGGGTCTAAAACCCCTTATATATTTTTTACTAGAGGTAGTATTCGAAAACCTTTATGCCTTGCTCCTTCTCCCCTTCCAAAAATAGAGATGATTATTAAGCCTGCATAGGCGTAGTTCAACTTATTTTGGAATTGCAGAGTTAGTATCAAGAGTCAAGATTTACATTGGTGGTTCCTCATATGCATCAGATCCTGGAATTCAAATTTGCAGAACGTCAAGTTCCATGATTAATATTCTTCACTTGGACGTTGAATAATCTAATGAGAACTCTGAGAGAGTTTTTTGAATTTTAATTTTGGTATCAATAAAAATGATCATTAATAACCAGATCTAAAAAGACCATATTATAAATATTGTATTGTTATTCAAAGTAACTTCAAAGATGAAAGAAGAGAAAGAAAATTCCACCCCAAAAAACAAGAACAGAAAAACTTTGGACATCTGTTAAAAGGTTTGAAATTTATGAGGTAAAGATAACATGAAAGTATGAGACAAAACAAAAGATTGTGAAAAGTGAAGTGAAAGGAGGAGCCAAAATTTGGAACTAAAAAAGTTAAGTGGACGAGGAAAAGAAAAAAAAGAAAAGAAAGAGAGGAGGATATCCCCCATTTCCTCATTTTATGGGGCCATGTTAGGCGCCGTGGACAAGGGTCTCCCTGTCCCGTCTGGGCGCGCTTATTGCCATGATTGCTCCCACGAGGGTGCGTTTTTATGGGCCGCCGCTTCGGTTACTTCATTGTCTGTTCCTTCCCACGGTTAATCTCGTAGATCAATGACTTAACAGTAAATCAATGACTTAAAAGACAGATGTAGAGAGAAACTGTTAGATTTTTTTATTGCATTACGAATCTGTACATAGTTCTTGGAAGCATTTCATATAGAGTAGTTGAAAGTATTCAACAATATACACTAAGTACTTTAATTAGAATTTAAGATATTATTGAATTTAAGATTTTTCTGATGACAGTGCTCGTTGGGGTCTCAATGGGACCTAGACTTAGAACAAGACTGGGTTTGAAATCACGTTATTGAAAACAACACGTCCGGAAGGGTGCTGTAGTGGCGCAAGAGCATCTGCAAGTTTCCCAAGCAAGAACTAAGAAGAAACGAAGTTCACTGTTCCCTGCAAATATATTGCCAAAAAAATCCTCTTGTTCCACACAGTTTTTATCTAATAAGAAACTGAAAATTACATTAAGTATTGGATTGTTTTTATTTTTCAAATTTAGTTAATTTTTCATTGTAAGTCTTACATCTTTTTTATAAAAAAATTAATTTTCATGAATTCCAAAATATAAAAATTATATTATCCAAAAAAATCCAAATAGAGTCTCTATCTCTAATATATTTATGTATGTGTTATTTATTTATTTTTAAATTAGGAAATAAATATGATTAGAACTATACATTTTTTTACATAATACGTACTTGTATATTTTCTTGATGATATGATTTTAAACAATGGTCATATTTTAGAGTTCCACACCGATCAATAAATTCATCAAATAAAAGTTTTAATGAATCAAAATTTTAAAGTAATCATTCTAAAGTATATGAAGCTCTATTTGGATTGCTTTTTTTTTTTAAATAAACGTAACTTTTTGTATTTTATGAAAGTTCAATTTTTTGTGAGAAGAGAGGTGAGACAAAAAAGTAAAAAACTGGGTAAAGACTAAACAAAAATCATTCGAGTGAAGCCTAAAATATGAAGCAGTTGGAAAACTCTAATAACAAAATAAGGCCACAAATTTAAAACTTTAATTAAATTCAAACTAATCTTACCGATAATTATTGGTATATCAAATACTCAAAGTAAAAATAAAATATGACTAATGAAGAATATATAATCTATATATATAGAATATACAAAAGGTGTTTTAGGTATAGAACTCTCATTCTCTCAATATACTCTAAACCAGTTACGTTATTTAGAAAGTTAAGTCTTTTGTTTGAAATTTAAATTATTGGATAAACTACAATAATAGTTGATGGTGATTATTTAGATAGACAACTATCCTACCCATCCATATGGTTTAATTTTTAAATAGTTTATTTTTTTCTCAAATAACCTAATTATACATTAGTTTTATCTCTATGTATACCTTCTCATACATATATGTAGTCATGCTTGATTAGTACATGTTTTATGCTATTTCTTTTATTTAATTTAAGTACTTTTTTAGAAGGTGTAATTTATGTACTAATTATGTTATTTGTTTCTCTTAAATAAGGTCGATTTGCCATCTGAGTTTTATTTATTTTTTTAATTGAAATATTCTTGAATTGAATATTAATTTGTTTTTTCAAGTATTCATTATGTATTAGTAATTTTTCTTTATCCAGCATATATGGTAATTTTTTCTTTACATCTTCAGTAGACCATTTATCTTTCTTTTAACATCCTTAAAATCTACAATTTTATATTTATGTTTTCGAAGATTTTGTTTTGCAAGAAATCTAAGTCAAGGACAATACAATGAGAAATACTGTCCATTAACACCTAAAATTCTTTATCATCTTAAAATCGTAGTATGATACTAATACAATCTACAATAGCTAATAACATTTTAGAATTTATTGTGCAATTATCCTTCTCTTTTATTTTCATAAGATGCCATGAGTTTTTTTGGGCTATATTTTCTTTATTTATTATTTTTCCTAATTGCATGCCTTCTTTTTTGGATTTTGTTTTTTTTTTAATACTAACATAATCTAGATATTGAATTAATGCATAATTGGGTTTTGGGTTTTCCACATTCAAATCTTTTTTTCTTTTAATAATTTTATTGAAATATTTAAATGGATCATTTATGTGTCTAGACCATGAGCTACTCATCACAGAAATTGAAATTGGTGTTCCATATTTTATCCTTGAATCAAACTGCTTACTACATTACGTTAGACCATGAGATTCTCATCGGCAAGGTAAACGTTTTTTCTTGATTTATTTCATATATCATGTACAAAATATATGCTTAAGATCCTTTTCGGTCTCAATTAACTCTCTTTTCTACTTGAATTACTAATTTGGAAAAAGTTTTATCTTTTAGTTTGTTTTTAATTCTTTAAACGGTTTGGTATTATTTATCAATTGGGAAGAACTTTTTACTCTTCCTCCTTTGCGACCACGGAGACACAATCAAATGCAAAATACCGGGAGATGACAACTAGGAGGAGTTTTTGGCAATAGAGGAAAAGATTAATTCTGTGATCGAAGGTAATTGAGTTATTTTTTTTTTAAGAATAATATAGAGGAGAGATTTCAAAGGAAATGAAATGTAACTTTTACTGTATCATTTGATATAAAATTCAGTGCTATTTATTTGGTGTTAAAGACTAAAATTTGTTCAATACTATATGAAAAAAGTTACCATTACAATATTATTTAAATATTTTTAAATAAGCCAAAATTATTTGAGCTATAATGGTAAACAAAACACTTCAATATTAATTTAGATAATAAAATCCTATATCATAAAAAGATATTGATTCAAAGTGACCCTGCCAAATATTTCATAAGGTATATATATATATATATATTTTTTTTTTTTGAGCTCACTAACCTCTTAAAATCCCAATATAATATGGTAGAATTTTGAATTCCTTAATTAAATCTAAAAGTTTTGAAGTAACTCTTACTATGCGATAAGTCATGGGTTTGATTCACACTTCCTCCTCGAATGTATAAAAAAATGTTTTGATGGGATGGAGAGAATTTATCAATTAAGATAAATAATCCGATATTAATTTCAAATTTGATGATATGAGATAAGAAAACAACTTCATAGATGTGATCAAGGCGGTCAATCCCTTTATATTTGTTGGGAACGATTGCGTTGCGTGAATATTGTCTTTATAAAAAGATATGATAAAAGATCAAAATTATCTTTAGAGTTTAAGCACTAAAAAAAAAAAAAGAATTTTATCGACAGATAGCATAGATGGCATCATTATAAGGTAAACAAAATAACAATAACTTTTCCTTGTAATATTTTGGAGTATTTCAAAATAACAACATTATAAGATAAAACAAAAGCAAAGGTATGGTAATATTTGTCTCCTTATTCAATTTCAGAAAAAAGAAAGGTAACTAGGAAAAGCCCCATTATCTTTTGTCTCCATTTTGTGACACAAAATGGTTTATGGAGCCTGCGTAGAGGAATGGGAAACACATGTATCTTTTTGCTTGAAAAATGATTTTTGGTAAGGGAATAGAAAGGTGGAACAAAAGTTTGTGATCACCAGTTTTTCCCTTTTCTCAAGGGAGCTTTGTAATTGGAGGTGTGCATTTGTTAAAGACAAAATTTAAACCTACATTTTTATTTATTTATTTTTGTTCTTGTAAGGGGTAGCTCAATTGATGAGTCACACTTTTTATCATCAGAATATAAGTTGTGAGTTGGGTTAATATCTTGTCCTTTCATGCATTGAAGAACTTAGTTTTTTCTGGCAAATAAAAATAAACTTTCATAGTGGAATTTCAAGCAGTAATAATTATAAAATTGGGAAAATGGTGACACAGAGGAGAACTAATATATCCACATACGGAATTTGGAATCATTTGTCAGGGATCATATTTAGTTTGAATCGAATAATAAATTTAATTAAATTAAAATTTATATTTTGATTTATTAGTTCAATTCAATTCAATTTTTAAACGCTACTTAATATTTGGTTTGATTTTAAATTTTCAATAACTAAATAAATAAAAGAACTTGAATCAACCGATAAGTCATATAAAAAAATAGAAAAATGAAGGTAAAAAATATTAAAATTTATATTTTTGTATTATTGAAAAAATTTGATAAAATTAATCTCAAATCTATTTACGTTGTTTTAATTTAATCTTAAAATAAATTTTTTATACTTTTTATTCTAAAATTATTTTTTTAAAAAATTAATACACTCGCCACTTCTTTGTAAATAAAATTCGACAAATTATTACATTAGCTATTCCTAAAGATCACTAACAAATAACAAAATTATTATTCTCTAACTTTTTTTTTCTTAAACCCATATATACATATTTTATTTCACTAATGTTGAGGCATTTAAAAATAAAAAAGTATACATTAATATTTTTAGTTTGGTCGATAACTTTTATAAGTAATATGTGCAAGTGTGATTAAATTATATCTCAAAAGTAAAATTATTTTTGTAATCGTTTAATAATAGTGAAAAAAAAAAACGTGATATAGTCGAAATCGAATAAAACCAATCATAATGCATATTGAAAATCCATCCATCCATCCAATGTTTCTCATAGCATTTGTCATATTTATATATATATATATATACACTATCTTTCTTTCTTAACTCCTATGACAAAAAGAAAAACGAAATAAAATATTTCTTTCTTTCTCTTAGAAGCAAAAAGTAATATATATATATATATATATATGGTTGTAGAGTAATTTTCTATAGGCTAGAGGTGATGTTGTGAGTAAGTTTTGTGACTTGTTCTCTAAACCTTTCCATGGCTTGAAATGGCAAGCAAATTGGAACCACCAACCCCTCTTCACCTTCCTTACTCCTATAATTAGAGTAAATACATTGATAAAATGTCCCTCCATCCATTATTCCACCATAAACTGGTTTTCCAAAACCAAAATCCACTTGTTGAATTCCAATCTTTGATACATCCGAAACAGCTAAGTTATTCCTCGAATAAAATCCAGGTTTTCCATTTAAAACCATATAATCAATAACCGATCTTGCATAATCTTCATCCACTTGAATTCTTGCTTTTTTCACTAATTCTATTGAATAATCAATTGAATTGTTGATCAACATCTTGGCCTTTGATTCATTTGATGAACTAACTACAGTATTCCCATAATACCCTTGTGGTAATTTTATACCATTTTTACGACGAACGGTTGACATTATCGTAACTGAAACTAATTCATCCGGCTCGAATTCTAGAGCTATAACGCGCGATCGCCATAAACAAGCGGTTATAAGATCAAATGTTGCTATAGAAGAATGGATTATTTGTGGTGAGAGATGATTTTTGATTGATTTTATTTCTTTTGGTCCAAAAAAGAAAGTTTCATGTACTAGGTGGTCATGTGCTAAGTCGTCAAGTGATGATGATATTATTGTACCTTTAGTGACCACCTCGTACTCATTGTGCTTGTAGGAAACATGTGGTGGATTTCTTGCTCTTAAAATATCTCTTCTCCATAATGGCAATGGAGATGGATAAGATGCACCTTTTATTAACTGGCTAATTGCGTTTAGAAATTGAACCAAACCACCCCCATCTGTTATTACATGGTTTGTACGAATGGCGAATACAAATCCTCCACATATTAAGCGACTCACCTGAAATTCAAGAAAGGAACATATTAAATCGAAGGGTACTATATGATATTCCATAAAAAAAATATATATATATATATATTTAAAGGGTACTATATGATATATATTTGTTTTAATGTATATATTCTGTAGAATATTATTTAAAACACTAATTAAATTGTATTAGATATAACGACACTAGCTATTAGAGTAATGATAAATTAGGGATTTCGATATTAATTGCACAATTTATCTATGTTTTAATTTAATTGATGCACTAACTAGATAGATATAATGTACTAAAAGAGTGTTAGAAATCATAGTCATATGACAAATATATCCTAGGTATAAGTTTGAACTACATTTCATCCTCGAGTGTATAAAAAAAAAATATTTACAAAAAAATAAAAGGTCTTAAAAAGAAAGGATCGTTTCATTCCAAATCTTTTTTAATACATATTTTAATACACTTTCTATAACATTTCTTTTATAATATTTTTTCCACTCAAAATTGTTTTAATACATATTTTAATACATTCTTTTCTTTAATAGTAATTTTTCCTTAGGATTTAAAATTATTAACTAATGGGCTTATTGAATTGTGTTTGATAACTTAAACTGTTGACGGCTTAATATTTAAGTGAATTTGATAACAAATTTTACAAATCACTTAATTGTTTAAGATGTGATTAATTGTAATTATAATTTTAAGTGAAAATTTTTTGCTTAATTCTGAAGTCTAAAATATGAATATATATATATATATGTGCATATTGTTTGTCAAAATTATGACATATTTTTTGCATAAAATTATCACTAATTAATTAATTTAACATATAGATTCAGATTTTGGTTTTCATATTCAATGGTCAGACTAAAAATTAAAAATTCAGAATTTAAATAATTTAAACTTCAAACTTCAGTTTCACTTTTACTAAATACCGCCTTAGTGTAAAAATAGGAGATAACTACCTTCACACTATTTCGAATTTTAAAAAAATAGCCCCTCTCTTTTTCATTTTTTGATAACCTCACTCTATGTTGTCCAAATGAATATGAAGCACTAAGCCGCATAATGCGTTGTTTCTGGAGGAAAAATGACCCCCGTGTTCCCATTTCTAAAGAGGATAAAACCGGTAATAACCCATTTTTTGGTTCAAAATCAACAAATAGACTACACATGTTAGCTAACCAGAGTACTGAATTCAACTTGTTGCCATACCATCTCAATCACTAGTTTTGGATGGAAAAGATATGTGATCCACGGATTGCCACATCTAGGAAGGATAAAATTGGTAAATCATAAAATTTCTTTTGGTTAAAAAACAAATACATGAGTTGCACATGTAATTAGCTAACCCAAGTGGTGATTTTAACTTATTGGGTGTGCATTATTTTGTAGCGAAAACGAGTTTATTGCAAAAAAAATTTCATCCTTGTTCTTAATTAGTAAGTGTGAGTCACACACCTTATTTCTTTTTAGAATCACCAACAGAGATTTATAAAACTACAAATATAAGAATAAAAGGTCATATTTTATACAATCACCACCTACGTGGTTCGGAAGAATTATATTTAGGGGAAAGAAGATAGATAGAGTAGTGTAATGAAAAATTTAAAAGAAAAGAAAATGATTATTTTTTAAGAATAAAAGATAGGAGGAAGGTATTTATCGCTGTTTTTCTATAAAATTTTGTAGAGAAAATATAGAGATGGGGTGGGTCTGTTTTTCCCTTCACCTGAATCAACATGAGCGGACAACCAAGAATTCCTGAGGCAGCAGCAGGAACATCAATCAAAAGCTCCTCCGGACACGGCGGCTGCATAAAGTTCCGGATCTGCTCCAGACTCACCTCAGCATCGGCCTCCACGAAAACAACACCTTCCGCCGTACAATCCACCATGAGTTTCCCATTTTGGCCTTCAATGAGCCTACCTGCTAGTGGATAATAGTAGACGAGTGCTTGAGCTATTGCTTCTCTGATTAGCCTCACTGGGTCTTGATCTTTTCCTTTCATGCAAAAAGGATTGTTTGGGTAAAACATTATAATGGGATAATAACATCTAAGGCTATTTTGATCATCAACATCAGAAAGTTGTTTGATTTCACGAGGAGTTTGTTTTGATGGTGTAATTAACTGGGGGTTCCTACGTTTTACTGAAAATTTCGCTGCCATAACTAATATAGTTTTGGAGAATTGATTAATAATAATATGGAAAGAAAAGAAGAAGGAATTGTAAGTTGGGTTCTATATATGAACTTGGATCGATTGATTTTATAGTGAAAGGAGGAGAAAGTGACTACCATATATATATATATATATATATATATATATCCCAACCCAACATTTTGAAGAGTCACAACGTGAATTTGTTTCCCATATTAAAATTTTAGGCTAGGGAAGCTACACTTTTTTTTGGAAAGGAAAGATACACATTTTAATCGGTTTAAAACGTCACTCTTTGTACTACTTACTAATTTTGATACATTTATTAATAAAAATTGTTAAATAAAAAATAAATCTGAAAAAAATATATTAGTAATGAAATGGTACAGAAGGTGGTATATAGGATTCTGAGTCTTCCTTGCCCAAGATCATATGTACCACTATATATATATGTACTACATTCCTTTTATAATATATATTTTTCCTTAAGGTTTATTTTTATTTAATAAGTTTTATTAATAAAATATACAAAATTAAAAATGTGTAGACAGTGGTACGACAATTCCATATGCGTGTTGCCTCTAGGGCATACGTCCATATGTATCAATTTTCCTTTTTAAGATTTAAGTTTCTTTAGAGTTCTACAAATTTTATTAGGTTTTATAAGATCTAATTATCTATATACAATATATTGTAATCGTGTATGAAATATTTTATCTATATTAACGTGTGCCATAGAATCACACGTTAGACATACCATATGGATAAAAGATTACCATATACGAATAAAACATATATATAATAGTTAAATCTTATAAAATCTACCAAAAAAATCTCATAAAATCTAAAACCTAATAAAATTTGTTGATCATTAAGAAAATTTATATCTTAACTTGGAAAGTTAATTTATATTAACATACATCTTAGGGGCACGCGTTAGAAACCTTTTAAAAAAATTTAAAAAAATAGTTATATTTTGTACATAAACTTTTTTGAGTTTCTAATATCCAAAAATTTTTATTCTATCAATTTATATACACAAACAATTTTTGCCAATGAGTTGTAAAATTAGTGATAAGTTTAGGTGACTTTCAATAGTTTCTCGTCTCTTTTCTTCTTTCACATATGGAGAGATGAAATGTAGCTCTCACTTACAATCTCTGACTTAATAAAAAATATTTTTACAATTTTTTTTTTATATTTGTACATAATTTTAAATTTTTTTTTCATTTAAAAACTTTTTATATTGTCTTTAAAGTCTCGTTTGATTGTCCAATAAAAATAGTTCAAGAAAGTAATTGCATTCTTAAAGTTTAAATTTTTGTATTTGACGTATTACTAGTAGCAGGAAAGAAATTTAATTCCATATACTTAGCAAACTAAAATGTACAGTAGTGAAAAGGTGAGCACCATTAAGAAGGTGATATTTTGATTGAAATCTGTTAGGATTTTTGAGTTTGGACCTAACTCACCCCCAAAAAGTACCTCAAGAAGGGAGGACTATCCAAATTTATTTTCTTTAATTAGCCGACGTGGGCGTGGAATTCTCAACAAAATCTTACCAAAAAAGAGTTGAAAAGTTCATCATTATGTTTTTTCTTTCATTTTTTAATCTTTCTTTTCATATTTTATTTTTTTCTCCTTTTATACCTTTTCCAATTTAATAATATTCCTTAAAATTTTCTATCCGCACATTTTGCATCTTTTTTTATCTTTTTTTTCAAAATTATAACGAACAAAATTTACCCGACATTAATTAAAACTTTTATTTAAAAGAGTATATTAAAGTTATACATCTCACAAATATTATTATTTAAAAAAAATAATAAATTTTGATGAAAATATAATTTTATAACAAATTAAATATTATTTTTATAATAATGAAATATAGACTTACTTGTTTTAGTCGCATTCATCTAGAAAAAATATGAAACTAAAATGATTTGTTTCGCATTCTTTATTAAAGAGATGTGTGTTTCACATTAGTTAGAGGGATACACATGAAAAGTATGAGCATCAAAGAAATAAAAAAAAATTAAAATATCAAAGAAAATCATTAGTGAGTCACATCTCTACCAAAAAGACAGAAGGGGAAAAAAACAGAAAAAAGAAAAGTGTGAGTGTCATCTCCCCATTCAGCATTTGTTCACTGGACCTATCTCTCCTCCTCATTTTGCAATCGGCCATAACTCTCTATGTGTATCTCAAGTTTCATGTGCTTATAAAGAATGTTTCCTTTTTGAAAATTAATATAATTATTTTCTTTTGATATTAAACAGAGGATATATATATATATATATATATATATACGCTCGTTGGAATAGGAAAGGAAAAATGAAGATTCCACCCTGCAGGTCCCAATCGGAGACAGTGATGCTCTTTTATCCTTTTTATTGAATTTTTCGTTAAAATTATTGTTCAAAAAAAAAATAATAGTAATTAAAATTTTTTTACTTAAGGTATAAGATGTTTTCAAATTGTTCTCAACTACTTAGTATTTCTACTTTTAACACAAAATAAGCTTAAATAAAATATTTTTGAAAAGTTCTTCTGAGGTGCTTTTTAAAACTATTTATACTTATTGATAAAAATAAAATTAAAAATATTAGAGTAATCCTTTTAAAACATCTTTTTAAAAATACTTTTTTTTTTCAACTGTTTAAAAAAATAGAAGTAATAAAGAATATGACCTAAAGAGAGGATGAGGAGGTGAAGAATGAAGACGATCCAAAAAAAAAGAAAAAGAAAAAGAATAAGAATGTGAAGAATGAAAAAAATAGTGCATTTATAAAAATGATAAACCCATAAAAATAATGATTGGAGTTAAATTAAAAAAAGGAGGAAGTTGTGCAGTTATGAGAATAAGGGCAAAGAAAATCTAAGAAGTATAAGTGTTCTCCCAAAATTCTAGATTTTGAAGGAAGATTCGGAGTCCAAAATCTATTAAAAAAGATCATGTCAACAACGTTGGGAAAGAGTTCTGAGTGTTGGAGCATTCAAATGGATAGCTTTAAAGAGTGGTTTTGTTTAAGAGAATTTTCGGGTTCATGGACATTCCAATAATTATGTTCTTTTATGAAGTTTGTAGAGGATGTCTTGCCATTTTCAAAATGGTAAAACTTATATCTAGAGCTCATTTGGCGGCCATATGAATGTTATAAATTGAGATTTCATAGCTTGAATTCTGAGAGTGATACATATCTTAGTAAAAAGATCATAACATGATTTCTAAATGTCAATGATGATAATTCAAGTTCTTATAGAAAGCTAAAAGAAAGATCTACAACTTCACTAAAGACATCAAGAGTTGAATTGGTCTTTTGGAGACTCAAAATGAACTGAACAACGGATACTGCTCCATCCGCGAGTCAATAAGCCACTAGATAAATTTTGCATAAGAATTTTAAGAATCCGGCGTCGATTTTGTCAAATCCGATGCCGGATCTTTAGCTGGCAGAAGTGCCATGTTTATTTCCGTTTTTATTGGTTTTCTCTTGTGTTTAACTTTTATGGGACCGCCAATTGATGTAATTAAATTGTTTTCAACTATTTTGACCTTAGTTTAATTGGGTTAGGTCTAAACTTTACAAATACCCTATTATATTATAAAGTAGACTCATTAGAATTTTTTGAATTTAGAAAATGAAGGAAAGTTTGAAGAGAGGTTCTCTTCTTCTTCCAAGACTCATCTATATGGGTTTAGTATACTCTTGAATTTTGTTCTAAATTTTTGTATAATCTATTCAGTCTTCTCATCTTATGGTTCGATTTCCTTTGATGCTGTAGAGTTCCTAGGTCGATTATTTGTGTCTGCCTTCATTTCTATCTTAGAGGGTTCAAACCTTCTATTTCAAGGGTTCTAGTATTAGCTACGTCTTCTTGGGAGTAATTGTTGTGTATTTCATCCGACAGAAAACGGAAGTCGTCCGTATTAAGTAATATGAGTCCTTCGCCATTATCGTAGTAGGCGGAAATAGCTTAATGGTAGAGCACCTTGCCAAAGCTGAACTTCTATAAGTTTTTGAACTTCGATCGAAGAAACATACAAGAAGATCTTCTTTATAATAAATCATCCCTTGTTTTGGCTGCAAATTATAATAAATCTTCTTTTATACTTTTTCCGTTGAAGTTCAAAGACTTATAGGGAAATTTTTATAGAGTTGTGTTTGTAAAATTCAGTTTATATGACGGTTATATCTTTGTCGAATTTTTTTATTTCTTGTCTTCTTTAATTCCCTCACCTATCTTTTTGGCTACAAACTATAACAAATCTTCTTCTATGCTTCTTCTATTGAAATTCAAAGACTTGTAAAGATATAAGTCTTTGAACTTGAATGGAAGACGCATAGAAGAAGATTTATTATAATATGTGGCTAAAAAAGGTAAGGGAATGAAAAAGAGATAAGAAGAGGATAAAATTAGAAATATTATAATAAAGGCTCTTTAAAAATAGTAAAAAAATATTTATTTTAAAACAAAATATAACTTAAAAAATTACCCTTATTATTATTAATTAATTAGAGGGAGCATATGTATACAATGACAGTAATATTAAAGTTAATAATATAAGTAATATCAAAGTTAATAATATAAATTGTTTGACATAAAAATATAAATTTAAAATTTAAAATCTTATAAACTCTATCTAAGTATATCTTGTACCTCCACTAACTAACTAGATCAAGATCAGTTAATGAGCTTATCCTCTGCAAACCAGATCATAGGAGGTTGCGAAATTCCGATACATGGTCTTACAGGAGCCGCGCTATAAAATCACATGTTAGGCGTTGGAAATTGACCTTTTCTGCTTTTGTTGATAAGCGATTTCATGATTGAAGAAAAGAAAATTAACATTTAAGCAAAGGACTTATTTCATGATTGTTGAAACTGTGTTTTTAATTAATAGTACCAAATCATACTTTTGTCTTTTTTCGTTCCATGAAAAAAATTCATCAGGGATAATAAACAAGTAAGGAGCTCTCCCACAAGCCTTTTTTAACTTTACTAAACACCTAACACATCACAATGAATCAACAAAGAAAGATTCACCCGTCTGTTTTGTTTAGCAGCAAGAAAGAAAGCAAGTATCATACATGCAACTCTCAACAAGAGAGAGGAGACATAAATATCAAAAGGAACCCCCCAACTGTAACTCTCACTCAACAACAGACAGATAATGTAAGCAGGCAGGCAAGCAAAAATCTGGACATATCATGAGCGGAGGGGGGCTTTGCACCGTTCATCTTCGTGTCCAGACATATGGACTTCCTTGGTTCTCCAAGCACAACTGAAACAACATGAACAAGAAACATACATTCACTTACCCATTCATTACTAGCCATCCATCGTGTTTTGCTCTGACTCAAGTCAATATACAACACAACATTTTATTTGTGATTCTAATAGCTCAAATACTCGTCAGCAAACCATCAGTCTGTCCTTCACAGATGTCAAGGGCCGAGCCCAAGAAACATTGTTCAGCACTCCAAGACCCCAACATAAATAGAGATATAAAGAAAACATGAATGATCCGAGGAAAAGAATCTGCAATATTTTCACTGCCAAAGCGTACCAATGAACCAAGACAATCATAAATATCCAAAACACCGAGCACATACAAGGTGTTGATATACATGTCTTAAGTAGGAGGATCAAGACAAATAACAACATTCTCAATTAAGCAGGCAGCAGCATATTAAGGAAGGACGGCATAATGCAGCTAAAGAAAGTCAAAACCCCTTTTGATTAATATGACAATGTATAGGATTGGGTAGAACACTAACAATTTGTTTTAAATAATTCATGCACAAAATCTGCAAAATGCTTTACATTGTGGAGACTTTAATCTACAAATAACTCACTCTTTGAAACAAAGAACCACTGAAGTTACCTTTTCCAAAACTATTTCTTTGTCCGAAAACTAGGACAAACACTCCAATTCTAAAGATATAAGGTGAAACTCATCTCATCTACTTCAAATATGAATGATTTCTTACACATAACCCTGATATACAAAATAACAGTTCTATACAATTAGCTGGGATTAGACAACAGAAATTTAAGTATTATCAAACTCAGGAAATAATAACCATGCTATACAAAGAACTAGAACTCGAACTCATTCCCTTTTTTATTTTGTGATAAAAATACGTCAAATCCATGCAATCTGCTAATAAGACTGTTTTGGTTTTGTGATAAAAAGACGTCAGATCGATGCAAAATTTGCTAATAAGACTCTTATTCACCGTATAGGGCATCTTTTCCAGTTATGTGGAATAACTATTCTTGATTATCATGCGAATTTCAGAAATAGCAAGTAGAAGAGAACAGCTAAAAAACAGCTAAAGACGCTAATGCACCTACTGATGTTCCCTTTGGTCAGAGTTGACCTTTACTAGTGCTCCCTAGTTCGATGTTTTATAAACCAAATCATCAGTGGACACTCTAAATGAGCAAATACCTGTTTAGGAAAATCCAGTTCAAGGAGTCTGAGTTACTATAGGCTCCAATAGGCTCCACGCCAGGTGTGCGTAACACAGAATCCACCAGTAGAAGGTAAAACGGGAGAGAGAAAAAAAATTATGGTTTCTCTCCCCCAACCTATGATTAATAGGACACCGACACCAAACTGATCATTTATACTTCAGTCTCTTGATACCTCAAGCAAATATTGGAACTAAGATCAAGATCCAATCAAACTGGGATGTCCTTACATAAAATTTAACCAATGAACAGGCTACAGAATGCACCGCATGAACAAAAGAAGTGCTAAATGCCTCAAAAATTTAGTTTTAGGGGAATCCTAAAATTTTAGTAAGCAATCCATTGCTCAAACTTTTCTTAAGGCTGACAAAGTTGCTAGATCTGCTATATTGGGCATCCAAGGAGTTAAGTAACTAAGAAAGACAATCAGATCCACTAAATACATAAGCAGTACATTAGACAGAAGTTGCCAAAGACTACCAACACAATGTCATACCATCCTCTTTGGGGTTAACACCCCTTCTTACCTCAAGATTGGGTGAGAAGTTGAACAAAGGAAGAGAAAGAAACAACCGAGTGTTTCCTTACTTTGTTTAGTAAGGAATTAAATAGTCAAAAGTGAAAGGAAAACAGCCGGAAACCATTTCTGTCCCATATTTCCTACCCTCACAAATAAGAGATTGTGAAAGATTAATTGATCCTAGATATCAAAAACATCAGTCTTGAATCTTAAAGAGAGAATAGACGATAATGTATCAAAAGGAAGGAGAATGAGTTAAGAGTAAAGAATTTAAGTAACTCTACCTTCTCCTGTAAGCAATATAGACTGTCTTAAAAGAATGTAATCCACACCTTCAAACAGCACCATCCTGAAGAGAAGTCAACAATCAGCAGAAACTAAATGCAATGGAACTGTAATGACTAACGGTGGAATATGTATTGAGTTCAGTATTTCAAATCCTTAATATCCATCACCACCAGGCCCATTGCTGTTAGCTTCATTTCATCTTTTTACGTCCAAATTAAATGACCACCAGACATGCATTTCAGAACAGAAAGATGAGAATTGCTGGAGACCAAGTACAAGTTTCTTTCACGGATGTGGAGGGGAAGGCACGGTAGAGAAATCTCAGACAGAGGCTAGTATACCTGCTTCATGTTATGTTGTCTGGAATACCGCATATTCTGTTTCATTTCCATTCCAAATCCCAATTCGAAATAGTACCATATACTTCACTTCTCACCTTCACCTACTGAACCCTCCAATTCTAGAAGGGATGAAAAAGTGAAAAAAAGAGGAAAGGGTTTTCCATTTTATTTTTACTTCTCACCTTCTTTTCCCCTTGAAGGGAACATTAACACCCACTTTTTAGTTCGTCTCTCTTCCTTTCAAATTTTAGCCTAGCTAAACCATATCTAAAATATGCATTGAGACCTTGCTGCAAACACAAAGTACAGCAGGAGTGTAAACGTTAGTAATTGTTTATCCAATATAAAAGTAAACCAGTCCAAAACCATGAAGGAAATGGCACGTTTAAGTAGACACATTTCCAAACTACATAATAGACTTATTACCATAATAGAAAGGTCTAGAAACGTAGATTCTCAATTAAATTGATGACTGTAACCATTTCTCACAGGCAGCTTCAGAAGCCACAACACTTGCTAATTTCAATTTCAGTCAAAATTTAATGTGCAACTCTGTACCAATCAGATTTGCAGCAAACTCATTAGGAATGAGATATAACGAGTAATGACAAGAAACAGTCATTTGCTAAATTGGAAAAAAGGATTCTCGGGCTCTTTCCTAGTTGCAACTACAAACCAGAAAAAGGGAAAATAAATAAATAAAAGCTGAACCTTTTTCAAATTTTTGCACATGAAACTTTTAGTGCCTGAAGGTTACATGGGGAATAAACTCGCTGCTTGTTTGCTAAGAGTGAGGAAAGTTCCCCAAGTCTTGCTTTAATAACTTAAAATTACCTCTAAAGTGGATTGGGCAATTAAAGAAATACAATGGCTTTCCAAACATCTATCACATTTCTATATATTTTTTTTCTTATTGAGTTTCTGGACTCCAAACGCCCTATCAATTTTCATCCATTACAAATGGGCTAGGAATATATTCAATTGCTACCCAAAACACTAACTGATGATAATTGCAGTCATGAGTTCGATTTAGATATGTTTCTTATTCTTCCATTCTTCCTTAATACAACAATCGGTACGTAGGAAGATTCTTTGGATAGTACACAAATCTAAATGCAAATCAATATAAAACATGGCATTCATATATTCATGCAGGGAGGAGAGAACTTCAATGCTTGTTCGCTGAAAAGATAATAACTTGGCTATTGCCATGGATTAAAGGTGAGAAAAGGAAGGTTGTAGGATATACGGGGCTGAGATTCATGTACGGTTAGCTTCCTTTTCTCCCCAAGTCAGAGCGAGTAATATTTGGTATATATGTTTCTCTCCTTTAACACTTCTATATTACTGCGTTGCGGTTTAAGGTAAAGTAAGTAAGGTGCATTGCAAATTATTTATTTATTTTCAAATCTTAAAAGGATACAATTGAAGTACAGAGGCAAACAATAAATGAATATTCTGGATACAGCTATTAACTCAATAAAGTACTACTATTATCACCGAATGGCTAGTCCCAGACCTGTGCTCATTCAAATCAAGAAAATTCGCAATTAATTCCAACTACATCGATCCGTTCACAATCCTCCTTTCGCTCCATTCAATTCATTTCTTGTAGAAATCTTCAATCTGTAAAACTTATCAAAATAAAGATCCACATAACATTCAAAAGAACAAATCAAGCGATCTCGGAAGAAGAATAATAAAAATTGAATGTAAAGATCCATAATTTCAATTAAAAACTGAGCAAAAATCAATGCTTTACCTCTCAGATCCATAAAAAGCAATTCGTTTCCAAATCGATCCAAATTGAATAAAAAAAACCGAATTCAAACCTATAATTTGGAGATCCAATACGAAGCGGCGTTGCTTTTAACGCTTGGAAGTTATTCACCGCGGTCTCCGATTCAGTTGATGCAAGGCGGGAGCTCAATTACCAGAAGCGTCACAGATGCGTATTCTTTCACGTAGAAATACGTGTGCAACACAAAATCAATCGGACGCCGCGAGGCAAATCAGTTCCCGACCTGCACCAAGCGAATTAGAGACCGCCGCAAAAGCACAGTAATCCATGGGAAGGGAGCTTCGCCATATGCAGATTTCAGTGTCTCTGCTGTGTATAAATGTGTCACTATATATAGATCTGAGAAATGTTAGAGAGAGAAAGAGAGAGAGAGAGAGAGAGAGAGAAGGCAGTGTGTGCGATGTATGTGAGAGAGAGAGAGAAACGGGGACGAGGAGGAGAAGGGAGGGAGAGCCTATCTACACTACATGGTAGGGAGAAGGATGGGGATAGAGAGGAAAGGCTTTTATTTATAGGAGTAACAGACGAAGAGGATTTTGACACGTATTAGGTGTCACCGATAGATCGTGCACCGTAGAAAGAGGGTAAAGTTGGAAAAGTAGTTGGTGTAGAGTCTTTAAAGGGAATAGGCAGGCAAGCGGTATTTTTAATGAGGGGCATGGAAATGGACCTAGGACTTGATTTTTGTTTAATTACTTACGTGCCATTGGATGTTCGGTGCTCGCGTGGCTGAATAGTAATTGCACGTGTGCGCGTGACTGCGGGCAACGTGTTGGATTGTTTAGTAAGGGAGGTATAATGATGGGGTTAGATTGGAATTAAATTTAACTATTTTTCCTTTTTGGGTTAAAAATTTTATTTTTTGGTCCACGTATGGAATTTACGTTAATATGAATATTAAATTTAAGTCTAATAAATTCTTTTAAAACTACTCATTAGAAAATTGATGAATCTTAAGAACGCGGAATCTTAATTTAGAAATGTAATATATGTGTTTTGAAATATATGTTAGAAAATTTGTAAATTTTTAAAATAATTTTTTTAAAAGCATTTTTCAAATATTTTAAAAAAACACAACCAATGAGGAATATGTCTAACTTTAAAGTAAATATACTTTACATTTTTTAATTAATTTATCATTCCATAATAATCTAGAGTATTTGCTAGGAAAAAATAAGTTTAGTACAATATGAAGTTTCGTGGTCAACAAACTTTGAAAGATATATATTCTGCTTTATCAAGTTTCTATTATACAATAATTTTTTCTTCAAAAAAATTAGTATGAAATAATTTTATTATATTCAATTTAATGTTTTAATATATTTTGGTTTAATTATATTTTCTTAATATAAAATTTTATTATGAATTTGCTTCATAAGTACTGATATGGATCATTTGGACTACATCATTGCATCCCTTATCTTGGAAAAATTATATTATGAATCACATCTATATCCTCACTCATAGACCACGTAGTTTCTATTATACCACATTATCCGTGTTGTTAATTATGCTTCAATTATAAAATAATGTGGCTTAATACAGACCATATAGTGCATGAATGGGATATGGACCTGATCCATAACAAATTTTTTCCTATATTGTGGACCATATACCAACTTATGACCATAAAAGGTATATTATGTGACTTAATATATTTGAAGGCCTTACTCGTAAAATAGGTTCATAACAATATTTTCTTTTATTTGATTTATATTGCCGCTCAATTTTCGCTTTAGATGGTTATTGCTTAAATTATTTTTAATTTTTTATTTATTGTCATGAATTTTTATGTTATTTTTTAGTCAAAAATTTTATTTTATTTTATATTTTTCATGAACTACTTGTTAATATAGAAATTAAACAATTTAGTTTAAAGTAAAATTCAGTGCATTTTAGCACACTTAGGGAATTTGTTTGTTGGTCATTTAATTGGCGACATGTGTAATTCATGTACCAAAATGTATCAAATTCTATTGTGAAAACATTAATAGTTATACATGCAATGTCAAAAATATTCATACTTATGAAAAGATAAAATATTAATTCATAATCATAAACAAAAAAATAAAAATAATTTAAAGTTATTTATAACTAATTTTCAATTTAAATTAGTCAAATATCTAAATTTGATAGGAAAATCAAAAAATAAAGTCTCATATTATTATTATTATCTTGCAGATGGCAGAATGTTGATTGAATCTAGAACTTTTGACATGCTAAGAAGCTATTCTACAAATAAACTATTATATTTATATTACGATTGAGTGCGTGAATTGTGAGTATCTATTCCTAACCTGAACTTAAATGCTAAACTTTATTAGAAATGTGAAGGAATTTAGCATATTCCACTCCAAAAGAGGATGGTTGGTAATATTAGAATGAATATTTTTTGGAACTAATTTTGACAATGTTTTTCTAAAAAAACTATTCTTAAAGTTGGACTATAAATAAAGTACAAACCAAGACCAATTACATAATAATACACCAATTTACCATACATATAATATAAGTGGCATTTTCTGTCAATATTACACTTTAGTATATTCTTTTTCTTTTGTATTTCCACAAACTTTAAAAAAAAAAACACATGCTCTACTTTCCAAAGATAACACTATATGAGGAACTGTAAAAACCCATAAGCTTTTCAAAGAAAACACCCAAAAATCAAGAATATATAAAACGACAAAAACTTCATCTGAGCTAATTAATGTCAATTTTGAAGAACTTTAGGGGCAAAAACATGCATTCCCAACAGATAATCAAAACAAGGGCTGCCCACACTTGACATATTTTGTATCTTTTTTACTTCTAGTTACTAAAGAAAAAAGTATTTGCCCAAGGAGTGGCCAAACAAACAACATATCATTTAAAAACAAGAGAGAAATTTTATTTTCTAGATTTACCTTCTTTTACTTTTTCTTAACCTCTTGTGACTCACGTTAATCTCAATTATTTTTTAAAATTTAAGATATTAATTTTTATTAAAAAATTTTAGATCTTATAAAATTTATTAGATTAAACTACTATACATATGTAATATATTTTATTAAGATATACATAATTAAAATACACATTAGACCCCCCCTATATATTTTATATAATTGAATGGTCTAAGTCGGAAAGTTCAATTAATAAAGTGAGGTATGCCATATTCTAAGCTCCACTAGAATTCAAAAGAAACAAGAAGAACAACACTTGTTTTCCAAATTTGGTCTTAGTGGGTACATCATATGTGACATATTTAATCACGACAAAGATCCTAAGTATTTTATTTTTTAATTGTGTTAAGTAGTTATATTAAACAAACAATATTGTCCCTATTCTAGATTCTTCTCATATTTAATTTTCTGTTTTTCTTTGTAAACCCTAGTAAATTTATCATAACAAATAATGGGAAAGGAATATTCTTTCTGTTGAATAGGGTTTTTAACCTTCAAAATATATTGTTCCCCTAAAAAAACCCATCAAAATTATTTCCTTAGAAACTAAAGTTCTTGGTTTATGATTTTGAAACATCTACTTTTTTATTTTGAGGGAAAAACGTTTACTTAAATATAGAGGGCGAATAATTAATTCAGGTCAATTTTCCGAAGATTTTTGTTGGTCCAAATTTTTCTTAAGATTTAGAAAACTAAGTAATGTGGTTTAGGTCATGAAGTGATAGAAGATATACGGATAATAAAAAGGGAAGAATAAATGCATTTTTTATTTTTTAAAAACAAGATATAATAATTTTATTGGAAAAAAATTCTAACATGTTTATTTTCTAGTGGAGGGAGGCATTTGCATCCTTGGAAAGATTTTAAAAGACCTAGTGCCCCCGTTATACGTATAAGTTTTTTTTTCATGTGAAAAAATAATTATATTTTATTAAAATCAAAGTAAATAGCATGTGATACATTAAATGCAATGTCTTGTGTTTATTTTAAGAGTAAATTAGTAAGTAAAGTTGGCAAGGTTGATTATACATGATAAAGGAAGGTAATTCAGTTTGTTTAGAAGCACTTTTTATTATTATCAGGCAAATTACAATCCCATCCTTATTCCTAAGATATGTTTACTTTAGAAAACAGAGACATACCTTTCTTTCCTTGAAACTAGACATGCATATTTGAACATAGAAGGTCGAAATTTAAACATTCGATTTTAGATGAGAATATTTAAAGATTATTTTAGATAGCCAATCAATTTTTTCATGTGAAAAAATAATTATATTTTATTAAAATCTAAACAAATAGCATGAGATACATCAAATGTAATGTCTTGTGTTTATTTTAAGAATACATCAGTAAGTAAAGTTACTTTAACTAAAAGGTAGGTCGAGTAATTACCAAACTTGTAATATGTAAAAAGACAATGGAAGAGGAATCTATAAAACTAAGGAAATACAAAGATAAGGAGCCCAGCTCCAAAAGGTAACCCCTATGGGAGGACTTTGGATGGCTAGAAGAGAATAATTCTCAATGATTAGGCGGAGAGAAGAAATCCTAGAACATAACTTTCAATACTATGACCAAGTTCACCATAATCCACTTTGAAGCCTCCCATCCCAATTGTTGTAGGGCTTTTGCAGGAAGGAGTATCCTAATATGATTCCTTACCCGGATCCTAATACTAATTTTATTATTGGAAAAAGTTAATCGGTATTAACCTTTAGATATGTTGGATTTGTGGGATTTCCGAAATGCTTATTAGAAGATTGAGAAGCATCATTCTACGTGTTGGTATTAATTGCTGATGGAGTAATTATTGTATTTATCTGCAAAGTGTAAAGCTTGGATAACAATCAGATTAGCACTAGAACAAGAGCCATCATGACGAAATTTATTATGGACATACTAGATCAACCAAGTGCAAACAACAAAAATAAAGACTTGTTCAGTTTTATAGTAATAAAACAGAGTTATTTGAAATTGAGAGCAATAATAGTTCTCCGTTGTTATCCTGAGGTAGCTGATTCCAGACACTCGCGAGAGAATTTAAATCAAACCTGGAGAGTATAATGTCTACTGTCCATGTTGTCAACCATTCCTCTCTTCATAAGATTTTTCCAGTTGGAAGTATGTTTAAAGCAGCCCGCCAAGTGAACATTAAGATTTCTGCAAAGTTATGTATGGAGTTGCACAATTTGGATTCCTGATATGAATTCAAAGGACTTGCAGGCATTCTGGTGGAGCGCATGTAGTTTATTCTTTTCTTGTAATCAGATTTGACAATGTAGACACCATCTATCTGGCTTATATGATAGCCAATCCGTTAAGAGTAGTTTTAGCATATGTTAAGTTTTGAATTATATATATATAATTAAGTTGGTGTTGAAGCGAAGCCGGTAGGGGGGAATCCATGAATTCCGAAATTTTCTTTTGTTTTATTCTATGGATACTAATTTAGGTTTAAAAGGAATAACGATAGGGTTTGGCATTATTTTATTGCCTTGTATTTTCCTTTCCTCATACCGCGGAGAAGGATTGTTCTTTTAGGGGTATAGTATTTAGGTCTAATTAATAAGTAGTAGGTTAGATCTGGTCTTAATTTGGTAAAGGAAATGGGGAAGGGGACCATATATAAACAAACCATAATTTAACATTTTCTTAATTAAAGTCCAACTAATCCCAGACAATCACATTTTTTTTTTTCCTGTGAAAGGAACTTTGTATTAATTACTAATATAAAGAAACAAGATTACAAAAGATAATTTACTCTCTATGAATTACTAGTTATAGCTAAATTACTGGTTACTAACAAACTTTTTGATGGTGAAGGTTAAGTGCTTCCAAATTTCTTATCAACTAATTTAGTAAAGTCGATTTATTAGTTTGAACATTGATTAGTACTAATTATTCAATTGTTTAATGATAAATATGAAAATTTAAATATGAAATGACCGGAGACGTATTGATCTTCTTTATTATTATTATCAGGCTTCTTTTGTTTTCTTCAAGGTCAGCTCCACATATACCATTGCAAAGCCTTTAATATTTCATTTACAATTCGTCATGCATGCAAACAAGTATAACACATCTTTTGAAATTTTATAATTAAATAAAGAGTTTGCTTAGTTAATTTATGCTTTGAAACCACATATAAATACATTTAAGAATATATAACATATATAATACTCAAGTCTAAGTAGATCTATAAAATTTAAAACCTTAACAAAAATTATTAAATTATATTGAATTAGAAAATTAATCATATAACACCTATCCATGAGATGTGTGTTAAAAAAAAAAAATCCTTAAATAATTATTAAAGAATTTCAATTAGAAAATGTTGTAGAAACTAATTACTATTACAATAGTTATTTCCTATTACAAGTCAAAAACAGAAAGAAAAAACCAGCGGAAAAATAGAAAAAGTATTACACAATGTTCCACTTTCTGATCAACAGAAATCAATATAACTTCAGAGCTGCAAAACAGTAAACAATTAAGGGTAAAAATAAAAGTAAAGAAACTAGAAGAAAATGCTTACCACTGTCGCGGAAAATGGCCACCGGTGGGAACAGTGACGAGCCGAAATAGACAAGACGCCGAGCAGCAGCTTTGTTTGTACGGGCCGCTTCAAGGCGTCACAGGTGAGTGACGGGAAGATCGAAACCCTCAGATCCGAACCTCAACAATGATAAGGGTTATCAGTGCCACACCCTCTCTCTCTCTCTCTCTCTCTCTCTCTCTTTTGGCTCTCTCTCAAACACACCAAGTAAAAGATCAAGCGATGATCTAAAGAAGCCGATGGTCGCAGGAAGCCGACGGACGGAGGAGAGCAGCAGCAGAAGCCGCAGAGAAGAAGAAAAGAAGAGTCGGGGGAAAAATCAACAGTCAAGAGGCAGAGAAGAATGAACTTCAAGAAAAAAGAGAAACGGCTGCACAAGAAACAAGGAGAGAGAGGGTATTAAATGGGAGAGACACCAACGGCCAGCCTGAGTGGCCGGCCCGGTTTGACCCGGTATTTCTTGACCCAATCAAAATGGGCACTTATTCTCCAATTGATGTCAAATTCATCATAGGGTATAAATGGACTGGAAAGTGAAAATATTGGGAAGACTTCAAGGCCCAAAAGACCTACGGAAAATAATAATTTAAAGAACCTAATGAATTTGCATTGACTAGATTCCGCATAAGCAAGAATTGGCATTCCAATTTCAAAATATTTTTCTTTAATATTTGGTGAGGTGGGGATTTTAGTTGTCATCTTTGTTTGTTAGTATATTTGTTTGTTTGTTTTTTTTATTAACATTCATTAATCTTTTAAACATAATTTATCATATAACCAATAAAATAGAGAGGATATATAACGAGATATATTTTCTATCTAAATTTGATAGGAAAACATCATAAAGTCAAGTTATGAGTTAAAATATTAATTTAATAAAAGGAAAAGTTGAATTGATTATTAAAAAAAGAAGTTATTTTCAATACATAAAAAGTTAAAAAAAAATTATATTTTACGTTTAAAAAATTAATCTAAATATAATCTTAATTTTTATGAAACTAACAAAAAATTTACTCTTTCCAAAAAAAAAAAAAAATCAAATTAAATACACAATTATTCAAACAAATGTGGAGAAATGCGAAGACAAGACTGGAATACCTTACCTTACAAAACTTCGAAAGCAAAAAACCAAGAAAAACTGTCCAAAATAAGGGCCGACTATTACTGACTTTTTTTTTTTTGGGTTGAAATATGAAGAATCATTGCCGTTGAATAACAAAATTTGGACAGAGAGATTTATGAGCAAAAGTATTTCAAAGGGTCCATTTGACACAAAGGGAATAACACATTATTCAAAATTTGATCTTTTCAACCCATTAAGAAAAAAAAAAAAAAAACCCAATAATTTTATTACTGACATATTCTTCATGGTACCCAACAGACAAAGGAAACTCCAAAATGAACTTTTGTAATGTTATTACAGATTTGCACAGAATGGGAGCATCTGTTTAGTTAGCTCAGCATCAGCTCTAGTAATTAGTGAGAAACAGTCTGGAATGGTGTCATACGCTCTCTAATATATATTTTACTAGTAAAAGATTTGTATTATATTCGGATGAAATTTTTATAATAAAAAATATATATACATATATAATATTCTATTTATTTAATTAAAAATATTAATTAACTAAAATACATATATAATATTTTATTTTTTATTTCATTTTTAAGAAATAAAATGTTTAAATATACTTTTATATATATATAATTCAAAAAAATAATATTAAATAAACTCCACTTCTTTGGCCGTCTACTTTCTTAACTGTATTATGTCTTTTTGCAATTAAAAACCTATAAGAATTCATAATATTTTATTGTTTAACTATTCCTAAAAAATTAACCTAATCTCTTTTCTCCCCCGTCCTCCTCTTTTCCATCACACTCTCGCCCCTTCTTCATGCCTCTTCCCCTCCCATGAAAAAAAAAAAAATCCTATTTCCCACACAACCTCGTCCCCTCTCTCATTACCACACACTCGTGCCCTCCCGCCCTTCCCCTTCTCCCCAAAGGAAAACACCTCTTTACCCACAACTTTGCCTGCCCCTAAAAAAAAAATTAAAAAACTTTTCATTCCTACATAACCCCTCCATCTTTCCCCCACACTCCACCCTTTTTCTGTGCCTCTTAAAAACAAAACCCTATTTGCCATACAACCTCGTCCCCTCTCTTATTCCTACACACTCGTGCCCTATCCTCCCTTCACCCTCTCCCCAAAGGAGAACACCTCTTTCCCGCACAATCCACCCCATCTCTTAAAAAAAAAAAAAAAAAAAATTCCATCCACATTCCATCCCTTCTCCTCCTCAAAAACACTCCTACATAACCCCCTGCACACCCCCCCCCAAATTATTTTCCCATACTCACATTCCCCCTCCCCCCACCTCCCCTTTCCCCAAAGAAAAACTCCTTTTTCCCCTTCACCCAACCTCTTTCTCAGGTACTATTGATACTTTATCCTTTGAATAACAATAAAAGATTTTATAATTTAATAGTAAAAAAGGATGTTAGTATCACCATCAACTAAAATGAGATCTTTTACATGAATAAAATTCATGTGAAAGTTTAATCAAAATCCAAAGCCAATAATACTCATACGACAATGGTACACATATTATTTTATCCAAGAGAATGAAAACAAAGCCTTGCAACAATAATAATTGTTAAATTATTTTGAATAATATGATTAATTTTAATTAATCCCTAAAAGGGGCAGTTTGTATCTTGCATATGGTGCACTGCACTATTCCTGCATACTCTAGATTCGATTATTTAATTTTAAAAATACATAATTATTTGATTCTATTTTTCATTTTCATATTTACAAATCGAAAACAAAAAATAATTGACTTAGTTGTTAATTTTTAAAAATTATATATTATTTAATTTTAATTTTAACATTTTATGATGTTAATACTTTTAAATTTTATGAGATTCTTGAAATCTCATTATCTCTAAAAAAAGTTAAAATTTTCTTGATTATGTATAAGATTTATTGTTTTTCAATTTAAAACAAAATCGAACTGAATTAAATCAAAAAATTTGGTTTATTTTTTCGATATATAGCTAAATATAATGTGGTCCGAATTCTTAAATCGAAAAGCGAAGACACTATTCATGATAGTTGAGGACTGATGATTAAAAATTGCTTAAAGGAAGAAAATTTATTTAGAATATAATAGTAGATTAATATAAAAAGAAAAAATTTTTCCATATCCAACTAAAATAAAGTCCAAAGTATTTTTACTTTACTATATCTTCAAAACCTACAATTTACAAAGGAAAAATTAGTTAGAAAATTAAAAAAGCCGTAAAAATTTAATTACACCTCATAATAACGTTATAATAAAAAATAAAAAAAAGAAAACCATATATAAAAGAAAATTTTAGCTAGAGAATTAAAAAAAAGCAAAAACACGTCCAGGAAGTATTAAGAAACTCCAAGGTAATCATGGAGTCCTTGAAATTGGAAATCGAAAAGGTTAGAAGAAAGTGAAAGTCATACTTTATGAATTCATTGACAAAAAATTATAAATAATATATTATAAAAAAGTGAAAACAGCTATCCATTGACAAAAATTATAAACAATTTCTTACACAAAAAGTTAAAAAAAACTATCTGTCAAGTTGAGAGAAATCATCTTAGATAGTTGATGTTATTAATTGAGAGGCGAGATACCATACTAATATCCATATATATATATATATAGTGATTTTGTTGAAAAAAAAAATCTTTTAATAAAGATAAATTACAAATAAGAGTTGAAAGAAGATCAAGATTAAAGATATAACAAAAATTGAATTAAGAAATCAACAAATTTAAGGATTTTACTTTTTTTGGGGAACTTTCTGTTAGTGGTTGAGTTAAACTATTTATATTATCAAATTTTTAATTAATTTAATTAGATAGGAATTTTAAGGATGATAGAATCAATAAGTTAAAATTCAAAAATAATATTAAAAATTTTAATTAATTTAATAGACCAAACTTCTTTTCAACACATCACACTATTAAAAATTAATTAACAAAAAAATAATTTAATGAGATAGAGTGATTTTAGGGATGATAGAATCAATTGGTTAAAATTCACAAATAATATTAAAATTTTTAATTAATTTAATAGACCAAACTGTTTTTTAACCCATCACACTATTAAAATTAATTAACAAAATAAAAAATCCAGAAAATTGATTTGGGGTCCTTAGAACTTGAGAGAGCTCTAAACTAAAAAGACCCTCTTCAATATATATATATATATATATATTAATATAAATTCTATAAAATAAAAGATAAACCCTAATAAATCTTCAATTCTAAACGATAAACTCTAAAAAAATTATCATTAAAGAAAGTGTACTACATATTGTATTAAAGAATGTGTTAGAGAATCTTAAGTGGTGGTAGAATGGTATTTGGCGAAATTATTATTATTATTATTAAATCAATTTCACAAAGTTAATAAAGTACCATATACAATATAAACAACAAGCGTGCTACAACCAAGAAAAATATAAAGGTAAGAAACAAACTATAATCCGAATTATGATGTTCTTGAATTTTTTGGTATATGTTTTTAGATTCTTAGAAATAGTCAAGTCTCTCACTTTCTATTTTATTTTATTGTATAAGGTTCAACTATTACAATTTTTCTTTTTTAATGGAAAAGGTTCAACTATTACATTGGGTACTTGTGTTTCTAACAAAATGAGATTGTTCTCAACAAAAATAAATAAATAAAAATAATAGCTTAGTTCTGAATTTCATCCCCACCAAAAAGTGGCTCGCGGTATTTATGAGTTTTCATTAAATAAACATTAACTTTTAAATAAGGTACAAAATTGTTTTTTTCTCTTTTATTATTTTCCTTATTTATATTTTTATAGTACGTTTATGTCTTTCTTGACGTCTTTATTAATACAACTGTTTAGTTTTTGAATATTTAGCAATTATACTTATGTATAACTGGACAATTAAGTCATTTATTTTAAAATTATACTCCACTCTAATAATGAAAAAGAATCACTTTTCATCTATAATTTCTCTTTCCAAACAATATAAAAAGAAAAATGATTTCAAACTCATTTCTTTATGAAAAGAAATTTTAGATGAAAAATCGCATTTCATTTCATTCATTCTAATGCGTCAAACTTGTTGTAACTGTCACACATCTATTACTTTCTTTTGACAAAAAGATATCAATTAGATTCGGTGCCTTTTCATTTTTTCCATCACCATAATTTTCAAATATCAAATTGTGAAAAAAAGATAGAATTGAGACTTTATGGTTTAATAATCTATGGTTTAATAATACTTTATAGTATAAAATTCAAGTAAAAACGACTCTCTAAAGCACAAGCCTTTTGAATAGAAGTGGTGACAGTCATTTTCTTCAGAATATTTAAGATGAGTCCTATCTCTATCAATTGATTTAACTTTTACAAAAAATTTCCTTGTATTTATTTAATTAATATATTTTGTCTGCATTAGTGTATAAATTACAATCCACGATGTTTCATGCTTAAGGACCCCATACTTAAAAGTAATTAGGTTTGGGGAATTAGTGTTAGTGCATCAACGGGATCGATGAAACCTAACTTTTAAAAGAAATTACTACCTTCCTTTCTTTTTTTACATATTACATTTACAATTATTTGTATTTTTTACATATCACACTATAAAAATAATGTGGCCTTTAATAAATTTTTCTCATTATGCTTTTTTTATGAAGAAAAAAAAAAAACTTAACCTCAAATAATTATTGTTTTATAGAAATTTGTAGAAGTATTAATGCAAATATGGTATTAAAAAAGAGTATTTTATTTTATAAACAAATTAAAAATAATATAAATTTCGATATTTTCATAAACAGTAAGATTTTGTTATCTATAACAAGTAAAGAACATAAGAAGTATAGTGTGCTTTTTAACATCTCAAAATAGCAATGCTATTATTATTTTTAACCTGGTGTTTGAAATTTTTCGAGTAATCTAAGAAAATATTTATGGGACACAAGGCGAACTGCAATACAAGTTTGAAAATTCGGTATAGAACCACTTTCAAGGTGAATCGAATTCAGGACCTCTCACTTGACAAGTCACTTAAAATTATTTAAAGAGAGAATATTTTGCCATCAAATTACCCTTGTTGTCTAGTAATATATATATATATATATGTATATATATTTTTGGGTTTAAGTGGATAGGGAGAAACATATATAGTTTAAGAAATGCAAAATGGTATGAAGAAGAAGAAAATATAAAATATATGAAAAGTTTAAAATGCTCATTAATATAATTGTGGACACATATTAATGTAGCAGAAGAGTACATATTGAATAATGAATAAGTAAAAGAATTATGTAGAAGAAATGAATGGGATTTCAATTTCTCTAACAAAAAGGAACCTATTCCTCCTCATCACATATCTAAAGCATCTTGGACCACTGCTTACTTGATCACAATATGGTCCTCTTTCACACTTGAATCTTTTTTTCTTCTTTTCTTTAGGGTGTAGAATAACACATACACTAAATCTTATTAATAATTCAACTATGACAAAGCTGCTCGCTAATTGAAACAATCAACCAAAATTATTAGTTCCTCCTCCTTTTTCTCTCCAATGTAATGAGTGAATTGTTGGACTTTTTTTAGCAACCCAGTGGATATGATTTCATTAAAGTTAGCTATGATTGTCAGAAACTCGTAACAAGACTAAAAATCAAATTACCAAGATATATCACACGCTCAACAAAAATAAACTATACAAGGCTGACTATTACTATTACTATTACGCAAACCAATCCCAACCCAAGCTAATGCCCATGCCCAAGCCACACAGCCCACACCAGGATCGTCAACAACTTGTAATTCATTCATTCCTTGTCTAATATATTTTATTCCTCAAAATTTATCTTCAAGTGTAGAAAAAGGATATATTAGGTAGAGGGTTTTAAACGACTAAATCCTATCACATAAAAACTAGGAGGCAGTAGAAAGGGGGATGTTGTTGCAGGGTTCTCAGGAGGAGAAACACAATGACAAACTAGAAAGGATTCGGAATGGGAGGGACACCATGTCATCATGTGATTAAGTGCAAGAGAATGCAGACATCAATCAATCTCAAGTATTTCTTAGCAACTCAACAAAGTTGTATCCTAGAAAACACATCAAATTTATTTGCACATTTCAGTAGTTTTATTCCACAAGGAGATCTCAGTAGCTAGTGGGCAGTTGATAGACATACCATTATTATCAATGCGAAAAATTATGAGTTTGACTCTTACATATAACACTATATTAAAAGAGTTGGTTAATAAAACATTCTTCAAGTAAAAATCAGAAAATATTCGACAAATGTAGTGGTGAATCAGAATGAAATTCCAATACCATTTGCCATATAATTCCCTTTCTAAATTTGTGTAGAGAGCAAAAAGAGCTTTTGAAGGACACTTTCTGCTGGCCAAAACCAACACCAAAAGATGTCTACTTATCTGAAATTCTTTGTCATCTTTATGAAGAAACTCCCTTTGAATCAAAACAACACATGCTTTCTTTAGCATTTTTGGTCCTCACATTACTGTCGGGTTAGCTCTTCCTTCTCATATTTTGGACCCAAATCAATCAATCAATGGCATTGTCATTTTTGTTTTGTTGTCCCATCCAACCCCCACATGAATATCACCTTGGCCTCCTCCTTTCAAGTTCCAAAAACTAATGGAATTTAGAAAGTGTTCCGTTTCAAGAATCAATGCAAATTTTTCATTTTTTACCACACATCTTCTCTCATAAACAATTTGACATTTATAAAATCTAAAACAGAAACGTCATACACAAACTTTATCCCATCACAATGCAAAAAGTTTAACAACTTTCAACACAATAATGCAACACTAGTAAATTTCAGTCAAAACAGTTTCTCTGAATTCTAAGCTCTTTTCAGTAGATTATAGAGTCATCACACCTAAACAAAGGTTACAAAAGGAGATCTAATGTCAGGGTCATGTACCCCTGAATACTGGACCTCTCAGAGGTAATTAAAAAAAAAAAGGATCTGATACTTATACAGAAACTGCCGAGGAGCTATACCAAGCACAACCCAATCCTTCAAAAAGCAAAAACCCGGTCCACATTTACAGCAGATATTAAGGACAGACAAAACTTACACTGAGTTATCACTTTGCAATCCTTTCCAAGACATTAAAGATTAAGGGAAGTAGAAAATGTGCAAACACAGGAAGTGTAGGATACGCCAATAACCCAAGCATAAACCAGTTGAAGCTCAAAAGAGCAACCGCATCCATTGCAGGTTTGTTCCCAATGGTGGACAAGAACATAAGCACAGTCTTCAGTGATATAACAGCAACAGCAAAAAGAGCTATTATAAGAGGCATGCAAGGATCCTTAGCTTCCCAAATTATAACTCCAACTAAAAGTGACAACATCGCGCTAAAAAAGCTTCGGGAAAGGGCTACCTCTCTTCTCTGCACAATTATGTTGTTTATCTGATTATGCCAAGCATCAGCATCATGAGAATATGCTTCAGCAGGTCCCCGTTCCTTCAACAGAGTCTTGTTAACATGTTGCATTTGAGATCCATCTTTATTCTCGTCTTCTGAATCATCTTTGCGTCTCATTCCTTCACCGGTATAACCATCTTCCTCATAGCTACATTTTGGAGATGAAGTACTAGGCTCACTTCCATCCTTTACGTGCTGGCAGCCGTTATCTTTGCTGCTCCAAAATGACTTCTCCTGGCCTTCCTTTAAGTGTTGATTTTCGGTTTTCAGATGATGCAGCTGTTGGAAACACGCAAAGAAACCTTTTTCAAATTCGTAATGATGCAGCCAACCCAAAAACATAAAAAGAATTACCTCTATTTCTAATAACTCCATCTTTGAAATAACCTCGTCGTGCTCATCTTCAAGTTCTGCTAAGAGGGACTCCACCAGCCTACGCTCTTTGATGGCCTTCTTCAGTTTTTCGTCAAGTTTCTTCCTATCCCAAACTAAATTCTCCAGCTCCATTTGCATTTCATGGACGCGAATCTCAAACTGCAGTGATGCTGTTGTTACAATTACTAACTAAGCACATTGTTATAAACTATATCAATGCTTTTTTCTTTAAAAAAAATATATTTTCCACCTCAATCAAACGAAATATTCACAAAAGGTATATTTACATCTTCGATCTTTCAATCCTTTCTCTATATTCTTTTCCTTGTTCATCCTCAGCAAGCATTTAATTATTCATCTAATTTTCGTTGCTCTATTTTTTTTCTCTTAGATACACTTGTAAGTTGATTATTTCTTTTAAGAGAGCAAATAACAAAAATTTCCTGTAACTTGAATATTGGACCGCAGTCACAAAAGGAAAAAAGAATCTATAGATGGTTCTCTTGTTTGCCAACAATTGGTAGGTGACATTTGATTCAAATAGTAGGAAAGTAATAAACATGACCTCCGAACACTTTATGAAGTATGTCAATACAATACAAAACAACTAAAACAGACTTAAAATTTATGAGACGGACAATAGCGAATCATACATGTTATTGAAGCTAGAAATAATTACCGAAACACGGAATGTTGGAACTCACCATCTTTTCCCTTTGAAGTGCAGTCAAAGCTCGTACAGGAAGCGACAAAACAGCAACAGCCAAAATTACGATTCTCCAGAATATAGCAAACTGGAAGGAGATGGTAGCTCTCAGCATCTCAGTCCAGGTTTGAATTACTATAAAAAAGCTTCTAATGCCAAATATACAAGATAGCTTAGCCAGCGAGAATGGAATGGTCACCACTGGTGTAACAGTAGATACCATATCAAGTAAGACCGTCATCGTGAGCGCTTGTATTCCTAATCCATTTAACTCAAAGTATTTTCACATGACCGCCTGCTTTAAGGCAAAAGAAGGGGAAACAAAGCTAGTATTAGACAATGTCCTATCTTACATTTATAATACCTATAATTTCATAATAATTACCAATGGTCAGAACATTCCAATCAACATAAAAGAAGGGATGTCTCATCACTAGTTACGAACGGCTTCTAATGCCCTTAAACTTTACTTTTAAGGGCGTATGCACTGTCACCCAATTATGTGGCGATTTCCGGTATAGAAACACCTCAGAAATGCATTTGACAACCTAAACTGAGTACCGCAATGACAAAAATACTGAAGAAAACTACTTAGGAACTAAATTGCATGTTTAGTTTAAAATTTTTTTCACTTTTTCAACCTGAGTGGTACATCTTCTTTCGCAATAAATTTAACTTTCACAAAACAAATGAAGAAAAACATACCTTTTTTCCAAATTAAACGTCGTCAATCCAGGTAGAGCCTTAAAATTTTTTCCAAATAAATCAGTTGAGACCACTTTACATGCACCACAAAGACCAAAACAGGAACAAATAAAGCAGTTAAATGACCAATCAAATATATATAGCAGAAATGCACAGAACGAAAATTAAATCATCCCAAAAACAAAAATTACACATTGCATAGACAAAATTGTACAAGGACATAAATATACGAACGAAGAGAACGAAAATCTCTGTAAGTGAAGGAAGCGAGAGGTACTTACTTGGTGTCCATGCCCTAGCAGATGGAAAGTTTCTGAACTGTACTGAGAAAGTGCAGTGAGACTGAGAGAGAGAGAGAGAGAGAGAGAGAGAGAGAGAGGCGAAACGTGGATTGAAGAATAGGGTGACACGTTGAGACGAAGTAATTAGACCTGAACGTGTATTTTAGATTTGGTTCATCCCGTAAATCTCTTCTTTTTCGGCTCTCTGTCTCTATCCCAAAATCTTTCAGCAGTCTACGAGAGCGGCGTGGTCTATATTATAATGGCTTGGCCTTCCATTTAAAATTCTATACATATTATCCTAAATAAGAAAATTTTAAATTTAAATAATTTAAAAATAATTTAATATTACGGATCAATTTAGTATTGCTATTAGAAGACCTTGAACTTTTCGATTTCTCTGATTTAATTTTTCATGTATTGAATTATTAAAAAAGTCTTTCAACTATCAAAAGTATAAAAAATGACCCATTTGCAATGGGGAAATTTTTCCATTTAATGAAGGGTGTCACAGTAACTCGTTAATCTAGTAAATTAGAGCAATTAAAGTTTTTATAGGTATGCTGTCGAGATTCAAATCTTGACTTTTTAAATAATTTCAAGATCAATTAAAATGGAATTGTATAAAATAATTGTCTTGTTCAATTGTCTAATTAATTGTTCTCGCCTTTTTTATTTATTCGTTTTAAGAAACCCATATCATAAATTAGAATTTAGAATGGATCTAGAAGAATTTACTTACGATCTTTTTAAATCACTAAAATAATTATTTTAAAAAAATTAATATGATGTTTTTAAGTCTAATAATGTCAATAAGTAGAAGTAGTTGAAAAATAACTATAGAGTAGTTTCTCAAGGATAAATTTTTTTCAACTTATTTTAAATTAAAAATATATATAATAATAAATTTAAAACAGCACAAAAATAATTCATAGTTTAAAATAAATTATAAACTATTTATTTGAAGTAATGAAGAATCGGAACAATGGAGATTAGTTGGTGCGGAAGATCGTCCTATCAGACTTTATAGATTATCTCGTAGTTCATATGAATCAAGTAATTATGTGCAACAATATTGCCATTTCTATTTATATACTATAGCTAAACTGTATTAAAGCTAAACATAACAAGAGAATTGTATATGGTTTGTATAAAATTATTCGCACAAATCGATTAGAAACTAAGAAATGCACTTTATAACTCAACTGTTGACTATTTGTTCCAGTGAAAAAGAGGAGAATTTGCACATTTGAGCTAAGCATAACCATTTTTTATATTTTGTCCTATAGTCAGGATAGAGAAGCATTTCGAAACATGTTGAATTAATGATTATTATTTTAAAAAAAAGGATAGTTTTAAAAATGATCTTAAGATTTATTCAAATTATAAAATAACTCTTCTATTTTGAAGATATTACGAAAATGTCCTTGAGTCAACTTCCGTTAAGTTTTATAGACGGAAAACTCAAATAACTGTATCACCCTTAGATAGAAGTAAGGATAAATTTGGTATTTAATGTAATTTCCTTTATTTTCTTTTCACCCAATTTTTTTTCTTTGCTTTGCTTGCTGGCTACTACTCCCTTCTCTCTTTTCCTCAAATGGCTGGACATGGACACCTCCCTCCTCTGTAATTCTTTTCTTCTTCCTCCTCCATCCCTCTTAATTTTCTCTCTTCTATGGATATTACCTCTTTCTTTCTCTTCTTCTTCCCGTGTATCGTAATGAAGAAGGGGAATTTTCGAGTGATTGAAGTGAGAAATTCAGCTCCAGACAATTCTTTTTTTTTTTTCCCGGTAAAGAGGTCTCGGAGAATTTGCAGAAGTGAGAGAGGAGAATCATAGGAGGCAGAGGAGAGATTCATCGAAACTCGAATTGTTTATTAGATATTTATGAGATCATGAAATTAAATTTTGCATGAGTTGATGCCTGACGGAGCTTTGCGTCTGCAGTGTCGGAGGCTTTGAATTGATTACCTTATTTGCAAGACAAGTACTTCTACTTACTTAAATTAGAATTGTGAACTCGTGGGGACATTTTTACTATAAATAAATAATTTTTCTAAGGGTACTTTTGGAATGCCACTTGTTTTTTTTTATTACAGTCAACTCCAATGAACAACTTCTTTAAGAGACGTTTTTAATGACAAGCGTCAAAATGTTATTAAATATCAATTTGAAGGTCATTTTCATAATATATTTAAAAGAGAAGAGTTATTTTGTAGTTCAGACAAATTTTAAGTATAATTTTATTTTTTCCTAAAAGTATAAGTTCTAATAAATTATTAATTTAAAATGTTTATGACTAAATCTTAATATAATATATAGTAAATATTTTACAGTGAGGTTAGGGCCATGTCATTTAAGTCTATGTTCGATCCAAAATTAGTTTGGATCTAAAAAGAGAGGGGCAAGCCTGAATTAATTAGACTTGATTAAGAATGCTTTAAGTCAAGGTTGGATCAGTTTGACCTAATTAATAGTTCGGTACAATAAGATAATCATATTCTAATATATTCCGTCTGTATAAGTGAAATACATATTAAAATAGTAAGAAAAGTGGTATATAACTAACTATATCTATCTATCTATATAGTTATAAAGATGTATGGTGCTTGTGGCTTCTTTTCTTATCTTAGCCCTATAAAGTGAGAAAACCTGTTTGATATTGGGGAATTAAAGCATAGATGGAAGGGTCCTAAGGTTTTTTGGTTCTTGGAAGGGCAGGTGAGTGATGACTTTCCCTATTTCTTCCTTAAACCTATCCATAGCTGAAACAGGCAAGCCAATTGGCACCAAAAGACCTTCCTCTCCTTGAATATTTCTAGAATAATTATAAGGGCTCATTGTTGAAAATAATCCTCCTTCCATGGCAGCATGAATTGGTTTTCCCCAACCAAAATCCACCTCACGATATCCAATTCTTGAAATATCAGAAACAATCCATGAATCCTTCCTTCCAAACCTAGGTTTTCCATGTAAAGCCATGAAATCAACGGCAGATTTTACATAATCATGATTTACTTTACCTTTTGTTTTCTTCAGTAATTCTATTGCATAAATTAGTGGACTGTTACATAATGTTTTTGCCTTTGTCACAGCAGCTGGTGAAACTATAGCATTCCCATAATAACCATTAATATTAATATTAATATTGGGTGGTAACTCTGGAAATCTTTTACCACGAAAATTCATCGCAATTACAAGAGAAACATCTTCATTATGTTCATCCAATTTCAGGGCTTTGGTGCGGGATTTCCATAGAAAGGCAGTGATCAGTTCAAATCTGCCCCTGAAAATTAAAATGACGGAATAAGACAAGCTTAAAATATTTCAGATTTAAAGAGGCTGGAGTAAAAAAAAAAAAAAAAAAATCACTTAAAATTTATTTTTAACTATAGTTAAGCACATTAAAATTAATAGTTTTGAGTTTTACAAATGTTTGGGGGCTCCAGCTGCTCCTTGGGTTGGGTCCTTGGTGGATTGTGTCTGCAGACAAAGCAGGTGATCTTTTATGGCTTGAATCTCTTTTGGTCCAAAGAAGAAGGATTGACGAATTAAGGGTTCAGTTTCTGGGACAGATTTCATGATTTCGGGGACTTTTTCTTCTTCTCCTGATGACACCACATCGTACTCATAGTGGAAGAATAGAGGAGAAGGTGGATTTCTTGCAACGAAAATCTCTCTATTCCACGTAGGCAGTGGTGAAGGAGGACGAGGAGATGAACCAGCCTTTGCCATTTGGCTAACTGCGTTTAGGAATTGAATTATCCCAACTGCATCACTTATTACATGGTTCAATCGGATACCTAACACAAGTCCTCCACATTTTAACCGAGTTACCTGAATTTGATTTCAAACAAATATCAGTTGAAATATGTATTTCATTCTTAAAAAAAGAAAAGAAAACAAGAGGCAAATTTTGTTGTCCTTTGATGTTCTCAGGCAAATATGTATATGTATGGTAACAACATTCTTAAATCTATCTCCTTTAATTTGTATCTTTTCCTCGTGATGATAACGTTGTTACATGAGAAATAAACAAACAAAAACTTACCTGAATCAACATTAAAGGACAAGCAACAATTGATAAGGAGCTAGGAATATCTACTAAAAATTCCTTAGGGCACGGCAGCTCATACATCACATTCACATCTTGAAGTTGCTTTATCCTAACATCAGCATGGGCTTCCACAAACAAGATTCCTTCACCATTGCAATTCACGATAAGTTTCTTGTTTGGCCCTTCAATAAGCCTACCTGCTATTGGATAATAGTACACGAGAGCTTTAGCTATTGCTTCTTTAATTATCCAAACAGGGTCCTCCTTTGATCCCCTAATTATGCTGCTGTTGGGTATAATATTATTTATATCATAGAACATTGTTATTGAAAAATGCAACCTTAGGCCATGTTGATCATCTATATCAGAGAGTAGTTTAATTTCGTGGGGTGTTGGATTTGCAGGTACTATTAACTCGGGTTTTTCGAAACTCACTGCAAATTTCTTATTACCCATAGCTTTAATTAGAAAATGGATGATAAATTAAGTTTTCTTATAAGGCAGGAAAAGTTCCTATTTATAGATGCCACGACATATCATGGAGAATGGAAAATTGTTTTGAATTAAGTACGGTTTTCTTTTTCTATCATGTTAGTCCAAATTACAATTTTTATCCATTCTTTTTAAACAAATTACAAATACGTCATTATAATTCCCAATTAACTCTCCTTTCTCAAAGAGGTAAATTACATCCCTAACTAACACACACACACACACATACATATATATATATATATATATGGGTTAATTACATTATTCTCTTAAAGTTTATCTAAATTATAATTTCATCCTCTATTTTATGTAAATTACAAATACATCCTTATTGTTTATATTTTCATAACTATTAATCCCTCCTACTAATTTCAATGAAAAAAATTTATCAGAAAATGATGATTATGAAATAAAAATGTTAAGATCTTCATAAAATATTATTTTGCAAGTTTTTTTTCATGTTTATTATCATATATAAAGACAATAATACCCTTACTAATTTTTTTAATTAGTCTAGTTTTCGTAAACTTACAAACTAATATTTTAAGAAGGATTATAAATTTTTACCACATAATTATTATTTTTGGTACAGTTTTTCGTTAATATTTAGTAGTAAAGACTAATAAGTTATGAAAATATAAACAATAAGGATGTATTTGTATTTTATACAAAATAGATAAATGAAATTGTAATTTAGACAAACCTCAAATAAGAAAATATGATTAACCCTCTATATATATATATATATATCTTCATTCAAGAAATAATAAACCTTTTAAAAAATAATAAAATAGCACCTACAAATATATTATAAATTTAGTTGAAAACCTTTCCATAACTTATATAGGAAGGTAAGTTTAGTATTCTATAAAGGGGCTAAACATTCTCCATATAAGAGACTTTAAAACATTCTCCATATAAGAGACTTTAATTTATGACAATTATACGTGAAGCTTGAATGGCTCTTTGAAATATCTAATTTCGTCGATAGCCTTGTCTCTTGTGCTAATTTCATTTCTCTTCGAACTTAGAATGGTTGGTGAAATATGTAATATAGTATATAGATTAAACTAATGGATAATGCACGAAAATATAAGATACAAGATTAAGCTGCAAATATCTTGTTGTTTTTAAAGAGATTCAAATTGGATAGGGAGAAACTTTCAAAGCGGTGCAGTAGAGAATAATCTTTTACTCATTCCCTACATGATACAACAATCCAACAATCTTGTTGTGTAATTTACAATAATTCTGTACAAATTGCTCCAAGCAACAAACCTTCACCAGAAAAAAATACACTTTCTTCAACTAAAGTTCACTTTATATATCCATGTATATATATGAGCTATATGAACATAATATAACAATATATGTATCCATATCAATGAATAGTCATCATTACATGTTGTATTGATAAGATCTCGATAACTGAAGAGTAGAGGACGACCTGCAAAATACACATATATATGAGTGTAGATGATTACGTTTCAACTTCAATGCTTAAATCAATATGTTTTGATAGAGTAACAGTATAAGATAGTTGAGAATGAATATATTAATATGAACGGTGATTTATATATATATATATATATTTGTGCATACCGTTCAAAGTTTTGGTATTATCCGACGTGGAATATAGAAATGAACTTATTAAACCGTTTAAACCTTTTCAAATTCAAAGAGACCTTATTTGGTGAATGTGTGTATTATATTAATGGACTGCCTTTTGAATTAAGGTAATTGCACTAAATAAATTAAGCTCAAAATAGAAAGTTTGATAAACTATTCCCATTACACACACATATATATAAATATATAGACATAACAAACCCTTGAGAAAATATACAACTCTTCAATCATCTTATATTATTAGTTACTAAAGTTTAATATACATTGATAAAGATATAATTAACCAGTAAATTAAAACACATTCATCAAACGCATATATGTAAATTCAATATTCAAATATACCAACAATGTTTACCAAGAAAATCGGCAACCACTCCCTTATCTGTGCATTTATGGTCAAATCTACCTAATGCCTCATGGTTTAGGCCTTTGATCTTTGCGTGCCGAACCTATCTAGTATCTACTGACTACTGCTGTACATTTTTAATTAATCCAATTAAAAGAGGACCAATATTTGTGTATTAATGAAATATACAAATCTAACTAGCTTAGCCTTTGAATTTTGCTTGCACCTATCCACTTTTTTTTTTCTTCTTTTTCTTAAATTAAATATCATTTATAGATTACAAGATTGAACGTCTTTGTCTACATATGAATCAACATTATATGGTACATTTTCCAACCAAACTTAGTGGGTCGATTTAATCAAACTTATTTTTGCAAGTTTGTCAGCGATAGAGTTAGCTTTCCTGCTATATGTTTAATTTGGGTTTAGGAGATTTATTTCATAATCTAACGGGTCTCCTGAATCAAATGTCCTGTTAATAATTAGTCGTTACTGTTTATCAGATAGCACTTTCGGACTACTTCTAGGTTATCTGACTCAAGGACAAAGTCTAAGATACCTATATGTGATACCAGTTCAAAGTCACGTAATAATAATGCCCGAGCCTCAATTGCATGAACAGGGGACATGTGTTGTACTGGTCGCACTGATGAAGCGATGATTTTCCCGTTGTGATTCTAATAATTATCCTTGTTGCTGCCTCACCACTTTTTACTGCAGCATTGACATTGATTTTGAATGAATCAATATAAGGAGGTCTCCACTGAGAGGGAGCTACTGTTCCTCTTACACTTGGTGTTACAGATCCGATGACACAAATCTAGCTATTTACGATTACAGTCCAAATCAAATAGTAACAGAATAGAAAAATCCCTAATCTATTACAGAGAAGGTGAACAGATGATTTGCAACAACCGATTATCTATCACCGGAGAATAACAGAGAGACAAGTATCCTCAGATTCGTATTGAGCCTCACAAAGATATAGTTTCTCTACTCACGGTCAATCTCCATCTCTATTCACTTCACGGATCGGTCAAGCACAAGGCCGGTAAGGTACCGGAAGAAAACCGATGGGCGGTGCAAGGGAGTTGAGAGATCACAGAGAACACAGAGAGACAGCCATCGAGAGAGACGACTGAAATGGTAGAGAGAAAAATGAGCTGCTCAATTAGGAAAGCAAGAAGTGAGAATAAGACATTATATAGCCCTAACTCAAGTCACTTGTGGCGGTTCGGTTGAACCGACCCGCCCGGCATCTTGAGGGTAAAAATAATAAGTCCAGTCCACTATACTTCTGAGGCCTAGTCCATAATTCATCATAGGAAATAAAAATGAGCTAGGGAAGAAAGTAAAATGTGAGCAATTGGGCCAAATTTGACCTACAAACTCCACCTTGAACGCATTTTAGTAAATACCCAACCAAGACAGATAATGATGAGTCAACCTTCATCAATATGAAGGAAATCCCTATACAAAGCAAACTTGTCAGTTGTTACAACCTTAGTACCAATATCAGCAGGATTATCTTTAGTACTAATCTTAATGACATTAAACAAATCATTTATAACCTTTTATCTAATGAAATGATACTTAACATCTATGTGTTTAGTTCTTTCATGACAGACAGGATTTTTACACAAATGCAGACTACTTTGACTATCAGTGTAAATGATTACTTTGGAATGTAGAAGATGCAATTCAGATAAAAGACCTTGAAGTCAAATGGCTTCATTGATTGCCTCAGTAGTAGCAATGTACTCAGTCTCAGTAGCTGAAAGAGCAACTATAGGCTGAAGTTGTGATTTCCAAGAAATACAATTACCAGCAAGAGTAAAGAAATAAGACGTAGTAGACTTCCTAAAATCTTTATCATCAACAAAATCAGAATCAACATAACCAAACAAATCAAAATTTTCAGTCCAGTTATAATAGTGTAAGCCTTTATTAATTATCTCATTTAAATACCTCAACAACCATTTAAGAGCGGCCAATGATCCCTACCAGGTTTAGACATGAATCGGCTAAGAAGACTTATGGAATAGGTTGCATGGACGTGTGAAAATCATGGAGTATATAACGGATCCTATAGCCATTCTATAAGGGATGTTGGCCATATATTTCTTTTCATTTTCAGTTTTGGGACAAGTTTTGGAAGTAAAGTTGAAAATGACTGGCAAGAAGGGTGCAAACAGGCTTACACAAATATATAGAAAATTTTGAAACAATTTTCTTTAAGAAGGATTTTCGGGATATAAACAAAGAGTGGTCATCTCTATCCCTATCAATATTCATGTTGAGAATTCTAGACGCAGGTCCTAAATCCTTTATTTCAAATTCTAATTTCAGCAAAGATTTCAGTTTTACAATCTTTTCTTTATGTTTGCAAGCAATCAACCTGTCATCAACATAAAGCAACAAATAAATGGCATTGTCAATATTGTCACTACAGAAATAAAGGCATCTATCATAATTGCTCTTAGTAAAACTAGATTAAAGCATAAAGGAATCAAACCTTTTGTACCACTGTCTAGGTGATTGCTTAAGTCTATACAGGGATTTTTTCAAAAGATACGCCATATTATCTTTTTCTTTCACCTCAAAACCGGGACGTTGACGCATTTAAATGGTTTGATCTAGTTCACCATTCAAAAAAATAGTTTTGACATCTAACTGCTCAAGATCAAAGAAGACAACAATAGCTAGCATAATCTTAATCGTTTTGTGTTTAACGACGGGAGAGAAAATTTCATTAAAGTCAATACCTTCAACTTGAGAAAAATCTTTTGCAACTAGTCTAGCTTTAAACTATAGAGGTTCATTATCAGATTTAGGTTCTTTGATTTTGAAAATCCATTTACAGTCAATTAATTTTTGTTTAAGAGGTTTAGGAACAAGTACTCAAGTTTCATTCTTATGCAAGGAAGACATCTCTTCTTTCATAGCATACATCCACAAAGAGTAATTTGGATTCTTGACAACATCAGAAAAACACATAGGTTCCTTTTCTTCTACAAATGATGTAACGACAAATGCATAAGACACAATATGTGAATAACCATACCTAACAGGTTCCTTAGACACTCTCCTAACCCTATCCCTAGTTAATTGATAATCATTAAGGCTGTGCTTGTGCCTCGGGATGATCCTCAACATTGTCAGAATTTTCTGACTCAGGCGCATTGTTTTCAGGTAAACTACCTGGGTTATTCATTTCTTCATTAGATTCGGGTGTGTGTGCTTGAGTGAATGGCCAGAGGTGTCCTTCACCTCGACAGGAATATTCCCAACTGAGGGAAAACTGGTAATACTAACAGGATCAGTTTTGACTTTAAGACAAGGCATATCTTATCATTGAAGACCATATCCCTACTAATGACAACCCTCGCCTCCGGCTCACCTTTGAGCCATATCTTGTAATCCTTAACCCAACTAGTATAACCTATAGACACTCCTTTCTTTGACCTATGGTCAAGCTTTCCTTCCTTTTGATGTGCAAAGGCAGCACACCCAAACACTCTTAGTTTAGACAGGTTCAATGGTTTATTGGACCACAACTCAATTGGGTTTTTGAAATTAATGGCAGTGCATGGAGACATATTTATCAAATAGACTGTTGTACTTACATCTTCACCCTAAAAAGACCTAGGGACACCGAATGACACCATGAGACACGTAACCTTGTCCGTTATGGTCCTATTCATCCTCTCAGCAACCCGTTTTGCTGAGGCTTATGTCTAACGGTTTTATGATGCACAATCCCATGTAATTCACACAAGTCATTGAACATTTTTTTTACAAAATTCTAAACTGTTGTCTGCTCTTATAACCTTTAGTTTGTTACGATTTGATTTTTAACAAAACGTTTCCATTCATTAAATTTTTCAAAAGTTTGGTCTTTAGTTTTCAACAGAAAAACCCAAACATGCCCAGAAAAATCATCCACAATAGAAATGAAATAGACATTACCACCATAGGTGGGTAGCTTTTCAGTACCCCATACATCATAATGCACATAATCAAGAACACTAGTGGACTTGTGTGTGCCAGTGGAGAAACTAAGTTTATGCTGTTTTCCAAGAACACAATTATCATAAAAATCTCAAGAATCAATTTTTTCACCATTCAAGATATTTTGTTTGTTCAAATATTGCAAATCCTTTTAACTGATGTGACCTATTCTCTTATGCCATAACATGGACTTTTCGAAAGCAGTTTTGTTAAATAATGCAGGTGATTCAAAAATGGTTTTACCAAGCAAAATATACAAGCCATTTTTCTTAAAACCTCTAAGTATGACTAAAGATCCTTTGCAAACACACTCCATTTTCAGATTTGTAAGAGTAACCATTTGTGTCAACCAAGAGAAGTTACATTTCTTCTAAGATCAGGCACATATCTCACACCAGTTAATTTTCTAGTCACACCATCATGCATTAAAAATGTTTCCAATTTCTTCGATATCACAAACTTCATTATTTCATAGAAAAACTTTTCCATAATCAAGGGTTTTGAAATCAGAAAACCAATGCTTGTTTGACTTCATATGAAAGGTTCAACCAGTATCAAGAATCCATTCATCAGAAACATTACATGAAGAAGGGGTAGGGGACACACAAAACCTCGAAATACATAGAGTTACCATCTGGTTCAAAATTGTTGGTTTTTGTTGTCATTTTTATCACTCCCATTACCTTTCTTACGTTGTTTCTCATCTCTGATTTGTTTAAAATACTTATATTTCATATGACCATCTTTACTACAGTAAAAACATTTGATTTTATTTTTACTCCTATCTTGAGATTTGGACCTCCCTTTAGTTTTAGATCGATGATTGAAATATTCTCTCTTATCGACTCTCCCTCTCATGTAAAGGTTTCTCCTTTTGATTTGTTTTCTTTTCGCAAATCCAAATCATTTGATTTTAGAGCACTTTTAACATCAGCTAAAGTCAAATCATCTCTGCCATATTTGATGGCAAATTTCACATCATTAAAAGTCTCAGGCAAATAATTCAATAAAATCACAGCAATATTTTTATTGGAATCTTCTCACCAACATTTTATAGTTCTAAAATAATTTTTTTAAAATCATCAATATTTTCATAAAGTGATTTTGATTTACTCATTTTAAAACAAAAAAGTTAGTTTTTCAAATAAATTTTATTTGATAAAGACTTTCCCAAATAGAGTTTTTCAAATTTTGTCCAGATTTCATAAGCATTGTCTTTTTCATTTATTTCTCGTAAAATGCTATCATTTAAATGCAATGTGAGACAACTATGTGTATCACCAAGTTTTTCAGCAAGAATTTCTTCCTTCTAGGATTCTTGATGTTTATCGGGACTACAAATAGCTAGTGCAAATTTATTATGAACTAAAGCAGCTTTCATTTTTCTTCTCTACATTACAAAATCAAATCAAACTTATTAGTTTCAAGTTTTGGAGTGGACATGGTGTACACAGACAAATACTAATTACCAGCAGGCACAAAAGAAAAAAACAGTAACAAGAAACAGTGACAGCAGTTCGACATAAAAACAATACCGGTATCTTTCCCAAAAAGCTGAGACAACGAAAAACAGGTAATATGTAGATAGCAGAAATAAATCACAACAAGCAACAGAGGATGAGCAACAACCACCAACAGATAAAAAAACAGAGAAATAAAAATCTAAGCAGTAAACACATTCAAGCAATGAGAAAAACACCAAGTCACAAATATTTGGAGTCTTAACAGGACTCAAGCCAGGCTTGGGTTTTGGTTTTTCAGAAAAAAAAATAATCACAAAAAAAATTTCGGTTCGCGATCCCGAGATATCAAGTTGTAATATGTGAATATTTCCAGACAAAAACTTAAGAGTAAAGCAGGAAAAAAATAGCACAAAAAGACTTTCTTGAGTTCGAGATCATGGAACTCAATAGTTCCTGTGAAGAGAAAGAAATCGAGACGCTTCAAATCGGAAGAAACCGCGTCGTTTCAGATCCAAAAAACTAAGAGACGCAACCGTCAGACTCTGGAGCAACAACAACGTCGTCACTGCGCCACCACTTCTACAGATGAGATACCGAAAAGTCACTGGAAAAATCGCACCTTCCCGGGCTCTGATACCACTGTTACAGATCCGATGACACAAATCTACCTATTTACTATTACAGTCTGAATCAAATAGCAACAGAATAGAAAAATTCGTAATCTATTTTATAAAAGATGAACAGATGATTTGCAACAACCGGTTATCCATCGTCGGAGAAGAACAAAGAGACAAGTACCATCAGATTTGAACTGAGCCTCACAAAGAAATAGTTTCTCTACTCACGGTTAATATCTATCTATATTCACCTAACCGACCGGTCAAACACGAGGCCGACAAGGTACCAGAAGAAGGCCGACAGGTAACGCAAGGGAGGTGAGAGGTCACAGAGAACACAGAGAGGCAGCCATCGAGAGAGGAGACCGAAATGGTAGAGAGAAAAATGAGCTGCTCAATTAGGAAAGCAAGAAGTGCGAATAAGACATTAAATAGCCCCAACTCAAGTCACCTGGGGGTGGGGTCGAGTTGAACCGTCCCGCCTGGCATCTTGAGGGTAAAAACAATAAGTCCAGTCCACTATACTTGTGAGGTCCAATCCATAATTCATCATATAGAAATAAAAATAGGCTGGGGAAGAAAGTAAAATGTGAGCAATTGGGTCAAATTGTGGCCTACACTGGGTTTGTTGGCTCTTGGGGGAGGTCTTGTCTTGTATTCTACCAGTAAGCTTTTTGACCCTTCCACTAATTCTTGGGGCCGTAATAGTGCTTTTTCAAATGCTGATGCATTCCTCCCCTTCTAGATGTAGCAAATTATTATGGCGGCTAGTTCAACTTGTTTTTTTGCTTGGCCACTTTATAAGATGATGTGGTTCCACCATTCCTTCACAGAATCCATAGAATTGCATTTCTTGGGCATTAAAACCTTCTTGGTTCCAATTTTTTTTTTTTTTTTGTTTTCCAACAGTAGATTAGTATGTGTGTATCCGTTTCAACTTCTTTTTTACACCAAAAGCAGATACTTTCTTCATGAGATTTGATGGTCTTTCTATGGATAAGGGCCATTTTTGTTGGCATTGCTCTTGAGATGAATCACCAGAGGTTTAGTTTGACTCGTGGTAGAACATGTAACGACGACAGATCTTTCCAAATGTTCTCTTTTCTCCCTTCATATGTGGATGTTGAAGCTCGGTTCTTTTTCCTTTCCTGATCCTCCCATATTACTCTATAGGCTGAGGAAACAGTAAACTCACCTGACGGGGTGTAATGCCATACATATTCATCTTTGACTTGACCTTAGTATATGGAATGTCTTTTATAAACTTGAAGTCCTCTTTGTCAAAAGTCTGCTTAAGCAAGGGGCAGTTCTATCTCCTTGGTCTTTGTAACAATAAGTCCACAACTCTTCCGATTGGATGCCATAGTTCAGTGATAGCCAAAAGGTCGTTGGATCCATTGGTCTTCCCAAATATTGATATTTGTTTTGTCACCCACTCTCAATCTTAATATTTTTTTAAGCCTCCAAACCTTTGCAGGTACTTTTCCACAAAAAGAATGAATCATTTCTTGGCCCGTCTGGTATTTTTATAAAGGACTAGTCTAGGAAATATTCTCCAAGCTTTTCAACCTAGCCTTGACAACTCTTGAGAATAGTGACTCGGGTTCGATCAATATTCTTTGAAACCCATACCTCTATTTTTCTTTGATTTGCACATGTGCTCCCAGCTTTTCCACCCCATAGGTTTTTCTTTTTCTGGTTTCCACCGAATGGCTTTGTATAGTTGCAGTGATTGAGTCAATCAAAGCATTTGATCAAAGCATCAATAGACACAATACTAGTCCCATTTTCAAATGGGACCAATATTGTGTCTAATGAAAAATACAGTGCTACAGAAGAAGGGTCGATAGACTCGCCAAAAACCAAAGGGGAGGAAGCCTGCTGCTCCATTTACATTAATATGTGATCTATAAATATAGTATTGATTACGTTTTCCTATTTGAATTTTGTTAAAATTATAATTTCATCCTTTATTTGTATAAATTAAAAATACACTCTTATGCATCATATATTTATAACAAATTAATTATTTTTTAAATTTTAATAAAAAAATTGTCCAAAAATAATAATCCGGCAGTAAAAAGTTTTAAATATTTATGAAGTACCTCTTTATTGGTCTAATTCTTGTTTAGTCAAATGTGTAAAGATAATAATACCATTAATCACAGAAATTATACTGAAAAACCTTAGAGGGGAGGTGAATAAGGTTTTTGGCTAATTTTAAAAAATCTTTTGTGTGATTAGAAGGATAAAGCTCCAATTTATTTGTGAAAGAATTCTAAAACTCTTTTTGATAAGAATCTACACCAAACAAAATCTTATAGTTTTGGCAATCAAGCAATGAGCATAGAATTAAACTTTAAAGAACATGCACAACAATTTATAGTGGTTCACTCTCTCAAAGAGCTACATCCACTACCTTGAGACTCAACCTAAGGATTTCACAAATCCACTATCTTCAAGGTTGGTTACACAACAACACAATGAGGATCATTCTTCAAGGGTTTTACACAAAAACCTCAAAGTTTACACAACACAACAATAGAACAAATTTATCAAAGGATCACCCAAAGGGTTTTCCACAAACCTTTGATCACAATAAAAGAATACGTTACCAAATGAGCTTGAGAAGAGGAAGATACAACTCAATAAAATACTTCTACAAGCTCCTCTTTACTTTTTCTTTGATGGATGATCAATAATGAAGCTCCAAGAAGATTTTTTTTTATGAGATGAAGATATATGAAAGAATGTACTTTTAAAGCTCTTTAAATGTTCTAAAATGATCTCAATCAATTTTTAATCAACTTCCATCCTTTTTACAGCTAATAAAAAATCAATATATATGAAGAAAAAAAGTAGTCGTTACTCTGTGTAATGGTAATATTTTTCACAGTAAAAAGGAAAACCGGATGACCGGTTTCTAAAAATGGACGTCTTTCTAAAAATGGACGTCTGATTTCCTTATACAAGAAAATCGGATGAACCCTTTTCTAAAATAAGACGACTGATATTGAAACAGAAAGATTCTGACGCATCCTACAAAAATCGGATGATCCCTCTTAAAAATCGAACGACCGATTTTTCTAAAGCTAGAAAAATCGGACGATCGATTTTAAAATAGGACGTCCGATTTTTCTTCCTTGGAAAAAATTAGATGACCAGTTCTGAAAATCGGATGACCCTTTTTTGAGAAGGACTTAAAAGCCAGTTTTCCTTAAACAAAAAACACTTTCCTTCACATTTCAAAAACAATTCAAAACATGTATTCTTGATACTCTTTTAGAGATAAGAAAACTTTCGAAGGCATCAAAAACTCTATCAAGAATACTTGGATTTTTTAAGAATAGTTTATAGAAAGAAATTAATCAAAAGAGCTTCATACATGATCAACAATCAAAGATGAGAGTTAGGGAGTTTTACAAAGAAATACCTTAGCACGTCCCTAACTAAGACATAAGTCTTCAAGGTCTTCAATGCCTTGATATTTTCTCCTTCATTTTGCCTTAATCACCCAGATCTTTTGCTTCTAAGATTGTAGTCTTGAGACTTCAAATATGCTTCTTTTGTTCTATTGAAACTAAGCTTAATATTTCATTATACAAACATATGTAAATCATAATCAAAATCATATGCAATAATGCCCTTAGGGATAACAATCTCTCCCTTTTTTATTATGACAAATACATATGCAAGAAGAACAAAAGAGCAAGTATAAAAACATAGTGATGCTTCAAAAAGATCATTAATGATAGTAAAGCATACCGAAACACCATAAGGGAGATAACTCCCCCTATGAATTTGAAAACATGCCAAGGTTTTAGAAAAAAAAAAAAAAAAAAAAAGCTCATCTTAAAAGCATGTTTCACACTAAGAATGACATAAAACAATTATTAAGGTAACTCCATAAGATATGTAACTCCATAAGATATGTAGCCAACCAAAAGAAAGCATGAAACTTAAAAGCAACACAATAAGCATCTTGCAACTATTTCTTCCCCTTAGTTCTTGCACATATTTCTCCCCCTTTTGTCATAAATCAAAAAGATATTTGGGAAAGACTTCAAGAGATCATAGAAAGGGTAACTACAATTGGACTTTCAACATTAAAGATCATCATGAAGTCTATAAAAAAAAACATGGCATCAAGATAACATAATATCAATTAGAAAATCGCTTCATTTCTCATACCAAGCTCTTGGAGCTTGTTTTAAACCATTGAGTTCTTTTGAAAATTTGTAAACATAATTTAGAAAATTTTCATGCACAAAACCAGGAGGTTGTTCAACATAAACTTCCTCCTTAATATCACCATTTAGAAAAACACTCTTAACATCCAATTGAAAAAGCTTGAATCCTTTTAAAACAAGTAAAAGCTAAAAGCATCCTAATGGATTCAAGTCTAGCAACCGGAGCAAAAGTTTCATCAAAATCTATGCCCTCTTCTTGATTGAATCCTTGGGCAACAAGTTTAGCTTTGTTTCTAATAACTTCTCCGGAATCATTTAGTTTATTTCAAAAAACTCATTTTATGCCAATGGTGGGGTGATTATGTGGTCTAGGGACTAAAGTCCAAACTTTGTTTCTTTCAAATTGATTTAATTCCTCTTACATAGCAATAATTCAAAACACATCACACAAAGCATCATCAATAAACTTAGGCTCAATTTGAGATAATAGGGCAAAATTGTCAATAAAGTACCTTCTTGTTCTTACCCCTTGTGATACATCACCAATGATTTCATCCTTGGAGTGTCGCTTTGGATATATCACAACTTGAGGAGGACTTTGAACTTCTTGATCATTTTCTTGTTTTACTTCAATCTCTTCTTCCTCCATAAGCAAGTTCTTCCATTGCTTGAGTGTACAAAGGTTAGTAGCTTAGAGTGTTATCTATGTCGTCATTATCTTTCTTGTAAAAAATGTTAGTTTCATCAAAATATACATGAATAGACTCTTCAATACATAACGTTCTTTTGTTATAAATTCTATAGGCCTTTATGTTTGAAGAGTAACCAAGAAAAATTCCCTCATCGGATTTTTTTTTTAATCAAATTTTCCAAGATTATCCTTGGTGTTTAAGATAGAGCATTGTCATCCAAAAACTTTGAAGTAGCCAATTGAGGGAGTTTTGTTGAAAATAAGTTCAAAAAGAGTTTTTCCTTTTTTAAAAAAATGGTCTCAAGAGAACACGATTCGTAATGTAGCATGTGGTGTTAACAGCCTCTGCCCAAAATATTTAGGAAGGGAATTCACAAAGCATTGACATTGCCATTTCTTGTAAAGTTCTATTTTTCCTTTCCACAAATCCATTGTGTTGAGGAGTTTTGGCTACCGAAAAGTTACGTAAAATACCAAAATCATCTCAAAGTTTTGTAAAATCTTGGTTGTTGAATTCTCTCTCATTATCACTTCTTATAGAAATCAATTTGCAATCAAGGGAGGTTTGGACTCTTTTGAATAATTTAACAAATTCATGAAATGCTTCATCCTTTTGGCTTAAAAACAAAGTCCAAGTGAATCTTAGAAAAATCATCCACAATAACAAAGGCATACATCTTACCACCAAGCGTAGTGGTCCTCATTGGTCCAAATAAATACATGTGAATGAGTTTTAAAGGTTTTGAAGTTGAAATAGTTTTCTTTGGTTTAATAGAAGATTTTATTTGTTTTCCAAATTGGCAAGCATCACAAAGTTTGGTTTTCTCAAAAATAAGTTTTGGCAATCCTCTAACAAGTTCTTTAGAAGAAAGTTGGTTTAGCAAATCCATACTAACATGGCCAAGCTTGTTATGCCACAAAAATGCATCATCACCATGAACCGAGAGACACTATAAGTTTTGAGAAATGAGAACTTCAATATAAAAGACATAGACATATACCAACTCTTCTTGCAACAAAAATAGTTTTGTTCACAACCTTGTTTATGATAGAAGAAGATTCACTTTAAAAAACAACTTTGTACCCATAATCACATAATTGACTAATACTGGATAAATTAAACTTCAAATCATTGTGTCACCTCTTCATCTTTCACCATCTCTGTCAACTTTACCAAAACATTCTGATCGATGTGTCTTCTACATAACATATAATATGAATTTCTGAACACATCATCAATCACCGGCATTAGTCCGCTTTCCCTATCGGTAAGAATGACTAGTGGCTCTCCTTCATTGATAATTGAACCTTGGCCATTTCACATAGCAGATGTAAAATATACGTGTTTGATTTGTTGAAGAACCCATCTGTATGTCGTTGCCTATTCATTACACATAAAAGCTGTTGCCATTGTGAAGTTCTTTCCTGTCGGAGTCATCCCTACAGCTTCTAATAGTGGCTTGTTGTACCTTAATTAAAAAATAAAGGGAAAATTAATAATTAACATTGACAACTATTTTAGACGAACTTCAAAATATTATTAACTATTTATTAAAAAAAATTATAAAATATCAATGGTCCACTATAGTACTTAATAAATTAAATGTTTATGCAGATAAATTAATAAAGATATCTAATAATACAATTAATCCACTATAGTACTTGTTCGTTTTATACGTGGTATCCATTATCAGTACATATGATCACGTTCTAATCATTGCAACCGATGTTGGGTGTGTAACGACAATATCGGTAAGTACGTTACTCTCCTCACGGTTTCTATGGAAAACGGTGTAACCCCTTTGTGCACTTAGGCAGAGAACTTCCTCTACCGTGTTTCTTCCCTACATCCGGTTCCTCTTAATCTTCACAATAACATTGTAAATTTTCTGAGTACTACATACATCATAAATTTCTATTTATTAACGGAATAAAAACAAATCTAAAATGTTTAAATGAAGTATTAAAAATAAATCCCTTATAACTTACCTAACTGCACAGCCAACGTCTTGTTCTCGGAGAAATCGTAATATATTGTGAGGCGGCACATGACTCTTCCTGAACTGCTTAGTCTATTGCAACTGCTCATCCGTAAGTCTTGTAGCCTGAGCATGACCGTGATTGTAAACAGTTACTTTATGGTTGTGCCTCCCGTTGTGTACGAACAATTACCAACTTTCGCTTGTTGCCATTTGCTCTCCTTTTAGCTTAAATGGACACCCACATTTTTTTGTCCATAAGGTCTCTGCCTTTTTTTTGGAATTTCTTCTTCCTCATCGTCAACTATTGGTTTTTTATATTTTTTAACTGAACCTCCGTGCTCGCAAGCCAATGTGACATACAGTCAACGGTCAGCTGTTCTTGATCTCTGATACCGAGTTATGATTAAATATGTCTTGTCATTCATTTCAGTTTGTTTTGCCCAGTCCATCAACTCATCTTTCGAACTAAATATTCGTACAGTCGTGAATAAATGTCCAAGATCAATATATTCTTCCGGTTCTAAAAATTATTTAAACGTATTTGGATCTTTATCAACCTATTAATGTAAAATGAAAATGTTACCAAAATAAAAAAAAATTAAAAAAGAAAACCCTAAACCGGGAAAAAAAAAAAAAAAATTTATGTAGCACTTTCGCCTAGGTGGGCGAAATTTTCCAGTGATTTTCACCCATCTGGACGAAACTTCCTAGAAACTTTTGTCTAGATGGGCGAAAATCACTGGAAAATTTCGCCCACCTGAGCGAAAGTGCTATAGAAATTTGAAAAAAATCTACGATCGATTTTTTACCTCAAAACTAACATTTTCTTCTAATTTCGTTTGGTGTTCAAAGTTGAAGTTTCTTTTAAAAAGAGGTTAGAGAGAAACTTTGTAGAGAGAGTATTTAGATGAAAATGAAATTTTTGAATTTTTTCGAGTTATTCTTATCAATCCCAAATTTTTTAGAAGACTCATTATTTGTTCTAGCAGCACCCTTTTCAATATGTTCCCCCCCAAATGGTGCTGTTTTGATACGGGAGCAGAAATGGTGCTGTTTTGATACGGGAGCAGAAAAAAAAGATAGCCATTCTTTCCCTGTCAATGTTTTTCTGCTTTCCTTTTTGTTTCCTTTTTCCTATTAATTTTCCCTTACAATATTGAATGAGAAGAGAACTGTTACAACTCCGGCCCCCAAGGGGTTTTTTTTTTCTTCTTATATAGAAAAAAAACTAAGTATTACAAGGAAAATATCGGCAAAAAAAAAAAAAAAGAAAAATGGTCCCGATGTGAAAAACTGTCATTTGGACTTTGTACTACACTTAGGGTCTACGACATCTCCATTTCTGGGCAACTGAAGGCGGCAATCGAGGTGTAACCAGAACTTCACCGACCCTAACGGCCCCACGCGCCACCGCGTCCTGCAGGTTCCCTTTAGATAAAAATTAACCACATTCTGGCTCAATGCAAAATCTATACTGTCTTGTTCTTCTGGATCTAAAGCCACAGGCTTCGATTCCGCAATAAATATGTACTCAAGGGAGCTGTTCTTCTTGACATCAAAGGGGGGAGCACGTAAAATATCTAATTTTATGCCTTGAAACCCTAGAACAAAATCTGTGTCGTAAAAACTCGCGTGAGCTTTTTCATTATCATTCTCTGCCTTGATGATAATTATGACTCTAACAGTTAATATCCCTGCTTGATCATAGTCTACGAGGTCGAGTTGAGCACTTTTCACTGTAATTTGAGGGATTTTGGGCCTGATAGCAAGGTAGCCGATGAACACTGCAATGCCGGTGATTATTACGGCCACTGTGAGAATGGTGCAGATGATGGCAACACACCAAATTAAGGGGTTGGTGCGCCGCCTCGGACCCACAACTGGCTTTGGCATTAGAGGAGGAGTAGGAAGAGAAGGAGGATGGTGGTGCTTGGGGGTTGAAGAGTAACAACATCAGGAGAAAATGGGATGGATGGTTTTTGGTAGTTTTTAAGATGAATTTGGTGGGAGCTGTGGAAGATTGGGAAGGTGGATTTAGTAAGGATCATTTGGTTCTTAGCCTTGATTTGTGGGGAAGGTTTTGGTATCTTCCTTTCCCAAGGATAAAGTCATGTTTGTTTCTGTTTGTTATTATATATATATATATATATATTTATATGTTTCAACATTTTTAGGAATCTTTGGAGGGCACTTTGGCCTTGGAAAAAAAAAAAGGTTAAAATACCAAACTTGCAGTTTATATGATCTTGTCTACTAAGATATTGACACCTTTATCACATTTTGTGAACTAGTTTTAGTCTCAAATCAATCCATAGGATTGCAACCCACTTTTCATGTTATACCCCCACACAGAATTGTTTTGGGGTTGGGGGAAGGAGGGAGGTGAGGGGTTATGCAGGCCAATATACCAAGAACCAAAGTTTCACCTGTATATTAAGCAAATGTCGCTGGTGGAATCCTTCTTTTGGTTTCATCCCATTCTGCAACTTCTTGATAGAATTAGGTGGACAAAGGGCGGGGCAGATGATTCTTGTAGCAAGTGTTATGCCTGGAAACTGGAAAAAGAGTAAAACAATGTGGGCAACCCGGCGTCTATTATTGAATTCACCTTACTAGAAAGTACCCATGTTGGGAACGTCTAGTCCCAAAGTCACTAAATGGATAAGTCGCCAATCCTTGAATTATTTAATGTAGTTTATCTTTTGGGTTATGGGCAGGCATTTTAGCTATTTACCATCTGAAAAGAGGAAAAAACATTGTTCCCCGCGCTTTTTTTATTTTTTATTTTTTTTTGTGTGTGTGTGTGTGTGGGGGAAGGGAGAGGGGGGAACACACAGCATACATAGAAAGAGAACCTAAGGGACTTGTCCATTTCTGGAGATTAAGATTATCATGTAAAAGGACAGAATGCAAATGCAGACTTATCTCCCAGTTGAGGTGTCCTGATGATGTCTCCTCAGTTGAACAGAATTTCAAACACATTACCTGTTATAATCCACTGGCTGCCAACTCTATGTCTTCAAAATCTGCTTCTGAACACAAGCTTTATACTCTGCATTTTTTGAAACAAAACAAAAAACTAGATAACCTACATAAATACGAATGAAGATCATCAGATTTCAGACAACTATTCAACAAATACTAGAATGAAGAATGAACCTCTTTAAAACTTACTTCGTAGACGTGCCAGAACTCCTTTTTTTCCCCCTCCGTTTTTTGGTCTTCACTTAGGGTGCTTGCAGCAATGCTCATCAAAACAATACTCCAAACTAACTCTCTTCTCTTTCGAGCTTCATTCCCAATATACTCATAAAGTTAGCTTATTTAAAGAATAGGGCACACATCAGTTCGGTGCTACTAGTACCACAGTTAAAAGTGCAATTATGAACCAAATTCCAAGAAGAAGGAAAGATTGCCTATCACTGAGAGTGAGAACATATAGAAGAAGATATTTCAGGAAATTCAGATTCACATACAGAGACAAAGTTGATGGTTCAAGCACGGAAAAACTTTCCTTCCACATTCAAGTTGGCCTGTGCCAGTGCTTCAACAGTTGCATGGCATGATAATGCTTGCTGCCGGACCTCCGCGTTTTCCTCCTACTTTTCAATTAATGGTAATAAGAAAAAGGAAGGTTACAAGCACCATCAACATTAAAAATTGGAAAGCTAATATGATACAAACAACCCAGTTGTTAATTCTAGAACAGCAGATTCTAGAGAATGAGAACTAACCGTATGCAAAGTGAAATATATCGTACTAGCAGCAAGGCACTATCTCAAATGAAATATTACCAGCCAAGAATAGAAACTAATGTCAATCTCAGAAATAGAAAAGATAATAATGCAGGGCACACATATCCTCTTTGAGCTCCTGAGAATTGAGGAAGCTTTACATGGTTATGGAAGATCCTCAGACCCGATTGATTCATTTTAACATACCGGCTGAACTCAAATGCCAAGGCTTTGTATTCCCCAGAAAGTTCTCCTACGAGTTCATCAACATTTCAAAGTTGATGTTTACAAGTGTTCCCAGAAAAAGTAATCCAAAAAATGACATCAATTCTTTTTTCACAAATACTTCCCCCAAGAAATTCCCAGCATGCCCAGCCCGGCCCGGCCACCCCTCTTCAACCCCCCCCGCGCCCCTCCCCCCCCACCCCCGAAAAAAATAATAAATAAATAAGCAAGATATGCTGCAGTGGTGTCTTTTTCTTTTATGGCTGATAGTGTGTAGCTTAGATTTAAAAGATCCAAGACTGAAATTTCTTCACAACAATCATAATTAGGATAATCACCAAAGATAGTTCATGCAAAGAAAATCAATCATGAAAAGGACTACTGTCTCTCACAGCTTAAAAGCAAAGACTAAGAGGGCATATTGACCATTTCACAGGGCAAATGAATGACATGCATCAAGAGTTCTAAGCCTAACAGAACTATGTGTAGCAAAGTTCTTGGCCAACTTGTGGAAACTAGCTTGGCTCGTTTGTGTAAAAATAGATAATATTGAGGTCATTTTCAACTTATTCATTAGATAAGAGTAGCTGGTATAAGCTGAGGTCATCTTATCAATAATAAGCACCAAGAACTGCATCTCAGAGCCACCTAAGCAGGGGGGGCGAGAGCACAGAGCATTTATGCATCACATCACAGATTTTGCAACGGACACAGAAATTTGGGGTTGAACCAGAGAAGGAAACAAAATTTTCTATAAATTGGAAAAATAGAACAGAAGACAAGGAGGACATGAATGTTCATTCAGGAAAAACCCAAAAACTTTGAGGAAGCAGAAGAAGAAGCAGTTCATGGAAGATAAATGAAAAGCAAACTGGGTAAAAAAAAAGGGGGGGGAAGTTCGGACCTCAAAAACCATTATACATTCATAGGTTTTATATTCAGTATACTGCCATGCAAAAAACAACCAAAATGAAGAAAAACTTTCTGAAGCTAGCAAAGCAGAAACCTTAACGATGAGGTCTAGGAAGATTTCCATTTCCTCACAAGATAATCATATACATCACGTGCAGTTTTGCCTTCCACATAGGAAGCACTCTTTAACTTTTCCATTGTGGAGTCATAAATTTCAATACCTTTGTTGAGCATTTTCTCAGCACTCCTCCTTAACTCTGAGAATCTATGCATATTACAAAGCCCAATAAGCAATGCATTTCCACTATCATCAAGAGGCAACATAGAGTTATCTACCATATACTGCCATATCTCAGTAGCTGCCTCTGGATCATCACAATCAAACAACATAGCAATGGCCTCAGCACAGTTTGATGGCGTTGGAGGCCATTCATTCTTGATCATTTCAGTGAAGAACTTGCTTACTTCACGTACCTTCTTCATCTTAATCAAGCAATTGAAAATCATGTTATAGGTTAAAGAATCAGGAAAAGCTCCATGAAACACCATCTCATCAAGAAGCCGGAAAGCATTATCTATATTATTGTTGTTGCAGAGCAGGCCAATCATTGAATTATACATCACCAAATTTGGCATCAACCCACTACCCAACATCGTATCCCACAACAAAATAGCATGAGTGGAGTCATTCTGCTTAACAAGGACATCCAGTGCATTAGAAAAGAATTTCAAACCTGGCAAGCAGTTCTTCCCTTTCATGACATGCAAGAGCTTGAGTGCTTCATCAGCTTGCGAGCCACATATCAGAGTGTTTAGATATGCAACGTAAGCAAGAATATGCTCAGGGTTCCAGCCCACCCGAATCAACATTTCACTAAAAGTATTCTTTGCCTTGGCCACATTTCCTTCCTTTTCCCAGCCCTCCAATAAAATAGCAAATGAGTCTGCATCTGGGATGATTTTTGTTTTAATTCTTTCAAAGAATTCTAGAGCTCTTTCAGTTTCATGATCTTGTCCACATATTGCACTCAATAAACAATTTACTGCAAAGGTAGTGGGCTGAACTCCATACCTGTAAATTTAAGCACTTCAAAACTCTGACTGGAACTTTAAATAAGTGAAGTAGTAGTTCAAGAATTAAAAAAGAAAAGAGGGTCTAATAGAACTAACTATAAAAAATTGTCAAAGTCTCAAACCTGACAGACAAGTTCTATTCACTCATTCTACTTCAACTTTCATGCTTCTGCAACTTTCACTATTGAAAATCATTTAATTCAAAACTCCAGGAGAACAACGAAATACTTGTGCCTGCTTCAAACATCATCTACGCCTAATTGGAAAACCACAGGGTTTGAGGTACCTCCTATAAGAAACATCCCCCCAAAATCAGAACTACACACAATAGCATTCCAATACTAAGTTCATCTTTTACCCAAATTCAACTCCATGATAAGAGAGCAACATAGATTCTTAAGCTTGAAATGAATAAAGGAAACTTGGGATGAAAAATCAAAATTTTGTACCTTTCCATGACGTCGAAGGTCATAATAGCCTCATTAAACCTCCCAACAGCACAGTAACTGGCGAAAACCGAAACAAAAGTAGCAACGGAGAGCACCCCTTCCTGTTTCATAGTCCTAATGGCATCCCACATTTTCTCAAACAGCTGATTCTTACCCAACAAATCCACCATCAGGTTCCAAGAACGATCAGTATGCTTTTGGGCCAACCCAGCCCATCCGAAAAACTTGACGGCAGTGGAAGGAGACCCATACGAGAATCTGAGTACTTCTTCAACAATTTCTGTACTGGGCTGGAATTGAGCTGAAGAAAGAGCTGTTTCCACATCATTGACATGGTTTTTTTCCAGAATTTCGCAAATGATTCTTGCTCTTGGCGAAAGTTCGTTTGTTGATGCTGTTAAGTATGACGGAAATTTGGAAGCTTGCTGCTTTTGGTGCGTCTGAGCACTGTTTTTTGGGTTTTCGGGCATATTTTTGCTTGTGATTTCTTTGAAATTATTGCACTGATGGTTTTCAGTTCTCTCAAGTATAAGAACGATGATGGGTTGGGTAAAATGGACCTAAAAAAAAAAAAAAAAGTAATATTACAAAATTCCCCTTGAAGTTGTGGAGATGAGCAGCGTAGACCCGAATTCCTATTTTTTTAAGTTTGCACATTATGGTATGTTTTTTTATTACCACATTATCATGGTACATTATAAAATAACTCATGCAATTCAGTGCAAAGTAAATTTAATTTATAATGGTGTTTTACTCTTCTTTTCTTTTTGAAAATTATAGTGGTGTTTACTATAACATACTAATTTATATTTATAAGAAACTAGTTATATTCTTCATGCTCGTTGAATGGGTAAATATTTATAAAAACATCATGTGCTTTTAGTAAATTATTATTTGAGTATTTAAAATTTTAATTTGATAAATAAGTACTTAAAAAAGTTTTGTAAAAAAAATTAACAATTGAAAAAAATTAACGATTAAGTTTGATAATCAAGTATCTAAATTAGGGTTCTGTTTTTTTACAGAATTCTAATTTGGATACTTGATTGTTAAATTAAAAGATTTTCAGCAGTTATTTTTTTTTTTTATGAAATCCTAATTTTGGTACTTATCTGTCAAATTAAAAATTTAGATATTGAATTGACAATTCATTAAAAGTACAGTAATATTTTTTAAAATAACCCTAAATCATATAAAATATGAGAACCTAATACAAATTGTTAAACCATAAGAAAACTTATATATTAAACTGGAAAGTTGATTCATAATTAACGTATGGCTCAAGGAGTATAATATTTTAACATATGCATAATTGGAAAGTTAATTACCCAGGAATAGAATATTTTAGTTTTGAAAGTTATAAGAAACATAGAAAGTGAAAAAAACACTTTATCATTTTAGTGGCAATTTATATTTTATTAATAATAATTTTTTGCTCAATTTTGATACTTTATTCTTTTAGTTACAATTTACCTTTTATTAATTAATAATTTTTTGCTCAATTTTGATCAAATAATTATGTGCTTGTTAGCTTTTTTAAATGAAAATTTGTTTGCTATGATTCAAGAGTATAAACAATAATCTTTGTACTTTGTGTTTGTTAATTCATACCCTAAAAAAAAAAAGTCTCGATAAAATATACCATTTTAAATATCAAAGAAAGAGTCACTATTTCCATATTAGATGACCAAAGCACCATCAATGTCTCAATAATCCTTGGTAAAGTTATTACTACGATAACTCATATATCAATTTTGGTTCTAAATTTTGTGTACATTTCTAACAACTGCTTTTCTCGATAAAAGATACATCTTTAATTCAAAATAACAAATATTGCTTTCTGATGAGTACCTTCTTATGTGTAAGGGAAAAAATGAGTCCTCTCCTCAAATATTTTTTTTAAAGGATCTGGTCGTTAATTTTTAGATTATATATTTTTATTTGGATTATTATTCATAAATTTCATATCGAATAGATGCCAGGAAGAGGTTTTTTTAATTAAACATATGAAACAAGTTGATGAATTTTGATGAGGTAAAAAAACATCATTAGAATGTTAGGTAATAATTAGCTAAAAGGGGGTTTTTATGTTTTTGAAACAAATTTATCCCATCAGAAAAAAAAACCATCAAACTATAATGTTGTATATTAAAAAATCTTGCAGTGAATACTTTGTTATAATTTTGAGAAACACATAATGTTCTATTTTTTGAAAAAGGAAAATGTTTTTTAATTAAAAATAATAAACATTATTTTAAAACAAAGACTAATACTTCTTCTTTCCCACCTTTAAAAAATTCCTTAAAAAATGATCCAAGGAAGAACGAGACTAAAAAACACATGTTTTACATTAATGTTTTTTCTTTTTTTTCTGTCCATAATTAATATACTTATGAGCTTATTCAGATAAACCCATGTAAATAAAAAATAATAGAAAAAGAAATATTAAAGAAAAAGGGTATAAGAAAAAATGAAAGAAGATTGAATAGGATTTTTATTTGCTGAATAAAAAATTGTATAGGATTCATAATGCTTCTTATTCCTTATTTAAAAAAACCCGATATCCCTCCCTTCCCCCCCCCAAACTTATTTTTGCCTCCCAAAACTCTTTCCATATTCTTAGAAATTAGGTAACAATTCGTAACTAATATTCCTTCCCACTTGTGACTCACCTTTCCAGCACCTCATTTTCCTCCACCCAAAAAGAAAAAAAAATAAAAAATTGTAATGTTCTATTAAAAAAGAATGTAATGGAGTACAGAATTTAGACAATTATTTAATTGGCCTACATCAAAGCAAAAATAATATATTATATATATATTGGAAATGTACATATTTACATTACTTCTTCAATTATTTTATACTTTTCAAAAACATTTAACACAAAATAGAAATAGAGAACTTCTTCGACCCTAGTATGATTTTATACATCACAAACATTTCCCATAATAGAGATGGTGAGGGATAACTGTACATTTAGAAAAAAAAATTAAAGATACATCTCTTTTTTATCATATGTTAAAAAGGGAAAAAATACATTCATCAACGAATTCTCATCATACTTATAAATATTAAATCTAAGAGTTAATAATATTTAAAAGGACATACCCATACATATTTTGATGAACTCATCACCTTCAATTCAATTATCTGCAACCTAAAAATTCAACAATAATAATCTCATAAGAGAAGAAAAATAAAAATATATTAGTATAGTCAATAAATACACAAGAAGTACTTGACATGTACAAATACATCTCATCCTCATAGATGTTAAAAGGAAACAAATACATTTATAAAAGCCTTCTTAAACTCATAAATTTAAATGTAGAAGTCAGATAAAGTATCGTTCAAAAAAGAAAGTCGTATAATATTTTTCCAAAAAAAGCCAGATAATATTAAAAGAAGGACATACCCAAATATGTTTTGATATATTCATTAGTTTCAACTCCAATATTTGTAACTCAAAGTTCAACAAAGATAATCTCGTAAATAAATAAAAGGTTAGTAGCCATAATTAGGTATATTATAATTTAACCCAAAATACACAAAAAGTACTTGAAAAAATTAAATTGATAATAGGCTACAAAGATCTAATCTTTTAACAAATAGAAACACATAAAAAAGAGAAAGAAAGAAAAAAGAATTATATTAGTTTTTCGTGAAATTATATTTAAATACAAAAGAAAAAGGTAGTCCAAGGAAAAAAAAAAAAAAAAAAAGAATCCCAAAGGAAAAACATTCCAATTTGTAAACATCTTCATCGTACCACTTTAAAGAACTAAAATTTGTTCTATCTTTGACACTTTAATATATGATGATATAATACACTAAATTATCACTCACGAAATGGAAGATTAAAATATGACGAATAGAGAACCCATATTGAGAATACTTTCCTAATAAAAAATATCGATGATGGTAGGAGTTTGGTATCAAAATAGAAGTCAGTTTAAAAAGAATTATATTTAATATCAACTTATAAATACTAATCTAGGAGATAGTGTATGCAACAAAATCTTATGTCTGAAAATCGAACAAAAGATGAATAGCGAACAACTTGATTTGATTTATGATATGGTAGTGGTTACAAGATCTCTGGGGAATTCCTAGTATGTAGGATAATCTTTCGATTCTTCTCTTCAACAAAGTGTTGACTTGAGAGCTTGAAAGATTCTTCTCAACTTGAACGAACTTTGAGGATGATTGATGGATTGTAGAGCTGTTGGAGCTTTCTTCGATCTTTGCGAGTAAGAAGGTGAGGAACACTATGAAGAAATGCTTGAACTTTGAAGAAGATTTTTATTAGAGAGCTTTTGGGAAGAGCTTCTGGAGAGCTTTTCACTTGCCTCGAGCTTGAGTATTTTCTCAATGATCTTTTAACCTTGAGAATACCATTATTTATACGCAGAAATAAGGTATTGGGTTGCTTGGCCACTAAGCAGCTCATCAACGGTGTTAGGTCGGCCTATTTCTTTATTTCGTGAAGCTCAATGAGTTTAAATCATCATTTAATGGATTTAATTTAAAATGATTTTGGTCTAAATTTACTTGAGCCTAAATACATAGGTCTTGTTGTATTGGGCTTTATTTAAAGTGGGTTTGAATTTAAATAATTCCAAATCCGACCAAATTTACATGGCCCAACTCAAATGGTCTAATCTTCATAGCTCAACTCAAATCATTCAGTCTTCATAGCCCAACTCGAATGATCCAATCTTCATGCTCCAAAAGACTTCTTTTATTAATTTAATTTAAATAACCAAGACTAAAGATATTTGTTGTATTTGATTACTTGATTAAATAAATAAATTAAAAATTCATTGACTATAGATAGTTCCAAATATCTTAAAATTTTTAAAAATGCCTAGGTATAACATCAATTGTCAACAAGAATTTAAATCCCTTTCGTTTATTTATTTATTTATATCTCTTATATTATTTTTCAAAATTTTAAAAATATTTTACACCTAAATAATAGGGAGAGTATTAGATATATTTCATTTATTATTGTCTCATATACTTTTTTTTTCATTTTTGCATGGAAAGAAAAAAGGAGAAGGTGTCCCACATGGTAAGTTATTATGGCTCTGTTTATATATATATATATATATATATATATTTCTTTTCAATATTTTGGATTTAATTTTTTAATATATTTTAAAAAATTATTTGTTGTGTTTCGGCTACAAATTAAATTTTTTAAAAATTAAAGTTCTCGAATTTTTATTTTATTAGATTAACTTGTTTCTTGCAGGATTCTCAAATCGTTAGCAAATAAAGTTTTATTATCAAATAAAAAATATTCAATTATCATTACGAAATTAAAATTAAAATTCAATATTATCTCTTTTTTTAAAATTAAATTTATCGAATTTATTTTCGCATTTTCTTTTTTTTTTCTTGAATTTTAGAAGTTAAAATTTTCGGATTTATTTTTAAATATAGTTAAAAAATATTGTAGTTTTTCGACAACAAATTAAATTTTTTAAAAAAGTTTTTGAATTTGTTTTATTAAATCAATTTTTTATTAGATTAACTTCCTTCTTTCAGGATTCTCAAATCACCGGCCAATAAAGTTTTATTATCATATTAAAACTCTTCAATTATCATTATCGAATTAAACCGTGCCTACTGATGACAAGCCTTCAGTAGCTATTTTAAATGACAAAAACTATTCAGTGGTTCCGTTTTCGTCAGTATACCATTGATAACAAGATCATACCGAAGATGTTTCGATATGTTATGTCGTCGGTAATTAGTTCTATTTTTGTAATATCATACATAATTTTCCTTGGAGAACAAGGTGACTCTTCCTATTAATAGAGATACTGTCATCACACTATTTTCTATTCTAATTTATCTACTGTTACTCTGTTGGTTTGAGAACTAACTTAAGCATCGGAGGTGAAATTGGGGATCAATCCCACTCCGGTGATTCTGTTATTCTTGTGCAGGTCCTCTTGTAAAGGTTAGAAGTTCAGGAACCATTATCTGGCACCACCGTGTTCTTTTTCATCATATCTTCATTTTTATATAATTGAACTTACTTTTCATATGGCATCTGATACTTCACGGTCAGAGGATACTCCTCTCAATCCTCCTACTCAGCTAACAGTAGTAACGACTATCTACATGCCCCCATTTACGCAACAAATGATGGGAGCTGGAGTTTCTTCTTTGTCACTTTTAGACCTGGATCCATGATTATGAGTTTATAACAGGAACAAATTATATAGATGCAGGCACTTTTAGCATCCTTGCAAGCGATGTTGGCATACTAAGCAAACTTGTCTGCTCCTTCTACAATCCCTCAGACAATACCTACAATTATTCCCCGCAATTTACTTCATCTTAATTCCCGTTACCTTTTTTTTCCCCTCCAATTCTTCTCTTGGAGAAGGCACTTCCCATCAGTAGGCATCTCCGATACCTTCCACACAAACCACCCATGATTTAGTAAGCCAAACGCTTTCTTAAATGACACCTTCCCTAGCTTTAGAATCATATATGTGGGATTTTTTGCTTTAGTAAACCAAATGCTTTCTCAAATAACCCATTATGTGAATGTTATGCTTGAGACAAAGTTCCTAATGATTTTTCTCATCTTAAACTCACAACATATGATTGATCTAGTGACCTAAAAGAGCATATCATGCGATATGTTTCTCAAATGTATATCTATAGTACTTGTTGTAGAATATTCCCAAGCTCTTTAACGGGAAAGGTTCTAGCATGGTATGCTCATCTACCATCCAGAAGATTTCATAAGTTTAGACAATTGGGCGAGAATTTCATTCAAAAGTTTCTTTCTCAATCCATTTTTTAACCAACATCATATTTCTTGTTGAGTGTTCATCAACCACCCAATGAACCAATGAGAGATTTCACAGCTCGTTTCAATCTGGCTGCTCAAGAAATCAGTAATTTATCTGAACGAGAATACATACAAGGATATAAATATAGATTGACTAATCAGGCTTTTTCTCAAAGTTAGTTGAAGAAGAACCCATAGATGTTTCTAATTTTTCGGGAAGAATTCAAAGTTTTATACACATCGATGATTATGTTATGCATAAAAGAGACTTGGAAAATAAAGTCAAGGAGTTGCATGATACACAAAAAAAAAAAAAAATAAAATAAAAATCTAAACCGGTAGGTAGCAGACAAAAACCTCTTGTACATGATTAATTGGGACCGTGCAAACAAGATGCCCCCCGTAACGATTACTTCTCAAAGTTTCTCGATCTGATGTTCTCCAGAAAGTTGAATCTATGAGAATCTTAGACAAGCCTGCTAAGATGCTTTCTCCTTCTAAAAATTGAAATAAAGCCAAGTTTTGTCAATTTCACAAAGATCACAGACATGAAAAAGAGCAGTGCAATGAATTGAAAAAAAGCCATTGAGCATGCTATCAGGAATGCTAAACTAAAGAATGGTAAGCCTGATTCTTCATCTTCCAAATTAAAAGTGATCAATGTGATCAGGATGTCAAACTTCCTTATTTTAGAAAAAGAAGTCGGGAACATCATGGAGATGATCCAAGATCACTGCGTAGTCAAACGCATTATTGTTAACACCTACAGTTCTGTCAATGTTCTTTTCGAAAGTACATTCAATCAAATGGGAATCTTTTGGGATTGAGTACTCCCCATATACAGCACCATTAGTGGGTTTTGCTGGTCAAAAAACAAAATCTTAAGGCAAAATAAGTTTGCCCATTTTGGTTTAAAACACAACATAAATGGTTAAATTCTTAATCGTATCTGTCCCTTCTTCTTATAACTGCATAATGGGTGGATCAGCTTCAAACCAATTTTAGGCACGTATTTTAACCTCAAATTTGTCCATTGAAATCCCCTTGGGGGAGATCCACACAATATATGGAGATCAAAAGGCAGCTCAAGAATGCTATTTTGGCACAGTAAAGGAAGTGGAAAAAAAAGAAGATTCAAGGAAACACAGCACGATACCAAAACTTGAACCAGACGGAGAATACGAGCTATTTGTTTTAGATCAGCTCAGACCAGATCAAACAATACGTATCGGCCAGCATCTCTTGATCGATTTACAAATGAAGTTGGCAGAACTTCTGGTTGAATCTGAGGGTATCTTTGCTTATTCTTCTTCAGATTTAGGGATTGTCCCTCTACATATCGTAGAACACAAATTGGCATCCCTGAGGGAACAAAGTTGGTGTTTCAGAAAAAGTGAGCATTTGCTAAGCAGAGACAAGAGATTATTCGGAAAGAAGTTCAAAAACTTTTGAACGTAGGAATCATCAAGCCCATCGATTTCCTTGAATGTTTATCAAACCCGGTGGTAGTCACAAAACTGGGAGGGGCATGGAGAGTATGTATTGACTTCACATATTTGAATAAATCCATCTCCAAGAAACTGTATCCCCTTCCGGTTTTTTTCTTTTTTTAGTCCATTTTTTTAGAATGGACACTAAAGTGGCCCAACTTTTTTTTACTCCTAAAGGGGCCATAACGTACAGGCGTTGTGCGTTATCCTCGTTGATAAAGCACAAACCATTGTGCATTATAAGTAATCAGCCGCTTAACACCCATCATAATCTTGTTTAGTGACGTGGCGAGTATTTTGAGTGATGTGGCATTGAGTTGGTAATACACACATTTATTGTGTGTTATCATGGTTAATAACGCACTATTGTTGTGCTTTATAACTTATGATAATGCACAATGACTGTGCAATATCATGTTATAAAAGTTCACCCTACTATCCGCCTGTCTTTCTTTCTATCTTTCTTCCTCCAAATTTTCTTTCTTTCCTTCTGCCACTGCTGCCACTGGGCCGTCACCTTCCCAAATTTTATTTCTTCTCTTTCTTTCTTTTTTTCCACCGCTGCTTCGCCTCCTTATTCTCCTCCTCTTTTTGTTTTCTTCCTATTCTTCCCTTCCTCTTCTACTCTTTTCTTTTATTTCAAAATTTACAGTCAAAATCTCAAAGTATTTTGGTTCCATTTTTCAAATTCAAGTTTGGATCGGTGACACTTTCCTTGGAGTACGAAGGTTTTTAGAGTTTTGGAGTGGAGAACGGTAGATAAAGCTCAACGGTACGGAGGTTCATTTCAAATTTTTGGTAAGTTTTTATGTATTTAAATTTTTGGTGTACTATGTATTAATTTTTATTATTTTTTATTTGGGCTTGTTTATTGTTGTTTGTGAATTATTTTTATGAATTTTATTTGGATTATTTGTCAATTTTTATTAATTTATTTTTGTAAAAGTGTGTTTTGAGTTTATGTTTAAACTTGTTGTTGTTAATACATTTATGCATATTTGATCATTTTATGTATCTAATTGTGTTTTGTATTGCAAATGTGATTTAGGGTCTAGGATGAATTATTTTGATGAATTTATTTGGATAATTGATCAATTTTTTTGTACTTTATTTTATGGTTACATAATTTATGCTATGCTAGAAGAAACTTATTTTTTTTTCTTTTCTTTTGCATCATTCTACTAAGTTTTTTAGTAGAAAAGATGAGGACTTGGAAATTTAGTTTTTTTTTTTCTTTACTTGTTTTTTTGGCTGTTCTAATTAGTAGAACTGAAGCTTGGAATTTTAGGGTTTAATATGTTATTAATTGTATGTTGTTAGCATTATAAAGACTTTTATTGGCATAAAAAAAACATGGACTAAACCCTAATACCCTAACATTGAATTTACAAAATCGTAAAACACTAAGCTATAAAATAGTATTCATAACTTTAAAACCCTAAAATCCTATTATTAAAATCCTAAACTGTAAATCATAGAAACCTTAAAAACCCTAAACTTTACATTAAACATTAAACTGTAAAACTCAACTTTTTAACACCAAACCCTAAAATCTTAATATTAAAATCCTATACTGTAAATCATAAAAACCTTAAAAACCCTAAACTTTACATTAAACATTAAACCGTAAAACTCTAAACTTTTTAACACCAAACCCTAAAATCTTAATATTAAAATCCTATACTGTAAATCATAAAAACCTTAAAAATCCTAAACTTTACATTAAATATTAAACCGTAAAACTTTAAACTTTTTAACACTAAACCCTGAAATCTTAATATTAAAATCCTATACTGTAAATCATAAAAACATTAAAAATCCTAAACTTGATATACTAAACATTAAACAGTAAAACTCTAAACTTTTTAGAAATTGTGTAATAATAATTTACTTTAAATATTGTATTTGAAGTTCTAAACCCGTGAGATTTAAACTGTTAAAGTGTTATAATACTTTAGTATAATATTGGAATTCTAAAAACTCTAAAACCCTAAATTATGAAACCACAAACCCTAAAATAATTAAACCATAAACAACAAACCTTAGAAAGTTTGGAATTATACTTAATTTAAAATTTTTTTACTTTAAATTATAGATATGTACCGTAACTGAAACTGTAATGTAGATGGAAGAAGTCCCAGCACACGTGCATTCGGGTCCCATAGTCTCTGATGTTTTGACGAGGCAGCATAAGCATAGGTCTGGGTTGATATGGAGTAGGGACCATGAGACGTATTTTACTGATCTTTAGTGTAGACATTTCGGTCGCAATCTATTCCAGTCTTATGGAACAGCTCCCCATAGGTTGGTTGATATTATTGATAGGACTGGTTTTGGAGGAGTTTTCAGATGTGGTAACATTGGTCTCACCCATGTACTTATTACCGAATTAGTTGAGCGTTGGGGCCTGAGACTCACACATTTCACATGACTTGTGGTAAGGTCACAGTAACTCTTCAGGATGTGCATGTATTATGGTGTTTACCGATAGAGGGGTTGCTTATTACAGGTCCCAGTTGGAGTATTCATTTAACAGTATTGGATTGATATGATTGAGAAACTTATTGGTTTACGGTTGTCCCTTACACACATTTCTGGATACAAGGTTAAGAAGGAACCTCTAGAGGCCTAGATCTTGAGAGAGTTTACTGGTTCAAAGACCGATGATGACCTAATTTTCTATGCCTGTGGATTTATTTTCTTACTTCTTGGAGGTCATATGCTCCCTGATTTCTCGGCCAGCTTGGTTCACGTCCGCTACATCAGTTTGTTGGAGGATTTTGAGGCCAGCAGCACCTACAGTTGGGGTAGTTGTGTTTGGGTATTTTATATAGGCATTTGTGCATGGCAGCTTTAGGGGATACACGACAGATAGGGGGAGCCCTAGTCCTTCTTCAAATATGGGCTTAGTCGCGTATTCCTGTATTGCGTCCTCAGCTACTCCGGCATGTTAACCAACACCCTCTTGCTCCACTTGGTGCGATGTGCTGCACGAGGTTTGACTGCAGCTAGCTGCCCACTCACATCCTTCTCACGTATAGAGACCAGTTAGATTTTATGTCATCGGATCAAGTTTGTATTAGAGGCTTATTCATATTTTTAAATGATTTATTTAAATATCTTAATTTGTTGAACAGTTTGTATGGCTGCCCTATCATGGCTAGGGCTATAAACGGATCCATACCCTCAGGGTACCCTTAGATCCAGACCCATACCCTTATAGTGAAACTTGGATCCAGACCCGGACCCATACCCTCTAAGTATAAAATTTCTGGACCCAGACCCGACCCTCCAGGGTCCAGGGTAGGGTCTGGGTATACTCGAACCCATATAACATTTTTCTATTTTTTTTCCTGTTAAACAAAATATAAAAAATAATATATAATCCTAAAATAAAAATTTTAACATGATTAACATAATCTCCTTAATATTTCTTTCAACAAATACAATCATTTAACATATACATAAATGAATATGAATATAGACCCCTTTAACTATATTAAATCAGTCTGTAATCGAAATTCCTAGACAACCTCTGAGCAAAGAGTATATGTAATAATACATTGTAGGCTAATAGATAAGTCAAATAATAGCATATAAGATAGAGAACGACAAATAAAAACGAATAAAAAGATTGTCCTTTTTGTCATTATCCATATTTTCAGCAGTTCTATGAAATAAAAAATAAGACAAATATTATTATCATAAATTGCTTTTACACGGGATGAAAGAATATATTTTTATATTTAGTAAAAATAAATTATTTGTGAAATAGAATTTGAAATAAAGTTGAAAATAAATAAATAAATAATTTGAAAGGGTTAGTTGGGCCAAGTCTATCAACTAAAAAGACTCTATTTAGGGCTAAAAAGGAGAAAAAAAAAAGAGAAATGAATGACAAGGAAAAAAAAAAAGAGAAAAGGACTGAAAAGGAGAAAAAAAAAGAAATGGACTGGAAAGGAGAAAAAAAGAAATGGACCGAAAAAGAGAAAAAAAGAAATGGATTGAAAAGGAGAAAAAAAAAAGAAATGGACTGAAAAGGAGAAAAAAAAGAAATGGACTGAAAAGAAAAGAAAAGGTTAACAACAGCAAGATTCAAACCTGTGCCAACTTAGCAAAGTAGCTTTCAAAGCTTGTCTCCTTAACCACTAGGACATACTTTCTTTAGCACATTTATTGCCCTCTATCTAATATAATATATATAAACATATTATTTTTTTATTAATACGGGTCTACCGGTATACGGGTCTGGGTATTATCATACCCTACCCAGACCCATATAACAGAATAAAGTGATACTCGTACTGTTGGATACCAGGCTGCTGGGGTCGACAGACGGATGATGGTAAAAAAAATTTATTTGTATTTTATGAATTTTATTTACTTATGATTTACTCCTAACTATTTTATTTCTTTTTTTTTTTTTAAGACTTCCATGTTGCAGAAGGTAGATGACATGGCTTCAGGGGTGATATAGGAACCACCTTCATCTCCGTCACAGATTGCTAGTTTTACAAAGAAAGTCCAGACTATCATTCGGAGGTGCATGGTTTCTATTGGTGGTACCTTGGGTGCACTCTATCTCAGCACGATATTCAGCAGTCATTTCCAGTGCAACCATCGCGTCGCCGTTCCTGGGAGCCCATACCGAACCGTGGTGCTCGTGGAGTTAAGAGGGGCGCTCGTAGATTGCCTAGTGGCGGGACACACGTGGAGGCCGAGCTCTTGTTCCTCCTGACATGGGTTGAGGAGGACATGCAGACCCCAGACGTGGAGGAGAGAGGGTTGAGGGATCTAGAGGACGTGGACATAGAGATTTAGGGTCTTTTGATCATGATGACCCATTTGACAGCCCCGACTATGGTCAGCCATCTTTTAGTTTGGGTTTGACGCCAGCTATCTAGTCCCATCCACCTACATCGTACGCGCCTCCCCCTCCGGATTTAGGTTTTCTTCATTTCAGTCATCTCACCCTTTGGGTTTAGGATTCTCTTCATTTCACGCACCAGCTCATTCGGGCACTGGGAGTTCTTCATTTCAGGCACCTCTTCCTCCGGGCACAGTTGGTTCATCTACACCACACATGCCTATATCGACAGCATCTTCATCCGATACAAATGAGCATGATGATAGCGGACGGATGTGGTGACACCAGCACAACAGCTTGGATTTGGTCATCATGTTGGGAAGAAGACTACCAGGTTCACGCCATCTGATTGGCCCTAGTATTTTCGAGTTTATTGTTTTTAGGGTTTTGTAAACTATATTTAAATTTAGAGTTTTTAATTTTATGTATTTAGGGTTTATTTTCTTTAAATTATACTACTCTTTTATGGAATGAAATTATTTCTTCTACTTTAGTGTTTTTATTTTATGTATTTATGGTTTCATTTATTTAGCTTTCAAACCCTTTATTTTATGTATTTATGATACCTGACATGTGGACGGAAGTGACAACTCATAATTAATGACACTCGACATCGCTATGTGTGCAGAAGTGACAACTCATAATTAATGACACCCGTCATGGCCATGTGGGCTTTTTATCTCGGCAATATTTCAAGACCCACCCTCAACAATACCCCTATATATATATACATCCTTATCCAAACTTCATTCATCACAATTTTAACCCTTCTATTTCATTCCTTTTAAATTTCTAAATTCCTTAACTTCACAACTTCACATCTACATGCACTTTTAATCAATTTGACATGGAGGCAATCCACCCAGTTAGAGTTTTATTATTTTGAGATTCAGAGATTGCAAGAGATGTATATGGTCCTTATTTCACTGGAGTGGTGCAGAAAAGTTGGACATTGCCAACGAACTGAATGATATCACATGTCGAACTGGTAAAAAAATATTGAAATATAGGGATATGGATCCCAATCTTTGGAGCATTCGAATGACGATGAGAGTGTCCTTATACTATGAAGAGCATCGTATGTTTTACTTTATTTTATTCAGCATGAACAACGATAACAAAATGCGTTATCTTTGGACCACTTGCACCCAACTTAGTAAAGGAAGGGATTCATATACTCATCGAATTTATTCAGATCCAACAATAGACTGTTTCAAGTACACAAGCCAGAAATATAATAAACATGACGGAACATGTAATAGCAATAACAAAGATGGTTTCTCATGAACTGTCTTTGTTGTACACAACTGTTAATAACGACGACGATGAAGTTGACAATTCAGACGAAGATTACGTCGCATCTAGTCAATCTAAATCAGACGATAACAATAACGCAGAGGAAGAAGAGTTACAAACTCTCGTAATCCCTATCACTGAAAACAGAGTGACTTAATGGGAGAGCAGCTAGTGGTACAACAATGCTAAGTATGACTGCACACAATTTGGAGCATTCTTAAATATGGGGTCGGGTTCTCTTATAGATGACCTTGTCGAATCTGGTACCCTATGGTTACTCGATTGGAACGATTCCATGACTGACATTCAGTTTGGCATGAGATTTGTTGACAAAGTGCAAGCCATAAGTGCGATTCGGAACTGGTAGGTCAGTGTGGGCCGTGAATATAGAGTTGTGAAAAATGAAAATGATACATGGACCGCAAGATGTTACCATCATAGTGATTCTAATTACTGTTCATGGTACATCTGTATAAAAAAGAAAGCAACGGACGGTCGTTGGGAAATAACCAGATTCGTGAAAGAACACACATGCCTTATACAAATTCAAAAAAACAACTACCGAAACATGTCATCAAAATTTATTTCAATGTCAATATCGCACCTAGTTGCAATGATCCTGAAATACCTGTGTCAAACATCATCCAAGAAGTGCAGTTATTATTTCAAATGGGTTGTACGTACAAGCGGGCATGGTATGCTCGAAAAATTTGCGATAGAGAGGGTTTTTGGTAGATAGGAGACAACTTTCAATATTTACCAAAATATTTACAAGCTGTACAAGTTTCAAACCCGTGGACTGAATAATTATTGTGAATTGTAAGTACGTTGGATGCTAATAATTATTTGTTTCCACTTGCTTTTGCAATTGTTGATAAGGAATCGTCCGAAAGTTGGAATTGGTTCCTGAAACATCTACGAGATTATATTGTCAAAGATCGCCACGTATGTCTTATTTTCAATCTCTACGAAGGGATTTTATCTGCTATTCAAAATCAATCTTTGTGGCAACCTCTATTTGAAGTTCACCGGTTTTGTTTACGCCATATTCGAGCAAATTTCAACAAGACTTTCAAGAATACAGAATTAAAAAGCTTGATGTGGCAGGCCGGAACAAAATCGAAGCTGTGGAAATTTGACTGTGTTATGAACGAGATTCAAAATAGAAATGTGGATGCTTACACTTACTTGGTGAAGATCGACCCAGAGAAATGGACACTGTTGCATGATGGCAGGCACAAACGGGATCATGACAACCAATATTTCTTAAGCATTTAACAGTGTGTTGAAGAAAGCTAGGGTCCTACCTGTAAAAGCCCTGGTTGAATAATATTCAACAAATTAGTTAGGTACTTTCACCAATACTGTGGAGAGGCTCAAAATTGTGTGAACCCATTTTCAACCCGAATATTTGACAAGTTCTTGTAGATTGAAATGAAATCAAGAGAACACAAAGTTACAACTTACAATCCGTGAGAAGGAATATCCATGGTCAGATCTCCGATCTGGGTTTTTGGTACCGGCAATAACGTCTATACATTGCGAATGAATAATAAATCATGTAGTTGCGGAAAATGGAAAACATTTACATTGCCTTGTTCTCATGTTCTTGCAGTTTCTAGAGAAAATGATACGAGAGCAGATACTTATGTACCGGAGATATATTCACGACTAATATATAGAAGAACATACCAGGCGAATTTTTATCCGGTCTTGAGTGAGAACTTTTGGAGGGATGTTCCTTATAATTTAACATTTTATCCTCCAAACGTGAACAATGAACGGGATAGGAAACAGGGCATGCGATTTCAGGGGTAAATGGATTATAGAAATCTGGATTCTCCTCCAAGATGTGGCGGATGCCGCACGCTGGGACATAATAGAAAATTTGTAATAACCTTGGTTCAAGCAATTTATAAGTTTGTTTTCTTGAAAGTGTTGTAATAAAACAGATTTCTATTAATTAAAATTTTCTTACAATTTCTTCTAATTACTACTTCATTGCTCTAAATTTTGACAGTAAAATTTACAATATCATTTTTATTACTTCTTCATATTTTTTTTTTCATGAAATGGTTACATGTTAAACATATTTTCTTTAAAAACGGTTATGAATATTATCATAAAACATACACCAAAATAAGTTAAATAATATGATACAGTCTTTTTAAATAAATTATATAACTATAAGTTTTGAAAAAAAATAAAGAAATTTTGAGTTCTTAAAAAAATAATAAAATAAAATAAAAAACTAACGTGGCTGATGACGCACAATCTTTGTGCGTTATTACTGGGTTTATAACTCACAGTGGTTGTGCGTTATTCGCCACATCGGCGGATTAGGGGTGGAAAGTGGGATTAAGTGATAACGCACAGTGGTTGTGCGTTATCATTTGTAATAATGCACAATCACTGTGCGTTATGGCCAGAATCTGGATAAAAAAAAATTGGACTACTTTAGTACCTTTTTTTAAAAAACTGGTATAATAAAAGAAAAAAACCTTCTCTTTTCCTAATTGATCAGTTGGTGGATTATGTAGCAGGACATGAACTCCTTTAGTTCTTGATGCATACAAAGGATATCATCAAATTCCAATGGCTAAGGAAGACATGGCTAAGACAGCCTTTGTAACAGATGATGGAATCTACAGTCACACAAAAATGTCATTCGGTTTAAAAATTTTTGGAGTAGATTTTCAGGAGGGGATGAACAAGGACTTCAAAGGATTAATCGGGAAAATTGTGGAAGTTATGTTGATGATATCATCATCAAATCTAAAGATAAAGCTATCGCAGTTTGAAGATTTAAAAATTAAGTATTCGACAGGATCTGCAAAATAGGAATGGAATTGAACCCCAAATAGTACACTTTTGGAGTGTCATCGGGGAAATGTTTGGTTACTTTGTTTCTCAAAGAGATATTGAGGCAAATCCTGCAAAAATCAAATACATACAAGATATGTCTGAACCTAGGACAGTTCAAAGAGGTCCAGGGCCTAGCAGGAAGGATGGCTTCCGCTTTAGGTTGGTTTCTAGCCAGGGCCGAAGAGACAGGCCTCCCATTTTATCAACTTCTGTGGAATCGTTCTAATTTTGAATGACTTCCACTACCTCTGCAGCTTTTCAAAAGTTGAAGGATTATTTATCCTATTCTCTCCATCTTGTTACTCCGGTAATAGGAGAACCATTGTATCTGTATCTGGCTATCACTCCCAAAGTGATCAGTTTAGTTTTATGTACTCTTGGTGATAATAATATGAAACTTATTTACTACGTGAGTCATGTTTTACATGGGCTAGAAGAATGTTACAGTTCTCTACAGAAACACATACTTTACCTCATAATAGCAGCACGAAAACTAACACTATAATTTCAAGCTTATGCTATCATTGTCTTAACTAATATCCTATTAAGGCATGTTTTGCATAGACCCGACATGTCGGGTAGAACCTCTATGTGGGTGTTGGAGTTAAGTGAATATCAAATTGACTTCTTCCCTGAAAGACCATCCAAGGTCAAGCCTTAGCAGATTTTTTAGTTGAGTGCTCGTTTTCCTATAAGATAGAAAACATTCAGCCTATATCTACAGCCCGATCTCTAGGGACTTGGATACTTACGTTGATGGATCAACTAGGGAATAGTCTAAAGGGGTAGAATTCATTTTAGAATACCTCGAAGGACATCAATATGCAATGAAGTTTTTGTTTTCCATTAGCAACAATGAAGCCGAGTATGAAGCTTTATTAGCGAGATTGCTATGTTTAAAAGTCTTAAACTCACACATCTCCTAGTCTGAAGCGATTCCCAAGTTGTTATCAGGTAGGTAACAGAGGTTTTTGAAGCAAAAGAAGATAATATGCAGAAATATTTCATTTGTGTACAACAGATACTTTTAGAATTCTCAAATGTGCAATTTGAAAAAGTTCCCCTGAAACAAAATACAAGAGTAGATATGTTGTCGAAAATTAGTGTAGGAGAACACGTAGAAGGAACATGGATTGAATCTTTATTAGAAAAAAAGTATTGGCAAAGGTGTTTGTGTGGCAAAAGAAATGGAGGATTGGACAAAACCCATTTGGAAATTTATGTTAAATAAAAAACTCCATGACGATGCTATACAAGCAAGGAAGATTCGCGCTGCATCTGCGCTATATGTTTTGGCAGATGATCAATTGTACAGAACCATGGGAAATTGGCCTCTACTTAAATGTGTAACTAGGGAAGATGGTCGTTATGTGCTAAGAGAAATATATGAGGAAATTTGTGGGTCTCACATTGGTGCTAGGGCATTAGTCACAAAGGTCATGTGTTATGGGTATTATTAGCTTTCCACAAAAAAAAGATTCTTTTCATTTTGTCAAAGCATGCAACAAGTGCCAGATCCATGCCAATGAGCATCATCTCCCAATAATAGAATACCACATTTTTGGCATACCATTCGCCCAATAGGGTATAGATCTTTTAGGACCAGGTATAGATCTTTTAGGACCATTTCCTAAAGCTGCAGCGGGAAAGAATAATTTGGTTGTGACTATAGATCACTTCACCTAATAGATTGAAGCAAAAGCTTTGGCTAGTATCACAGCACGGAAGGTTCGTGAATTCTTCTGTGAAGATGTCATTTCTCAATTTGGTATTCCCAAAATCTTGATATCTGATAATAGGAAGCAATTCAATTCTAAGGAGTTCAAAGACTTTTGTGAGGAGCTCGGTATTGAACGACGATTCACATCCGCCAGGTACCCACAAACAAATGGAGCTACAAAGGTTTACTAATCAAACCATCTTGCAAGGCCTTAAGAAAAGATTAGATGAATTGAAAGGAAAATGGCTGGATGAACTACCTAATATTTTATGGTCTTACATGACTACTCTTAGAAGAACAACCAGGAAATATCTTTTAATCTTTGCTTCGAGGTAGATGCCATGATCCCTGCAGAAATTGGAAGTCAGTCATTACGAAACCTTACTTTGAATGAAGAACAAAATTACCGGCTAATGTATGAACATTTAGCACTTATTGATGAAATCCTTGAACAGGCTGTGAAACAGGACACTCATTACAAGCGGCAGATTGCCCGATATCACAATGCTAAGGTAAAACTTGCCATGATCAAGGAAGATGACTTATTTTTTAGGAAGAATGAAGTAAGAAGGGTAGACCCTAACAGGAAGTTGGATCCTACATGGGAAGTTCCATACCGGGTGAAAAAAGCTAACGTAATGAGAGTTATAAGTTGTGAGATTCTTAAGGGAAAATTTTGGCCAGAACTTGGAATGATCTCAATCTTAGAAAATTCTTCCCTTAGATTATTTCATATAATTAATGTGTTTGGATATGTTCAACTATCAAAGACACTTATTAGTATATGTCTTCTTATTCCTTTACACGGCTAGAAAATAGCCTTATGGTGATGCAAGAAAGTGTCACCATATAATGTTTATGGTGACGTTTTGCCTTTAGTGACGCTTCCAAACAACTTGGTCTAAAGTCGAGTAGCAATAGACTCAGCAACGCTTCAAAACGTCACTATATATTGTCTCTAGTTAGGCTTTAAATATCATTAAACACATGTATGCCTACTTTTTGTAGAGTCACAAAAAACATTATAATGGTAAAAAAATTTAAAATTCTGCAAAATACATTACGTTTATAAGCATCACAATTGATGTATAATGATACTTTAAAAGTGTTACTATATACTATTAATGTGTAGAAAGAAGCATCAATATAGAATACCTATTACTACAATTTTAAAAGTAACAATAACGTTGATATTAATACGGTATTTTCGGTCACAAATGCCTTAATTCACTAATATGATATGACACTTTTAAAATGTCAATATAGGTCTCTTTTGAAAAAAAACAGAAATACGTATTTATATACCACTTGAATAGAATATAAATATGAGATATTTGAAACGAAATGTAAATTAACACTCTTTAACATTGATATCAAAGTATTACAATATCCAAATTCAAATAACGAATCACATGACAGAAATAACAGCCATATCCATTCACTTCAAGTCTCCAAAACAACATAAACAGTCATGGAATCTAAGACACTACTATATAAAAAAGAAATTGTTCTAACTATCAAACCACAAATCTCCATATCCATCAGTTCTCCAATACTCCTCATAAAAAAACACGAAGTGTCTAGCCATAAAACTTGATCTTTCTACTAGGACTTTTTGTGAACAGCAAAAAGGATATTGTTCACCAAGTATATTTCAATCAAAACCTTCCAATTCAATCTCCATTATAAGTGTATCTTCTCACCTATAATATTGTAAACAAAAATAATCATTACTAATAATCTCTGATAAAAAGATATTATCCAAATTAGAAATATATAAATAATAATACATGTACAAAGAGAATACCAAAGAGTATGGCCAAGCAATATGAACTTCACCATAATCTCCAATCATTGATAAGTGCACCATAAATGCTGATTTATACTATAAACTTAAAATAGTGTTATTCATTAAAAAGTTATACAACTTTTGAAAGAATAATACACTTATTAAAATTAAACTCTGCTCTACATTTGCTTAGTCACTACCTTGTATGTTTACTTCGCTTTGTCCACCTTGTTGGAACATTTGATTGTCAAGAAGTTCTGATGAAAAAACTGAACATCGAATTCTAATAAAAAAACTAAATGACATAATAGATAAAAAAAAGACCACATCTTCAAAATATTATTGAAAAAAGATTAACTACTCATATACTAAATTAACTCATCAATAATCCAGAAATCGAAATTCATTTAGCAATAACTTCAAAAAAACTATACATTGCTCTACATTTTGTTAGCTACAACCTTATACGTTTACATCCCTTTTTCCATCTTGTTGTAAAATTGAATTGTTAAGAAGTTGAAAGTCACCATCACTCCTTGATATATTTGTCCTCCTTCCTTATTTGGTTATTACGATATCTAGATAAAAGATAAATTGTCATACCAAAAACGCATCAAATTCACTAATAAAAAAAGTGAACTTCAAAGAATAACATAGACAGAAAAATCTTCAAAGAATATCTAAAATATATTAAAAATGTGAACGCATTAAACTAAAACTGCTATAATCATGTTTCATGCAACTGAACTACAGAGAAAAAGTGAGGCGATAGTAATGGTAACATTTTAAAATCAGTTGCTGGCCAATTCTTGCAAAAATTTGAACTATATTATTCTTGAAAGTGCTTGTCAGTTGACTACTATGGAAAGGCTTAAAAAGCTATTCAGCAAGAGAAAACACACACACACACGCACACACAAAAGAGGCCTAGTGGCGTCAAAAGTTTAATAACTAATTTCTAGAATTTATTGCCTTACATTACATTGATTAGCTTCTTGTATTTTGTCTTGCTTACCTTAGACATCCAGAATTTGTTTAAAAAAATGTTTAGCCAAAATTCTTGATTCAATTTGAAACCTAGAACATTGTCCAAAAAAAATTAAAAAGACATATGATTAGAAAAAATAATATACAATGATGTTCATAGAAAAGTAACACCTCCATTGAAAAACAAGGACATAGTTTCGAATCAGACAATGTCAACATTACTATACTTCACATAGAATTCATTCAAACTTCTAATTTTAGCATTTTTGGTTTTCAAAATGTTCTATAAGTGATTACTCAATTGTATCATATCAAATAAGAAAATAAAAAGTCGTTGCTGAAAAACTAGTCCTTCTCCTTGCCGAGAATGGTATCAAGAGGTGAAAAAGGGTGAGGATGATTCAGAGGTTAAGATAAAGAAAGCGTAAAAGATGATGTTGAAAAAGGAGGAACAACAAAATAGGGATTTGAAAATGAGAAGATTGATGAAATTGTGTTTGTGAGTGACATTGTTATTGGCATAGTATGCATTAGATTGGTTAATTGGAAAGTTGCAGCATATTTTTGCCTTTATTGAATGCCAAATACAGTTCTTGGAACTCTGGTTTAACTAATCTGTCCATGGCCTTTACTTTGGAGTTGGAGAAATTATTAATCAGATTTTCTTCATCAATAATGGAAAAAGAATTACTAGAAGAGATTAAAGAAAAGTTAGCTAACATTGATGGGAAGATTCAATTTATTTGTTTTCTCCCCAAGTTTGTACAATATTTAGAATATTAAAGTAGGAAACAATGACCTCTAAGTACTTTTCTAAATTGTGGGGAAATCACAGTGACTGTGAGAGGAAAAATACAAAGAAGAGCGGCCAACTATGAACCCTTGATTGTGGGAACGTGAGAATCAATACAGAGAAAGGGTAAAACTCCAAAAGGCTCTAATGCTGAAGTTAGTAAGAATAAGTTCTATTGTCATTTCTTAAATTTCAATAAACTGATACATCAAAAAAAGGTTATTTACTAAACCGTAATCCATAAACCTTAAACCCTAAACCCTAAAAAAAAAAAAAAAAGGAAAACTACTTATATTGGCTTATCAGAGGCTGTATGTTGAATCTTCTTAGCCACTATGGACAAGTTTGAAGGTTTTGGCTCTGTTGATACAAGTAAAATTGCAAAAAGAAGGAGAAGTGTTCAGCATCCCCAACCCTAATAATTGTACAAGCTAATTTGTTCTGCAATTCTAGAACAATTCCTTAACCAACTAGCATCTTCTCAAAGCTAATAAACTACACAAACTCTCACATGCAAAAAGCACATATACAGTTCAAACCTACAAAATAGTTCAAGCACATTCAGTGCAAAATTTTCAACCCATGAAAGAAAAAAGGAATATATATATATATATATATATTTAAATCAAGAATGCTCGAACTAGCTCAGTAGAACATCAGAAAAGCAGAGGAAGCATTAAAAAGACAAGCTTTTCTAGGAAAAAATTTTCAAATACCAGAACTCAGAATTCAAAAACAATAGAGATGCTTTTTTTTAGACAACCCAAGATTAATATATAAGCAATCCATACATGTATTCCAACCCAAAATCGTTACTCATAACTCCAACTCTAAAATCATAATAATCATCCAACACAAACAAGAACAATATTTTCAAAAAAAATTCAATTATTTCAAAACAAATTTTATTCTTAAAAAAAAAAAAAAAAAAAGACTATTTCTTAACAAAAAGGATCAATTAAAGAACCAATTTGAGAATCAATAGAAGTATCTTTGATCAATATAGACTCTATTCAAGAAGAAGATGATGAATTAAGGAGAAGAGTTGAAGAATTCATCGCAAAAGTTAACAGAGGTTGGAGGCAGAAACATACGCTAACCGGAGAAGACTTCTCTCACGGCTCAGACAGACTTGTGCAGTGTAATTAGGCGGCGGGTTTTATCCGTACTTAGACAGGTCTATACCCGTTTATATAGCAGGTAACCGTTTAAATTTTATACCCGTGAATCTATACCCATATTTATTCTGTTATATGGGTCTGGACAGGGTATGATAATACTCATACTCCTGTACCCGTATAAATAAAATAATAATATATATTTATATATTATATTATATTATATTAATATATAATTTATAAATGTTAAAGACATTATTTCTTACACTAACACAGTGACACACACAAAGCCCTACACAGTGTATAAACTGTCTAAAATACAAATTAACAAACAAAGATGATTCTTCTAATGGCTAGACACACAATTGGGGAAAAAAGGAAGATAAATGATGCAAGGAAGGAAGGAAGGAAGGAAGGAAGGAAAAGAATCTTATCTTTCAGTCAAGGAATAACAATAAATAGTTAAGAACCAATTAAGGAAGAAACAAAAAAAAAAAAAAAAAAGGAAAGAGGAGGATTCATGAAGAAAATTACTAATAATTGCATGAAAGGAAGGTAATAATCCAATTAATAATGATTAGTCCACAAATTTCGATTATGTAGTCTTGATTTACCAACCGTTGACATTCACATTTTTCTCCCTATTAATTAAATACATGATACAAAAACCCCAGGTAAATTATATTTGCATTTTACGTGTAATTCTGTTTTTTTAAGCTCCAATCAATTGAAATTAGAAATTAATTTCATATCAATTCTATAATTCGATTTACCCAAAAAAAAAAAGGAATTCAATGATTTTGAAATTAAATCCTTTGAATTCTGTTTTAATAGAATTGTTGCAATTCCAATTCTTAAAACTCAAATTCAATCACTAGTGGAAATTGTTGAACATTTCAAATTTTACCCGAGTGATCAATGAATATTTTAAGTTAATATATATTTTTTTATAGCATCACTCAATATTATATTCTTTTTATTCTTTTGGATAGGATGGTATGATCATTGGATATTCTAGTATTTATACAATAATTATAAAGGCTTATAAAAACCTGGAAATAATTAAATGAACAATCAAAAATTCACAAATTAGTAGATAAATTCTAGAATGTGATGACAATGATATTGTTGAGAGTTCTTCAATCCCTTCAGTTGCATTTGCAGAGGAAAATTGATGTGAGTTTTTTTATCTTTAGCCACATATTCATAATTATCTCTATTTTACATACACTTGTAATATATACTCACTTCTATATTTCTTTTGTAGGAGACAAATAGGAGCAAGCGGTATCCAAAATCCAAATGCTTTGATTAATATATTGTATTAAACTAGAACTTTTGTTCTTATTGGATTAATATACTGTGAAGATTTTGTGTGTGTTTGAACTTTTAATCATTTGAATTAGAGATGTTAAATGATTGTATTTGTTGAAAGAAATGTTGAGAAGATTACGTTGATCATGTTAAAATTTTTATTTTAGGATTATATATTGTTTTATGTATTTTTGTTTAACAGGGAAAAAAATAGAAAAATGTCATACGGATACGAGTATATCCAGACCCTACCTTGGACCCTGGAGGGTCGAGTCTGGGTCCAGAAATTTTATACCTGGAGGGTATGAGTCCGGGTCTAGGTCCAAGTTTCACTTAAGGGTATGGGTATGGGTATGGGTCTGGGTCTAGGGGTACCTTGAGGGTCTGAACTCATTTACAGCCCTAAATGTAATAGCACCGGGGACTGGAGCCGGGAGAGAGTGTCACGTCGCTAGACTGGTCTTCGTTCTTTCTATCACACTCATGTATAGTGTGAAAAGAAAAGGGGGAAAGGCAAAAGCTTCTCAGTGTGAAATTTTGGGAGGGTTTTTGTGCCTTTTTGCTGATTGCCTAGATTTTTGTTACTCTTTGCAGTAGTGTTAGAATATAGATTTAATGTCCCTTTTAATTTAAAAAGTTCATTTTATTTAAAACTGTCATCTTATATTTACTAACTTGATGTTAAATAAAAACGTCACCATAGGCCCAGTTATGCTTTTATAAAAGCATAACTAAAAGTGTCACTATAACCTTAATTTCTAATAGTGTTAAGTGGATATCTTTTGTCCCAAATTATTATTTAACAATCCTTTTCCTACATTTCGTTTAAAATTAAATCATTCAGGCATATTACCCTAGTACTTTTTCAAAATAACTTATGCCTGATAAACATATGGTCATCTTTAGATTAATTTTATAAACTTTTTAATCTTCCAATTTAGCAACCAAAAGTATCATCTATGTACAACCAGAAAATTTGATATGGGCACCATTTTATAGTTAATATTTTTAATTTTATTTATATAGATATTGGCCTATGGGCTAGATTCCTACCTATTACACAAATTTTAAAAATAAAAATAAAAGAAAGAAAGCTAAGGCCTTTGTCATTTTTTAAACCTATCAAGAGGACAACTCTGATAGGCCAACCCTGATGTTCAAGGGTTGCAAACCAAAAAGGTTACTCCTACTCGACAGAGAGTCCGCTCTTTTCAAAATTTTCAAGAAACTCTCTCTCACTCCAAGTGCACCACTGCCCGTTTCTGCTTCTGGTCCTTCTCCTCCTTCTCAATAAGCACATCCAACGTTAGAAAGTGTTTGAAGTTGGGGGAGCACTTATGGGTTTGTTTAAAGGGTTTGTCAAATGACCTTCAAATAGGTCAATGGCTTCTTGTGGAGCAACCACATTCCTCGCGGTCCCTTTAAAATACCGTTCCTTGATATCCAACTTATAACATAACTCATGCACGTTCAATTCTAGTTGGATAGCCCCTCCATGAAGACCCAAAAACACTTCACTATCGCCAAGAATTGTTCGAAGATGAATTGTCTGTGGTGCTTCAGAATTTGGAGAAATAGAACGTTTAGATATTCTTGTTTTCCATAGAAGTGAGTCCGGTACAATTTTAGTTCCAAATTGGTCCGTCTTAAGTATAGATCTAGTGGAGAATTATAAGGCACCTCCTTTTCTTCTATAGCAGCAAAATGGTGGCTCATTTTGCTCAAGCTGGGAATATGCAGGATTTACGAAACGAAGGCAATTGGGAATTCAATACCTTTACCTCAATTAACTATCATTTTTGTTGGGATAGGGGCATCAAAGGAAGTATATGGATGGACCTGTCCAAATACATTCCTTTGTTTACTCCAGGTTCTTATTAGTATTTTCGAAAATTCAACCTGCAGGCAATCACAAAAAGCCACGTGGGTACACCCCCTGGTTTTTATTAAATGAGAAGTGACAGTAAAACGTCAACCTCATCTTTTTCTTTTACCAGCACGGTTACAATATCTTACCATTGTTACTTTACATATATCATGGTACACATACGAATACACAAATTCAAACAAAGTTTGTGCCCTAAATTAGTTAATACAATTTTGACATCTTTCATTAAAGATCAACATACATAGGCCTATCGAATTATTACAAAATTCAAAACAAGAAGGTGGTTGAGGCTTCACCCTCTACATTATTATATGATGACCTCCCGGAAGAACAACTTTCCTTAATTCTTCTTTTTCTGTTAAGGGACCCACTTTATTTTTTGCGAGGCAATGTTACTTCTTCTAACTTTGCAAAACCAAGAAAATATGGAATATTCTGCATCATTTTTACAATATGAATCTACAACAGACGACAACTTCATATCGGGGTTTTCCTTTCGAATTACGTCCATGAATTCTGTCAAGGAAAAACTCATCATTGATATATACAATCCCATAACTAAATCCTTTCCGTCAGTTGATTCAAAGAAATTCTGGATAAGTTCATCTTTCACATAGGGTAGTAGTTTCCCCTCATCGTCAACTAAATCCAGCAATTCTGACGTCATAGTATCATTTTCCGACACTTCTGAGCCAATTCCACTTTATGCTTTTAAATTTCTTGGTGTGATTGGGATGCAGATCGTTCAAACTTTGTATTCTCCTATCCTTTACAGCACAGTCATCAGTTAGACGCTCATTAATCTCAGTCAACGATGAATTGGTTTCTACCAATTTAGCATTTGTCGCTTCTATATCAGCTAGTTTCCTCTCTAACACCTTCACCTGATCAAGTGTTATAACTTGTTCCCGGCGAGTCTTCTCCAACTCTTTTTCTTCCATTTCTTTTCGTACTATCCTATTATCTGTTAACTACCGAGTAGCTTCATTCATTATATTCATATTCTGAAAAAAAAATGAAAAAAAATTAAAACCACCCAAAAATAGATATACGCAGTTCCATGTATTATACACAAATACACTTACTTGCATGCTGTTTGGAAAAAATTCATCCATCATCTCCTCAAGGGTCATGTTTAGAGCAGTCCCCATGTCTACTGGGGCAAGGCTCGACTTTTCTGGTGTTTTTCCCTTTCCCAACCAGACCTCCTTCTTATCACCGTAATAATCCAGGAAAGAAAATTCATCTTACAGCCTTCCACGAGCTCCTCTAGTTCAATACATTCAAGACGATCACTTCTTCCTTCTGTCAACGGGATTTCTTGTTCTTCCACCCTTGGAAACACTTGTTCTTCCGGAATCAAGGGCATAATCAATTTCTTCTTTAACTTTTCAGTTGTTTTCCTTTTTCCAATAATTGATGCCTCCTCCCTTCTCGCTGCATCGAGTTTATTCATCGGGATTTGAATCTCGGTTACAACAACTGTTGCTTCTTTTCCTCTTTTAAACTTTTCCGCTTATCTTTGTTCCAAGAGTTCTACAAAAGGCAGTTCAACTGTTGAAAAAATCACATATTTACAAACAATTCACAAAATAGTTCAACCTAAAATTACAATTATATATACCTTCATCTCCAATATCTTCTATCAGGGATGGCACTTTCAGTTTTGCGGTTACTTCTAGCATACTGTGCCATATTAATTTTCCTACAACAAAAAAGAAGTATTAGCCATTTTTTCCTTATGTCAATTTATACATAACACATTGACATTTAGCCTTCAATCTTAATACTAACTCAATTCACGTACGCAATCTGACCAAGAATAAAACCTGGCAAACCTTCATCATTTCTTCATCCCATTTTACTTCACTTAACAACATCCTAAATGCATATCCTTTCATAATATATTTGCTCCTTAATAAACTGCTGCTCTATTTCAATTTCTAAGTTGGGTAATCTTTATATTATATTCCATGGTTTATCTGGTCCTATCATTTCTACAAAAAACCATTGTCTTTTCCGTCCGTGGATTGACTGGGGCAACTTATATATTAGGTTTCTTGCATCACTTTTCTTCTGGAATGTATACCACACGGGACCATCTTTGATCGATTTTATATTAAGGAACTTTAAAATAATTCCAAACTTATTGGCACTTCAAAACACTTACAGATCAATATAAGAGCCACCACTATTCTTATCCTGTTATGCTCAATTTGCCCTACATCTATTCCCCAATGGTTCATTATATCATGAAATAAGTTATGCAATGGGAACCTCAATCCCTCCTTCAATTGAGCTTGGTAGACTGCTATACATCTCTTCGCAAGTATATGGGCCCTTTCATCAGCAGAAGCAGCTCTTATGCCTACTCTGATAGATAAATAATTCCTTCCTCATATTTCCAAGATGGTTATAACAAATAGTAAAAGGTACATGATGGATCCTGGTTCACATAATTCCAAATCATCATTAGGGTGATGATATGATATAGAAATATCGTTAGCACGAAGATGTCTTTTCATAACATTGACCGATTCAGCGGAATCAACATTCGAGAATAAGATAGAGCCATTCTCTTCTAAGTATTTCCGACCACCAAGACCAAGATTATCTTTAGGACGAATAATCCTAACATCTAAAGAAGAGGAACTATCGTGATTAGTGGCAGCGGCTTCTGAAACTTTCTTCGACTTGGTTTTTGGGTTCTTTGAAGTTGTTGCTTTAGAGGTAGACATTTTGATCAAGAAAACTTTAAGATTGAAAAGAAGAATTCAAGATCTGCAAAAGAAATTCAAAATTTTGAATTGTGAATTCATATGAGAAAAGTTTATATGCGAAAAATGGCAACGATTACTTGAGAGGTCATATGATGGGACAACCCATCGGCCTAATTATTTGGGCTCAACCCATTAGGCCTGATAAATGCTGCCAACAAAAGATTTATTTTGGCCCATATATTAAAAGGAAATTGATCTCAATTATCTATTATAATGACTAAAATATCCCTTGTGTCAACATCATAAGGGCTTCACGGTAATATCATAAATAATTTTCCTTGGAAAACAAGATGATTCTTCCTATAAATAGAGGTGCTATTCATCACACTATTTTCTATTCTAATTTACCTACTATTACTCAATTGGTTTGAGAACTAACTTAAGTATTGGAGGTAAAATGGGGGATCAACCCCACTCTGGTGATTCTATTATCCTTGTGCAGGTCCTCTTGTAAAGGTTAAAAGTTCAGGAACCATTACATTCTTTTTTTTTTTTTCTTATGGGAAGTTGCTCCTATTCATGATTGATCACCCTTAGTGCGTATGTTTTTACTCCTTGAATTGAAGAAAACATATGTAAAATAAGTGGAATTGAACCTTCCATTTATTAGTTTAAAAGGGCTTTTACTATATGATCCATATTTCATTGCTTGTGAGAAACTACTTCTCATTTAGTACAGGCAAAATTAGGCTAATCTAGTCCTTGCTAACCAATAAGGGCTGAAGATGGAACCATTGAGGCATAGCTCTTTTTCTGGCTGGTACTTTGGAGTTATCTTTGGGATTGTGGTACTATATGTTTGTTGTTTTGGGCTACGACACTTTGTAGTTTTGATTTCTTTTGATGATTAAGGGTTGTGACCACCCTCTGCTAATGGCCATTATGTTTTGGTGTTGTTACTAATTTTCTTCTCGTTACATTACTTTTACTGGGAGTTTACTGCCACTGTTGGGGCTGTCCCTTAGCTGTGTGTGATTCGTGTGGGTTGTGTCCCTTTTTTGGTGCTATTGTATTTGGTTTCGTTGCTCTATATAGTGAAAAAGAAAAAACAGACTAATGCACCTCATCTTAATGTGTACAAACCAGTCTTGGGAAGGATATTATTGAGGATATTGATGAGGAATTTGAGGAAGATGATGCAGAAATTCTAGAACTTTTGTTGTAGTAGAAACTTCGGTGTCGATTTCTAAAACATTGGGAATGGAGGACACCCCTTATAAGGCCAAGGAAGAATATGGGTATGACGTATATGAGAATCAACCAAAGAAGACTTTTGCTTCTCTTTTTGCATACAACAGAAACCCTGCTAAGGGTACTCATCTTTACAAAATCATGGAGCAATCACACATTATTGAAATGGAGCTGGATGAGGTTGATGACGTCCTTGAGATATAGGGTTATTCACTTGTTGCTTATGTAGTGGGAGGTTTCCCGGACCAATTCTTGGAAAGTTCATAATACTTTCCAGCATAATATTAGCTCTGCGCTATTTTTCTATAATTATCTGAGCTTGCTAGTTGCTATAAGTCCTTTCTCTATTATTTTTCTATTAAATAGTTAGCAAGTTGAAATAGAATTAAAGGGACATGTTGAAATCAATTTTTTTTAAAATGAGACTAAACTCGAGCAATGATAAGTTCGATAGGTTGTTAAATCAATTCGACTCAATTTCAGATATAATGAGAATCTCATATTTTCCAATATATAAAAAGGGGTCTTTATGCATAATAATCAAAAGACTAAAACTAATCAATTCTCTAATCTTTGTTTATCTATTTCTCTTATCATTGAAGCCCTAATGTAAAACTTTAGTTTTGGTATTCACATTTTATGAGATCATTAGTGGGAAGAATCTCAAAAAATAATATTCGAGTATTAGTGGGAGTAGTAATTTGGAAAGGATCTTCTCCACCATCATTACTATTGTGTTGGTGGTGGTTTTTTATGAAATTTTTAATTAAAAATAATATGATATCGAAAATTTTGTCTTTTTTTCTGGAGATATCACTATAAACAAGTACTTCTCAAATTATAATGTTTGTAATCTCTTTATCTTTTTCTTTATAATTGTAAAACGGTTTTAAGTATTGATGTGTGTGAAACGAAAGTGGTCTTGGAATTTGAATCATAAACGGCTTTAGTTATAATGATTAAGTAATTTTAGTGTTTATGGTAAGTTTTTTTGTCTCTATATGTCTTTTATGTCTATTATCTTACTTCGGATATTGTATTTGGAATCTTCATGTTTTGATACCCTTGTTTATTAAAGAAATCGGTGGAGTTTTTTTTCTAAAAAATCTCCTTGTTTAATAATTTCGGCAGCTGCCTCTTGAGCTTTCTTTCTTCCAATGTGCTTCTAAAGCTTGAAAGAGATAGAAGGGAGTTTTAATAATTAAGAGTTTTTCTTGAGGTTTAACAAACTTTTATTAGGTTTTAGGTTTTGTATGGTTTATTAGAAATTTATTTGGATAGAGTTTGGTTTATTTTTTTTTATTTTGTAAAAGTTTTAATTATGTGCTTAATGGAAACATATATATATATAGATGTATATCCTAAGACTAAGGCAACCCTTTGATGTATATATACTTAGTAGTAGCAGGATTTCCTCCAAGATTAGTTGGAATCCTACTATTACTCTTCTTGTTCAATCGCAAATTCCTGAGACAAATGGGTTCCACATATATGTTTCAATTTTGGGGTTTCTATTTTTCCTTGCACAAAATTGTCTTGGAATTTAAGTTTAAGTAGTTTAAGTTTACGTTTAAAATTTAATATTATTCTCTTTTTTTTCCCTTATAGTTTTGTTCGCGAAAATTTCGGTAACATAATGTCCATCATATACACGTTAGAGGTATATGTTTAATTAGTTTACATTTAATTTTACGGGGAAGCCATGACTCTTTAAAGTTTTACTTGAAAGTTTTGACTCTTTAAAGCTTTATGAGGGAGTCCTGACTCTTAATCTTTTGTTTGGTATATGTTTGTTGCTTGTTTGAGTGGCCAATATGCCTGAAAAATATCTATAATAAAGAGGAAACTTTACCAAGAATTATGCAATCTTATAAAAATTTAGATTTGTTAGTAATGACTTAATGTAAACTTAAAATGAAAGGAGAAGTTGGAACTTTTAAGAACTAATTAAAGATTATTCAAACTTTTAAGAACTAACAATTCTTTCTCCTAATCATTTTTAGAATCTATAAAAAATACATCAGAAGTTGGATGTACAGTGAATGACTCGTGCCTGGGATTAAGGATCTTACAAGTGAATTCATTCATGGCGTTAATTTTTTTATTAGTCATTCTCTTGAAACGAATAATGGAAGTAAAAAAGAGATGAGATATCCATGTGCAAAGTGTAAAAATAAGAAACTTGTAGAAGCAGATAGTGTGAACGATCATCTTTTGCGGTGGAGTTTTGTGCCTTATTATCATAATTGGACAAGTCATGGTGAAAAAGTATGGCCACATGATGGGGGACGTGTTCTTGCGGAACGTTCTGATACAACAATCCAGTCAAATATTTGGTTAGAAAGTTCAAGTTCACTATCAATGCTGGAGAAAATGAACTCATATCATGAGATAATAATTGATGCAGCCAGTTCTAACCTTATCCCTCATATTGAAGAAACCAATCATGAAGAATCATATAATCTTGTGGCATTTTTTTTTTTTTGACATGTTAAAAAGTGGTAGAGATACCGTAGTTGAAGGCGATAACAGATATTCAGTGTTATCTGTTTATGCAGAGTTGTTGTATATAAGTCTAAGAATCAATAAACTCAAAAGTTGTACGATAATATTTGTGCATTCATAAAGAAGCATTTGCCACCAGGAAATAATATGGTCGAAGATTGGTACGCGACGCAGAAATTGATATCCGGGTTAGGATTGCCCGTGTAAAGGATTGATGTGTGTCCCAATGAATATATACTTTATTAGAAGGAGGACTTCGACAGAACGAAATGTAAGTTTTGTGGCAGTCACTGGTACAAGATCACTAGAAAGAAGAGAGGGAAGAAGAAGAAACTGGGGCCGAATAGATCGGTAAAGACGATGTTTTATTTCCCTTTAACTCTTAGATTACAAAGATTGTATGCACCAAAAAGAACCGCAGAACAAATGAGATGGCATTCTGAAAGCTCACAAGAGCCGGATGTGATGAACCATCCTGGAGATGGAGGAGCTTGGAAGCATTTTGATAATAGTTACTAAGATTTTTGGCAAGAACAAGGAACGTGAGACTTGGCTTGTGTATGGATGTGTTTTCATCTTTTGGAATGGCGGGAAAGGCATACTCTTCGTGGCCAGTAATGGTAACCTATATAACTTGCCGCCTTGGATGTATATGAAAAAAGAGATAACCTTCTTGACGGTTCTCATCCCAAGTTTGAAGAATCCAAAAAATAACTTGGATAGAATAATTTAAATCAGTTGAAGGATGTCGGGAGCCTTACTTATGACATATCAAAGAAACATAATTTTCAAATGTGGGTTGCACTTCTTTGGAGCATTAGTGACTTCCTGGGTGTACGGTATGTTGAGCAGTTGGAGTACAGCAGGGACGTTGGCTTGTCCGTGTTGCATGGAACAAGCACAGTCATTTCGATTGCAAAATGGGAGAAAACAATCTTGGTTCAATTGCCATAGATTTTTCTTGCCACCAAGTCATCAATTTAGACGAGATTCGAGGTCTTTCAAGAAGGGTAGAGGTGAAGACCGCTCGTGCTACCACCTAGACTTTCTAGATATCGGATATGGGAAAAGGTCCAGCACTTTTCAAAAATTACAAAAACAGGAAAGGAATTAGGCAAGGAAGGATCAGAACTAGACAAGCAGGTGTATATTTTTATGTCTTCCTTATTGGCATACCCTTGTAGTGCCTTATAACATTGACGTGACGTACCATGAAGAGGATGTGCTTGATAATGTCTTTAACACAGATTGGATGTAAAAGGGAAGTCAAAAGATAAACTACAAAAATACTAGCAAATACTGACAGTTGATGCCATCGGCGTCCCATCGGTATAATGTTATTACGGACAGCAAACAGACGATTACATGACAGTCAACCCCTTCACGTTGGTAATGGTTTGTACCTACTATTCCCGATGACCTTACCGACCGAATTTTATTTTTCCGTGGTATGCCAGTAGCCGACGCCCCTTTTCCTTCGGAAAAAAATACCAACAGTATTTCCGAAAGGTTCGATTTTTCGTTGCTAAGCTTTACTGACGATAAGGCCGATAGTTATCTTTTTGTTAATGAGGTTGATGAATTATACTGACGGAATATGCCGTTGGTTTCTAGTTTTTTTAAAACTTGCTTACTACGGTCGGACCGTCGGTAATTTTTTTTTATATAATTTGTAAAACAGACCCAAAACTCCTTGAAATGCAAAAAAATCCAACAGCAACAGTATATATTCATAAACTCATGCTTATACATAAAACATCAACCTATAAAATATCCATAAACTAAAACATCAAATCTATAAAATATCCATAAACTAAAACATCTATAAAACATAAAATGTACAAGTATCAAACCCTTTTGGGATCCCTAATATCACTAGAGGGCGGGAGGGGGAGAAGGGGAGAGGATCAATTGGTGCCTGGGGCATCAATAGAGGGGAGAGGGGGGAGGAAGGTATCCTCGCATCTGAGGTCTCCACAGCTACTATCATCGATGAAGATGTCGATGGAACGGCAGCCATAGTGGCTTTGACGATATCCATCATCTGTGGTATATGGTTGTACGACAAGTGGCCCCACTCAGTAAACCACCTCATGTGCTCGTCGAAGGTAGCATAGGCACTAGAAACAGTAGCCTCAACCCATCTCATAATCCTCTGCTCCACTTCTAAATAGCAAGTTGGCAATCCAACTACGGCTCGATTGCTCTCGGTTCTGAGATGAGCTGCCTCTGAAACTGCTCCATATAACCGGTCGTGGCTTAATCCACCAGATTTAGTGACCATCAATTGGAGATCATTGGGCATAGTAGCACTCGTTGTAGCAGCTTCCTCCTCGACCTTCTGTCGAGCCTCGTGACAGTTCGTCTACAATATGAAATGTTAGTTGGATAATAAGTTATAAAATATTATATAAAATACAAAATTATGACTTATAAAACATTATATAAATTTAAGTTATATATTTTACTAAACTTGCCCAAAAATCCTCTGAAAAGTTATCCATATACTGCCCCTTCTTATTACCGGTCTGATGCTTGTGGAGCTCCTCCAAGTGTCTTCTCTTGGAGAACCTCTCTATTAAATCCACTTGGTGCAAAAAGAAATGGTTATTAATTACATTATAATGAAGTAACTAAATGAAGTAATAAAATCAAACATCAGTTCTTACCTCTTCAACTAATGCTCTATGAAGGAGATAGAACCACCTGTGTGCTTTCTCGCTTCCCGACTTCCCTCTCTCATTACTGTTCCTTTTATTTCGTTCACAAAATGCTTTGCACTCAGGACTCTCTTAATACTTCATCGTCTGTTTCCAGAATATCTCAAGAATCCAAGCATGCCTCTTCCTTGCCGCCCAAGCATCACCAAGAAAATCTCTTATCCGTTGGTGACCTTGACCTCCCATGCCTACCTCATCTTGGTCATGGATAATGTCTGGTCCCTGATAAGTGAATAATTGTCTATATTTTCTATATGTTAATTTCATCGTTTTTATTGTTTTTAACATGTAAAAAATATATATTTGAGCTAAATATCTTGGTACCCTCTGGAAGTAAAAAAGGATGAAAACGGAGTGAAAACGACGAAAACAGAAGCCGTAGACAAAAGGACAATACCTAACGCGAATGGCAGGGCATCCTAACATCCTACCTACCGAGGACGGCGGGAATGTGTAACTCGAGACCTACCGCGGATGGTAGGCCCTACCGTCGGCAGTAGGTAAGGGGCAAGGACAGTTCCAATCCTTTTCCAACTTGGTTTTCTTGATTTCTACTCTAACTCTAGCTTGGACTTCTTTTATTTTTACCTCTATATATAGGGCTCTTATGCAACAATTGTAAAAACAATTTAGAGAGTTCAATAGACAATTATTTTAGATATGAATAGATTATATTTAGGTTAGATTAGAATTTTGATTAGGAGTAGATAAATTAGGTTAGATTAGATAAATACTATTTAAATTCCAGCTTTTATATTTTCTTTAGTTATAGAATTTCAAGTTTTGTGCAATATTTACCGTTTTGGATTCAAGAATTGACGATTTTGATTCAAGATTTCGATCTTCAACTTGGTGACTCGAGAGACGATCCTACAAGATTTCGGGATTCGACTTTGGCTTCAAGACTTAATCCTAAGCTTTCTTTTATTTTTCTTGTTATTGAATTCCTTAATTTAATTTTAGTTTTAATTAATATGAATAGTGAGTAGTTTTTCTTGTTTGGATTTGGGGTTGAACCCTAGTTCTTGTTTATGAAGTTCTTGGTTTGATTTCTTGATTTCGATGTTTGTTTTATTTTAAGTTGTCTTCCAATTACATTTGTTTGTTAATTTAATTGTCGTAAGATTAGATTTTTTGCAAGGTTGTTTGGAATTGAAAAAAGAAGAACAATCTAGGGCAACCAATTGGAGGTTAATTAGGAAAATTGACTAGAGATACGATTTTGCACTTTTAGGTCTCTTAAATCACCTAAGTTTATTGCACTCATAATATGTTAGGGAGAAAAGAGATTTTCCTCTAAAGGTTACTGAGTAGGGTGGCTTTTGTCCTAGAGATAAAGATTGCCCAATTTTTGAGTGATGACCCAACTTAATTAATTTAAATATTATTTTCATTAAAAGTCTTTTCCAATTGAGCTAGTAATAAGGATTAGGGGGATTCCACCAAACCAAACTCTTGTTTTTATTAATCTTTTAAAATCGTTTTATTATTGGTTTCTTTTAATTGCTTTTATTGTTTTTAAGTTCTTCTCAATGACAACCTTTTTATTCGGCTAAACATTAGAGACACGAGTAGTACTTGAACCTTCATCTGTCCCTGAGAGATTCGACATTTGGGTTGAACTCACTTCTACTTTGTTAGGTCCATTTATCTAGCATTATAGTGATTAGAATTCCCCGTTTTATTGCTTTGATTTTACACACATCAGTCCCATACACATCTTTTCTGAAATTTCAATGAAGTTTCAAAACATAAGAAAATAATATTTGTATAAATATAAGTATAACCAGTATAAGATTCAAAATATTATAAGTATTAAAGACTTGTAAAAAAATTAATGCAAGTAAAGCAACTACAATATTGGATTCATTTACCTGAAACTCTCCCCAGCACATGTTGTGGACATCTAGTGGGACCTCAAACCAATGGTGGTAAGGGTCGGTGAACCGCTCTTGCATGATAGTTGAGATATGGGTGGCGGCTCTTGAAGATGGAGGTAGTATGTACATATTAATGTTAGTATATATTATATTTAATTATAGTTTATATAATTATAACGATACTTTGTTATGTTTATCGAACTTACCGATCTACATTCAGGGTCAATAACTGCCGAGAATCACCAGGAGGCGACTTCCAAGCTACAAGATCCGTAGAAGGAGCCGTAGATAATAATGGTTGTATGATCGGTGCAGAAGATGAACCGGGAGAGTCGGAACGTATTAGTATCTATCTATGTCGGTAGATCCTAATCTGTACGTATCTGTGGATCCTCCTGTGCTGGAGTCAATAGCCCTGTTGTGTGGGAGTTTGTGGATTCGACCGTGTCGTAGGCGATGTCTCTTGTTATGTGGGGCGGCGGATCCTCTCTTACGTCCTCTAGCCATCGAACCTATAATATAAGTAAGAATGATAGAATTAGTTATAGATAATTAACATAAGTATAATTGTAAATATTCTAAATATCACTTGCATGATAACAAGAATTTAATAGACATAATTATAATGATAACACAAGTACAATAACATAAGTACAATAAAAGTTAATTATACGATGTTCTATCTATCAGAATCCTAATCGAAATCATTATTAGATGTAGCGTCGGAATACTCATCGGTCTCTTCATTGGAATCTTTATCAGAAACTCATTATATTTCGGTTTCATTATCTTGTACTTCCTCAAAATATGTCTCAACTGCGATATCAAATTCTTCCAACGAACTGGACTCGTGGACGAGAGGTCCTATGTCTTCAATCGTTACATCTATTATCGAACCCTTGTGACACGTTCTTTTGGAACGCATCATCTTGGTGGGAACATCTATTAGGCGGGGTCGAGATTTCATCACACTAACCCAATCGGTTCATGTGGTCTTTTAGAGCCAGGATACAAGAGGAACGAAACTTGCTTGACTTGATGAGCTAACACGAGAGGAGGCATACATATATGCATGGATGGATTTATTTGAAAGTGATGATGATGATGATGATGATGATGAAGATGAGTTGAGGAGAGGAGTAATTAGTGTCCTATTGTTTAAAATTAAGTGTTGTGTGTAATATTGATCAACAAATTCTTTCAATCAATATAATATAATATAATGCACTTATTGATTAGTAATTCTATAAATGAGCTTCTTTCTTATTAGTAATAACATGTATTTGTTTGTGTAATGGATGATGATGAGTTAGTACTATTCATTTATGATTATGGTTTTTGTTTTGTTAAAGTATTATTGTATTAGAGATTAATTTGCATGTCTTTATTTGATTGAACGGTACAACTCCAATTATCAACAAACAACTTAGAGTATCAATTTAGTGAGTGAAAGAGCAAAAGAAAATTGGGTAATTTCATGGCAAAAAGGTTTTCCTCTGTCCGTACAAATAAAGCTTAAGTAGTGCACTTCTGCTGGGTGCATTTCTACATTGAATCGGTTATTCCTTACCTTATTAGTAGGATAAGCCATATGGTATATTGGTTGCATTTTTAGGACTAGACATGATGAGCAAATGACAGGAAAAGGTAATTTTTATTTTCAACTACAAGTTATTCTGTTATATTCCTTTCATCTTTTTACTTTTCACATTTTAGACATCAAAATATAAAATTTTACATGTTTTTTTCTTATGTAGACTATAATACCCTTCAAAAATTTTAGCAGAGTTGTCTCTGTATTATGGATATTTTCTAGGCTCACGGATTACTAAAACACGCAACAAACATATACCAAACAAAATATGAAGAGTCAGGACTCCCTTGTAAAGCTTTAAAGTACCAAGGCTCCCCTATAAAACTTTAAAGAGTCAGGGTTTCCCTGTAAAGTAAAATTTAAAATAATTAAATACATACTTGTACGACAAATGGACAGTATATCACTAAAATCCTCACGAACAAAACTATAAGAAAAAAAGATAATATTAAATTTATAAGATATCATATTATAGTAAAAGTTTCTTTGTTCAGATATAACAAAATTGTACTTAGCGGTGTATTTACCTTAAATATATTGAAACGTCTTATCATATTTTATTATAATAAATATATAAAAAAATAAAGCAAACATTAATGTCCTTAAAACCTCAATTCAATTAGTGGAGCCAAAACCTTATGAAATTGAAAAAAGTTTTGAGTTGGATTCTTAATACTCTCTCTCTCTCTCTCTCTCTCTCTCTCTCTCTCTCTCTCTCTCTCTCTCTCTCTCTCTCTCTATATATATATATATATACACACACATATAAATTTCAAAAAAACCACAACTTTAAAGACAATTCAACTAACCATCTTGATTGATCCCAAGACATTTTCTATACTTAAACTAACATATACAAAAAATGGATTCCTCTCCTCCCTCCCTCCCCCCTCCCCCCTACTTTCTATGAAAATTAGAAACAAATAATGTGATCTCTTTATCAATAAATAAAGATTTGTTATTCTCATATCATATAATAGCCAATCAAACAAAATAAACCTAACTAATATTTCGCATTCTACAATTTTCATAGTGTTAACAAGCTATCATGTTAAAACATGAGGAAAAGCTTACATTTACTTAAAACATTAAAAATTTATACATTACAACGGAGCCATTGCCCAACAATTATCTATATCCTAAATGACAAACGAACAAAAAAAGACAAAAGAATGGTTTAGATTTAAAATTAGTTTTTGGATAAAAACTATTACATAAAAAAATGCAGACACCGAATGAACCTTTCAAATTCAATATTGTCCTACATTACATAAATAAAATCAAATTTGGGAGGTTTATAATGAATCTTTTTAAAATATGATTCAACTCTATACAAGTCATCCCTATTTTCTAACACTATTTCATTCAAAAAAGAACCTTCCTAATATATGAAACATTAAACCATTCAAAAGGATTATATAAGTAGACAATCAAAAGTCAAGTAGTGGGAAAGTGAAGAACAAAAATATTGGACTCTCTCACATTCTCAAGAACCCTTCAATGTAATGCAAGATGAGCTTACTTTTGATCCCAAAAAAGGTTTTACTCATACATCAACAATTTTATATTAAAAGAAAGTACATCGGCAAGCAATTCCACACAGCAAGCACAACAACAAACAAATAGAGGCATAATAAACCTAACTCGGGAATATGAATGTATAGCGCGAAAAAAATCATTATTTTCTCTACTCTTTCTTTCTCTACACAATTTCTCTCTAACTTCTCTCTACTCCTTCTCCACTCTAAAACTAAAATCTTTAACATTGAACTCGTATTGGAGGTAGATATAGATCATTACGAAGAATTTGTAGAAGAAAATATCAATTTAGATGTAAGAAAAGTTTTATAAAAACATTTCAAAACTAGGCTCGGATGGGCGACCCGAACATGGGCGGATAGCCCAGACGGGCGACCAGCACAAACCCAAGTTGCCGGCCCAGGCGATCCAAGATTTTTTTTTTTATTTTTTTTTTTTTTAAGAAAGAAAGAATTTTTGTAAGTATTTGGAAAACTTTAAAATGAATAAATTTGCGATCGGATGTCCGTTTCACGCGTATGACCACTCGTTTTGATGGTTCTCGTAAAGAGGAACGCAACGGCGTCATCGAAAAAGTAATCCGGACGCATTTCGGGGCAAAAAAATTTCGTGCAAAAAGAATTTCAATATTTACCAACTTCAATCATTTGAATTTTTAATTAGAGCAAAAATAAGACTGCTCCTCTGTCTAATTTTCAAATTGGTGCCATAATTTTTTAGTTAACAAAGAGAGAAAGTATTAGAAAATTACAAAAACATAAATTAAAAGGAAAATAGGAGGTTTTTGTGGAAACGGTAGGTGGGAAACAGTTAGAACGGTTTCCAACACGTAGGTCTCGAAAAAATAACCGAAATGCCCACAAGAATCGCCTCAATCGGACGCCGAGCACAAAGTTATGCCCTGTCAAAGTTTTCGGTTATACGAAACATTTTTTTTTTTTGCCCCGAAACGCATCCGGATCACTTTTTTGACGATGCCGTTGCATTCCTCTTTACGATAACCATCAAAACGAGTGGTCATATGCGTGAAACAGACATCCGATCGTAAAGTTATTCATGTTTAAAGTTTTCCAAATACTTACAAAAAATTCTTTCTTTCTTAAAAAAAAAAAAAAAAAACTTGGATCGTCCGGGTCGCCGCGATCCGTCCATGTTCGGGTCGCCCGTCCGGACAATCCGAGCCCAGTTTTGGAAAAAAAATTTTTAACTTTTCTTAATCTAAATTGATATTTTCTTCTACAAATTCTTCTTAATGATTTGTATCTACCTCCAATACGAGTTCAATATTAAAGATTTTAGTTTTAGAGTGGAGAAAGAGTAGAGAGAAGTTAGAGAGAAATTGTGTAGAGAAAGAAAGAGTAGGGAAAATAATGGTTTTTTTTCGCGCTATACATTCATATTCCCCAGTTAGGTTTATTATGCCCCAACAAATATTCGCAATTCAGGGAAATTTCCCTCACATATTCAAGTAAAAAAAAAGCAAAAACCATTACCAGCAGCGACGACAATGGTTTCACGTCAACTCTAGTCAGCTCCAACCTCTTTGGAAAGAAGAAGAATAACAAGTAACAAGAAGAAAATAATTAGAAGAAGAAGAAAAAAGCAGAGGAGAAATACAAAGAGAGAGAGAGAGAGAGAGAGAGAGAGAGAGAGAGAGAGAGAGAGAGAGAGAGAGAGAGAGAGAGAGAGAGAGAGAGAGAGAGAGCATTACCAGTAACGGCAGCGGCGGCTGCAAGGATGGGTGTCAGCTGAAGATGTAGTCGACGGTGGGGCTTCCATCAGAAATCAGTGGGAATTGTGGAGAAATGATTTCAGGAATAAGAGAAGAGCTTGTCCAATTTTGATACATCTATTAATTTATTACTGAAAGCATTCCGACAATACGCATGTCGGTACTAATTTTCAACAGTTAGCATTCTATCGTCGGTAATACTGTAGAAAAGTTAAATTTATAGCTAATGACATGAAAAGGCCGTTGTTGTCGTCGATAATTTATTTCAAGTATCAACGGAACCCATTCAATTTCCAAAACCATCAGTACTTTACATAATCGACAACTTATTCTATCGGTAAAAAGTCGTCACTTTTTGGGGCCCAATTTCCCTCTATTTTTTAGTCTAAAATTGTTAAAACCCATGACATTTCTTTTCATGTCAGTGTTCCGTCGATGATTACCACGGTTTCTTATTCTGTTCGTAATGTTGGTCGATAAATTGGTATTCTTTTGTAGTAATAATATCAAGGCTAGATAAGATCTATATTTGTATTTCAACACACACACATATATATATGTATATATGTTTGTGTATATATCATATATATATACATATATACATATATACATGTACATATATTATATACATATATATGTATATATATGTATATATTTATATATACACATATACACACACATATATATATTGATATCTTCCTTATTGGCATACGTAATGCACAATGAAAAGAATGTGTTTGATAATGTTTTAAACACAAATATAAATGTAAAAAGGAAGTTAAAAAGATAATATCAAGACTAGACAAGATTTACATTTGTATTTTAACATACGCATATATATAATATGTATATGTATATTTATATATACACATATACATACACACAAATAATATATATATATATATATATATGCAAAGCTGCTCTTGAAAGCTCATCTAATGATGTGTTTTGTCCATTTTTCAATTCAGCACCAGCTACGTTGACCCTCATCATCCATATTCTTTATGTCTAATATATTTTTAATTTTTTATCAATGAAAATTTATATCACGTCATATTTTTTTCTTGTTGGAAAACCCTAAATTTAAACCTTGCACTGGTCATTCTTTCTAGATAATAATATTCTTAATTTGTTTCTATGTATAATTCCAACACCTTCTTGAATGTGTCATTTTTCTAATTAAGTTAGGGTTAAGTTTCATCAAATTTTGTATTGCTAAAGATATTTGCAAGTTAATTTCTTGAAACTTTGTTTTTGTACTATTTTCAGGAAGGCTAAATATAATGAACGTAGTACTATTTTCCCTTCAAGAATTATAAGAGATCCAATAGAGTAAAGTTGAAATGCATCCATTCTAATCTCCCGTTTGCAACTCAATTCTTTCTCCGCAAAATTATATTATCTCGTATAAAATTCCATGTAACTTCTCAATTTATTGCCAGAAAAATAATTAATTTTAGACAAAAAATTAAATCATAATAAAAATAACTTAATTAGAAGTAAAAAAAATCCTTACATTTAGTTGATTTCTTCTGGCAAGTTGACCCAACAGGAAATGATTAGCATGTGCAACAAAACGTATATCAATGAAATATGATAAATAAATTAGAGAATTAAGTACATTATACAAATTAAGCTGAAGAAACTATGTATCTTGCATATGTTTTTCTCTTTTCCTTTTTCTTTGAGGTAATTTTTTTTAATGAAATCTGCTCATTTTTTAAACAATGCAAGAATATTCTTTATGCGACGACCATCAACATAAAACGACTTATAATATATACTTTATATGCCTAGAACTTCAAATTGCAAGTTTCATGAACTTTTGCAATTCTTCTCTCTAAGAAAATCAAAGAACTCTCTTTGTTCTCCGAGATGAATTCACAAGCATTTTTAAGTCCCAGTAGGTATTCATTTCTCGAACAAAGCTAGGTAGGAAGATATGTGGATTAATTTGAAATAATTGCGTGTCAAAAGATTCATTTCTTCACAAATAGCAATAAGTTGGAAAATTCTTATATCGTTTATTTGAAGTAATAGAAAGCAACAATAAGTTGTTTTCAAAAAAAAAATAATAATAAATAGACGTATCACTTTCGTTTGGGTACAATTACATTGATTGCTTTCTCACTTACAGAAAAAACGATTCTCGTTCTTCAATGTGTAAACAACGATCAAAAGTACATCAATAGAAGTCTCCATTCATTTTTTAATTTTAATATTAAGAGCTCACTTTTTAATTTTAATTTTATTGCCAGAAACTCATCACTAAACATATAATCCTCACATATAGTTAATTTCTTCTAGCAAGTCAAAGATAAGAAGATAAAAGATTTCTTACTCAATCTTTCTAGGAATTATTGTTGAACCTCAACTTAGTGTGCACATACATAACTAGTTGGGAATAGTGAATTAGGAGGATTTTGAGAAGAATGTGAAAAGAGGGTCTGAAATGCTAGCATAACCAAAGCTTTTCCATGTCAGATATCTATAAAGTTACTCTCTGCAAGCTCATATCGAGATATACTATATTTTTAAGTTTGGCACAATTCTTGCGCGCAATAAATTAACCTACACTTCCTCATCAATGTTCAATATGTGTAATATTTAGAGTTTTTATTAGTGAAACATATGCATAGTGTCATATTTGATGAGAAACTAAATTTAAACTTTGTATAAACATTTCCATCTTTAACTTGTTTTAAATATTCTTAATTTTTTTTCTAAGTAAATCCAACCTGCCTTTATAAATGCATCATTTTCTAGAGGCATGGCTAGGTTTCACTGAATTTGGTGTCATTAGATAAATAACAAAATTAATTTCTTTAAACTATTTTTTATATTATTTTTATGAAGGCTATATAATAAATTTATCACTCTCTTTTTTTTTTTTTTTTATAATCAAGATATAACAGATGTAGAAGTGGATTCGTAGTTTACTTAATACACTATATCACATTAAAAAATTTTAATTTTAGTAAAGTCCTATGTCCCTGAATGAAGTGTGATTCCGTCACTGTATATATATATATATTTAATATCTCATAATATGCTTTGTCTATTTTTTAGTTTGGCCCAATTCTTGCACACTATTAAATGTACCATTTCTTTATATATATATATATATATATATATACTCTACCTTATCTCATAATATGCTTAGTCTATTTTTCAGTTTGACGCGGTTCTTGCACGCTATTATTAGCCTACCATTTCTTCATCCATTTTCCTTGTGTGTAATATTAGAAGTTTTTTATGAATGAAAAATAAATTAAGTCATATTTTTGCTTGATGGAAAAACCATATTTCAAATTTGTGTAGATATTGTCATCTTTAACTATTTAAATATACTTAATTTTATTCTGTTAGATTTCATTGAATGTGGCGTTATTAGAAATTTGGAAGTTAATTTTTTAAAAAGATGTTTTTTACTATTTTCGTGTGAAGACTTAATGTATAATGAACTTATCATCCTTTCTTTCAATCGTTAAGATCTAACGGAGGCATTGTGAAATCCTTCAACTCTAACCTCTTGTTAATGTAACCAATTCTTTTTCCCGAAAATTATTTTTGTATAAAATTTAAAGTAATTAATTCCTTGAATTATTGTAGCAAATAGAATTAATAATAGACAAACATATTAAATCCTATAATAATTGACTGATGATATCTTCATGACCAAGGTTCTCGGAACATGTGGAAATAATAATAGTGATAAAAATGAATTTAATTAGTATCTTAGTTAATTTATATAAGAAAAATATTTAAAATTATATTTTTTTAAGGAATAATATATGTTTGAAAATTGAAACGTGATCACATAAGTAAAAGGGAGTATATAAGTTACATTCAAATTGTCGTTGAGGCCTTCTACGAGTAGAAAGAAGTGAGGCCTCCCGACCAAAAAGTTGAGAATTCAATTCTTAAATGCAAGAATCACCTTTTTTTTAATAAGATTGCGGTCTCCTTTAATTTAAAGTTATACTTAAATGATATATTTTTATTATGATTTTCATTATTTGTTACATTTCTTATATTCATAAAAATCAAAATTAAAAAAAAAGTGATCTTTTGAATTCTTTAGTATGTAATTTTTTTAAAGTTCGCTTGAATCTTACACTTCTTCATCATTTTGGTCAAGTTGAATAGACCTTTAGTCATCAATCTTTTTTCACATTCTTTTTCGATCTTTATTGTGCACGAGTGTTACACTGATTGAATGAAACAGAACTCACACAGTTATCATACCCTTTTGAATAATTTTTTGTCATCAAAACGTAAATAAATTATCGCCAAAATACACGACTCTTTTTTTTTTTTTTTTTGGTAAATAAAATATACAATTTTACAAAACTGTGAAATCCCAGATACTTTTAGAATTTGTAGGCACTTCTCTAAAAATTAAGAAAAATGATCATTTTTAGTTTTCATTATTTGATTTCAAAAGTTTTATTTTTTAATAATATATATAATCCTTAAAGAATACATATGAAATTAAAGAACGGAAAAAGGGAGTATTTTGATTGCATTCGTTTTCTTTTAAAGCTATAATTTAATAGTTGGCACTACTTATTTCAAAAAAATTAATTTAAGGCAGATACATGATTTTTTTTCTTTCTTTCTTTCTGCTTTTTTTAGTGGCTTTGTTTCAAATTTGTTTTCGAATAAGTCTTACGTATTGCCGTTGTAATCATTTTAAATATTTTTTCTAATAAAATTGCAAATGCCATCAAGTTTGGTCTAGATTCTTCAAAATAATAATAAAATAATATATATGATTTTGTTATTAAAAAAAATATGGTAGAAAAAAAAAATTTTTGCTACTCCTTTTCAAATGACAAAAACCTACGAGAATTGAAAAATCATTAAATAATGCTTGTTGACATTAGTATACATAATAATAAAAGTGAAAGTATCCCATGTTTTAGTTTGTTTCGACAAAAGTATAAAAGTTATCATCACTGTGATTAATTTAGTTCGAGAAGTAAACCCAAGAAATTATTATGTCGAAACCAAGGTTTTTTTTTTTCTGTGGTTTTCCACGTAAACATGTTTGCCCATATGTCTGGCGTGCATTGGTGGGCCGCCACCCCACTCAGAGTTCCCAGTCATATTTAATTACTTAATTCCAAGTAGTTTTATATAAAATTAAAAAAAAAAACGTACTAATTTGTATTTGTTTAACTAGAGAATAGGAAAATATAATTATAATACTTCAAGTAGTCTAATAAAAATAATTCCATTTGAATTTGTTATTTATTTCATTTTTTCTAAAACCAAATTTGTTTATTCCTTGAACAAAGGAGAAAAAAAAAAAAAAAGGAAAAGCGAATAGGAAAGTGCAGTATTCTCTAAAAGGCACATAATGCTGTTGCTGTAGGTGGAAAATTCTTTTTCGTTTAATTTGCTTTGAAGTACAAAAATAAGTACATAGAATAGCACTAATGAGTATAGGAGGTCAACTTTAGGCTCAACTTGCTGTGTTTTTTAATTTATAGAAATTAAATTAGTTCTGAAAGCAAATGTTAGATTCATATTGAAAACATAATTAACCATTTTCAAATTTAAAATTGTTGTCTAAATATCCGCACGGCTCTAAAAAATAAGTTCATACATCTCAATTAAGAGGTGAAGTTAGATTGAAAATGAGAATGAGTTTCATACCTAAATACTAAATACAATTCTGTATAGAAATATAAATCTCTTTTGCTAAATAAATTTTAAAAAATAAAGAAAGATAAATCTCTTTATTGATGTATTTTACATATAAATTTTTTCACACATCTTAATAAATATTTACTATATCCGTTTGCTAATAAGTATTAGATATTTTAAAATTTCTACACAAATTATGAAATTTTGAAATTAACGTGATTTTTAAGTTAAAATAACTATCTTTATTTTGGAAAAGAGGATAAAATTGAAATGAAGAGGGTTTTGGAAAATGCGAGCGAGGGAGGCTCAATTATTGTAAAATGTAGCAAACAATGTGAATAATTTTAAGAGTTAAATGGAAGAAGCCTTGGATGGAATCGGTGGTGAGTTTAAGCATGCATATATGAAAATTATTTGAAAAGAGATTTTAAAATATAAAAGTACCTTATACTATGAAACTTTAAAAGAAGATAATAGTGTCATATAATGTAAAACACAAGAAGTATTTAATTTCTAATTCTATTATGTCTTTATTTCATTTATTTCTCTCTCTCCTTTTATCTATTATAGAATGTATTTACTTACAAAAGTTACATTGATTCGATACAATTCTCTTTTTATAGATGATATAATTCTAATTTTAATTTTTGTATAAGTCCAAAAGAACTTAGAGCTTGTACAATACAAAGGAATAAAATTACTTTTTAACCTTTTTTCTTGATTCTACTATTTAGTTTGTGAAAAAAAAAATCATAAATAACTTTTAAAAAAAAACACATTCTTAGAATAAGTGGAAAAACTCATTCAATTACAAATCCTAGGGAAAGATTTCAGTAGAACCTGAAAACATAAATAAGTATTTGTTGTCTATCTTACACTTCTCATTTTTTTTAATAATTTTTGTAGTAATTTTTTTTTTTATAAAGTCAATAACCTAGCTACAACTATTTTAAAAAAACTCAACACGAATGGCTATAGTCGATAACTGGATAAGCAGCCCATAGTGGTACAAGATTGGGGTAACCTTATTTGTTTTCTGAAATATTTAATTCAAAATCCTTAATTTTACATATATAGAGAGAGAGAGAGAGTAATACGAGAATAATTTTTCTAACAAAGTAATGTAAAATTAAATTGTTTTTTTTTTTTCAAAAGCTCTTAAAACCTAATCAACTTTAGTTAAGAGATATAGGCCAAATATATAATTTTCTTTTTTTCTTTGTGGGGGGTGGTTAATGTGGGCCAAAATATTAACAGTGTGGTAAAGTGTCTTAAGTTTATTTTGCTGGAGAATCAATGCCTTGTTGTAAAGCGTAATTGAAGGAGGTGAAGGTTTTACATATTTGGTGGATACTTTCGTCTGCCCTACAAATCCTAGTGGTGTTTCTGTTGATCTTTTTCAGCTTCAAAGGAATAATGAAATGTGGCTAGAAATAAAATGAGCTTTGAATTACGGCAAAAAGACAGATTCCCAAGTAATCCATCCCCATGGCCAGCACTCATCTTTTCTCTTTTCTCCAATGAATCACAAATTAGTTTTTTTTTTTTTTTTCTTTTTCTGGTTATATTGCACAAGAATTTTTGTTTCATTTTTTCTGATTTGGGAATGATTTTTTTTTTAAGGTAAAAGAAAGGTATACTTAGAGCGATCAAATATATATATATTATATACATAGATATATATATTTATATATGTACATATATATATATAAACGTGTGTATATGTATATTACTAAGTTAAATTTCATTAAAAAAAGTAAGAGATAAGAATAATAGTGCAAGAACATATTATTATTTTATTTTTTAAGGGAAAAAGCACATTATTCATGGTACGTAATATAAAATAAATCAGAATTAAATTCATTAAATGAGTTTAATACACAAAATAGAAATGAAAAATTAATAGGAATTCTTACATCTTTGTTATTCTAGCTCTTCTTTAACTTCATCTTCTTTAACTTCATCAGCATGACATGCTCAATACAATTTAAATTGATAACCAATCATTTATAAAATTCAAGGGGATGTTAAAAATTAAGATGAAACTTTGCAAAATAATCCAAATTTGATACGCATAAGAAATCACTATCAATATAATTCATGCTATTTCATATTCCATGTTACATCAAAGAATATATCATATATATATATATCAAATAAACAATCAATGTAGGTACTTAAGAATAGTATAAAAAAAAAAAGACTAGCATCGTTTCAAAAAATTAATTAATAACATTAGTAAAAATCCAAATTGATAATCCTAATTTTATCATGTTACACATTAATGTAAGTTTAATGACTCAAGGTGTATTTAGAATATAATTAAGTTTATTATATATATATAGTTAGTAAATATAGATTATTTATGAGAAAAATATAAATTTAAATTAAAAATTTTTATTTTTTATTTTTAATTGCAATTAGTAGACACCTAGTCACATAATGGTCAGCATATAGGAAAAGGTATCCTGGGGATTCTGTACCTTAGAGTCTAGCTAGAGAGTAGTATATATAGAAACCCTAATACTATATAGGATCTAGGGTCAGGATTTTCTTAAACAAAAAGAAGCCCTGATGTGTTGACTAAATGTTCACATCACAAGACAAAAGTGCATATACAGAGAGAGAGAGAGAGGTGTGAATAGCAACTTATATTGTCAGCACTGAGTTAGAGCCAAATTAACGACATTTGATTAAGGTCTCACGTTGTTGGACTTCTTTTCCTCGTAAAACCTCAAAAGCAAATCTAAGGAAGACCCTGCGCACACTGTACTTTCCTGAAAATCTTCAATTATGAAATGGAAAAAAAAAAATTCTATTATAAATTCCTTAAATGATATTAAATCTCATGGCTCATAATATATTTTAAAGGATCATAATAGAAACTTTCCATTCCATGTATCATGATGATATATGCCTGCCCGAGATATATAGTCCCCTAGATATCTTTATCCCTTTCTTCCAACGCTTTTTTTTTTTTTTGGCATATTATAAATAAGCATTATTTTTTTTAACTCAATATTCAAGAGTCATTCACCAATTGGGTAGGAATCGAAAGTTACATTAATACTCTCAAACTGCGATACAAGATTGGCATATAGCATTAAACTACTGTTTAAGTGATTCGAACTTAGGCCTCTCTCTTGACTTGTCAAATAGGGGTATTTTAGTGAGACAAGTCACACTATCGGACTGCACACCTTTTGTCTTATCATAACGAAGCATTATTAATCCAATGAATCAATGAATAACCATAATGATTGCATAAAACGTTTTAAATGTAATGAAAAATTTAAGATTCTAATGATTTCTTGCTTTTAAATAAGAGTGAGAGATATTGTGATTATTTCTTCACAAAATAAGTTTAGATTAATCAAACATAAAGTTAAAAAGTTTTTGTAGCACATAGTTTTGGCAGCAAATAGTTTCCTCATTCTAATGATGCAGAAATTAACTTAGAGCAAATTGGCAAAAACAAAAAACCTTGTTTTAAGCAAAAAGAGAGGAAAAAAAATGTAAAAATTGTACATTACAGCAAATCCCTAATTAGTTAAGTGGAAGAAGCATTTTGTACATAGGAAGTTCCAAGCTGCTTAATTCTACAAAGTAAAACAGTACATGAGAAAGTAAAGTGAAGTGCAGTGCAGAGCAGAGCAAATTGTGTGCCTTGTGATGTCTAATCAAAGCCCATGATGTTTTCTTTAAAAAAAAAAAAAAAACTAAATTCACTTTCAGTGAGTGGCTCTCGCAAAGCTCTAGGTAAAAACAATGAGTCAACAAAACCTTATCCTTTCCAAATAAGGAAATATTCGCATGTTTACTTAGTTTATTATTATTATTAGATAATATCTCTTCCAAAGTGCTCTGCTGCCATGTGCATCAATCTTCATATTCTTGTTTATTTATAGCCAAGAAAGCTATTAGTGGGACCTCCGCAAATGGTATTAAACACACAAAAATATTGCACCTATTTTAATATATTATTGCACTTTTTATTACATATTATTTATTATAATATTTTTATTTTATATATTAATATATATTTTCATTTTGATATACGTTAAATTAAAAAGTTAAGTTCGAACTTAATTTTTCAATATTAGAAGAGACAACAATAATATGTTAGGCTATCCTCAAATGTCCCCTTATTCTAAATGTTTAATACTATTTATGTAGAAATGTGTTAAAACATAATTCGAATAGTCTTTAATATTTTGTATAATATATTATTTATAATATTTATAATATAATATTTTATTAATAAAATTTTATCGATCCTAAAGAAAAAGAAAATTACTATAAGGTAAAGAGTATTATAAACAGACTAATTAAGTATCATAACAAAAGAATATAATAATTTACACCAGATATAAAATATATTTTGGGTCCCCAAGCTCATAGTATCTGCCTGCCCCCGGTCTTAAATATAGAAGGGCTTCATGATTTTGTGTTATCAGTTTCTTTAAGTGGAAGAAACTGTTCAATTAGAAGACTTGAAATTAAGGTTTCTTCAGCAGTTCGTCCATCCAATCCGTCAATGTCTGCCTCACACAGTACAATAACTTACAAGGTTACTCTTTATATAATTATCCTTTTCTTTCTGCACTTTGAGTTATTAGCAGAATCAAGAATAGTATTACCAAAGAAGATGATTTCATCATCTCCGCCGCCACCACCACTAAATCTTCCGAAACCTCCTTCTACATTAAACCGTTATAAGAAGATGGAATTAAATGCGTTCAGGCCAACTTGTGAAGGTCGCAGCCCCGGCATGGGTCACGATGACCCACCAGGCCGGCGTGCCTAGCTAATTGCTTGCTACTCCATCAATGCATCATGAAAACCCTTTTCATAAATCTTGCACAATTATGAATTAGTAGGATTCTAGTATACTTTGCTTCTTTTTTTCGTTTGTTTTTTTTTTTTTTTTTTCTTTGAGAGCCTTTCTTTTTGGTCATTGCATTTTTATTTTATTTTTTTTGGATTGATTGATACAGAAGAGTAGTTTGGTACTGCAGCATGCATGCAAATTCCAATTTTCTTCTTCTTGTAAAATCAGATTTTGTTTGTCAGTTTAATTTTATTTTTCCAACTAATAAAAGTTGTGTGGTACTCTGAAATATATACTACCAATGATATATATATATATATATATGATGTTGACATGATCTTTTGGATTGGCGCCTCTGACCTTGGAGACTGACTTCTACTTAGTATACTTTCACAAATTTAAAGAAGTTGAAATTTCCAGTCTTGTTGCCACTCTGATGAGATCTCACAAGCATGCAATGTGTATGATGAAATAATGTTTCTGCATATCTATCAACCCTCTATCTAGGTTTCTTAAAAGAAAAATTAAGTTTGAACAAATTCAACTTATTTTCACCCAAAAGAAAATAAAGACTGTAACTTTTTTTTTATTAACTTGTCTAATCTACTAGCGAATCTTGCAAAAACAAACTCACTATACAAGTTTTTAATATAAAAAACCAAATAAACAAATAAATATCTTTTTTAAAGGCAACAGCAAATAAAAATCTAAAGAATAGTTTGTCTATTTAATTCAATATTCTTGGCTTATATTTAATAAAAAGGTCTTTCTATTGTGTGCCATTGAGTTACTACCTATTGCAACAGTACATTATTTTTTTTAATTATATACTTTCATAAAAATTAAATTTTGACTCCTATTAATTCTTTTATCTTGAAAACTGTAGAAGTAATAATATACAAGAGATTAATTTGAAGAGTATTCTAGTTCATATAAAAAAAAATTCAAAATTTGGTATTTTCTTAAAGAGTATGAGGTTTGAAATATGAAAAATATTAAAAACGGTTAAGTCCATATTAGTACTCCAAACTATTGGTAACCTGATAGTTGAGTACCCAAACTTATCACAGAAACAATTGAGTGCCTCTTTTTGGATAAAAAAATCGCAAGGACCACTTATTAATTTTAAAAATATCGTCAAATTATTAAGTGATTATTGTAGATAAATTTTATTCTATTTTTCTACTCTTTTTTCTGCTTACTCAATTCTAATCTCTTTAAAAATGAGGCAAAAGGACTATTCTTTTTTTAAAAAAGATTTTCTAACTCAAATTTCAATTTAATTTGGAAACCCACTTTGAAAAAGAAGAAACAGAAAAAGAAAAAGGAACCTCTATTTAAAACCCATTTTAAATATCTTCTTCTTCAAATTAAATTCACAAATTTGGAATTCTAACTTACTTTCTTCACAAGATTAGAAACTTTGGAATGGTAATATTATAGCTCATAATCAACCTTTTTGGGCTAAATGTAATAGTTAGTTCCTTTGGCTATTTTCTTCCCTCCCTAATTCCCCAATGCGATACTGAAAGTTTTCAGTGTTTGTTTTCTGTCTTATTAATGTAAAATTGTGTACATTGTATAGATTTGTTAACGTGACAAATCCTAAACCTATTTAGTCTAGAAAATCTATACTAATTATAATTCATAAATATACATAATTTAGGATTAATAATCCTATTCACATAAGAATCCTTAACGGATACGACACTAGAGGAACTTGGGATCTAATCCCTCTTTTGATGTCTCGGTTGATTTTAATATAATGTGATGTGACGACTTAAATCCTAGAGGGTTTAAAAAAAAAAAAAAAAACTTTTGGAATTGAAAGAGTATTCTCCAACAAACCTGGGGCACTTTCCATGATCTAGTGGTGCATCACTCTTCCTTTCATGATAACATTAATTGCTTCCATATAAATAAATATGTAGATAAGAAGCTCCATCACCAAGAATATTTGTTCAGCCAAAGTAAGTTTTGTAACTGTTTCTTACTTTACTTAATTACACCCTCTAAAAACAATAAAGCACAACCAAGTAAAAAGTTAGGTTACATCAATTTTTTGGTTAATTAACTATAGTAAGATTGCCTTGTCTTCCATTTTATATTTGTTTTGAGAATCCTCTTATATTTCGCGTCTAGCTATAATTTAAAGACACGTGTAAATCACATTAATCAATTTTAAATATCTTTTAAAATTCAAATGATTAACATATAAATTACCTTTTGCACTCAGTCAGGTGAATAGGAGAAAAAGTCTGCACCCACTTAGGCATGTACCATATACTTTCTTTTTTTTTTTTTTTTCAAATAATTTCTGCTACATTTTAGACATGCGACATATTTTTTAGTCTTTTATCAAAAGTATTTTAGTTTTTTAAAAAAGAAGAAATTTTAAATAATTCTATTAAAATATGATAGAGATAGAATAAAAAGTTAATGACGGATATTTATTGTAGTGAGGGTAAAGGATGGTAGATTTCCAAGGCAAAGTTTGGCTCCACTATTCATGTGTGGTGATAGTTTTTATTTTTTTACTATTGTTATTAATATGTATTGTGTTGGGTTATTAATTATTTTTTTCTACTTTTAAAAGAAATAATATTATTGTTATTAGAAGTTGAAAAACTTAAAAAATTAAAATATTTATGAGTTCATAGAAAATAGAGTAATTAGATGAACTTGCAGGTGATAACATAAATTTTTATTAAATCTTACTAATTTTATTGGGAGTAATAAAAATGACTATTTTTTAACACAATGTACTAAAGTAATATTATGCACTAATTAGTCCCGACTAATGGATTGTGAAAATATATCTTAGTATTAGATTGAAATAATATAAACCTGTAAACATGTTGCTTGCACTTGAAAATTGATTGACTGGTGTTGTTTTGCATGATGACTCCCTTCCCTGTGACACAATTTGATGGTTAAAAGCACCAAATCCTGAAAAATAGAACTATAAAAAAAATACCTTTGCAAATTCACCACAAAAAAAGAAAAAAAAGGTCTGCAAGATATGGATGTTGCCTATTTTCCTTTTACCTAGCAGCAGCAAGACAAGACCAAGAGGCATATATAAGATCAAGAAACTATGCAGAAACTTATACAATATACATTATATGACCTCATGGACTGAGGATAAAACTGCTTCACCAATATATACATGAGGATTCAAGTTTTTTGCATTAGTCTTCTCCAGAAGCTTTTCCTAGAAAGAAAAGCATAGAATTTACAAACATTTCATTCTTCGGTGTGGAGTTTTGACAGCAAAAATAAGCAGCCAGATGAAAGCAGCACAGATGTTGAGAAGCAAAGCAAATCAATAGGCGAAAGTATAGCTGCCTTCTTTGTCTTGTCAAAGAAACCAATAAGAAGCAGCATAACTATAACATGGCCAAGTTTGGTTTTCAGCTCATTTACGGATTTGATTTCCAACCATCTTGGTCTTTCCTGAAAAGATGAGCAAAGAAGCAAAAAACAGACATAAAATTAAGCAAAACCGATAACCACTGGAGAAAGCATAAGTCCCGACTTCTGAATTGTGAAAATATATCTTAGTATTAGATTGAAATGTTCTGTTGTTAAGATTTTCATTAGAGAACACTGCATCAGCACAGCTAATGGCCCTGTAAAAGTTCGCCAGAATGTATTGCAACCGAAAATGAAAAAAGTGATTACTTTTTTTAGTTTTTGAATTGATTCACAATCCAAATATAGGCTTTAATCACTGGATGGAACTCTGTTCCACCACATGAACTGAAAATGAGTTCCGCAAGTAAATTTCTAGATAAGGCTATAACATTCTTTCCTTTCAATGTCATTTTTACAGACAGGTGCGCAAAGCTATGGGTATCAACTCCAAAACATGTAATCGAGAAAGTATTCAAATATGATTCTCTTTCCAAGAAAACAAGTTCTTTGGAAAAACATAGGTTTCTTCTAATTTACAGTTGCTAACACAAATTGAACACCATTATTATTGTGAAGGGTAGAAGAGGAACATGATAAACTAATGGATATATATAAATGCTCCTCGCAATATGACAAGGTGCCTCTATTAATATGAAAATGATAGGGCAATTTTAAACTTCTAGAGCAGTAAAATGTAGATGTGACTAACATGAGATAAGTTATCAACATACAAGTCTAAGCATTTAAAGAGAAATATGTCAGACATACGGGCACATCATAAAGGAGGTTTAGGCAGACCTTCAGAGCAAATAACCCGAAAAAATTTGATCGATATGGAATTCTTTCATCCGAAAATGATTTTGACTTGTCAAGGTTGCTGATGAAGAGCTCATAGAGACCCATGCCGAAAACCAACATCACTGTTCCCAATAGATAAACATCTGAGAGAAACAATAAATAGATGAGACCAAATATTCAGATTAAAAAATCCAGACATCAAAGGAGTACATGAAATACATGAACAGACATTTTCAACGAGCATTTATATTTCAATTCAAGTTCTTTTGTGGATGAAATCTTTTATGCTATCCATGTTTTCCTCACCTTTTGAGAGTGATACATATATTTACATACCAATTCAATTTGCTTTGTTTGATGTGTTATTCTACTTCCTCATTTCTTCAGGAAACCATACATTACAGTACAGTATGTATGCGGTAAACTTGTATAAAAGTGACAAATTTTACAAAAAATCTGAAATTGGAAAAATCACTCATAACTAAAGCCAATTGCTGCTGATATCAAACATATTTCTTCAACAATCATAAGTTATTTTCTATTGCGTTAGCGTAGCACTGAAAACAAACCAAAGGGTCTGTTATTTGTTTATCTAGTCTTCAAAAGAGATTGAATTGATTCAGTAATGTAATTTAAGCAAGTTGCACCTTGGATTGCTATTATTTTTTGTTAGCCTGAAAAGGCAGGTTGTCTACTATGGACAGACTGAGGAAACAGGTCTAGAAGTATCTAGCAGGTTGTAAATGGGTTCACAAGGTCAAAAGAAAATCTGATGGAAGTATCGAACGTTACAAAGCTCGCTTGGTCATTCTTGGGAATTCCTAAGTTGAAGGTTTGGATTACAACGAAACGTTTGCTCCTGTAGCAAAAATGGAGATGGTTCGAACTCTGCTTTCTGTTGCAGCAACAGATTCTCCACAGAGATTTCTCCAAATGGATATGCATAATACATTTCTCCACAGAGATTTGTAAGAGGTGTAATACTTTCTCCTTGGTTTTCTAAAGGACAGGAGAGAAAGGTGTGCAGATTACAGAAGTATAGTCTCGAACAGGCTCCCAGATGCTGGTTTGCTAAGTTAACTGATGCACTCAAAGAGGGTGGAGTTTGCCAGTCTTACTCAGATTATTCCTTATTTACTTATTCCCCTCGGTCTATTTTTATCAGTGTCTTGGTATATGCGGATGTTAATTGTAACAGGAAATGATCTTGCTGCTCTTAAAAAATTCAAGATGCATTTAAGTACATGCTTCCACATGAAAAACTTGGGACCTTTAAAATACTTTCTTGGTATAGAGGCCATTCGAAATTATCAAGGCATATACTTATGTCAAAGGAAATATGCTTTGGATATTTGACAAATGCATGTTTTTTGGGAGCCAAACCTCTGAGTTTTCCTGTGGAACCGAATCACAAACTAGGCAAGACAAAGGGTGAAATACTTTCACATCCTGATCCTTACAGATGCCTTGTGGGTCGCATTATTTATCTCACCATCACTAGGCCAGAGTTGGTTTATTCTGTGAAGGTTTTATACCAGTTTATGCATCAGCCTAGACAAGATCATTGAGATGCTGCTCTCCGTGTCCTCCAATATATCAAAGGTACTTCCAGACAAGGCCTCTTTCTCCGTGCAAATACTGGTATCCAACTACAAGCAATTTGTGACTCTAATTAGACTAGTTGTCCTATCAACTGGGGATCTTTGGCTAATTTTTTTTGTTTCGTTTGGTCATTCTCCCATCTCATGGAAATATAAAAAGGGACCACCATTTCCCACTCATTAACTGAAGCAGTATATCTTTCCATGGCAATCACATGTTATAAGTTAAAATGGTTACTCCATCTTCTTCGTGACCTTCGAGTTCCTCAATCCTCCCACACTCCCTTATTTTGTGACAACCAGGTTGCATTACATATCTCATCTAATCTTGTTTTTCACGAACGGACTAAACATATTGATATTGAGTGTCACTTCATCTGCAATGCACTTCGGGCCTATTGCATCACTCCAGTCTATATCCCCACTTAGGCTCAGATTGCAGACACCTTCACTAAAGGGGCAGTCCCAGTTTCAGTTACTCTTGGCGAGTTGGGTATTTGTAACTTACACACTCCAACTTGAAGAGAGGAGGGGGGTTAAGTAATTAGCTAATTATTCTCCAAGTTTTAAGTAACCTCTGTTGTATATATACTTCTACACGGTAATGAAATCATGAAGTATTGCAGCTTATCTCTATACCGTACTTCTTGACAGCTTCTCTGATTTCTAGTGGTGGGCTTTCTGAAGTATCCATAAAATGCAAATGCCTAGGACCTCAAAAAACAGAATATGTTGTGCATAGTGGGTGCAAATTGAAAATTGTCGAGCCTGTGTGCACCTACAAGAGCACTGAAGTCAGAGAATAGGGGAAGAATCTCCAAATGATCTCCGAAGCTTAAGTCAATAATGGTCTTTATCGATAGTAAAGAATATTCAAGTGCATTGTATTCAATGAATAGTATAATCAAGAATATACCTTCTCATATGAGTATCAGACAATTCAAGTTTGCTCGACTTCCCATATGGGATACCTTTAACTTTGACTCGTTAGATTGCTCCTACCCAGTTTACTTCCCAAAATCAGGCTCCATGGTTCTTTGCTAACTCAATTGCCTTACTAGTTGGCTTGAGCTTATTTTTTCCTTATTACTTGCTTAGCCCAAAACGATGGGATAGGTCCCATCATATACCTTTGCGAGTAGCTTGAACAATGGATTGACCAGGACCCTGTGGAAGCCTCAACAGGAGCTGGATTCTGGGACCTTAAAGCAGATGATAAAGGAGGAACTTGATGGTTGGAAGCCATAGTAGTGGAAGGCTGAAATGAGTAAAGCTGCAAGGGAGGAAAGGTGATGCCTTTCTGCAAAGAAGAAGAGATGAAGTAGGAAAAATGATACTACTTCCGGTCAAAAGTATAAGAGGTTTAGGGGTTGAGAATGGTAAAAAATATAAGGGGTTGTACACTTTTCAATGGGCATTCATTACATTTCTTCCATTTATACCCATCTCTTTGTTCATTTATTAAACTCTAATTATCTATCTATCTCCTTATTTACTAAAGGTATAAAGGGTATTTTGAGTCAACAATTGTCTTGTTTTCAATGCCTTTAATTCTTGTGCACAAGCCTAAAACCCCTTATATTTATGACCAGAGGTAGTAGAAAGGTTTGAGAGCTAGTGAAAGGAAAAGTAGGATATCATCACCTTATATATAAGTTAACATGCATGAATGATGAGCCCAAGAATTCGAAAAGACGCCTGTTTCAGAGGTGTCATTTTGTTTGAAAAGGTGAAATCCCAATACTAGTAAAGTTATGGGAACACCAAAAATTACTAGAGAAGCCTTTGAATTCAAAATTTGCGGCTATCTTAAGGGAGGATTGATGATGGGATATAAACCATCGTTTTGGGCTAAGTAAGTACTCTCTCCGTTTCATATTATCTATCGTCTTAAGACATGACACAAGAATAAAAGAAATGATTGGATTGTCTTGATTTAAAAATAAATGGACTAAATTACCCTTTTAATGTCATTAATAGTTCTAATGAAAGTTTCAAGACAAATATTTAATTCAAACAACATAGGGGTATATATGAAAAACTATCATTTAATACTTTGTGTCCAAGCAACAAATAATATGAAACGGACAGAGTAATAGGAAAACATAAGCCTAAGCCCAGCAAGTAAGTTTCTTGAGTACACACTTAATTTGGGAGGCAAATCGGGTAGGAGCAGCCTAACAAATCAAATTTTGAGGAACTCCATGTAGAAGTTGAGCATACTTGAATTGTCTAAGCTATATTTTTTATTACACAATTCATTTATACTTTGCACTTAAATACTCTTTATCATCCTTAAAAAATTATTTATTAACTTAAGCATCGGAGATTCTCTGGGAATTATCCCCTAGTCGTTGACTTCAGCGGTCTTGCACGTGAGCCAGGTATTCATCAATACCCATTGTTAAAAGCTCAAAATTTCATATATTTGCAAAGAAAGCTAAACGCAAATTCTTCCATTGATTCTTATACTGATAATCCATAAAATTCATGTAACAAAGGCAAAATTTGGTATTCTTCTAATTTTCTTTGACTTTATCATGTTTTATGCTCCTCTTATTTGCTACTTAGAAGATTCTCTTGATTATCCTTCCAGAGTATCACCGACATAAGCATTGGAAAATTTGTGATTCGTCCCTTACTCTCTGACTTCAGTGGTCTTGCAGGTACACCCTCGCCACGTATTCATCAATACCCATTGTTTCGAAACTCACAATTTCATATGTTTTCAAAGAAAGGTAAACACAAATTGTTTCATTGATTCTTCTACTGATAATCCACAAAATTCATGTAACATAACTTTATCATGTTTTATGCTACTCTTATCTACTACTTCAAAGTTCTTACTAACCAGAAGCCCTCAACTTCAAAATCACATTCAATAAGGTCACTTCTCTCCCCGAACCTCATACCAACCGTAGTAGAAGCATAATGGCCTCTCCAGCAAAATCCTTAGTTCATCCTATTAGAAGGGAAAGTATTCTCTCATCCATGAGAAGGAATTTCCTTAAAAACTTCAGAATCCTATAAGTCAAAGCTTCATCTGAAAGTCGTTGTAAAGAAAATTGTCTCTTAGTTTTAGGGTGGAAGGTAGACCATCTAATATTTGGGAATGGACCCAAGACCTAAAGCCTTAAACTTCTAATTAAGGTGGTAACTTAACACGGTACAAGAATAGAAGGTCCTGCAAAATTAACCCATCAAATGTTTTATATATTGCATAATTTTGATATATTTCATCTGTTATCTTCGAAGATGACGCATATTACCCAAAACCAATCAACACATCTAAGTTCATGTTCGTGCACCACATATCTTCTAATTTCTGACCACCTCTTCTATGGGTTAGATTTGTTATATTGTAGCTGCTCATCCTAAACTCACTGACCAGTATCTAAACAGCCACCTACCAGTCTTGATGCTGTCAGCTTAAGTGCTAAAGTGAACCTTTGAGCACTCCCAGTGGCCTAAAGTCTTAACATATTACTATTCTGTATTACGAACATGATCTAGATAAACGTTCAGGGTAAACTCCCTTATATATCTGCTCTTTTAGTGACATGAAAGATGAACACGTTACAATTAATTAGTCTTTCTTTCAATCAATTCTTATTTAGTTCTCATTGGCTTCATACCACACTTTTCAAAACAAGTATCTCCCAAAATGCATTTTTCTGTATGACTAAATATAACAACCAATATACCAGCATCTTTGTCAAGTCATTTAATTTCAATGAAGCGATTCTAAGAGTATAATTTGGCTTCATTAATGGTTCAGACACTTGCTCAGATAATGCACCCGAAATGCAAAAGTTCCCTAGAATGTGAACCAAAATAATATCTTCAAACACTATTGCATAAAATCATCTTTTTTACAAGAACATACCGAGTTCACAAGGCGCCCAACAAAACAAGGCCTAAGATGGAACATTTGTATGTGATCTTGCTTTCGTAATTAGAAATTTGTTTCTGTTAAAGACTTATATAGGATGTAATTATCAGTACTGGTACTGGCAAGGGTCTCTTGGTCCTTTCTTTGATGGTTTTTTGGCTTTCGCAATTTTCTAAGGGAAATAATTGGAAAAGCATGAACCGAACTGTAAATTGACACTTAGAACATTCTCCTGTTTCCAAATATTCAGATTCTTATTTACATTTTCTTTTCCACGAAAGCTTCATTCTAGGATAATTCATTGTAACATAAACAAAGGAAAACTATTTGAGAGAGAGAGAGAGAGAGAGAGAGAGTAGGTCATATTATCAAAAAAGTACTGGTTTATTCGAATAATGATAGCCTGAAATTCATTTCAAATAAGTCTGTGGCTTTTCTTCATCAAACGATACAAGTACTATTTGAGAGAGAGAGAGAGAGAGAGAGAGAGAGAGAGAGAGAGAGTAGGTCATATTATCAAAAAAGTACTTGTTTATTCGCATAATGATAGCTTGAAATTCATTTCAAATAAGTCTGTGGCTTTTCTTCATCAAACGATACAAGTTGGTAATTTAAAATGTTCAAACTGTGTAAGAGTCTAATGTTCTCAGGAAATGCTATTGCTTAGTGAAAGGACTAAAATTAGGTTTTGCAAGGCCTAGGAAGCAAATAATAACTTCTGGCTAAATCCGAAAACCAAAGTTCATACTTACCAAGGGCCTCAACAAGAGAAAATATCACCTTTCCTCGGTTCACAAAGTATTCTTGGAATGATTCTATAACAAAGGCACAACCCTGTATGTAACAACAAAATGATCTCATTTACTTTCCACCAAAATCTGGTATTTCCACAAGAAAAATATAAACATATATCACCCTGAAGGATCCGCTACATTGCTTAACACTTAGCATCTAGAATGTGCATGGTCATGAACTGCAGCATTATTTGAAGTATCATTGCTTTGTTTTTCTTTCTATAGAGTTAGAGTCAAGGCAATTATTGTGAAATGCCATACCAGTAGTTAAAAGTTACATTATAATGCTTCATATTCCCAAAGAGTAAATTGGAAGTTAAGAAGGGACTGGCTTGAATAGAAAATATGTTGTTTGCCAAAGACGGAATAGATTCAAAGCAAGAGAAGATAGGGCGACACACGAACACCAGTCAAGAATTGCTTTGAACAGAAAGGAGTAAAAGAAGGGGTAAAAGAGGATTACAGTGGAAGAATGAAAAAGCAATATTGACAGTCTGATTGAAAAATACTATAGATCAATTGCAAACAAGTTTCTGAGAGCAAATAGAGCTTGCTTAAATTAATTGCCAGTTAGTTCCTTAGTCAATTAAATAACAACCACTAAATAACAGAGGATAAACAGCATACAAAAACAGAATTAACATATAATAAAAGAAAATATTAAAAATTAACAATTCTAGAACAAATTCATGACAAAAGATTTACAGTGTGCACCTTGATGAAACAAAGAAAAGATCCAACCAAAGAACCCCAAACAGCAAGAATAGCAAAGAACCGGCACGCATATATAACCTTCAAGAAAATAAACAAAAGTCATTAGTCTCTTTGTTACCAAAAAAATTAGCAGAAACTTTACACAACTATGAAAAAAAGAATCACCTTTTCTACCCTTTCCTCAATCTTCTCAAGATTTTCTGGCGAACTACGGAAAAACCCAGAACCAAAATCGGAAGTAATGGCTGGAGAAGAAGAATGAACTGAAGAAGAGGCACGGCATCTAAAATTAGCGGACCGGGACAGTGGGAATTTTGCAGAACAAAGTTCAAAGTGAGGACCCCAGTTGAAATATGAAGCTGATTTTGGATTGCTTCTAACAAATGGTGCAGATGGGCTTGTGATTAAGGTTTTAATAGCTCTCATTTTTGCTTGAAGCAATGAGGGTTTGGCATGAAGGTGAAAACTTTTCGGCTTTGGAGATGAATTGGGCAATTTTAAGGCTGGAATTTGATGTCAAATGTCTCAATCGTACTATGAAAAGTTTTGAAAGAAGAGGTAAGTTCATTGTATTGGTTCAAGTGGAAGTCCAGTAGCCACGGATGGTGCCAAAAGGCACTCAGTCATACGTTGTATTTTCGAACTATTCAAAATATCTCTCCCATTTCAATGGTTTAAATTCAATACAGTACTATGTTCTCTACGTCTTTGATCTTTCTTGCAATTCGAACTTGCTATAACGGTTGAAAGAAACACTATTGGGAGAAGGAGGTTTCCCGCTAAAGGCCTTGTTGGTCATTAACAAGAACATTGTGAAGGTTGATGCATGAACAAGTTAAACGTTAGGATTTTCATTTATATTCCCAATTTAACTTTATTAGACCCCATATCCCCTCTTCTCTTCGTCATCTGTATGGAGTACTTATCTAGATGCCTAAATTGTGCTACAAAGAAAGATGGGTTCAAATTTCATGCTAAATGTGAAAATTTTAAAGTATCCCACTTAGCCTTTTCTGATGACCTCATGATCATTACTAGAGGTAACTTTCCCTCGGTCAAAATTGTATTTGATGTACTACATGAGTTCGGGGCGCATCTGGTCTACATGCAAATTCCCTCAAGTCTAGTATTTTCCTAGTAGGGGTGGAGGAACAGGAGGTAAACAGAATTATTGACTACACTAGTTTCAGTATTGGTAGTATGCCTTTCAGGTACCTTGGCATTCCCTTATCTGGTGTGTACCTAAAAGTTGTTGATTATGGTCCGCTTCTTAACAAGATGGCTAAGACTCTTCTTGCATGGTCCGGTCTTAACCTTTCTTATGTAGGGAAATTGGAGGTTATATATTCTGTGGTGCAGGGAATTGAAGCTTTTTGGCTAGGAATCCTCCCAATCTCGGCCTCCGTACTGGATAGAATCACCAGTCTATGCTGACGCTTCTTGTGGGCAGCAATTATATGAAGGTGGCTTGGCGCACAATGTGTCTAAGCAAGGAACAAGGTGGCTTGGGTTTGAGAGACACTAAAAGATGGAACGAGACTCTTCTTACAAGAACATTATGGAACATTCACTTGAAGAAAGACACATTATGGTGTCAATAGGTGCATCACTACTACATCAAGACCGGCTCTATATGGTCCGTCCACCCCAGGAGGGACTACTCCCCATTATTCAAGTGCTTTCTCTCTATTTGGGACAAGCTTGTAGAGGCCCATGGATCAACAAATGCATTAATAGAGAAGATTTCCTCTTGGAATGTTGCTGGAGGTTTTAATACCTCCATGGCTTATGACTATCTGAGATTGCAGGGGCAAAGGCAACCATGGGCTAGAATTGTATTGAACCCTATTATTCCCCCAAACATGTCCTTTTTTTAGCTTGCGTTTTTGGAGAGAGTGCCTCTATGGACCGGCTTTTGTTCTTGGGAATCGATAGATTGTGCAGATTGTGTAACCAGCATGAGAAGGACCTTCCTCATTTGTTCTTTTCCTACTTGTTTGCTTCGGATGTGTGGAATAATATCAAGAGGTGGACAGGGCTCCGGAGGTCCATGACCACTATTAGAAGTAGCCTTAAATGGCTTATGAAGGAAAGTCGAGGGTCGTCTTGGAAATGCAATTGGAGGAAATTATCACTTGCTACTACGTTGTAGTACTTGTGAAAACGTAGGAACAAAGTTATTTTTGAACAATATATTCCTGATAGTGCATGTATTATTATCAAGATCAAAATACAAGTATACAAAGTTTTTTTGCCTTGTATCCCCATATTTTGATCTGATACTTATGTTTGTTTGCTTGAGGGGGTAGATTCTGTGAATGCTAGCCTGGTTTAAGCTTGGGTGTCGTGAGTATGCCCGCGAGTATTTTTAAACTCTTTTTTTATCTATATACACATTTACATTTAGATTAAAAAAAAAAAAACTTTGTTAGAAGTTAGAAGCTTCTCAAAAGAACAAAAATTCTAATCCCACATTAGTTTTTCATTAGAATTATTATTGTGTTATTTTCTATATAAAGAAAGTGTGTTAAGCCTTTTAAGATGTGAAAAACATGTAAAGTTTTGGGTTATTTTGTCTAACTATGGGCCAGTAGCCGAAAGTAATTGTAGTAGGACTTTGAGCCTTTTAGGCTTTGTGGGTTTAAAAGAGTTTTTCTCTATACTATAGTGAGCTCGTAGATTTGTTCGTTCTTTGTCCGTGGACACAAGTCAATCAATTTTTTATGTCTTCTCTTTATTACTTTTATATAATTATTATGTACTATCTCTTTTATTTATTTTAAGGTCCAAAATTAAAACATTGATAACGAGTGTCAGTATGATGCCACTTGAGTGGTAGTATGATGTTGCTAGATACCTCTACCTGATTGTCCTAAGCTCAAGTAAAAAAAAAAAAGTTAAAATATTGGAATATATCTTAAGGTTAATTAGGGTTATGTCAAAAACAAATAACAAAAATCCTAATTTAAATACTTGATTATCAAAACTAAAAATTGTCAATCATTATTTTTTTACGGAATCTTAATCTAAGTATTTGATTGTCAAAATTAAAATTTGAAGTACTCAATTAATAATTAAAAGTATAGGGACATTTTTTGGAATTAACCCCTTATGTCAAAAGCAAATAATGAAATCCTAATTTAGATACTTGATTATCAAAATTAAAAATTGTCAATCATTATTTTTTTTACAGAATCTTAATCTAAGTATTTGATTGTCAAAATTAAAATTTGAAGTACTCATTAATAATTGACTAAAAGTATAGGGACATTTTTGGGAATTAACCCCTAGATCTTATTACTCGACAACATCTAGATCAGTAGTTATACCTTGCACTCAAGTAGTACATTGCAAGGTGCACTCGGGTGAAGAAACGATATCATTCCACTAAAACATTAAAAAGAAAAAAAATTATCTTACTCTCAACGAAAGCAAGTGACGTACAAGCGCGTGAGGTGTTCTATAAATTATGTATTAATGTTCCATTACTGATGTATTAATGTTTCGTGAAAATATATTGCGTTACTTATATGCAGGTTTCCATGAGTTTTGTAGAAGATCTACTTTATTATATTGATGTTCCATGTAACACATAATTTATTACCCACATATACTAAACATAAAATGCACCATGACTTAATATTTAATGGACGGTTACTTATATAACTATGGAACTATAACTCTCATGAAATATTATCAATTGAAAAATGGAAGTACAGTTATATTTTCATGGAACATTAATAATTGAAAACACCAATTACACAGCAAAAAAATATCATTTTATGAAAACAAAACTGCTACTACTATTATGGAATATTAGCAAGTGAAATATGCAACTATAGTTAAATTCCCATGGAACATTAACAATTGAAACATGGAACTCCTAAACTCCAGTAACATAGTACTGATGTTCCATGGAAATAGTACTGATGTTTCATAGATTATGTATTAATATTCTATTGAATATAATATATGTTCCATCAGTTCTCTATGGATTTCCATGAGATGTATGCTAGGTTTGCTTTGTTATAATAGTATTACATGAATTATGTGTTAATGTTCCATTAGAACATAAATGATGTTCCATCAGTTCTATATTGGTTTCCAAGAGTTTTCCACCTATAATATAATATAACTTAACAACCAAAGAGCCCATCAATTGCACAGAAGAAATGATTATTCCTCCTCATCTCCTCCAAATAATGATTTTCTCATAATTCTTCATACACAATACACTGGATAAGATTAAAAAATGTCAAATAATATGAAAACAAGCTATTAAAGCCATTATGAAACATTAGCAATTGAAATATGGAACTATTATTATACTACAATAGGACATTAGCAATGAAATATGGAAGTCTGTTACTCCAGTAACATGTACTATAACGCCCAGAAAAAATATCAATTATACAGAAAAAAACAATTCTTCATCCTCATTTCTTCCAAATAGTGATTTTCTCATAATTCTTCATATACAATACAATTAATAAGATAAAATATGTTAAATAATATGAAAATAAAGTTGCTACAACCATTATGAAATATTAACAATTGAGATATAGAACTATACTTATATTACAATGGAATATTAGTAATTGAAATATGGAACTTCGTAACTCTGGTGACATATAACTTTTAACACCCAAAAAGGGATCATTAAAACTAACTTGGGAATCTAAAACTTCAGCGCGAAAAAATTCAAAAAACATCATTTTTCACCACAAATTTTCTCTCTCTAAACCTGTTCTTTCTACCTTCTCTCTAACCCCAAACTCAAATATTTCTTAAAATTTTCACCTCCAACAAAAATTGCAGATATATATGGATGATTTGGAAGATTTTTTGCAAGAAAATATCAATTTTGAGGTTAAAAAAAAAAAAAAACCAAAATTTTGATTTCTCAAAACTAATATGAGTTTCGCCCAACCTGGCAAAATTATTTGAACAATTTTTCCCAGGTTGGCGAAATTTCTTAGAGAATTTTGTCCATATGGGTGAAACTCATATCGTTTTCATTTTTTTAAAATGTTATTTTTATGCTTTTATAGGTTTTTTTATTTTATAAGATGAATTATTAATTTGTTTCATATCATATTTTAATATAACAGACTGACGAAGATCCAAACACATTTGAAGAATTTTCAGAACTGAAACAATATGTGGATCACGGGCATTTATTTGCAACAGATAAGTTCTTTAATTTGAAAAAAGAATTGGTGGAATGGGCAAGAGAAACGGTGATGAAAGTGAATATATATTTGAGTGTCACTCAACTGGTCCTGTCTGCTCCCAAGATGCATGCTTCGTCTTTTTTTCCTGTGAATGCGTCGAAGGAATGTATCAGGTCTTTTTTGTCGAGACATCGTGATCTTACTCATCACATGCCTCAAACTGTCGGTCAACCCCTTACCATTTTCTAGTCCTAGCCTATGTCTGGATGACGACGTAGGAGCCACGTCAGTCGGCTCGTCCTCATCACCATCACTCTCCCCCTCAGTCATATCCACATCTACCTCAACATCATCACCCTCTCCCTCAACCTCAATATCCTGCCCCCCGATATGGATATTTCCTATCTCGTCATGCCCCTCAGATCGGACCATGTCTATCTGAAAAGTATGATCAACCTCCAATCCTAGATGCCCAGTATCCCTCCCTAATTGAGGTGAATATGATGGAATACCATAATCAATAGTTGTATACTCTGTCGTACTATATGATGAGTCCACCGAGACTCCTGAAATAATCTGCTCAAAAAAAGAAGCCCACAACTGTGTCCTTGTACCTTTAACAACATTTAATGGTGCCTATAAGTTAGTTTTGAACAATACAAGATTTTGGCTGGACATATGAAGATCAATAAAAGAACCTGGTGCATATGGGACATAAGATGTAAGTGGTGGTTGAGAAGCTGCAGGTATAGGGTAATGTGAAGATAATTCATATAACTGATAAGATATTGGAGTGTATGGATCATGTGATGGGAGAGGAGGTCGAGTCCTAGTCGTTATAGGTGGCAACTGGATAGAAGACCTCGAGGCACCAAGGTCATAATATATCCCAAGTCCAAGTAGGGTAGGAGTACTAGGTACGTCAAAGGTATTATGACGACCTTTCACACCACGGGATGATGCAGTAATTCTACGACCCTGAACTCAACCGTTCATGTCTATCACAAGATCTAGATTATCATCTCTCCTACATACTCCGTGCCAATCCATCTAAATAAATATCCAAACACAACATAAATAATTATGTATATATTTGCGTAATTCATATATATTACTTCATGTTTTATAGTATTCAAATTTTTACTATTATATATAAATTTTTAATATTGTATTTTTAATTTCATTCTTTATACTTTTTTTATTATTTAAATTATATTTCTTAATTATTTAATTTATATTATTTTATTATTTCCCTTCAATTATATATACGGTCATTTATAATTTTATTATTTTTTATTACTATATCAAAACTGTACATACGAGCATACATGCATATTATAATAAAATACTATATAATAAAATATGATAATTTTTATTAGTACATATGGGCATATTATAATAACTATTTTATTATTTATTTTTTAAATAATTATATTATTTAATTTATATTACTTTATTATTTTTATTTATTAATAGAAATGGCTATTATGTGGATAATTTAATTATTATTTAAATTAATATTTAAAAATGGTTGCACCCTTTAAATTATTATTATTCTTTATGTATTATTAATTATTATTAATAATTTAAATTATTATTAAATTATTGTTCACATTATTATTTAAATATTATTATTTACATTATTATTTAAAAATTATTCATAATTTTTAAAAATTAATTACTTCATACTTTTGTATTAAAATAATGTCTATTATTATATCAATTTATTATTTACTACATAATGTACCTGATTAATCTAAACCTGGTGTGACCATTTTTTTCTTAAACCCTAAACTTAATAAATAAACTTAATTAACCTAAACATGTAAATTAATATTAAAATATAAACATGAATAATTGTAATACTTAAGCTCAGAAAATAATTAAAGAACATTTAAACTCAAATATTCATAATTAAATTAAAAAAATAATATAAAATAAATAAGTTAAATAACTAATTGCATGTATTATAAACAAAAAAAAACTAAATAACATAAACAAATTTAACATAAATTTAAACATTTATAAACAATAACTAAATAACATAAACAAATAAATATAATTTTAAATATTTATAAACACAAAATTAAATAACATAAAAAAAATATACATAAATTTAAACATAACTAAAAAAATCGTGCAGGCTGGCAAAATTCTCTGTTGAATTTCGCCCAACCTGACGAAATTAACGAAATTATTCAAGGAATTTTACTTCATCTGGTGAAATTCCTTGAATAATTTTGCCATGTTGGGAAAAATTCAACATAATTTTGTTTTTTGATATAATTAGTCATGTTTTAAAATATAGCTACTAAAGTAACCACAAATTTTTTTTAATCCCTGAACGGGCCATAACGCACAATGGTTGTGCGTTATGACTTGAGATAACACACAATCACTGTGCGTTATCAGTAATAACCAATTTAATCCGGGCACTAATGTTGTTTACTGACGTGGTGAGGTCGTGGCGACGAGCTGGCTGAGTTTGGTATTGAGGTGTGTGATAACACACAATCAGTACTCGTTATCGTCACTGATAACGCATAGTGTTTATGCGTTATTATCCATTATAACGCACGATAAATATGTGTTATCATGTTATAGAAATCCTTTAGTAGCAGCTCCCATTTCTCTTTCATTTTTCTTTAATCTTCCCGCGCCGCTCTGCTCCTCATTTCGCACCACCATTTCAGCCGCTTCTCATTTTTCTTTCATCTTCATCCCACGCCGTCACTGCTCCTTATTTCAGACCACCATTTCCGCCATTTCCACTGCTTCTCTTTCCGACAAGGTATGCCTCCTTCCCTCCTTCTCTTGTTCTCTCCCTCTTCTTCTTTCCTCTTCTTCTCTTTACTTGTATTTTCAAATTTTTTACAGTTTAAATTTCTCACCTTTCCTTGTATTTTATAATTTTACAGTCAAAATTTATCACAAGTTCGATTTCTGAAACTCAAGTTTGAGCCGGCCATCTGATTTGGAGTACGAAGGTTTTTAGAGTTTTGGAGTGGAGAACAGTATAGAAAGCTCAACCAAATAACCAGAATACGCTAAATTCAATTTATTCAAATTTTTGGGTAAATTTCTTATGTTTATAATTGTTTTAAATTTTTGCGTACTATGTTTTAATTTTTATTATTGTTTATCTGAAAATTGTTGTTTATTGTGGTTTGTGAATTATTTTTATGAATTTTATTTTGATTATTTTTAGGGTTTTATTTTTGTAAATGTGGATTTAGGGTTTAGGTTTAAAGTTGTTGTTATTGAATTTTATTTGAATAACTGATCAATTTTTTGTAGTTTATTTTTCTAGTTAGGGTTTTTTATGATTATGTTAGAGTTGCTATTGGTAAATTTGTGTATATTTTGATTATGCTATTAATCTATTTGTTTCTATTGGAAATGTGATTTGTTGAAATGTTTGGGTTTGATCATGCTATTATAAATTTTTTTTTTGTGTTTTTCATAAATCGTGCTTGTTTATTTTTTATAAAATATTACTAGCATGTTTATATTGTTCCATTAATTCATATAATGCTATATTGTTAGCATTTATATAATTTTATATTATTAGGATTTGAGTTTATGAAGACTTTTATTTAAAAAAAAAGAAGAAAAAAGATAGGGATAAGGTAAACCTTACTCCGTAAAACCCTATATTGAATTCATAAACCATAAACCCTAAAACCTTATATTGAATTCATAAATCGTAAAACCCCTAAAACCCTAATATTGAATTTCTAAATTGTATACCCTAAACTATAAAATATAGCACTTATATGATTAAAATCCTAAAGGGCTACCCTATAATTAAAATCCTAAACCTTGAATCCATAAACCCTAAACTAGATGTCACAACATTTATATGATTAAAATTCTAAAATTCTAATCTTAAAATCTTAAACCATAAAGCATAAACCCTAAACTTGATATATTAAACACTAAACCCTAAAATTCTAAACTTTTTTATTCTAAACCCTAAAACCCCAAACCATGAGCATTTGAAATTGTGTACTAATAATTAACTTAATTTTGTACTTGAAGTTCTAAACCCCAAACCCTAAACTTTGAAAGTGTAATAATACATCACTATAACATTGTAATTCTAAAAACCCTAAAACCCTAAACTATGAAACTGCAAACCTTAAAATAATTGAACAACAAACATTAGAAAGTTTGGAATTATACTTTATTCAATTATACGTTATTCAAAATTTTTTACTGTTAATTCTGAAACCGTGAATATTTAAAAATAGGGTGTGCAATAATACTTTGTTGTAAATATTCTAATTTTGATTATAAACCCTTATTGGTAAATTTTAGAAAGTTTATAATTCAAACTGCAAATGATGTAGATGGAAGAAGTCCCAGCACACGTGCATCCGCGTCCCACAGTCCCTGATGTTTTGATGAGATAGCACGAGCGTAGATTTGGGTTGATATGCAGTGAGGACCATGAGACGTGTATTACTAATCTTTAGACGATAACAATGACGCTGAGGAAGAAGAGTTACAAACTCCACTTAACTTTACAACTTCACATCTATGTCCAATACAAATTAGACATGGATGCAACTCACCTAGTTAGATTTGTATTATTTTGGGATTCGGAGATTGCAAGAGATGCTTATGGTCCTTATTTCACTGGACTGGTATAGAAAACTTGGATATTCAACCAAATGGTGTCACATGCCGAACTTGTAAGAAAAATATTGAAATATCGAGATATGGATTCCAATCTTTGGAGCGTTCGAATGACAATGGGGGTGCCTTCATTCTACGAAGAGCCATCATATTTTTACTTTACTTTATACAACATAAACAATGATAACGAAATGTGTTATTTTTGGACCATTGCACCCAACTTCGCGAAGGAAGGGATTCAAGTACTCATTGAATTCATTCCGATCCAACGACAGACTGTTTCAATTACACATGACACAAATACCATAAACATGACGAAACATGTCACAACAATAACACAGATAATTTCTGATGAACCGTCTATGTTATACCTAACAGTTGATGACGACGATGATGAAAATGATCATTCGAACGAAGACAACGTTGTATCTAGTGAATTTGAATCAGAAAATATCAATGACGCCGAGGAAGAAGAGTTACAAACTCCCGTAAATCCTGTCATTGAAAATATAGTGACTTAATGGGAGAGTAGTCAATGGTTCAGCAGAGCCAGATATAATTACACATAGCCTGGAGCATTCCTAGATATGGGCTTAGGTTCTCCAATATATGACCTTATCGAATCTAGTATCTTAAGATTGCTCGATTGGTACGATTCGATGACTGATATTCAATTAGGTATGAGATTCGTTGAAAAGTGCAAGCAATAAGTACGGTTCAGAAGTGGTCAATCCGGATGGGCCGAGAATATAGAGTTGTGAAAAGTAAAAGTGATCAATAGACAACAAAATGTTACCATTACAGTGACTCTAATTACTGTTCACGATACATCCGCATCAAAAAGAAAGCAACACACGGTACTTGGGAAATAACCAAATTCGTCAAAGAACACACATGCCTTGTACAAATTTAACAAAACAAGCACCGAAATATGTCTTCAAAATTTATTCCAATGTCAATATCGCATCTTGTTGACAATAATCCAGAGATACCTGTCTCAAACTTCAACCAAGAAGTGCAAGTATTATTTCAAACGGTTTGTATGTACAAGAGGACATGGTATGCTCGAAAATTTGCAATAGAGAGGGTTTCAACAGTTGGGAGATAGCTATTAATATTCTACCAAAATATCTACAAGCTATGCAAGATTCAAACTCGGGGACTGTGTACAAGTTTTTGCATCACAGGACGAGCAGTCCTCCTAACTATGTTTTTAAATTTCTTTTCTGGTGTTTCTCGCCTTGTATAGACGAATTTCAATATTGTTGGCCGGTGATTTCTGTGGATGGCACACACCTACGAGGACCATATAAGGACGTACTATTAATCGCAAGTACGTGGGATGCCAATAATTATTTGTTCCCACTTGCTTTTGCAATTGTTGATAAGGAGTCGTCCGAAAGTTGGAATTGGTTCCTCAAACATCTACGAGAACATGTTGTCAAAGATCGGCATGTATGTCTTTTTTCTAATCTGCTATTCAAAATCAATCTTTGTAACAACCTCTATTTGCAGTTCACAGGTTTTGTTTACGCCACATTCGAGCAAATTTCAACAAGACCTTCAAGAACACCAAATTAAAAAGTTTAATGTGGCAGGTCGGAACGGAATTGAAGCTAGGGAAATTTGACCGTGTTATGCATGAGATCCACGACAGAAATATGGATGCTTATTTATTTGGTAAAGATAGACCTAGACAAATGGACACTGTTGCATGATGGCAAGCACAGATACGAAATCATGATAACTAATATTTCAGAAGCACTTAACGGTGTGTTGAAGAAAGCTAGGGTCTTACCTGTAAAAGCCTTAGTTGAATTAATATTCAACAAACTTGTTAGGCCTAAAATTGTGTGCATCCATTTCCAACCAGAATATTTGATAAGTTCCTGCAGATTGAATTAAAATCAAGAGAACACAAAGTTACAACTTATAATCCGCGAGAAAGAATATAAATGGTCAGATCTCCGATCTGGGTTGATGGTACCGGCAATAACGTCTATACATTACGAATAAATAATAAATTATGTAGCTGCGGTAAATGGCAAGCATATACATTGCCTTGTTCTCATGCTCTTGCAGTTTGTAGATAAAATGGTACTAGAACATATATTTATGTACCAAATATATATTCGCGAGAAACTTACAGAAGAACATATCAATCGAATTTTCATCCGGTCGGGCATGAGAACTTTTGGAGGGATGTTCCTTATAATTTAACATTTCATCCTCCAAACATGAACAATAAACGGGGTAGGAAACAGGGCATAAGATTTTGGGGAGAAATGGATTATCGAAATCTGGATTCTCCCTCCAAGATGTGGCAGATGTCGCATGCCGGGACATAATAGAAAAATTTGTAATAACCCCAGTTCAAGCAAGGTATAAGTTTGTTTTTTCTTAAAAGTGTTATAATATTTTAAGATTTCTATTAATAAAATTTTTCTTTGAATTTCTTCTGACTACCTCTTCATTGCTCTAAATTTTGATAGTAAAATTTACAATACTTTAAATTACTTCTTCATATTTTTTTAATAGAATTGTTATAGTTAAACATATATTTTTTTAAACGGTTATAAATATTATCATGAAAAATATATCAAAATAGGTTAAATAAAATAATACAGTCTTTTTTAGAAAATTATATAACTATAAGTTTTGAAAAAAAAAAAATGAAATTTTGAGTTTTGAAAAAAAAAATTCTAATGTGGCTTATAATACACAAACGTTATGCGTTATTACTGGTTAATAACGCATGTCGTTTGTGCGTTATTTGCCACATTAGTGGCTTAAGCGAAAAAACTTGGTATTAAGTAATAACGCACATGCATTGTGCGTTATCCTAATTAATAACGCACGGTTGTTGTGCATTATGACCAGATTTGGAGTAAAAAAAAAATTCCGGCCACTTTAGTGGCCTTTCTAGAAAAATGGTCTAAGGCAAGAAAAAAACCAAATAATCGGCCAACTTTTTTTTTATCTGGTGGTTTTTTTAATTTTAAACTGATTAAATCATAAAGAAATGAGTATAGATCGATGTAATAACTTTTTTTTTTAATTTTCAAATGTCATATTTACGTTGATCTGAGGTTGAATGAAGTAGAGTTAGAGAGAAGATAGAGAGAATGTGAGGTAGAGGGAGAATTTTTGTTGTGAAAATGAAAAAGTTCTGAATTTTTTTGCCCTAAATTTTTACATTCTCGAGTTGATTTAATTAATTCCTAGAAAAAAATACAAATTACACAAGAAAAAATAATTTTTTCTCCTCACTTTTTTCAATAAAAATTCTGTCGTAATTTTATATAGATTTACATTACACAATATATGAACGAGAAAAAATATCAAATAATATAAAAATAAATTTGCTGTCATTGAAATTTGTTGTTGCATTGTTCTTTTGGGAAAAAAAAAAAAAAAGAAGAAAAGGATAGTGATGATTTAATTAGAAATTTGTGAGGAATTATATTGAGAAAAAGATGAAGAAGGGAGAAAAGAAAGAAGAAGGAGAGGAGGAAATCGTTATAAAAGGAGAGAAATACGGGGAGAACGCCTAATAATTATCTTCTTAAATGAACGGTATCGTTTTTGCACACAGTGTGCAACTTATAATTCGCGCATTTAGATACAATTCAGAATATATTTGACAACAAGCGGACACCTGGATCATCCTATTTATTTATTTACTCGCAATTGGGGCCATGATATTGACACATAATTAAAGTATTGATCGATCAAAAGAAGACATTGAGCTTGAGAGTTAAGCTTTTTCTATAATTATTATTAAATTAAGTTGTTTTTTAAAATTAATTAATTAACAATTTATTAAATTAGGTAAGTTTAATAATACGTTTAATAATAATTTTACAAAAGCCACTTAATTACTTAAGATGTGCTTAATTATAGTTATTTAAATAAAATATTTTGTTCAATTTTTAAGTTTGAAATATGAATATATATATATATATTGTTTGTCAAATTATTATACTTTTTTATATAATTATAATTTATTAATTAATTCAAAACTTAAACAATTCAAATTTCACATTTTGTGAAGTTCAATTTTTATCAAACAGAAATTTAATTAAGGTCAAAATCTTGTTTATGTGTTGAACAAGTTTATTATTTTCTTTCTCATTTTTAGGTATGATATAGACACCTTAACATTTTAAAATTTTATATATATATATATATATATGAAGTTTGCTTCCCAGTCATTTTCCAAAGGAGAATTATTGAAAGATCTAAAAGCTCCAGCGAGGAAAACTCTAAAAGTTACAAAATTCCTTTCAACATTCCCTAATTTCAAAACTCAAAGTTTGTTTCCCATACTTCTTCTTTTGTTGGACTAAAGTGCGAAGGAAAAGAAAAAACAGATAAAGTTATTCTAGAAGCATTGATGTGTATTTGCTTGACTCCTTTTTCTTGTTCATGCTATTCTAATACTCTTTACCAAAAATGTTTCATTAATCAAACTTTTGTAAGTAAGGATATTATTATTTTGATACCGTTCGAATCATCTTCTTCTTCTGTAACACTTTTGTGACGTTCTAAATTTGATATTTTTAAAATAAAATCTACTAAATAAAAGATAAATTTTAAGAAACAATGATGAATTCTTAGAGGGAAAATAGAGAAAATTACCTAAAAAATACCCATAAATGATTTTCACTTTTCTCTTTTTACTCATAAATAATTATTTGTTTAATTTCTACCTAAATATAATTTTACTTTTCTTTTTTTCCCATAAAATTATTTGTTTAATTTCTATCTAAATATTATTTTCGAATTGCTAATAATACCCAAATACTATTTTCGAGTTGTTGATAATATATAATTAACAAACCACACAAAAAATCATGGGGGTTAATAATTCTAACTTGGGAATATATATGTATAGCAAAAAAATTCAAAATATTTCATTTTGAACTATAAACTTTCTCTCTCTTCAACAAATCTTCTCACTTCTCTTTAAAACTTCAAATTTCAACTTTCAACTTCAGATTTAGGAAGATCCGACCGTTGTAATTCGAAAAAAAGGTTAGTACTTCGATCTATACTCGTTTATTTATATTTTTATCGGTTGAAAATTTAAAAATAACCGTTGGATTGAAAAAAAAAAGGACTGTTTTTCAAAAAAAATTTCTGGCTGGAAAAGCATCGGATCGCCTGGACCGACGACCGAAAAAACGTCGGGTCGCCTAATACAGCGACTGCGTGCTGCCTTTGACCGCTAAACTGCACAGTCGCTCTACGGAACCGCTCGCCCGATCTAGCGATCTAGTTCTTTCTCGGTCGCCGGTTTAAGCGGCCGCCCTTTTTTTTATATTATTTTTTAATTTTTATTAATCTATTAATTTTTTAAATAATTTTTTGTTTTTTATTTTTAAATTCTTTTATCAATTTTTTTATTTTTTATTTTTTACTTTTATTTTTTATTAATTATTTTTGTTTTATTTTTTAATTATTTTTTGTTCCGTTTTATTTTTTAAATTTTTCATTATTTTTTATTTTTTAATTTTTAATTATTTTTTGTTCTGTTTATTTTTTAATTTTTAATTATTTTTTTAATTTTTTAATATTTTATTGTTTTTTATTATTTTTAATTTTTTTAATTTTTTATTATTTTATTATTTTTAAATTTTTTATTATTTTTTCATTTTTATTTTTTTGTTATTATTTTTTTACTTTTTATTTTTTATTATTTTTTATTTTTTTACTTTTTTTAAATTTTTAAATTTTTAAAATTTTTTTCTTACATTTATTTATTCTTATGTTATTTTTTTAAAGTAATGATTTCGTTTGTCTATTTGTTTAATTTAGAGTTTATATTATGTTATTTAATTTGTTTAATTTTTTTAACATTTGTTTATGATTATGTTGTTATAATTAATGATGAGTTAATTTTTTTTAAATTGTGATTACGTTTATGTTTATTTATTTAATTTGTAGTTTATGTTATGTTATTTAATTTGTTTAATTTTTTTAGGATTTGTTTATGATTATGTTATCATAATTAATGATTATGTGATTTTTTAAAAATTATTATTACGTTTATGTTTATTTGTTTAATTTAGAGGTTATATTATATTCGGCATAATTTGTTTATGTTTATTAGGGTGCATGTGGACTTGACTGATTGTATAATTTTGTTTATTTAGAGTTTATGGTTTATAGTTTATATGAATAATACGACTTTATAAACAAACATCGTAAACAAATTGCATAAATAAGCGTTTATGCAATTTGGGTTTAAGTTTGTTATATTGAAAGATTTTATGTGTTTAGGGTTAACACAATGTAATAAAAAAGTGTGAAGTGTTCAAATGAGGTAATAAATATAACTATAATGAATTTAGCTTAATGCACGGCTTTAACTTAATATAATAAAGATGAAGAAAAATGCATTACTTGTATCGTATAAAAATATGATGAATTAGACAGATATTATGTAATGTCATTGAAGAAAAAGTTTGATAATTTGTTTAGATGGTTTGGCCCGGAACACGTAGGGGTGATGCACATGCTCTTTCTTTGCCTATCTGTATGTCTGGCCTGGATTCGACACAGTATCTCTCTAAAACTCAGATGCCATTAAATGAGGTTAGTGATCCAGGGTTGCAGTTAGGTGCACAGTTCTTCGAGCAGCTTGTTGGGTCTGTCCAGGTGCACTCATCTTACAGCGGTGCTAAGTATGGAGCCACTCGTGGCAATCCCTCATCTGATGCTGGGTTGGGTAGAGATTCTGGTACATCCCAGTCTGAGGAGGCTGCCAAGGTTGGTTCCCTCACATTCATAGCGGTGAGGGCGATGAGGATAAGCATGAGGATGATGGTGGACATGATGATGATGATAGTGACAGTGACGGTGAAGATCACGAGCCTATTCCTGTGATTGAGGCCTCATCGTCCGGCCATAGGCCTGCTCCAGGTAAGGGGAAAGGGTTGATTGGCAGTTTCATGTCAATGATGAGTAAGATTGCTGGGTTGCGACGAAAAAGACCTGAGAAGTCGCGTCTCCTACAGTTGGGAGCAGACAAGTCCAGCTGATGGAGATCCACAGGATCCAGTTCTTGTCCCTTCGTATAGCGATCATGTCGCTAGTATATGGCGTGGACAGGTAATTTGAATATTTTTTATATTTTTTTATTTCTAATTATATATGTGAATATTTTGTTTATTTTTTATTTATGGTGTTCACATTATTTTTGGAGGATATAGGCATTCTGAGTCGAGGTCCCGCTACGTGTCCCTGACCGGTTGGACCCCTAGTGATCCTGCAGTTGTACAGTTGGCAGGGGAGACAAGAATATCACATGTGAGGTCCTGCATGTTCCAGCATCCAAACTCCTCCTTGCTATCTGCTTTTGTGGAGAGGTGGCAGACAGACACCAATAGTTTCCACATGCCCTGGGGGAGATGTCAGTTACATTGCATGATGTTGAGTTGATTCTGAGCATACTTTCTTAAGGTAAAGTCGTCAACCCTTATTATTCACGGGAACAGTTAATTGCAGTTATCCAGAGCGATCTTGATATCTCCGACTTCAGCATAGGCATAAATGGTCAGGACTTGGCGGCAGTTGGTGAATCACCTTGTAGTGGACTGTCTACGGAGCAGAAGACCGCCTGTTATGTCATATATTTACTCGGCAGTTTGCTCTTTACCGACAAAAGTGGAAATAATGTCCCTGGGAAGCTGTGGCCGCTCGTGAAGAATTTTAGTTCTGTTGGTGGATTCGCATGAGATGCTGCTACACTAACCTTCTTGTAACGGAGTTTAGGGCAGGCCTCTCGTATTGATACGAAGGAGTTGTCTGGCTGCTGGTCGCTGATTGAGGTAATATCACTATAATCTTCATCTTGTTAAATTATTTTTTACATTTTAGGGTTTATTTTTGTCTAATGATAGGGTTGCTGATTTTTTTTATTATCTTTTTTCTAAAAGCTTGGATATACTTGTATTTTCCTATGTTTGCACCTCTGGTGAGACTGGGAGCGAGGTTGTGCAAACCTCACATCCAGAGGTTTGCGATATTGGGTTACAAAACGGAGAACAAATTAATCAACTTACGCATTCGTTTAGACACGATGACCGTTGACGAGGTCAAGAGGACTCCGTACAGATCTGATGAGATTACTGATGTACGGGGATTTCTACGTACTATGGGATGATTGCATACTTTTGATTGTGTAGAACCCTATATGCTCGTTAGGGTTGTCAGACAGTTTAGGTGGGTTCAATGCATTCCAGCTCATCCTATTCGTCCTCAGGAGCACCGCAGGCCAGCAAATAACAGGGTGTACATTGTGAAGAATATGTTCATAGAGGCATTTTGGCTGGAGGCACATCTCATCTGCTTACGTCTACATAGACCAGTATACCTGCTATACCTCCATCTCGGTGCACAGATGATTACATAACTTGGTTTCTCCCCCGCACTCATCCAAAGATTCAGAATCCAGACAGGCTCTACTGTTAGCGTGCAATTGCGACGACTGCTCCTATTACACTGCATGTTCTATTGGATATGATAGCTCGTGAGTTGGACCATGACGATATTGATGATGCTACGAAGGTTGGTAGGGCTTCCAATATGATCAGGAGGTATCATCAGACTCGACGTTAGTGTGTTGTTTTATGTACTTGACTGGTTGTTGTTTATGACTTTTTTGTAGTGTATGACTTTTTTTATAATGTTGCTGATACTTGGTTGATGGGAATTTTTTTATGCACTAACTTTTTTTTTACAATTGTAATAGAAAAAATATAAATCACCATAAACCCGGAACACATTAAATATAAAGATATTTAACTATAAAACGAGTTTACATTAATCACAAATAAAAAATATACCAAAAAAGTTAACGTGTATATGTTTTAAAACTAAGTTAAAAAATTTCGTACATATAATTTTTTTAATCAAAAACTAAAGTCGTATTTACTTTCTATTTCGAGCAACCCTTGCGTTCCAATCTACAATCCTATACTGATACCAATATGTCCGATTGCTGACTCGTCCGGTACGATGATGAATGCATTGAACGTGTAAATGAGGTATCGGACACGTATCATTCAACTGTAACTGTGTTAAACAAAGAGAAATATGTAAATGTCAAAAAAACCGCAAACCAAACATCATATAATACAGAACAATGTAAAAAATCATAACGATACACGTATTCGACACTTACCTGAATAAAGTGTTATTGTTCTGTCAAGAGACCAATAACCAATGTACCTCCTGGACGATCCGAATACGAATACAAAGGTAACACAGTCGTAGAACCAAGCTGTGCAATTAGTGTCACAAACAGATTGAATGCATTTACTATGATGTAAAGCGAATCAGGTGTTTCGAACCAATGCTAGTATGGCGCAGGTTCATCCACTGGCCAATGTATCCTATGAACGAGCTCATTAATACGTACCTCTGAACCCACTAAATTAACATACACATTCATCGAATGCTCCAATTCATAAAGCATTCATCTACGAACCTTTGGCCATTGATGTTCATCACCGGAAACAAAATTTGCCACAACCTGATAACCACAATTTCCATCACCAATCACGTTCTTCCAATTGCTGATGAAAGGATAAATGAAAGCAGGGAAAACGTTTGTATAAGGAAATGTGGAACACGGGGATGCATGTATCATAGCAGATAAACTACTTTGGCCACGGTCGCGCCATCTGCCCTTTCCCTTTGGAGCTCGTGGCGGTCTCCCTCTCCCATGGGATCCTGACCCAGAACCCGAACCGGACCACGACCTAGATCCAGTGCTAGAACCAGAACCAGAACCAGATTCGCTTGACTTTTATATCTTTCGATGAGCAATTGACACGTGCTCCCAATGTGACTTGTCTCTTTTTGTTGAGTTCGTCTTCTTCCGCCCTTTAGTGACTGCTACCTCAGGAGGTGATGTCAATGTTACACCCGGATCTTCAGGTAAAACCAGATTCAATACCCCTTTCGCAAAACGACGCATCTCTCTAACTTTGGATATGAGTCCTGTACTTATCTGATGCAAGAGGTCAGTGAGAGAACGCATCTCAGAATCCATGTCCTATTGCCGGACTAAAGATGACGATCGCCAATTTCTAGTGTCTTCCAAAAGGCCTCAATATCAGATAACTTTATAGGAAGAACGTGATTGAACCGTGTAATCAGTTCGCAAGCACAAGAGAGGTCGTGTGAGGTCCTCAAATAGTGGCGGCACTTATTTTTTTGGATCATCATATATCCCGACAACTCTCGTTATCTCCGACCATATCTTTTTCAATGCCAAGTGACTGATTTTATTACTTACAATATAAAATATGTGATTACTCTTCACGTTGTTCTTCTCTTTAGTCTTAGAAAACTCTAATGATGCCTTAATGTCTGCTATTTGACCTTCAATAAGCGAGTCAATATTAAGGAACACAGTATCCAAATTACCATAGCATGTTGAAAGTCATAGCTTCAGCACTGAGTGTTCACTCTCAGCCCGATTGATGGTCTCCATTCCAAAATGCATATGACTCTTAGTCCAATATCTCGCGAATTTATGAGCAAAGGGATTCAACCAATTCTTGAACAAATAGTGTTGGAAGTCTGGTCTGATCTTGCAGTTCGTCTTTAGAGCATCCAATTTCTTAAGTATTCCTGCTCATCAATTTTGTCCAACAATTTCTTCGATGACCCATTTACAAACTGTGATGCAACATCTTCATCTTTTGTCAACTTGGTTAATTTGGCCAACACGTTCTGATTGATGTGCCTTCTACATAACATATGGTACGTTGTACTGAACACTTCGCCGATCACGGGCATTAAACCATATTCCCTGTCTGTAATAATTACCTTCGGCATAGTCTCACAAATATTTTCTTGATTATCTATTGACATTATATTTGAAAAGTATAGATGTTAATCTGTTGAAGAACTTATCTATAAGTCATAGCTTGCTCATTTCGCATAAAAGCACTGGCCGCAGTGAAATTCTTACCAGTCGGGGTCATCCCTACGACTTCTAACAGTGGCATGTTGTACCTATTTTTAAAAAAACACATAAAACAGATAACTTGTTTAGAAACTAAACATTAAACCCAGTAAACTTAACCCAAAACCGATTAAATATGACATATTTCATTCTAGTATTTCATTCAAGGGTTACTCCTAAACCTTATTTATAATATAACTTTAACCAGTCACTTTGCAAATGACACCTAAATGTACAATTAATATAATAAATTTAATACAACTTACTTATTTGTTTTATATGTCATATCCATTATAAGTACATATGACCACGTTCTCAACATTTCAATTGATATCGAATGTGCAATAACAATGTCACTGAGCATGTTGCTGTCCTCACGGTTTCTATAGAAGACCGTGCAATCCCGTTTAGCACTTACACAGAGAACTTCTTCAACCGTGTTTCACTCTTGCATCCTATTCTTCTTAATCTTCGCGACGACATTATATATTTTCTGGGCATTATAAAAAATCATGCAAATCATATTATTAGAACCTCAATTTAAACCCTAAATATAAAACCAGGATGCATTAGAGTTAACGTAACATACCAGACAGTACAACCCACATTTTGTTCCCGGAAAAATCGTAAAATATTACAAGGTGGCACATGACTCTTCCTGAATTGCTCAATCTATATCAACTGCTCCTCCGTCAGTTTTGCTGTCTGAGCGTGACCGTGAGTATATATACCTATTGCATGTTTATGCCTCCCATCGTGTACGAATGCTTGCCAATTTTTACATATTGTCATTGCTCGCCTTTTAATTTGAAGGGACAACCACACTTTTTAGTTCTGTAAGGACCACGCCTTTTTACTTGAACTTCTTCTTCATCGTCAACTACAGGCTTCTTTCTCGATTTATTTGCACCTCCAAGCTCACAACCCAGTGTAACATACAGTCGGCAGTCGGATGTTCTTGAACTTAAATACCGAATGACAATTAAATACGTGTTCACTTTTATAGCTGTTTAGTTCACCAACTCTTTCGAATTAAAGATTCGATCAGTTGCAAATAAATGTCCGTGATCCACATATTCTTCCGGTTCCAAAAATTCTTCAAATGTATTTGGATCTATACCGTTTTGTTACGATATAGTACGAAAAAATTAAAATATGAACATATTATATATTAAAAATAAAATTATAAAAACAGTGTAATAAACAAAAATTTCATATAATAACATTTAGAAAAAAAACCAAAAAAATTTATTTCATATACTAACATTTAAGGGAAAAAAAGCATAAAAAAACACACAATTCATATAGTAACATTCTAAAAAAAAAAAAAATAACATTCTAAAGAAAAAAACAAAAAAAAAAAATTGGTAACATTCTAAAAAAATAGTAAATTCTAAAATTTAAAAAAAAAAAAGTAACATCTAAAATTTAAAAAACAAAGAAGTAACATTCTAAAAAAAAATTAGTAATATTCTAAAATTAAAAAAAATAGTAACATTCTAAAATTAAAAAAAAATAAAAAGTAACATTTTAAAAAAATTAAAAAAAATAGTAAAATTCTAAAAAAAATTGGTAACATTCTAAAATTAAAAAAAAAAAAAAAGTAACATCTAAAATTCTAAAAAAATAACATTCTAAAAAAAATTAGTAACATCCTAAAAAAACATAGTAACATTCTAAGAAAAAAAAAAAAAAGGAACATTATAAAGAAAAACAATAGTAATATTCTAAAAAAGAAAAAAGAAAAAAGAAAAAAGGAACATTCTAAAAAAAATAGTAATATTCTAAAAAAAATGAACATTCTAAAAGAAACAATAGTAACATTAAAAAAAAATTCGTATGCCCGAGTTGTCCAGGCCGGTGGTCTGAACGTGTCCGGATCGTGTCGCTGGGCAACCGACTTCAAAGAAGAACCGCACGGCTGGGCGATCGGACACACGTTCGGGTCGCTAGCCCGGCGATCCGAGCCCCAGTGGCGAAAAAAATAAATTTAAATTTTCTTACTTCTAAACCGATATTTTCTTCTATAAATTCTTCATAATCATCCATATCTACCTCCAATACAAGTTCATGTTAAAGATTACAGTTTTAGAGTAGAGAGAGAGTAAAGATTACAGTTTTAGAGTAGGGAAGAGGAGGGAACATAATGAATTTTTTTGCACTATTCATATATATTCCCGAGTTAGGTTTATCGACCCCCAAAATCATAATTTGGTACTATAAACAAATAAAAATTGTATTTAGGTAGAAATTAAACAAATAATTGTTTATGGGTAAAAAAGAAAAGTAAAATTATATTTGGGTAGAAATTAAAATAATTAGTTAAAAGAGAAAAGTAAAAATTGTTTATGGGTATTTTGGATGACTTTCTTGGAAAAAATATATAATAAAAAGAAATATTACAAATGATCATGGGTGATCTTAATATATGATAATAAATAAGAAATAAATTTGCAAAAATAATATTTTATGAAGATTTTAAACTTTTTATCGAATAATTATTATTCTCCCGATAAAATATTTTATTAAAATTAATATTAATGATTAATTAGTTATAAAAGTATAAATAATAAAAATATATTTATAATTTATACAAAATATAAAAATAAAATTATAATTTAAACAAATCTTAACAAAGAAAAATGTAATTAACCCTAAAATAATTTTCATAAATTCAATCCACTTAGTTGGAATCCCCGATGACTATAATACTGCCTAACCTCCTCATTGTAAGACTTCGACTTTTTGTCAGTTAGAGCAAATCCTTTATGTATCAAATTAGGCATATTTCAAAGACTCAGACATAATCAAACTTACAACCATGAATTTTCTGGATTTGGAAATCCTCAAGTTTCTTTTCTTTTTTTAATACTTAAAAAGGCGTTCGATATTTAAAAATGCACAGCTTTCATCAATTCAAACTTAATTTAAAAAATGAACATAGAATTTAACTCTTATTAATTTAAGAATTAATTAAAATTTGATCTTAATCACTAACAAAAATTCGAACTTCTAAACTTCCTAAACATTGGTAAGGTGCTCACAGGTTAAGCCTCGAAATTGAAATTCTCAAGTTTCGAGAGTATGGATTTGTAGCCCAAGCTACATTCCTTGAGTGTGGACGGGATTGAGAATATTTAGGAGATTTATTTTAAAATTTTTTTCTTTTTTTTTTTCGCTTTAAGACCCACATCTCTTCTTTTAAAGAATCCAATTATTACAAACTTCAAAATAAAAATATTACTTTTTTCTAAAAATAAACTCCAATCCAAGTTATGTAACAAAAACAAAACTCCTATCCAAGTTTAGTTATTTTATTTAATTTGGAATATATATCAGCAAAGAGGGACCTCAAAGAAATGGACTCTAAAAATAATACTCTTTCGCTCGTAGAAAATATAAGAAATTTTAGACTCATTAAAAATGGTTAAAAATATAAAAAGTTTTATAACTTTAAATAAGTATTTATTGAACTTTTTTCATCTTTATCCATCTTTCTCTTAATTTATTTGGCTCATACTACTTATTTCTTCCTCATTTATAAAGGATAAAAAGGTTATTGTAGTAAAATACTTGTCTTGTTTTCAAAACCCTTAATCTATTGCAAAGGTTTAAAACCCTTATATTATTCTTTAAAAAAAATCTTATATTTTTTATAGGAGAGAGTAGTAGCATCCATTAATTTTAGCACTATAAATATTCTTCCAATCATACAAAATCATTAAGGAAACTAATAATGGTAAAAAATTGAATTGCATAGTTAAAATAATAGTTTAAGTCATCTGTAATATTCTCACATAGTATTTTATATATAAAACATATTAAATAAAAGATAAATTCTAAATTTCAAAAGATAAACTTTAAAAAAAAATTATAAAATGAAATATTATGGAAAATATTACAAATGATGTCAGAGACTATCTTTTTAGGTGTTGAAATAATAAAAAGTTACACTATAGCAAAATTGGACTTTGGGGGCATTTATTGTATGCCATCAAAAGTCACTTAAATACTACGAAAGTTTTTTTGAGTAATGTGTAAAGTTCTTTTGAGTAACGTTGTAAAGTGTCACAAATATATTAACGACATTTAATGTGGCACTTATTTAATACCATAAATATATTTAAGAATATGACGTTTTTTATGGTAGTTTTTTATAAATGTTTGTAAAAATATTTTAATTATGTGAAAATAAAATGATCTTAGTATTTTATTTATAAAATATTTTATTTATAAAATATATCAAATAAAAGATAAATTCTAAATCTCAAAAGATTAACTCTAACAAAAAAAATAAATTTATATAAAAGGTTACAAATGATATTAGAGACGATCTTTTTAAGTGGTGAAATAATCAAGAGCCAACCCTATGGTAAAATTGGACTTTGGTGGCATACAATGAGTGCCACCAACAGTCATTTGGCACTTATGTGGCATTTTATAAAAGTGCCACCGAAAATGGTATCGTTTTTCTTTTGCCTTTTACAAGAGCCACAAATATATTAGCGATACTTAATGTGGACTTATTTAATGCCACAAATATATTAAAGAATATGGTATTTTTTGTGGTACTTTTTAATGAATATTGTAAAAGCATTTTAATTATATTAAATAAAATGAAATAAATATTAATTTATTAAAAAATAAGAATCCCAACAAAAAGCTTAATACTTCATGTCAACTCGTATCCACATATTAACTTTAATTTATTAATTGCATTAAGTGAGATTTGAACATGAGACCTCCTATGTTGCAATAAGTGCTTTAACTAAAAGATTATAACGTAAGAATCTTAGTAAATTTCTTATTACGTAATGTTCAATCTTTTATTAAAATAATATTTAATAAAGTAATACTTTGAATTTTTTTATATGAATAAATTTGTAACACAAACTTATAAAGTACATAATATTGAACGGAAACTTTTATACATAAAATTTAATTACGCATTTTATTATTGCATGCACACATATTATATATATGTCATACATTTTGGTGGTATTATTAGTGGCATTTAAACTTGTTCCATATTTTGGTGGTATTATTTGTGGCATCTGAGCTTGTATCATATTTAAGTGGCATTACTTGTGGCAATTCAAGTTTGTGTCATATTTTATTAGCATTTTATACTTGTGTGCCATATTTTTGTGGCATTATTTTATAGGGCCATAATTTTATGACACTTTATGTAGTAATTGTAAAAAATGTCACAAGTATTATGACATACACTATTAAATGCCACAAAAATAACATTTTGATATAAATGCCACTATTTAGTGACACATATATCAAATGCCACAATCTAAGTGGCACCAAAAGTTAAAATTGCCATTATACAAGTAGGATTCCTACAAGTCTAAATATTAAAAAAAGAAAGAAAAGAAGAAAAAAAAGGGTAGTTATATATATAAATTCAGGTGTGATAGGTCGAATATAGGGTTGTTGAATTGCATGTATATCTGCAATTGTAGCTGGAATTGAGTTGATGAATGTAGAATTTCTTAATGCTGAATATCCAAGGTTAATTTAGAAAATGCAGAGAGCGGAGAATATTGTGCAGAGTTAAAAGCCTTTTCTCATTTAAATGTAATTTTGCACATACGGTTCTCTATTTATAGAGCTTGATCTGATCCCAAAATACTCCAAAATCAAATTAATTGAATACAGAAAAATGCAAAAAAAAAAAAAAAAGAAAAAATAATGAATAACTCATTTTATCCTTAAAATTCAAGTCACATGTCGGATATATTTCTAATAGTCTTCTGAAACTGCTATGGCCTATAGTTTCAAGGTATTTTAGTACTTTGAAAATTTTGTAATGTAATTAAAATGAAATAAAAAATTATTTACAAAATGAGAAAAACGTTAATTTATGTTTTTTTAAAAAATAAACATTTTCCGTATAAAACAATTCAAGAATCTATTTAAAAAAGACTCTATTTTAAAACAAATCGAAATTGTGATGCGTCAATCCTGAATATACATGCGAAATCGTTTTGTGCATATGTAAAATTATTCTTTTATATTTTTTTCTATTATTATTTTTATTTTTATAATTTTAAAACCGTTACGAATTTTACATAGTTAACATTTAAGAAATAATTAATTTTTATAAAGGTTTAGACAGTCTTATTTTTTTAAGTATTTTTTAGATGAGTTAGTCTCGAATCAAAATTCCAACAACAATAATTAATGTCATTAATGATCTCTTTCTTAATTGATTGAATTGCTAAGTACAGTTATGTTGAGATACAAAAGAAACAAGTCCCGACAACCATGTGCCTTAGCTATTTATATGCTCTACAAAAAGCAGATCAATTTAAAGAAAATAAATTACTCCATAATTAAACACTCACCAATCCAAAATAATTGCTTATTTAGTTCGGCATCTTCTTCACATAATTGAATGGAAGGTGAGATGTAGTCATTACCACTGCCGCTTAAAATTGTACCTTTTTACTCAATGGAAACTTGTATATTCCAAAGTTGACTTAATTTGCTCCAACAACTCTTTTTATTTGTTTGCTTTTACAATTCCATTCATGCACTGTAATTATATATATATATATATATATAACTTGTTATTCAAATGGGATAACTTGTTTGAGTATATTTAGACCTTTCTTGGACTGTAAATGTATGTAATTTTGTCACTTTCAAGGTTCTTTTAACTTATAACTTTAATTTAAGGATAGTCTTTTCCCTTTAATCTATTGGTTTGAAATATTTTGATATGCAAATTGTTTAGATTACTTAGAGAAAACTTTTATTTCGAAAAAAAATATATTAATAACAAATATTCAAGCTCTCGTATTCATCAACAAATACTGACTCATCAAAATAGTATTACTAAAAAGTAAATATATATAATTCATAAAATCGACAGTAATGATCAAAATTCGAATTCATGACATTAGTTTTACTAAATCATTTGGAAGTAAGTTTGAAATAATTCCTTTAATGGTAATTTACTTAGATAATTCAAGAATATTTTAGGGCAATTCAAGAGAGATTCTGATGTAATGTGCAGTCTTATTACAAAAACAGCATTAACAAATAACAAGTACACCACCAAGATAGTTGCATATTTTTTCCGGAAAAAAGGAAAATTCAAGAATATTTGCTCGGTCCAACATGATAATTATATCTAACATGAAATAAAAATTTAGGACCATAAAAAAAAAAAAAAACGAGTTTATTGTGAAAATAGAGTACTAATATAGTGAATTAATTAGGGAAATACAAAAGATTTTATTGTAATTAATTACTTAAATGTACATGTTAAATTAATTACTTAAATATAAATGTTAAATTACTTAAAGAAAAAGATTTTATTTTATTTTTTTTAATCATGAATTATTTTTTCTTTTCTATTTATATGATTACAAATTTTAATTTTATCTTTTTCTAACAATGAATTATTTTATTTTTCTGGAAATAGTCATGAACTATTTTTGATATCTCAAATATAGACATGAACTATGTTTTAATAAATTACTATATTTGAAAAGTAAAAAATAATTCATGGCTATCGCCAAAAACAATAATTAATGGTTACTTTGTTCCTACATGACCTGATCAATTTGATCAGACACTCGCCATCTATTTTCATTGTTCAACTCTTTGACAATATGAAATAACTAAAAGTTCTACCCAAAATATAAAATTAAAATTTATGGTTATAAACAAAAAAATATAAATAGTTTATAATTAGAAAAAAGTAAAGCGAAATTTCATTGTTATAAATAAAAAAGTTAAAACAGTCTATAGTTATTTATATATTTTTTTAGAAAAATATAATAAAAAATAGTTTTAAAAAGATAAACATAAGTGGTAGTATAAGTTTGGTTGGATAATTTTGGGTATAATTAGATCGGAGTAGAAAAGTAAAATGTTTGGGCAGTTAATAGTAGCCCTTATGATTTATGAACCTCTCTGCATAGTACAGTACAGTACTGGCAAGAAATTAACTTCAAGGGGACCCACAAAGTTAATATTGTCTGGCACTAGTAAACCATTAATGGAACATGAGAGAACAAAACATATCTAATTTTGTTTTCCATTTGACTAAATATTGTGAAGAGGAACACTAGAATAAATGTAATTTTCAACAAGTAATCTTACACAAAAGATTGTGATCACAAAAGCTTTACTCAATACATAGCAATACCATTCATCTAATATATACCAATACCATGGGGAAAAAATGAACACAGCTTTATGACCATATTTTTCTATAATTTAGTTTCACAACTCTGATTCTTTTTAAAATTAATTTAACAAATTCCTATATGTGTCATTTGTAAATTGTATATCACCGATTAAAGACAAAATTATCTATCTCTAATTGTTTTTCCTAAATGCCTCCAATATTTATGGAAAAAATTAGTGATAAACGATTTTATTATAAGTCGATAATTCATAGAGTATTATATGAAGGAATTTGCCAGAGTTTTCTTCTAAATAAGGGATAGTACTATGTACCTCCAGTTAGAATATAAGTCTTTTTAAGGTGTTTGATATTAGTTAAGAATATAAGTCTTTTTATAATTTTTAATGATTATTTATTACATTTTTTTATCCTTATCTATCTTTTTATTATTTATTCCACCCTTCTTAATTATCTCTTATATTTATGTCGGTCACGATAAAAAGGTTGTTAGGATGACCCACAGTATTCCTTAGCGACACTCCCAGGGCTGAGGTTTTAATTCCAACAAGGATCACTCCCAATTTCTATTTCAATGCTTGCCCATTTCCTTTTAGAGCAGTAAGTGCTATAGCGAAACTGATTGCATTCCGAAGCCGCACTTTATTGGGTTCATCTTTCTATACCAAATACTATATAGGAATCTTCTGGCAACAAAATTCTCGTATCCTGGTCGATGAATCCAGTCAAAGTCGAATTGCGCTCTCCTTATTTATTAAGGTGTAAATTAATGTATTTTGTTTCAAAATTTATCTTTGTTTTCAATGCATTTATTTCTTGTGCATAAGTTTAAAAGGAATCACATTTCTAAACAAATGTAGTACCTATTAGAACAAATCCACTTGTTGGGATTAAGACGAGTCCAAGGCACATTACAAGGTCGCTTTTCCTAAGGATTATTTTGCGCCACCAATACATTGGTATGCAACTAGGTTCAACGAAATATCCTCGATGATAGAATGAAGCACATGTTTGATAGCTTCTTGCATTAACGATATCAAACCCTAGAGTATTACCAATTCTATAGAAATATGAGAACCTTATAGGATATTAATGAGAGACGCTTTACAATCATAAGAGGCATATGAGACTTTGAGTATGAGAGATCATGTTATGTCCTTCCATTTCTGTGTGCTACCTATCTTTTTTATAAATATTCTTGCACCTTTAGTTTAGGGCCATAATTCTTTGATTTAGAATTATATATTTAATAAATAGACTTTCATAAATAATTATAACTATTATAAACATTCATAACTGATACATAAAAGATATATCCATTAGTTAGGTTCCAAAAATCTTCATGATTCATATATCTTGTTTATAAAATCTCCAACAATACCAAGGATTATTGTAGAAAAATACATTCTGATATAAGTTAAAGACAAAGTAACTAATATTGAGACTAATTTTATTGATTTTTCTAAAATATATGATATCCTTGTCCAAGCTAGTACCTTCGTGGAAATATAAATTTTTTTGAGTTTTTTTAGAATGGTCAATAATATAAATTCTTTTATAACTTTTATTAAGTATTTATTAAATATTTTCATTTTTATCTATCTCTTTATCATTTACTTTATCTTTATTTATTAAGGGGTATAAAGAGTATCAATAATGTTTGTTGGATCAATATTGAGCCAATTAATGGTAATTGCTGGAAAAAAAAGTACACTTGGTCCATGCTGGTAAAGGACTTTCGCATAGAAGTTACCCTTCCGCCCTCTTGAGCTAGTCAACATATTGTTGGTTCGTATCTCACTACTCTAAGAATATTTTGTTTTAAAACTTGTTTCCTTTTTAATATTTTTATTTCTAATGCATAAATACAAAAGGAATTAAATCTCTGTCCGGAGACAGGACTTAATAATGTTTCCTCATAAATAAAATTAGCTATATAGCTTTTTTTTTTTTCTTTTTATGGAATCTAACTATATAGCTTATAGCTTATATATTGTACCTCATTTTCTTTATTGACATAATAGCACACAAATGGAGCATCAACAAAAGTACGATGCAAAAATCACTGGGAATGGAAAGCAAGAAGATGAGACATTAATGGGAGATTATGAAGATATCGAACAAGGAAGATTATCAGCTCATTATAATAATAAAGAGAGAATCATAAAGCAATATCATCACATGAGCTCCTTGTCTCCTCACCAAATGGATTCCCTTTCTGCCCTTTGTGACACATACCTCCCTTCCCTCCACCACGACGTCGTCTCCGCCGGCGATGACTCTGTGATTAAGTTCTTTCAAACTTCAGCTTCCATGGCTGAAACTCCACACTATGTAAGAGTTTCCATTAAATTATTGTTAAGTTTTGGACATGCAAATGGTTTTCTTTTTTTGTTTTTTTAATTTTGGACTTTTTTGCACTGAGGTTTTATCAGGTTTGGATTTTATTTTGAAAATTCTGAGTTTGAAAATGAAGAAAAATAGGTAAATTGTTATAGAAAAAATGGGTTTTATCGTATAAAATTTTTTTTTTAAAAAAATGCATCGTTTTTTAATTTTGAGATCTGATTCAAATAAATAAGAAAGAAAAAATATGGTGGACACGTAAGGTGAACACATGTCAAGAAAAATTCTTTGATACAATCTTTTTTTTTTTTTATAATATACATATGTTATACATTCTTTTATAGTATAATTTAATTTTTCTTTAAGATTTATTTTATAAAATTATTATTAAAAGAGTATTGCAAAAAAAAAAAAATACATTAAAAAATATATTAAAGGATTAACTGAGATAATATTTTATACTATTTATGATAAAAATCACATTCATTATTATACCTTCAAGTTTATTTTTAGGGAAAAATAAGAAAAATTCTAGTTTCATGTTATTTATTTCATTTTTTCTTCAAAGCTCTACTTGGATCTAGATTTAGTTTGAAAAAGTGTATTTATTTTTTCAAAATTTCGTAAAAAGTTAGAAATAATGTATAAAATGAGCTAAATATGGGACTTTCCTTAAAATTAGAATATTGTTTTTTGGTTACAGCTTGGAGGAATGATGAGCAAAAGACTGAAACACCCAAAGCTATGGTTGGCAACATTAGCTTTGTGGATGTTATCAACAAGAATGGGGACTTTCATACTTTGTGGAAGGGCAAGTTTGTCCAGAAAATTTCCATATTTGCAGAAGTTTTCAAAGGTTTCTAAAGCAAAAAGAGAAGAGATAGTATTGTCATGGTCAAGGAGCTGGTTTTTTCTATGTAGACTTCTCTTCACAGCCTTCAAAATTCTCACTCTGCTTGCATTCTTCACCCAGGTACTATTTTTTATTTATTTTTGTCATGTTCCATTTTTGTTTTGGTTTTTTTTTACCAACTCTTACGATTTTATTCATAATATCATAAGAAAAGAATACTAAAGTACATTTGGCTATCATTGATTGAATATGTCAGGAAACATATATTTTGAATTAAATGTGCTATTCTGATTTGATGTGGAATTTATGAGTGTTTGATTTTATTGACTGAATTACTAGTATTATCTTATCCGTATTAATTAAACAAGTTAATGGTGGGATATCGTGTACCTGCTAATTATGGAGTTTAACAATAATTCAAGGTGTTCTCCATAGAAATTTAGATGAAATTAGATATAATTATTTTTAGGAAAATACACAAGAAATTTGGATATACTTTAAAAAAAAGAAGGTATCTAACTTCAAACAAAAACAGAATATACATTTTCATAGTTACACTAATATCTAAATTAGACATCTTCATTTTTATACTTTTTTTTAGGAAATCTTCATTTTCATACTTGAAAATATACCTACATTTTCCTTAAAAACCAAATTTTATTTTCAGTTAGTATGAATATTCATTATAAATTAGGATCACTTAAAAAGAAAAGAAAATGATCACATACATGGATTCTCCAAACAAGTTTAATAAAAGATAATATCGTAAAATATCAAATAATCAATCGCACATTTAAACTTAAAGTAAGACATTATTTTTAAAAGAATTGGAAACGATTATAATGACTTCTAGCTCCTAAAGAGCTGTCACCTTTTCTGGATTTGTACACATTTAGTGAATTTTGTGATTTATGACCCAGAAAATGACCATTCATCTACCATACTAAAACTAGAGTTGTTTTTCTGTGATTTTCTTTTTTTGGCTTTGCTGAATGTTTTTCTGTGATATTGACTTTTGCATCATTCATTTAAGTCATGTTTGGCTGTGATTTATAAGTTTAAGAAACAAACTAAATTTCTTTTCATTTTGGTTAAGTAATATATGACCATTAATTAGAAAGTGGAAACAGTATATATGTTTCAGCAAAAAAAAAAAAAATGAAAATTGTAAGCACAAAAGTGTATGTGTAAGACAAGTTTTTATTTTTTAATGATTTATGCAACTTGTAAGAATTTCTCAGTTCTTAAATTATGTACTAATAATTCAAGTCAGCTTGGCCAACATTGTTTTGTCTTTTTCTTGAGGAAATTACTCTGCCTACTCTCTCTTCATTTTTCTTTTTTTTTTTTTTTTTTTTGTGAAAACCTCTCTTCATTCTTTTTTCTTTGATTTATATCTTACTTAAATAAGTTATTTTTCATTCTTTAGGTTGAAAACGTTTTTATTTCTGGGAGGTTGAAAACTATTTTTAAACTCATATATGCGTCTTTTCAAAAAAAAAAAAAAAAACTCATATATACATATTCGTGTTATAAATTTACTTTTCTTTTTTCCTTTCAAAAAATTGTTATTAGGAAGTTATCTTGATGAAGACATACTCTTAAAAATTACTCTGATGCATATCACATCATACTCATTTCTTGTCATATTTTATTCAGATTTATTTTTCTATTTATCGCATAGTAAAAATAATACAATATTATATAAATCTTTTTATTTTATATATCCTTCCATAAAAAACAAATGACAACCCTTTTCAATTCTTCTAACATGAAAATTTTTAGTATAGCAATAAAGATATAGAATAATTTAAAGAACATTACAATTCATATAAGAAAAACAATATTTAACATTTCATTTTTCTTAAAAAAATGTAATATCTAAATCTTGACAAGTAAAAAAATGAAAAAAGTAATTTTTTATTGATGTCTATATAGACTAATCTCCTTCTAGAATAAAAGAAAAAGAAAGTATGGCCTAAATATAGTTTTATAAATATGTTTATAGTGTTCAAAATAAGATTTATCTGTTTCATTTTCTTTTAATTTTTAATAAATTTTTATCTTTTGAATTGGTTTGGAAACAAGCCTCACGATATATTTTTTATCTTACGCCTTAGTTTGGTTGGGTGAAATTAGGTAATTGGTTTGGAAACAATCCTCACGATATATTTTTTATCTTACGCCTTAGTTTGGTTGGGTGAAATTAGGGAATTGGTTTGGAAACAACGATATATTTTTTATCTTACTCCTTAGTTTGGTTGGGGTGAAATTAGGGAGGGGAGTACGTAAGAGAGGATGTAAATCAGGACGTAAATACCTATATATATATATAAACTAAACTCCTACTTCATATATATATATATATATATAACATTCTTAACTTTGTGCGATAAATATAATAATAAATTATATATAATAAAAACTATTTATCTTTCATTTTTCATCCCAACCAAATGGAGGAAAGTTACCCTATCAAACAATTTTGAAGTAAATGAATACACTTCCCTTAATTAAAGTAAATAGTGCCACTCCCCTTCCCCCTCCGCAAACCAAACTAGGGCTACAAGTCAATTTTCCTTAATATAAATTCCTTTTTGTCCTTCAAAAAAAAATATAAAGAGGATAAGAAAGAATAAAATGTTACTTGTTACGATTAATAAGTCAAGAATACAATTTATAAGATATATGTCTTAGAACACCCTTAAACAGTTAATTATTTCTCATTATTTGGTATAACAAAATAAAAATTGAAACATCAGAAATCGATAATAAATACTACTTAAAATCTTACATGTAGAAAGAAATATTTTCTATTCTCTTTTTTTTTCTTTTTTTATAGGGAGTTTTGTTTTCTCTTTAAAAAGTTACAAAAAATTGCTTCTTTTCCCACTGTATTTTCAGGTAGATGAAAATGATGAGAATGTGTCCTGGAAAGCAATAGGATATTGTGGACCTGATCCAGATTTCAAAAGGAATTCTTCAAAAAGAATCAAGAATAATAATCAAGAAAATACAGATTATTGTAAAGAAGAACTCCTTGGACCTCTTTACAAAGGAATTATAAGTCTAGACCAACCAAGAAATTTCATTTTTGACAAACTCCAAAGAGAAGGGTTCTCTTTTTCAGTCCCAAAAAAGATGAAGAAAAAAAATTCAAAATCAAATATTATAAATCCTTCTTTGATCATCAAATGTGATGTTGTAGTTGTTGGATCAGGATCTGGTGGTGGGGTTATAGCTGGAATTTTAGCAAATTCTGGGTATAAAGTTCTTGTTTTAGAAAAAGGAAATTATTTTGCTAGAAACAATCTTACCCTTCTTGAAGGCAAAACAATGGATCAAATGTACTTAGGAAATGGGTTATTAGCCACTGATAATATGGATGTTATAATGCTTGCTGGATCAACAGTTGGAGGGGGATCAACTATCAATTGGTCAGCTTCAATTAAGACACCAAATCATGTTATTAAAGAATGGAGTGAAAAATTTGATCTAGAATTGTTTGATAGTAAATTGTATAATGAGGCTATGGATATTGTTTGTCAAAAAATGGGAGTACAGTGTGATGTTGAAAATGAAGGGTTTAATAATATGGTATTGAGAAAAGGGTGTGAAGAATTAGGATATCCAGTGACAAATATACCGAGAAATTCGTCAGCTGATCATTATTGTGGATGGTGTTGTCTTGGATGCAAAGACGGGAAAAAGAAAGGTACAACAGAGACATGGCTAAAGGATTTAGTGGATTCAGGAAATGGAGCAATACTTCCTAATTGCACGGGGATGAAAGTGTTGAAGAACAAGTCTAGAAAAAAAGGAATAAGAAGAGATGGAGCTTCTGGAGTGTTGTTTAGGTTTCGTTCATGTAGTAATAATGTCAATGAACGAGGGGAAGAAGAAGAAGAAGAAGAAGATCAAGAACAATTTTATATAGCGGAATCTAAAGTGGTTGTTGTTGCATGTGGTGCAATTGGAACTCCAGAATTATTAAAAACAAGTGGCTTGAAAAATCCAAATATTGGCAAATATTTGCATATTCATCCAGTTGCAATGGGATGGGGATATTTTCCTGATCATTCATCAATTTCATCATCAAATCATAATCAAAATCAAAATATATGGCCAGAACCAGAGAAGAAAAGCTATCAAGGAGGTATAATGACTGCAATGTCCTCAGTTGTGGCCAATTCTCAAGGATCAGGCTATGGTGCTCTCATTCAAACACCCTCACTTCACCCTGGAATGTTCTCAGCTCTAATGCCTTGGCTTTCAGGTACACAATCATAGAATTAAAGCTCCCAACATTTTTTTATAAATTCTTTTATTAAGTTTTATCTTTATGAAAATTTTTGTAATGAATTTGATTTATAAGTCAAGATTTGGAGCCCTAGAACAATATTAACTTGTATCATCTATCTTTTGGGTGGATCATGTCCTTATTTATGGAGATTGTTACGCCTATCAAGCAACCAAAAACAACCTATTTACTATTACAAAAGATCCTACCTTGCTATTAATAGCCTCAAATGAACGAAAGAAAAAGGCAGAAAGAGACGGATCCTATCTATTACAACAAGGGTCCTCTTTCCTTCTGTTTCCGTTCCGAGAGACTATCAGAGATCACTAGAAGGTAGATTAGTTAATAATAATAAATTGAGCGGAAGCCGTAAATCTTACCTTGAGACCCTCAAGGTCTCGGCCAGAGCAGTGGAGGAAACCGGACGAGCTCGGCGAGTTCGGTTTCCATGTATGCGGTGACAGCCAGTCACTGGATGTCCTTCCAGAGAAGAACAAGATGAATCCCTCAGGTTAGCCGGTGAGCCTCAGGCAAAACAGCTCTCTATCTCTCTCCGCAAAGTCCTTTCCTCTCTCAACCAAGCCACACGCGCGGTGCCGAGAAGGACAACCTGCACAGACTATCGGTGATAGAGTCCCGAAGGGCGAAAGAGAACACGAACAAACAGTCGGTTCGAAAGAAGTGAGAGAGAAGACAGAAGGTCAGAGAGAGTGTGGAGGCAGCGGCGGCACAACAGAGAAAAGAGGAAATTAGGGCAGGCTGGGAGAGAAAAGAACAATATATAGCCAAGTCGCCTGCCCGACCCACCCGGCATCAAGGACCAGCCAGCCCACTCCACTCCAATGAGGCCCAGTCTGATTATTCATCATAGGGATAAAAGGGCTGAGGAAATAAAATGAAAAATGTGAAAAATATGGCCCAATAGGCCAACAAACTCCACCTTGAACATATTTTCATTGAATTTTCAGCCAGCACTGACTCAAATAGTCAACCTTCATTTACATGAAGGAGGTCCCTGCACAAAGAGAATTTATCAGTTGTCACAATCTTAGTACCAAAATCTGCAGGATTATCTTTAGTACTAATTTTCTCAATATTGACTATACCACTTGAAACCTTTTCCCTTATGAAATGATACTTAACATCTATGTGTTTAGTCCTCTCATGATAAACAGGATTTTTACACAAGTGGAGACAACTTTGACTGTCAGTATAAATCACAGCTTTGGAATTTAAAACATGCAATTCAGATAGAAGGCCTTGAAGCCAAATGGCTTCCTTAATCGCCTCGGTGGCAGCAATGTATTCAGCCTCCGTAGTCGATAAAGCGACTACGGGCTGCAACTGTGACTTCCAAGATATGCAATTGCCTGCTAAGGTAAAGAAATAAGAAGTGGTAGATTTCCTACCATCTTTATCACTTGCAAAGTCAGAATCTACATATCCAACCAGTTCAAAATTATCGGACCAATTATGATAAAGTAAACCCCATCAATAGTTCCATTAATATATCGTAACAACCACTTGAGAGCTGCCCAATGATCCCTACTCGGATTGGACATGAATCGGCTAAGAAGGCTTATAGAATAAGCAATATCGGGTCGGGTGGATATCATTGAATACATGACGGATCCTATAGCCATTCTATAAGGTATGTTTGCCATATCTTTCTTTTCCTTTTCAGTTTTGGGCCAAGATTTTTCAGAAAGCGGGAAATGGCTCGCAAGTGGGGTACAAACTAGTTTGCATAAATGCATCGAGAATTTGGAAACAATTTTTTGCAAAAAGTATTTCTGGGATATGAATAAGGATCGGTCAGCTCTATCCCTACTGATCTTCATCCCAAGGATTCTAGAAGCAGAACCTAAGCCCTTCATATCAAATTCTGACTTTAACAAGGATTTCAAACGAGTAATCTTATCTCTATGCTTACAAGCAATTAACATATCATCCACATAGAGCAAAAGATAAATAGCAGTTTCAACATTATCACCACAAAAATATAAACAGCTATCATAATTGCTTTTAATAAAACCAACTTTAAGCATGAAAGAGTCAAACCGTTTATACCATTGCCTTGGTGACTGTTCAAGTCCGTACAAGGACTTTTTCAAGGACATGCCATGTTTTCCTTACCCTTTTCTTCAAAACCTGGTGGTTGTCGCATGTAGATAGTTTCTTCAAGTTCCCCATGCAAGAATGCAGTTTTTACATCAAGTTGTTCAATATCAAGATCATAAAAGGCAACAATTGCAAGCATTATCCTAATTGTTTTATATTTAACAACGGGAGAAAATATTTCATTGAAATCGATGCCCTCAACTTGAGAAAAACCTTTTGCAACCAGCCTAGCCTTGAACCTTGGGGGTTCATTGGCAGATTCAGGCTCTTTGATTTTGAAAATCCATTTGCAATCAATTAATTTTTGCTTTGAGGGTTTTTAAACAAGAATCCAGGTTTTGTTTTTGTGAAGCGAGGACATTTCCTCTTCCATAGCATGCAACCACAAAGAGCGATTAGAGCTCTTTAACACATCAGAAAAATACATCGGTTCTTTCTCTTCTAAGTAAGATGCAGCAGCAAAAGCGTATGAGACAATGTAGGAATACCCATACCTAACGGGTTCTCTCGACTCTCTTCTAACCCTATCCCTAGATAGCTGGTAGTCTCTTAGAGCTTGTGCTTGTGCCTCTGGATGATCCTCATCATCATTATCTGAGTTTTCAGATTCAGGCGTGTTGCTTTCAAGTTGACTAGTCGGTATATCCGACTCTTCACTGGTTTCGGGTTGAGCGTGAGTTTGTGCAGGTACAGAGATGTCCTCCACCTCCACGGGAATATTCCCATCTATGGGAACATCGATAGAACTATCGGGATTGGTTTTAGCCTTTAGGCAAGGCATATCAAGTTCGTTAAAGACCACATCCCTACTCACAATAACCCTTACTCCCGGCTCACCTTTGAGCCAAACTTTGTATCCCTTCACCCCACTAGGTTAGCCTAAAAACACTCCCTTTCTTGACCTTGGGTCTAACTTACCCTCCTTTTGATGTGCAAATGCAGCACACCCAAACACTCTAAGGTTTGACAGGTTTGGTGGTTCTCCAGACCACAACTCCAAGGGAGTTTTGAAATTTATGGCTGTTGAAGGTGATCTATTGATGAGGTAGACAGTTGTACTTACAGCTTCTCCCCAAAAAAAGTTTTAGGATTCCTGAGGACACCAGAAGACACCTAACCTTATCCATAATGGTACGGTTCATCCTTTCAGCAACACCATTTTGCTGAGGATTGTGCCTAACAGTCCTATGATGTAGAATGCCATGCAGTGCACATAAATCAGCAAACTTTTTGTTACAAAACTCAAGGCCATTATCTGTCCTAATAGTCTTTAGTTTATTTCCGGTTTGATTTTCGGCAAGGCGTTTCCACTCAGAAAACTTTTCAAAAGTTTGATCTTTTGATTTTAAAAGAAATACCCATACATGCCTAGAAAAATCATCAACAACAGATAAGAAATAAACATTGCCACATAGGTTGGAACCTTTTCGGATCCCCACAAATCACAGTGCACATAATCAAGGACAGAGGTAGACTTGTGTGTGCCAACTGAAAAACTAATTTTATGTTGTTTTCCAAGAACACAATGGTCACAAAAATCCAATGATTCGATTTTGTCACCACCCAAAAGATTTTGCTTTTGAAGGCAATGTAGTCCTTTTTCACTAATGTGGCCAATTCGACGGTGCCACAACAAAGTCTTTTCAGGAACAGATTTTGAAACTAATACAGGCAAACAGTTTTTCCAATTAAAAGATATAAACCATCCTTTTTAAAACCTTTGAGCATGACCAGTGTTCCTTTGCAAACTCTCATAATACCATTTTCAGATTTGTAAGAAAAACCGTTTGTGTAAAAAACACCAAGGGAGATTAGATTCCGACGAAGGTCGGGCACATATCTCACCTCAGTCAATTTTCTGGTCACACCATCATGCATTTTAATAAAAACATTTCCAATACCTTTGATGTCACAAACATGATTATTACCCATAAAAACTTTTCCATGTTCAAGGGGTTTAAAATTTGAAAAGCAATGCTTGTTTGGTGTCATATGAAAAGTGCATCCAGAATCAAGAATCCAGTATTCAGAACCGGGAGAAAGGGAAGGGGATACACACAAAACTTCAGAATACATTGAATTACCATCTGATTCAAAATCGTGAGTTTTGTCATTTTTATCGCCCCCCTTACCTTGTTTACGTTGTTTTTCTTCTTTGATCCTTTTAAAACACTTATTTTTCATATGATCTTCCTTGCCGCAGTAAAAACACTTCACTTTCTTATCTCGTGATTTCGACCTCCCTTTACTTTTAGAATGGTGACTAAAAGATTTTCTCCGGTCAACCCTCCCTCTCACGTAAAGGTTCTCTCCGTTAGATTTGTTTTCTTTTCTCAAATCAAGGTCTTTTGATTTTAAAGCGTTTTTCACATCAGCAAGAGTTAAATCATCTCTGCCATACTTGATAGCAGACGTAACATCATTAAAAGACTCAGGCAAGGAATTTAATAAAATAACAGTAACGTTTTCATCAGAAATCTTTTCACCAACGTTTTGTAATTCCAAAACTGTTTTGTTTAAATCATCAATGTTCTCTAAAAGGGATTTTGACCCGCTCATTTTAAAACCAAAAAACTGTTCTTTTAAATAAATATTGTTTGATAAGGATTTTTCCAAATACAGTTTTTCAAGTTTCGTCCAAATCTCAAAGGCATTTTCTTTTTCGTCTATTTCTCGTAAAACGTTATCGGTTAAGTGCAAGGTGAGGCAACTGTGTGCATCACCAAGTTTTTCAGAAAGTACTTCACCCTTCCAAGATTTCGAATACTTTTTAGGGTTACAAATTGCGGGTGCGATTTTATTTTGGACTAAAACTGCTTTCATTTTTCTACGCCACATTACGAAATCAGATTTGCCATCAAATTTGTCAGTTTCAATCTTTTGAACAGACATGATTAAAATGGCAAATAAGAGTAATCAATGACTAGAAAAATGAGAGATTTGAAAAAGTTTGTCACTCAAATAAAATACCCCGGATTTTTGCTTTGAAGAAAAATGGTACGTGAAACGCAGTAGTGACTTACAACCAGGACAGCGCAGAAGTACAAGAAAAATTAACCGAGACAGAAAAGGCAAAAATGCTGAAAAACAGCCACACAACACACAGTCAGTCACGAATAATGCAGTGGTTGTAAGCAGGTAACGAAAATCTCCAAGGCTAGATACTTGGAGTCTCTTGGACTCAAGCCAGGCTTGGGTTTTAGATTTCAAAAAAAATTACGAGAATAACAGAACACGTTCGAAACCGAAACAATGCAGTAATTTGAATAACCAGGACAATGAACCAGAAATTAAAAAAAATCCAGATAATCAGAAACAGCAGATATAACAGAAAATAGAGCAGATCTACGAAATCATCAAGGGAACAGAAGCAGACTTAAACCCAAGAGCAAATTTAACAGGAATAATCAGAAAAAAATAGATCTAACAGGTATAATCACAACAGATCTGATAATAGCTAAAACACAAAAAAAAAAAACAGAGGAGGTCAAGAGACTTCCCTGAGTCAGATCCCGCGTGGATCTGAAAAACCGAGTGGTCGCTGGACGGTTGCAGACAACCGTGGCTCTTATACCACTGTTATGCCGATCAAGCAACAAAAAACAATCTATTTACCATTATAACAGATCCTATCTTACTATTACAAGCCTCAAATGAATGAAAGAAAAAGGCAGAAAGAGACGGATCCTATCTATTACAACAAGGGTCCTCTTTCCTTCCGTTTCCTTTTCGAGAGACTATCAGAGATCACTAGAAGGTAGATTAGTTAAAAATAATAAATTGAGCGGAAGTCGTAAATCTTACCTCGAGACCCTCAAGGTCTCGGCCAGAGCAGTGGAGGAAACCGGACGAGCTCGGCGAGTTCGGTTTCTGTGTATGCGGTGACAGCCAGTCACTGGATGTCCTTCCGGAGAAGAACAAGGTGAATCCCTCAGGTTAGCGGGTGAGCCTCAGGCAAAACAACTCTTTATCTCTCTCCGCAAAGCCCTTTCCTCTCTCAACCAAGCCACACACGCGGTGCCGAGAAGGACAACCGGCACAGACTGTCGGTGATAGAGTCCCGAAGGGCAAAAGAGAACACGAACAGATAGTCGGTTCGAAAGAAGTGAGAGAGAAGACAGAAGGTCAGAGAGAGTGTGGAGGCCGCGGCGGCACAACAGAGAAAAGAGGAAATTAGGGCAGGCTGGGAGTGAAAAGAACAATATATAGCCAAATCTCCTGGGTCGGGTCGGGTTGAACCCGGCCCACCCGGCATCAAGGACCAGCCAGCCCACTCCACTCCAATGAGGCCTAGTCCAGTTATTCATCATTGGGATAAAAGGGCTGAGGAAAGAAAACGAAAAATATGAAAAATATGGCCCAATAGACCAACAGAGATTAAAGGTCAGATGCATTAACAAGATGTTTACTTATAGAACAAGTTTATAGCAGATATTTTTTCATCACCATTTAAAATTTTTCTATAAGGAAATTAGTTGTTTTGTTCCCTAAAGTTAACCCAACTTCATCTGTTGATCCCACACATTTTTTTCTCATTATTATAGTCAATCTCCTTTAAGTCTAGGATAGAAATTGAGAGGGATAGTAACATTGACCACTGTAGCTGTATATATACTTTTCAGTGATCATTATATTTGGGGAAAAAAAAACTTGTGGGTACTAACAAATTAAATTAAAATAACTTTAAGATTCAAAATATGATCACTTTTTTTATTTTCTTTGTTTATATTCTCGCATGTTCAAAGTTAAAAATTTAATTGTGTCTATGCAGGTGAAGATTTCAAAAAAAGAATGCTCAAATTTTCAAGAACAGCACACATATTTGCATTGACAAGGGATCAAGGAAAAGGACAAGTATTTTCATCACATTCAATAAGTTACAAAATGGACAAAATAGATGAAGAAAACACAAAAAAGGGACTAGAAAAAGTCTTAAGAATACTAGCAGCAGCTGGAGCTGAAGAAATTGGAACTCATCACATTGAAGGAAAGACATTGAATGTAAAGAAAGCTAATTTGGATGAATTTGAAGAGTTTATCAAGGAAGAAAGTTCAAGATCTTTAAGAAACCTTTCAATGCCAATATGTTCAGCTCATCAAATGGGAAGTTGTAGGATGGGAATTGATTCAAAAACCTCAGTTGTGAATCCAATGGGAGAAACATGGGAAATGGAAGGACTATATATAGCTGATACAAGTGTTTTTCCAACAGCTTTGGGTGTTAATCCAATGGTCACAGTTCAAGCTATTGCTTATTGCACCGCTCAATCTGTTGTTGATGTTCTTCGGAGAAAAAAAGGGTCTTCATGAAGAAACTGTAATAATTTTCTCAAGGAATTGGATAGTGTAATAATGACTTTTTTTTTTTTTTTATTAAACAGAATGAGTTATTATGTTAAATACTATAAACTTGGAGTTTAAGATCATCTGTCTCACTCTGTCATATATTATGTGTTGTAAACGTTTTTTATTACATAGATTGTTTTAGCCCTGATTTATCAGATTTGGTTATTTTTGAGCTTGCGACAACCCTATGTTAAAGTTTGGGCTTTTCTGATTGGGCTAAGTTTTGTGATGTTTAAGGCCAATATTGTACCGTTTTTATTTAGTTTTTCTAGTTTTGATTGGCTTCGTTTTCAGTATTGTGTAGTTGTTTTAAAATACCAAGTTATAGAATATAGTGTGATAAACCTGACTCTCAGGTCTCTGCTCACTTTATGATATCTAAGGTTATCCCTGTTTATTCATTCACATGTATTTCAATATTTGTATCTTGCTTATTTGAATAAAATGATTTCCACGAACGAGTTTGTTAAAAAAAAATTATATCAAAATTGAAGTACATGAGATAAGGCATTGCTTGGTTTGTTGTTTTTTTAATTTTTATTCAATTTTTCACTGTGAATCTCACATCACTTCTTACAAAAAAACAAAAATAATATTAACTTTCACCAATTCCTAAAAGAAAAAATACATTTTACTTAACCAAATACAGTATATACAGAGCCAATTTTTCCTCTTCAAGTTGAACGGGTCCTCTTGGATAGGATCTCAAATTTGAGTTTTGGGATCTACATTTCCTTACCTAAACAATTCTATTCTTTCGAAATCTAATACAAGAATTTTAAAAACAAAGTCTATCCAATCCCACCCACCCGAAATAAACAATAAACAATTCTATTCTTTCGAAATCTAATACAAGAATTTTAAAAACAAAGTCTATCCAATCCCACCCACCCGAAATAAACAATAAACAATACTTTGCCCTATTGAAAGAGAGAATCCCATAGGCACATATTCAGATTCCCAAGTGGAACCCATTAGTCAATCATCTCACCACACAAAAAAAATTGGCACACACATAAGCAGAGATTTTGCCAATGAGGAAAGAGGCAATCTCACCTTATCCACACTCCCACCACAACCTTAATTACAATAACAAATCCCAACCCTCCACATCATTCATTCCTCCACCACTATCCATCCATAACCCCAAAATTCCCATTTCCATTCTCTCCCCAAAATTCCCAAAATCTTTCAATACTTCTTCACCAATTTTTCTTCTAATCACATTTTCTAACAAATCCCAAAACCCCCCATCAATGGCAACCATGAACTCTAGTGTTTTGGCTTGCAACTATGCCATTTCAGGGTCTGATCTCAGCTCAAAAATTGCTTCAGTTCCTTCAATGGCATCATCATCTCCTGCTTCAATTGGTCAGAAATTGCCAGTGATTAAGGCTGAAAAGGCTAAAGAATCATCAAGGGTAATTGATAGTAGCCAGGGAAGAAGAGCTGCTCTTGCTTGTCTTGCTGCTGCCCTTTTCACTACTGCTGCCTCTTCCTCTTCTGCAAATGCTGGAGTCATTGAGGAATATCTTGAAAAGAGCAAAGCTAATAAGGTCCGCTAAAGATCACCATTCCATTTCTTACACATTATTAGATCAACTTCAATAAGGAAAATTGGTTATTTATAGTATAGTTATAAACAATTTTTAGCTGGATTACTGGAAAAATCTCCAATATCAAGTAAAAAAATAATGATGAGAAATAACAATTTTAGTTTTTTTCTTTTCACCTTTAAACTTTTTTCGTTTTTTCTATTCTCTTATATAAATAAATTATTTTCGACCTTATTGTTGAGTTTTAGTATACTAAAAGAAAATTACTATAAAAGAAAGTGAGCATAATGTAGTAGAGGGTGTTTTCAAAACAACAAGATGGAAAATAATTTAGGTGTATAAAAAATAAATGAAAATTTACGAGTATAAAACAAAATGTACCAATTACTTATAGTTATGAATATTGCCATAAATCTAAAATTAAAATGGTGTAATTCTAAAAAAAAGAAAACCTATTTTGTGTAATTCTAGGAATTGAACGACAAGAAGAGATTAGCCACAAGTGGAGCAAATTTTGCAAGAGCATTCACTGTTCAATTTGGCACTTGCAAGTTCCCTGAAAACTTCACTGGCTGCCAAGATCTTGCCAAGCAAAAGGTAAAAAAGTGATCATCAAAACCTTTTATTGTCATGTTCTTTTTCATACATTCTACTTAAAAATAAATTTAGACAATCTCCCTCCTATAGAGATCTCCTCTAGAGATATACCAATTGAAGTTAGATTTAACATACTATTAAAAACAACATAACATACTATTAAAGCCAGAATATTGAAGCAGCTACCCATATTGGGTAAGTCGTAGACATTTAGTCTCATATAACTTTAGGCTCCAATCAGTGTTGAGAAACCGGATTGGACTGTTAAATTGGAAATGGGAACTAGATTGGTTTGATTTTTTCAAAATATTAGTTCAAAATTAAACCGGTCAAATTTGGTTAAAAATTGGTTGACCGATCGGACCAGTTATATGAACTAGTTTTTGAATGTTTTATAAAAATTTTCCATTAAAACTTGTTATTTTCTATGTATTATTTGAATCAATAAGTTTATAATGTTTTTTTATTATATTTTTAATTATATTTAGTGTTAATTGATATATAATATGTAATATAGATGAACTATTAATATATATTTATAATTATTATATATTTATTATGTTATTCGGTTTGATCAGTAATTTAAATGGTTGAACCAATAAAAAAAATGAACCAATAATTGACCGATTCGATTTTCAGTTTGATTTTTTCAACCTTGGATCCAGTCTATATGACCAGCCTTATAAGTAAAGGAATGTGTTGAGGGAAAGGGGATTGGGAGAGAGGAGTGTGAATGGAACATATTATTTATGACATGGTAAGGAGTGCTTTTAATGAATTAAATTACCACTTTATCACTTACATTGATTAATAAAATAATAAATAAATTACTTAAAAATTTGAATAATCTTACCCATCTTTTAAGTATATTTTGAAATATGTTAAGTCCAAATTTGAATTTGAGCACAACCAATAATGGTTTAATGTTGTGTTTATTTCTTGTTCTCAAATATTTGCAGAAAGTGCCATTTATTTCTGATGACTTGGCATTGGAATGTGAAGGAAAAGACAAATACAAGTGTGGTTCTAATGTGTTCTGGAAATGGTGAATTATTATGAAGCTTTTCATTTTTATTATTATGTATACCATTATTCCACAACTTGTATCTATTTTCCCAATCAAGATTGCTTAATTTTTATTTTTGCTTATGTGATTATTAATTCTCCATATTCTTTGTCATTGTACTTAAAAAAAATGAAATCGGACTCGAAAAAGTCAGATTTTGTAAAAATTTTGAAACTAGACAACATTTATAACTTGCAATCTGTTCACCAAATAATAATAATAATAACAAAATTGAATCAATGTTAATTATTCAAAACTAAAACAAATAATTATATCCAAGATTATAAAAAATAAATTTTGATTATCATATCTGTACTTATAGACCATCTTTTTATAGGAGATTTGTTCATGTGGACGAAATTCATTTGCAACATCTACTCCTCTCGCACATGGATATTATATCTCGTTTTAAAATTTGCACAAAATTAACCTTTTCAAAGCCAATTTCAAGGTTTTTTTATGAGTAAAAATAAACCGATCATTAAGTTCTAATGGTTCAATGAAGGCGGAATGGTCTTTTTCTCACACAGTACCTTCTATCAGCTAGGGGGGCCAAATGTGCTTTTTGTATTTTTCTAATTTTGTCCCTCATTTTTTATTTACATTGATGAAAAACAATATATAAAATTAAGCTTTTACTCTAATTTTGTCCCTCATTTTTTATTAACATTGATGAAAAACAATATATAAAATTAAGTTTTTACTCTGGCCCCCTTAAATTTGAGTGAGAGGATGTGGTAATATACTCGCCTGGTTAATTAGTGCTTCTACCACGTAAATTACTATCTTGCCACATTAATAAAAAAAATTGAATGTGAACAGAAAATCGACTATATATATGTGGTCCAAGACCTCTAACCTGAAAAAGAAGACTTTTACCATTCAATTATACTACTTTGCTACAATTGAGAATGATTCCCTTCATTTGAATTTATGTCATCAACATCTTTTTTCTATCTCAAAATATATGTTATTTTAATAAATCAAAAAAACTTTAAATGAAAAGTTTCCACGTATACTCCCTTTTACTATTATTGAGATAGTACAATATAATAAATATTTATATATGATTAAAAGAAACTCATATTTTCATGTAGGGACAATTTAGTCTATTTAACTTCAAACTAAAACAATCTAATCATTTTCTTAATAGTTGTGTCATGTACCAACAGCATGTTTGATATATTGGAATGATATAGAATGGAATCCTTTACCATAAAAAATCCTTTCACAGGCGAAATGAAATGGAGTCCTCTTTCCACTCCAGTGCTTGGAAGGAAAAGATAGAATGGAATGATGATTTATTTTCTTTGTTTGAAAAAATTATTATTTTATGTCGAAATGAATGAAATTATATATAATATGGCTTAAATGCCCTCTAGTAAAAAAAAAAGTATTTTTTATACCATAACACACATTAAAACTCCAAAAAAAACTTAAATATTTTCTTGAAGTGTAAATATTTATATATAAGATTAAAAATAATCATAAAATAACTCATTTTAAATATCAAAATAAAAGAAATTACAATATATAAAAAAAAATTAATTGCACGTAATATATGTAATATATTAGGAGTATAATGGTCCAATAATTTTTAAAATGATTCACACTCCTCCTGAAAAGGCTTTTCCATAGATTTTAGTGTGGAAAAACCTTTCTAACTTCATCCTTGAACGGGCTCTCCCATGGAAAGATTATTCATACTTCTAATTTCAATACCAAATACTGGAATAAAAAGATAAGTTAGAAAAGTCATTCCATTCCACCCCATTCTCGCATACTAAATAGTGCGTAAGATGACAAATAAATTAAACTATATGGAATATTTTTTATAAAAAAAAAAAATCTTCCAAAAGTAATGTACGTTATAGTTTTCTTTATCTGTGGAATCAGCAGAATAGTAAATGTCATGATAAAAATAGGCCAAATAATCACAAACCCAGAAAGCAGAACAATATAACCAAGGCAAATTTAAATCATAAACTATTTTGAATTGTTCTTAATTACTTTTTCTTTGGTTAAAAGTTAAATTTTTATAACAAAATTACTTTTGAAAATTTATATTTTTGTTTATTAATGTTATTAAAAAACTAAATTTCTTATATATTAATTTTTTAAATTTTTTTCTAATTATTTTTTTTTACATTAATTTTTTATAAAAAGTATTGTTAAAAAGTTGTATACTTTTGTTTATTAATAATTTTAAAACTATTAAATTTGTTATTATTAAATTTTCAAGTAATTTTTGTTTGCAAAATACTTCTTTTGTAACTTAAAAAATATTCAATAATAGAAAATATCAGTGATGGATCTACGATGGAATGCTTCACAAAATATATATATATATATATATATGACAATAGGTGTGTGGTCCGATAATCCGACCTTTTTTACTTAAGAACCTCCACTTAATATACCAAGTAAGAGATCTTGAGTTCGAGTTGTCCAAATATATATATATACACACATATATATGTGTGTGTGTATATATAGTATATAATTATCCAATAATTTTTAAAATGATTCTCACTTCTCTTGAAAAGTCCTTTACGTAGGTTTTAGTATGGAAAGATTTTCCAACTTCTTCCCGGAATGGGCTTTCCCGTGGAAAGGTTATTCCTGCTTCTAATTTCAACACTAAACGGTGGAATGGAAAAAGAAGTTGGAAAAGCCATTCCATTCCACCCCATTACCGCGTATCAAACATAGCGTAAGATGACAGAATGACTTACCAAGTGTTTATTACAATACAAGAAGGAAAGAGTTGAGAAAAAGAAGCAGATACTAAACCTCCATCCAATCGGGCCTGAATAAAGTCATTACCCTGTTTTGGCCCTTTCCATGTGAATTTAGGCCATTTATACCCAAGATCAGAAAGTCCAGTGTCTGTGAAAGAGTTCCGAAAGTTTTCCATTTGCCAATTATTTCTATCTCGTCCTATTTTTTTATCAAAAAATAAGATCTCATTAAAATCACCTACAACAATCCAAGGTAAGTCAGACATAATATGTAAACGGCGCAAAAGATCCCAAGAAAAACGTCGCAATTTTGTTTTAGGATGTCCATAGAAAACTAGTAAAACGAAAAAGATCAGAATTAAGCAAGGAAATAGAGACATCAATGTGACCAAAAGAGTAACCAAGCAAAGAAACAGTGGAGTTATTACTCAAAAGCACACTAAGTCTACCATAAAGGCTAGTTCTAGTAACAAAAAACCACAATCATACCCTAAAGAAATATGAACATTGTCCATTTTATTTTTTCAAACATTTTGTTTCAATAAGAAAAACAACAAAATGATTCACAGACTGGATAAGACTATGAAGTGCTCGAATTGGTCGGGGACTACCGAGACCCCGACAATTCCAAACTAGAAGACTCATTAACCTTAGCAGGGTTGTGTAGCCTCTGTCACTGGTGCAGTGATGATTGAAGGAGCAGGCAGTTTAGACGGCTTCAAAACTCGATCTGGATCTTCACAAGTCGCGGTAGGGTTAGGCATACTCCGTTTTAATGGGAATATACCATAACCAACTAGAACATTCTCCAAAGGGATTAATGGGTGCCATGCAGAAGCACTAGAGTCAACTTTCACCTCTCAGGCCTATCGCTTGAAGCTGGAAGGTTTTCTTAATCTGTCATCCTTGTTCTCACAATTCTCGCCACTAAGGATCACACTTGCAAGAGAGCTAGGAGACTGTTTTCTCCACAAGATTAGAAAAAGTTGTGATAGTACAGAAGAGAAGTCAAAAACTGGATCATAGGACTTATTATTTTTAGCATGCATAAAATTCTATATATCTAGTATCCAACTAAAGAATAAATCATGCATTGGAGTTCCAGTAGAAAGGCAAAAGTCATGGGTTACAGAAAAAGGCTCCAGATTGGTATCCCAAATCTCAGTAGGTCCGTTATTTAAATTTAAGTCATTAATTAAGCACAAACTGGGGTCGCAAAAATATGGAAAATCAGTAGGAGCACTTTTATAATTATTGGGAGATTCTGGTAAATATCAGCCTAGGTTGAGTGTGGATAGAGTGAAGATTAGGGGCTGAATATCAAAGTTAGAAAAATAAAGGTCCTTGTTAAAATTGTATTCTAATTTAACTGAAATGGGAAGCCTGCTGGATGGCTCCCAACTGTAAGGGTAAGGGTGGGAGAGATGCAGTCTGCGTTAGGAATTTTTTTCGGTTGCTAACTCAGGGCATGTGGAGGACCAGAAATAGCAGATGGGAATCTCCGGCTGTGTTAGTTCCAGATCTAAAAAGCGCCCTCTTGTCCTAGTTCCAAGTTTCATGATTAAAAAAGTTTGCAAAGCCATTTGAAGAACTCGAAAACTCTTGGGTTGCATTCATTGTAATGGACAGTTTTGTTATTAGAGCAACATGATATTAAGATATGTTTGCTCTTTCTGCTGTAACTTGTATGCATTTAGGATCACTGCAAAAACTCTACATATTAATGAATCTTATGCCTTCTCAAATAACAAGTAAGAATTAAAAACGACAGACCACTAATCATTGGATTGTGCAAACTACAAACTAGATTTGATTTGTGCAAAAGCTAACAGTAAAGAAAGATTACAAGATCATATCAGTAGCCTCTTTCCTACTACATTTTTTAACAAAACAGCTTCAAGAATCACTACTGGTTGAGCACCGTGGTGAGATTAGTCCTTTTTCAGAGACTTTGGCACTTGAACAAACAACCCCACTGCTACCATCTTTATAAACCAATTCAACATCCTCTATTGTAATACCTTCACAAGGCACATTTTCACTGCAATTCAAACTAATCCCATCTTTACTCGCTCTAAATCCTTTTATATTCTCGTACACAACATTCCTTATCTTCACGGCTTCCTTATCTTCTTCCGGACATTTACCTTTCTTGTCGCAATAAAATTGATCAATTATTATAGGATTCTTCACATGTAACATCCTTATATCTTGAAAAACAATGTTATCTGCAATTCCTTTTCCTCCTTGCCAAACTCTTGATTCTAACCCCATTATCTGCTCCTGCAGTAAGTGCTCCTCTCACTTTAATATTCGATACAATGTCAATTTTTCCGTCTTCTCCTAAGCTTCCAATACTAATGCCATGGCTAGGTCCGCATACCATATTTGTAGCCATAATATCATGAGATCCACCAACAATGGAAACACAATCGTCTCCTGCACTAATCACGCAATAGCTAAGATCAACGTTTGTTGATCCTGTTATATGAATTTCGTCTGTGTTAGGACTATCTCTAGGAGAATTTATCTTGATATGTGATAATTCTACATTCTTACAATCATCAATTGTAAGATGCATTCTTTGTGAATTCCTTAAATTCAAATTATTAACTACCAAATTCTTGTAGCTTTCGAAAGTTAAAGCTGTCGCTCTGGCAATACAAGGTTGGGTTTTATCTCCCTTGCAATGTTTAGGCCACCATACTTGTCCATTTCCATCAATTATTCCTCTACCGCCATTGAGTGTCAAATCTTGAATGTTCTTAAATATGATCCAATGCCTTGTGTTCTTTTCATAATCTCCTAGATTCTTGGAAGCAAAAATATCGCCATTAAGATTGAATATGATGGGAGAATTGCAAAGGTCCTGAAAAGTAATGGGTTTAATATTGTATTCTTTTTCGACAGGAACATGAAATATGACCTTAGAAGAAGAAGAACAAATGTTGTTCCAACCTTTGAGGAATTCTTTTGTATCATCATTAATTCCGTCTCCTATAGCTCCAAAATCATCTACATTTACTTCATTATTAGTCCCTTGTGCGGTAGCACGTTCTTCATGATGATGATGATGCTAGAAATAGGGGAGGCAGTTCTGGCTGATGATTCGAGGGATCCTAAACAAGAACTAGAAAACAACATAACACTAATCGAAACAACAAAAAGAATCTGTGACAGAGATGCCATTGTTGAAAAGTTTTAAGGAAAAATTTCTTGAATATTTGATAATGGAATTGGAACTGTGAATTACTTAAAAGGGGTTAAAGGGTATATATATATATATATATATACAGATAAAAGTAGGACAAAACCAAAACCAAATAGAATTAGAAAACATTTATTTTTGTTTAAGGATTGGAATTCAGATGACGTTAAGAGTATCCATCCAAAATCAAAACCAAATAGAATTAGAAAACATTTATTTTTGTTTAAGGATTGGAATTCAGATGACGTTAAGAGTATCCATCCAAAATCAAAACCAAAACCAAAAAGGATTAGAAAATATTTATTTTTGTTTAAGGATTGGAATTCAGGCGGCGGCAAAAGTATCTATCCAAAACCAAAACAAAAAGGGATTAGAAAATATTTATTTTTGTTTAAGCAATGGAATTCAGCTGCTAATATCTCTACTATGTGTGAACAAAATCTTGCCGGTAAGAGTATCCATCCATCCGTCCAAACGTCGTCGGAGTATCACAAGAAAGAGGGAGAATCCCAGAAGACGCTATTCTACTCCCAATTGCCCACTATCTCTCTCTCTCTCTCTCTCTCTCTCTCTCTCTCTCTCCTCGCAGGCATCAATGCACCATACCGTCCACCCCCATCACCAACGTGTCCACGATTCTTTCCTCACCCCTTCCCTATTACTTCATTCCTTCAACGTGATTTTTTTCTTCACACCAAATTCACTTCCCCATATAAGTTTTTTTATCGTGAACATTTTGGTAGATTAATTCTCAATTTCTATGTTTTTCAGAACCAGGGTTTCTCTGTCTCTGGTCTTGTTGTTTTGTGTTTAAGATAAAGATTTTAGTTTCTGGGTTGTTTGAAAATGGCTGAAAATTCAATCAATAAGATGATTTACTTGCATGGAGACTTGGATTTGCATATAATTTAGGCAAGACATTTGGCCAATATGGACTTAACTTCTCAGCGTCTTCGTAGTTGTTTTGCTGCTTGTAATACCTGTTGTACTCCTCCTCCGACTCACAAAGATGGCTTAGACCACGGCGGTGGTGGTGTAGAACGCCGGAGTTTGGTAGGAAAGTGCACCATCATCATCCCAAAATTATTACTAGTGACCCCTATTGTACTGTCTGTGTACCTCAAGCCACTTTAATGCGCTTATGTTAATCTTCTATTTGATTGAGAAAAAAAAAAATGAAATGAAATGAAATAAAAACTTGGATGTATCCTTAGGTAGCTGATCTCCCATGTTTATTCTTATTGTTGTTTTCTTGATGGAGTCACATGTAAATGGGAATGTTTGCCGCACTTGTTTTGGTGAGAAAAGCATTAATTCAGCTCTCGGTACTCAAAATGAAATTCTTTGACCACAAGGTTCCCGTCATACTGCCCGACGCCTAGGTTAAAGATGTGAATGAAAGGTGACTCAGTATTAATTTAACTCTTTGATTGCATGAAGAATGGTGGCATCTGGTTTGCAGCCTCTGAATGTGAGAGTTAGCTGAGCGAGAAACCGTAATCTCATATTGTTGAACAGAGTCTTCCTCTGATTTGGACACAGAGGTCACTGAAATTAAAATAGATGGAATATTAAAAAAATCTTCCAAAAGTAATGTCTTTTATCTATGGAATCAGCAAAATAGGAAATGTCATGATAAAAATACGCCAAATAATCACAAACCCAGAAAGCAAAAAATATAACTAGGACAAGTTTGAATCATAAACTATTTTAAATTGTTTTTGATTATTTTTTTTGTTATAGGTTAAAATTTATATTTTTAAAATTACTTTTGAAAATTTCTATTTTTATTTATTAATATTATTAAAAGTTAAATTTCTTATATATTAATTTTTTAAATATTTTTTCTTATTATTTTTTGTTTTATATTAATTTTTTTATAAAAGTATTGTTAAAAATTTTTTATACTTTTGTTTATTAATATTTTTAAAACAATTAAATTTGTTATTATTAAATTTTCAAGTATTTTTTTTGGCAAAAGTACTTCTTATACAACTTAAAAAATATTCAATATAGAAAATATCATGGATGGATCTATGCTGGAACACTTCACTATATAAATATATATACATATATATATATATATAATATAGAGAGTGAGAGAGAGAAATCGACATTATTTTTAATAATTCAAATATAAGAAAAATCTAGTTAAATCACTTATATAAAAGTTTTATTAATTAATAATCATATATTTATCTATCCTAATTATGTCAATCAAAACCTTTATATATATATTTTGTCTATTATTATAAAACAAAACAAATGGTAAAGCATATAATTTTTTTTTTAGGCTAAAACATATATTTTTTTTATACAGTAAAGAGGAGTAAGACATTTTTAAAAAATATATATATATAGATAACACAAAAGAACTTTTCCAAAAAAACACAAAAAGGGAGTGACTGATAGTTTGGTATAAAATTACGAAAATTCCACGAAAAATTTCATTCTTTTATCACCTTTCTCTCTCTACTATCTTCCTTTCTAACTTTTCTCTACATTTCCTATTAAATTTTAAAGATTTTGTATTAAAAAATATAAATTTTGAGGTAAAATCAGAAGCAGCTAGCATCAGACCAACTGGTACACCAACCACTAGCGCACGAACAAGTGTGTGCGTGAATGGCTGGCGCACTAGCTGATCTGGTGCGCCATCTGCTTCCGTTCACCATTTTTAATTTTTTTAATTTTTTTAAAAAATGTATAGGTTAATTATGTGTTATATTAATTATTTTTCATATGTTATATTATTTTTTCATATTTAATATGATTACGTTATTAATTATGTTATGTTAGTTATTTATGTTAAAGTTAGTGGTATTTAATATATATATATATGTGTGTGTGAATTATGTGTTATATGTTTTAATTTTTTAATTTAATTGTAAGTAATATTTTTTAATTATTTATTTGTGATTATAATTAAAAAATTTTAATTATTTAATTTTAATTATAATTAACATATTCTTAATTAACAAGTTGCCATGTTAATAAAGTTATGAATATGTTATTACTTTACTTAGTTTTATTTTGATTTAATATTTGAGTTATTTATATTTTTTTATCTTCTAATATTGTGTAGGAAGATAATGAATTAGGTTTCGAACAATATGAGGATATTTTACATATGGAGGATTTCGTAGACCTCAATTATTTATTTCGAACAGATTGTGAATTTAATTCGAAAGAGGATTTGGTTGATTGGATAAAAAACCGAGCAAAAACAGTTAACACATATGTGACAACTACACATTGTTTTATAAAAAAATGTTTAGGGGTTAGGCTTTATGTATATTGGTTGCCATCGGGGAAAGCAAGGCCATACAAAACGATGAAGAAGTAGAACAATTCTTGTAAAACGTAGGGGTCTATATGGAACTAAGAAATGTAATTACCCGTTTAAATTAAAAACGAGGAAGATGTTAGAAGAGCACATTGGAAATTATTTTTAAAAAATGGAAGGCACAATCATAAAATTGGTGTCTACCATCAGGGTCACTCTCAAGCTGCAAGGCTTACAGAGGAGGAGTTCAAATTGACCAAGCAATTGAGTAGGTGCCAAGTGGTACTTCGTTTTATAATTGTGAATTTATGATAACATAATCCCGATATTGCTGCGAGGTATGTTGTAGTACTATTATGTTTCGTAGCTGAACTTAATTCTTTTAGACTAAATATAATATTATATATTTCTAATTCATGATTGTTAATTTTTTTTTGTAGTTCTCGAACTATATATAATGCTCGTGCAAAGATTAAGAAAGATAAGATGCAACGACGTCATACAGTGGAAGAAGTGCTCCATATGTGTTTAAATCTTGGATATACGTGTTTTTGGAAGAATTATAACGAGAGCACAGTTCCTAGCGATAGAGTTGTTGTGCATCTGATATCTATTCAGATATTGAAGACGTGACCTTATGTACTTGTACTAGACACAACCTACAAAACGAACAAGTAAGTTGTTTTAATAATAATAAAGTGTTCCATTATTCTATTTATTAATCACTACCTATATCTAAAATCTCATGTTAGATTCTTTTATATATTGTTATAGTATTTAAAATATAGAGAACGCATGTTAAATGTTATTTAAAAATTAAGAAGCTTAGTTAAGTTTGATTAGAAGTTTAATTAATTTAATTATAATATATTTATGTTTATTTTTCTTATTGTTAAGTTAAAAAATTATTATTTTACTTAGGTACAACATGCCTTTATTTGAGGCAGTGGGGATGACACCAACTGGTAAAAATTTCTGTATTGCTATTGTGTTCATGCATAATGAACAATCTGCTACTTATCAATGGACGCTAGAACAAAAAAAACTTATATTTCGATGTACCCGAACCAGTAGTGATAATTGCTGATAAATTACAAGTCAAATATTTGTAGTGTTCAACAAATCATACCACATGTTTTTTACCGGAGACATATCGAAATAAATATCGAGGGAAAATTAATTCTGGTGATTGGTAAGGAATCAGCTGAAAATTTTGTACATACAACATGGAGAAGATTGGTGAACTGCCAGGAGTTAGATGATTAGGCAAAGAGATTGGAAAAATTGAATACAAACTGGCATAATATGCAGTGGTTCTTGGAATATTTATATAATAAATGGTTGAACACTTGTGCATTTAAATCCGTTAGAGTGTAGACCAGTAAAATTTTACACTTTGGGTTCGAGACAACTAATAGGGTTGAGTCTGAGCACTCGGTATCAAAGATGTTCCTTCAGACATCTCACGGAGACTTAGATACTGTGTTCAGTAATTTACATTCAAAAATTGAATCACAGATCTCGGCCATTAAGACTTCACTAGAATATTCTCGGTTGAATGAGAAAGATAATGCAAAGACCAATCCTATGTTAACCCATATTTGTGAAAAAATAAGTTATTTGGCACTGAAGATTATAAAAGAAGAGTTACTTAGAGCTGCGAAGATCATGAGCGATCCAGAGAATCTTTGTGGACATCTTCTTCAGACTTCACACGAGCTATCATGTTCATGCGAGTTGATTACTAGATACCATAAGTACATCTTTTTAAAGATTGACAGTCTTCACCATTTCTGGTCATTTTTTGTGATAGACAGGGTATTGTGAATGGACCATCAGGATTTTGCAAACCCCGTGAATGACATGGCGTACCAGGAGAATGATATCACCGGCATTCTAAAGGAGTTTATATACTGCGACCACCATCACAAGTATTTTTAAAAAATGTTATTTTTAAATTTTTTATATAATTTAATTATTAAAAATATACAAATAATGTATTTTGTCTATATTCTAATAGTTGATGGAGTAGCGTTGTGCGGCCCGATACATCTTACATTCTGTCTTGCTGTCAAACCCTCAAGGACCCTTAACTACTCCTTCGGACAAGGTGATTACGAAGGGTAAAAAAAAGACAGACTCGAAGAGGAGAGAAAAGTCACATTAGGAGCATATACAGATTGTCCATATATCGTTCAAAAATAGTAGTGGATTCGGATCAGGATCAGGTTCGGATTCATGATCGGGCTCAGATGTCCAAACCCTGCAAAATTTATGCGCAAATGGATTCAAGCATGTGCTAAACAGGTAATGTAGAAAGTCCGACCTATTTTGCCACTTACTCTTTAACACTTCCAACGTTCTCTGATATTCCTCCTCATTAATTTCATTTATTAATTTGTTCCACGAGTCATTCACGAACCGTTGTGCCACCTCTTCATCTTTAACCATCTCTATCAACTTTGCCAACACATTCTGATCGATGTGTCTTCTACATAACATATGATATGAATTTCTGAACACATCATCAATCAACGCCATTAGTCCGCTTTCTCTATCGGTAAGAATCACTGGTGGCTCACCTTCATTAAAAATTGAACCGTGCCCATTCGACATAGCAGATGTAACATATAAGTGCTTGATTTGTTGAAGAACCCATTTGTGTGTCGTAGCATGTCCATTGCACATAAAAATTGTTGCCACTGTGAAGTTCTTTCCTGTCGGAGTCATCCCTACAACTTCCAATAGTGGCATATTGTACCTTAATTAAAAAATAAAGAGGAAAATTAATGATTACATTGGCAACTATTTTAAACGGACTTCAAAATATTTTTAACTATTTATTAAAAAAAATTATTAAAAAGCAATGATCCACTAGAGTACTTAATAAATTTAAATGTTTATGTGGATAAATTAATAAAGAAATTTAATAATACAATGATCCACTAGAGTACTTATTTGTTCGTTTTATACGTAGTATCCATTATCAATACATATTGCCACGTTTTAATCATTGCAATCGATGTTGGGTGTACAACGACAATATTACTAAGTATGTTGCTCTCCTCACGGTTTCTATAGAAGACCGTGTAACCCCTTTGTGCACTTATGCAGAGAACTTCCTCTACTGTGTTTCTTCCCTACATCCGGTTCTTCTTAATCTTCGCAACAACATTGTAAATTTTCTAAGCACTACATACATCAAAAAATTCTTTTTATTAACGGAAGAAAAACAAATCTAAAATATTTTAATAAAGTATTAAAAATAATTCCCTTCTAACTTACCTAACTGCACAATCAACGTCTTGTTCTCGAAAAAATCGTAAGATATTACGAGGCGGCACATGGCTCTTCTTGAACTGCTCAGTCTGTTGCAACTGCTCCTCCGTAAGTCTTGCAGCCTGAGCATGACCATTATGGTAAACAGCCAATTTTCGCTTGTTGCCATTTGCTCTCCCTTTAGTTTAAATGGGCACCCACATTTTTTGGTCTCATAAGGTCCCCGCCTTTTTATTGGAATTTCTTCTTCCTCATCGTCAACTATTGGTTTCGTATATTTTTTAATTACATATCCGCCCTCGCAAGCCAATGTGACATACGGTCGACGGCCAACTGTTCTTGATCTCTGATACCGATTTATGATTAAATATGTCTTGGCTTTCATTGAGTTTGTTTTGCCCAGTCGACCAACTCACCTTTTGAACTAAAAATTTGGTATATTATGAATAAATGTCCAAGATCAATATATTCTTCCAATTCTAAAAATTCTTCAAACGTATTTGAATCTTTATCAGCCTGTTAATGTAAAATGAAAATATTAGAATTACAACAATAAAAAAATTAAAAAGAAATTCATCAACAAAAAAAAAAAAATTCCAGAACCACTTTCGCCCATGGGGACGAAAAAACACTGAAACTTTCGCCTGTCTGGGCAAAAGTATCAAGGAACTTTCGTCCAGATAGGCGAAAGTGTCTCATAATTTTTGCCCATCTGGGCGAAAGTGCACCCGAAATTTAAAAAATAATTCAATCGATTTTCTTGCAATAAATCTTCAAGGGACTCCATACGTTAGTCTAGTTTAGGTTTAATGTTCAAAATTTGATTTTTTTTAGAGAGAGGTGAGAAAGAATGTTTGTACAAAGAGAAAGGTTTATGTTTAAAATGAATTATTTTCGAGTTATCCTTATAGATTTCTGAGTTATCTTTATCGACCCCCAATTAAATATGCTATATGAAAAATTCACAATTTATAATTATGACATGAAAAAACACACTAGTACATGAAATTAAGTTTAAAAAACTAACATAATGGACTAATATATTAAGAATAATTAATATAACAATTTATACACAATTTATTAATTAAAAAATCAAATTTGGAAATGGGAGTGAGTGGTGCACCACTGTATGCCGTGCGCCAGGAGCTCGCACACCATCCTGTCCGTGCGCCAAGAGGTCTCGCTCCACCCGTGTCATATGCTAGGGGGTTGCGCACACCTCTGTGCCATGCACTAGTGACCTGTACACCACCTCATTTTAGATCCGACTATTTTTTCCGCTCAAAATGTAGATACATGAGTGTAAAATTATATACTAACATTTTTTTGGCGTTTTAACAGTTGAATTTTCTTAAATCTTCCTTGAAAGTTAGAGAAACTTAGAGAGAAAAGAAAAGTAGAGCGAATAAGTGTTTCGAGGACCAATTCGAAATTGACCTTTTATTATTAAAATAAAAAATAAAAATAACCTCCAACAAAACGGGTTTTTTTTTTTTTTTCTTTCAGGGGTTCGGTTTAAAAAAAAAAAGAAAAGAAAGCAGGTTAATTTCGAAATTGAAGTTACCAAACGGAGCTTTATTCTCAGTTCTCCAATTCTCTCTTCGAAACAAAGCCCTTGGCTGATCTCTCTGCCGCTGCCTGAGGCACCGGCTCCGGCCTCCTCTCCGTGATTCCACCTCTTGCTCTCTTGGTGTCGGCGCGCAATCGGCCGTTGATCTGCTGCCGCCTATCTCTCTTCTCCGAGTAAGTTACCTATCTTTTGCAACTTACTTGAATCGAGGTTTAAATTTTATTTTTTTTGGGTATGCATGTATTTAGGAGTGATTTTTTGTGAATCTTTCCGGAGGCAGTTGGAGCGGGAGCTCAGAGCTGTTTTGTGTTTGATAATAATGTGGAGCTTTTGCTTTTTTGGGATGCAATTCTTGAATAAGTTGGTGCAGTTGGGGACTTGTTCTCTGAATGTCTTCTTGAGGTCAAGTCAAAATTGAGCTGTGTTTTTTTTTCTATTTCCACGTTTTCAAATAAGGGAAAGGGAAGTTCTAACTGTTGCTACCCTCTCTGTTTGGCCTATGAATTTGTTCAAATAATTTGGTGTACTACTTTCTTGATTTTAATATGTAGCAATAATCTTATAAGTTGTAATAGTTAAGTTCACAACCTCCACTTCATCACAAGAACAAGAAATCGTAAATGACAATATCAATGCAACTCAAAATGTGGAAACACTAATTTGAACGGCAATGACAATTTTACAACTCTAAAAATGCTCTTTTGAAGTCTTCTAATCCTTTTAAACAAATAAATCTATGGCAAAATCAAATGAAGTTTACTTGTCATTTTTCTTGATTGAAGAAAATTAAATAATTCCAGTGGCAAACACAAAACTAGGTTCTGCTGGCAGACAAAATCATCTCCTTTAATCAATAATTGGAAAACTCATTTTTAGTACTTTTGGAGACATTTGCTTCATACACAGCTGATTCTGTGAAATATATAAAGTGTCATTCTCAACGTATATGAGTACTAGTCCCTTTTTCCCTTTTCAGTTTAATTTGTTTGATATAATAATGGAGTAAAAGTTATCCATATCCAGAAGAAAAACGAAATGAAACCAGCATTTTTTTAGTAATAATTAATGGGATGGGACTTTGATAGTTACAATGTGAGGATCAATACTTTTTTCTCTCCCTTTCCTTTGCTGCAATATATGTATTTGAAGCTTAATTGATAAATGTCAAAAAGAAGGAATTAAGAGTTGCTCTTCATAATATGTTTCACTGTCTACCCTTATCATACATAACTATTTCCATCTGCTTTTCCATTTACTTTTACCCTTTAGTGCGAATTAGTTTAATTCTATGGGTAAATTTGAATCATTCTTGAATTTAACTTGAAATGTTTGATCATTCTGTGTAGATGTAAAACTCTAGTTGAGATGATTTATCAATAGTAGATGATTTATAAATTTTCATATTAGTTGTCTTTTTTGCTTGTTCTATACACATATATTGTCTGTAGTTCAGCCCCCCAACATTTTGTTCTTGGTTCTGCCACTGCTTCGGATAGAATGAGTACAGTAACAGCATTTCAGTAGTGGTGGGGCAAAATTACAGTAAGGATGGGAGGAAATATTTTTCTGGTTGAGCATGGGATGATGAGGGTTCTGTCATAGTAGGGCAACCAGAGAAATGTTTTATCCTGCTGAGGGTTTGATTTTTCAGTAGTCAATTTAGATGATATTTTGTAAAGTTATTGACAGTTTAGTGTTCTTCGTGATAAAAGGGTTGTTGGGTTGGGTTTTCCCAATTTTATGGTAAGCAGATTTGGTTGGAAAATGACCAGTAGATGCGAGTTTCCAGTAAAAATAATCATCATAAGGGGGAAACTGTTTAGTTATAGTTGAAGTGCTGAACACATTTTAGAAAAGGTTGAGACTTAAACTCGCTGGTTTGGAATGATTTCTTCGTGGCTCACTGATTCTTTATTGTTTATGTAAAAAGTAGTTCGTCTTTTTTTTTTTGGGTTAATATATATATATATATATATATATATATTCTGCAATTACTTCCTATTTATCTGGATTTTAATGAGTGGTCTAAGATATCTTTTGCATCTGATTTGTGTGCAAAACAATAAATTTATGGAGTTACCGTAATTCATGACTGTATAACTTTCAGTATTTAATCAGACTTGTGATGGGAAAATGTTACGTTCCGGTTATTCTATAACACTCTCGGTAACATTTTCATTATAATATTTTTATTAATAAACCTTAAACTCTGAAAGATAAGCCCTAAATGAAAAGATTATATATTAGGAATGTCACCGGAGATGTTACGGAGGACGTTAAGAAAGATCCAGAATGAAATATTGGAGCTGATGGAAGTATCATTGTAGTGGACAGATTTTTAGTAGTTCTTGGTGAAGTTTAGTACATGGAGAAAATACTTAAGATTTCTTGAAAGCAGCATCATATAAAAGAGTTATTTTCCCTGTTTCCCATATTATTACTGAAAAATGCAACAAAGACCTTGCTAGCATAAGCATGTTTCCACTCATGGTCTGGAATTACTGTATTTGTTTTAATGTGTGCTGCATCTCCAATTTAGATAGAGTAAGCTGAATCTCTCTGTTGTGCATAACACTAGTATGAAGGAAATAATGAATCATGTCCTTAATTCATCTCTTAGACTTTTGACCCAGCAAATGAACTAAAAACCCACCAATGATTATGTAACTAGTTTTCCCATTTATGTCCTTTACGAATACTTCTTATGCTTACAAACCTATGTATATGCGTGACAGTTGAACAGATGGATATTGAGAAAATAGTGTCAGAACTGAAGATTCATATGCAGAAGTGGCAGAAAGAAGCTGAGGAGTTTATTCAGAGGACACCTCCAAATCAACTTTATGCTGCTATTGGAGTAGTCATATTCACAATATTCCTTTTCTTAATTGGTAATGCCCTTTATATTTTATATCATCGTTTCTAGACATACTGAATCATAGAGCTCTATTCGAAAACCTAACACAAAGACACCTTAAACAACTTTTGCTTCCATTACATTTGTGTCACCAAATAAAGCCTAAGTCTACATACATGTGTAGAGCCATAGGCCATGATTCACCCTCAAATTTAATATATAATGGTAGAACTGATCAGGCTTGGCTGAAGTAGTGTTCTAATAGATGCATAAGTTTGAAGTTCAAACGAAACTATGAACATATGGGTCAGTTGACACACACATGGTACTGAATGCGGTTTGGAGCTTAATGTGCACATTAAATATGAGGAATTTCTAACTAAGCCAAGGCCCCATTTGTCTGGCTTGCTTCATCTTACACTCTTATCCCATTTTCGAATGTGCTTTTAGAAGATGTAGCTTAGGGGTAAATGTATTGGATGTGCCAGTTGATTCAGTTTCTCTTTCTTTGCCAGATAGGCAAAAATCCTCTTAAAATGGTCACTAGCCATAATTCTCCGAAATATCGGTTTCCTGAGAATATGCCAAATTGATGGAGGAACTAACCAAGAATAAATCAACGGTTAAAGTTCAGAAGAGAAATCATCTCCAGCATCTATTAAGTGCTCCATCAAATTTCTGAATTTTTAAAGCAAAATTTATATTTTATCTGTTTCATTTTGGAGATGTTTAATCGTGCTTTGTGGATATCAATTGCAAAAAATACATCCAAAAGAGTTACCTCGGGTGTGTTATTTCTCGATCTGCTAAGAATAAAAATGATGGTAAATATTGCTAATAAATATTATCATAACTTGTTTAGCATTAAATACAATTTTCTTTTCTTTCTTTGTTTTCTTTTCCTTTTTTTGTTCGGTGAGTGGGGGGAGGGAGGTGTTGATTGTGAACCATCTTTTATAAGATGGACAAAAAAGTGTTTAAGGATGAAGGTTACAGATGATGATGAAAAGAAACTACAGTTGCCTGCATTAGCCTTTTTTGTTGAGAGCATAACTTCCTTTCTTTTGTCTTGCTATAAGTTTTTTCAGTAGTAAAAAACCCTGAACTCTGGCTGACTTTCCTTGCAAATTAGCATGACATTGGTCTCGACAAGTTCCAAAAGCTAAGTTGTCTTGTGATGGGCTGGTCTTTCCTGTCTATGAAAAAAAATCATTTTTTCTGTGTTATTTATGTTAGAGCTATTGTTTGAAATTCTCATTTTTCTGATTTTGGTAACTCGTCATCTTTGATTCTTTCTAGTCTGGCTTTTCTCATAATATGGTTGGTTATATCTTTGTAAAGATCTTTTTTGATATTGTAGTTCGTCTGTTCAAACGTAAATCACGTAATACCATTGTACTTACTGGGCTTAGTGGAAGTGGCAAAACTTTTCTCTTTTACCAGGTAAGAACTTATAAGCAAATTTAGTATGTTCTATGTCATTAATAATCTCATTGTTGAAATTTCATCTGCTATCCATGGCAGCTTCGGGATGGCACCCCCCATCTGGGTACTGTGACATCGATGGAACCAAATGAGGGCACTTTCATATTACACTCTGAGAAGGCTAAGGTATTGTGTTTCTACCGGAGGCATAGATGTGCAGTGGATACATTCTTATTGGAAAAGCTTGTTTAATAAGCTTAGGTTATTGTGAATCGTCAATGAATTTTAATGCAAATTAAATGCGCCATAGGCCCCAGCTTACTCTTCTTGCTTTTATACCCCTTCTATTGACAAGTTGGATTTTAGTGTTTATCTAGATGCTTTGGATCAATTGCAGGCAGGAAAAACAAAGCCTGTTCACATTGTTGATGTTCCTGGACATTCTCGTCTCCAGTCCAAACTAGACGAATTCTTGCCTCAGGCAGCAGGCATTGCTTTTGTTGTTGATGCCTTGGAATTTTTGCCAAACTGCCGTGCTGCTTCAGAGTACATATACTCCTCAAACTCTTAATGGTTTTATGGATTAGAATTTTATGCATTTTCATGCATATTTAAATGTACATTAAGGTGCAAGCTTTCTGTATTCAAGGTACTAATGCCACATCACTTTTTTATTTCCCTAGGTACCTTTACGATCTTTTGACTAGGGCAAGTGTTGTCAAGAATAAGACTCCAGTATTGCTCCTGTGCAACAAGGTGGATAAACCCTCAGCACACTCAAAGGACTTCATCCGTAAACAACTGGAGAAAGAAATGTAAGCTGATCATGTTTATTATTGGGCTTTCAAATAGCTGATGAGAAACACACCCCCTCCCACCCACAACCCCCCACCCCCCCCCACCAAAAAAAAAAAAAAAAACTGCTGGTATCAGCTTGAGCTAACAAAATTCTCACGTAGTTTTTTATTGCAGATTGTTGAGTTATGTTGTTTGTTTCTGTTTCTCCTTTCACAACCATGTCTTACAACTTTCAACTTTCTTCCATTTTAAACTTTTACGCAGTATCTTCTCTATCTACGAGAAGCAATGTGGCAATATTTTCAAGTTCATAACTTGTGCCATCACCTAAGTGAAGTTTCTGAAGTTAATCCTTGCATTTTGACCTTTGTCCTCACTATTCCTTTTTTATATAGTGACAAGCTTCGTGCATCAAGAACTGCAATATCTGCGGCTGATGTCTCTAATGAACATACACTTGGTGTGCCTGGGGAAGCCTTCAAATTCTCTCAATGCCATAACAAAGTGATTGTTGGAGAATCAAGTGGTTTGAAGGGGGAGATAGCTGAGTTGGAGGAATTCATTAGGGAGAACGTAAAACCTTAACTGCAACTGTTGCTTGCAATAAAGAGAGATCATGTTCAGGCGGCAATGTTAGTTGAATCATATGTCAAACTTATTCAGAGTTTAGATTAGATTTGTTTGTTTTCTTTTGGTAAATTTGGAGACGTTTCATTCAATTGTTCGGTAGTTGGTCTTGGCAATATTTGTTTTTTGACCAAACCCAGTTTTCTAATTCTTTGAACTTATATATATATATATATATATATGATTGTTTTGCCATTTCCCCTGGAGTATTAGCTATATAGCTTAATGGCAATAATCAGGTCTAATTGTAATTTCTTTTCCTTTTGAGTATGTTGGTGTTTTTGGATTGGCTCTCTGTTGATTTTGTTTTGGGGGTTTCAATTTAGTCATAAAGTGTTTTTTTTAAATAAAAATAAAAATAAAAAAAGTTGTGAGTTTGTGGCCTATGTTAAAGACTGATCTTCCACGCTGGTATGAACATGTAATGGTCAGAATCCTTTTGAATTATTTGCAAAATCTTTGAACCTATTTGTAACAAAAAAGAAGTCTCTGAAAGCCTCCTTATATATATATATATATATATATATTATATAATTTTTAGTTTAAGATTTACATTTTAAAATTTTGAGTTTATTTTTTATTTTATAAGATTTACAATAACAAATTACGTATTTATCAGAAAAATATAATCCAATAATTTGGGATGATTGGTAAAACGAACTATCAATGAAGTCACGTATTCGAACTTTGTATATGATATCGTATTAAAAAAATTTGAAGTCAGATTTTAACTCTTATATGAGAATTAAATGTGATGCCATATAGAAAAATCTTAAATTAACTAGATCATATACCTTAAATAATGGTGGCTTAAAATATGCATGCAACAAAAAGTTTGAAAAGGAAAATGAAAAGAAAGTTGTAGTGGATTTGAATTGTTACACACAAGACCGAAAAATGGAATAATTTCAATTTTCAATAATTCAGAAAACCTCAACATCATAAGGATTGTGGGGCCTTTAATAGATCAATATATTAATTGAAAGTTATAGTCCATAATTTAATCATGTTTTCTTCTAAGAAAAAAATAATTACTAATGTTCTTTCTGGTTTTTTTTTTAATTAGTTTAGATATTGACTTAACTTAGGATTATAAAAGGAAAGAAGAGCAGGGAAAGAGAGATATTTTATTTATTTATTTTTTTTAAACAAGTTTTAAGTTAAAAAAAATAGAATCAAAGATGTCTAAAGGGAGTGATTTACAATTATACCCTTGTACGTTCGATTAAAAAAGAAAGTAAAGGAACATATTAAGGGTACAACTGACACTTCATTGCGTAGTGAGTTGCTTTTCTTTTCTTCCCACTTTCCAGGAAAGGTTTGGCACCCCCTCATTTTCTTTCCCAATTTTCTCCTTTCCTAATAAATATATATATATATTATATTCTCCTTCTATATACATCTACGGGAAATTATTTCTCAATTCTCACCATCACATCTTATTGTTTAAACTATTCCAAAAAAACAAGAAGAAAATAAAATTTGATTATTCTTATCTTTTTCTTTATTCACAACAAACAAACGTCTGAGTTAATAATTTAAGTAACGATTCAAGAATATGAATTTCATTATTTTTTTTGTTTAACATTTAAGTGTTTGACTTGTAACTAAGTTATCAATATCAAATCTTATAATCTAATAAATAAAAAAATATGAAAAAAAAAAAAAGTTGTTTTCCTTCCTTAGATACACATACCTTGCTTATGTCTCACCCAAAACCCCACTTCCCCACATAAAACCTATGCGTTATGTACTCTTAGGAAACAATTAATTTCATTCTCTCTCTCATCTTTCTCTCTCCTCCACCATTTCATCTCACCAACTTGATGAATAACAATTGATTGAAGAAGTTGACCAGCTCAGCTCAATGACAACTTAGTTAGGAGTGAGATTCTTCCAAAAGCACCCCACAACCCCAACAAACATTCCAAAAATTCACTAAATGAAATTACCTGCTCTCCTTCCAAGCAATGAAGAAGAAAAACTTCTTCATAATTCAAGAAAATACCAGAATCATCTTCCCTTTTCCTTTTCCATCTTTGAGTAAGAATCAAGAATTCCCTTTTCTTTTTTTTTTTTTATTCGATTCAATTTTCTCAAATAGATTATGGAAAAGCATAATTATACCTTTGATTTGCTTCTATCCTTGATCATCATCCTTGGCTTTCTATCATTTAGTCTCTGTTTTGCTGCTGAATTCAAGAAATCAAAGGTACCCTTTTCTTCTAAATCCTCTGTTTTTGTTCTTCATGGCATGGGATTGTTTTGTTAATTTATCTTTTTTTTTTGCAGAAAAGGGAATTGAGATTAGATGGGAAATTGTGTTATTTGCCAGAAAGTGAAGCATTTGAATTGGGAATTGCAGGTTTAGTACTTTTGTTCATTTTTCAAATCATTGGAAACTTGTTGATTTGCAAAGAATGTTGTTATTCAAAAGGGGACCATCAAAGCATTTGCAAGCCTAAAACACCATTTACACTCTTCATTTTTCTCATTCTCTCTTGGTGAGTTTTATTTAACTTTATTAGTTTTATCATTTTTTACCTATAAAAAACTTACTTTCATGATTTTTTTAGTAATTTTAGAATAGAATTCTCTTAATTAAATAGAATCCCAGATTGCATATTTATAAAAATTCTTTATAAGAAGTATATTTTTTTAAATCCGTAGATGTCATTCTTTAAATTCACACTTATATTATAAAAAAATTATTTATATAAATTCTCGATCTAGGTATATATAAATTTTATTCTATACATCTAATAAACATTCAATAGTTTTTAAGATCAATTCACATCTCTACCATTAAGTCTTTATTAATTAAAATTTCAACTTTTATCCTGGATTCATCATGTCTAATGAAATGGTTGTAAAATAAATAAAATAGGCAGCAATATTGAGCATTTTAGGCATCAACATGAAATGGGATAGTTTGTGGTCAAATTCCAAGGTAGATTTAGAAGAACCTTCGAACGTGGACAGCTAGATATATCACTTAATCACTCAGTCAGTAGTACATGTGGAATGGCTCAAAACAAACCTTAGCCAGCTCATAACAACAATTAACTTCAACATTAATTAATACCTCCTCCCTTTCATATTTCTTATTACCTTCTGACGCTAGTTTTAAACTTAAAGGGCTTTTAAGAAAATTGATTAAATTTTTTTTTTTTATTTGGCAGGATAAGTTTTGGAATTACATTAATTTTAGTAGGTGCAGCTACAAGTATGAATCAAAGTCAAGAGTTGGGAGAAGGATGGTTAGATGGTGAATGTTACATAGTAAGAGATGGAGTTTATATTGGATCAGCAATTTTGGTTCTTATTAGTTTAGCTTCTATAATTAGTTCTGCCATTATAGCAATAAGACAAGCTGATAAGGGCACAAAACAAGTTCATGCACAAGCTGAATGAGACAAAACCCATTTGCATATGGAGAAGAAGAAGGCCCAATTTTTTTCGGATTTTTTTGAAGGGGTTTTTTTGGGATCTTGAATTTAAGTTAAAAATTGTACATAAAACAATTTTTATATGTATACTTGCAAGATTAGTTTTTGTGCAAAATAAAAGAAAAAAATTATACTTACTTCAATCACAAATATAAATCCTTTAAAGTAAATGAAGGGTGATAATAGATAAGTCTATTACATATTTGAATGAGCATTTATTATTTAACTTTTATCATTTCTTTTGAGAAATTAATTATGAATAGTTGAATATTCATGAACTATTTTTAACTTTCTCATTTTATCAAAAATTTTTATTTTATATTTCATGTTCATAAATTATTTTCTAGCATAAATGTCAAAATTTCTTATTTATGATAAAATTTAGCTACTTTAGGACAGAAGATTTATATATATATATATATATATATTATTGATTTGAAATGGTAGTTTATAATGTCTTAATTAATTGATATAAAGAATAATGTATTCTTTATATTTTTTTATGGTCATAAATGAAGATAAAATATTAAATCGAATCATCTATATATATTTTGTTAACTTGAAACTGCAATTATGTCTTAACTAATTGACATAAAGAATAAACAGATCATCTATAATACGTCTTTGTGCCGTTGTAGTTTAAGGATTTAGGTGTGACTTTGTCCCTATTATTTTATATGTAATTTTTTAACATTCAATTGTAAAATACTCCCAATCTTCTGAATTTCCCTTTTTACGTTGGAAATAAAATTTGAAAATTATTTTGATTGTACTAAAAAGTATATTATAAAATATTATAAGATGTACTAGACACTCTCAGCCAGTCAAAACCCGGAAAAAACCACGGCATTGGTTAAAAAGTATATGTTCCCAATTACCCAACAACAAAAGCTAGTCTTGCTAAAACTACCAAATCCCCCAAGGGTCACAGTCACAGGCGGTAAAAAAACTAACCTGCCCGGCATTAACTAGCTCCTCAGGGTCACGGCTGCCAACACCGATTTTTTTTTTTTTTTTGGGTTTAAAAAAAAGACTAGGTACTAATCTATAAGAGTTAAAGCATTCCTAATCATCTTATGCCTGATTTCAAACATACACTATCCAAGTGTTACAGGATTACAAACACAAACATCACTAGCAAGGATGAACATGGATGGATAATAATGCTAACGCCAGCATTTCAGTACCACCGCGGATATCCTCCTCGGCCCCTACCACCAGAATTATATCCTCTTCCCCAACTGTATGGGTCACGCTGATGACCACGTCCACTTAAATAGCCACCATAACCCGGCTGCATTCTCTGCTGAAAATTGCCAAAGGTCTAAAAGGGCAAATGAAGGTCTATCAGTTAGTTAATTTATAACTATTTTATGCCAACACTGCAAGATTTATGTAAGCTAAGCAATAACTAACCTCATTGTTGTGCCTCGCCCGCTCAGGAAAACGGTTCTGTCCATTCCGTGCTCTCTGGGCAGTTGTATTGCAAGATATTGTATCAAAGAATTCATCCTTGTTATATGCCGGCTGCAAATGGAAATAGAATTGAATAGATTAGATTTGAGGACATTATAAAATTCAAATATTGGCATGCCAAATGTTTGTGCAGGAGGGAAAGTAAAATCCATAAAAAGTAAACACAACTGAAAACTAAAACCCAATGAAACCCTCTCATACTTTTGTATCAGTCTCAGCAACAGAGCCATCACTCTCTTCATTCAGTGTTTCGCAGGCAGTAGTATTTTCCTCTATCCTCTCCCTCTTGTCAATTTGCTTTGCTTTTCCAAGGTAACCCCATACTTCATCCTTTTTGAACTTCTCATTCATGGCATCGAAATCAAATTCTTCAGTATACTGCAAAAGGGTATTGTCATAAGTGCTGTTCAAGTATGGAGCATTGCTTTGACAGAAAGAAATACTGAAACGGAACCAAACACAATGCTTCTTCCATGAACAAAGATTACCTTTCTGAAATAGCAAAAGCAAGAAACAATGACAATGAACCAGGTAAGATGAATTAAGGAGATAGATCTCCGCATACTCGATCAACAAGAGACAAAAGTTTGATAACCTTAAAGCAGAATATCCAAGAATGGTAAACCTACACTATACAGCAGGGAAATGTAACAGGTGCTTAAATGAGGTCAAATGCTTCCTTTCATTTTATTTCTATTTCATGTCTATATTAATTGCTTGCCTTTCAGAAACAGCAAAAGAAGGCTGATCATGTCAAATTTACTGCCAGGAAAAAGAAAAGGCCTCTTTCCTTCCGCATTGACTCACTGAAGCAAATTAACTGCTATAAAAATTGACTAGCTCATACACCTTAAGAAACAAAATAAAAAGTAGCACTTTCACCAGTACCTGCTGTAATGGTGGCGCTTGAGCAGCAGGAGCTGTACTCAAGTACAAGGGATTCGGGGATGCTGAATTTAGAACACCCATGTCTCTTTGATCTGGATATAAGTTTTGTACAGAAGAAACTTCAGATGGTCTTGGTTGTGACAACAGGTCAGGAGTTACCAATGGTTGTGATTGTTTCAACAAGGACCCAGACGCAGAATCCACTAATGAAGATGTGGAATATGATGAGGATCGCACAGGTTGCAGTGTCAGGGGCTCAGTATACATGTTAATCATCTCTGGAGCTTCAATTCTGGTCCCATTTTGACCAGATGCATGCAATGAAGGCATATTTAACTGATTAGTAATGATTGAAGGATAGGACAGCGATGACTTCACAGATGAGGAGAGTGGATTCATTGGATGTGCAGGAAGTTGCTCAGGAGTAAGAGTAGGTACATTGTTTGGATTTATGGAGTTTGAAACGCCAAGCGATGGCATTGGAGTCAGCAAATTTGACGAACCTGTCAATGCTATATTTGTGGGTGCCTGTACGGGAGAGACCTGTTGAAAATTTGGTGATAAAGGAAATGAAGTAGCTGCAGATGGGATGGGCTGTTGCCGAGCAAAAGCATGATCATTTGTTGCTACATTATACCCTGGCCATGCATTTGGCAAAGCATGAGAGGATAAATTGGTACTTTTTGCAGTCTGAGAAGGACCAAATGCCCCAGCCTGAGCTCCAGATTGATGTGATGGTGCAACATTGGGGTAGGACCTCAAGTTCAGTGTAGAAGCTTCCATATGAAGGCTGGATTCAGTCAAAGATCCACCACTAACAGCAGATGGTTTTGGTATATTGGAATGTCCAGAGGCAGATTGAGACTACATAAGAAAGACATAGAGTTGTTTAATTTCATTGAACAGAAAATTTATTTGCTTGTTATATTCATATTGATCAACAAGTTTAAGCACCTGGATAATTGCTGGATCATTGTGTAATGGCTCCTCCGCTTGTGAAGCCGGAGAGGACTTAACCTGTAAATCCTGAAATTAAAAGGGCAAAGTAATGATAATGATTAAAATTGAGTACACATTAAGATAATCAAAACCCTAACTGCAAAAAGCACATGGATGTCGACATTAAAATGCAGCAAGAGTCACGATTCATCTACATCACAAGAGCACGCCCAATATCATGTATCTTCTTTACCCAAAGTCCACAAAACTAGCAAAATGATCAAAATACAACGTCTGCCAAACAGAAAATTTATATCAGCCCTGCAGCCATTTATGCTAGAAAACAAATTCAGATGTTCATGAATTGAAATTTTCTTTTCTGATCTTTTCTCTTTTCTATATTTGGCTGTGGAATATTTTCAGCAAATAAAAGGAAAAAGTCCCGGTCCATGTTTGCCGTGGAAGTCCAAATCCTCTTACACAGAAAGGGGAAGCAAAAAATCAAGATAAATGTAATCAATCTAGAAAAGAATATTTTTAATTGGATAAACATGAATAAAATGGAATCACTAACCCATGAATAAATTACTAACACAAAGAAAGCAATATAATATTGATTCGCACCAAGTAATCCATTGATTTTTGCCTATGCAACGTCCAAGAGGAAAATTGGACACTCTACTTGTTCCAAGTAGAAGAACTTCAATAAGTATCAGGGATTCATAAACTAACTAATTGATAGTGTATATTGGCATCAATCTCCGACAAATCATATCAGGACAGAAAAGAGCCAAGAGAGAACAGTTTCCAACAACCAAAGTTGTCCATTTACCTTAATGTCACTTCCCCGAAACAAGATGTACTCATACACTTTGTCACTAGGAGGAATTTCCGGGCCATCTTTCTTCCTTCCCTCAGTTCCAAATGACCTAACTGGAAATCATAATAAACAGAAAGTTGATAATCCTACAAGGGATCCAATGAGAATCAACTCACACATTCATAAAACTTAACAAAAAGGACATTGACAAATTCAATGTTATACAGGAAAATGTTGTCTTGCTTTCTCTCACGATCACCTATCAAGGACAAAATACTCCACAGGAGCAAGGCACATGAGAAATACAAAATTAAAGGCACTTTCTATCAATTTCTATCACATTGGTAGAAAGAGATTGGATCATACTGATACAGCTTTTCTTTCTTGAGGATTCCTCATCATATTTCTTCTTTTTGTTAAAATTTGTCTTTTTATATAACCATTAACAGTCACGAAAATCAGAAAGTAACCCAACTTTTCCATGATGGATAAGCACTATCAACGGGTGAGGAATAAAAGATCAGAACAACATTGTTTCCCATCGAAGTGAATTTTATGTACATATGAAACAAAAATGTGAATCATGATTCCTTTATGACTTTATAAGTAGAACTTAATATAAAGTACGTTAAGTGAAATCTAACACTAACCACCATAAACTCCTGGAGAGAATCAGCAGTCCGAACTGCTGAGGATAATAATTGGTTACCAAGAACATAAGATACTAATGAATGGAACACATATTAGAGAGAGAGAGAGAGAGAGAGAGAGAGAGAGAGAGAGAGAGAGAGAGAGAAGGAAGGAACACATGATCAATTTCCATAACATGTCTATCTCCCAAAAACCCTCATTACAACAAGAATACAATAGAAATACCACAAGTGCGGTCCATACCATAACTCATTTTTTGGAATCAATACCTTGGAATTAAAAGAAAGAACAAAATGCTGCCAAAACAAGTGTTCTACAATTTTCGCCCTTCTTTAGAAAGATTCAGCCAAATTTGACTAACCTTGTAAACCTTCCAGCCATGGATAACATTTCACTTCTTTGCATTGTTTAGTTAAACAAATGAAATTCTAAACTTCATACAGATTCTGTTCTAAAAGAAGCTCCAAATGTTTTGCACACGAATAAAACTCCTACCCAAAACATTATAAACTCAAAAACCTACAAATGAAAACTCACTGCATATAACAGCATAGTGTTTAATAAACAAAGGATTAGGGAGAAAAGCATTAGAACATATTCTAGCATCCGCTTTGATACTTGCATCTTCTTCAAACTCGGAAGAAATGATTAGTTTAATATGTATTGCACAGAGTAGATTTTAATGTATGCCATTTCAAAAGATCATTATACAGCAACTCTTTCAAGTCCTGTTTGTAATTAGTGATAACCTTTCTTTACTTTGCAACTTATTCACTCTCACAAACTTGTAATGATTTAAAATTTCCTTTATTACCTTTGTTTTATCTCAGAAAATTTGACAAAGAGAATTCCAAAGTCTCAAGTACATATTACTTAATCAACGTTTATTTTTCTTTCCAGAACCAAATTTCTAGTATTTCTACATTTGTTTACTTTTCCCTAATAAGCACACAAAAATATTCACAGTATTAGGTCTTAAGTATCCTCGTAGTTCTCGAATATAAATCAAAGGAAAAAATCTTAAAAACAAGTCATAGAAAATGCTAAGAGGATCACATTGGAAGTCACATAGAAATAATATTAATGCGTCACTAAAATTATGGAATGAACCGAATACGCTATACCGTTCTTCAAGCCGAGAGTGGAGTCTTGCGGATTGAGATAGTAGAGGACGCCTTCGTAACGAATCTCGTACTTCGACGTCAGACTTATAATGCTTCCGATGTACGAATCCGCCGACGACGACGACGATGTTTTCATTTTGCTGTCGCCAGATTCATTCGCCATTTACAATATTCAATCCTTAATCCAATCAAGAATAGCAAACATACAGAAATTTTTAGGATAAATCGGTAACTGTGAATACGAATAACGAAAATTAACAGGATTTTTCTTTGGATACTTTTCGGTGTTCTGTGTTTGCGTATTTTCTGGTCGGGGGGAGGGAAAATGATATTAATAGGCGGAAAAGAGTTACAGTCGGCCACTTTAATTGCACAAATTCGACAATTTTTTTTTTTTTTCTGAAATTTTCTTGCAGGTTTTAGATGACATGAATTTTTAAAAATTTGTTACATGTAGGTTTGGTTTTGTCCTTACAAATCTCTAAATTATTTACGTATATTCGAAGATACCATTTACTATTATCTGTAACATTTTTTGTAATATTTTTTAAAATATTTTTTTTTATAATTATTTTCTCCCCTTAGATCTACTCTTTTCTATCAAGGTAAAATTCCAACTTCCTTTTACATCTTTTTTCTTTGTTTTCATAGGAATCTTCATCTTCAACTAAACTTTCATCAATTCTATACTTAATCGGTATATTTCAATCAACTGGAGTTCACATTAGATTGTTCGTGTAACGGTTGGTGTAAAAATTTAAAAATTAAGCACTAAAACCAAGTCATTAAATTTTTTTTGTTATAAATTTGATAAATGCGACACATTGATAGAGAAATAAAATTACAAGATAATAAATAAAATTGAATAATCAAGATGAATTTTTTTTTTTTATTAACGTCTTCTCATATATGTATAAATTAATTTCATAATATTTTTACCATACAAGCGTGTCATAATCCTACAAAACAAGGTCATGTGCACCACAAGTGCCTTTTTAATGAAGGGGGAAGATGGTCTCTTATAGTATAATGTATACGTTGACATTAGTTATCCAAAAATCCCAACTTCTATTTCTCTCATTTTTCTTATTTTTTTAGGGTTCTTCATCTTCAACAAAAAATTCAATCGAACTTTGTAAGATTTTAACCAATTGGAGTTTCCATTAGTTTGTTGGTGTTGGCGTAAAATTTAAAAATTGAACACCGAGAACCATGTCAAGCTGCTCCAAAGTACGATAAGGGCTTCGACTTTTTATACTTATAATATGTATGAAAAATGGAATGACATACTAGCACATTATGAGGGTTTTGGTTGTTTCTCTTCCCATTGCTAATTGTGAATGTTCTCTTTTTTTGGCTTTAGAGTTTAATGTATGTGAGCTTTGTTCTAGATCCTTAGTCTAATGTTTCTGTTATTGTTTTGTCATTTTGTTTTGCTATTTGGTTTTGAAATTTTATGTAATTTTGTTCTTGTTTTATAGTCTGTTTAAAAGGTGTTTTTATAATTAATATGTACCATGGAGAAATATTACAAGAAACTCTAATTTATAAAAGATGTATTAGGAGTTGGATTCATTATTATGATTGATGTAATATATATATATATATATATACATGTCTCTTCCTGCTCTTGATAGAATAGTAGCATATTTTGAACAAGAATATGCTCAGTACCTTAGGTTTCATTGGAGAGATTACACTGTCTCTGGGGTTTTTGGTTAAAAATATGTGATGACTAATGATGTTATGCTAAAAATTTGTGAGGCTGCTGAGAGAAAATAAGAGGTTGACATATTTGTGGTACATTATGGTATGCTAAGAAGTCCAAACCATATGTACATCCTCCATATATGTAAACACCTTTACATATTGGATGAAAAGTGAATGAAAATGTGGCTGATGTTCCAAGGGATATTTGAGGGGAACAAGTAACTCCAAAAACCATAACTGATAGGGTAAAACATATAGTTAGGCGTAGGTCAAGTAAGAAAATAATGTAAGATGACAAAAGAGTGTTGGCAAATCTTCAAAGGCAAAAGTTAAGCTATTTGTTGACGTTGAGGAATCTTCCGAGGGAATAATTTAATGATTTAGAGAATGAAAAGAGTGATGATTGTGAAGATGCTTGTGCTAAGTTTCTTGAAGATAATGTGCAAGACTTTTGAGATAAATGTGAGACAATTTGTAAAAAAAATAAACAAGAAAGATTTATTAGAAAGGACAAATGAGTACTGAAACTGATAACAAGTAACTTGAATATCGCATGAAAATGTTGGACATAGGCCTGAAATGTCCAACAATAGCATGAAATGGGTGAACAATAGCTGAAAATGATGGACATAGGTCTGAAATGGCTAAATAGATGCTTGAAATGTATGAACAACAGCCTAAAATGTCTAATTCTGCTGGTCCAGGGGTTGAAAAGGCAAAGAAAAATGATGGTTTTTTAAGAGGGCTTGAGAAGAAAAGGACACACAATTTAGATTTAGACCTAGATTTGTATTAACTAGACAAAAAAAAAATCATAAAGATGGTGTAGGCCATAATTGTTAAACACAGTGTGTGATATATATATATTTATATATATAAAAGAAACAGAAATATAAAACAATAATACCAAAATAATAGTTAGGAAATAGAAATCAAACCCGAGTCTTGAATAAACTTCAATTTCCTTAAAACAGATTCGTTCTCTCTATCGAAAGTGCAAGAGATGTGTTAGAACGTTTGTTTCCCAAGATAAAACGGGCTTCGGAAAATCAATTTAGCACTTGAAGTTGTTTTCCCTTCGAACTTGAACAAATTGAAGATGAACAGGAAGAAGATATATGTATGCAAGTTAAGAGAGAATGCTAGAGAATTGCAAAAGAAAATTTTCTTATGCCTTCTGCTGTGGAAAACAATAGTATTTATAGATGGAAAACCTCTTCAACTGTACATTGAATTAGTTTTGTACATTGAATTTACCCTTCAGCTGTTATATTGAATTAGTGCTATACACTGAATTCACCCTTCAACTGTTTCATTGAATTAGGTTGTACATTGAACTCAATAGAAGTGAATGTGGTTGTTCATTGAATTCAACAGCCATTGAATCTAGACAAAAAAAGAATTTGGCACATAATTTGGTAAAAACGTGGGTCTGATAAGGCCCCCTGTTCTTTTCCAATATGGGATTCAAATCCTTTACTTGCCAACTTTTCCTCTTTAATATTTTTTTTTTTCATTCACTTCCTTTTTCCAAATATTTTCCAACAATCCCTCACATGAATGATAAAAAACTGTTTTAACTCGTAGTTTATGTTCATCAACTGACTTATACATAGGAAAAGTAGGTATTCGTCTTTGAACTTTCCCCTTGTAACATATGTATACTTTACTAGCTGTCCAGTAGACATGATGTTCTTAAACTGTCCTGTATTCTTGTGTAAATAGTTCACATATTTTACACATGAACCATTTATTGTTCAGTTCTCATGGTTTTGTTCATTTTGGCCATGAACACGTCCTGGTTCTGCAAGAGTTTCTAAAAAATTGATCCTAGGTAATTCTCCTTCAAAGCGGCCCCACTTTTCTCTCACATAGGTGATTTCTTAAATATATATAAACATATATATATAATCATTAAAGCAAAATAATGCTAACCTTAACTCTTCTATCACTGTTATTATGACAGGAATAAGCTGAGGTTTCCCCCACAGTGACACTCTAAGTCCTACACTTAGGTTGTCCCTTTGAACCTGGATCTTCGGATCTCCAGTCAACTAGGTAGGGTTTTCCTTCATAAAACTTTATCCTTCATAGGCTCTTAATCTCATTTCTTTTGTCAGTCTTTCAATAGCCTCTCTATTTAACCCTTCGGTTAATGGATCCGCGATGTTTTCTTTTGACTTTACATAATCAATCGAAATAGCACCTAACGAGAGAAGTTGTCTAATAGTATTATGTCTGCGACGAATATGTCTAGACTTACCATTATAAATGGCATTTTGTGCTCTCCCTATTGCTGATTGGCTATCACAATAAATACAGATAGGGGGCACAGGTATTTCCCACTTAGGAATATCCTCCAAGAAATGGCGTAACCATTCAACCTCTTTCCCACACTTATCTAATGCAATGAATTCAGATTCCATGTGGGTCTGGCAATCACTGTTTGTTTTGAGGATTTTCATGATATAGCTGCTCCAGCTAGTGTGAACACATGCCCATAATTTCGTGTATACCGGAGGTATCTCAATACTCTTATTATTGTTGTCCAATGTTCTGCACTAGGATTACTCGTATATCTACTCAATTTGCTTACTACATAAGAAATATCTGGTCTAGTGCAACTCAATTAGATACATTAAACTTCCAATTATCCTTGCATATTCAACTTGAGAAACACTTTCTCCCCGATTCTTGGATAAATGAAGACTAGTATCTAATGGCATTCTTGCAATTCTAGAATCATTCTTGTTAAAATTTTCAAGAATTTTATCTACATAATGAGTCTGGCTTAAAACTAATCCATCTGCTGTTTTTATGATTTTAATACCTAAAATCACATCAGCAAGTCCCATATCTTTCATTGTCAAATTTTAAATTCAACATGTTTTTAGTAGATTTGACAATTTTTTCATTACTACCAACAATGAGTATGTCATCTACATAGAGACATAAAATGACGTATTCATTTTCCATCTCTTTGATATAAACACACTTATCACACTCATTAATCTTAAATCCACTAGAAATCATTGCGTGGTCAAACTTCTTATGCCACTTTTTTCGGCTCTTGTTTCAAACCATAATTTAACCAGCTTACAAACTTTCTTTTCAGCACTTGGAGATCTAAAACCCTCGGGTTGCTCCATATAAATTTCTTCATCTAATTCCCCATTCAAGAAAGCTGTTTTAACATCCATTTGATGTACACTTAGATTTCTTAAGGATGCAATAGCAAGTATCATCCTTATTGAATTTATTCTCGTCACGGGAGAATAAGTATCAAAGTAATCTAAGCTTCTTTTTGTCTATATCCTTTAATGACAAGCCTGGCTTTATACTTATCAATGGAACCATCTGGTTCCATTTTCCTTTTAAAAATCCACTTAGACTCTAAGGTCTTACATCTAGGTAGGAGATCCACTAACTCCCAAGTATGATTTCTGCAGAATAGAATCAACTTCGCTTTTTATGGCTTCTTTCCATAGATGCCCTTCTGAAGAATTCATTGCTTCATCATAAGTTAAAGGCTCTTTTTCTAACAAATAAGTCTCAAAATCATCTCCAAAAGTTTTTGCTATTTTTGGCCGTTTGCTACGCCTTAGTTCAACGTCTTGAACTTTAGTTGGATCTTGAACTTCTTCATTAACTTGTTTTAATGAACTAGATCCACTCATGAACTTGCAAGGAAATACATTTTCCAAGAAAGATACATTTCTCGACTCCATAACTGTGTTTTTATGTATATCCGGAATTTTCGAATCATGCACAAGAAAGTGATATGCAGTACTATTATGTGCATACCCTATGAAGATATAATCCACTGTTTTTGGACCTAACTTTATTACCTTAGGTACTGGTACAGCCACCTTTGCGAGACACCCCCACACTCGCAAGTGTTTATAGGACGGTTTCTTTCCGCTCCATAATTCATAAGGAGTTTTATCTTGTTTTTTTGCGTGGTATCCTATTTAAAATATAATTACTAGATAGGATAGCTTCACCCCATGTTTGATGGTAACCCTGAACTTATCAACATCGCATTCATCATTTCTTTTAAAGTGCGATTCTTACATTCAGCCACCCCATTAGATTGAGGAGAATACGGTGCAGTTAGTTCATGAACAATTCCATGTTGTACACAGAAGTCACCAATTGGTGCCTCATACTCTCCATCTCTATCACTCTTAATCTTTTAATCTTTTTTTCCCAGTTGATTTTCAACTTCATTCTTATAAATGATAAACTTTGCTAAAGCCTCATCTTTACTCTTTTGTAGATACATATAGCAAAATTTTGTACCATCATCAACAAAGGTTATAAAATATTTATTACCTCAACGTGTTTGAACATATTTCAAATCACATACATCACTATGAATTAGTTATAGTGGTTCAATGCTTCTTTCAGTTTTGTGGAAAGATGTTCTTGGCAATTTTGCTTCAATGCAAATTTCGCATTTGTGTTTTGAATCGATTTGGAATGTTGGAATATGGTCCATAGTAATTAATCGTGGTATTGAATCATAATTAACATGACATAATCTACCATGCCATAAATGAGAAGACTCAAGAAAATAAACAGAAGAAGGAATATTTTTATTGATCATAGTGATTACATTAAGTTTAAACAACCCATCGATTGCATACCCTTTTCCTAAATACATTCCAGACTTAGTTAAAATAACTTTATCAGATTCAATCACAATTCAGAATCCATGTTTGTTCAACAAAGAAACAGACACAAGATTCTTACGAACTTCTGGCACATACAACACTTTTTTAAGTGTTAAGACTTTGCCAGAAGTCATCTTTAATAACACCTTTCCTTGACCTTCAATAGCAGCTGAAGTAGAATTACCCATGTAAATCTTTTTCCCTTGAACTGGCTCAAAAGTTAAAAACAGGGTTGTTAGTACAAACATGTCTGGTGGCACCGGTGTAAAACCACCATTCCTTCAGGTTGGAATCAACCATGTTTACTTCAGAAACCACTGAAACTAAATTCAAGTCATCCACTTCTTTAGTAATATAATCAACCATATTTGCTTCATGATGTTTCTTAGAAAAATGATAATCAGAAGACCTGTGACCTAATTTGCCAAAGTTAAAATATTTCCCTTTAAATTTTTGTTTTGGTTTGGAAATACCACCGGATGCACCGATCTTGCCCTTAGTTTTGTGATTGTTGAACTTGGTTTTATTTTTTGAATTTTTACCATGTTCAATAATATTAACCTTCGGATTTGAAGAACTCATTATTTTATGATCGGCATTTCTGTTGTCTTCTTCAATATGAAGTCTAACAATAAGATCTTCCAAAGAGATTTCCTTCCGTTCGTGCTTGAGATAGTTCTTAAAATCTTTCCAACTAGGGGGTAGCTTTTCTATAACAACAGCCACTTGGAATGCTTCACTTAAAATCATTCATTCTGCAAGTATTTAATGCAAAATAATCTGCAATTCTTGCACTTGACTTATTACAGTTTTAGAATCAACCATTATATAATCAAGAAACCGTCTGACAACAAATTTCTTTGTGCCAGCATCCTTAGTTTTATATTTCCGGTCTAATGATTCCCGTAGATCTTTAGCAGTTTTATATGCATAATTCATAGTATATAATGAATCACTTAATGTATTCAAAATATAATTAAAACATAAAAAATCAGAATGATTCCATGCATCAACAGCAGTTAATTTTGTGCATCATCAATACCCTCTGCCACCACAGGAGCTACCTCTGTCAAGAATTTTGCCAAATTCAAAGTAGTCAGGTAGAAAAGCATTTTCTGTTGCCATCTTTTAAAATTAAAACCAGTAAATTTTTCTGGTTTTTCTAATTGACTAGTCGGAATTGTTGGTAGAGCAGCAACAGCAACAATCGAGATATTTCCCGAACCAGAAGTAGCACTATTCACATTAATAGTGTCTATTCCGGTTGCCATTTCAGCTGTAGTAGAAAAGAGATTCTGTTTTAAGATTTTAGGCCACAACTGTTAAACACAGTGTGTGATATATATATTTATATATATATATATAAAAGAAACAGAAATATAAAACAATAATACCAAAATAATAGTTAGGAAATAGAAATCAAACCAGAGTCTTGAATCAACTTCAATTTCCTTAAAACAAATCCGTTCTCTCTATCGGAAGTGCAAGAGATGTGTTAGAACATCTGTTTCCCAGGATAAAACGGGCTTCGGAAAATCAGTTTAGCAGTTGAAGCTGTTTTCCCTTCGAACTTGAACAAATTGAAGATGAACAGGAAGAAGATATATGTATGCAAGTTAAGAGAGAATGCTAGAGAATTGCAAAAGAAAATTTTCTTATGCCTTTTGCTGGGGAAAACAGTAGTATTTATAGATGGAAAACCTCTTCAACTGTACATTGAATTAGTTTTGTACATTGAATTTACCCTTTAGCTGTTATATTGAATTAGTACTATACACTGAATTCACCCTTCAACTGTTTCATTGAATTAGGTTGTACATTGAATTCAATAGAAATGAATGTGGCTGTTCATCGAATTCAATAGCCATTGAATCCAGACAAAAGAAGAATTTGGCACATAATTTGATAAAATTGTGGGTCTAATAAGACCCCCTTGTTCTTTTCCAATATGGGATTCAAATCCCTTACTTGCAAAACTTTTCCTCTTTAATATTTTTTTTTTTTCATTCACTTCCTTTTTCCAAATATTTTCCAACAGATGGATCAGAAATTGATTCTCAAGGTTATGATTTTCTGGTTTACGAAATAAGTGGTGAAGATGAAGACAGGGTACACATGCAAAGGTTTCTACGTTTTAATGAAGCTAGAGACATGGAAAATCTAGAAATTTATAGTTGGTATAATATTTAAGTATCGTGATGAGCGTAAGAAAGTTATTATCAGTTGCGGAATCAAATAGGGAAAAGAGGTATACTTCATGAAAAATCAAAGTTTTTTTGAGAGTTAGGATTGGATGTAAACATGCAAAGGGCAAATGTAAATGATGATAAAGATGAATGAGAAATTGATTCTCACGATTATGATTTTCAGGTTTATGAATCAAGTGGTGAAGATGAAGAAGATAAGGTGTACATGCAAAGGTTCAAACTAGATGGTAAAAAATTCATAATTTTTATAGTTGGTATGATATTTAACTCTAGAGAAGATCTTAAGAGAGCTGTTATCAACCATGGAATCAAATAGGAGAAAGATGAATACTTTATATAAAATGAAAGTTTGAGACCTATGATAGGATGTAAATCTGCAAATGGCTTATGTTTGAATTACACACTAAAATAAAACTAATCTAAAACTTAAGACTATGCAACCTAGGTATACATTTTCAAGAAGCTTCAAACCATAAACATGCAACATATAAGTATTTAGAAAGAAGATACTTTGATGATTTTAGGATTACAAATGAAGTTGTGGTTATTGAATTTCATGACAAGGCTCAAATGGAGTTAAATGTTAATATTTGAAAGAACAAGGTGTATAAAACTATTGTTGAGGCAAAATGAATTATCCATGACAAGTATAAGGAGTAATATAAGCTTACTTATTTGCGATTACCATGAAGAGTTAAAAAGATCAAACCTTAGTTCCACAATTTATAACACATCATGTATATTATGACAATGAGATGGATTCCCAAGTTTTTCAATCCTCTAAGGTTGTATGTTTGTCTCAATGCTTTAAGCTTTGAATTTACGTTGGATTATAAGAGATTTGGATTGGAAATAAGAATAAAATCTACTTGTTTTTTTTTTATTTTTATTTTTTTATTTTGAACTCTACAACTTTTCTTATACATAAGTTATTTTCACACAATGCAAGTAAAAAATCTCAACTGTTCAATTTAAATAGAATCCAAATGTACCTTAATAGACCAGATATGCACAAATAGCATTTAATAGAGTCGTGGCTATCCTTAATATACCTGCATTCGAATTCGATTTCGAATCTGGGTAGACCTTATTTGTATAATTCAGAATCTTTTGTAACACTTTTTTGTACCGCTCTCAATACTACTTCCGTAATATATATTTTAATAGCCTTGATAATGATATTCCACTCTTTATACCACTTTTACTTTTGAATCATATGAGAGTAACATATAAAATGGTACATACGATTTGAGCCTTATTTATAAATACACTACACTTTTTCATCTTAATTAATATATACTTTTTTTTTTTTTCACTTGGCACATTATGAGAGTTTTTGTATTTTTTACTTGTCACATTGCGGTTTCAAGATAATATGTAATGGAAATTTTCCTATAACACCATCCAAAATTTAGGGGTCAATAAACATAACTCGAGAATCTATATGTATATTGCAAAAAAATCATTTTTCCCGCCAAATTTTTCTCTCTAACCGAATTCTCTCTAACTCAAAACTCAAATCTTTCATATTCAACACAAATTAAAGGTAGATACAAATGATTTTGAAATTTGTTGCAAGAAAATATCAATTTTGTGATAAAAAACTCCGTCGCATAGATCTTGAAAAAATACCCGAAATGCCCACAAGAATCGCCTCAATCGGACGTTTGAGTGCAAAGTTATGCCCGTCAAAGTTTTTGACTTAACGGGACAAATTTTTTACCTCAAAATGCATCTGGATCACATTTTTGGTGATGCCATTGCGGTTATCTTTACGAGAACCATCAAAACGAGTGGTCATACGTGTTAAACAGACCTTCGATCACACAGTTATTCATGTTTCAAGTTTTTCAAATACCTATACAAATTCTTTTTTTTCTAATCAACATGAACAAAATACATATAATTTTAAATATTTGTAAGTTTATATGAAGTTCTATGTTGATCTTTTGGTAAGTCTCTTATGTTAATTTTTTTGAGGTCATGTGTTCTAAGAATTTCGCTCATATGGGAGAAACTCTCATAGTTGAGAAAAATATTATTTTTAGAGTTTTTTTAATCACAAAATTGATATTTTCTTGTAAAAAATCTTCAAAATCATCTATATCTACCATTAATTTAGGTTAAATTTGAAGGATTTGAGTTTTGAGTAGAGATAATTCAGCTAGAAAGAGATTTGGCGGGAAAAATAATTTTTTTTTAAGTTATATATATAGATTTTCGAATTATGTTTATTGACCTTTATGAATTTTTACTTACTTTTATTCTTCTATTGTGAAAACTAGTGAAACAATAATGAAGAGAGAAAATTATGAAAAGTATTTTATATATATAATAAAAAATTATTTAAAATTTTATATTTTTTTAAATAGTGTGGTGTAAAATATGTTAAGAGGAAAAAAAAAAAAAAAGGGGTGGAGTACTCTATTCTTTTTAATACTCAATCAAGGACTCCTGCCACGTGATACTTAACAGCAATATCAAGATGCCACTGCTATACTGCTCTTCTCCTAATAACCTTGTCAATCACTGAGAAAAACACGCACAACACACACTTGGGTTAACTCCTTTCTCCCTTCCCCCTATCTTTCTCTCTCTAGATCTTCCTCTTCTCTTTATTGAGAGATCCCCTAATTTTTTCCCCCAAGTATATACCTTAAACCCACAATTCCATCCCGAAACTTCACTTGCTCTCCCTCAATTCCCTTCCCCAGCTCACCTACTCCCGGCCCGAATTTCCGATCAAGTTGCAATTCAATTGCAATCGTCGGGCCGGAATTCCGATCACCGCAGTAAGCTTTTTTATTTAATTTTTTTTTTTTTTGTCTTGTAGAATTTTTTATACCATTCGCCGTGAAGAAGATACTCCAAACTGGAGCAGCTGAAGACGATCGGGCGGGAGCTCGCAATGGGCTCCCAAGGTGGGTTCGGTCAGTCCAAGGAATTCCTTGACTTGATAAAGTCGATTGGTGAGGCTCGATCCAAAGCTGAAGAGGACCGCATCGTTTTGCATGAAATCGAAACCCTAAAAAGACGAATTGCGGAGCCCGATATACCTAAGAGGAAGATGAAGGAATACATTATCCGCCTTATTTATGTGGAGATGCTCGGACATGACGCCTCTTTTGGATATATACATGCTGTAAAAATGACTCACGATGACAATATTCACTTGAAAAGAACGGGTTATTTGGCTGTGACGCAGTTCTTGAATGAGGATCATGATTTGATCATTTTGATCGTGAACACTATACAGAAAGACTTGAAATCGGATAATTATTTGGTGGTCTGTGCTGCATTGAATGCGGTCTGTCGGTTGATTAATGAGGAGACGATACCAGCAGTGTTGCCACAGGTGGTGGACTTGTTACGGCATCAAAAAGAGGCTGTTAGGAAGAAGGCAGTCATGGCATTGCACCGCTTTTACCAGAAGTCCCCTGCTTCTGTCAATCACCTACTTTCTAATTTCCGGAAGGTGCACTCAGTTTTGCAATTCTTACATATGTGGACACTGGTTTTTGCTGAAAGTTATGATCTTGATTGTAATTTGACTTCACATTGAATGTATGTAGAAAGTTGTTTTTTTTGTAACATTTAGATTGTTTATGCTGTAGAGGTGAAAGAAAGAAGCTTAATCATTTAGCTTTTGAAGCGCATGGTATAAATCTTGAAGCCTCTATTGATTTCATATGAAATATCTTTGAGTTAATCGTATGAGTAAAAGATCAATACAAGGTTCAGTGAGTTAAGTACTTTTTGGAGTTAGAAGATTAGATAAACTAGTGGCATGTTGGCTTATCTTCCTATGCTGCTGAATTTTTAAGGTGGGGGAATGAACTTGTACTGAGTGCCATTCTGTCAATAGTTTGTTAAGACATAAGCTGGAAAATGCTGAAAAATAAAAAAAATTATCATATGTTCTACTTTTATATGTCTATGCTCTTTATGGAAAAGTATTTAGAAACAGTATCCCGTTTCAATTGGACATGCACTCACTCTGAATGCTGAGAAGTCTTATCTTATGCATACTTCAGTTGTTCTAGCTGGAAAGTTCTGCTTCTTTTTGTCTGAACTGCTATCAATCTACATTATTTGAGTATGAAACAGAACTATCTTGTTTCTATTGGATCATGAGGACACTTTACTTGTCTGCCACTCATTTTCATTATCGTAAAATCTGAGATAGTTTTCTATTATTTGTTGCTCAGATGCTTTAGATGATTTTTTTATAGCCTGAACGAGGTTTTACTGATTTTAACATTTGCAAATTATTTGGCTGATTTTTATCTCCCGTATCTGTATTCTCTATTGATGGACTTGCATTCTACAGGCAAGGAGTCCCTGTTTTGACAAGTAATATATGCATTAATATACACCTAACATCTGTTGATTACTTGTAACTGTTGCAGAAGCTATGTGATAATGATCCTGGAGTCATGGGTGCAACTCTTTGCCCTCTATTTGATCTCATAACCATTGATGTTAATTCCTATAAGGATCTAGTTGCCAGCCTTGCAAGCATTCTTAAACAAGTAGCTGAACGCAAACTCCCAAAAAGTTATGAGTATCATCAGATGCCAGCTCCATTTATTCAGGTAAGCGTAATTACCTACTTTCAAACATCCTTATAGCTGTTACTTCTTATTTAAGGCTTGTTGTTTCCATAAACTTAGTTTACCGATCAAATTTATTATTCTTAAAATTCCGAGTAAAAAGCAGTTTTCAAAGTTACTGGACAACGTATTTTTTAAAACATTGTCGTAACTGGGGTGGTGGAAGGATGATGGCACGAGAAATTTTACTGCTCATTTTCTGTCTGCCTTATGTGGGTTGCATTGGTTGGATGACTACAACACTGTACTTGACTGGAGAAAAATTCCCAGCAAACAAAATACTTTGGAGAATCTATGATTGTTTTTTTGGTATCGATTTTTTTGGTTGGCGTTTTCTCCTTGCTAAAAGTTTAGGGTCTATTTGGATGGTTACTCAATCCAGAAACTTTTCCACTTTTTTCATTATGGGTCCCATTTTTTCTCTCATAAAAGTCAAACATATACCCTACACAATAACTCACTTTTCTCAGTTTAGTTACAATCCAAGTAGAGCCTAGCTTTCTCATTTGCCTCACTGCTCAATCTGCGAGCCAAAAGTTGTATGCTCACAGTTGTTATATTCAAGTTTCTTCAGGCTGGTTTTTAGCACATATAAGATCAGCTTACTTTTATGCATTGTTCATACATGGAAATATATTATCCTTAGGTGTTCAGAAGAGAAACATAAAACTTCATTTGTCCATGTCTTGGCTGTATTTGCACCCACTTTGTGGGGTAAAGGGACACTTTCATCTTAATGCAACGTGAATCGACATGTTTGTAATTTGTTCGGAAGTACAAAAACAAAGTTAGGTTTTCTATGTAAATGGCTGAAGTATTGCTGCAGTTTGTTTTGTTGGACAAGTGATTGCACCTGTTTCTATGTAAATCCCCACAAATGGAGAAATTAAATCTTGTTGACGCAAAAAATTAGCCAGTTAAATGATTGACTAACATGGATTTAATCCTTTCTGCCTTATGATGTTTGAATTTGCATATATTTCTGCTCTTCTCTAAATGGTTTTGCCTTGTGCAACGACTGAATATTATTCAGGGGCCATAAGTACTCATAGTGCTGCATGCAGTTGGCCTGGTCTGAAATTGCATACTGTATTTTGCATAATGGAGCTACACATTTATTGTTATCTAGCATGGGAATCAAAGCAAGTAGCAACGAATTCTGTCGAGTTTGACCACTTCTTTCTGCATTTCGATATTGTCCAGACAGTATTGTTTTTGTTATGTCTCATATGTATTTATCTCTTGACAGTTAATATCTTGGGTGTACTTGGATTGGATTTTGGTTGGGAGTAAGTGTAGGTTTTTTCTGGGTTTCGTGAAAGGTAAATTGTTTGTGAGATGAGGTGTGAGGTTTAGAATGAGAAACTTATTTATTTATTTTTTGTTTCTTCACGAATCCAAGTGCACCCTCAATAAGTAGAGGAGTTCTTTTTCTTGCGAGTATGATTGTTATGCTAGAAGTTATGCAAGAAAGAGACCAGTGAAACTCGATGTTGACTAACACCCTAAAATGCCTGTTTAAGCGTCTTATCATGTTTATGGTTTTCTTAATCAAAATAAAGAGCCCCCAAGCTTTATCCCCATTGGGGAAGGAAAATCTGAGACAAAGAAGGAAAATGAATCAGAAAGTGAAGAGAAAAGGAGATACAGTCACTTAGAGCAAACATGTAGTAACTCAGATAAACCAAAACATCAGGTTGAATGATTTGTCTAATCTATCTGGATCATAGACGGTATTGGCTTGCCCAGATTTCTTTTCCCAGACCTGATACTCTTCCAAATATTTTGCCTTGTGTGTCAAATAACAAACCTATTTAATGGAAGAAATCTTATTCGTCAAAGATTGTTTGTACGGCATACTGTTTACATGATTGGAAGAAGAAATTCTCTCGTTTCCCATAGCTATCAAGTTGAAACTAAAGCCTTAAGTATGTAATGAGGATGGGAGTAATCACTTCAAATAAAAATCCATTAATAATGAGAATTTAAATGTAAAAGGATGTAAATGAAATTCTTTGGGCTTGAGGCTTTAGGTGTATACTAGATTCCATTCTTATGTGTATTGTTGCTCTTTCTTGGCTACTACTCTAGGTTAGTTCCTTTCAGGCATTAAAAGTTGTTGCTTGGATGTAAACAAATAGGAAGAATGCAAGAAGATATTTGTCAGAAGTTAATTCTTGAGAAAGTAATGCATCGATAAGAAAGAAAGTTTAAGTTTTGCTTATGCATCACATGCATGTTATTTTCCCAGTTCCTTTTGTTTTGTGATGGTTACGAAAGCCTGTTGGTAGAAAGTTCCTTCTGTGGGTATACCTTCCCACCTATCCTCTTGGATAACATATTTAGAATATATGTATTCTGGTCTTGTGCTGTTCCATACCTTGGTTTTTGATTACGGTCATATTCTTTGTTAATTCATTTATCATGCAGATCAAGTTATTAAAGATTCTGGCTCTATTGGGTAGTGGTGATAAGAAAGCCAGTGAACAGATGTATACTATTTTGGGTGAGATAATGAGAAAGTGTGATTCAACAAGTAATATAGGCAATGCTGTTCTTTACGAGTGCATATGCTGTATTTCTTCCATACATCCCAACCCAAAACTATTAGAATCTGCAGCGGATGCAATTTCCAAATTTTTGAAGGTTGGTTTTTGATTTATTAAGTATTAAAATTTCTCATTGTTTTATTTATTAATTTGGCCGTTGCGTGTTCTGATTTCTGATTTTTTTAATATTGTGCAGAGTGATAGCCACAATCTGAAATATCTTGGTATCGATGCTCTTGGTAGATTGATAAAGATGAGTCCAGAAATTGCTGAACAACATCAACTGGCTGTTATTGATTGCCTAGAGGTAAATAATGCTATTTTTCAGATTTTTTATAAAATATTTATGCATTTGCTTTAATAGCAACCTTGGGATGCTGGCTTTTACATCTTACTAGCCAGTCCCTTTTTTGTATGTGTTATTGTTTCCTTTTTGCTTTTCTTTGGCGGTCTCTGTAAAAATTTTCCAGATCTCAAAGAAGCGTAAAAGAAACTTGGATGGACAAAGTTGTTTAGGAATTACCTTCAGGTTTTCTTTGTGAAAGAAGGAGATCTGAAAATAATGAGGATACCTCAAAGCAGCTTTTGAACTGAAAAAGTGGTTATGATTGGTTCTTTTATGCAAATATGTGTAGGTTCTTATTTTGATATGCTAATGTCCAGGCTTTCCAATTGTCTATGAGTAACACTTGGCCAAACTCACAGAAGTAATCCAAAACGCACTACCATTTTCTGCATAAAATGTTAATTTATGAATTTCAATATTATGTGTACCTTTTCTGTGATTAGTTACATGTTTCATGTTCTCAGTTAGCTATATCAAGTTTATAGATAATACCTCCGATCGGAAATATAACTCTTTTTAGCCAAAATTGCATGGTCAAAATTATGTCCTTTTACATATTTCAATGTGAATTTATTGTCTATTTTCCAATTATACCATCTTTAATTCATTTATTATCTTGTCCAAACACCAAATGAACCTTCATTTTTTGCTAAGCTACAAAATTAACTTTTAAGTTTTGATGTCTCATAACGTATTCAACCTTTGAGAAAACCTTGGTAGTTGAAACATTATGTGATTTGACATATTCCAAAATATGATATGTATACGCCAAAAAAAATACCTTAGGTGTAAATTGGTTTGCTGAAGGGGAGGGGGAGGCGAAGAGGGAATTTTAATTTACTTCTCCTGGTGGAAGTAAGTAGATACAGTACCTTATCTACCCCCAAAATACTTCTGAAAGTGAAAGAAAAGTGTCATGTGATTTTGTATGTTTCTTCCTCATAGTTTCTAGTAAATTAGAAGATGATGTTTCTTCATACTTTGAACTGAGATTATTCCTCCACAAACTTTGTTTTTTTTTGTTAATTTATTTTTTTTACTGCTCAAATTAATTGGATATGAAAATATTGGTTTTAAATACAATGTTTGACATGGATTTGGTCCAGGACCCTGATGACACCCTCAAGCGGAAGACATTCGAGCTGTTGTATAAAATGACCAAGCCATCAAATGTGGAAGTAATTGTAGATCGTATGATTGATTACATGATAAGCATCAACGATAATCATTACAAAACTGAAATAGCATCCAGATATGTCGAACTTGCTGAACAATTTGCACCAAGCAACCAGTGGTTTATCCAGGTCATTGAAATATCTGTCTCTATTTCACAATGTATAACCACTATATTAGAGTTAGACTTGCGAACAGCAACTTACCTCGTTATATTTACTCTACAGACCATGAATAAAGTCTTTGAGCATGCAGGGGATCTAGTTAACATTAAAGTTGCACATAACTTGATGCGGTTGATTGCAGAGGGATTTGGCGAGGATGATGATACTGCAGATACTCAGCTAAGATCTTCTGCAGTATGTTTCTTCTTAACCTAGTTTTGTTTATGGCCTTTCCATTATGTGTTAGTTTTATGGTGTACGGTCTGCAGAGTTATTTTGTTTTTCTTTAGTTTTTGTTGAAGTGTACATCTAAATTCAGAGAACTAGGGCTTACTTTAATCCTAGGTTTCAATATGCCTCAAGGATCTTGGAATCTTGTTTAAATCAAGATTACAAGAGGGAATAATGTTTGCAGATTTTGGTACTTCGTGTAAATCACGATTCTGAGGGAGAACCATGATAGTCGAATACACAAGAAATTGGTTATGCTTATTTGTTTTTTCTGTTCAAAAGGAAATACTTGGGATATAACACAGTCTTGCCACTGTAGGTGTTGGCTTTCCTTGTGTATGGGTACTACTTCTGTTTTACAATCCTTGGGAATTTCTTAATGGTTACATCCGGCTTCTGAGCTGTCAATTATATGTTAAGGACTTTAATTGATCAAAAGATGTAGTTGATCTATTCTTAGTGTTTGAGTCGGTGCATGCAGCCAAAAGGTTAATTGTGTTGCAGTATAATTTTATTCCTCCGACAATGTCTCTTGAATCTTTAATTTGGTTGCAAGTTGTATTCCTGCTCATCCCATAAATTACTGGAGTAATGCATGGTTTAGATGCTCTGTTTTCCCTTGGTTGAATACAAAGAATGTAACAGAGAATCATTCATTATTCTGCACTCCTTTTCATGCAGGTAGATTCGTATTTGCGTATTGTTGGAGAGCCGAAGCTTCCATCTGCCTTTCTCCAAGTATGCTTTGCCACATTCAGCTTTTAAGTTTCAACCTTCTGCTACATCCTTGAGAAATATACTGTCTTTGAGATACATACTGTAGATTATGGGAGCACATGAGCTGAGTTGGTTTGGGTGTAATATAGAAGCTTGACTGAAATGTTTTTTGTGTCTGAAATGATTGAGCTTGTAAAAAAAGTACATTGAGCTCAATGTGGCTTATGTAACCTAGAGTTTGACCTTGCCTTATAATTTATACTTTTTCAAGAACTCAACTGAAAACAGGGGCAATTGACATCAAACTATAAGATATGTATGCGAATGCATATAAGCACTTGGCAAAATGCATGCATGTGCAATAACACAAAAAGACAAACTATCCATAACTGGCTTAAACTTGAAATGCTTGACCGCAATTTTTTGAAGCTCAAACGAGGCTGGTTTTGCCTATAACAACAGCTTGAGTTGAGCAAAAACTTTGCAAGGTGTCTTTACAATGATACTGCAGGTGTTAGCTCCTGAGTTTTCTATTCGTTGCTAATTTGACTCAGGTTATTTGCTGGGTATTGGGAGAATATGGAACTGCAGACGGAAAGTATTCTGCTTCATATATAACTGGGAAACTCTGTGATATCGCAGAGGCTTATTCAACTGATGATACAGTGAAGGTATGAGCCATTAATTGTCATGCTTGCAATTTTATTATCACTTAAACCTTTCTAGGAATTCATTCACTTAAAAAACCTTTGAATCCTATAAAAAATTGGGTGTGAGTGAGAATCTGAACATATCTTAAAACATTCAGTTTGGATCTAAATCTGAAAGATTAAGGACTAAATATTCAATAATTTGTTGGTATGTTTTTTAATTTATTTTGGTGATATGGTGAAGATATAAAATTCTGCTGTTGTTTATCTAAACAGCAAAGAAGCCTGTATGGTCTATGCTGAAAGGTTAGGTTAATTATGTCTTATGTCATAGCATAATCGAGCTGTGCCCCATAGTTTTCAGCTGCTTTTAGTTGGGATCTGACTCCTGACCCAGTCCTCATTTGTATTCATGCTTGAGGGGAAAATAACAGGATTCTCTTTCTTCCATTCCCTTGTCATACTTAAAATTGAGAATCTGGCAATTAACTTGAATTTCTAAGATTTCTCCTCAAAATGGGTTTGCCACGTTTAAATAAAGCTTATAGTCTTTGGTCCAAATTCGTTCTTATTTATTCACATGGATTTATGCTAGTAATTGTAAAAGGGATGATGGTTATTGAAATTTCTCATGTTTCCCCATGGACACCAATGCACCAAAATTGTCTTCTTCAATTCTATATTTCTTTAACTTGAGGGAATGGACTAAGAAAGAATAGCTTTTTTTCTCTTCAACTAATTGGCTTGCCCATCTTCGAAGAATTAAACTCTGCTTCTCTATGTCGTAGTATATTTAAGTGACCATGAAAATACTTAAATTCATGCACATAGTTAATTTGAGGATAAACTCTCTTGTTCCTCTTAAGGATAAATTTGTCAAAAGTACTTGGAATTGTCTTTTATATGCTACAGCCGTCGTCAGACGCTTTCACTCTGTGATGAATTTATATGTAGATAATTGAATTGCTTGCAAAATCATTCAGAAAGGGTAATTTCTTAGCCTTGGAGTTTTAATAGTTTCTTTCTATTTTGAAGGCATATGCAATATCTGCCCTTATGAAAATATTCTCTTTCGAAATGGCAGCTGGGAGAAAAGTGGACGTGCTTCCAGAGGTATGTCTGTTCAGAATAATATGTTTAATTTGAATGATCCTGCTTGATTTCGTGCATGTAAGTATATCTCACTTGTTTGATATTTGTCTGGAGCAGTCCCTAGTGTTTATGTAGAAAATTAGATCGTCTCAATGTATTCACAATTGCATTTTAATTCATTTATCCTTGTGTTTGTTGTTCTATTGAAAAATTGCTGTAAGTTGAGGATATTTGCCTTGTAGAGAAATTCAATATTTTGAACTTGTAATAGATTTGTAAACTACTGCAAATAAGTTTCATTTACAGAAATCAGTGAGATGCAATACTTATCTAGGAAGAGGGATGTGAGAAGGTTTATCATCTGGTATAATGAAAGAGTAGGCAAATTGAATAGTTGTAGTCTATGTAACTCGATTTATATAACTAGGGTTTTAGTGTGGAATTGAAATGACAAGATAGTGCCGAAAGTTCCCACCTTAAAATTGTAAGTGTCTGGTTGTAGACCTCCCATCGGTCAATGGTGAGGCAGCCAAGACCACTTCTAATTAGTGTATACTCATATGATTAAATAGAATTACTATGGGGCAGATTTTGTCTTTATGCTCTCGCATTTAGGGTGTTTAAGCATATACCTTTGGCAGATGGACAAATTAATTGACTAGTGATCCTTTTGTAACTTCTGATTTGTGCTTGAAGGAAGATATTACACTCTTTTACATATACTGAGTTTGTTTTCTGCTAGAGTTATATTCAAACGGAAGCATACCAAGCATTAATTTTTTCAGCTAGGTCTGTGTACTACTTGAGTTTGGTTGGATTAGTTTCTTGAGCTTGATTGTTTTTAACGAAATGCGTTCATTTCTTTGTTTTAAAATTTTGAAATTCGTTTGTGTTTGGCTTGTTAATTCTTAACAGCTTTTCAAATAACTCAGTGAGTGAGTTCGAGTTATTCAGATAAATAATAAAAAATATCAGAGTAAATAACAAATAATGAGTTAGAAAATTAATAATTTTATAAAATATTGTATAGATACTTGTTTATATATATGTTTGCGAACATGTTTGGGTTCGTCGACTAACAAAAGAAATATATTTGATATTCGGGCTTGACCAGAATATCAAGGGCTGAACAATAACCGAATATGAATTAACTTGGACGAGCAACCAATTTGTTGAAGACAGGAATATTAGCAGCATAGTAGACAATAAATGGATGTTGCATGTTGAAGATCTTGTGATGATGGCTATCCTGTAAATTAGTTCCTACGTTGTCTTGAGCAAGATTTTGATATGTCAGACTTTAGATTCCTAGATATTGGTTGAAGTGAACTAACAACCTTTTATCCTCCCACGGTGTGGTGCAAATCAAAAGGAAAAATTTAAAGGAAAATAATAGAAAAAAATACTATGAAAAAATTGTTTTGAAGTGGCCCTGACAGACTTTTAATTCTGGTAGATAATTGACATATTGGTCTCTAGTTGGTAAATTCCTTGGCTTTCTGCAGTGTCAATCCTTAATTGAAGAATTATTAGCATCACACTCAACAGACCTCCAGCAGCGTGCTTATGAGCTTCAAGCAATTCTTGGGCTAGATGCTCAGGCTGCAGCCTCGGTAATGCCAACTGATGCAAGTTGTGAAGACATTGAGGTATATCATTATCCTGACGAGTTTCATCGTTGTTAGTGTTGATGGAGTCATTGCTTGATGATTTCATTGTTTTGTACTTCCTGATAACTCTGTATTTTGTATTAGAATATGAGTCAAGGTATGATTCCGCATATGTGAATGTAGTGTCAGTTAGATTAGTTGGATGTTGTGCTTATCTTAGTATTTTAAGGTTGTTTTTACCTATTCAAACTCAATTTCACGTGCTACTGGCTTTACTATGAGAGCTTGAGCCTGTTATTCTCATCATTAAAATTATGCTGGTTATATGTGAAACCTGGGATGCAATTTCAGCTGTTGTTGTCTGTTATACTGTCTCAGCTGCATTTGTTAGTTGGGTTCCAACTGGATACAATTTAAAAAAGAAGATTAGGTCTCACTTTTGTATCCAAGGTTAGTGAACGTGTATTCTGAAGAACAGAATTTTCCCAAATTCCTTGTCGCCCTTTCCTTAGTAAGTCTGTAACACCATAGTTCATTTGCCACCTTAGAGAAGGGTCTAACATTGTAGTTTTCTATACACCTTCTCTCGATTTCAGATCTTGTGAAGAACTTTCTGCTACTTGTTGCTCTTCGATGCTGTAGTTTGTCTGATTGTAAAGTAAATATGCCCATTGCTGTGTTCTGCAGATTGACAAAGACCTTTCGTTTCTCAATGGATACGTTCAGAAGTCATTGGAAAAGGGGGCAAAACCCTATATTCCTGAGAGTGAGCGATCTGGAATGGTAGATCTAAACAGTTTCAGAAGTCACGAACAGCATGAGGCCTCAGCACATACCCTTAGATTTGAGGCATATGAGCTTCCCAAACCCGTGATTCCATCCAAAACTGCTACTCCTGTCATGCAATCATCATCATCGTCTGCACTTGTTCCTGTACCTGAGCCGTCTTATCCCACAGAAAGCTTCCAGCCTGTTGCACCGGTCTCATCCACATCTGATGCTGGCTCATCAGATCTTAGGCTAAGGCTTGATGGGGTTCAAAAGAAGTGGGGTAGATCAACTTACTCTACTTCATCAACTTCTAATACTGATACCCTTACTGCTCAAAATGGGGCTCCTCAACGTGAATCAGTGACTAGTTCCAACTCAAGAGCACGTGAATTCTCATATGACTCTAGAAGGCAGCAACCTGAAATTTCTGCAGAAAAACAAAAACTTGCTGCTTCACTCTTCGGAGGGGCAGCAAAATCTGATAAAAGACAATCTCCTGCTAGCCAAAAGGTTTCAAAGACACCCACTCAGGCAGTAGAGAAATCCCATGGTGTCAAGAGTGCTGTTTCAGAATCTGCTCTTGCTGACAAAATTGTCCAGCCGCCTCCAGACTTGCTTGATTTAGGTGAAGCCAGCGTGTCTAGTGCACCAACATCTGTAGATCCTTTCAAGCAGTTGGAAGGTCTTCTTGATCTCAGTGAGAATACTTGTACTTTAAATTCTAGACAAGGGAGTGCTAGTGCACCAGATTTTATGTCATTGTACGGAGAAACAACCTCTAACGAGCAGAGTTCTAGAGTTGTAGATCCGTTGTCAGGGTTTTCAACTACAACTACAGCTGAGATGAATGGTCATGGAGCCAGTACAGGTACACAAACAACACAGCAATTGAGCAAGGGAGTTAGTACTAAAGATTCATTGGAGAGAGATGCGCTTGTAAGGCAGTTGGGTGTGACCCCGACAGGCCAGAATCCCAACCTTTTCAAGGATTTGCTGGGCTAAACTGGTGGAGAATGGAAAATCTGGCTTTATGCTTGACTTTTGATGTTAGTGTGGGAGGGAGGAATTTGTTGTACGATTAGGACTTTGTTCCCGGAAGCGGACGGCAATCTTCAAAACAATGACACAAGTAGCAGAAAGTCAAATGCAGAATTGTTGGGGGGTTTTCTGGATGGGAAGGCATAAGATCTTCATAAGAGAGTTGTTAATCAAGGTATATTGCGGGACAGTATAGTTTTTGTAGATTGAAGTGAGAGGTTTTGAACGCTTATGTTTGTTTACGGAAGATCATTCATTGTGTGTTTTGTCCTCGCCTGCACTAGCGCATGTCCCTTGTATTGGTAATAGACAATTTTCTTTGTTTCAGTTAGATTTCTTGTGCTTTTGACAAATTATGTTTATTAAAATCCAATTGTATTCACTTCTCTGCGGGAATCCAACATTTCTTTGCCCTTTTCCAATAAAACTTTTTATGCTGTCTATTATTGGGATTGGATTTTTCTTGTGTCTGTCTGACACTGTATATTTTTAGATTTTTTTCTCCCTTTTGATATTAGAACAGGAAAAATTCCGGCTTTTTAAACCACCCAATGATGAAATTGGATATGAATTGTAGTTGGAGATTAGGGGCGTCGTTTGATGCTTGCTTGTGTAATATGAATGATGATGATGTGGGTCAATTCTTGGATTAATTCAAAATTAGTTTATCTTGATTAAAAGACTTATGACCGGCGGACACATACAACATTCTAAGAGTCAGAAAACTAGTGACTTTGGTATAATTATACTCATTCTATATAACATTCGATATGAATTACTGTAACTAGATTTGCTTATCTTTACAATTTGGAGCGCCTATTTTTATAATTGTATGTCTATTTTTATAAATGTGTATACTTACAATGTATAACATGCATTATGAGTTACTTTTTATCGTGGTGCATTTTTTTTTATAATTATAGATGTGTATTTTTACAACTTTAAATACCTATTTTTAATAAATAAGAGTGATTATAATATAAAACATCCAAAATGGGTGCCTGTATGTAGGTGTGCTTATGTGTGTCTATTTTTATAATTGTATGTGCTTACAATATATGATATGCATGATGAATTACTTTTTGCAATGGTATTTTTTTTATAATATCTATGGTTGCTTACTTTTACAACTATATGCGTAACACCCCACCTAGTAAGCGCCTAGTATGATTCTAAAAATCGCAGACGATATTAAAGTAGGGTTTGAGACCTGACCTAGTGGAGTATACTGGAGACATTTAGAAATGAAAGTAAAATTTTATTATGTTGAGCTTTTATTAGTGGAGTTTATAAGTGCCTTTAAGTGGGAATGTTTTTAGAATACCTAGTATGTGTATCTTGAAAATTTAAGTACTTGACATTCTTATATAAGGTTTCAAACCTCACGGTACACCCGTCTCCACCACCAAATTTTCCCCAATTTTCTATTTTTTTTCTTTCTCCCCCTTAACCTCCTCAATCCCGTGTGTGTATATATATATATATATATATATATAATATCTTCCTTTCTTTTTTTTTGATTTGTTTGGTAACAAGAACATGTGGAAGCTGGCATAGTAATAAATTAAGGTTAGTTATTTGTGTTTTAAGAGCTTTTCTTTTTTTTAATTATTATTTTATCTTGTTTTTATTTACGTTAGAATATATATATAGTTTAGGTTATTGATTTATTTTAGGACTTATATATTTCTTAAATGGATTTTTAGTATATAGTATATAGTTAATTATGGTTTCTTGGGAAAGTATATATATATATATATATATTTTAAGAATATAGGATTTTCAATCTTTTAAAAGAATTATTATAAGTATACATATATCGCTATATAGGTGTATATATATACATCCTAATTTTATTTCGTAGGATTTCAATATTATTTAGGGAATACGACTGTTTGATTGGTCCCAATTATTAAGTATTTTCGTATTATTATTTTGTACGATCCTAGTACCAGATCTGCATTCAGGTGAGTTCACAAACTCCATTTTATTATTTTATTTCAAATATTACAAGACGTATGAATATTTTTTTTTCCGAACCATTACAAAATATTGCTATTTTTGGAATGATATCTCTCAGCGTATTTTTGGAGATGTTCTCCACAATGTGTTACGTGTTTCCTAGAAAAAAAAATGCATAGGAGCGGTGCTCCATATAGATGTTTCTTTTAAAACAGACTATTACGATGGCGCATAAGAAGTTTGTTGTACGCAGGTTTTTCGGAAATATTTATATTTTGGAAAATATTCTAGCTTGAAAGGTTACGTATTTTGACATGCATGAATATAGATCTGGCATTGACATAATTATGAAATTTGCATGAGCATGTGGTGACTGGGGATGGGGATTTTTGCTAAAAATATTTATGACTTGATTCTGTTCTGACGGCCGGATAAATGGCCTTTCTGTTTACAAATACATATGAAAAAAAATTCCATGCCGACCAGGGTGTCAATTCTGGTTGCTATCTTGTGTTCGGAAGCGTCAGAGGATTGCACTGTACGTGGCTAGTCCCCAGTATGAGGGCCTCTTCCGATGGCTTGGACGATTCAGACTCAGGAGAGTGGATCCACTTGAAGAGGGGCGTAGACCGCGGAGGGTGTGGCCCAATCGGTGTACGTGGACACTGCGTCATGCTCTGCGGTGGGGTTCGACCGCCTAGTGGAGAGTCAGGAGGGGCTCGACACCGAGGTTGGTCCTAGGGCAGAGTAGGTGCCCCAAGAGTCTGTAGCCTGTTTTGACCAGTGATATGTGAGTGCGGTTGTTTGGTAATCGAGCGCTCGTATGGTGTTTGGCTGGTATTGACTACGACATGCCGGAACTTGGTTTCGATGGCCTCGTTTTGGGGATACGGACTTTGTCCGTGGAGCCCCACTGTTATATTACGTGTTCTTTTAAATTCAGGGAGTAGAAGCTGCGCTGATGTGTCTTAATTCACTCAGACTTCCCAGCTGTTCTCGAAACCCTCATGTAGGTTCAAGCATCAGCTTTGTTAAAACATTAAAAGAGAATGTTTTCTTGTAATATTGCATGAACTGCTTTGTGAAACTGCATCATCATTATTTTAAAGAAATCACTACAGCGCACACACACACACACACGTGGATTCACTGAGCGTTCGCGCTCACGTTTTTCCATATCATGTTTTCTTCTCAAATTAACTCAAGACGGTCAGAGATACAATAAACCGTTGAAGTTTTAGGCGTGGAATTGTGGTTCGAGTCTCTCCGGAAGGATATATGTTTTTGTGTTACTCTCTTATACTCGAGCCGTTTGTAAAGTATTTCTATCTTTGTATTGGAATTACCATAAGATAAGAAGTTTTCTTGAACCCTATATTTTGAGCTCCTTTTTAGTGTTCAGATTGTTTAGTTTTCCGCTGCATATTGCATATATATACTTCTAAGTTTTGCCCAGAGAGTTATGCTCTTGTTTTTAAACTTGTAGTTTAGTGCCAAGAGGCACGCGGATATCCTACTCAGCCGCAGTTGACCTAGTGGCAGAGTTGGGGGTATCACAGGTGGTATTAGAGCTCTAGGTTCGATTTGTGGTTAGAGTTAGTAGATTCTAGACGAGTACTAACAGTCAACGGCATCTTTTTAATTTTCTCAAAGAATTTTAAGTTCCCTTTTCCTCTTTCCTTTTCCTCATCGTGTTATTAGTTTCATGAGAACAGTGCCCCTTGTATACGATGCCATATCTCTGGTCATAATCACAATGAGAGGACATATAGATATGTTAGTATATGCCCTAAGACCAATTGACTCACATTTATGATTTATGAAGCATGTATTTTTTTAATTGTATTTTATGCTCTTGGTCATCAAGTATGTGACTTGATAGTAAAACCCTTATAGCTAATAAAATACTATTCTTATTTGTCCCTAGTTTATTACATCTTGTAAACTAGTGTGAAGTTGATTGATGGTCAAGTTTTACTAATTATTAATATGAGATATAAAATCAATTCATAAATACATATTGAGAGTATTGTATTGGACATGGCCCAAAGTGAAGAAGAAATATTGCATGGGTTTAAGTTATAAGTATTTCTTCTCAATTTTATATTTGGTGTCCTTTGACCTAATGTTTCTAATGTTTCTTGCATGGAGAGAAAATATGTTTTGACACAGTCAAACATCACTTTTAATTAGGTGATCATTATGACTATTGGTTGGCTTATTTTCTTGTCATGGCTTGAATATTGGAGATAGTGAAAGGGATTTGTCCCTCTTTTTTTAGAGAGAGATATCCATGGGCCCCTTGATAAGGAAGACTGGAAAATATGCATGGCCATGCTCAAATAAGTATTAATAAGGTGTTATTAATATTATTTGTTAGAACAATTTGCATGGTGATAAAGTAAATGGTTAATTAAGTTTTATAAGGATGACTTGGTCTATGCCTTATACTTAATTAGGATATTGTGTGACAAAAGGACTAAATATTAAATCTGATGCTAGGTTATTATTACATTTACTTAACTTGGGTAAGCATAATGTCTTGCTAGAGGCCGCTTATGTTTTGTGAATAAATGTCTAGGACATTTTTCATTCACTGCCAACGTTAAGTGAACCTACAGGGTCACACGCATAAACGATCTTGTGAGCATAATGTCTACGTTCAATGAATCTAGATTGTGTCCAGATTCGTTGAACGTATAAAAAAGGGGAATCAGATTTCACATTGTATTTTTTGGTAAGTTAATAAGTAATTAATTTTATTTAATCGAATAAATGAAATTAATTAATTAATATTACTCATCCAACCGTTAGATGATTATAGGAATAGACAGACGAGATTAAACTGTCATTAGATGACAGTTAGGGTTTTGATATTGACAGCTATAAAAGGTTATGTTAACATTTTCTTGGTAGCCGTCCTTTATCTGATTAAAGAAAACAAAACCCTAAACCCTAGAACGGCGATATAGTATCTAGCCTCCTCTCTCTGAAATACGACGGATTACCAGATAGTCAGGATCAGTTCTGAACAGTTTTCAGAACAAAGAAGGGGCTAGCATCCCGATCGCTTGCAGAGGAGTTCGTCGCGTGGATACCAGTAGAGGGCGAAGCGTACAAAGCTGCGCTCCACAACGAACAATAAAAAACATTGAGGTAATTTCCATCTAATAAGTTTTTCTAGTATGTGCAGATCCTGTTGGTGGATTTCCGTAAGTTTTATTTTATTTTGTTTTTTTTTTGCCTACGGAGTCCAACAGCCATATCTCTGGTCATAATCACAATGAGAGGACATATAGATATGTTAAAATTTTGAATTGATGATGGTTCAAGTGACAGGACTAAGATTGTTTGAGTCATCAAAAGAGGTTACTTGTTTTGCGACTTGTAGCTCGATTAAGGAATTTTGTGGGACATAAGATATTGGGGGAAAACTCTGATGACTTACAGTGTATAAACTGCACGAAGAGTGAGTGTGAGTTCTTATTAGGTACAAAATGTAATCTGTATCAATTTATGTCATCCCTACTTCAGTGATACCAAAGAACTCCATGTACCTTGTAAAATGGACACTTTCATTATTGTTGTCACAATAGAAAGAGCTCTCTGGTACTTGGTTCTATATTAGATACATATTAAGTAATACTTCACGCTGCCAATCGGTGAATGTAAAGATGAAGGTGAGCTAATAATGATAGGTTTAGCTCGATAACAAGAACAATAAGTGATGACGAGAATGGGTAAACTAGAATTCAAGTTTCTTAAGATTTGAAGTATTAGTATATCCTGTGAATGAGAGATTGGTAGTCTATGAGAGCAGGGAACAATTGATATAGTTGTTGAGATCTTTCCATGTATTTGCTATGAATTACATCCAGAGTACTTTTGATAAGCTCAGTGTTAGACCATAAGTCTTTAGGAAGAAGATATACCTAAACTGGACTGGTGTACTTGCATTTTTTAGTTTACACTGTACATATATGTTGAGTATAAATCTAGTTTTGTAAGTGTGATTATTTAATGGCTCTATATAACCTGGAAGAGCTTAGGATCGTGTTAATTGCAAATTATGTTATGTATGGTACATCAATGGCAGATTTTGTATACATGCTCTACCCTGTGCACTAACAACTATTTTTTATTAATAGAGACGATGTTCCGCTCTTTATTTGATATACAATTCTAGTGTGCGGTGTTTTGTATGTAAGTTTTAACCTATAAGTTAAGGTTTAGGTATTTAACATTGGGTAGATTCCTTTAGAAAGGACAGTGGAAGTGCAAAGGGATAATAATTGTTTCAACCATTTGAAAGATCGGGTATAATAGTAAGAATGGATTGGTTGACTGGACATGTGCATATATGTGCATTGTGGGTGGAATTTATTTAAGTCTATTCAGTCAATGTTTCTAACCTTTAGAGTTAGGATATCTAACGTACTTGTGTAGCTAGTCTGGCAAGAAGTCGATTCAATGATAAGGGAATTATTAGATATCTTTAAAAGGAATTGGCGACCACATCTCTAGAATGGGAAGTCGAGCCTAGGATAGAATAAAAAAATAAAAAATAAAAAATAAAAAAATAATAGAGGATGAGTTGATATTTCAAATCACGTATTGGATGGACTGCTCGTAGACACCGAAGCAGAAGTAGTTGAAGATATGATTCAAATCTTTTCTTAGCCAGCAAGAATACTTATTGATCTTGGAGCTACGTATTCCTTTGTGAGTTTGTATTTCATAAAATATATTTCTGTACCTTCTGTTGTCATGTGTTATCAGTTGATAGTTAGCACTTCTGTAGACGTGAGTAAGATAGCTGAGGTAAAGTACCCAGTTGTGATATCTATATCGAGAGTGTGATTCTATTCCGATGACTTGATTGGCTTGCCATTTGAGGGTTATGACGTGACACTAGTGATGGACGATTGTCTAAACATTACGCTCAAGTAGACTGTTGACGGAAGTTGGTTAGTTTAGCCGACCGAGTATGTCAATCCTTGTATTCCAAGGGAAGTGAACAAAATAGGAAAATCCCTTTTTGTCTGGCATGAAGCTAGGAAGTTGTATGGAAAGAACGTCAACGGTACCTAGCATATTTACTCAACAAGCATAAGGAAGAAGTAAAATTAGAGACAGTACCCATGGTGAAGGAGTTTATAGATGTTTTTCCTGAAGAATTAACGACGTTGCCCCAGATCAAGAAGTGGAGCTCAGTATAGAGTTGGTACCGGTGCTAAACCAATATCTCGAACCCCCATAGCGGATGGTACAAGAAGAGTTGAGAAAGTTGAAAGAGCAACTGCAAGAAATGTTGCAACAAGAGCATATCCATCCAAGCATATCTCCTTGGGGTACATTAGGTTTGCTTGTAAAGAAGAAATATAGGACCTTAGGACTATGTGTATAGACTACAGATGACTAAATAATATGGTAATTAAAAACAAGTACCCACTTCTACTTATTGATAAGCTGTTTGATCACTTCGAGGAGTAGGATGCTATTCCAAATTAGATGTAAGATAAGGATACTATCAGGTACGAATAGGAGAAAAAGATATTCCCATTACATTTTCCAACACCTGATATAGGAATTATAAGTCTGTCTTATGCCATTTGGGTTAACAAGTGCATCTGCGACATTCATGGAAGTTAATGCATAGGATTTTCTGTCTTTACTCGTATAAGTTTGTGGTAATTTCCATTGATGATATTCTTATGTATTAGCTTAACCTCGAAGTATACAAACATCTTTGAAGAATGTTGTAAACCCTACAGGAGCATAAGCTGTACATCAAGTTTAGTGAATGTAAGTTTTGAATAGCGACAAGTGACTTCCTTAGGGCATGTGATTACTCTGGAAGGAGTATCAATAGATCCAGTGAAGGTAGAGAAGTGACCGATTGGACGCAACCTAAAATATCAATAGAGGTACATATCTTCTTGGGTATGGGAGGGTATTATTGAGATTCATAACAAATTTCGTTTAGAATCGTTAGACCTTTAGCACAACTTATAAGTAAAGCATCGACTAACTTCGGCACGAGTTGTGCTACTACCCAATTCAAGTGAAGAGTTTTCCCTATAAAGGGAAGGGCTAGAGACAATTTTGATGCAAGATAGATAGGTCGTTGATTATATTTAAATTATATTGGAGGATTATGAGCGGAACTATCCAACAAAAGACATGAGGCTAATAACTATAGTGCGACTGGGGTGGTGATTTCACTTATATGGGGAAAATATGAGATCTTTATTGATCATAAAAGTTTATAGTACTCACTTTCCTAGAAGATTTAATATAAGGCAATGTCGATAGATGGGGCTGTGGAAAAATACTGATGCCAAGTTAACAACCATATAGGAAAAGTTAATGTGACGGTGGATTTAAGTAGAAAGGAGGCAAAGATATCAAGTCTCACCGTCACCTCTACCTTGCAACAAGATAGTACAAGCACCCAAAAGAATAGCATGAGATTCCTGGAATTTAAGAATCGAGCAGAAGCTAAGAAGTAGACAGATTATCAGACATTAGAAACCAATAGGAGCTGGTACTTTCATAATCGGTTGTACATTTCTGACGATACCGAGCTTAAGTGTAAAATACTAGAAGAAGCACCCTGGAGAGAATAAGAAGTATAAAGATTTAAAGCAAAACTTTTGGTGGAATGGAATGAAGAGAGATATTTTGGAGTATGTAGTGGCCTGTACATGTCAAAGGGTTAAGGCTGGAACACTAAAAGTCAGCAAGACTACTACAACTGCTACCTGTTCATGAAGAGAAATGGGATCATGTGACAATGGACTTTGTCACAGGATTGCCCCGGACCAAGGGGTATAAGGATGCTATCTGGGTGATCGTTGATCGTCTAATAAAAGTGGCACATTTTATTGCCATTAATATGATATACCTTTTGGACAAGTTAGCGCAAATCTACGTAGACAAGATTGTACAAGTTCATGGAATGCTTGTTGATATTGTATTGGACCGAGACCCAAGGTTTACCTCAAGGTTTTGGCCCAAGTTCCAGGAAACTATTAAACCACCCTAAGTTATAGCGCCACAGCACACCCCAAACTGATGGACAGTCTGAAAGGACAATTCAACCCTAGAGGATATGCTAAGAGCTTTCGCCTTGGACTTTGGAAACAAGTGGGTTGACAATCTTTCTTGTACTGAGTTTGCTTATAATAATAGCTACCACTCTTCGGTAGGAATGCCACCATTTGAAGCATTATATGGTAGGAGATGCAGAATACCCTTGTACTAGGATGAAGTCGGAGTTCGATCCCATTGGAGATAAAGAGAGTTGATGCCAGAGTTGGAGAAGATGTAGAAACAAGTTAACATAACTCAAAATTGGCTTCGGACAACTAAAAGTAGACAGAAGAGATATACCGATAACTAAAGGAGAAATCTGGAGTTTAGTACAAGAACTCGAGTTTTCTTAAAACTTACGCCTAATTGTGTGTACCTATAATGTATAATATACATGATAAATTACTTTTTGCAACATGTATTTTTCTTTTAATAAATATGGATGTTAATTTTTATAACTAGGAGTGTTTACTTTCATAACCAATGGTGATTATAACATACAATATGAAAAATGGGTGACTATAAGTAGGTCTGGCCACTTTTATAACCATGTGTGCCTATTTTTATAATTATATGTGCCTATAATATATGACATGTATGATGAGATTACTCTTTCAGTAGTGCATTTTTCTAATAATTATGGATGACTATTTTTACAACTATAGGTGCCTATTTTTCATAACCAAGTGTGATTATAATATAAAACATGCAAAATGTGTAACTGAAAGTAGGTGTGCCACTTTTATAACTGTGTGTGCCTATTTTTATATTGTGTGTGCCTACAATGTATAACATGTATGATGGGTTATTTTTTGCAATATTGTCTTTTTTTAAAATAACTATTGATGCTTATTTTTACAACTATATGTGTCTATTTTTCATAATCAATTGTGATTATCATATAAAACACTCAAAATATTTTATTGATTTTAAAATTCTTAATATCTATGCCACAAGCTAAAAGGACTTTTATTTTGAAATGGAGATAGTAAAGAACTTTTAAAAAATACTAAAGGTAAAAAAGAAACTAACTTTTATACTTTATTATAGGTTAAGCGGATTTTTTTTCTGGCTGAGAATCCAACGTAAAATGTAGGATGGTTGGACTAACTGCTTTAGTAATTATCATATGTTGATTTTTGTGTTTTCTCCTATATACTTTACGATTGTCACACGATATGAATCTTGTTAAAATATGAACCAACATTTAGTGACCAAAGGAAAATATAATTTTTTCTGATCGCATTTTGAGTTAAATTTTTAATTCATAAAATTTTATAGTTTTAGAATGAGAGATATTTTGGCAAGAGTAGATAGAAAACGAAAATTTTCTACTTGTTAGGGAGGAAAAAGTATGAAGCCTTTCATTAGGATACCAGTTAATATAGATTTGCTTGTGAATTTCTGATTTCCTGTTCTTAATATTCTCATTACAGAACACCAATTTTTAAGGCACGATTTACATGACAAGATTTTCTGCTCCTTATTTCAGAAACAACAAAGGTCCTATTACTGTGCTATCTTCATCTGTATCTTGGTTGCCGAAGAAGCGGTAGTAATAAAAAAGAAGAAAGAAGTGTGTGGGGTTGAGCTAGAAGAATTTCACTAATTGGATACACCTAGTTAAGTATACTTGGGTCCATGATATAACAACTCGATCTATAAAAGTTATTGATTTATAAAAGTTAAAAATTAATTTTTTAAAATTTTTTTTAGCAGAATTAAACAGAAAAAAGAATAAAAATCTAAATAAAGATACACGACCTAAAAAAATAAAGGATAATAGGTATTTTTTTCATTTTAACCATTTATTTATTGTGGAATTGGTACTCAAACATTAATTTGTTACTTTCGATTATCCAAACATTTTATTCTTGATTAAATAAATACTTTTGTCCAATTTAACTGTTAAACATTTCTTTTTCTTTTGAATGTTAAGGCGAAGGTACCTTTATTCGAAAAAAAATCCAAAACTTCTAACTTCTCACAATATTTTGAGTTAAAATGGAAAAAAAAAAAAAAATATTCAGAGAAAAAATGGAATAATCTAAAGCCTGCCTCACACTCCTTAACATTAATCCTCCACTTTCTTCTCCCTCTCCTGGCCCCGCCACCACCCTCCAAATTGCCCTATCAAGTTACGACCACTTTCATCCTCAACCAGGGACGGAGCTACAAGGGGCTCGGGTGGGCTCGAGCCCAATTTATTTTTTTTAAAAAAAAATTTAGATTTTTTATATTTAAACCCCCTAGTTTTTTTTTTCAATTTAGTCCCCCCCAAAACTTAGGGATTGATTTATAAAATAAAAAAAAATGTCTGTAAACCCTCGGCAGCTGCGGGCTGCCAGCAGTAACAAAAAAAAAAAAGACCTGCAGCTTTCTCTCTCTTCAATCTGCGCTCCTCCCCGACTCCCCCTCCGCGAAAACTAAACCCTCTTCCTCAGTTGGACTCTGACTCTCTGAGCTCGGCGGCGGCGGCGCAACGCAAGCAGACAGCGGCGCAGCGGGTGGTGTCGTGTCGACAGTGGCGGAGCCTCAGCCTGCTAAGACAGCAGCAGCAAGCCAGCAATCTGCAGGAAGGAAGGAGACGGACACGGCGGCGCGGCGGCGGCAGCAGTGCTGAATCTCTGTTCTTCAAACTTTGAAAAAAAAAAAGTAAGTTTTCAGAAACATTTTTTATTTTTTATTTTGGTAAATAGATTTTTGAGTACTAAAATTTGTATGTTGTTAGTGAAAAAAATTCTAGGATTTTTTTGGTAAAAATATGATTATTATATAATTTATGTTCTAATTAATTATTATGTTATAAATGAAATGTGTTGAATTGTGAATTTAAAATATTTGAATATTATACAGGATTTTACTATGGGGAAATATTTTGGAAAATAGAAGAAGGGTCCTAAACCGGTTGAAGAAAAATCAGCTAATAAAGAAAATGTTAATAATGAAGATCGTGGGAAAAAGCCTCGGGTAGGGGTAAAATTTTCGGATTTTGAAATTATTGGTGATCCAAGATTGCGTAAACCAATTGATAGTTATCCTTATGAAATTAGAGATGAATTAAGGAGACGGTATGTGGCTAATGGCTCAACTCAACCATGTGATTATAAATTTCCGCAAATTGATTTTGATGAAATTAGAAGATCGTTTCAGAAGATATGGTTTAAAGATTTTACTTGGTTAGAGTACAGTGTACATAAATATGCAATATTTTGTTTATGTTGTTATTTGTTTGCTAAATACCAAAATCACAAACATGGTGATGATATGTTTACAGAAGTTGGTTTTAAAAATTGGAAACGTGCTAAAGAAAAATTTAGAAACCATGAAGGATCTCCAAATAGTCCTCACTCTGGTGCTGTAATTCAGTTGTTGGGTTTCAAAAATCAAAGACATAACGTGGAATACATTTTAGCGAAACAAAGTAGTCAAATTGAGATTGACTACCGTGCACGGCTAACTGCTGTTGTAAAAGTGATTCGATTTTTATTAAGTCAGGGTTTAGCTTTCCGTGGAAATGATGAGTCGATAAATTCAATCTGACGAGGTATTTTTCTTGAATTAACAAAATGGTATTGTGAGGAATCGGAAGAAGTAAATAAGGTCATGAACTTGAATGCCCTGGCAAATAATCAGTTGACTTCTCCTAAAATTCAAAAAGAAATTGTTAATGCTTGTGCAACAGAAGTGAGACAAGCTATTATCAATGAGATTGGTGACAAGTTTTTTTCTCTTTTGGTTGATGAGGCTTGAGATAGCTCTGTGAAGGATCAATTGTCTATAGTTTTGAGATTTGTTAATGATAATGGAGAAGTGGTCGAGCGTTTTCTTGGAGTAGTACACGCGAGTGACACTTCTGCACGGATGTTGAAAAATAGTATTGATGATTTGTTTGCAATAAATGGATTATCAATTTCACAGTTCAAAGGTCAAGGTTACGATGTGGCGTCTAATATGCATGGCGAGCTTAATGGATTGAAACAAAAAATTTTAGATGAAAATAAGTATGCATATTATATTCATTGCTTTGCTCACCAACTTTAATTAGTGCTTGTGGCTACTTCAAAGAAAAATGCTCACGTGTGTAGTTTTTTTTAGTACCTTGCTAAGATTGTAAACATTGTTGGAGCTTCATGAAAAAGAAAATGATGCTCTTCTGCGAAAGCAGTATGATGATCTTGTAAAACGTTTAGAAAGTGGAGAAGTTGCTACAGGAAAGGGTAAGAATCAGGAAACAAGTTTAGCTCGGCCAGGTGGCACTCGTTGGGGCTCTCACTTCAAAATAATAACTCGGATTTTGCATATGTGGGATGCAGTGACACATGTGCTCGAAACTATATATGAAGATGCTGATGAGGTCAATAGTCGAGGCATTGCCCGAGGTTTGATTGATAAAATGTGGCAGTTTGAATTTATATTCATTGATCAATTAATCGTAAATGTATTGGCAAAAACAAATACATTGTCAATGTGATTGCAACAAAGGACTCAAAACATAGTCACTGCTGTCCGGATGATTCAGACAATAAAGGAAGATTTGAAGAAGTACAGAAATGATGATGATTATTGGGTGTTGTTACTGCATTTTGTATCAAAAATGGTATTTTCATGCCGAACATGCAAGATCCTTTACCAGACCGAGCTAGATTATACAGGAGTGTGGATGGGCAGCCAAAGACTTACTACTATTTTTTTCGTCGAGACATCTTTTTTGAGGTAATTAATTTCATTGTTTTTTAACTTATTACCTAATACTCAAGTATTTGTAATATTATAAATTATTAACTGCTCTTTTCTCTATTTAATGTTAGGTACTTGATTTTATAGTCAAAGAAATGGATGATCGTTTTATGGAGTCAACTTCAGAGCTACTTATTTGCATATCATGCCTTGATCCCAGAGATTCCTTTGTGAATTTTGATCGGAATCAGTTACTCCGTCTATCTGAGTTCTATTCAGATGATTTTTCTATCTCCGATAAGTTTGAGCTTAGAGCACAACTTGATACATATATCTCTTACATGAGATCAAGTGGTGGGACAGCTTTCTCTGGCCCTACTGACATTGGAGATCTCGCAAAGAAGATGGTTGAGACGAATACTCACAAGTTTTTTACTTTAGTTTATCGACTAATTGAGTTGACTTTAGTCTTGCCTGTTGCTTCAGCGACCATTGAAAGATTGTTTTCTGCTATGAGAATGATTAAGAATAATTTACGCAATAGGATGGGAAATGAGTTTCTCAATGACAGTTAGGTTTGTTATGTGGAGCAAGAGATTTTTAAGAGTATTAAAAATGAAGACATATTGCAGCGGTTTCAAAATATGCAAACTCGAAGAATAAAATTACCATCTTAATCATTTCGTTCACATGTAAAACTCTATTTTAGATCATTTTTCAGTAGTGATTTCTTTTTCATTATTAATATTTGTATGAATGTTATTTGTTTTCATATTAATCTTCTAATCGTTCTAAATCAATTGCAGGTCATATTGGATTTTGTCTTCTGATCGTGCTCATCTCATCTGTTATCTCAGATTCTGATCAAGATTCTCAGCTTTGCTAGAGGTATTTATCCCGTGAGTGATGGGTAATCATTCCTCGTAAGTGATGGGTGATCACTCCTCATTGGTAATGGGCGATTACCTAGTCTTTTGTTATATTATATGTAAATTTAGAATTGTAATGTTTATCCCATGAGTGATGGATAATCATTCCTTGTGAGTGATGGGTGATCACTCTTTATTGGCAATGGACGATTACCTATTCTTTTGCTATATTATATGTAAATTTAGAATTGTTTGAATGTCTTTTGTACATGGAATGCATCATTTTATAAACGAAATTCTGACAAAATTTTGTTTTTCTCCATCCCCCAACCATGTTGTTCTGGTTCCGTCACTGTCCTCAACTGCCCGAAACTAAATAATTAATTGCTCAGAGAAAATCATTATCATCATAGTCTCAAAATCAATGAAGAATGAACAGAGTCGGAGGCTAAAGGATTCCTAATTTATGAACAAAAACACCAGAAATTTCCAACCAACGCAAACAAATTAAAAAAAGAAAAAAAAAATCCAATCTTTATTTCTCCCTTTATAAATAAAGATCAATCAAAAGAATGGGCTTTTTTAAGCAGTCAGTGTCTTCTTCCGTATGCAATTTAAACAACATGGAGTTTCTTGTTCTTGCCAACAACAAATTGAGTAGTACAATTCCTAAAGTGAACAGATCTTTTTTTTTTTTTTTTTTTGAAAAAAAAAAAAAAGAAACCAGAATTCAAAGTTCTGGGTTGCTATTTATTTTTTTCAACAAACATTATAATTGTAGTCTTGGCTTGTGATCTGTACGCATTCCTTCCAATCTTGATCACAAGCTATTAAAGGCCGCTCGCTATCTTCATCGAGATATTTTATTTTAGGACTCTTGACAGATGGATCATTTAAGCGTTCTAACACTTGATTTTCTAAATCTAGCTTTTTGGCTTGACTTGAAAGATGAAACTTCAATAGATCGTCACCACACTTTGCCTTCACCAAGATGTTGTCCCCATGTTGCAATACTGTTGTGGATGTGGTGTCCATCCTGAAGAGTAGCAGCTAAAGGAGTGGAGTGTTGATGGATTTGGGAGTTGTTCGTCCGCTTTGCTCTTTTTGGTGGCCATCTTTTAATCCCATGCTTTCTGCATATGCGCTTCAGAGTAGATCTACAAACTGCAATAGTGTAATTAGGAATAATGCACAAAATCATTCATACTAGTAAGTAAAACCCATAAGTATATACTAATCCTTTTCCAGACAAGAACAATAACAAGGGAATTAAGGTTGATTAGGAAACTAAAGTATATATGCACAATTACCACCAACAATGTCTGCTACTTCGTCAATTTTCCTGTCTGAGTGCTGCAGAAGAAGCTCAAGAGTAATTCCATATTCAACATCTAGTGTCCTTATTGGACGTTTATTTCTTCTTGCACCACCTGCTGCAGGGATGTTAGCTTCAGAAGCAATCTTTCTTTATCTGATAAATATAAACATGGGGAGTTTCATTAGTAGTTCTGGATCAAGGATGTTTTTACCTTGCTCGGTTAATCTTCCTTCTTGATTGGGTCCATCGTGAACCGGTCGTATTATTATAATCAACCTTCTCATGCCCCAAATCATGCTACATCATTTGGCTTTGCCCCAGATGATGCCTAAGTGAATTAGGTGGAGATTCAGTTGTACAGGTTTCAAATGAATCTAGTTTATCATCCTGACCATCTGAAACTTTTAAAACTTCAATACACAATCTCTCATCAATTGTTTGGATAGGAAAATTAATATCAGAATCTTCTATATCTCTTTTCAACTCTGCCACTAGCTTTCTAACAAAGATTCTGGGATCTCCCGAGGCTGTTCCACTCCTGAAAAAGAACTCCAAAATGTAGAATTCATCAATTTGCCAACTTTTCAAACAAATTGCGAAACAACCAGTCATTCCCAACTTTCTTGCAACTGGAGCCCAAGGAATCACATTTACATTCAATTTTCCTACATCCTCGCAGAAACATGCTCCTCTGGATGAAAATGTTTTTTCCACAATTTAAATTCTATATCATCAATGTTATACATACTTGCTGCCCATATTATTTTATTACATACTTTATCGAACTGAGCAGCCCACATTTGAGCATAAATATGCTGACGGTGCCTCTGATATGTGTTCATCAGAACTCGATGGGCTGCCGCTGCTGCTTTAGAATCCTCACAAGCCTGATTCAAGCCGGGAAATGGAATTAAAACTTAAACTAATTGTGGTAAATATTCAGACCCATTGAACAGAGAATTCATTCCTTATACTTACAGATAATCTATAACAAAATAGATCTGCTTCAGCTGTTTTTAAATGCATCTCCTGTTAACGAATGACAAGTCACAGTTAGTCATAATTCTAGACCAAATGAAAACAAAAACACACAAGAGTATTTTGGGTAAGCTCCAAAATGCAAGTTCAAGAGAGCATTCAGAATGCATATAGAGGAATACCAACAATTTGCAGCAGAGATATTCAATCAGATCAGTCATATAGGCCATAATTGATGAATTTGATATGATCTCCAATACGCCAACGCAGTGGGGTTGGTTCCCAATAGACTCTAGCAGGGGCAATGACACGTAACTTGTAAGAGCACCATCATGCTGCGGCGGATATTTTTTATTAAGGCAATAGCTTGTATCTCTACACAGCTCTGGCCATTCCTGCCCTAAGTTAAAGACACTTCTGGGGGGATCCAACTCATCATCAACTGGAATGAATTCCTTCTCTAAGCAGATTTTTCTATAGGAAAATAAGCCTTTGAGCAGTCTGGGACCAGGGCCAAAAGGTTGGTTTAAACATGTTAAATAGACTTTGCCTGCTGTCCTGAAAGGTTCCCAAAACTGAATTAGGCAATAGGCGGAAGTTTGAAAACCATGTAAGCCTTGTAGAAATACTTTCATCTTCTCCCTAATGTTGTAAATTCCTGTGGGAATAGAGGTATAGTTATCAATACCTGTTTAATTTTGTCACATTAATTTTACCATAGATAATATTTCATTCCTCTCATCGATGGATCAATTAAAGAATAAAAGAAATGGAATCAAGGGGTGGAATTGTTCTTCGTTATCTTTTTTGGTCCAAAAAACCGACAAATGTTTGGATGTCGCAGGAGGGGAATGCGACAGTTCACATGGCATTAGTTTACAGATCTGGTCCGGCGAGGAAAAACACTCGTCATCATCATCAGCTTCCAATTCCATGGATGACTCTGCAGAAGAATTCAGTAATTGGGCTTTTTCCTCTCAGTATATAACTTGGAAGAGATGAGAAGAACTCCTAGAATTGGAGAAGAAAGATAAAAGATGCAGGGAAAGAAAGCAACAAATTGCAAGGTATATATAGGCAATTGAAAGAGTCCAAAGTGGAGAGAGGGAATATGATAAACATTAGGGCTGTAAACGGGTCCAGACCCTCAGGGTACCCCAGACCCGGACCCGTACCCTTATAGTGAAACTTGGACCCGGACCCATACCCTCCAGGGTATAAAATTCTGGATCCAGACCCGACCCTCTAGGGTCCAGGATAGGGTACGGGTGTACCCGTACCCGTATGACATTTTTCTATTTTATTTCCCTGTTAAACAAAAATATGTAAAACAATGTATAATTCAAAAAATAAAAATTTTAACATGATTAACATAATCTCCTTAACATTTCTTTCAACAAATAAACTCATTTAACATCTCTAATTCACATAATTAAAAGTTCAAATATACACAAAATCGTCATAGTGTGAGTGTGATGTGATGTGAGTGTAGTTGGTTGGTAGGTAGAGTAGAGGTAGTAAGTTAGGATTAAAGATAAGAGTAAAATAATATGTTAAAAAAATTATAAATTATATATTAATATAATATAATATATAAAATATATTATTATTTTATTAATACGGGTATACGGGTATACGGGTCTGGGTATCACTATACCTTACCCGGACCCATATAGCAGTATAAATACGGGTAAGGGTACGGGTCCGGGTCCGCGAGTATAAAATTTAAACCTTACCCGCTAAAAACGGGTACAGACCCGTGCGGGTACGGGTAAGACCCGCCCCGTTTACAGCCCTAATAAACATTCCCTCCTATTTTCGCCATTCTTCTAGTTTTAAAATAATAATACTAAAAAGGAAAAAAAGAATAGACAAGTAGGTAAAAGAGTTATAATTAAATCGACCCTTTTCAACCTTCAAAGCCCAACAACCTTTTTGCCCTTTTGGCTGGCCGTGTTGCTCCAAATCACAACCGTGTCCCCCTGTGACCGCCGTATGACTATGAGTATCCGATCTACTTTTTTTACACTCAAGATCCTCTCTAATTCTTTTCTTTTTTATTACGTAAGTTTTATTAATAAAATATACCAAATTAGGAATATTACATAGAGTATTACAGAAAATGTTATAAAGGATCTGAACTGCTTCCTTTGCTAAATAAAAAAAATAGATTATTACCCATAGTTTTTTTTAATTTTTCTTTTCATAGTCGAACCAGAATCTTTGTCGGGTAAACAAAATAGATTATTATCTATAGTTGATGACTGACAAATTCTCTTTTTATCAATTTTAATTATCGATAAATCAAAACTCAATTTTTTTAATACAATAAGTGTCACATTAGTAAAAATTACATCATATAAGAGTAAATCATTTAAACATAACATTAAATTAAGAGAAACGACAATTCTATTAAAAGGAGGATAATTTTTGTATTTAGTAGGGTCAACCCCCAACTTTCTAGTTCAATAACAAATTTATTGACTTGATTACTAATTTAAAAGTTAAAATATTATGAATTTGATAATCGCGACACGACAAATTGCTCAGAATAATAATATAATATAGAGAGGAAGAATAAAGAGAAAGAAAAGTAGAATTCAAGAATCAAGTTTAAATCATTTTGTTCAAGATACAAAAGATTATAGAATCCTAAAATGATCTAACTAAACAAATAGGATTAGTCTTCTAGAGTTTAATTCTTTTTGGGAATATATTTGGACATTCACTATGTATATATTAATTTCATAAGACTCCCTCCTTAGATGTCCATAACATAAATAATATGCCTCGTTAAAACTTTACTAGAAAAAAAATTCATGTGGGAGAAATGGGGTGCAAATGAAGTTGGGATCAGGCTGGGGTCGATTAATATAGCAAGAGCGTCATCTAAACTAGCTTCAAGTACCACCATCTAATCAATATCGATCAGATCTCTGGCGATAGTGCTATAGCATCGATCTGGCATCTACGTGGCAGCAGAGAATAGAGAAGAGGGAGAAGAGAAGAGAGACCAGAAGAGAGGCGAAGGGGAAGAGAGAGAGCAGAGAAGAAAGGCCGGTGGTGTCAAGGGGTCAGAGGGGTAGGGTTTTAGGGCAAGTCATCACCAGTGAAAGAAGAGAGAGGAGAAGGATGAAGAAGAAGACTGAAATTGGAGCGGAGGCTTAAGGTTCTTTCTCTAAAATTTACCAATAAGTTATTAAATTTTGCGACCGAAATATTTCAGTCGTAATTTAGTCACAATTTTTTTTTATTTAGCAACTGATTACTAATTCGGTTGTAATTTCGTCGCAACCTTTTTAAAATTAGCTAGGGAATCGAAATTCGTTCATGAAATTGGTCGCAATTTTTTTGGTCGTGCTAACGGGTCACAATTCAGAAGCGAATTGAGCGACCAAAATATTTGGTTACTGATTTTGTCGCTATTTTGCATTTTTCTTGTAGTGCGAGTTTAAATTGCAAAGTCATCTCAAGTCCCAAATGATGAAAATCAATGCTCCTTGACTATATGAGTTTAAACCGCAAAGTCACATCAAGAAGTTCAAATGTCATGCTCTTTTACTGCAAGAGCCTAAACTACAGAGTTAGTCCATCAAGTTTATAGTTGGAAAGAAAAAGATAATCCTTGACTGGACGAGCCTAAACTGCAAAGTTATTCTACTAAGTTTAAAGTTGGAAAGAAATGATGCTTCTTGACTGCACAAATCTAAACTGCAAAGTTACTCCACCAAGTTTAAAGCTTGAAAGAAAAACATGCTTCTTGACTGCACCAGTCTAAACTGCAGAGTTACTTCAAATCTAAATGTTGAAAAATAAGACGCTCCTTAACTATACGAGCATAAACTACAAAGTTACTCCTAACCTTCATGAGTATAAACTATGTCAATGCCACCATCAAAAGTATAGTATATGGTTAAAACTGCTAAAGCACTCTAACACGTCCAAGTTGGTAAAACGGATGCTCCTGGCCCGCATGAGTTAAAAATGTGAAGGACAAAATCCCTTTCCTACATTAAGTTTTTTATCTTGAAGGTGTTAGGGCGAAAGTGATCTACGTCCTTCTTAGGCAAGTCAAAGACGCAAAGACAGCATGATAGAGAAGCTGCAAGGAAAGTTGGTGCTCTTAATGTTCAACATGGATAGCAAAGCATCTTTTTCCATCCTCCATTCTTCATGAAGTGGAATGATGTTGTAGGGATTTCATTGAATTTAGGGTGTGATCTTCATTCTTTTCTCAAATGAGGTGTTCCATATTTCACTTCTTGAACAAAACGTTGATCCATTTGTTGATGGTGGCTTCCAAGTTGATGTCATTGCCCTTTTCGTCAAGTGGTATGCGTGAAAGAAATTCTCATAGCTCCATGGAACATATTCTTTGTTGCTGAGGTCTAATCATATAATTTTTACAGCATGGAAAACAACTCTTATAAATGTGATGTCTAAGTATTACCAAGCCTCCAAGGTTGTGTAAATCCCATAGTGAGATGAACGATGCAGCAGTTGTAAAATGAGTCAAAGCTTCACAAATACCATCATGATATTGAAGTTGTTGTCGTGAATAAAGAGCGAGGCATACTCGGCACGCAGAGCTTTTTAGTTGTCAAATTTCGCAGCAACTCAAGACATCTTTCTCCCACTCTCAATGCTTTGTTGTAGGACTTGCTAAGAAACTCGAATGTTGAACTCCTCTGTTGATCATTCTGCAATTGAGTGAAGAAGGTGCGTTGAAGTAATCTGGAGGGCGAGTAATTGAAGTGAGGATAGTCTATGCCTTTTGGAGATCATGAACTTCTGAAGTTGATGCTCGTGAGAAAATCCTTCATGGGATATGTCATCGTTGTCTCTGGAGAAGGAGTATTTCTGAAGTTGATGCTCGTTGGCAAATCCTTCATGGGACGTGTCATTGTTATCTCTAGAGGAGGAGTATTTCTGAAGTTGATGCTCGCTCCAAATCTTTTATGGGACGTGTTGCTATCTCTGAAGAAGTACTTCTGAAGTTGATGCTCGTTGGAAAATCATTCATGGGATGTGGCATCGTTGTCTCTGGAGAAGTAGTACTTCTGAAGTTGATGCTCGTTGACAAATCCTTCATTGGACGTGTCGTCATCGTCTCTGGAGAAGGAGTACTTTTGAAGTTGATGCTTGTTCCCCAATCTTTCATGGAACGTATCGTCATTGTCTCTAGTGGCATATCCTTCATAGGATGTGTCATCGTTGTCTCGGGAGAATGAGCACTTCTGAAGTTGATACTTGTGGCAAAATCTTCATAGGGTATGTCCTCATTGTTTCTGGCAGTGAATCCTTCAATGGACGAGTCATCGTTGTCTCTCGAGAAGGAGTACTTCTAAAGTTGATTGATCTTTCATGGGATGAGTAGTGGTTGTTTTCGGCAATAGGCCCATATATCTGTCACAAACCGCCTTGTAAACCATCAAAATTGTTGTCGAATTCATTAGGTCGTTGGCTTTGTCACAAATGACTATGAAAGCTTGGCCAAAAGAAGACTTTGAATTTAATGAGTGCACCATGATTGACCTCAGAAAGAAGAAAAATTAGTCTTAGAAAAAATATATGCCATGCATGCAGATGATTAAATTGGTGGTTGCATGTGAAAAGTTAAAGTTGAAAAAAAAAAAAAGAAAAAAAGATCACATGCAAAGAATACTTGTACGCTCGAAGAAAAGCGTAAAATCTCATCAAGAATGAGACACGTTTTAACCACAAAAAAAAAAAAAAAAAGAGTAAATTCGATGACCATCGAAAGTTGCAAAGAAAAGAGAAATTGGAGAGAGATTTAATGCAACCGATAGAGGTGTTAAATTGGGATGAAGAAAATGGTGGAATAAGTTTCCTATATATAGGGGTTTGAGAACTAGAGATTGTTACTATAATCCTACAAAGATTTAACTTAAAATCTTATAAGGATTCAACTTCCAAATTTTACAAAGATTCTAAGTCTTCCAAATCATATGAAGATTAGTTTCAGATTTCGCAAAGGTTCAAGTCTTTAAAATCCTATGAAGATTCAACTTCTAGATTTTACAAGGATTTTGGCTCTCAAAAATTCTATGAAGATTCAAAATCCAAAGTCTACAAGGATTCAAGTCCCAATTTTTAGAAGATCAAAGTCTTAGTGTGTGAAGGATTTAATTTTCTTAAATTGTTAAGGATTCTACTTTCTAATTTGATTGAAATTCAATACTTCAAGTATATTTTCTAAAAAAATCGATTTGATCAAAGATTCTATTGGAGTTGGAGTATTTGATCAAACTTTGATCATCATACAAAGTGTACCCAAAAAAAAAAAAAAAAAAGTTTCCTGCAATATCAAGAGCTAAAACAAGGAAAAATCATGACATTTCATGTGGCATTTGGGCAAGGATGCAATAAATAAATAAAAAGTTGCATCTAAGTACTTCAAGTCTTGTCTTTAAAGTCGTAGTCCTATAACTTTTATCCAAGTCTTGAAGTGGGGTATTTGTAGACAATAAAATTTTCAATTAATTTATTTAATTAAAAACTAAATAAAACAAACATTTTAGTCTTAATTATTTAAATTAAATTGATAAAGAATAGATTTTTGGGCCATCTAAATTGGGTTGGATTATTTAAATAATATTCAGGTTCATTTTATATAAAGCCTAATAGAATGAGACTTTTATAATTGTGTCCCAAATAAATTAAGCCCAAATCCATTTTACATTAAATTCATTAAATAATAGGTTGAATCCATTGGGCCACCCTAAGACAAACCGGTGGTGGTTTGCTTGGCCACTAAGTAACTAATCCCATATCTTCCTATAAATAAGAGTCTTTCCAAAGTTGAGAGATGATTCAGAGTCATTCATAAGAAAGTATTTAGAAGGAACATTCATAAGCATCCAAAAGAAGCATTAAGAATCATTAAGAAGATTCTCAAGAAGCATTCAGAAGAGACTCCAACTTCAAGCAAATCTCCCAAAGGCTCTCCTAGAGACTTCCTAATAAAAGTCTTCTTCGAATCATCAGGTGTTCTTCGCGTTCTTTGTCTGAAGGAGTGAAAAAAGATTCAAAGGTTCTCAGTCCAAGATCAAGCTCCCAAGCCCTCATTCATCATCAGAGTTTATTCGATTCGAGATAAAGCTCTTAAGCCCTCGATTCACAAAGTCCATCTAACTCGACATTAAGCCTTCAAGCTGCCGAGTTTAAAATCCAAGTTCATCCAATTACTCAACATCAAGCATTCAAGCCGTTGAGTTCATCATCAAAATTTGTCTAACTCGTTATCTAGCTTCCAAGCTGTCAGGTCCAAAATAAAAGTTTGACAAACTCGACATCAAGCTTCCAAGCCGTCAAGTTTACAGTTGAAGTTCATTCGATTCGAGATAAAGATTTCAAACCCTCGATTCACAATCAAAGTTCGTTCGATCCAAGATCAAGCTTATAAGCCCTCGAATAAATGTTTTAGTGAAGAGAAGAATCGAAGGATTCTCCTACAAATCGGAAACTTCTCTAGAGATTGTTGTTACCACTTCAAACATTAAATAAAATTTTTTGTCGGTATTTTTCTTGCTTTTAATTTTTAGACTGGAGATTTTGTTGCGTACAAAACTATTTTTAATATTGTAAATTTGTAATAATTTAATGATTTCATAATAACATTCGATGCATTTTTTTTCACATTTTTATGATTTAATTTAAAAATTTAGTTATCTTTTACCATTTTATTAGATTGATATGTTTAAAATACATCGAATTCTATCTTGCAATATTTAAATTGTTATACTTACAATATGAAAATAGTTTATGACTGAAAAAAATAGAATAAAAGTTCACGATTTTAAATAAAAAAAAAAAAGTAAAAAATAGTATAATGATATATAGGGTTATTGTCAATTTGATCCTTGAAAATATACGTCCGTGTCAATTGAGGGTTTAAGCTTTGATTTGTGTCTAAAAAGTCTTTAAAAATGCAAAAGTGTGTCAATTGAGTACTTCCCTTAATGAGTCTGTCTTTTTGGCTGGGAAATCCGTTAAGGAGTCTAAATTGACTAACAGATTGAGCATTTTTTGAGTTAAAATTTGGACTGAAAGCTAAATATAATACATTTTATGCTTTAAAGAATAAAACTTTACCCTTTAATTTCTCCCATCCTTTCTTCTTCTTCTTCCCCACCTCCTCTCCCGACCCGACTCTCTCCTCCATCCTCCTCCCCCATTCCCATCGAGCACCTAATTCATTGTTCTTCTTCTTCGTCTTCTTCTGCCTTTCCACTGTTTTATTCTCCTGCTTCAACTCTTCATTCTCTTCTTCAATTTCTTCTGCACCCTTTGATTTCTTCTCTTCTGAACATGAACTTTGTTCCCTCAACTTCAACAAATTGAAAACTAAATTGGAGTTTTCAATTATCTAGAGATAGATTGATAATTGAATTCACGGACTCAAGCAAGAATGGCTATAATGAAACTCTACTGGAGTCCTTTAGCTGAGAGGAAACTTTAGAACACAAAATTTAGCAATTTTTTAAGCATAAAGATTGCAGGAACTTATTTCTACAAAAAAAAAAAAAAAAAAAAAAAAGAGAGATTGCAGGAAATTAAGAACAGAGTAGAGAAATTAACTAACTATAAATCAATTAGATTTATTTCTGGCTACTTGTAAAGTGAGCGAGTGAAGTTGTTGGAGTGAATAAAGTGGGCAACGCGAGGGGTTTCCTAGGTTTTTTATTCGAATTCCATGGCTGAATGAAAGGGAGTGCTGAGGAGAGTGTCGGCACGGCAGTGGAGATGGGGAAGAAGAAGAAAGGAAAAGGAGAGAATTAGAGGGTCTAAAATGTATTATATTTTACTTTCGGTCCAAACATTAACCCCCAAGAATGGTCAATCCTTAGTCAAGTAAGACTTGCCAATGGAACTATTCAATTAACGCATTTCTATATTTAAGGACTCTTTAGACATAAGCTAAAGTTAAATTAAACCCTTTATTGACATAAGTGTATATTTTCGAGGACCAAATTAACATGAGCCCTAAGCATATATATAATTGGGAGGTCAAAAAACATTTACGCTGAAAATATTGCCTGCCACGGGTTACCAACTCAATTCATGTACACAGACATACACACTTTACTCTTGGTTTGAAATTTGAATAGGAGGAAAACATTTACCCTCAATAAAAATAAAAGGGAAGAATCGAATGAAAATGGAAGGAAACAAAAAGAAACCGAATGATCAAGTTTTTAATATTTTTGCAATTGGCGGAAATGAGAAGGGATTTTCAATATTTTAATAGACTCTCAATAACTTGGAACACATTGACTAATTAATTAATTGACAATCTAATTGTAGTCTTTCCTTGTAATCTAAATGTATCTATGCAAAGCTTCAGATCTTCATCACAAGCTATTGAAACCCACTCGTTATCTTCGTCAAGATACTTTATTTTAAAACTCTTAACTGATGGATCATTTAGGCGTTTATCTACTTGTTTATCTAAATCCATCTTTTTTGCTAAAAATGAAAGCTGAAACTTCAATGTATCTTCTCCATATGTTGCCTTCACCACTATGCTGCCCCCATCTTGCTCTCTTCTTCTTGTGCTTGTCATGTTATGATGTTGTGCATCAGTTTTTTCATTTTCATTAGCAGCTGCTATAGGAGGAGTGGAGTCTCGATGAACGGTGTTGTTTGGTCCCTTCCATCTCTTTGGTGGCCATCTATCAATCCCATATTTTCTGCATATGCGCTTCAGAGTAGCTTTACTCACTGCAAAACATGCAGTAAATATGAGATAAAAACACAAAAGCTATCAAAACTGGGGGACAATATTTGCACAAGGTTCAGAATCCATAAAAAAAAACATTATCAAACTTCACAAAAATCATTTATGATTGGTCAAATAATAGCATTACGTTTACACAATTCTTTTTTTCTTTTTTTGTTTTGAAAACATATTTACCCAGTTCTATTAATGCACAATATGGGCAATTAAAATTAACAAAAATATACTGCCAAATAAGAAAAATCACACCCACAAAATAACTTGCATCAATAATCAAATTATACTAAAGGTCTTGGCTATATCTCTCCTTGAATAAAGATAATTAGACAATGATTGAATAACTTACTTTTAATTTATTTTTGGGAGTCAAATGACAAAAGTACTAACTTTTAAAAATATATAAATATACATATATATATTGTTCCACAATGTATCAAAATTTTTTATCAAACTTGAGGGGCCATGGCCCCCTTAACAGCTCTGTCCCTAAACTCATCAAACTTTAATATTGAGCACAGAATTATTGAGCCTAGAACCCAAACAATAAAATTAATTTATTTTCTCATCAAGCACACGTAGTTCAAAGGGAAGTTATGCTAATTATAATGAAATTAATGGATGCTTTACCATGAAGAATTTCTGCTACATCCTCGAGTTCCATTTCTGAGTACTGCTCAAGAATCTCACGAGTAATCCCATATTCAACACCTCGTGTCCTCATTGAACGTTTATTTGTTGCACAACCTGCAGGGATGTGTCAATTATCAAAACGCCGCATTGCATTTCAGAAGCAATATGTTATACTCTGACTAATTAAATAAATATTGGGGTAATTCATAAGTAATTCTCAATCAATATTTTTTTTACCTTTCTCTTTAGTCACACTTCCTTCTTTATTAGATCCATCACGAACATCATTCTGTTTTGTACCAGATGTATCAAGCTGCGTCATGTCATTTTGCACAAGCTGAATGCGGGAAATTGAATTAGGTGGAGATCCATCAGTACAGATTTCAAATGAATCTACTTCACCCTGATAATCTGAATCCACTTTTAAAACTTCAATAAATAATCTGTCTTCAATTTTTTGAATAGGAGAACTCTCATATTCTTCAATGTCTTTTCCCAACTCTGCCACTAGCTTTCTAACAAAAGTTTTGGGATCTACGAAGTCAATTGCTCTCTCAGCATCCCAAAAGAAGTTCGAAATGTAAAATTCATCAACTTTAGAGCTTTTCAAACAAATTGCAAAACAACCAGATATTCTCCTCTGCCTTGCATGTGGCGCCCCAGGAAGCCAAGATACACTCAATTTTCTTACATCCATGCATAAACATGCACCTTTCGATGAAAATGCTTTTTCAACAATAACTCCTCTCCCTTTCCAGAGATCCAATAATTCAAACTCCACATCATGATCACAATCTTCCCATATTCTTTTGATGCATATGTTATCTAAGCCACGGGCAGCCCATAATTGAGCATGGAGACTCTGATTGTGCCTCCTAAATGTGTTCTTCAAAACTTGCTGGGCTGCTGACGCTGCTTTAGGATCCTCACAATCCTAATTCCGGCCAGGAAATGAGATTATACATTTAACTAAATTCTGATAAATATTATTTCTGACACAGAATAGAGGATTCATTTCTACTTACAGATATTTCATAAAAGGATGGAACTCTTTCAGTTATCAAATCCATGTCCTGTTTTCCATTGACAACCCCCAGTTACTCAAAATTTAAAACCAATAAAAAAATCCATTAAATGAGTGTTCAAAACAATTAACAAGCTTTTACAGATACCCGACCAACAGCAAAGAAAATAAAATAAAGACAAGGATTAAGTTCTGTGCATGCTACAAAAAATTGTTATATCTGTAATATTAACAATATAGCATTTTATTAACAAAATCTACTAAACAGAAGATACATATTAAAATATTATATAAAAGAAAATATTATGAGAATTTTATAAAGGATGTTAAGGATCTTAAGTGCCAAAAAGCATATGGTATTTTGCAGCAGAGATATTTAATCAAAGGGATCATATGGGATAGGTTTGTTGATACAATCTCCAGCACACCAATAAAATGTTGCCCCTAACTCAAACAATGGCCAAGCCATGTATTTTTTAAGATCAAGTTGCAGAGCAAGATCATGTTGCCACTACAATAACTAGTAAATAATGTGTGTGCGTGTGTGTGTGTGTGTGTTTTTTTTTTTTTTTTTGGCATTTAGCATGGCTTCTTGGATAGAAAAATAGTAAAACAGAAAGTGACAGTGGAATTCTTGGATAGACAGGAACCTCCATGATCATCCCTTTGTGCCACCAAAACTACTATCTCTATCTCAGTTTCTTTCATATATTTTCTCACCTTAGATACTCATCAAGGAAGCTGCTAGAAACTCATGCAACTGTGGAAAAATGTTGACATTTACTACTTCCCAATCCCCATTCTTAACCTGAGAACTCAGAAACAATGCTTCTAACTTAATTAACTCAGTTTCTTAAATATTTCATATTTCTCTCTTGCACATGTATTCTTACGTATCCTCCTGAAAAAAATTGTTTCTTTCCCAGAAGACAAGGGGAAAAGGGGAGAAAATAACTTAGAAATGATGAAGCACTAATGAAGAGCAACAAAACAGCAAGTTTCTTCCCAAGAAAAATGCAGAAATGTCATATATATGACAATATGTAAAAGCTGGAGGTTGACTATTCAATAATTCAGGCAACCAACAAAAATTAGCAGAACGGACCAAGTAGAACCAAATACACTCCTTAACAACTAAAAGAAAGCAATACATAGCATACCCTGATAGGTGAAGAACAGAAAAGAGCTGCAAGATGCGCTGGAATTTCTCCTTCCTTCATGAGTATATAAGATTTGAATGCATCTATCACGTCATTGCACCTTTGATTGACTACATTGATTTGTTGATAGAATTGGGAAGAGCATCCTTCGCCGTTGTTTGAGGAAACACTCAAGCGATGCAAACGATGTGTGGTAGGATTGAATGAATTTGTGGGAGCCGCTCCTAAACCCAAACATCTTACTCTACCAGGATGCTCCTTTCCTAACACCTTACCAACAACATCATCTGGAGAAATCTGTTCATCTGTACTGCTTTGACTTAAAGCATTCCGGATCTTTTCCTAAAAAAAAGCAAATTAACAAAACAAATATTTATATACCTTTTTAGATGACGTACAAGTACAAAAACAAACATATTATAAAACTTACACATATTTGTTTGGCCTCTTCATTAACATAAGACCCATCTGGATTCATGTGAGTTTCAAGGTAAATCATCCCACGCCCGGGTTTCTTGCCACTCTCAGCATACTATTAAAAAAAAAAAAAAAAAGAAAATAATTAGGAGATTACACAGTATGCAAAGGCGGATATGTTAAATGAATGAATAATAGAAAAAGTAAGCCCTCACAATTTCAGCTCTTCTTCTCGAGTTAGATTTTGAGCCACCAGTATGCGGAATTATTTGTTTCTTCCTAATTTCTGCATTCCGTTTGCACATAGTCTTACACCATAATTTTGTAAAACTTCGTGTTAGAATAAAATTACAAAATAACTAAATGACAAGGTTTTATAATGAAAATTAATACCTGTGTCTCTGGTTTCAGACGATAATCAACAAACATAGCCCACTGATCCCTCGAGATGCCTGTTGGAACATTGCTAATAAGAGTATCTCTACTTAAGGTGGGATCATAGAACTCAGTCCACAATCTCTGTCTATGTGAAGCCCATTTCTTCCCAATAGATTGAGAAATATAACGCTTTGCAATCACCTCTGAAGTCTTGAACATAAATCGAGGCTTGAAATGAAATATTAGTTAGTATGTTAACACTGAATCATTATAATAGTAAAAAAAGAGGAGAATGAACTATTGAGATAGTACCTTTATAATCTCATCAAAACATGCATCGAAATAAGAATCTGGCATGTTTGACCACTTCTCAAAACTAATGGGAAATATATTGCCATCCACGGCTAGATTTCCACAAAACCCTGCAAGTAGGCCTTGTGCTTCTCCAATTGCTGCATTTAGATCATCAAACTCAACGACTACTCTTAGTCTGGCATCCAAAGTTTGCAATTCTTTAACTTTCACTTTCAGCCTCTTGGTTATTCCTTGTGAATCTTTTATCAAAATAATGCAACAAAGAAACATGTCAGAAAGAACTATCTGATTTTTCATCTTTTGGAAACTAAAAGTAAACAATTTTTAAATATGTAAAAGAGAAATACCCAGTGCTTCAACAGACCAATATAATGTAGATTCACGTCCTACTCGCTTTCTCACAACTGGAGTTTGTACTTCCTGCGTAGCATCTGGTGTATGAACAAATGAACTTGGTTGCACTGGTGGTGGAGTCTGCTGCAATGGTGGTTCTAATTGTGGATGAGCATCGTGGTGCAAAGTCTCTACCTGAACCTCAGATAAAGCTGGCGCAACACTTTCAGATGTAGAAGTACACTTTGATGAATTGACCAAATTCTTGACGCGCTTCTTCCTAGGCATGCTTGAAACCTAAGAAAAAGGTTTTTTTAAAAATTAAAAAAAAAGATTTCATGTATATACAAGAATGGAAGGAGTAGAAAAAGTTATTCTTGAATTTAAGACTATAAGCATAAAATATAATTAGGTAAGTTCATATATTATCGATAAAAATAAAAATACACATGCATTATAGACATAAAGAATATCAGAAAAAAAATGAAATCTCGAACCATTTTCAGTTCAATAATATAAGACACAATGCTTATTATATCCTTTTTGGTTTTTGCCTTTTGTAATGGATTAGTGTAGCATTACTAATCTTTTCGTAAAAAGATGAAATGTAATGCAAATATAAACCCATCATGAGTACCCTTCTAAAGTGAAGGACATCATATTTGAATGATGGCTATGACTGAAGATAATGAATCTACTACCAGAAATGTTTAATTAATCACATGATGATATAGAATGAAGCAATTTTAATAGAAGTACCATAACATAGTGGAATCAAACAAAGCTAATTGTAGTATTAAAGAAAATAAATATAAAAGTTTTTAAAAGCAAACACTCCCCCCAAAATTCTTGATTTGAAAAAGGTGGAGCAAAGGCACTCCATTCAAATGGGAAGAGTTGACTTGGTATTTGAATTGTTGGCTTTGCTCACTTAAATTTCAAAAAACTTTTAAGAGAGCATTAGATTCATCATTGCTTCTGATTTAATCTGATCAAAGAGAACAAGATTTATAATTAAACACAACTCCAATAAAGAAGACAAAGACAAATATTGCAGGAAGGGTAGGTCAACTCAGAACTTTGAATCTCCAAAACTCCAAATAGCAGGCCAGGCCAAGCCAAGGCCAAGGCCAGTTATGTATTACTAAGAAACGAGATCTCGTGACCACCAAATTAACCATAATTCTTCTTTAAAGAGTTTGAAAATTTTGGAACAATGAAGGGACTGTGCACCGGTAGTAATATGCTAGTTAACTGCACAGTCTATAATAGGCAGCAGAAGAAAGGATTTTAAACAATTGCAACCTTGGGAATTCAATGTAAGATGTCCCTAGAATTACCAATAGAACTTATGAATAGATTTTTGTAAACATATCTATCAACACTTAATTCAATTTACTTCCATTTACTGGAGGATTTTTTAAAAAATGAATTTACCAGAAACTTCCGAAATTACAGAAGAACTATCTAAAAGAACAATAAATAGATGCAGATTGAAGTTTGCTTTCTGATGCCAAGAAAACGCATGGAGATGGGTGAACTTACTAAACTCAGAAGTGTGGAGGACAGAATGAAATTGGCCGAAACTACTTGTACACTACCTTTATGGGAAACTTCTTGCAGCTAGTTTTTCCAGTACATAATCCAGCACAAGCAGAGACAATGAATCTTCAAGGCATGAACTCAAACTAAAACTAAAAAGAAAAGGATATCAAGAATTTTTCACAACTTACGTTTCTAATTATTTTCCTTCTGAAAACTGGTTACACTTTCAGAGAATAAGCTAGACTTAAGAGCAACTGTATGACTAATTACTTTAGTTTAATAATTCAGAATCACAGTAAGTTCAGCAACAGTGTTCACTTGAGCAAGATGAGTTCTACACTCAAATTCTTAGCAAAATCACTGTATATCTATCTAATCAGAATGAAACTGAAGAAAGACAACTTGTAGAGTATAAAGTAGGACATATAAGCTTCAGAAGATGAGGTCATTATTTTCTTCAGAATTTCAAAGAATTAAGTTACAATAAGCTTCGATATAATTGACTAATAAGAAACAACAATTCAAGATGTAATTCGAACCTTGTTGATATAATAAACTCTATAAGCACTCTGAAACGAGACTCGATCCTTGTTATTCGAAAATCGACCAAAACAAGCCCTAGCTATCTTAAACGAACTCGAATCGAAGAACTATGATGGAGCGAGAGACCAAGGCCAAGGGCAGGAGCGAGGGAGTGAGGACGTGAGCGACGTCGCATTCTAAACGGTGTTGCCAGTCGGATTATTGGGGCCAAGGTCGTAGGGAGTCCCGAGGCTTTTCAGTATATTTGGACTTGCAATTTTTTTAATCCGAGTGTGGCCAGTTGCGTACGTGTTGTCATTAAAAATTACACGAAATGTGTGTTATCTCACACACCTACACACATATGACATAAGTTATATTTACTCATGCCTGCATGGACGTAGCTCAGTTGGTTCTGGGCCTGCAGAGTTGGTCCTAAGAGCCAAGGTTCGAATCCTGGCAGCGACAGTGTAGGAATTTCAATCTCTCTAATGTGGGAGATGGTTCCTTGTGCGCTGGCCTCCAGTTTGCTTTTGCCTTTTGGTCCCAAGTTATATTTACTCATAACGCATTTCTTGTATTCATTAATTATTGTCATATCATTTTTTTTGCAAATTTTTTTTGAACTTATAATTTCTTTTGCAAAATTTATTATTATTATTTTTTAAAAAATAAATTATTCTATTATTTAATTTATATTTTATAATAATAATTATAACCCATTTTAAGAAGGAAAATTTTATAAAAAAGTATGAAAAGGTAAATCGAATATTTTTACTTTAAGATATTATATATTTTTGTCACTAGTTGTAAATTCTACTATAAGAATTTATAATAAAAGAATTTATAAAAAAGTACTTAAAGAATTTATAAAAAATATTTAGAAGAAATTTAAAGAAGAAATATCATTAATATAAACCTAAAATATTACAACAATTTCGAAAAAAAAAAAGAAATTTATACATTACATGAATCGGGGTTATTACAATTTTTTCTATTATGTTCGGGCATTCGTCATCTACTACATCTCAGGGGAGAATCCGGATTTCGATAATCTATTTTCCCGCGAAACCTTGTACACTGTTTTCGACCTCATTGATTGTTTATATTTAGAGGATACAATGTTAAATTGTAAGCAGCATCTCTTCAAATGTCTTTTTGGACAACTGGATAAAATTTGGATTGGTATATTCGTTTGTAAGTTTCCTGCAAATATATATCTGGCACATAAGCTCTAATCTTGTACCATTATCTTTACAAACTGCAACAGCATGAGAACAAAACAATGTATATTCTTGCCATTTGCCACAACTGCGTAATTTTTCATTCATTTTTAAAGTGTAAACACTGTTGCTGCTTCCATCAAACTGTATCAGAGATTTAACCATGTAAATATCAACTCATTGGTTATACGGTATAACTGTGCGATCTCTAGATTTTAACTCAATCCAAAAAAAATTATCAAAAACTCTTGTTGGAAACGGATGTATACAGTTTTGGGCCTCCTGGCAGTGCTGGTTGAAATACTTAACAAGTTTGTTGAATATTAATTCAACTAGGCTTTTAAATGTAAGACTTTAACTTTTTTTAATACACTGTTAAGTGCCTATGAAATGTTTGTTGTCATCACTCCGTGCTTGTGCCCACCATCATGCAGGAGTGTCAATTTCTCCAAGGGTATCTACATTTTTGCTTTTAGTTTCATTCATGGCTCGTTTAAATTTCCATCACTTAACTTCAGTTTCAGCCTATCACATTAAACGTTTTAGTTCCCTGTTCTTAAAAGTCTGGTGAAATTTGCCCGAATGTAACGTGGACAAAATCTATGCTCCGCAAATAGAGGTTACCACAATGCTTGATTTTGCATAGTAGATAAAATTTCTTTGTGGCCGTCGGATATTAAACAAACATGCCGATTCTTAACAACATTTTCCCGACTCTTTATCAACAATTGCAAATGCCAAGGGGAACAAATGCTTATTTGCATCCTGTGTGTTCGCAATTAATAGTACATCTTATATGGTCCTCAAAGATGAGTGTCATCTACAGAAATCACCAGCCGACAGTTTTGAAATCCATTTATACAAGGCTTGAAACACCAAAAAAGAAATTTGAAAACATAGTCTGGGGAAATGCTCGTTCTGTGATGCAACTACTCGTACACAGTTCTCGAGTTAGATTCTTTCATTGCTTGGAGATGTATGGGTAGAATTAAAAAAAATTGTCTCCCCACTTTCGAACATCCTTTCTACTGCAAACTTTCGATCGTACCATGCCTCTTGTATGAACAACCCGTCTGGAATAATACTTAGACTTCTTGGATAACGTTGAGACAAGGATCTCTGGATCGTTGGCTACAAGATGCGATATTAGTTTTAAAATAAACTTTAAAGTTATTTTGATGCTTGTTTTGAGTAACTTGAACTAGGCATGTATGTTCTTTGGTGACTCTAGTTATCTCCCAACGACTATGGGTTTCTTTATTCTTTATGCGGATATACCATAGATAAAAATTAAAGTCAATGTGATGATAAAAATTTGCTGTCCATTGATTGCTCTTACTTTTAACAACTATAAACTCTCGTCTTATCCGAATAAACTACTTTTGAACTGCAATAATTGCTTGAGTTTGTCAAGGAACCTCATTTCTAATTGAGGATCAGTCATTGCATCGTTCCAATCTAGCAATCTGATAATGCTTGATTCAATAAGATCATCTATCTGCTCTCCCGAGCCCATATCTAGAAAGGCTCCAAATGATGTATAATCATACAGAGCGTTATTGAACCATTGACTACTTTGTCATTGATTCACTGCAGATGAAAGTAGAGGGTTTAGGGGAGTGCTACTATCATCTTCTTCATCATTATCACCATTGACGTCGTCAGATGCATTTGATACGCCATAATCTGTATCATCGTTGTCATCATCCTGATCATGTTCTTATAGATCTTGGTACAACATTGACGGTTCATCGGAAACCATCTGAGTTATTGTTGTGACATGTTGATGAACATTTGAATGATCCTCATGCGCCAATACATGAGTGTGTTGAACATCTGAAATGTCTGTGATTGGATCGGTTCAAATTCAACTAGATCGTGATTGCCTTCCCTAGATATATCAGGTCTAATAGTCCAAAGATAACTCCTCTTATCATTGTAAAGTATAATTAAACATTTGATATTATTCATAAAATGAAGGTACCTTCATTGTCATCCGAACATGATACTAATTTGGATCCATTCCTTGATACTTCAAATTCTTTCTAACAAGTTTATCATGTGTCACCATTCAGGTAAGCGTCCATGTTTTCTTGGCTACGCCAATGAAATAAGGACTAGATACATCACTAGCATGCTCCAAATCCCAAAATAATACAACTTTAAGAGGGTGAGTTGCATCCATGTTCATTGTTTGTAATGAATGAAGGAAAGGTATTAAAAGTTTCGGAAATAAAATAGAAGGAAAATGCTGTTGAAGTATTGCATGTCGAGAAATTAGGTGATTTTCAATCCATATATGGGTTATCAAGTTTTGACATTTTTTTAACTTATCCGAATTAAAAGCGTCACATGGTCTTGTTGGATTTGAATGCTTTTCCAATCAAATCCGTCAATTATTTCGAGCTGTCAAATAAAGTCGTCTGAAAGCGTCACATGGGGTAGTCGGATTTGAATGCTTTAGCATTCAAATCCGTCAATTATTTTCAATTGTCAAATAAAGACGTCCTAAGCGTCACATGGGATTGTCTCCATTATTCCGTGCATCCCCCTAAAGCTGCCTCGCATAGGTACTTATACAAAAACCCCAATAAACTCCCACAGCTATAAGTGTGGATGAAATCAAAATCCTCTAACAAACGGATGTACCTGAAAGAGTCGATTTTTAATACGAATAAACGCTTTAAGTTTTAATTATTAGTGTTTGAAAATATTTTATTTATTAGTCATAATTATTATATTTAATTTATTTTATTTATATTTGTGTAGATTTCTAAAAAAGGAATGGAAAATAAAGATTCCATATTAAATTTGGTAAAGGGAAGAAAGAGTGTGCATGGTCATTGGGGAAGAAAAGATAAAAAATAATAATAATAAAGCATATTACTTGAGCAGTATTTGAATCCTTTAAGGATTAAAACTTTAATAGAATTCTTTAAGGATTAGGATTTTTCTTCTCTTTTATCTATATATATATATATATATATATATATAGAAGAGCCACAAAGGAAGAAGATCAAGAAAAAAATAGGAGAGCTGCGGGGAGAGACAGCAGCAGCTGCGCAAGTAGCTGCACAAGCTGCAACGAGAGAAAGATAATTTATGTCATAGAATTGAATAAGTCATGCTAATGGTTAGATAGATTATGTCATGCATTTAAACATAATATATTTCTTTAGTCAATCGAAGCTTGTAGCCTACATCACCATATAAAAGTCTAATCTATTCTCCTAAATAAAATTAAATCATTATTATAAAGGTTAGTGGTGGATTTAAGGTTCTAAATCATCTCTTTGGTTAAGCTCTTGTTATTTTTTTATTTAGTTATTTTATTTATTAGTTTTAATTAATTTAGGAATAATTTTTAGATAAGATAAATTGATTCTTCTTTTATACAATTAATTTAGGAAGATAATAATTGAAGTAGTTAAGTCTTTTTCTGTGGTTCGGTACCTTGATACTTCCGTATTACATTGATTTTGTGCACTTGCAAGTATTAGGTTTAAAACTTAGTTATAAAAAGTTAATTATTTAAAAACTAATTTTAGATAATTTTTTAAAAAGTTATTAAAATTTTTAGATAGTTAATTTTATAAAAAGAAGTATGAAATTATATTATCTAAAAATTATTCCTAAATTAATTAAAACTAATAAATAAAATAACTAAATTAAAACTAACAAGAGATTAACCAAAGAAGATGATTTAGAACCTTGAGTCCACCACTAACCTATATAACAATAATTTAATTTTATTTAGGAGAAAATATTAAATATTTATGTGGTGATCTAGGCTACAAGCTTCGATTCACTAAAAAAATATATTGTGTTTAAATGGATGATATAATACATCTAACCATTAGTATGACTTATTCAATTCTATGACATAAATTATCTAAAATTAGCATGAACTATTCAATTCTAAAACCCACAATATACTTGCAAAAATCACATATGTCTCATTCTCAAGACTATAAGAATTAAGCATGGATAAAAATACCAACTAACCTAAATCATTGTTCTACAAGAACAATCACCAAGAATTAATTGTATCAAACCAACAAACATCCTAATATATGCAATCACATAAATATTATAATAAATATCCCAAAATAAAATAAAACAAAGTCACATGGCTAGGGTTTCATCAAGATTCTAAAAATAAATTTAGTTCATAGCTAAAGAAGAAGAAGGAATCGATTTATTGAAGAAGAATATGGCTTTTTCCCTTTTAAGTTAACCGCTGCTTTAGCTTTTTTTCCGCTTCCGAATTTTTCCTCAGCCACGTCCGAAACTGCTGCTTCTTCGTTCGGTTTCTGGAGCCAGCGGCCGCTTTTTGCTTGTTTTAGCTGCCTGTTTCAGCTACTTGCTTCAGATTTCTGCAGCTCCTTCTAGCAGCTGCTTCGGATTCGCTGCGGCTTTGGTTTCTGCTGCTGATTTCTGTGGTTGCTTCTTTTGTTTTCCTAAACAGCTTGCACAACTGCTTCTTCTGTTTCAGCTTCCCACCCCCAGCAGCTTCTCCTCTCTCCAATTGCTGTAGCTGCTTCTTGTGCGGCCCACAACTCTCTCAGCTCTCTTTGTTTTCTTGCCAGCAACTGCTTCTGTTTTCTGCAGTTGCGGTTTTTTTTTTTCGTTTTTTTTCCCCCTCGGCTGTTGTCCCTTTGCTGCTTCGGTAGCTCCTTTTAAAGCTGTTCCTGTAGCTTTCCTTCTCCTCCTCATTTCTTCTTTTTTTCCTCTCCTTTTTCTGGTCAATTTCTTCTTGTTTTCTTGTTCTTAGTGGCAGCCCAACTCCAATCTTGGGTTTGCTTGTGGGCTGCCCCTTCTTGACCGTAGGCTTCTTTCCCTTTATCACCTAAATAAAATAAAGTAAATATAATAATTATGTTTAATAAATAAAATATTTTTAATGACTAATAATTAAAACTTAAAGTGTTTACTTGTACAAAAATGGACTTTATCAACTTCTTCACACCTAAGTTTTCTAGTCCTCAAGCAAAAAGAACAACAAGAAAAACTAACTAGCCACTTTCGTAGGACTCACGATTGCGCTTAGCATGTGCAACAAGCCCTTTAAACTCCTAAGTTATCCCTAGTGGACGAGTATGGTCTCGTGAGGGTTTGCAGACGACATACCCATAAAGTCAAATAAACAACAACCTTTAGAAAAAATATAGAATAATCCAAAATTAAGTACCCTTCATCAAGATCTCAAATTTATCAAGACAAGCACTAATTCTCTTATTTTCAAACTCAAGTTCACAAACAAATATTCAATTATCTTCCATAACTAAAGCAAGCCTTGTGTAAGGTGTGGTCGTGGTCATCAGAGAGTGTAAAAAAAATACTAAACAAGATTTCCAAATCATACATAGAAGACAAATCTCAACAAGAGTTCGTTCCATAGGCTCACTCTTTATATCTTCTCTCCACTAATAAAGGATTCTCAAACTCGACTCAGATCAGGTAGGACTTTAAAGCTTGTAATGTAAGGTTAGGGTGTTGGTTATCAAACGAAGGTAAGGAATTCAAATTCAAAGAAAAGATAGCTTGCAAAGGACATGGATACTTTAAAATTTCGATAAACTTTCTAACTTTGTTTTTACTTCCTTTTTTTTCTCAATTAATACATTCACCAACTAGCATCTTCTTTTTCTCAGAATTCCATCATTTAAGGCCATTCTTTTTTCTTACATTCATAAATTTGGGCCTCTTGAATTTTTTTCTTTGCACCTTACGACTTGTAACAATCATGTATGAACTTTTCTTTCTTTTCTTTTTTTTTTTTTAGCTCAATACATTTTTTTAGCACAACAAGTCATATATTTTTTTTTTGCTCCCTTTTGTCACAATAACTTATTCTCTTTCCTTAACACACAAACAACAACGCATTATTGATGCACAATTTAGAAGTTTGCATTAAGCTCTTTACAAAATTAATGGTTAATATTTACGTGGTTTAAAGAAAGAAATAACATTCAAGGCTCAAAAGGGTACTATGGTAAAAATCATGAGATTTGATAAGCTTGAAAGACACAAACGATTCAAAAAGGGCCGATGATCGTCGTCTCTGAGTCAAATAAGGAAAAGCTTTCTATTTCGCCTTAATAGGTACTCAAGTTCTAGAATGTAGTGAAGAGATTCATCAGCTTTATTCAACTCAAAAATATTAGAAAGGATTTATTAAACACTTATAATAACACATGTGCTCAGTGTAAGTCATGCAAGAATTATAACAAATATAGAACATAAGTTCATCAACCAAATTAAAAACAAGAAAATAATACTTTTCTCAACTTATTCAAGACATTTTTAAAGGAATTCAAAAAGCATCATTCTTCATGTGAAATCATATTTTTTGGTTTATTATTATTTTCCTCAAAATAATGTAAAAAAACAATAAAATAAAAAAATCAACAAAAATTAAACCAAAAAATGAAAAAAAAAAAAATGATACCAGAATAAAAACATCCTCTCCCCCACACCTAGACCTTACATTGTCCATAATGTGATAAAAGAATACCAGGAATATAGAAGAGACAAAGAAAAGAACAATACAACTTGGTAGAAAAGACAATATTAGTGCATGTTTAGAAGAGTAATTGACCATCTCTGTAGCCTCCATGATATGTTGTCTGATTATCCTACAAAACAAACACTTCATACCTTTCTACAAATCAAGTGAGATAAAAAAATAATAAAATAAAAATATATAAAAAAATAACTTAAAAAAATAAAATAAAATAAAATTTGAGTTGCCTCCCAAAAGCGCTAAATTTAAAGTCTTCAGCCAGACTCTCTAAATCTTTTCCTTTCAACCAGGATCTATTTCTCTCTTATTAAGCTTATGTTTTACAATCCAAGAAGAATATTTAATAGAGTAATGCAAGCAAGATTACAATTAACATCCTCAGTGCAAATTAGGTTTTCTTTCTTAATAGAAGTATAATTTTTTGAACATATTAGAGGTAGAGATTCTTCAATTAGTTCATCATTTACATCTACCAAATACCAATCATAATTATCTTTTATAGAAGGTTGTGAAGAAGTTTTAAAGATATTTAATCTAACCCTCATATTCATTACATCCATAACCCCAGTTTTACAATTAATAATACAATTAATAATGGCATCAACAGTAGCTAAGAAAGGACGACCTAGAATAATGGGTATATGATTCTGAGAAGATCTACCAGATTTCATATCTAGGATTACAAAGTCTACAGGAAAGACACCTTTATCAATTTGAACTAGAACATCATCTATCCTCCCCATAGGTACCTTGATAGACCTATCAGCTAATTGTAAGGTCATATTAGCGGTTGTAATTCCCCCAATCCTAATGGAAGCAAGTTAACACTAGAACCTAAATCTAGGAGTGCCCTATCTATTTTATGATTACCAATAAGACATGGGATAATAGGGACACCAGGATCTTTATATTTAGGTGGAGTATTATATTGCAAAACGGAGCTCACCTGTTCAGTTAGAAAGATTTTCTTAGAAACATTGCCTTTAGATTTTTTTTTAAAAGTATACATGTCTTTAAGAAATTTTGCATATGATGGAACTTGCTTAATAATCTCTAAAAGTGGAAGATTAGTTTTAACTTGTTTGAGAGTTTCTAAAATATCTTCCCTTTTATTATCCTTTCTAAGATGTGGGGGTAATGCTTGTGGATAAGGAACCTTTAGCTTATATGAAGCCGTAGGAGATGATTTTATAGTGTTAGAATTAGAGGAAGAAGCTAGTTCCTTCTCTATTTTCCTTTCAATTTTAGTCCCTATACCAATTCCATCGGTTTCGTTTTCATTTAACTTACCATCTTTAATAGGTCCCCTACTTTATTATCTACCAACTTCTCATTTCTAAGAGTGATTACAGTTTTAACTTGCTCATGATGATTAGCTCTAGGGTTTTCTATTGGATGACTAGGAAACTTACCTTCATCTCTTCTATTTATTGCATTAGCTAGTTGCCCTATTTGAGTTTCTAACTTAGCAATAGATTGAGTGTGTGAGTCTAGAATTTGTGCCATAGATTCCAAACCTTTCAAAACATATAAGACTTTTTCTTCAAAACAAGAGTTTCCACTTTGAGAAGGGTGAGGGGATACATACCTTTGAGATTGAAAATCAGGGGGCAGTCATACCAGATTGTTTTCTCTGTTGATATTTTTGTTGGTCCAATTGACTTTCCCCTTCTTGTTGCCTCTAGGAGAAATTAGGATGATTTCTCCAGTCTGGATTGTACGTATTTGAATATGGGTCGTTCTGCCTGTGAAATCCTTGAGCTGCATTAACTTATTCCTGCACAAATTCTGGAAATAGTAAAGCACTAGGACAGTCATAGATAGCATGAGAAGGACTAGAGCAAATTGCACAAACATTTTGTATGTTAGGAGAATTAGTATGCAATGTATTCAAAGCTAACAATTGATCAAACTTTTTAGATAAGGCATCAACATTCGAAGAGAGATCAACATTTTGAGAAACTTCATACATTCCTACTTTATTTCCTATTTGTTTAGATGTGCCTATACGTGAGGATGTGCGTGTTGTTGTGAATTATCACTCAAATTTTTAAATAAATCCCACACCTCATCTGCAGTTTTATGAAGAAATGTACCATCACAAGAGGAATCAACAATTTCACGATTTCTCTCATCTAATCCTAAATAAAAGCTTTGTATTTGTTGCCATTTAGGGACTTCATAGTGAGGACAACTACGAAGTTCTTTAAATCTCTCCCAACTCTCATGAAATTGTTCACTATTTTGTTGGGAAAAAGTAGTGATCTCTCTCTCCTTAATCTTGTAAGTTTACAAGATCATGAGATTTGGTAAGCTTGTTTGTGCCTTTCAAGCTTACCAAATCTCATGATTTTTACCTTAATAACCTTTTGAGCCTTAAATGTTATTTTCTTTCTTTGAACTACTTAAATATTAACCCTTAATCTTGTAGAGAGCTTAATGCAAACTTCTAACCTATGCTTCAATGATGGGTTGTTGTTTGGGTGTTATGGAAAGAGAATAAGTTATTTTGACAAAAGGAAAAAGAAAACGAAAAATATATATAACTTATTGTGTTGAAAAAAAAATGTATTGAGCTAAAAAAAAAAAAGAGAAAAAAGAAAAGTTAGATACATGATTGTTACAAGTCATGAAGTGCAAAGAAGAAAAAAAATTAAAGAGGCCCGAATTGTGAATATAAAAAAAAAAGGCCTTAAATGATGAAATTTTGAGGGAAAAAAAAAAAGATGTAGTTGGTAAATGTATTAATTAAAAAAAAAAGGAGTTAAAACAAAGTTAGATAGTTCGTCGAAATGTTAAAGTATCCATATTCTTTGTAAGCTTTTTTCTTTGAATTTGAATTCCTTACCTTCGTTTGATAATCAACACCCTAACCTTACATTACAAGCTTTAAAGTTCTACCTGATCTGAGTTGAGTTTGAGAATCCTTGATTAGTGGAGAGAATATACAAAGAGTGAGCTTATCGAATGAACTTTTGTTGAGATTTATCTTCTATTTGTAGTTTGAAAATTTTGTTTAGTATTTATTTTACACTTTCTTATGACCTTTTGTTGAGATCACACCTTACACAAGTCTTGCATTAGTTATGGGAGATAATTGAATATTTGTTTTGTTACTTGAGTTTGAAAATAAGAGGAAGAGTACTTGTCATGATAAGTTTGAGATATTGATGAAAGGTACTTAATTTGGGATTATTCTATATCTTTTCTAAAACTTTTTTCTTATTTGACTTTGTGGGTATGTCGTCTACAAATCCTCACGAGACCATACTCGTCCACTAGGGGTAACTTAGGGATTTAAAGGGCTTGTTGCACATGTTAAGTGCAATCGTGAGTTCTACGAAAGTGGCTAGTTGAATTTGCTTTTATTCTTTATTTTTGCTTGAGGACTAGCAGAACTTAGGTGTGGGAGAGTTGATAGAGTCGATTTTTAATACAAATAAACGCCTTAAGTTTTAATTATTAGCATTTGAAAATATTTTATTTATTTATTAGTCATAATTATTATATTTAATTTATTTTATTTTTCTATGTGCAGATTTTAATCATAATAAATTGGTTCCTTCTTTCCCTTTTAATAATTAACTAATTTTCTTTTTAGAATGTTGATGAAACTCTAGCAATTTAACTTTGGTTTATTTTATTTTTGGAGATTTATTATATTATTTATGTGATTACATATCTTGGGATGTTCTTGGTTTGATGTAATTAATTCTTTGTGATTGTTCTTGTAGAATAATTATTTGGGTTAACTGATATTTTTATCCATGCTAATTCTTTTAGTCTTAAGTATGAGAGATATGTGATTTTTGCAAGTATATTGTGGGTTTTAGAATTGAATAGTTCATGCTAATTTTAGATAATTTATGTCATAGAATTGAATAAGTCATGCTAATGGTTAGATAGATTATGTCATGCATTTAAACACAATATATTTCTTTAGTGAATCGAAGCTTGTAGCCTACATCACCACATAAAGGTCTAATCTATTCTCCTAAATAAAATTAAATCATTATTATAAAGGTTAGTGGTGGATTTAAGGTTCTAAATCATCTCTTTGGTTAAGCTCTTGTTATTTTTTTATTTAGTTATTTTATTTATTAGTTTTAATTAATTTAGGAATAATTTTTAGATAAGATAAATTGATTCTTCTTTTATACAATTAATTTAGGAAGATAATAATTTAAGTAGTTAAGCTTTTCTCTGTGGTTCGGTACCTTGATACTTCCGTATTACATTGATTTTGTGCACTTGCAAGTATTAGGTTTAAAACTTAGTTATAAAAATCCCGATCAGTACCATACGTGAATCAAGTTGCCCGACATATCAGGTAGCATATGACCTTCAAGAAGTAAGAAAATTACCCCAAGCACGCATGAGAAGTTCATCATCAGTTTGATCCGGTGAACTCTCGCAAGATCCAAGTCTCTAAAGGTTCCTTCTTTACTTTATATCCGAAAAAGTGAGTGAGAGACAATTGAATACCAATAAGTCTCTCAATCATATCAATCCAATACTGCTTATGATGTATATTCCAATTATGACCTGTAACAGGTAACTCCTCTATCCGTAATCCCTATAAGACATGCACATCGTGTAAAGTGACTGTCACCCTACTGCAAGTCATATAGAATGTGTGGGCCTCAGGCTTCCATTGCTCAACTAAAGCAGTAGTAAGTGCTTGGTTGAAGCCAATGTAACCATATCTAAAAACTCTCCCAAGCCAACCTTATCAATAATATCAATCAATTTACGAGGGGCCGTACTGGAAGCCTGAAACATATTACAACAGAAGCGTCGATACTGAAGATTAGTAATACATGTCTTATGATCCCCACTCCATATCAACCCAGACCTATATTCATGCTGCCTCGTCAATACATCAGAGTTTATGGGACCCGGATGCACATGTGCTGGGATTTTTTCCATCTACATTATATCACAAGGTTTCAGGACAAAGGTCTAGTATTATAACTTTTTAAGTTTCAATTTTTACGGGTTTATAATTTAAAGTAAAATATTGTCATCATACAATTCATAAATTTTAGGGTTTATAGTGTAAGGGTTTAAAGTTTTAGGATTAAGATATAGTATTACACACTTTCTAAGGTTTATGGTTTAGGGTTTATGATTTCAACGTTAGGGTTTTAGGGTTTCAAGGTTAGGGATTTAGGGTCTAGGGTTTTAGAGAAGATTATATTCTCTTTTTTTTTCTAACAAAAAAATCGAAACAAAACAGCTTTCTTGGAATATACATTTATATAAAATTAACAGAACAATATAAATGCTAACAAATATTCACCAAAAATAAACAATTATGGTTTATGAAAAATAAAATAAATTATGTAACTCATATCATCTTAATAGCAAAATTTTAAGCAAAAGTATTAAAAACTCATTTCATCAAATCACATTTCCAATAGAAAAACACAACTAATCTAACAAAATGGTCAAAATATGCACAAATCTATCAAGAACAACAAACAGTGAAAATAACCATAAAAACCACCTCTAAAAAACTAAACTACAAGAAATTGACAAATAACCCAGATAAAATTAATCAAGAATATTCACAATCACAATAAACATCAATTTTCATATAGACAATAGAAATCAATATATAGTACAAAAAGATTAAAAACGATTAAAGAGTAAAACTTGACAATAAGAAATTTACCAAAGGTCGCAATAAATTGAAACCAAATGTTGTTCTTTGGTGGAGCTTCCTTTGCCGTTCACCACCCCTAAACCTAGAAATCTTCATACTCCACGGTTCCTTTATGAAATCAACACAACAAAGGAGAAGAAAGAATGAGAAGAAGAGGAAAAGAAGAAGAGAAGGAAGGAAGGAGAAGAGGAAGAGAAGAAGAAAATGAAGGAAGGAGAAGAGCAAGAGAAGAAGATAAGGAAAGCAACAGGCAGAGGCGAAGAAGGAGTGCGTAGCGGATTTTCTAAAGAAGAAGAAAAGGAAGAACACGGTGAGGGTTTTTGGTGTTTTAACATTCAAGATACAAACAACGCACACATCATGTGCATTATTAGTAAGTATGACGCATACGCCGTGTGCGTTATCCTTATTGATAATGCATACAATGTGTGCGTTATTCTTTCTAATAATGCACATGGCGGATGTGTTATTGTCCACCTCACCAAACCCCTACCACATCTACGCCACATCATTAATCTTGCATAGTCCACGATATTTAGGTAGTGATTAGTGATAACGCATACACTATGTGCAATATCATTAAAGATCATGCACATAGCGGTGCGTTATGGCCACACTAAGATTTTAAAAAAAAAAAAAGTTGCGGCCACTTTAGTGGCTGTTTCTTAAAAAGTGGTCAAATATAGAAAAACACCAAGTCTTGACAAGGGTTTAAATGAGCTAGTGACTTGCGAGTAGTCTGGTAATTGTTGAGTCAAAAGCTCAGTTCGTCGTTAATTGAACTTGCGCGAGTTCTAGCCTTTTTAGTAGTGATTGCATAGTTAAACCTATCGAAACCTACGAGCTATTATTTATAAATATTATTTTGTTAAAAAATTTAAACTCAAATTTGAACCTGTTCGAGCTATCAAATTGAGCTCAAATTCAATATAAATAATCGAACTCAAACGCGCATTAAAATTAATGAATTCGATTGAGTTTGAGCCATTTTGAAAGAATTGAGCTTGAGTAAATTTTTTTGGGTAAAGAACCCCGCATTCCTTACGACTCTCGAATTTTGAATTTTTGACCTTAAATTTCTTTTTTAGTCAATATTTAAGTCTAAATTTGAAAATAATTAATTCCTAAACTAAAATAACATGTCAAAAACATATGAAAATCAATCCATCATAGAAAGTTTTGGTTTTTTCTTTTAAATAAAACTTAAACAAAATATCTCTGTTTTTACCAAAAACAAATACAAATTCCAAAAAAACATGTTTTACAAAATGAAAAATGACTGTTGCCTCAAAGTTTTGGACTAATAGAGCCAAAAAAAAAAAAAAAAAGGTGATCAACCGAGGGTGAATTTGCATGGGAAAAAATAATATATGTTCCATCTGTTCTATCACTTTCTACCCTAAATTACTGATCCACAAATCTTGACTCTGCTGTTAACATCATCTCCAATCCAAGGAAAAAATCTCTTAGCAAATCGGATCACTTGATCCAAAATCAGACCAAATCTAACAATTAGTAAGCTAATCCTGATGTAAACCAACACCCTTAACATGATGATACCTGACTACACAAATTTTCTGTAACAGCCATTACTAAATGCCCTATACCTATCATCTACATCCTCATGAGGTACCACTGCCTACGTTCATGTGGCATTGTAATCCACATCTGTCGCCACTGCTCGTCCCGAAAGGATTCCAAGGCCTTGCCATACATTTCATCAGAAATGGGGCCAAATACATTCAAAACTGCTATGCATGCTGGAATGCTGTAAGGACCAGGTTCAGGCTCGTTTTTCTGAGCCACAGCAGCCTGTTCCTTCATTATTACTTCCGTCCTAGCCAAGGACTCGGCTGTCCAAGCCTTCATCAACTTCGCCTGAGCAGCCCACTTTTCATTTTTGGCAGCTTTGATGATGGATTTCCACTTATCATCACAACTAAGGTTGCCTGCCTTTCGCTTTAATCCACAGGAACTCCCTCTGCCAATAAGGGGTTGACTCATTTCAATTTCTTCACCCCCTTCATCGCTTTCCTCAACATTCATAATTGCTGGCCTTTGAGTAACATTCTCAGGAAGCATCTGCAGTGGAAACTCTTCCTCATCTATCACAGATTCTTGCTTGGACAATATAGGGAGTGTCCCCTTCGCGGTGCTGCCATGGAATAGTTTCGTCAACTGATCGTAGTTTGGCAGGCCACCCTTCCTATAATGCTTTGCTCCCTTTCGTTGCTGCAAAACAAGTGATAGAAAAAGGGGAAGAGGTTCAGACACTAAAGATTAATTTAAAATGTATTGATTGCAATAGGCAAAAACATTGCATTGACAAAGCGGAGGAAATTTCTTTTGCCACCGCAACCATTTACAGAACAGAAACCTCTTTAACATTACAATACATTCAAAACTGGTCAATGAATAAGGGGGTTTTCTTAATGGACTTAGAAGAGCTATAAAGATATGGATACAGGTTAAATTCCTGAAAGCAGTTAATCTGATTAACTAACCTGGATAATTCTCTGCCACTGTTCCTCTGTAGCCATTATTGCACAGTTCACTGCATCCCACTGAACACCTGTGTGTCTGGGATCAGTTATAATCCACTTCATTATAGACCAATCCTTACGCAGTCTGTGCCATTTACCCTGCAGCTGAGCCTTCGTGTAGGGACGACCAGTCTGTGATCCAAATTCCTGGACAACCTCTGACCAACCCGCTGGGCTAAACTTATCACCAGTCCACATTCCATCTTTTACCTTTGTGTCCAGTGCAATCTGGGTGAACTGACTCTCTAGAGCCTGGCCCCATAAGGCAGTGTCCTCTAGTTTCGAAGCACATTCACCGTCCTCCATCTAAACATCAAAACCAAGCTTGAGTAAAACTAATTCTGTGCAAATTCTAAGTCATAGGCAGCATGAAAGAAAAGGTCCCTTTGGGACAACATGCTGGACATCTACATCATTTGAGTGTGTTAGACATCTTCAAATGTAGAAAAATTTTCTACTACTGAATTTTCTATGGGCATCATGAACTGAAGTAATAAGCTTGCCAAACATGCATAGGTAGTGATGCACACCATATGTCTTCTCCATGAATACACAAGAAGATATCAGATGCACTTCCTATGCAGCAATTAGAAAAAGATTAATATTGTCCACAACACACTGGTATCCAAATCAAATAAAAGAAATTTGGCCACAATAGTGAGGTAGAAGAATTCACACAAAAAAAAGAAGGGAAACACAAATATATGACAAGGCAGAAAACATGTCTAGAGAACAATTGATTCGATATGAAGGAATAGTCAAAAGGAAGAATAGCATGCATGACATGCATTGTCAAGTAATCTTAGCAATGTCAATAGACATTCCACAAAACTGTCCTAAAAAAAAAAAAGACATTCCACAAAACTTATTCATATCTCATGTTTCTCAACAAAAGTTTAGATGTGAAGCAATGACCAGCAATCTTAAACATTTGTTCAATTATAAAAGAACCACAAACATAAGCATCGAGTAAGATATTGATTAGCAATTAATAAACATCCAATTAATGACTATTGGACTAATGTCAGCAGACAATCAATCTGGCCTTAACCAAGTAGAACATTGAGTAATCAATTATTCAGCAGTATAAAAATGATTACTCAATAGAATTCAACAATGGATTAGAAATGATACCAAAGAATCGTTGTTCAGCATGGAGATTGGTTACTACGAGATAATACAATCAATGACTACATCAGTTACGTGTTTCTTCTATGTTTGACTACTTTCATGTTGGAAATTTGCATCCCAGATCATTTTTGCTAGAGGGGCAGCACCAAGATACATCTCAAATTGCAGCATTCAACTCACTCCATAGTACAAGTGAATCTAGAGGGAATTATGCGAAACATTGTAGTGTGAACATTTTTCCCCAACAAATCTTCCCGCATTCGCCCAATTTTTTGTCTCCCTTGTGAGGACGTGGGAAAAATGACAGCTCATCGTCAGTAAAAGACAGAGAATTCACAACATAAGGCCGCTCATGGGTATCTCAGGTACGTGAAGGAGAAATAGGCTAAAGAAACGTGTTATGAGATCAGAGGCCATTCAAAGGGATAAAGGAGAATACCTTTTCAATTATTACAAAGAGGCTCACCTGAAATGATTGGTTTTGCTCCTGAGGAGGAAAGCTGCATAACAATTCTGGAATCGGGTCTTCAGTGCCAGACTCAGAGCCGGGGTTAATCCTGTTATCAAAAGCAGGTGGAAAAGCTTCGTTCTTTTCGCCTGCCAACTCATTTGCTAAATTCTTCTCACCATAACTCCCCCACTGTTTTTGCATCTGAGGAAGGAAAATTAGCACATAGTGTAAGACTTACACCGTTGTTTTAACAGGAAACTAATTTTACATCTTTTTCTGTTATATAGCCAATTCTTGAAGTGAAAAACGCGGCAACTCGTACTGGACACATTTCAGAATTGAAAAGTGAAATTTGCCACTTCTTGATTTGGGCACCAGTTTATCCACAAAAATTCAACTAAAATTCAGTTTAACAAAAAACCCTATCATAAACATAAGATTTTTCCCTTCAAAGAACAAAAGAAAAAGGAACATAAAATTTTCACCTCTCACCACACAAATTCACGTTAAACCCTCCTTTTTCCCTTCTGTAATCATCAATCAAAATCCTCTCCCAAGCAGAAGGGTACAATCAAATTGCAGCTCTCAAGTTTACATGAAAAATTTTTACCAAGAAAAAAAAAAAAAAAAACACAACTTACCGGACTGTCAAAATACCCGACCGAGAGCAGCAATGCCTCCAGGCTATCGATTTTGGAGGGGGAAAAGGGAATTGATGGCAATCGAAAAGGATGATCGAAGGAGTAATGAAAATTGGGGCTGGATTCGGTGTTAATTATCCAATGAAAACCGCTCCAATTTTTGGCCAACTTATATGTTTAGACAAAAATTTTGGCCCAAATAAGGTTGGGTAAAGTCTCATTGCCCCCATGAACTTTTTCAAATTTCAATAAGGTATCAACAAAATCAGCCTTTCTTTTAGTTTAACGTTAATTAATGGTTAACCAAGCCAATAGATATAAATAAAATTTTACTTAAAATTTGTTTAATTATTTAAAATTTAAAAAAATTTAATTAAATCTCTACTTTTAATTACTAACTATTTTAAGATCTAATATTAATTTATAAAAATCATAAATCTATATTTCTTATCTTCTTCCACCTGTCCTATACCTTCCACCCACTACCCACCCCCACTGCCCTAGATCGCCGCCGCTGCTGCCGGACCATCACAACTGCCGCCATCTTCGAAACTCAAACTCCTTCTTCTTCTTCTTCTTCACAATGTTGTTCTTGCTAAGATCGTTCGGACAACCTACTTGCAAATTCAGAAATCTCAACCAGAGAAGCAATTGAAGAAACTCAGATCGGATTTCTCAATTCAACTGCTAGTTTTTCCAATTTAACAAAGAATAATGAAGATCAAGCTTCGGAATCGTGTAATTCGGAAGAATCTATTCTGAATGATACTAAGCTCAAACATGTTGTGTTCGGAATCGCCGCTTCTTCGAATATTTGGGAGAAAAGGAAAGAGTACATTAAAATACGGTGGAAACCTAAACGAAACAAGAGGAGTAGTTCGGTTAGATGGTAAAGTTCGAATTCATAGAAACAAAGGATTACATGAGATTCGAATTTTAGGGGAAAATTTCAAAATTCAAGTATACCAATCGGCAGGGGAAGAGATCGGCTTTACAGATTTTGAGAGTTGTTTCAGAGGCATTGAGATTGGGGATGAAAGATGTAAGGTATGATCATAATCAGCATTGGAAGTTCATCTGAAAGTCATATTCAGAATATTTTCTTCTCTTATGTTATGGCGTATGGCGGAGGCGGATTCGCCATTAGTTGTCCTTTGGCAAAAGAATTTGAGAAGATGCAAGATCATTGTCTTCAAAGATATCCGGGATTATATGGCAGTGATGATAGAATTAGATTAGTACCCCACTGTCTTAGCAAGAACAAAATTGTGAAGAAAGAAAGAGAAGCTTGAGTTTCAACGGTGGCGACAATCTAGGGCAGTGGTTGTTGCGGTGGGGGGAAGGTGCAGAGGAGGTTGAAGAAGAAGTTAAAGAGATATGGATTAGAGTTTTGATAAATTAATATTGGGCACTTAAAATACTTAATAATTAAAAATAAGAATCTAAATTTTGTTAGATTTTAAAGAATTAAATAAAATTTTTATAAATTATATGTACATTTTTTATTTATTTGATTGTTAACGAGTTAAATATTAAAATGAATGAAATGTCTAATTTTGATATATTATTAAAATTCAATGTATAATACAGTTTGAAATTTATAGTTCAAAATAAAATTGTGTAAAAGTTCAGCTATTGAGACTTTTTATCCAAGATTTATGAATTCATCGATAATTCACGTACAAAAATTGAATTCACATTTTCGGATTAGATCATTTGAAAATTTTAAGTTTTTTCCAAAATAATTTTTATTTTTTAATAGTTGGCTAAAATATATCAAAATAGAATTATAATTTCAATATGAATTTTAGGTGAACAAAGAAAACAATGAAAAATCTATAAAGACTTGTAAGCTATAATAACTAAAAAAAGTACGAAGCCAAAGAAAGTTTCCAGTGGAAAGGCGACGGTGAAACTCGATCTTGATGATGGACGTGCTCCCTTCCCTTCTCCATAGCCATGCCGCACTTATGGTCTTGTATGGACGTGCCGCCGACGCATCCCCTCGGCACGGATGCCACGCTTTGGTGGATTGGAGGAGTTTTTGTTCGGTTTGAAGTCTCGAACTCCGGCAAACAACTTGTTTTTTTTTTGTTTTTTGGATTTAGTTTTTTTTGCTTTGTCCATAGTTTTGGTTCTATTTGTGGTTTGTGGTTATTTGTATGGATATGGGTTTGCCGAGATTTGGGAGAGTTGTTAACGTTATGTTTTTCTGAGTTTGATGGTGCGTTTCGGTGATCCGGTGACTGAAAAGGGCATAATCTGTGGTAATATATTTGCGGGCAATGGTAACTTGTTGGTTGAAGATTTTCCGACATAAATGTTAGTCCAGACGCTTTCCTTTTGCTATCCGGTGTGCAACAATGGTGGAATGCAATCTGAAGGTTTCTGGCCTTTCTTGGAATGAGGCGGCGTCAGCACTCTGCTGCTGATCCAAGTTTGCGCTACTGAAGTCTCAACTTGGTTTAGTTTTTGGATTATCTTAAGTTGACCCATTAGACTTTTAACTATTGGGCTATATTGTTTGGTGTCTTTTTGGGCCTAGCAGGTTTTTTTTTTCTTTTTTAATTTTTTTTTGGTAATAGTTAATTTAAAATAGTTAGACTTTAACATAAATTCGATTTTTTCAAGCTCAATTTATCGCTTGGTTAATGACTTTCTAAATAGACACTCTTTAGTATATTACAAGCTTCGATATTCAGATGATGTATCCAATGTTTATGTGCTAATCTCCTGAATAAAATTTTACAGGTTGTTTAGAAAAAAAAAAAGAAAGTGGAACTCAAAAAAATTATGGGAAGCAAGCTGCAGTTTACCCTCTCTAGGATGGCAGTTTTGTAATTTCAGCATTGTGCTTCTAAATGCTTTAAGGGGGATAGTTATAATTTAGTCCTTTCATAAAAAAATTTGAATTTGGTCCTCGAAGTATGAAGTCTTTCTAATCGACAATTTGAAAATGCAAGTGTCAACTTGGTCCTCATAAAAATGCATTTGTCAATGTCTATTTAAGATTTAATGTACGTACAAATAAAAATGTCAACATAATAATTCTTCTAAAAATATTAAATATTTTAACTACTATTAATGAAAACAGAAGTTGTTATTTATGATCAATTTTTTAAAGTAATTCACTCGTCAAAAGCTTCTCTTCCCACGGAAATGATTACTCGAAATTTAGAGCTAGGAATGACAAATGGATAAATTGTTCATCCATATGCAAGAGGCTAATGGACTTAAATAGATCACTCGTAAACACCCTAAATATTAATTTTATGGGATATCATTGGACATCCTAGATCAACACCCAATAGACCATCCATATTAGACTTAGGTAAACCTATTAATTATTTATAACTTTTTATTAACAAATAATCTTATATAAACTCATTAACTATTTATTTTTATTTTTACAAAAACTTTCTTTAATTATTATTTTAGAGAGAAAGTGCCGTGAATTTTAGAGGGAGAAAGTGAGCGTAAATTTTAAAGAGAAAAGATTAGCGTGAATTTTAGAAAGAGAAAGTATTATAAATTTTAGAAAGAGAAAGTATTGTGAATTTCTTCCACCAAAGAACTCAGTCACAAATTAGAGAACACAACAATCATCATACAATTTTTCTTGGATATCATAGCAGATCCAAATGGAGAGCTTTCTTGTTAATGTCATGGGTATGCCTTCCCCTCTCTCTCTCTCTCTCTCTCTCTCTCTCTCTCTCTCTCTCTCTCTCTCTCTCTCTCATGTTTGGAAGTGTGTATAATCTTTAGAACCAGGAAATGGCGCGGCATATATATCAATTCGTATTAGAAAATAACTTCACGATAAAGTTTTTTTTTGGTGTAAATAAATATGAATAGTTTTTATTTAATTCTTTTTTTTTTTTATATATTTCTTTCTCAGATTTTCAATCGGTTCCTGTGCAAGTGAATGTTGCTACAACTTCTAAATTCACAGTGCAAAAATTAGATGACAACTTTGTTGTGTAACAATTAAAGCCGAGCCCTTGCACAACAACTTCAAATTGTACAAGGATGTGCCCTCCAAATTTCAAGGTCTGCAGTTGTGGAAAAGGAGCCTTTTGTTGTCTTCCAAATATAAAGCATTGTTAAAAAAGGAAAAAAAAAGGTTAGAGCTGAGAAACAACAGCTATCAAAATAAATAAGTACTATGAACTTTCTTTTACCCGCTTGTAGACTAGTTTTAGGGTACCCATTGGACTGTCCAATGGGTTGCTCAATAGATTCTCCCAGTAGGAGTTTAGGATATCCTTATGTCCATCTATTAAATTTAATGTTCATATCTAACCAAGTTCATTATGTATCATAGATGGATTTTTATCCATCCTAAAATATATGGACTTGGAGGGATCGTGGGGTGCTGGACACATTTGTCGACCCTACTTGGAACTTCATCACTTGACTTCCTCAATCGTATCAATGCTGTTTCTTCAACTTTTGCTAAGGCTGCTTTATGTTCCTACTTATTTGTACTGTGTATGGAACTTCTTGGGCAGAAGATCACCAAGGTTATTTGCAAAGATAGGTGGAAACCAGTTAGAGCTTCTCGTGGTGGTTCGTGTATTTCCCATGTATTTTTTTCTGATGATCTCATATTATTTGGGGAAGCTTAAATGATGCAAGCAAATGCTATGGCAGACATTTTGAAGAATTCTATAGAGCTAGTGGACAGAAAGTTAATTCACACAAATCCAAGATGCTTTTTAGCTCTAATACTAAGCCTCGGATTAGGGCAGCTTATATCAAACTTTGAGATACCTATTACAAATGATTTAGGATCATACTTGGTATGCTCATACTTCATGGTAGGAAATCAAAGATGCTGTATGATTTTCTGATTTCTAAAGTGCAGAAACGGCTTAGTGGGTGGAAAAGACGAACTCTATCTAGGTCTGTTTCGGTGTATCTTAATTCAATCAGTGACCTCCTAAATCTCCTCCTATGCTATGCAATCAATTCAACTACCTAGTAGTCTTTTGGAGGAGCTTGAAAAATTGAATAGAAACTTCTTTTGAGGTAATGATAACCATCATAGGAGGATGCACGCAGCAGCTTGGAGCACCATATGCCCAGATAAAAGAGATGGACGTTTGGGGTTGAAGAGTTTGAAACATGCTAATGTTTCTTTATTGGCCAAGCTTGATTGGAGGATGATCAAGTAACCAAATACTCTATGGGCAAAGGTCCTTTGGAAGAAATATGGTGATCCTTTGGCTAACAGGGTGTGGAATTCTAATACCTCACAGACTTGGAGAGCAGTGTTAGTAGGAGCATCAACACTTCGACAATTTGGTGGCAATGCTATCTCGTTAACTTTTACCGTGAAGGATTGTTATAAAGCTTTACATAAACCCTCTTAGACCGAAGATGATTGCAGTGGTTGGAAAAAGCGGTGGAAAATTAAAGGTCTATTGAGATTGAGTTTGAACTTGTGGATGGCGAGGCATGATAAGTTACCTACAGCAGAAATATTGTGTGAACGCGGAGTACATCTGTCACCAATTTGTCTGATTTGTTCAAGACTCATTGAAAGCAGTCTATGTGCGTTAAGGGATTGTCACTAGGCTAAAGGCATATGGAGAAGGCTTAGGCAGCCAAGCATTATTGGGAACTTCTGGCAAACCAACAATGTAAGGGATTGGATCGAACTTAATCTCAGGCATTTGGCGGAGCTTGATTTGGACATGACCCCTTGGAAGGATGTTTTCTGCACTTCTGTTCATGCTCTCTGGCACTAGAGAAATAAGAAAATTCATGAAACTGATACCTTTTCCTCTCCATGTGAGGACTTAGTAGTGTTCTCTATTTTGTTCAGAGCTAGGGGTAATGTTTTGGCAAATCAACAATTGGATGTAAGTTCTTACATAGGGAATAAGAATACAGTTTGTATGGACTTGAAGATAGAATAGTTCAGATCCCTGCTTTGAAGATGATCTCTATACATTAATTTGTATATATATAATATATCGATTCCCTTTGAGAGAAAAAAAAAAGGCTGCTTTATCTTCTAATATTGTTTTAGAATGTAACTCATGTAGCTTAAGTTATTTCATTGAACATTAATAATATATAACTCATTTTTCTATAAAAAAACCTAATCTTCTCATTTCAATTTTATTACATATAAGCTCTCATAAATGTGTGTATTTCTCACATGTTATTAACATTTTAACAATTATTGAGGGAAACTTTTAGTTGACATGTTTTTGCCAATATGAATATTAAATTGGCCTTTAGATTTTTTGATATTGTTGATTGAATAGTACTTATAGTTCCAAGGACCAAATTGAAAATAAAAAAAAAGGTTATTTCATTTTATTGTCTTTTTGTTTGGTCATTTGACAATTTAGTAACACATGTTTGTAGATTGACAAATAATTGACTAAATCAGAATTCCGGCCAATCAATTTTAACAGAAATATTGTGCCCCACTTTCAGGTGCGCTTTTTGACTGTTTGTAGAGATTTAAAGATGAAAATCCATCCCTTTTCTTCTAGTCTTCTAAGGGTAAAATAGAAATTCATATTCAGATCTCTATAAACTGTCAAAAAATCACATTGACAGTGGCCACAATATTTTTGGCAAAATTAATTCGGCTAAAATTTTGATTTGGTCACTTAATTTTGAATCAAAATATATGTGGCACTCAATTGTTAAATAACAAAACAAAAGGGAACCCAAATGGAATTAACCCTTAAAAAAAGCTTATCTAATAGATTAGGAGTGATAAAAGAAGAAATTTGATGATAAAAAAGTATTTTTTAATAGAGAGGTCCTAAATTTAAACCAGGTCTTCCTCCCTTATATATCAAAGCAATAAATGAATCAAGAAAATTCGCATAAGCGTGGCTCAATTGGTTCTAAGGTTGCAGAGTTAGTACCAAGAGCCAAGGTACGAATCTTGGCAATGGCAATATGAGAATTTTAACCTATTTAATATGTGAGGTGGTTCCTTGTTTGCACTAGGTCCTGGGCCTCCCGTCTACAGAATCGTTGAGTCACTATGATTTACATCCTCCACCAGGACGTTGGACAGTTTAATGGGAGCCCTGAGGGTGAGAAATTTCGTCTTTTTTTGGACCAATAAATGAATCAAGAAACGATCAAGGGTTTGCTATTTGAGCCCCTAAATTACTTCTGCAGCTCTTACACACATCATTTTTTAAAGATAAAAATTCTTTCTACCTTCTCTTTAAAACTTTTGCCAAAATTAAAATTTCTAAATGTTTTAACTGATATGGATAAAGATACGAACATGATGAAATGTTTTATTCAATATACATATGTATAGAGAGAGAGAGAGAGAGAGAGAGAGAGAGAGAGAGAGAGAGAGAGAGAGAGAGAGAGAGAGAGAGAGAGAGAGAGAGAGAGCTCAAAGTATCATATGTGAGGAGGAATGAATTTCAAGATACAAACACAATTGACACTCATAGCGAATTATTTCATTTTCATCATTTTTTTTATTCCTCTTTTGCTTCAGTTTCCTCCTTGCAATTTCTATAGTTTTTATAGAATCTATACATATTTTTCCCCATAAGTACCATTATTTCTTCCTCTGTGCTTGTTTTCTCTTCTTCAATAGCTTTTAAGGCTGCTATCATCATTACAAAAAAATGAGTATTTACTGATGGTAAACGTAGCCGTCGCTAAACACCAACGGGATACGATAGAAACTTGTATGTCTTCGGATTTTTACAATTCCAGCAAAAAGAAATGGAGGGAAAGAGTGCCAAAAAGTGACGACATTGTACTGACGGTGCACACCGTCGATACATTAATTATCGATGGCTCTTAGGCACGGATAAGTTTGCGTTGGTATGTAAAAATTATTGTTCCGATGGAGTTAACAACAATGCAGCCGTCGGTAACTCACGAATAATTTTTACCGACAGAGGAACATATGTGTCCCGTTGGTAATAAGTCACAGATTTATAAGAAATCGGCAAACTCTTTCCTCCCTAAATCATTCAAATTACCCTTCTCAATTCCCTCCAACTCCTCCCGCGATTTCACCGACGGCGACCACCACCACAGAAGATCAGCTAGTACAGCTCCACTTCACCGGCGCCACTGCCATTTTCCAACAGGTAAGGTCTCTCTCTGGTGCAGCTCCCCTTCACCGGCGCCACTGCCGTTTTCCAACAGGTAAGGTCTCTCTTTGGTGTATCTCTCTCTCTCTCTCTCTCTCTCTCTCTCTATTTCGAGCTCAATAATTTGTTCTTCTTCTTCTTCTTCTTCTTCTTCTTCTTCTTCTTTTATTCTTCTTCAATTTTCTTTGAAACCTTCATTCATTGCTGCCGGACAGAGAGTTTGCACACCTTGCCACAGCCACCCGCTGCCGGACAGTGAAGTGGCTATTTTAGTTTTTTCTATTTTTCAGCTTCTATGTTTTATTAGTTATAAAACTAAACATATCAATTATAATTATAGCTATAATAATCAGTTTACCCCTTTTTTGTTTACCTGCTCTAAGGAAAAAATTAGAAAGAAATGTAACAATTCTGTTTTGTGATTATTATGGTTTATCAAACTATATCATGATATGGATAGCACTCTTATAAATGTTATTGTTAATTAGTTACTGTTAACTCTTATGAATGATACTTCTATGAAGAAGAATTAGATATATACTTTTCCATTTGACTTAAGTAGTTACTTTTATAAATGAACAGGGAATTGATGGATTTGTTATTGGTCTAGTAGTAATGGTTATAACTGTTTAAAATTTTTTACGAAATAATAATATTCTTCCATTAGTCTATTAGTCCTTTCTTTGTTATTTTTCTATTAATTTATCAGTAAGTTAAAGAAGAATTAAAGAGACACACCTAAATCAAATTTTTTTTTTTTAAATGTACTAAACTCTACCAATAATAAGTTTTATAGGTTGTTAAATCAGTTCGAGTCAATTTCAGATGTAATAATAATCTCATACTTTCCAATATATAAAAGGGTTTTTTATGCATAATAATCAAAAGACTAAAACTAATCAATTCTCTAATTCTCCGTTTATCCATCTCTCTAATTCTATAATGTTGTAATCTTTTTATCTTTTTTTTTTTTTATAAATGTAAAATAGCTTTAAAGGTCGTTGCGTGTGAAATCAAAATGGTCTTGGAATTTGAATCATAAAAGGCTTTAGTTATGATGATTAAGTCATTTTAGTTTTATGGTAAATTTTTTTTCTCTTTTATGTCTTTTATGTCTATTATCTTACTTCGGATATTATATTGGAATCTTGATTTTTTAATACCCTTTTTTATTAAATAAATCGGTGGAGTTCTTTCTTTCCTTAAAAATGTCCTCGTTTAATGATTTTGACAGTTTCCTCTTGAGCTTCTTCCTTTCAATGTGTTTTTTAAAGTTGAAAAAGATAAGCTTTATTAATTAAGGGTTTTTCTTGGGATTTAACAAATTTTTATTGGGTTTTAGATTTTGTATGGTTTAGGGTTATGTTATTTGCATAGAGTTTGGTTTAAAATTTTTATTTGAATTTTGTTAAAATTTTAGAGAAAATCACCCAAAATACCTATAAACAATTTACGCTTTTCTGTTTTTATCCACAAACAATTATTTTGTTAATTTATACCCAAATCAATTTTATTTTTCTTTTTTTTACCCATAAACAATTATTTGTTTAATTTCTACCTAAATATAATTTTTGATTTGTTGATAATACCAAATTATGATTTCTGGTATGATTTATTAATTGTGTATTACTAGCAACTCGAAAGTAGTATTTGGGTATATCATCAACTCGAAATATTATTTGGCCAGAAGTTAAACAAATAATTGTTTGTGGGTAAAAAAAAGAAAAGTAAAATTGTATTTAGGTAGAATTAAATAAATAATTATTTATGGGTAAAAAGAGAAAATTTTAAATTATTTATGGATATTTTGGGTGATTTTCTCAAAGTTTTAATTATGTGCTTATTGGAAACACACACACACACACACATATATATATATATATATATATATCCCAAGACTAAAGCAACCCTTTGATGTATATATACTTAGTGTAGTAGGATTTCCTCCAAGAGTAGTTGGGATCCTCCAAAACCTTATATACCAAACCTTTGCTTTTAAAAAGGAATCCTTTTGTTAATTGTGTCTTTGATCATAATACTCTTGCGTCCGAAACTCCTTGGATTTTCAATGTGCATTTATGTTTTTGAAGCATTATATATCAAGAATCCATGAATGGAATGTGGGAAATGTTGAGAATATAAGCTTTAGCTATCATCTTGCTTTAAAAAAATGTTGTTTTGAAGTATCTTTTAATTGTGGTTCATTAACTTGTGAAAGAAAAATTCGATTGATCATTGTAAACCAACAACAACTTTTGGACATGTGGAGTCTTAAAAGTTCTATTCTCTACTTTTATTATAAGAGATTCCATACACACAAATATTAGTTTAAAAGTTTATTGATATATGTATGGAACTGGTAGCTTAAAAGTATAGATTTAAGTTTAAGTAATACAATTACTTTAAGTTTACATTTCTTTGTAGTAGAGACGTAATGTTACATGTTTTCTTAAAGTTTTGTTCGTGAGTATTTTGGTGACATATTCTCCATTATATACATGCTAGAGGTATGTGTATAGTTAGTTTAAAATTTAAAATTTTACAGGGGAGCTCTGGTTATTTAAAAGTTTTAGGAGGGAACCCTGACTCTTTAAAGTTTTATGCGGGAGCCTTGATATTTTTAGATGTCATACAGGAACGGTTCACCGGCCCTTACTACAATTGGTTTGAGGTCCCGCCGGATGTCTGCCACATGTGGTGGGGAGAATTTCAGGTAAATGAATCCAATATTGCAGTTGTTTTACTTTGTTTTAATTTTTTTACAAGTCTTTATATTTATAATATTTTGGATTAATTTTTTGAATCTTATACTGGTTATACTTATATTTATAAAAATATTATTTTTTAATATTTTGAAATTTCATTAAAATTTCAGAAAAGATGCATATGAGACCTGACATTATCCGTGACCAAGATGAGGCATGTATGGGATTTCAAGTTCGGCGACCGGATGAGAGATTCACTTGGCAATGCTCGAGCTACAAGAAAGAGGCTCGTTTCGATTCCTGAAATGCTCTCGGAGCAGATGATGAAGTACTGGGAGAGTCCGGAGTACAAAGCATTTTGTGAATGAAATAAAAAGAACATGAATGAGGGACAAGGAGGGGTCGGGGAGCGGGGAAGCACACATTTGGTTCTATCTCCTTCACAGAGCATCAGTTGAAAAGGGTAAGAATTCTTTGATTTTATTACTTCATTATAATGAAATTAGTAACTGTATTTTTTTTTTTTTTTTTGCAGCAAGCAGATTTAATAGAGAGGTTTTCCAAGAGCAGATACTTGAAAGAGCTCCAAAAGCTCAGACCCGGGATAAGAAAGGGCATTTTAGGTCAGAGGAGTTCTAGGTAAATTTAGTTATATTTATAACTTAAGTTTATACAATGTTTCATAACTTATAACTTTAAATTTCACGTGATATTTTATAACTTATTATCCAACTAACATTCCATATTGTAGATGAAATTTCACGAGGCCTGGCAGAAGGCCGGGGAAGTAGCTGTAACCACGGGCACTTTTATGCTCGATGATCTCCAGCTGATGGCTACTATGGCTGGTGGATTGAGCCGCGGCTGGTTATATGAATTGGTCAGAGGCAGCTCATTTGGGCCGCAGTTGGATTGCCACCTTGTTGTTTGGAAGCGGAACAGAGAATCATGAGGAGGGTGAGGTTGTTGTTTCTAGTGTTTGCGCTGCCTTCGACGAGCACATGAGGCGGTTTGCTGAGTAGAGCTACCTGTCGTACACCCCTATGCCACTGATGGCGGACATTCTCAAGATTGCTATGGCTGCCTTCCATCGATATCTTCATCAATGACAGCAGTTGCAGAGAACTCATATGCGAGGGTATCTTCCTCTACTCTCCCTCCCTCCCCCCTCCCTTTTCTTTTTCTTTTTGTATTTCGGGGAGCTTTGGCTCTATTTTACAAATTATAGAAAACATTTACCAACGGGATACCGAAGGTTAGACCGTAGCAAACAAATTTTAAAAAAACTAAAAACTGACAGAAAAGACCATCGGTATATTTTGTCGTCCCAACTGACGGTAATAAACCCATCGACAGTCTCCTCAGTACAATTTAGTGATAGAAAAACAGTGCTGCCAGAAATGTAGTCACTATTTATTACCGACCGAAGAGGAGCATCAGCCCTAAACATACCACAAAATAATAAAAATTTTCAATAATGTCGTTAAGAACAATCGTCGGTACAGCTGTTATTGACGGTAAGGCGCCAATGTTCACTTAGCTGTCGGTACTTACTTTGTACCGACAATACGCCGAAGGCTTCGACCGTCAGTATTTGCTTTTTTTTTTTTTTGTAGTGCATTTTCTTTTTTTTTTTTTAAGCTACTAATTTCTCTCTTTATATCCAACATGATTTCATGACTTAGTGATGACCTAAACATATGGGTACTTTGTTAAGTCCTTAGCCTCATATAGAAGAGACCTAGGTTTTCTTTACTCTCTCTTATAAGAGCTTTCAAATTTGTCAAACTAGATGAAATTGTTAAATTTGATATTTTTTTTTTGAAAGTTTTAGTGTTAAAATGTTTTCAGTTTAAGATTTAAAATCAATAATCTGTAAGAACTGGAGGGTTATGGACACGTTTTACCTTAGTACTTTAAACTTTTTGCAAGTTAGACATCCAGTAAAAACACAACAAAGAAAAACATCAATTTTATAGTGGTTTGGTGATAATCTACATCCACTTTTCTTTAAGAATTCCCTCTTTAGGTTTCTACTAAAACAATCTCTTTCAGGCAAGATCCACCATTACAAATACTGATTTTCAATAGTGAACTATATTATTAACTCACCATACTAGAGTTCTACCAAGTTTCTATAATGAAATTTGAAAACCTAGAAATAGAATAAGGTTTTTGAGAAAACTTTCAGCCTACAACATTTCACTATATTACAATCTAATATTCTTTAACACTTGAATTAAGACAATTTTGTCTTTTGATGGTACTTAAGTTGTGGCATTTGATAGATGTGTTATTGAATAGTGGCATTTATACAAAATGTCATTTTTTGCGACATTTATGAACATGTGCCACAACACTTCGATCCATTCTTTGCAACAATTTCCAACTAAAGTTTTGTCACTGATGTACTATTCTCTTATAGTGAACATGCTCTTCTTGCTAGATTTTAACTAAACTAACCTAGACAATTCGAATGAATTATAAATGATAAAAGGAGGAATCCGGTATATGGCATTGAAAATTTAGCAGATATCGTTGTTTAAAAATAGATATATATATATATATATATCAAAAGATAAAATTATTGTAATTAAGATTCTAGTGAAATATTTAAAAATATCAAGAGATACGAACATGATTCTAAAGAAGGAGCATGTTAAAGTTCTAAAGAAGGAGCATGTTAAATCAAAGTACAAGGTAGAAATCTTTCCAATTATTTAAGAAATAAAATACTTGACATGTATTCTTACAATCAGGTAATACACATCCACAATTGATTTTACCTAACACGTTATTACAAACAAAGTTTTACCTAACACGTTATTGCAAACAAAGTTTTGAAATTCAAGCCAATCTAACTACGATAGGTGTCCGCACATAGTGCTTGTTCGAACTCCATATTAGAGATCCTTGAACATATGTGTTGTTTGAGCTATTAGCTAATCTGTTGAAAGTCACTTGATAAACCAACTTTTCATTCAACTCTGTAAAACTGAGTGTAGATGGCTCAACAATCACATTCACCCCTGGTGGTGAAATCACTTGAAGAACATAAGTTTCATTGGACTCACCAACATTAGTAACAGTTCTTGAATATGTTTTGGGAGTTAATTGAAGTATTATGGAGAAGGAAGGATAATTTAGCTGTGCTTCGGGTATGCTTTCTGAACAATTCACCTTTCTTTGTAGGATTACTCCAACCTGTCGATTTGTATAATTCAAACCACACAAATAAGGAAAGTATTCCTCTGGAAAAATGTCATAGACAAACCCTGGATCATTTGCCCTTGAAGGGTTTACATGGCCGGCACCGATGGCAAATATGCTAGCTGGAAGGAACGTTTCATCCTCAATTGGCTTGTTTTCAAGGTTTACAAGATTAGCAGTTGTTATTATTGCGGATTTAACAGCAGCAGGAGACCAATCCGGATGTGAACTTTTCAAAAGTGCAGCTACACCACTTAGGTGAGGACAAGACATTGAAGTGCCCGAGATAATGTTGAATGTAGAATTTGTATTTGTGTTGTTTTCAATAGAAAATGGCCAAGCTGCGAGAATGTTAACTCCAGGACCAATAATATCAGGCTTTAATATGCCAGGACTTAGTTCACTGGGACCTCTAGAAGAAAATGCAGCAACGACAGGGTTGCGAACGTCCCCAATTATGGTTCCGCTAAATGTAATTGCAGCAGTTGGATTTGCAGTAGAATTTATGTAGTTTATGATCTTTTGTCCATCTTCATAACTTAGATATGTAGCTGGGAGAACATGAACTTCTGCAAGTGTAGTATTAGCCCAACTTCTAGGATTCATGAGAATCATGGCTGCACCACCAACATCTTTTACTGCTTGTCCTTGTTGGATTCTTGTTATTCCACCACCTACAACACATAACACAATCTTCCCTCTCACATTAGTTTTGTTCAATGAGGTTGGATTACAATATGGAGCAAGAAAGTCACTTGAATTTAGTAACGCTGGGTAAATAAGAGGTAATTGTGCCAAAGAGAAGTTCTTTGGTTGGAAAACTAACTCGCCATGAAATGTTTCGTTATTTCCAAGCACTGCAGTAGCCCTTATTTTTCTATCAAGTGTACTTGCACCAACAGTGAGAATCCACGGTGCTTCATTAGATAAATAGAAGTTGAAAGGGCCTAAATTGCCGGCTGAGCAACTAACGAAAATACCTTTTTCCATTGCACTAAATGCACCAAGTGCAATGTTGTCGTCATAGTAAGGACTGGAAAATATGCTACCGAGAGAAATAGAAAGCACATCAACTCCATCTTCAATGGCGGTATCCATAGCAGCTATAACATCACTTTCTGAGCAAAAAGTTGCACAGACTTTGTATACGGCCAAATGAGCATGAGGTGCAATGCCAGCTGCAGTTCCATTAGCATTTCCAAAAACATTTGCCCTTGTAAAATATAGATGGAACTAAAACTTTAATTATCAGGGAAAAGAATCTATAAATAAATTAAAAAATTCCAAAAGATGAATATTTGTAAAGAGAAAATTGCTAAAACTGTCGATCTCCAACTATTTGGAATTTGCTAACCAAGGGCAGACTTTTGGTGGCAAATTGTAACCATCAACTTTTTCATATGCTTGAAACCACTGAAACACGATTGAATCTAGTTGTGATTCTTTTCTTGTGGGCCATGGTCTCGATCAATTTTTTTATTTATTTGAAACTGTCCAATTACAACATGATTATGCATATTTTATCCTTCACTAATCATTAATGTGTTTCGCAAGGGTATAAGGTCTAACATTTATTATTAGATTTGAGTATTTTTTTTAAATTTTCGGACACAGGAAAAAATTAAAATTTATAATTGAACACAAAAGAATAATCTACTTTAATAATTAATAAACTGCAAATAATTGGAAGGTATTTTGGATCATTTCCTCTAATCATAAATGATTTTAAGATGTTGAAAAAAAGGAGCAGACGTCACTGACCCCAGATTCTATCCTTCCTTACCTATCACAAAGTTTCCTGCAGCTGTGCTTGCTGTATGGGTGCCATGTCCATTCTCATCCAACGGAGTCCCTCTTCCGGATTTAAAATATCTTGCACCAATAAGTTTATTATTACACGCAGAACTAAAATTGAAATCACATCTTCCTTTCCATTTACCCGGCGGAGGAGGCATCCCTTCATCAGAAAACGATGGATGGTCCGGCTTTATTCCCGAGTCAATAATGCCAATAATAATTCCTTTTCCATAATTTGAAGCATTCCAAAAGCCGAAATTCTGTTGTAAACCAAGAAAGTTAGGAGAATGTGTTGTGTGTAAAGAAATAACCTTTTCTGGCCTTGCAGATATAAACCCCTCATTTTTTTCCATTTCTTTAACTTCTTCTGAAGTTAATTTGGTAGCAAAACCTTTAAAAACATGACGGTAAGAGTGAACCATCCTGTTTGGTTCATTTTCTGAATTTGTTATGATAGAGGGGAGAAATGAATTGTACCAACTTTCTACATCTATATCATCTTCTGAATTGGTGAAAGTTTGGGTATTGGGAGCTTCAACATGAACAATATAAGTTTCTAAATCATTTTGGTCAAAAGCAGCACCGAAAGTGATTCCCAATGAATGAAAACTAATCAAGAAAATGAGAGAGATCATGGAGAAGTAGTATCCCATCGTTAATGGAAAGGGTACTATTTGGAACTAGAAATTATGTGGATTTCATTTTGCAAATTCTGGTATTTATATCAAGTTCAAATTCCTATGGATAATTTTCTTTTATTCACAAGTTTGTTGAACAGGGTTTTCTTTCCTTTTTCTTCTTTTTTTTCATTTCATTTTTATCATGCTTCATGCTTCCTGAACAGGTCTTGGGATGTTTAAACATTCTTATCTTTTTATTAAAACCCTATACGAAATCTGCATATTTCCTTCAACCTCAGAATGAGCTGCTGATTGACAATGACAAGAAAGATGTGTAACGGGGTTGCGTAACACTTTTTTTTAATAATATATTTTTTCTTTAAATTTATTTTTTATCTTAAAATTTATTGCTTGTTTTGTAAATTTTATTAATAAAATGTGTCATATTAAATGATAGTATAGAGAGTAGTAGAGATTATCTGACCCCAAATTAAAAAAAAATACTAAAAGGAGCAATTATTAGGGATAAATTATATTTTTCTCCTTAAGTTTATTCAAATTAGAATTTCATTCCTCTATTTTGAACAAAATATTTTAAATACATCTTTATTAAATTACACTCTGCGTAAAACCTTACAGTATTAGTTTGAGTATAAAAATTCCGAAACAATAAGTAATTATAAACAAATTAAAGAGTTTACAATCCTCCTTAAATATATATTCTTTTAAGAATTTAAGTTTTGTTTCATAACATATATCTAGGCAACGATACTCTTCCATATGAAACCTAAACCCATAAAAATATTTGGGGGATGATACTATTCACAATATATCACACTAACTAGTAACTACACTGAAAAATGGATATTTAAAGAAGATTATAAATTATTTGTTGTATAGTTATTGTTTTTTTATAATTTTTACTAAATTTAATAGTAAAAGTTAATATTTTGAAATTTATAAATGATAATAACGTATTGATAATTTATTTAAAATAAATGGATGAAATTATAATTTAGATAAAAGTCTTGAAGAGAAAAATGTAATTAGCTCTACTATTAGCAACATAAGATAAAATAAAAGTTTAGAGAAGCATAAAATAAAAGTTTAGAGCCTCTTCTGGGAGGTTCTATATATGCCTTAAATATCACTTAAGATCCTATATAACATTCTTTATAACATCTCCGATAACATTCTTTTTTATCATATTTTTTTTCTTAGGGTTTACCCTTTTCTCTTAAACATTCTTAGGGTTTCTTTTTCCTTTCGTCCCAAATTATGGTCCTATTTCTATTATGTATGTTAGTTAACATGCTAATTTCTTTCCACTTCTCTCATTATTCTACATATAAATTAATAAAAATCTCTACTACTTTCCGAAAAATTTTAATAAAACACACACGATTCTAATATCTTTATATAAGTTTCAAGACAAACAGCCAAATATATTTAATATAAAAGAAGAATATAAAAGAGAAATTAAGACAAAATTTACAAATCTAACTAACTTTTTTAATTCTTGTAAAAATTGAAATATGATCATCTTTGTGGGATGGAGAAAGCATTATTTATTTAGTAAATTTTATTAATAAAATACTCTACATTAAAAATATTATAAAGAGTGTTACAAACGATCCGAACCGCTTAAATATTAGCCAAATTAGACAATTAAGACCTTGTCAATCAGGCAAATTCTTATCATTTTCAGTTTTATTGGTGCTTACTATTTTTTCCTAATGTCTGCACGCAACTTCAATGAACTAGTTTATGCAGCTTTAAATATTCTGATGAATTTCAGAATAAATATAAGCAGTTAATTTCCCCCTTATTGACTCGGAGTTTCTAATTAAGTGCTTCTTCTTCTTTTCCTTTTTCTTTTTTTTTTCTTTTATATATTAAGGACCAAAATTTGAATCGAAATCATGATTTATTACATGATGAAGGATGCTTCTAACCGATTGAACTACAACCTTATCACATTAAGTGCTTTTTTCACTTTGGCAAAATTGGACTTTAGTAGCACGCACGCAATAAGTGCTACCAAAAGTCACTTAAATGTCACGAAAATTCTTTGGTGACACTTTGTAAAGTGCGCTGATGTCTTTTCTTTGTGGCACTTTATAAGTGCCGTAAAATTAATTAATTATATTAAATAAAATAAAATGAAATAAATTTTAATACATTAATAAATAAGAATCCCAACCAAATCTTAATTACTAAATGCCAACCTATACTCCATGTTAAGTCCAATTTATTGACTGTATTAAGTGAGATTTGAACACGTGAGCTTCTATATTACAAATGCTTTAATAAATTGATTACATTAATTTTTGTGACAACTTATTAACAAATTTTATTTATATTGTATATCAATAATCTAAAAATTGAATTATAAATTTGATTATTAGCATTTATATAAATAAGTTGCTTTTACTAAATAATAAAAATAATTTTTTTTTGAATAAATACGAATTTTCTTATATTATAAATTTTCAATAAACATTTGCAATTTTTAAGTCTAAATTTTTCTATCCATAGGATATAACTTATAAATTAAATTTGTTCCTCCCTTATTTCAAACATATAGTGATGTCCTAAATGTAGAAAATACATTTCACAACACTTCCGATAAAAAGTTATTTGCAAATTTTTTACTAATTTTCAGAGAGATCAAATAATTGAAAATATTATAAATTTGTCTCACAAAATTTTTTTTATATGTATAAATATAACAAATATCACTATATTCTTTTCCTCTTTTTTAATCTAAAAGAATATAACGTATGAACCTTAGTAAATTTCTTTATTAGGTAATGTTAATCTTTTATTTAAATAATATTTAATAAAGTAATATTTTAAATTTTTTAATTTTTTTTATGAATAAATTTGTAAGACAAACTTACAAAGTACATGATATTGAATTGTAACACATTTTATTATTTCACACACACATATGGTGTATATGTCATACATTTTGGTGGCATTTGAACTTGTGCTATATTTTGCTGACATTATTTGTGGAGTTTAAGTTTGTACCATATTTAAGTGGCATTACATTACCTGTGACAATTTGAGTTTATGTCACATTTCGGTGGTATTTTATATTTTGTTCTATATTTTTGTGGCATTATTTCGTAGTGTCATAATTTTATGGCACTTATATAGCAATTCTAAAAAATGCCATAAGTATTGTGGCATATACTATTAAATGTCACTATTTAGTAGCACATATATCAAATGTCATCAAAAATTAAAATTACCATGGTATTTAAAAAAAATAGAAACAACTACGTATGTACTATTATGAATTGTTTCTACAAAAAGTTTTTTTTTTTAGGAAATCAAAGAAAAGGAATATAATTCGAGTTCAAAACTTCTAATATGATAGAGTGCTTTTACCAATAAATTACTATCTTGTGAGGTCTTTTATTTTCTTGTTCACTTGAATACAAAAACGGGTATTCATTTCTAGTTGGAATGAGTAATTTGTTTGAATTTGATCAAAGTGCATCAGTATATAACAATGAGGGAGCAGCCTAATGGCAAATTACTTATCTCTTAGGTATCTTCACAATCCACATAAAATTTGTCAAGTGAAATATGCTGAGTTCAAGTTATTTTAAGAACGATTTTATACTGACATTTTCAATTTTATATTCTGTAAATCTTTCTAAAATTAATTAAGAAATTTCGGAGGACCATAAAAAAAAAATGCATAAGTATATAAGCTTCTGAAATTGTATTCTCAGGACTCATTCTATTCATTGAAGATTTCTTCAAGAACTATACTAATAAAGCTTAAAGACGGGTTAACACGAAAGTTTCTCAACATAGTAATTAAATGTATTATCTATGAATTTGATGATCACAAAGTCAATCCAATTTATTTAATTTGCAGAAATTTCAATAAATGATTAAAAATAGAATCCCATTCATATATAGTTGACACTTGAATTATTTGGGGCGTAGGAAATATTCTGTGGTGACTCTTGTTGATGATAAATTAAATATGGCTTAATGACTTGGTAACCTCTTGTCATTCTAACCAATCCTTTTCTACTTTCGGCAATGGGACCCCATCTTCATCCTCGCTTCTTCTCCGATCTTGTTTTCATAAAGAATTTCAATACGAAAATCATTCACATTCACAATTTATTCTATTTCTAATCTAATTTCTGTCAATTAATTCTTATTTCTAACTCATTTTTACACGTAGAGATGAAATCTAGTTTCATTCCCTTTCAACTTTACTAAAGAAACTGGAGATTTAAGTAAAAGCTAAGGGTATATTTTTAAGATATACATAAATTATTCACTCATTTCTTGTTTATACACAATTTTTAACATCCTTCTATTTATATATATGAACTATTTACCCTCTCATTTTATACGTAATTTTTATTATTTATTTATATTTGTGAACTATTTCCAAACCTCTGTTCATATATCGTCATAATCCCTTGTGACCATAGACGAAACTACTAAGGGGTCTAGGAGGACCTCGACCCCCTTTAAAATTTTTTTATACTTTATATGAAGTATAAAATTATGTTCATTTTGTGTAAAAATTAATATATTTTCGTATCATACCCCTTTTTCAAATAAATAAAAATTAAGTTATTAAGTATAAAAAAAACACCAATTTATATTTAAATGATACACTAAATTTTTTGTATTTAAATCTTGATTCTCCTTGAAGTCGCTGTCTGACTTCACCCTTACTTGTAACGGAATTAAGTAAAATAAAATAAATCTAACTCACCTGATATTTTAAAACTATCCTTAAATCAATAAGCACATGTGTTACATGAGAATTTTCTTTCCCCTAATTTCATCACAAATAAAAAATAATGAGATATAAATAGAGGTTCAAAAATAGATAATATATAAATAAGGGTTAATCACGTTAACCTCCCTTGAGGTTTGGCCAAATAACGAATCCATCCCTGCAGTTTAGTTAAACTGCATTTTCCTCCTTTGACTAACATCTCTTTTAAGAAACAATAATTGTTCAGTAAAAAGACCATTATATCCATCTCTTTATCTTAAAAAGGTTGGGTTTCCATGTACATTTACCAGCAACATTACCACACCATCTCTTTCTTTTCTCTTTTCTTCTCCTTCGTTTCCTTGCCTTCACTGCCATATCCTCTTCTCTTATCCAAAAAATTTATTCTTTGTCATCCATATTTATAATTTTTTTTTTCATTGGCTATGTTTTTTTCTAATCTGAAAAGCTCGAAAGTTTCTTCGAAGTGAACAAGCTAATTCAGACTTGAAATTCCCGAAATTAGTGATATCCTAAAATCTTAAAAATATATCTCATGAGGAAAAACATTATTGAATGTGAAAAGAGTGGAAAAGTTACTGCACATTGAATTTTTAAAAATTTTTTTTTTGAGGTGAGAGAAGGGAGGAACAAGGAAAAAAAGGGCTAGGAGGTTTATTTTTGGGGAGGGGATCAGGGAAAGTGTTCAATTTAGAAATTTTATTATTCATGCGCGTAATAACACCATTTTTTTTTTTTTTTTTTAAAGGGATGAAGAAGGAGAATAGAAAGAGGTAGGAGATTCTTTTGATTTTTTTGGGAGAGGGATCAATGTAGTAATTCTAATATGAATAATTAAATTTTAATTATTTTTTTATAAGAAATTTTTGTATGAAGACTTATTTTATTTTTTTAATTAGGAAGAGGGGGTAGGAGTGAGGAAGAAGAGAGGAACAAAGGGGAAAGAAGGTATATGAGGAGGTTTAACATAGAACAAAATTACACATGATTTTTTTTCTTTCAAGAGATTTGCATGATATAATTGATATAGGCTTTTTTTTCTTAACATAAATTTTCTTAAAATTTTAATGAAATAATCAATATCTTACATCTATATATTTTTTTCATAAGTGATTTTTTTAAGTACAAGAAGTGCTACAATTAGTGAAAATTACAGAAAAAACTAAGGGAGACAACAACCCTTAAAAATAAGGGTAGTAGTTCTTTCACCGAGTAAGAATTGAACCCACACAACCTTTCAGTTTGGAAGCCTTTGAAAGTTTCCAGTGGGGAAAAAATCCAATGATTTTTGTCATTAATATAAAATAGTTTACAATATATACTTGTCAAAGTGACAAATCCTAAATAAATTATGACTAGGAAACTAAAACTAATTACAACTAGGAAGCTAGAATTATACATTGTTTAGGATTTTATATTTTAATTCTAGATAACAATCCTTAATACACCCCCTCAAGTTGGAGCACGGAGATCATAAATGCCCAATTTGGAAGCTAAATAATGAAAATGAGTAGGATGAAGAACTTTAGTGAGAATATCGGCGGACTAAAATTCACTACGAATCGCGGATATCTTATAAAAACGCCACAGAACTTTCAAGATGGAAGTTATCCTGTAGATGCTGTATTCATGCCTGATCGAAATGCAAATCATAGTATTCAAATCACAGAACAAGGGATACTTTTTCTCGAAATATGGACAAACGGAAGTTTAACTCCGAACGAAGCACTTCATGAAGCATTCCGGAATTTGATTGATTTGTTTATTCCCTTTTTACATATGGAAGAAGATATAAGTAGGAAAAATAAATCCATCTTGAAAAGCATCACGAACAAAATGACAATCAACTTCGATATGCTAAGTACGTTAATGGAAAACAGGGTTTTCGGCGATGTGAAAAGCAGCTTAATTGTCATATATAATGGAATTGGGCGAGTGAGAGTCACATGAAGATCACGTAGGAGGCTAGATAACCATTTTAACTCACATAAAGTCATCGCCATAGAGCAATATTCGGCTTCGGCAGAGGAACGAGAAACGGTATGTTGTTTCTTTGTTTTCCAAGAAATAGGAGATCCACCAAGTGAAATAGAGTATACAGTAATAGATCGCCGAGTAATTGGGCAGGTAGCTGAATCAGAATTGCAATATGGAGTCAGTAAAAGTGGAGATTTAGATTGAAAAAAAAGGCCACGACCCGGACTACCTTTGAGATATCGAACAACTCGAATAGTAGTGTCCCAATGAGTACGATGAGGAGCGTGCATAAATTGAGTGAGCGTATTGACTGCGTAGGCGAGCTCAGGTCGAGTAAGAGTAAGATAGATTAGCTTGTCGATGAGTCTACAGTATCGATTTGGTTTATCAAAATAAGATCCAGAAATTTTGGCCAGCTGATGATTATGGTCAATAGGAGTAGAAGCCGGTTTGACCCCCAACAGACCAATTTTAGAGAGAATATCCAAAGGATATTTTCGTAAACCCGGAGGATTCCTTTCAATTTCAATACCCAAAAAATATTTTAGAGGACCCAAGTCCTTCATATGAAAGCACTTATTCAAGGAGACCTTGAATTTATTTAGAGTGGGTAGAGAATTGCCAGTAAGTAATAAATCATCCACATAAATAAGGATACACAAAAAATATTTTTCCAAGAATATGTGAAGAGAGAATAATCTGCGCAAGACTGAGGAAACCCACACTTACGAAGAGCTGCGGTAAGCTTGGAAACCAACATCGAGGTGCTTGGCGAAGGCCGTACAAAGATTTCTTCAAAAAACAAACCTGTCCTCGAGAAAAGGGACGAAACCCAGGTAGGGGTCGCATATAGACTTCTTCCCGTAAATCTTCATGAAGAAATGCATTATGGACATCCATCTGATGGATAGACTAGTTTCGATTGGTAGCAACAGAAAGTAAGTTGCGGACTGTAACCATTTTAGCAACTGGGGTAAAAGTGTCTGTGAACTCAATACCTACTTTTTGTGTGTTGCCCAAAATCATCAAGCGAGCCTTATATCGCTCGATGGTGCCATCTGCTTTATACTTAATGCGAAAAATCCATTTACTCGCAAGTTCACGTTTTCTTGGAGGCAAGGATGTTAAGGACCATGTGCCATTCTTTTCTAATGCATCAATTTCATGGCGCATGGTGGCGTGCTATTAAGGATTAGAAACAGCCTCAGAGAAGGTGATAGGTTCGGATTTTGTGGCTATGGATACTAAAAAATGCCTGTGGGAAAGAGAACATTTTGCATAGTCCACAAACTATGTTATAGGATAAAGGGACGTGCCTGAGAAGTTCGAAGAGGGTGAGGGAGCAGAATAGGAATGGGATATAGATGACTTCCATATAGCATTACAGTCAAAATATTGGAGTCGAGCAGGAACCTTTTTAATGCGAGTACTTTTCCTTGTGGGCTGGCCTGGAGAAGGAAAAGGAGCAGCTGGAATTAATGTTGTTGGATGGGAATCCACTGGATAGGGGTGCAGTGGAAATTTCTGGTCCATAAAGCTTGCTAGATTGGACTGGTCCTTAACAGAGTCCTTGGTGCGGACTAGACTGGACAGATTAGGTATTGGTCCGTGCTGTCAACTAGATTAGATGCAGGGTTGGGCTGTGCAAGGCACTAGGCCACGCTTTCAACAGGAAAAGAGTCAGTTGGCTTGAGCGCGTTGGGCTGCGTCGTCAACAGGGAAGGACTCGACTGGCGCGTTGGGTTGTATGTGTTGGGCAACACAGGATTCTGGTCCAGACAGGTTGGGTTGGAGCTGGGCTTCCTTGGTCGTGGACTCCTCTCCCTTTCTTGCTGGGCCAAATTTCGCTGTGCAGCTTGTTCTGGCCTGAGCAGAGGGCTAAATTTGGGTGCTATTGTCATGAAGGAATTCACTCCCCCTTTCTTGTAAGCCCAAACTTTGTTCCCCAATATTATAAGATCTTGCAAAATCTGGTATACATTGTGGGGTTTTCGAGTCTTTGTAAGAAAACTTGGTCTCATAAAAAATTACATCTCTAGACACAATGAAGTTTTCCCCTTTTAAGTTATAAAATTGCCAACCTTTCTTATTAAGGGGATATCCGAGGAAGACACACACTCTGCTTCGGGCTAGGAATTTATCTCTAGGGAGATCATGATCATGTATATATGCTAAACACCTAAAACTTTCAATGTGAGAATATGATGGTTTTCTGTCATAAAGCAACTCATAAGGGGTTTTTTCATGTAGCAATGAAAAGGGTGTGCGATTTATAAGATATCCAGCTATCAGTATATATTCTCCCTAAAATTTAATGGGCAAATTAGCTTGAAAACGCAAAGCCCGATCTACATTCAAAATATGTCGATAATTGTGTTCTACTCTACCATTTTGTTGTGGGGGTGCTAGCAATAGTAATTTGATGCAGTATGCCATGGGTTAAAAAATACGACTTTAGACATGTAAATTCTGTGTCATTGTCACTTTGTACTATCTTGACGGTTTTGTTAAATTGAGTTTTGATCATATGAAAGTAATTTTTTAGAGTAGATGCAACTTCACTTTTCTCAGAAATTAAATATATCCAAACAACCCTAGAATAATCATCTAGTATGGTAAGGAAGTATGAGGCACCTTGTATGGTCCCTAGAAATCATAATGAATTAAATCAAAGACTCTAGATGCTTTATTGCTACTTAGAGGAAAACAATCACGAGTCAGTTTAGCATGTAGACAAATATACAAGGAGCAATTCCAATTCTAGATTTCTTAGAAATTCCCAAAAAATTATTGACCACAAAATCCTTGTCCCAGCCTTGTATGCCATAATGTGCTGGCATCAAGAACTGTGCTAGAAAAGGCGTACAATGTTGCCAATTCCATAGGTTTGTAGAAGAAAATCCCATTCCTCTGCTCACCCACTCCAATCGGCCTCATTGAAATACGGTCCTGTATAACACAAAAGTCGTCAGAGAGAGTAATAAAACACTTCGAGTGTCGTGCCAATTGAGATAAAGAGATTAAGTTGCATTTAAGCGCATGAATTAACAACACACGGTGGAGTTTTATTCTAGGACTTAAGAAGACCATCCCCTCTTGCAGAGCCAGTTCCTTTGCATCATTAGGCAATCCAATAGTACATGGATAAATAGTATTTAAATTTTTTACGAAAATTTTCTTACCAGTCATAGAATGAAAACATCATTAATCCGAAATCTATAAATTTTTCATACCAGAAAATTTTTCAGATTAAGTGGTATTTGAGTTATTTATGGCAGTCAACAGCTTTGACCATTAGTCAGCTGTCCAATTTGGAAAGTTGCTTGGCTTGTTGCTACTGTTGTTCGGGCCGCTGCTTCTGTCTTCTTCCCCAACGAGAAGGTCACCGCTGCTGGAGTTTTCTGTCATTCTTCCTCGTCGGACTGTAGCTGAGTTGGCCCATGCTTCTATTCTTCTACCTCCCGTCATGCTTCCGACATCCGTGCGACCAGAAAGAGACCGAGCACGGAACTTGCCGCGGGCCCGCCTCTCCGCGGTGACCTGTACTCCTCTGCCTCCGCGACCAAGCTATGCTCCACGGCTGCTGGCGTTTGTTGCAGTGGTTTTGGGCCACCATTCCGGATAGCCCACGAGTTGGAAGCAGCCTGTAATTTCGTGGCCTAGTTTTTTGCAATGCGTGCAGTAAATCTTTGAGGATGAAGATATTGTTCCTTCCATTTTGGCGACGACGAAGGTGCCATCACCGGCGAGATGTCCTCCTCGGTGCAAGAGTTTGATGCTGCTCTTCTTTGCAAATTTGAGCTAGAACTGTTTGCACATTTGACATGCTTATTTTATTAGGTGAGAGCGAATAGTGCCGTAAATTTCACTATTTAGTCCTATTAAAAATTGAAAAATCTTTTATTCCTCTCTTTCATTCATGATAGTAGTTAAGATTTCTGTGTTTGTGGTGGAGGGAAGTTGAGAATAGTTGTCCAATTCATCCCATAACTTTTTCAAGCGTGAATAATACACGTTTATCGAGTTACCTCCTTGTTTACAATTTGCTAGTGCCGTCTTCAACTCATATTTTCTTGTCCCGTTTACAACCAAGAATCTTTCTTTTAAATCTGTCCATAACTCATTGAGTCTTTTGGAGTAATTTGTAGATGATCGAAGAGGAGGCTCACTAGTATTAAGAATCCAAGAATTTACAAGAGTATTGATCTCCCATCATTCTTCTTCTTTGTTTGGGTCGTTTTCCGGTATGGGAACTATTCCATCGATAAAACCCAATTTCTCATTTGATCCCAGTGCCAGGCGCATTGCGTTTGCGCATTTTGCGTAGTTATTGTATTTTTCATTCTCTTTTAACTAAACTGTCGTTATGATCAGTCTGGGTCTGTCTGAGGATACTACATAGTAGGCAACCTTCTTTATTCTACGTACATGGCTTTCTTCTACCATGTTGTTGTCAACATTGCTAGAATTGTCGTTACTTATTATGATAATTTAGACCACCTAGCTCTAATACCATGAAAGTTTCCAGTAGAGAAAACAATACAATGTTTTCTGTCATTAGTGTAAAATAGTTTACAATATATACTTGTCAAAGTGACAAATCCTAAATAAATTATGACTGAGAAACTAAAACTAATCATAACTAGGAAGCTAGGATTATACATTGTTTAGGATTTTATATTTTAATTCTAGATAAAAATCCTTAATAGTTTTAACTCTTGCCACTCAAACAATGCCTCACGAGCATTTTTTTCATAAGTGTTTTATATGTAGTTGGAATTCATTTTTAATTTTTAAAAAATTTTTTTTGACCCCAACATTATGTCTCCTGTGCATTGCACAGGTTGTTAGACTAGTTTTCAATAAGTATTCTAAACACAAAATAATAATATACATACCACAAAATCCAACGAATTAAAACTTTAAAATAATACAAGTAATAATCCTTTCAAAATAAAGTCTAGGCATATTAAAAATAAATAAAAAAGATATCAGTTCAACAATCTTTAACAATGCATTTTCAAACTATATAATAGATGACAAAGGTCCAGTAATAAAAGTTTAATAACAATATTTTTTTTGTTTAGTATATATGTATATATATATATATAAATAGAGAGAAGTTATAAATAACCATAAGCTATTTTAACTTTTCTGTTTATAGTCATGAACTTTATTTGATATTTTTCTAACCATAAACTATTTTATATCTTCTCTTTCTAACCATAAATTTAAAAAATTTTTTTTTTCTAACCATGAACTAGTTTTTTTTCTAAAACTAGTCATGAACTATTTGAGAAAAAATAATTCACGGTTCAAAAAGATAAAATAAAATTTCATGTTTATAAGTAGAAAAGTTAAAATAATTCGTGATTATTTATATCTAATTTCTAATATATAATAATAATAAAAATATTGGTGATTGGTGGGATGGGAAGAACCTAATCCCCATCTTCAAGTTTAAATAGAAAATTTCATCTGCATTTCCATCCAGATCTATGTTTTCAATCAAACTAGGATTAATCAGGTATAAATGAATTGGAGATGGATAAGTATCCAATTGAATCCGATCTATTATCATCTCTAAATAAAGTACTATTTACCCCTCCTTTCTCTCTCTCTTAAACCATGGATAATTTTATTAGAAAAGAAATGATTGGAATTTGAGAAAGTGATTGGAAACGGTAATCCGTGTTTATATATATGATGGTTGATGAGGGAAAGTAAACTTGGGAGTTGGAAGAATTATTAATTAATATTATTTAATTATTGTTGTACCATTTCTTTTCGCCGAATCTCAACTGAACAATTTGGGTTGGAAAAGCTTATAGATGTTGACGAACATTTTTTAATAATTTGAACTAAACTAATCAAATTCTTAAGAAGGAATTGATCAAAGACATTAGTGATTCTCTTTAAATAAAAAAGAAGAGACTGTTTCAAACTAAAAAATTTCTAAATAAATGCTTCAAGCAAATAAGAAATGCAGTAAAATTCACTCAAGATTGTCTTTTACATCCTTTATCTTTAAGTACACTTTTTTATTAATTATTTTTTTTTAAAATTTATCTTTTAGAATTTATAATTTATCTTTTATTCTAAAAAATTTTATTAATAAAATTACAATAAATTATATGTATTATACAATTCCGACAAAATAAAATTAGGTATAAATAAAAGAATTCGAGAAATATATTATTGAAATTTGAACAAAATGATTAAAAATGTTATTGTAAAGGGTAAAAATTTTAAAAACAAAGATAATATGTTTGATTTGAATATTTCTTGTCTTGGTCTTTAGCTTTCTAACTTTTTATAGCCATTTCACTACCAAAAAAACAAACAAGCAAACTAACAGTGTTAAAAAAAAAATGTTTGCTCGGTCGTTAATTTGATTGGTAAAAAAAAAATATCCTTTGGAGAGTAATTAAATTTGTAATGTTGCTTCATAATCAATTGCTCTACTGAAGCTATTGTGATATATTTGTTCAATTATATATATATATATATATTATAATAAGTACTTTTTTCTTTTAAATATTTATTATCAATTGTTAGTTAGTAAAATAGGTATTTGTGTCGAATTTAACTATTAACTGTTTCTTTTAGACGAGAGTATTTTTTGTTCGAAAAATAAAATCCAATCCCTCCATTTTCTAAGAAGATTTTGGAATTAAAATGAAAAAGTAAAAAACATTAAAAATCAAAATCAGATAATCCAAACCCTTTCTCTCGCTCATTGATTATCTATCCTCCTCTTTATTCTCTCTCCTCCTCCCCTCCTCCAGTTCCACCCCATGCACATCCTCCCTCCCCACCATCCCATGTTTGTGAATCAATCTGGTGTTATAAAAGCACAAAACCACAACCAATAAAATTCTGAATCAAATTAAAACTACAAAAGTAAAAAATAATTCTTTGACAACTTTGGAATTGTATCTTCCTCCTCTTTCTAAAAGAAAAAATCAAAAACCAATAAACCATTTTATACCCATCTTCCTCCTCTTTCTCCTCTCTCTCCACCTTCCACCGGCAAACACTACTTCTACCTCAGATCAAACCCTTCTCTACCCAACCACCACCTGCACAGACAAAATGAAAATAAAACTCCCTTTCGATTCCGGCGCTAACCTTCCACTCTTTCTCTCTATCGGCTGTTATGGCAATTAAAACATGCGACCCAACTTTCAAGAAAAATAGAGCACAATAATTTGTTAAAAGAGAATTGCAGACAAGAAATTAACCAGAAACAGAGACCAAAATTACAGGCCAGCAATTCTTGAATTTTTTTGGTTCGACATCAATGATTGAATTTTCTCAGAGTTGTAGTTGATGGGTGGTTTCGGATATAGTTGATTTCTTTAAGGTTTGCCATTGTATAAGAGATTAAGTTCTGAAAAAAGCTGGAAAATGTTTGGAGAAAGTGTTGAAGCAGAGAAAAAAAATGTAAATTTTCTTGTAATACGTAAAAGAGGATAATTATCTATGCAGGTAAATATAGATCCTAAAATGAAAAAAATGAAATTTTCACTTGTAGTTTCAATATTCCAGCAGTAGGGAGGTGCTTGTGGGGGAGGTGTGCTTGACTCTATGGGGTAGGCTATTCTTGGGTAGGCTATTCTTGGGTAGCATTAGGTGATGGTCAACTTTTGTACATGGATTAGGAAGTGTCGCACCTTCTTTGCTCGAGGGAGGATACGATTGTCGAAATTATAAAAACAACGGAAAATTTGCTATTTTTTCCTGTCACTTTCTTTTGACATTTGAATTGTTAGTAGTTTTTTAATTATATAGTAGAAATGAAGTTCTTAATCTTTTCTTTCGGTGCGTTAAACTTTATCTTCGTCCAATTTTCGTTCATTTTCTCTATTCTCAGCTTCAGTTTTGAATATGCTATGAATTATGTTCCTTAGCGGACCGCGGAGGCCCTTATAATGTAAGCTTGACTCTGCTAAGTGAGCATTCAAGTTGACTATAGAAATTCTTACCTTGTGTACCCTGGAGTGGCAAGAATACGAAGCTAGATCAGCAGGAATGGCCCAATATCATTGATAAGAAATCTTGATCAAATCTAATGACAACTGATGTTGCAAAAGTTAGACCAAATAGAGAATTCACAAGATAAATTGGATCATATTTGACTATTTTTTCTTCGTAATGATTGGGCGTAAAACATCTTTAGTTAGCTTTTTAAGTATGCCGTCAAATCTCAGGGCTCAACCACCTCGGGAGTAAGTGATCGCCACCCAAAAACCTCGAACGGGAAGGAAGCGCAACTCCTATAAATGATTAAAAGAATTACATAAATAGAGCGGAAATCCATTACACTTGCTCAGATACCATTTTGCCACCGCTTCCACTTCTTCTCTCCACTATCTCCTCATTTACCTCCACCTCCCTTCTTATCTGCCTCCTTTTTCAAAAAGAATCCAAAACCATCATTTTAGATTTTTCTTATTATTTTTTTCTTTACCATCTTCTTCCTTACCTCAACGGTACTGCCCCACACATACCATAACTACTGAGACCACCACTGCCCTACTGGATTTTGTGAGAGTTTTAAGGAAGATGAATTGATGAGAGCCAAAGCTACAAATGCCATCAACAAAAGACTGGTCACAAGGGCGCAAGCTAAGAAGATTCGTGAGATGTCCAAGTTTTGCTCAACCAAATTTAAGTTCCGGATCCTTGGGGAAGTCTAATTGAGGGCCCAAAAGAACTCTCTGTCATGATTATACAAGTGGAAAATGAAGAAATGAAGTTGGAGACCTCAAAGGGTGCAAAAGGAAGCATGAAATTGAAGGACAAAACCAACTTTGGAATCATGAAATTGGCATCGAGATTAATTAAAACCCTAACCCGAGGTTTTTCGGCACTCAAATCTGCGGCGATGTTGAAAAATGGAAAAGCTGGCACAAAATCGGTGTCGAGTTTATGAAAAATTGGCTCCGAATTAATTCCAACTACCACCCGAGGGTTTCCAGCCCATCAACCCATGGCAGTATTCCCTCTACTCCGCGGCTTGGCGTAGAATTTTTAAAACTTCACATTTTAACCCTGCTTCTAAGAAGACTTTTCAACAAGTTTCCATTTATTTCATTTTGGTCCTAAACTTTCCCATATGGTATTTTTTTTGTTTCAAAAACTCACTTCTAAGGGCTATTTGATGAATGTTTAAGAGCCCTCAGGACCCTAGATTAGTAATACTATAATGCGAGGGCTTGGCATGTATGAATACATCTTATTGGGGATAAAACCCCTAACCTAGTTTGATATTATCCAATTGAAGTTTCATCTTCTTCATGAGAGTTGAGAGAAAACCTCTCCAAACTTCTCTTCCAAGACTTAAATGTTTGATCTACTTCGTGGCGTTTTCCCTATAGAGTTCTTGTTCTAATAAATCTAGTGGACTTAGCAATTCATCTCAAATAGGGGTTTTAGGTACTTGTTTCCCGAGGGTTTTTATTTGGATGATTGTTGATCTATTTTAGAGTGTTAGTAGGGTTCTAGTTTCCATTTTTCTTCTAGAGTTTTACTAATATCTTAAATGCTCTCTACTTGTTATCTTCTCAGGGTTTCTAGGGCTTAACTCTCTAGGGGTTTTAAAGAGTCTTGTGGAGGTTCTTTTGTTCATTTTTGTGGTGTTCTTGAGTTATATTAAAATGAAATTGAGACTTCATGAATCATCCCAAATCATATTTCTATCAGTTGGTATCAGAGCTTTGGCTTCAAATGGTGAAAGTTTGAAGAACCGAAATTTCTTGTGAGAAGAGCAAGAATTCTAGAAAATAGGCCATTCAAATTTCAGCCCAAAAGGTGCTTCTCAATGGATCATTTTGTAAGTTTCTTGATTGAAAACTCATCCCCATGTGTTATATAGTTCATATGGCTCCTATTCCTTGAAAAATTTCACCAAGAAAACATAAAAAAGAAGCTAAAATTGCAGAAATTTTTCCACTTACGGGATTTTCCATTTCTTGGTGTGAAAGTAAAATTAAATGTTGCTTACTTGAGTTATGGAGTTCCTCTTTAATTATTATCCATATGGTAGTGATTCTAAGCTCTTAAAACCATTTTTTTAGTGAGATGAAGTGCTGTTTTTGCTTCTAAGTTAATTGTTTTTCTTGTGTCATCTATTTGCTAACTTTCTTGTTTAACCTTGCTTCTTTGAGTTGATTGTTGATTCCTTTTGTGTTCTTCTTGCCTATTCTTGTGTTTTGAAATTTTTTGGTAGTCATATATGCCACTTACTCTTTGAAAATCCTCCTTAGAATGTTTCTTTGACTTGTTGCATTTCAAGTGCTCGATAAAATGCCACAACTAGTTTTTGATTACTAGTTGAAAGAATTCTTGAGTGTTGGATGTACTTAGAAGAACCCACCATTGAGTAAGAAGGATTGACAAGGTTTTGTAAGAAAAGAAAAAGGCAACAGAGATGAGACTATTTTGGAAAGAGCCAAGAAGAGTGCAAACACGAGTGGAGCGAAACTTGAGTGATCAAACACAAAAGAGAGTGAAGTGAGGTCCTATTTTCTTGAACTGACATTTTTCTTGCAGGAATTTAGTTGAGAATGAGTAGAGACAACACCATAACTCCGGTTGATTCGACTAGTGCCCATTTGAGTAATGCTCAAACACCTGATACGGACAATGCATTCCAATTGGAAGCCATGCAGCGAGAATTTAAGTGGATTCATGAAGTTTTGGTCAACCTTGGTGAAAAGGTAGAAAGACAAGAAAAGAATATCCAAAAGTTACAAAGTGATGAATGGATGAAAACTCCTAGTCCTATAGGAAGAGGAATTAGGATTGGGGAGCCGAAGGGACTTGTCTTTGATCTCTATGAGTTGGAAGAGAGTGAGGAAGATGTCGTGGGTTAAAGACCGCATGGGTTATGAGGATAACAATTGGCAAAAAGAAATGAGGCAAGGTAGGAGAGATAGGAAGAGAAATAAAGACGAAAAGACCTTGGTAGTATCAAGCTCAAGATTCCTTAATTCCAAGGCAAGAATGAGCCCAAGGCTTACTTGGAATGGAAGAAGAAAGTGTATTTGGCATTTGATTGCCATAAGTATTCTGAAAGAAGGAAATTGAAGCTAGCCATGGTGGAATTTGTTGAGTATGCCATTGTTTGGTGGGATCACCTAGTCACCAACCAAAGGAGGTACCAAGAACCACTAGTAGAAATATAGGAAGAGCTTAAGAGGTTGATGAGGAAACGATTCATACCTTCCCACTACTACCAGGAACTATACCAAAAGCTTCAAGTTCTCAAGCAAGCAACAAGAGTGTGGATGAGTAGCACAAGGAAATGGAGGTAGACATGATAAGAGCTAATATTGAAGAAGACCGAGAGGCCATCATGGAAAGGTTATGAGTGGACTAAACTGGGAGATAGCTAATGTAGTGGAGTCGCATCATTATGTAGAAATGAAAGAGCTAGTCCACATGGCAATAAAGGTGGAGAGGCAACTAAAAAGAATGGTGGTGACAAGACCATCCTATCCTTAGGCAAATACTTAAAACACTAAACCACCATGGAAGAAGGAAAAGCTTCCTAAGGAATCATCAAATGAGATTGCTAAAGGAAGAGAAGCAACCTATAGATACAAAGGGAAAGGTATATACAATGCTTCAAGGAATAGGAAAGTGAAATGCTTCAAGTGTTTGGGAAGAGGTTACTATGACACCGATTGTCTGAATAAGAGAGACATGGTTATTAAGGATAGAGAGTGGTATGCTAATAGTAAAGAAGAAACTAAAGAAAAGGACCCACAAGAGGGAAGTGAAGATTATGATTCGGCAAAACTTTTGGAAATGGCTTATGCGTAGTGAATTTGAGGGCTTTGAGTACTCAAGCTAAGATGGAAGACAACAAAGTACAAAGAGAGAACATCTTTTATACAAGATGCATCATGGAAGGAAAGTATTAAAGTCTCATCATTGATAGTGGAAGTTGTACTAATATAGCAAGCAATTACCTAATGGAGGTCCACAATTTAACCACAACAAAGTATCTTAGGCCATACAAGTAACAACGGTTAATGATAGTGGAGAATTCTGAGTGAATAAGCAAGTGAAGATACCTTTTACCATAGGGAGGTATGAAGATGTATTGTGTAATGTGATGCCCATGTAAGCAGGACATATATTACTAGAACGCCCATGACAATTTGATAGGAAGGTGGTACATGATAGCTACAAGAGAACTTGCTCCTTGTAACAAAAGGAGAGGAAGATCACTCTTAAACCCCTTACTCTAAAGCAAGTGAAAGAGGATCAACTTCACATGAAAGCATAACGAGAGAAGAGGGAAAAAAGAAGAAAATGAAAAGAAAAAGAGGGAAGAACTAAGAAAGTGAGTGAGAGCAAAGGAAAAGACAAGAGTGAGAGTGAAATAAAAGAGAGGAGAAAAAGTAAGGGAGAGAAACAAGAAAAGAGTGGAAAAAAGAAACTGAGATTGTAGAAGTCATTAAGGCAAATGAAACTGTGATCTTACACATATATAAATACTATTATTTGACTACTAATGATGTTTGCCCTTCTTTGCCTAGGTCCATAGAGGAGGTAATCCAAGATTATGAAGACATGTTCTCGAAAATAGTTTCAGAGGGACATCCCCCTCTTAGAGGCATAGAACATCAAATTGAATTCATCCCAGGAGCATCAATTCTAAACGGCATGACTTACTACAGCAACTGCAAAGAGACTGAGGAGCTACAACATTAAGTAAAGGAGTTGCTAGCAAAATGGCATATCTAGAAGAGTTTGAGTCCATGTGTAGTAACAATGTTGTTGGTGCTGAAGAAAGATGGGACTTGAAGGATGTGTGTATATTGGCGTATTATTAACAATATCATGGTAAAGTATTGATATCCTATCCCTAGACTTGATGATATGCTTGATGAGTTGCATGATTCTAAATTTTTCTCAAAAATTGATCTTAAGTCAGGATATCATCAAATAAGAATTAAAGAAGGTGATGAGTGGAAAATGACCTTTAAAGCGAAACATGGTTTATATGAGTGGCTTGTGATACCTTTTGATTTATCTAATACACCTAGTAATTTTATGTGACTTATGAATCATGTGCTTAGAAATTTCATTGAGAAATTTTTTGTGGTTTATTTTCATGATATTCTCATTTTTAGCAAGACCATTGATGAGCATATGATATATGTACAGTATGTTTTTGATGCCTTGAGGAAAGAAAAGTTGTATGCTAATCTTGAAAAATGAATTGTTTCGATGAGATTGTGTTTCTTGGTTATGTGGTAAGGGCACAAAGTATTGGGGTTGAACAAGAAAAGGTTAAAGCCATACATGAGTGACCTACCCCTAAGATCGTTAACAAGGTTAGGAGTTTTCATGGGCTAGCTAGCTTACTGTGGATTCATTAAAGAGTTTAGCACCATAGCCACCCCTTTGACCGAGGTTATCAAGAAAACAATAGGTGTTAAATGGGGGGAAGCCCAAGAGAAGGCTTTTAGAGCCCTCAAAGAAAGACTATGAAACACACCCCTCTTGCCTTTCCAAACTTTGAGAAAACCTTTGGGATGGAGTGTGATGCTAGTGGGTTGGGTATTGGAGCCATGCTTACCCAGAAAAAAGATCTTTAGCCAATTTTAGTGAGAAGCTTGCAAGGGTTAGAATGAATTACCCTACTTATGACAAAGAGCTTTATGCCTTGGTGAGAGCCCGAGTCCTTAGTCCTTGGCAACAGTACATAATGGTCAAAGAGTTTGTGGTTCGCAAGGACCATGAGAGCCTTAAACACTTAAAAGGGCAAAGTAAACTCAATAAAGGACATGCTAAGTGGCTAGAATTTCATTGAATGATTTCCATACGTAATTTGTTATAAAGAGGCAAGGAAAATATGGTAGCCGATGCACTCTCTAGAAGGTATACTCTTCTGTTTACACTTAATGCAAAATTGCTTGGCTTTAGATTCTTGAAAGAACTGTATTCTCATGACGAGGACTTTGGTAAATCTTTTTTTGCTTGCAAAAAAGTGTTATTGGGAAGTTTATGTTGCTTGGGTTATTGTTTTAGATTGAAATTGTATGTGTCCAAAACTTCTCAAAGAGAGAATTACTTGTCAATGAAGCCAATAGTGGGAGATTAATGGGTCATTTTACCACCACAAGACCTTAGACATTTCCCAAGAACACATCTTTTGGCTTAAATGAGGAGAGATGTAGAGAGGTATTGCATGTATCCCTTGTAAGAAAGCCAAATCCAAAGTTTTGCCCCAAGGCTTATACACTCCTTCACCTGTTCCGAATATCCCTTGCGTTGATTTGCCTATGGATTTCATTGTAGGTTTACCAAGAACCAAAGCGGGGAAAAGATTCCATTTTTGTGGTTATAGACCGATTCTCTAAGATGGCTCACTTTATTATGTGTAATAAGACTAATGATGCTTCCTATATTGCAGATTTGTTCTTCAAAGAAGTCGTTAAGTTCCTTGGAATACCGAAGAGTATAGTGTCGGACAGAGGCATAAATTTTCTAAGTCATTTTTGGATAATTTTTTGAGCTAAACTTGGCACTAACCTTCTGTTTTCCACATCTTGTCTAAAAGGATGGTCAAACCAAAGTGGTGACCCACACTTTTACCAAACTCCTAAAGGCAGTAATTCCACGAAACACAAAGAGTTGGGAAGAGCACCTTCCAATCATAGAGTTTGCTTACAACCGTTGTAGTCACTCTACAATGGGTTATTCTCCTTTTCAAGTTGTGTACAGTTTTAATCCCACAACACCTCTTGATCTCACTCCTTTTCAAGTTGTGTACAATTTTCGAGACGACATAGTTCTTGAGCTTCATGCAAAGATCAAGAGGATGATTGAGAAAAGGAATATAGAGATTGCATTTAATAGAAAAAGGACTGCAAAAGTGATTTTTCAGCCCGAAGACCTAGTTTGGGTACATCTTCGGAAGGAATTATTTCCAAACAAAACTAAGTTGGAGCCCCGAAGTGATGGACTATTTTAAGTTTTGGAACGAGTCAATGACAATGCATACAAAATTGACTTACCCAGGGGCTATCAAGTCAGTGCCACTTTTAATGTGTGTGACCTATCTCCCTATGAGTCCAACGTTGATTCGAGGAAAATCATGCCGAAGAAAGATGGGATGATGAGAGCCAAAGTGACAACAATGACATCGTTAACAAGGACCAGTCACAAAAGCGCAAGCTAAGAAGATCTGTGACGAGGCCTAAGTTTTTCTCAGCCCAAATTAAAGATTCGGGTCCTTGGGGAAGTCTAATTTAGGGTCCAAAAGAACTCACTGTCATGATTATACAAGTGGACAATGAAGAAATGAAGTTAGAGAGCTGAAATGGTGCAAAATGAAGCAAAGAAATTGAAAAGAAGGACAGAACCGGCGCAAAACCAGCTCCAGAATTATAAACTAGTACCGGGATTAATTAAAACCTAACGCGAGGCTTTATGGCCCCTCAAATCCCCGACAGTGTTGAAGAAGGGAAAAACTGGCACAAAATCGACGTCGAGTTTATGAAAAATCGGCACTGACACCCGAAGGTGTTCGACCAATCAACCCGGGGCAGTATTCCCACAAATCTGCGACTTGGCCCAGAGTTTCAAAACTTCACATGTTAACCCTCGCCTCTAAGTAGACTTTTCAACAAGTTTTCATTTTGGTCCCTAAACTTTCGTAGATTGTATTTTTGTTTTTGAAACTCACTGCTAAATGTTTTTGGTCCCTAAATTTTTAAGAGCCCTAAGGGCCCTAGATTAGTAATACTAATTTTCCAAGGGCTTGGCATGTATAAATACATCTTATTGGGATTAAAAACCCTAACCTATTTTGATATTATCCAATTTTGAAGTTTCATATTCTTCATGAGAGTTAAGAGAAAACCTTTCCAAACTTCTCTTCCAAGACTTATCAAAGGTTTAATCTCCTTTATGGTATCTTCCCTCTAAAGTTCTTGTTCTAAGAAATCTAGTGGACTTAGCAATTCATATCAAATAGGCGGTTTAGGTACTTGTTTCCCGGGGTTTTTATTTAGATAATTGTTGATCCATTTTAGAGCATTAGTAGGGTTCTAGTTTCCATTGTTGTTCTAGAGTTTTAATAATTTCTTTTATCCCAAAGAAATGCAAATTCAAATTCAAATGCACATCAAATGCAGATTCAAGACAAATGAAATTCAAATGTAAATTTAGTTTTTTCTATAAATAGCTAGACTCAAATGTAAACAAATCATCGGCAAAAAATACAAAAGTTTCAGAACAAAGTTTAGTCTTGCTACAACTTCCTATCCTCCTTTAATATCTCTTGTATCCAACTCAAGAATTAAATCAAGTTCAAAGGTTTATTTTCAAGTAAGCTCTTAAATTTGTTGTCCAGTTTATTATTCTATTAAATTGACTCCTGGGTTTTACATATTATCCTCGTGTTCAATCGCATGATCGAGAATGGCTATTTTGTCTTCAAGGGTTAATGAATTAGAAAATGATGCATGTGATTTTTTACTTATTACTATTTCAATGCATTTTGTTGGCAATCCAAAAAAAGAATTATCTTCCGCCAAAATATTTTTAACAAATTTATGATGCCCAACTTTAACAGATTTTCGTTGGTACAAAGATATGTTTTTGACATATGTTCTCAAACGACCTGATTGCAATGCACCTTTTTGGAAAGAAAAATTCATTACTGGTTTACCCAACTTGTTTTCTCAACGAATTATTACAAATGTTAAAAAAGAAATGGGTTTAGAACAAATTGATTTCAATATTATAACTTATGGTCAACTCTTTGCATTCATTAAACAAGAAGCTCTATCTGAATGCCAAGAATTGAAATTTCAAGCCAAATATGGTAGTGAGCATCGTGAGCTCGGTTCCTTTTGCGAAGCTTTTGGCATCACAGGTATTAAGGCCCCTTCTGCTCACCTCAAACGCCAACAACGTTCATTCCGAAACACACCTCGGTATTCAAGAAGACATTATTCGCGTCGTTTCAAACCTTCTCCACCAGAATTTTATAAACCTCCTCGCAAATCCCATTACAAAAAACCCAAATTCAACAAAATTATCTATTACAAATGTGGCAAGCCAGGTCATAAAGCTAATGTTTGTCGCAGCAAGAAGATCAATGAGATTCTTGATCAATTTCCAGATTTAGACAAAGAATTAAAAGAGAAATTGACTATCTCTTTAGTTCAAGATGATTCATCTTTTGAACATCAACCAGATGATTTTCAAGACTTCAGCAGCACAGATGACGATAATATCTCCTCTCCTTGTGCCTGCAAAGTTATTAATATGATCAAACATTCCTCAGACAATACAGTCAAAGATCAAAAGGAACTCATTTTTGATATCATTCAAGATCTTCCTCCTGAAGCCCAAAAAAGACAACTTGAAAAACTCAGAACCCTCATTCTTCGAGAAGAATCCAGTTCTGCTCGACTCATTGAACCTTTCAGTATTTCAAAAATGTTTGATCGCTATCCCAACTTGAACCCTCCAATTCGTCAACATACCACAACTGAACTACAAACCGAGATTCGTTCACTCAAAGCACAAGTCAAAGAACTCAAAGAACGAGTATTTTTCGTAGAAACAAAGAATTTGGAGTTAGACACTCAAATTGCCTTATTACAATCGCGCACTTCTAAAGGTAAAGAAATTCTTCCCGATTCCTCTATTCCAGATTTTCCATTTGCAGAAATTCCTATGCCAGGTACAAATCCGCAGGATTCCAAATTTATTTCCATTATCGATAAAATTACATTTCCAAAATGGAATATTTATGTTACCATTTCAATCGGAAATTTCAAAGCAACATTCACAGCTATGCTAGACAGCGGAGCAGATCAAAGTTGCATCAAAGATGGATTAATTCCTACAAAATATTACGTATCTACAAACGAATCATTAGTTACTGCAAACGGTATGCCTCTACAGGTTAAAGGTAAACTTGTCAAAACTGCTATTTGCAACGATCATTATTGTTTCAAACATCAATTCATTGTTGTTAGTGATTTAAATACGGAGATCATTTTGGGTACTCCATTTCTTACTCAAATTTATCCCTTTTGGGTTAATCATCATGGTTTGGGCACCAAAATCATGGGAAACCCAGTTGTTTTCAAAAACCTCTCTACCACTTTAAACGGAATGACAAGAGGCGGAATAGCCACTCCTGTAGACCACCCGAGTCTCACGGGATGGTAACCACCTGGGGTCAGAGAGTCCGGCTTCGTCAAAACCAGGATCACCGGCGAGAGACCCCCAGGTGTAGATGCCCGACTAAGCTCGGGTCCAACAGGGCTATGGCTCTGATCGCAAAAAAATTATTCAACTGTCAAAAAAGAAATTTTAAGTATTGTTTTATGTATTTCAAAATTTCAAGATGATTTATACAACAAACGTTTTCTTTTACGAATTGATTGCAAATCTGCAAAAGAAATTTTACAAAAGGATGTTCAAAATCTTGTTTCCAAACAAATTTTTGCAAGATGGCAGGCTATTTTATCCGCTTTCGACTTTGATATTGAATATATCAGAGGCACTCAAAATTCTTTACCCGATTTTCTAACAAGAGAATTCCTTACAGTTCCTCACCATGAGTAAACACAAAGACAGAGAGAAACCTGCAAAACAACAGATTCAAAGTTCTCACGATTATGAAATGAAGACCAGTTCTTCATTTATTCAAACACCAAACAGACTTCAAACTCTTTCCCCTCTAACCACTTCACTACCAACCAACCCATCTCCAGTTTCGCTTCTTATTCACTATGCCCGACATCCCCTTACTGACTACTTCAAAGATCACACAATGTTATACTACTGTATTTTTGATAAAGAAAGAAATCATAGTAACTATGATGAAACACTCATTATCAATTTCCCTACGATATTACAATCCCTGGATATGCCTTTTATTCAATTCTGTCATCTCATCAAACTATATGATAGCTTGACTTATGGAAGAACACGAATTCAATATGATATGGGTGTCTGCTCTTTCTCGTATAATGGATATAATTATCCTCCTTTGTACCTACACCACAGTTGTGATGACGAAATTGAAATTATGTTCAAATTTTTTCTCCCCCAAGCTATCAAGATTCAAGATTCATGGCTTGAATACCAAGCGCGAGTCGATGAATCCGAAGACAACTGAGAGTTATCAAATCAAACAAGTTTATTCAAAGGATTTTCCACTATCACTCATCAGAGAATTCAAAATCAAATGGTGGACTGGGTATTCTGTAGATCTCTGTTCACAAGACACTGTACTCAAATTTATTCAAACTCATCAATTAGTACAACGCAGTATTCAACAACTCTCTACAGGTGCAGGACCTTCAAAAGTCGCGATTCAAACGCCTGCTCCAGTCAAAGCCTCTGCGCCTGCAACTCCATCCAAACCTGAATCTTCACATTCCAAGATTACCACTGATGCTGCCGACGATGCAGCTCAATTTCAAGAATTCCTACGCTTCAAGGCATTTCAACAACAACTCAAACAGCAAACGTCTCATAGTCCGACGTCCTCTCAGGGTTCCTCTACCGAGCCTTTCGGTACTGATCCTATCGGCGGACAAGATCCCTATGATTTTTCATTTTCTGTCAAAAAAAAAAAAAAATCTGCAGAAAACCAGAAAAATGTTCGTTTCACCTCTCCGTGTTGGTAAGGTGTTGGTCAGCTCATAAGCCCGTTGGTAAGCCCGTCGGAAAAGGGTGTTCCCGGCAAAGTGGTCCCATCGTTCCCACGCCGATTTGAAGTTGGACAAATTCTGCAATTTTCTGCTCCAGTAATAATAATATTAATTATAATAGATATAATATTTATAACTCTAATAATAATAATAATAATAACTATCATAGATATAATTATGATGTCTAATAATAATAATAATAACAATAATAATAATAACTATAATAGATATAATTATGATGTCTATACTAGTCATAATTATGTTAGTCATAATAATACTATAATAATGATGTCTATAGCTCATCATCATCACATGGGAGACATCATCATTCAAGCTGAAAAAGAAGTCAACAAAGCAGTCAAAAGCAGTCAAAAGTTGCATGATGACCAGCAAGTGGCGGGACCCACACGCCACTATCAGACAAAATGATTACACGTTTACAAAAGTCAAAAGTAACATTATTGCACCTGCAGACAACCCAAGTGGAGGGACCCACGTCCTCCGTTATTCACGCTCCATTATTGTCCTGCAGATCCCAAAGAAATGCAAATTCAAATTCAAATGCACATCAAATGCAGATTCAAGACAAATGAAATTCAAATGTAAATTTAGTTTTTTCTATAAATAGCTAGACTCAAATGTAAACAAATCATCGGCAAAAAATACAAAAGTTTCAGAACAAAGTTTAGTCTTGCTACAACTTCCTATCCTCCTTTAATATCTCTTGTATCCAACTCAAGAATTAAATCAAGTTCAAAGGTTTATTTTCAAGTAAGCTCTTAAATTTGTTGTCCAGTTTATTATTCTATTAAATTGACTCCTGGGTTTTACATATTATTCTATTAAATTGACTCCTGGGTTTTACATGGGATAATAGATATAATAATTATAACTCTAATAATAATAATAATAACTATCATAGATATAATTATGATGTCTAATAATAATAATAATAATAACAATAATAATAATAACTATAATAGATATAATTATGATGTCTATACTAGTCATAATTATGTTAGTCATAATAATACTATAATAATGATGTCTATAGCTCATCATCATCACATGGGAGACATCATCATTCAAGCTGAAAAAGAAGTCAACAAAGCAGTCAAAAGCAGTCAAAAGTTGCATGATGACCAGCAAGTGGCGGGACCCACACGCCACTATCAGACAAAATGATTACACGTTTACAAAAGTCAAAAGTAACATTATTGCACCTGCAGACAACCCAAGTGGAGGGACCCACGTCCTCCGTTATTCACGCTCCATTATTGTCCTGCAGATCCCAAAGAAATACAAATTCAAATTCAAATGCACATCAAATGCAGATTCAAGACAAACGAAATTCAAATGTAAATTTAGTTTTTTCTATAAATAGCTAGACTCAAATGTAAACAAATCATCGGCAAAAAATACAAAAGTTTCAGAACAAAGTTTAGTCTTGCAAAAAAAAAAAAAAAAAAAAAAGTGTGAAAACATATGTTCTACTGCATTACGAATGATTGGCAAGGTGTTTGGTTTAACTGGTAAGCCCGTTGGTAAGCCTGCTTACATGGTGTTCCCGGCACAGTCGTCCCACTATTCCCATTCAGATTTGCAATCCGGCATATGATATCCACTTTCTATAAAGTAAAAATACAGTAATCAAAAAAGCAAATACGGACAACAGCCAAAGCATTCATTCACCGACAAGATCACATGGAGGGACCCACACTCCATTCAACATCCACATAATTCAAATACCACGTGGAGGGACCCACTTCATGCAGTTCTCCATTATTGAAGAATCCACTCAAGTACCTGCAAATGCAAATGGAATTCAAATTCAAATGAAATGAAGATTCACAAGAAATGTCAAATTACATTCAAATGTAAATTCATTCTAGTCCTATAAATAGCATAGCATAATTCATAGGAAGGCAGGCAAAATTTTACACAAGCTTTAAAAGAAGAACCTTTTAGCCTTTCATCTCCTATCATCTCTTGTATCCTATCTCAAATTCAATTTCAAGAAAATATCTCCAATTCTATTTTCAAGTAAGCTTCTTATTTTAAAAGTTTTAAATTATTTTCAAGCTTATATATCCTGGGTTTGTTTTGGTATCAGAGCCATATCAGTAAGCATTCATCTTAGCCTCCTTTGCATATCTTCTCTGCATACATATCATCACTTATGTTTAGTTCATCTCTGTGTGTTGGTCAGACGTTTGGTCAGCAGATAAATCCGTTGGTAAGCCTGCATGGAATAGGTGTTCCCGGTACTGTGGTCCCGTTGGTCCCGCATTAGTAGTTGCATCTAGACTCATAACATGATTTTTATGCATTAAAGATGGCGAATTTGATGAGAAGAATGTTTTCTTCTGGTTCTAGCCTTGATTCCAAACGTATTATTCAAAGTAAGGAAGAACAAATTTCATACAACTTTAATGACTGGACTATTCCACAAATGAAAGGTGAGATTGATGTTATTCATAAGGTTATCAATATTGATTTTGATTCATTAGAAAAAGATATTTTTGATTCTGAAAACGATGAAAAGAGAAATTGGTTTTTTCAATTAGATTCATTTTATCAAGAAAAAATTAAACAAGAATGGATTTCTGATATTAATCGGTTAAATACACCTTTTGATTTCTTTTGCTGGTTAGAATATTTTTTAATCAAACAAGGTTTAGAAGAAACTGATTTTTTCAAACTTTCACACATCAATGTTCATACATGTTTAGCAAAAAAATGGAAATTATCTGATGGTAATATTGTTACTCAAATCCATCCCCCACTTCAATCTCTTCGCATAGACACTCCTTCTGGCGAAATTATTGCTTCTCCATTCAAAAGGGGCAAAGACAATGATGATTCTATTCAAATCGATGATATTAGAAAGATCTATCATCAGAACAATTATTCCAATCAGATCCTACATACGATTGCTACTCAAGTTGATTCGTTATCTTCTGAGATTAAATCAATTCCTAAGGCGAATATTCACAGATTTCCTGCCAGCTATTCCTCTCCTCATTTCCAACCTAATACCTTATCCAAAGCGCAAGAGACAACACTTATATGCCCCACATCTTCCATGCCAACATCATCTTCTCCCTTATTACACAAAATATCTCAAACTCTAGAAAAGATTAATTCCAATCTTCCTAGTTCATCCAAAATCAATGCCATAGAGCAGGACAATCTTCAGGAAAATCTAGTGACTCCTCTAGTCTTTCCTCCTCAAACGAAGTTATTTCAAAAATTCACCACGTTGAAAATTCCTTCTTAGAGCCTACTGAGGTTAACAAAATCCGTCAGTTCAAATCTCGTCGATTTTCAAATTCCCGTTGGAAGCAGGCCGAAACACGAAATTATTATCCACGACCTACTCCTCCGGATATTCAATATGAAGAACGTGCTAAGTTTCATACGTCTCATTATGATGGCTCTTCTATTACCAATTGGAACATCGATGGCAAAAGTGAATACGAAATACTCAACACATTACAAGAAATGGGTATGGCAAAGATTGCATACAAAGTTCACAACATTCCTGAGAAACAAGCAGCAATGTTTTTAGTTGCCGGCTTTACCGGACAATTAAAATATTGATGGGATAATTCATTAACCCTTGAAGACAAAATAGCCATTCTCGATCATGCGATTGAACACGAGGATGAACAAGGTAACATTTCATTAGAAAATGATGCATGTGATTTTTTACTTATTACTATTTCAATGCATTTTGTTGGCAATCCAAAAGAAGAATTATCTTCTGCCAAAATATTTTTAACAAATTTACGATGCCCAACTTTAACAGATTTTCGTTGGTACAAAGATATGTTTTTGACATATGTTCTCAAACGACCTGATTGCAATGCACCTTTTTGGAAAGAAAAATTCATTACTGGTTTACCCAACTTGTTTTCTCAACGAATTATTACAAATGTTAAAAAAGAAATGGGTTTAGAACAAATTGATTTCAATATTATAACTTATGGTCAACTCTTTGCATTCATTAAACAAGAAGCTCTATCTGAATGCCAAGAATTGAAATTTCAAGCCAAATATGGTAGTGAGCGTCGTGAGCTCGGTTCCTTTTGCGAAGCTTTTGGCATCACAGGTATTAAGGCCCCTTCTGCTCACCTCAAACGCCAACAACGTTCCTTCCGAAACACACCTCGGTATTCAAGAAGACATTATTCGCGTCGTTTCAAAGCTTCTCCACCAGAATTTTATAAACCTCCTCGCAAATCCCATTACAAAAAACCCAAATTCAACAAAATTATCTGTTACAAATGTGGCAAGCCAGGTCATAAAGCTAATGTTTGTCGCAGCAAGAAGATCAATGAGATTCTTGATCAATTTCCAGATTTAGACAAAGAATTAAAAGAGAAATTGACTATCTCTTTAGTTCAAGACGATTCATCTTTTGAACATCAACCAGATGATTTTCAAGACTTCAGCAGCACAGATGACGATAATATCTCCTCTCCTTGTGCCTGCAAAGTTATTAATATGATCAAACATTCCTTAGACAATACAGTCAAAGATCAAAAGGAACTCATTTTTGATATCATTCAAGATCTTTCTCCTGAAGCCCAAAAAAGACAACTTGAAAAACTCAGAACCCTCATTCTTCGAGAAGAATCCAGTTCTGCTCGACTCATTGAACCTTTCAGTATTTCAAAAATGTTTGATCGCTATCCCAACTTGAACCCTCCAATTCGTCAACATACCACAACTGAACTACAAACCGAGATTCGTTCACTCAAAGCACAAGTCAAAGAACTCAAAGAACGAGTATTTTTCGTAGAAACAAAGAATTTGGAGTTAGACACTCAAATTGCCTTATTACAATCGTGCACTTCTAAAGGTAAAGAAATTCTTCCCGATTCCTCTATTCCAGATTTTCCATTTGCAGAAATTCCTATGCCAGGTACAAATCCGCAGGATTCCAAATTTATTTCCATTATCGATAAAATTACATTTCAAAAATGGAATATTTATGTTAACATTTCAATCGGAAATTTCAAAGCAACATTCACAGCTATGCTAGACAGCGGAGCAGATCAAAGTTGCATCAAAGATGGATTAATTCCTACAAAATATTACGTATCTACAAACAAATCATTAGTTACTGCAAACGGTATGCCTCTACAGGTTAAAGGTTCATGCAAAGATCAAGAGGATGATTGAGAAAAGGAATATAGAGATTGCATTTAATAGAAAAAGGACTGCAAAAGTGATTTTTCAGCCCGAAGACCTAGTTTGGGTACATCTTCGGAAGGAATTATTTCCAAACAAAACTAAGTTGGAGCCCCGAAGTGATGGACTATTTTAAGTTTTGGAATGAGTCAATGACAATGCATACAAAATTGACTTACCTAGGGGCTATCAAGTCAGTGCCACTTTTAATGTGTGTGACCTATCTCCCTATGAGTCCAACGTTGATTCGAGGAAAATCATGCCGAAGAAAGATGGGATGATGAGAGCCAAAGTGACAACAATGACATCGTTAACAAGGACCAATCACAAAAGCGCAAGCTAAGAAGATCTGTGACGATGCCTAAGTTTTTCTCAGCCCAAATTAAAGATTCGGGTCCTTGGGGAAGTCTAATTTAGGGTCCAAAAGAACTCACTGTCATGATTATACAAGTGGACAATGAAGAAATGAAGTTAGAGAGCTGAAATGGTGCAAAATGAAGCAAAGAAATTGAAAAGAAGGACAGAACCGGCGCAAAACCAACTCCAGAATTATAAACTAGTACCGGGATTAATTAAAACCTAACGCGAGGCTTTATGGCCCCTCAAATCCCCGACAGTGTTGAAGAAGGGAAAAACTGGCACAAAATCGACGTCGAGTTTATGAAAAATCGGCACTGAATTAATTCCAATTGCAACCCGAAGGTGTTCGACCAATCAACCCGGGGCAGCATTCCCACAAATCTGCGACTTGTCCCAGAGTTTCAAAACTTCACATGTTAACCCTCGCCTCTAAGTAGACTTTTCAACAAGTTTTCATTTCTTTCATTTTGGTCCCTAAACTTTCGTAGATTGTATTTTTGTTTTTGAAACTCACTGCTAAATGTTTTTGGTCCCTAAATTTTTAAGAGCCCTAAGGGCCCTAGATTAGTAATACTAATTTTCCAAGGGCTTGGCATGTATAAATACATCTTATTGGGATTAAAAACCCTAACCTATTTTGATATTATCCAATTTTGAAGTTTCATATTCTTCATGAGAGTTAAGAGAAAACCTTTCCAAACTTCTCTTCCAAGACTTATCAAAGGTTTAATCTCCTTTATGGTATCTTCCCTCTAAAGTTCTTGTTCTAAGAAATCTAGTGGACTTAGCAATTCATATCAAATAGGCGGTTTAGGTACTTGTTTGCCGGGGTTTTTATTTAGATAATTGTTGATCCATTTTAGAGCATTAGTAGGGTTCTAGTTTCCATTGTTGTTCTAGAGTTTTAATAATTTCTTAAATGCTCTCTACTTGTTATCTTCTTGGGGTTTCTAGGGCTTAGCTCTCTACGGGTTTTAAGGAGTCTTGTGGGGGTTTCCATTGGGGTTTCTTGTGTTCATCTTTGTGGTGTTCTTGGGTTATATTAAATGAAATTAAACCTTCAAAAATCATCCCAAATCATATTCCTATCAAGAATTAATTGAATTGATAAGAGGATGGAGGCTTTGAGGAAGGAAGAAATAGAGAAAGAGACGAAATTGGTCTGAGCAATTCATAGCTTTGGTTTCGGATAGTTGAGGTTGAAATGGATGAAATTAGTCCTATCTTGACTGGGCTACCCGAAGTACAGTGGTGGTGATTGAGGAGGTGGTGGCCGAGGCGGCATCCGGCAGGACGAGTGGAGGAGGAGAGAGAGAAGAAAGAGGAGGATTAAGGAGTGAGAGAGTTTAGATTATTTCATTTTGATTCTTAATATTTTTTTATTTTTTATTTTAACCCCCAAAGTATTCTTAGAAGTTAGAGAGGTTGGATTTTTTTTTTGGGACAAAGTTACCCTCGCCTAAATGGCCAAAAGGAATGTTTAATGGTCAAATTGGATTGAAGTACCTATTTGACCAAGAATAAAATGTCTGGGTATCTAAAAGTAACAAATTAATATTTGGGTACTAACTCCACAATAAATAATATTGATGGCTCTAGAGAGAAGGAAGAGATTGGCAAGGGAATTTCTTATGGCCTATGGCGAAAGCTTTTGATGGCATAGAGGAGACTTTGTATATTGAAGCTCAGGCCAGGGTGCTTGGCGTGGAATTGTCAGCTGCTTTGGGAATTCAACCATTTGAAAGTGATAATTATGAAGTGGTATGTAAGTTCTCTTTTATGGAGCCATATTTGTCCACGTTTGGAAATGTGGCACCTGCTGAATCATAAAGAATTTGTATAGCTAGACGTCACGAACACAAAGACTTGAATATTGTGTTATACGGGGTGGTCAAAATAGAAAAAATACGAGTTGCTAACATGAAAGGAGCCCATGTCTTAATGTCTTAATTAGGTAAGTTCGGATTACACTTTGGACTTCATTGGTAGAGTAAGTGGTATAGATTTTCAAGGTATAGATAAGGTAGCTGGGGAACAAAATTATATAGTAGGTGTTTTGGCAAAGAATGCCTCTAGTTTAACAAAAAAAAAAAAAAAAAACTACATGGCTGGGATGTCCCATGCATTGGTGTATTCACTCTACTTTTTTTAACAGACCTTCGATGATATATATATGGTTATTTTTGGTCATAAAACACCTATTAGCCTATATATTTATGAAATTTTATAATGAAATTGCCAAAATAAAAAAAAATATTATGGACTAATTACCAACTTGGTTAGTAAGAACAAGAAGTTAACGACCGATTGTGTTTGGTTAGTAAATTAGATTTTTCTGGTAATGTTTCTTATTCCTTAATTCTCTCTATACTTACCATAATCCTCTGTATGATCTTTGTAGGCTAAAAACATGTTAGATGCGGAGTTTAGACTAATCCCTTTCAGCGAATGATTATTTGATTTTAGGAAGTTAATTAATTGGTCAAGCAACCGAATCCTTAGCTTACCAGCCCATCTGTTTGCAAAATCATTGTTCAGCTACCAGGACGGTTGCCTATTTTGGTGCATTAACTGGCGTGCACTCCAACTAGCCAGGTCACCTTGATAGCAACCAACTCACTAGTTTTCCAACCATCTCACCTTTCCCGCTTCCTCAAAATTTTAAGGACTATATTCTTTTAAACACTACGCTTCTAAAGGTTTTGCTGTTAGGTAGTTGAGCTTTCCTTTCTTTGATCTGCTCGTTCAGTTGTGTGCAATAGTTTCTACTTCTTCTTCCCATCTTAGATGAATTGACTGTTGATACCTGAAACCTAATCCCCTTTGATGAGGAGAAGATAACACTATGATATGTTGTTCAAGTTACGGATGAATAGGTTCTTATATCTCTGATGAAGCCACCAAAATTCATGCTTTCTGATCAATATAAAACTTACTGGAATATCGATCTTTGGCCCAAGAAGTTCTATTATTGGCCCCAAGCTCTATACCACTTGTAAGTTGATATTTAGGCTTATTTAGTTATGTTGTGTGTACCAATTATTGTGCTTTGTCAAGTAAAGTGTACGCCCAGAGAGAAGTTCCAATATAAACTGATAACACAGTACAAAAAAACACCTTGCTCTTTAACACATCTAGTATTTTCTCTAATGGAAACATGCAAACTCTCTTTTTACACAATATAGTTGAACTCCATTCAACTCTTCAAGGCCCCTTCTTGGAAGGTGACCACTTTGGTTTGAACTCCCTTCAATCTGTCAACTCTGTTGAACAACAGTAATGCTTCTTTCCCAAGAAGTAAGAAGATTTTTTATATATGCCCAACGTTGAATGCTGCTAAAATAGTCTTCTGACACAGGACAGAAACAGTTTATGCAATATTCATTAGCCTATGAACTTCAATCTATGAATTCATAAACTGGAACTTCAAGTATTGCCGTTTGGATACTAGAGTAGTTCTTCTAATATTACTCAAGACGGCTAATCCTAAATTGTCCTCATCATAACTTTAAATGCTTAGGGTTGTACATCTCAATAAGGAATTCAAATCCTTTCCCTAATTGGACAGATCTAATCTTCAAGATATTACCAAATCTTCAAGAGATTTGATTCCTTATTTAATGGAGCTTCATAAACTAATCATGCATTGTCTAGAGATCGAGTTTCTTAAACTAGATGCAATACAAGGAATCTAGGATTTGATCAATCTTCTAGGATCCAAACAATATCTTCCAAATCTTCAAACAATGCCAACATAAAACACTTTTACTTCAAGGGGGCCCATGCTATGTTGTGTGTTGCCCCGTCACAACACCTTTGACTAATGAACACAACATGTTCCAGTTAAAATCCTTAACAAATCTTATCACGCCTAGCTTCTAGGTTCAATTATTAATGAAAAATTTGGGGAATCTATGACATAATTCATCTCACTGAGAAGCAGATTGAGCTCGACAAGCCTAAGTTATCTGTTCTAATGCCTCTTTGAGCCCCTAGGTAAAATGGCGTTATCTTTCCCTTTGGAATGATTCTTAGACTTTTATTGGCTTGTTTGTGATTTTTGACTAGTCCGTAGCGGGCAAAGAATTCTCCTTCAATCACCCAAATCTAACGCTCATATGAATTCAACAAAAGAAAGAATGATTGTACGAGAAGACAACAACCAACTAAAATCAATGGCTCGTTGCTTTCCCTATTTTTCATCTCGGTAATTATGGTATTGGAGATGTGTATGATGTTGAGCGTACTGCTTTCTTGCTTAACTAGCTATGTTATTTGTGCTTGAAGCTTGGGTGTATATTTAGAAAAAATATATATCATACATGTCACTAACTTATTATGTAGAGTAATTTTTTTTTTTTTTGTTTTACTTTTAAAAAATAATAATATTATTAAAAGTTAAAAAGTTTAAAGGATTAATGGTTTTAGAAGCAATAAAGTAATTACATTTACTTATAGATAATTACACAATCTTTTATTAAAATCCTACTTAAATAAAAATAGATAATTACACAATCTTTTATTAAAATCCTACTTAATTATTAGGGGTAAAATTGTTATAATTTTTAACATTATATACTCAATTGGAAGTACCTTAACTTTTATGGGTACTTTGTCGCTAACTTTAGACTAAATATGTATTTTTTTTAATGGACTAAAATGATACTAAGTACTAACCCCCAACTTCAAGGGGTATTTTAGCATTAATCCTATTTTTAAAAAAAATTATGTCTTTTTTTTTTTTTGTGAAAAGATTTATGTCCAAATAATCTCATCATAAAGGTGATGGATAAAATACACTACATAACTAGTGCATGATTGGTAAAAGTACATCTTTTGAAGGTATTTTTAACTATTTTCAATGATAAAGAATTTTTTTACATCATCCAACAAAGCCTAACCTTAATATATATTCATATATAATATTTTAAATAAATATGTTATGACATATTACTTATGAGTAGATTTCAAAAATAGTTCAATTCTCAAAAACTTAATTAAAGAGATTGATGGATAATGCATTTCCAAATAAATTTTAATTTCTTAGACTATAAATTAATTAAATCAAATAAAGATTTAAAGATAATCATTAATATGAAATTTCAATGACAAGTCATCAATTTTATAATATTTTTAGTTGAACATCAATTTAATCACCCAGCCAGTATATACAGCAAAAAGGACATACATAGAGATATTTTAAAGGAATTCCTCAATCTCTTAATTATTTTAATGCCAACTAGCCAAATTAATTTTAACACTTTTATTATTAGTTTGATAGTCACTTGGAACCAATTATGTATACTTGAAAATTAAAATTTATTAAATTCAAAAATTCTACTCATATATATAGTATATGTTACAAAAAAATTTTGTAAAAATATTAATTGTTTATGTTCAAGAACAAATGAGATATGGTGTAATGTTGTATTAATTTTTAAAGATGAACGAAGAAGAGATCATATCATTTTGTGTAACACCATTCTTTCCATATGTGAAAAAGAAAATAATCTCTTAATTGTAAAATGTAAATACGTTGTATCACTGGTCAGGATTTTTATAATAAAGTTTTAAACACAATATTTATAAGTGCACAAAATCAATGTAATATGTAAGTATCAAAGTATCGAACCACAGAGAAAGGTTTAACTACTAAAATTATTATCTTCTTAAATTAGTTTTATAAAGAGAAGAATCAAAATTTATTATTCCTAAATTAAGTAAAAATAATAAATAAAATAACTAAACTAAAAGTAACCAGAGTTCTTTTAACCAAAGAGATGATTTAGAACATTAAATCCACTACTAACCTATACAACAGTGATTTAGTTTTACTTAGGAGAAAATATTAGACCTTTATTTGGTGATCTAGGTTACAAGTTTTGATTCACTAAGGAACTATATTATGCTTAAATGCATGACATAATCCATGTAATCATTAGCATCACTTATTCAATTTTATGACAGAAATCATATAAAATTAGCATGAACTATTCAATTTTAAACCCCACAATATACTTGCAAAAATCACATATCTCTCATACTCAAAACTAGAAGAATGACGCATTGATAAAAATATCAATTAAACCAAACAATGGTTCTACAAGAATAATCACAAAGAATTAATTGCATCAAACAAAAAAATCTTAAGATATATAATCACATAAATAAAATAATAAATCTTTCAAAATAAAATAAATCAAAATCACATGACTAGAATTTTATCAAAATTTTAAAAATAAATTTATTTCACGGTTAAAGAGAAAGAAGAACCAATTTGTTCATCATGTTTCTTCTAATTGAAGCTTCAGCTGCTTCTCTATTTTTCTGCCGCTACTGCATTCCGTTTTCTCCTGATGCACATCAGCTTTTGTCCTGCTTCAGCTGCTTCAATTTCTGTGGCTGCTGCAGCTGCTTTGGTTTCTGCTTCTTCAATTCCTCAGCCGCCTTTCTTGCTCAGCGGCAGCTGTTTCTTTCCTTTCTTTCTTCCTGCGCCGCTAGCAGCTGCTCCTTTCTCTCCCCTCTTTTATTCTCTCTTTTTCTTTGTTTTCTTTTCTTTTTTTTTTTTTTTTCCGTTGCTACGGAGCTTCTTCTGCTTTTAAAGCTGCTCTCTTCTGTTTCCAATTTTCTGCCGTAGCTCCTCTGTTTCTAATTTCTGTTGCCCTCTTTCCTTTTCTATCAGTTTTCTTCTTTCCTTTTCTTTTCCTTATTCTTGATGGCAGCTTACTCCTTCAATCATGAGTTTGCTTGTGGCTGCCCTCTTTTCTTCCCATGAATTGCCTTTTTATTTCTTATATGCTAATTCACGGGCTTCTTTCTCTTTATCACTAAAATAAATTAAATATAATAATTATGTTTAATAATAAAATATTTTTAAGAGTTCACAATTAAAATTTAAAGTATTTATTTGTACAAAAAATCAACTCTATCAATCACCTTCAAAATGACCGAAAAGAATATATTTTGTTTAACAAATAGAATATATTTTGGCACTATATTTATCTCTATTTCTCATCCATAATCTATCATAAACTCTCACACCATATCATCTCTTTAAAAAAAAAAAAAAAAAATCAAGGCTTCGTGTTAAGAAATATTTGGGTAGGGAAGAACTTGTTAGTATTGATAATATGTTTTAAAAAAAATAATAATCAATAAACCGAAAAGAAGGAGGGAGAGAGGAGATGTGCCAACATAATATCATCTGAGTGCATTACAACAGTTGAATTGGAAGCAGTAATTATTCCCTAAGAGGTTATTCCTGTAGCCATGCTAATTATGTTAGTAGTACATCAGTGGTGCAATGAAGGAACAAATCCAAGGTTTTATAATTATTCTAAAAATAACTACCCGAAAGGGATGGTAGAAATATAGGATTTTTGCTAAACAATTCATAAAAATTCAAAACTCCCTAAAATAGGAAAGAATATAAGATGCTTAGTAAAAGAGACAATAAATATATGATTTTTGTCTATAGTTTAATATCATATGTTCAATGTAGAAAAATACGCAAACACAGAGGATTGTTCATTGTGTGGTGGAGGAGGGGGCCATGAAAATGTTCCTACAAAACTCCATCTCTATATGCATGAGTTAGTAAAATATGTTTTAACAAATAGTAGCTAGAATTTTGAAATAAGAGGAGAATAACTAATCGTTGTATAGTTGAAGAGTTGAGCACACACCTCCTCCTGAGCCAATAATGTGAAATTTAAGAAATTATTTCTCAAATTATGATTTACAAAGGCTATGATAGCCGTCTAAATATTCTATACAAATCAACCTAGCATAAATAGGAAAGTAGAAACTATGCTAATACAATATAGACCAAGTAATAATATATCATATGCAGCAGAAATAGTCAATGATAATAAGCTTTATTTCAATTCTAATGTGAGTGAAAGAGAGCAAACTAAGAGATCTATATAATATTATAAGATAAGTCTCATAGATTTGATAAGTAAAAAAGTAAATTAATCTCTTCTCTTCCCGCCTTTTCTTTTCTTTTCTTATAAGAAATATATGACAATGCAAATCTATAGTAGCAATCAAGATAACCATACGTACAACAAAACCAGTATTAAGAAAACACTGCATAATCTAATTGAACCATATATGAAATACTTTCATTTTCCAAGTATTTTGGTGCAAAACCGCATTTTCTTGGAGAAGAGTTTGTTAACGAGACTCTACTACCACCTGCTCTTGTGATGTCACAACATGTTAGAAATGTTTGAGTGGCAAAATGTTAGAACATATCGGTGCCTCAATGAAGGGGTGCAGAGCCAGAAAGCCTTGGTACACAATTTTTTTCCACTTTTACTAATTCACAAATTTCTTCCCACTAAATATCAAAGCTATCACAATTCTCTGATAAAAAATTAAAAAAAAATGAAAAGGAATTATTAATAAACTGTTTAAGACTCAAAATCTATAAAAATGTGTTTATCCTGTTGAATGCTTAGTGCACTCAGAAACTTAAACAGTATAAATTAAACTATGAGATCATGAGCGTTGGATTGTACTTCATTTCGCCACCATAATCTATGCCATACCAAAACTCTTAACCTCAAAAGAGTGGGTTCTAATCTCGTAGTTTATGATCTTCTAGTGGCTCTATTGTTTAACCTGTGTCAAAATACCAAAGATATTCATAACATAAACCTAGCAATTAATTGAAATCTTAAACCCGTGCATTAAAAAAAATTCTCAAATATATTCAAAGAAATCATTGATCAAATTACATGCAACAAACTAAAAAGAAAGAGAGAGGAAGGAACGAGTTACCTATAATTAAATGAAACCGGAAGGAAAAAATATAATAGAACTGATAGATGGATGACAATAATCAATAAATGTTAGAAAAATATTTTCTGATTTTCCTGATTTCATATGATACACTAACAATTTCTTTTTTTTTTAAATATGATATTGATAAAGTAAATTTATGGTACAAATAAACACCTTTAGTTTTATTTGGTAGTCATATAAGAATATTATTTCTTTACTTGTTATAATTATTATATCTTAATTATTTAATTTGTTCATTCGCAAGATATATAAGAAACATGAAGCAAGCCCCTTGGATACATGAAAGGAAATCAAATGAGTTTTAAAATATATATTTTTATGAAAATAAAAAAGAGAGAGAAGCCCGTTAAAGAAGGCAGCCCGGAGTCAAAAGAAGAAGTGGAGGAGCCTAGGGCAACGAAAAAGAGAAAAAAAAAAGAATAAGAGAGGAGGTCAGTCGCAAGACAGCAGGGAGGAGAGTCACAAAAAGAATAAAATAGGGCAGCACCATAAAATAGGGAAGGGCTGCAGAAAAAAGATCAAGGAAGCAGCCGTAGCAGAAAAAAAAAAAAACATAAGCAGCGGCTAAAGAAAAAGGAGGAGCAGCGGCAATTTCAATTGGAGAAAAAAATCATGATCTACTTCAAGAAATTGATTCTTTTTTTTTTCCTTCAGTTATGAACTAATTTTCTTTTTAAAATATTGATGAAACCTTAGCCATATAATTTGATTTATTTTATTTTGAGAGATTTGTTATGTTATTTATGTACTTGGTTTGATGCAATTAATTCTTTGTGATTTTTCTTGTTGAATAATTATTTAGATTAATTAGTACTTTTATCCATGCTTAATTCTTGTAGTCTTGAGTATGAGAGATACGTGATTTTTTTTTTTGCAAGTATATTGTTTTAGAATTGAATAGTCCATGCTAATTTTTAGATGATTTATGTTATAGAATTGAATAGGTCATGCTAATGGTTAGATGGGTATGTCATGCATTTAAGAGCAATATATCTCTTTAGTTAATCGAAACTTATAGCGTAGATCACCACATAATAAAGGTCTAATCTTTTCTTCTAAATAAAATTAAATTATTGTTATATAGATTAGTGGTGAAATCAAGGTTCTAAATCATCTCTTTTGTTAGGCTCTTGTTATTTTAATTTAGTTATTTTATTTATTAGTTTTACTTAATTTAGGAATAATTTTTAGATAATAAAATTTGATTCTTCTTTTTATGAAATTAATTTAGAAAGATAATAATTTAAATAGTTAAGCCTTCTTTGTGGTTCGATACCCTTATACCGTCATGTTACATTGATCTTATGCGCTTGCAAGTATTGAATTTAAAACTTAGTTAGAAAAAAATCCCGATTAATCTTAGTAAAGTTAGGTTTTTTTTTTTTTTTTTAGTATAAAAAAGGTTAGAAAGTTTGTCAAAATTTTAAAGTATCTATCTTTTTTGCAAGCTCTCTTTTCTTTGAATTTGAATTCCCTACATTCGTTTGATAACGAACACCCTAACCTTACATTACAAGCTTTAAATTCCTACATGATCTGAGTTGATTTTGAGAATCCTTTATCAGTGGAGAGAAAGTATAAAGAGTGAGCTTATAGAATGAACATTTGTTGAGATTTTTTTGTTGTGTGCAATTTGAAATTTTTGTTTAGTATTTATTTTACACCCTCTTATGACCACGATCGCACCTTACACAAGTCTTGCTTTAGTTATGTAAGATAATTGAATATTTGTTTGTAAACTTGAGTTTGAAAGTAAGAGAAAGAGTGCTTGTCTTGATAAGTTTGAGATCTTAATGAAGGGTACTTAATTTGGATTGTTCTATATCTTTTCTAAAACTTTTTGCGTATTTGACTTTGTAGGTATGTCATCTGCAAACCCTCACGAAACCATACTCGTTCACTAGGGTAACTTAGGGGTTTAAAGGTCTTGTTGCACATACTAAGTGCAATCGTGAGTCCTACGAAAGTGACTAGTTAGTTTTTCTTTTTATTCTTTATTTTTGCTTGAGGACTAGCAAAACTTAGGTGTCGGGGAGTTGATAAAGTTGATTTATGATACAAATAAACATCTTAAGTTTTATTTGGTAGTCATATAAGAATATTATTTCTTTACTTGTTATATCTTAATTATTTAATTTGTTCTTTCGCAAGATATACAAGAAACATAAAGCAAGCTCCTTGGATACATGAAAGGAAATCAAATAGGCTTTGAAATATATTATTTTCATGAAAATAAAAAAGATAAAGAAGCCCATTAAAGGAGGCAGCCCACAGTCAAAAGAAGAAATGAAAGAGCCCAAGGCAACAAAATAGAAAGAATCAGAGAGGAGGGCAGCTGCAAGACAGAAGGGAGGAGAGTCATAAAAAGAATATATAGGACAGCAGCATAAAATAGGGAAAGGCCGCAGAAACAAGAACAAGGAATCAGCCGTAGCAGAAAAAAAACACGAGCAGCGGCTAAAGAAAAAAAGAGGAGCAGCGGCAACCATCTTCAGCCTATAAATAGAGGTTGCCGCATAATTCTTCCGACTCTCTTATTGCATTCTTCTTCTACATACAATTTTCTTTCAGTTCATCAACACTGTGTTGTTTGAGTTCACTGGGGAAAACAGCTTAAGGTGCTAAGCAATTTTTCCAAATCCCCTTTTATCTAGAAACAAACATTTTATCACAACTCTAGCACTATTAGTAGAGATGGCGCATCTGTTTTAAGGATATTGAAGCTTCTTCAAGTTTAGGGTTAATTCTTTACCTCACTATTTTTTTATTTGTTGTTTCATTTTTTTGTTTATTTTACTGTAACAAACTATTTTTAACAGTATTGTTAACAAACTTCATATGAGCTATACTACCCACACTTCTAGCTCACCAATTAGGGCTGATTCAAGATATGCTGGTTGATCCTATGCTAGCTTTGCGTTATGAGCGCCTGCCCGTAGCGACCATGGAGGAGCTAAACGCCTAAATATCTAGTGATGTTCTTCTGAAGCAAGAAGATGAGTTGCACTTGAGAAATAAAGATCAAGATCATAGATTATCAACCTTATAAAAGGCTAACATATTAGTTTGAAAGGTCGGCGGTTACAACTATGTAGTTCAGCTGGTGTTGGACTCTCTAGCTTTCATAACGGGCAACTCATAAATTGTTGGGTAACTAGCTCATTAGGTCCTTAAGGGTGAAAAGCCTAGGTAACACAACAGTAAAATCGTGGAGCGCATAGTAAATTCACGTCAATATTTTTCTTTAATAGTAAAAGCTCTGGGGAAAAAAGAGGGGCAAGTGTTGACACCATGAAAATGCACACGAGCGAGCTAAGGGGAGTTTAACAAAATTAGCTATGCAAAATTAGCGAGTTAGCCACATAAAAACTCGACAAGTTAAAGTATGGGCTAATTGGCCTAACCGAATATGTCCCTGATATAAGAAACAATCTAACAGACATGAGGGTAGTTCGATATGGATGGGAGTTTAACAACTCGACCAGTTGAATCTCTACAACCTTGCAACACTATCCGAAGTAGGATCAACTTCAAACTAATTATGACATAGTTTGGCACACTTAATACGTGGAGAAGATAATAGGGAATGTTGAGAGGAAACGAGAGTTTGAGAAATGGGTATAAAAAGACAAGGAAAGATGAAGACCATGGGCACACATAAACTCAGACATACTATATTTTTTGTGTTTAAGCTTTTTTCATTCTTTTGTAGTTTTTTTTTTTTAAATGTTATGTTCTTCATTTTAGCAATATAATTCTAGATTTCTTTTAAAATTCATTTTCTTTCTCTACAACTTTCTTTTAGTTTTCTATCGTTCATACATTTTTCTCTCTTCTAAAATAGTCACAAAAGTTCTTTACCAATTCTTCCTTAAAAAATCAATTAGTTCAGCTTAGGATATCCTTAAGTTTGCATCTAATGATCATCTTTTCTGCCTAGATTGTTTAGTCGAGGCCTACTTAAAATTATAATGCAAACAAACCAAGTACTTATTGAAACTAAATTCTTACTCTAGTCAAACTTGAAAGCTCACAGATATGATTAATTAGATATTTAAATAAAAGGTTCGAGAACATCCTATAATTGTTGTTGACAGGTAGAGCTTTGTTTAGATTTTTTGTTTTGTTTTGTAAAAAAAAATAATTGTGAGGAAAGAATTGATAAATGAGTTGAAATAAATATTAGAGAAATAGAAAGATTTAGTGGTGGGGACCATCTCTTAGTAGAGTTTAACTATCTTAAATCATAGAAATCAGAAAGGTTTATTAATTTATATGGTGCGACCTATATCATAAAAAATTACTGCGCAACTATATGTCAATTATATCTTAATTCTGTAAATCAAAGGAGTAGTTATTCAAGTTTTGATAAATAATATATATATATATATATGTATGTATATATGTGTATGTTAGAAATAAAATAAAATAAAAATTAGCTTGAGACATCCAAACTTAAAAAGAAAACGCATGTGGGATTGTTATTGTACAACAAACAACATTATATATTGATCAAAGATCATTGACATACAAGTAATTAAGTATAAGGCCCTTAAATTCAAACCAAATTAATAGCAATTGGAGTCCTCACCAAGTGTTTGTCAGAATTCCATATCACAGATCCTTGAACATATGTATCGTTTGAGCTATTATCTAATCTGTGAAAAGTCACTTTATAGCTAAGCTTTTGGTTTAACTTTATGAAGCTAAGTGTAGAAGGCTCAACAGTGACATTTATACCTGCTGGTGAAACAACTTGAAGTTTATAAGTCTCGCTGACCTCACCAACATTAGTAATAGTTCTTGAATATGTTTGAGGAGTGGTTGATTTGAGTATTATTGAGAATGAGGGATAATTTAGCTGTGCTTCGGGTATTATGTCCGAACAATTTACTTGTCTATGTAAAATCATTTCAACTTGCTTGTTTGTGTAATTCAAACCACACAAATAAGGCACATAATCCTCCGGGAGGATGTCATAAACTAGTCCTGGATCATTCGCTTTTGAAGGGTTGACATGGCCTGAACCAGTAGCAAAGATGGTAGCAGGACGATTGGCGTAATCATCTTGAAATTGTTTGTTTTCAAGGTTTACAACATTAGCAGTTGTTATTATTGAGGATTTAATAGCTGCCGGAGACCAATCTGGATGCGAACTTTTCAAAAGTGCAGCTACACCGCTTAGATGAGGACAAGACATTGAAGTTCCTGAAATAATGTTAAATGTAGATTTGGTAACATTTTTTTTGTTTTCCACTGAAAATGGCCAAGCAGCAAGAATGTTAACTCCAGGACCAATAATATCAGGCTTTAATATGCCAGGACTTCTCAAGTTAGGGCCTCTAGATGAAAATGCGGCAACTGCAGGAGCACGAACATCTCCGATTATAGTTCCACTAAATTTGATAGAAGCTGTGGAAATATTGCTTGCATTATTAAATACATAGTTAACGATCCTTTCTCCATCTTCAAAATTTAAATGTGTAACCGGAAAATTAAGAGCTTCTGTGATGATAGTTTCGCCCATGTATATATTGTTTACAAGAATCATGGCCACACCACCAGCACGTTTTACAGCTTGTACTTTTTCTTCATTTGGTAATCCACCACCTATAGCACAAACGACAATTTTTCCTCTAACATTGATCTTGCTCAAACTTTCATCACAAAAACTACTACCATGCTGATATCCAGGTAAAGCAATAGGTAATTGTGTTAAAGGGAAGCCACCTATTGGCTGAAAAACTGACTCTCCATGAAGTTCCTCATTGTTTCCAAGCACTACAGTTGCCCTTATTCTTCTATCAATTGTGCTTGCACCAACCGTGAGTACCCACGGAGCCTCATTAGATAAGCTACCTTCATTTGGACCAGAGTTGCCGGCTGAGCAACTAACAAAAATCCCTTTCTCTATTGCACTGAAAGCACCCATGGCAATGTTATCATCATAGAATGTATTACTATTTAAACTTCCGAGGGAAATAGAAATTACATCGACTCCATCTTCAATAGCAGCATCCATGACAGCTAACATATCACTTTCTGAGCAATAAGCAGTTGCACATACTTTGTACATAGCTAAATGAGCAAGAGGTGCAATTCCAGATGCAGTTCCATTAGCATTTCCAAAAACATTTGCCCCTGTCAACATACACGAAACAACATCTTTAAGTTTAAAAGGACAATAATTTATATAAACAAAAGTTTGAAAATGTTATAAGGCAAAACTAGCTTGAAATAAAAACATTTAAAAAAACCTAAGAAATTTAGAGAATGTTGCTATACACGTAGTCACGAACTATTTATATTACTTCTGGATTATATATAATGTTTATTTTTTCTAATTATATACATTAAATTTATTATTTTCGAACTTGTATTCATATCGCACTATCACTATATGCAATAGAACCAAGCATGAGAATATCATGCCTAATGCACCTGAAGTTCGAACATTACTCTTAAATTTTGGTCACGTGCATTACATATGTTTCTTTGCAAATAGTGATAATGAGATATAAACATAGGCTAAAAAATAATAAATATATAATATAAATAGAGAAAAATAAAAGAAAAATAAACTTTATATATAATGCAAAGAGAATATGGTAAAAAAATAAACTTCATACTTTTACGTTTTGTCAATTTATGGCCTATTCTTTTTTTGTTACCAATTGGCTAAGAATGCCACTCAACTTTTTTTTGAATAAAGCGCCCAAATAAGTTAGTTTCTGCAGTTTTAGGTGGAGATTATTATGTGAATTACACACGGTTTGTTCATAAAAGGATAAATATGTATTAAAGTGCCTTATTTACTAATTAACAATCATGTTATACTTTAAAGCATGCATCTTCTATCTGCATAGTTACCCTTACATTTTTCTTGTATCATTCTTTTGTCACTCTATAATGGTAATATTATGTCTATTTTACACTTTTATAAACAAATCATGAGTATTTACGTGATAATTTACTCACAAAGACACCAAAAGTCTCTGTATTGGGCATTCTTTGCCATTCAAAAGAACTTGAGTGGCATAAGTAGTGACAAGAAAATGAATAAGCCCTACATTAGCAAACTATGAAAAGGTGAAGGTTATTTTTGGCTATATTCTCTAATGTAAAACTAATAAATATCATTTCTTCTTTGTATAGTCAATCTCTTAAAAAAAAAAAAAAAAAAAATCCGCATAAATTCTTTTTTAAAATGCAGGAAAAAGGGGCACGGGCCACTGTGCAAACCTTCTGGTATTGTCCTTACCTGTCACGAAATTTCCAGCAGCTGTGCTTGCTGTATGTGTGCCATGCCCCATTTCATCCAACGGAGTCCCCCTTGCTGAGCTAAAATATCTTGCACCAATGAGTTTATTATTACATGCCGTAAAATTGAAATCACATCTTCCCTTCCATTTAGCCGGTGGAGGAGGCATCCCTTCATCAGAAAATGATGGATGGTTTGGATTTACTCCTGTATCCAAAAGCCCAATAATAACTCCTCTTCCATAATTTGAAGCTTTCCAAAACCCAAAATTTTGTTGTAAACCAAGAAAATTGGGGGAATGGGTTGTGTGTAAATACATCACTTGCTCTGGCTTTGCAGAAATAAACCCCTCTTTCTTTTCCATTTCTTTAACTTGGTCAGCAGATAACCTTGCAGCAAATCCTTTAAAAACATTATGATAAGAATAAATTAAGGGTGATTTGTTGTCTCTTGAACTTGCTATGGTTGTAGGGAGAAATGACCTATACCAGGCACTGTCTATATCTTTTGAATTGGCTAATAAAGTGTGTCCATTGGGTGGTGCAGGTTCAACATGGACAATATAAGTTTGTATATTACTTTGGTCAAGCTGGGCAGCAAAACTGATGAGTGCCAATGAATAAAAGCTAACCAAAATGAGCAAGTTTTCCATTTCAACCCTACAAGTTTCTTTGACCAGCTTGGGGATTTATATTTATATATATATATATATATATATCCTGCTTTCTTGAATAGATTTAATTAGTTTGACAAAATATGTGTTTTTGTAAAAGAGATATTATGGGACCTAAAAATGAAAGGAGAAAAATTGAATTCAATTTTCAATCCAAGTAGAGCCTGATTATTCTTCTCCTTCTGAAACTTGTGCTGCCATCACTTTTTAGTTTGAAATCTGTGGAAAAAAATGTCCAAATAAGTGCTGCACTTCTTTAATGTATTTCCAGAAGGAGTTGAATATTTGAGTAACAAGTAGATGAATATATTTCAAAAGAACATAAAATAACACAAAATAAAATAAGAGAGGGAAAGAATAAAAAAATGATCTTATGCTCATTTGATGTCTACTTTTTCTTTTCATGTATTTATAATAAATATGGAAACTCAATAAATAGGGTTGTGTTTCCAGCTCTAAGAAGTTCAATATACTGATGAAACTGATCAAGTCCCTTGATTAATAAGAATATACATGCATATTGACAGATAATATTTTATGAACAGAAAAACAATATGGATTATTTCATTGGTAGAATATAATCATTATCAAGGATCCAATATTGTTGACATGGAATTTGTGGGCTATATATGAACTTTTCTTTGATTATTTTCCCTTAATGAAAAATTAATGGCTTACTTTTGTAAGAGAAAATGGTCAGCAGCACAGTAACGGAAAGAAAGTTGTTCCTTAATTATGACCCTTTCATAGCAGTCGAAATTTTAAACATGGAACAAGCCTTCTTTCGCAGGAGAGAACAAGAACAGAAAACAAAAGTGAAAATAATAAATAAACAAGAAAGAGAAGCAGAGAAACTTCCCTCTGCAAGTATGAAATGTTTAAAGCTCTTCTATTTATAAATAAAACATTAACATATTTTGAATCTTTCGTTACGAATATTTGGACTAGAGAAAAAATAGGAAGACCTCAAACAGATTAGACAAATAATATTGAAGAACGTTAGAGAATTGAGAAATATATGGTAACTAAGCTAACGACTCGTGTGTAATGCACAAAAAAGACTTTGTGTTAGAAAAAAATTTATTAATATTTATTAAAAACAATTAATTAGTAAATATATGTAAACAAAAAGAAGGGAAAAATAAGTATAAGAAAAAATCAAAAACAAATGATTATTAAAAGTAAAAGAGTATAAGGATCTATAATACTCCCTCGTTTTTATTCCTATAAATTAATTAAAAATTTGTAATTATTATCCCTTCTCAACTGGTGAGTCACCCATATCCCTCTTAGAATTAAAAAAGAAATAAATAAAAATAAAAAACAGCCTCTTCCCCGCCCTCTTAACTCTAGAAGTAAAACAAAACTTCGTAATTAATATCCTTCCCAGGACACATCCTCTTCCTGCACACTGCCCCCTCAAAAGAAAAACCACACTTCGATTCCTAACTCATAGAAACTAAGCAAAAATTTTTAATTAATATCCTTGCACAATCCATAACCCATCCTCTCGGCCTTTTCCAAAAAAAAAAAAAAAAAAAGAAAAAAAAAAAAGAAAAACCTCTTCCCCCACCCCATACCTCTCCTTTCCTACCATAAATTAAATAAAATTTGTAATATATATACCTCATTTCCCATGACCCACGCTCTCCCCCTAACCCCAACTTCTCGGTACCAAAAGATAAAATTCATCGCCCACAAAATCCCCACTAGACTGCCCGACAATCAAGTGAAAAATGTAAATCATGGTGACTCATCGGCTCTGCAGACTCGAGGCCAGGCTATGCAAGGCACTGGTACGCACAAGGAACCACTCCCCACATTGGAGAGGTTGAAATTCTCACACTGCCGTTGCCAGCATTCGAACCTTGGACCTTGGTACCAACTCTGCAGTCCCAAAACCGACTGAGCTACGCCCATGCGAGCGCCTATCCCAACTTCTCCCTTCGCTAAAAACATGCTTCCCCTATGTTTTTAAAAAAAAAAAAAAAATCAATGGATAGTATACTTTTTATATTTTTTTAATAAAATTATGTCTAATCTAAAAGAAAATTTGCCAAGAATTTCCTCTAATAAAAGATGACATGATTTTTATAGTATTAATATTACATAAATGCCCCTCCTATAATGTATTTAGGTTAGCACTGTCAAAACGGGCCTAGACTCGCTGGCTGGTCCAGACCGCCTACAAAATGAAGTGATATAGATTTTCAAAATTAGGTCCATAAAAAATCAGTCCGAAACAGATCGGCCCGTTTGGACTGTGGATTTTTGCGGTCCAGTCTCATTCGAATCGTAGGCTAACCCTTTGTTTCGTTTTTTAAGACATTACGTAGGTGTTATTAATGTGTAATTTTTTTTTCATTTAGATATTATTTTAACTTTATGATTAGTTGAATATTTTTAAAGAAAATTAATTTTTAATATTTGTTAAGGTTAAAAATAATTTTTATCAAAAAAATAGTGTGTTATTTATGGTAATTATTTTGTTTGTTATTTAGAAGTTAGTATAATTTTTATGATTAGTTGAATATTTTTAAATAAAATTTAATTTTAATATTTTTTAAGTTTAAAAATAACTTATTAAAAAAAAAGCTCGCGGGCTGACCCCTTTATCTGCGAGCAGATATAGATTATATGAATTTCAATCCATCAAAAATCAATCCGGACTGGACCGTTCGAGTGCGGGTCAATCGTGGTCCGATCCGTGTAGGTTCGGCCCGTTTTACAGTACTAATTTACGTTATCTTTCTAAGGCCATTTCCAATTCATATCACCAAATTTGGTGACTCCCATCACCAAGTTTGGTGTTGCTATAGTAAGATCATCTCCAGCCCATATCACCAAATTTCACTAAAAATAATATTCTCTTTAGATTCCTTTTCATCTTCTATATTTTAATAAGATAATAATTTATAAAAATAACCCAATGTTATCTGTCTATTACATATTCATCCAAAATATTATTTTTGTATTACACTATAATTTAAAATAAATAAATAATAAAATTGATTAAGCAAAATTTTAATTAAGAATTTATACTTTAACAAAATATTATACAATAATATAAAATTTTCATAAAAGTTACAATAACATAAAATATTAAAATACATTACATTACAACATACGAAACACACATAAAATTATTAAAAATAGGGATTGCATAATCTAATAATTTTGAGAATTAGTATATTGTTCCCATATATACTTTATTAACACATCTCTTAATTCGAAATGCACATTTTTATCATTAATTTGTTTATACCGAGAAAGAAATTGACTAGTATGTGTTTTTTATTTAGTTGTACTCGACGGAATGTTTGTATTATTAATTTATTATTAATGCACTTGTGTTTCTATTTACTTTCCTTAATATAATTTATTATTTTTATTACTAAGTTTTTTGTAAATTAAATTTAATTCATATAAATTGAATATAATTACTTTTTTTACAAGAACATAATTACTTAAAAGTAATTTACTTATAAAATTATTTAAAAATTACATTATAATTATTATCTAGGATAAATTTTAATTTATGTAAAAAAAAACTAAAGTGTAAAATATATAAATCATAAAATTCATTTTATAAATACAAGAATTAATAAAAAATTATAAAAATCTCATCATAAAAAATAGTGATGTGAATAGTAGATCACCAAATTGGTGATGTAGGTGATGTACTATTCACATCACCGAAAATGATGATGAAATTACTGATCGATCGGAGTGGGCAAATCACCAAATTTGCCAATTTTGATGATTTGCTGCCTTGCATTGGAGATACCCTAACAAAAACTTCACAAATAAGTTAATTCCTTCCTTAAATCTTTCCTTGAAAGCCTTTAAAAAAAAAAAAGTCTCGCTTTGAGAGAGAAGTTGATTTTTTTAAGAAAAATAAAAGTTAATTCTTAAGTGTGATATATGAGGTGTTTCATATAGTATTATATATTTATATAATGCAAGATCACACAAAGCCACTGTTATGGGAATATTTTTGCTTGAATTTCCATCCACCAAACTATTTTGTCACTTGTAGACCTTAATTCTGATTGTTCTAATGGCCATCATATGAACATGCATCTGAAACTTTTTTATAAACTTTCAACAAACTAATAAAAAATAAAGAATTTTATTTAGAAGAAGTAAGAATAAGAATTTAGACAATTATTATAAAATAAAAAATATCAAGAAAACTTAATCACTAAATGGAATTTAATTAGCACATATACTAATGAATTAATCACATACAATCTATCATGGTCAATTGTCCTCGCTCCTTGAATATGTCAAGAAATTAAAAAAATAAAAAATATACTAACCTTCTACAATTTTATTATTGTGTATCCATTGTTTTCTTTTTCTTTTAAAGAATAAAATTTTGATAAGTAAAATATGTAATAAAAAATATCTAAATGTCTAATTTTAGTTTTTTGTTTAAAAAGATCAAAAAGTAATTTTACTTTGTATGATCTTTTCCCCATTTTTCAGATCTTCCCTTTCTCCCTTGTCTTTCTTAACCCTATCTTGGTGGCTTGCAAGTTTTGCAATTATTTCCCCAAAGTTCCACCATATCTAAAATTTCTTACCAAAAAGAAAAAGAAAAAAAAAATCATGGATTCACCTGAAAAATCGTAATAATGTCTTGATTGCTTATGAAAAAAAGCACAATAAACTATATAAGAATAGAAAAGAAGTTTGTAGCTGAAAAGACTGACATCAAAAGATAAAAAAATTATATAATGGCGAACATTTACCAAAAAATTAAAAGAAGAAAACGTAAAATGCATTACTTGTATAACTTTGTATATTATTTGAACAACTTCACAAAAGCTTTAATCAAGAAAAAATAAGAAAATTCTAATAAAAGAAAGAGAATTTTTTACATCTTCATAAAATATATGGAGCATAAAAATACTATGAAAGCTTTCAAGGTATGAAAAAATCAAAACAATTTGTTAGAAGAGAATTAGCTACTTACATGTTAATAGTCATCGAAAAGGGGAAAAAATAAAACAAACCTACAGTTCTAAAAGATTTATGCCAAAAAAATTTATAATATGAATAGAAAAAATTCTCAAGCAAACTTTAATCAGAAAAATAAAAGGAAAAAAAACTAAATGTTTTGGTTAGAAAAATTCAAATAAATGGTTGGACCCCACTCTTAGGAGAGAAAATTTTCTACTATTAGAAAATCAAAAAGGGAAAGAAAATCCCAAACCTTTAGATTAGAAAAGTTTCTACAGATGGTTGCACCTGAATCTTAGTAAAGAGAAAATTTTCTATTATTGCAACCTTCAATCAGGCCAAGAGAAAAAAACTAAACGTTATGATCTAAAAACCAAAAGGATTCGGCCAAACAAAAATTAAAATACATATAGAGCAATTCTATTGAATCCATAATTCCGAAATTAGGAGAGAGAAAATTTTCTATTGCTGCAAGATCAGAAAAAGAAAAAAAATTTGATTAGAAAAATTCCAGCACATGGTTGCATCCCAACATTGGTAGAGAGAAAATTTTCTAATGCTGCAACCGTCTATTACAAAATCAAAAAAAAAAAAGTAACCAAAACTTTTTATCTAAAACCAAAATGACTTACTTAGACAAAATTAAAACATACATAGAATAATTCTATTGAATTCATATTTGCAAATTTAGAATTAATAAAAAGATAGGAAAAAACAGAAAAAGTTTTTCACAGTTCCATAACATCTGTGAGCATAAAATTGCTATAAAATTCTTCAATGCATGAAGAACTAAAAAAATTATGGAAAGACAATTACATAACTGTTAATAAATTAAGATGCATTTAGCAAATGGTTTCATCCCAATCTTTGAATTTCTTCCTTTTTCTATATATTTAGATTTACTTTAAATAAAAGGATCCGGCTACGGAAGATAGATAAGACAGTGGAGGATGAACGTGTATTTGGACAAGAAAAGTATGTTGGAGTTATCTGAAAGAAGTTGAGATGAAACAAAATAATTAAAGAAATGGTCAACGAGTGTAAAGGGTGATAAGAAGTTATAGAGATCGCTATGATTAGTGGAGATTTTATATTTTGAAATTGACTATCAAATTATGAACCAATCAAATTGGTGTATTATTTATTGATTATTAACAAAATAAAAAAAAATCCAAAAAATTAGAATTCAAGAATAGAGGTCTTAGAAGGAGGGAGAAATGTTCTCTCCTTTTGTAATATATTATAAGATTGGAGAGGTTGAGAATATCAAATTGAATATTATTGGAGAGATTGAGAGCTAAAAATGGAAAGAAATTGCAATGCTCTTACCCTGTAAGCACCTCACCCCTAACTCAAAAGTGCAGAAGTCATGAGTATAAAGTTTGGGGTTTGACGATGAAATAGGGTATTTGAGATGTAACGGTAATTTTATAGATGCTTAGGAAAAAGAGTAAAATTTCACTAAGACAAGTATTTGTGGTAGGACAACAAATATTCTAGCCATTTTTTTTTTTTTTTTGTGGACTAAAGTTTAAGATAAAATATATGAGTACTCTTAGCTCTAATATTAATACACTCAGGATCGTCTAATACATTTTCTTATACACTCTCTAGTACACTTCCTTTAATAATAACTTTCTTTGGAATTTGTCTTTTAGAGTTTAAACTTTATCTTTTATTGTATAGAATTTATATTAATAAAATTAGTATAAAAAATGTGTACTAAAAAATATACTAAAAGATGTACTCGACTGATATTAATAAATAATGTCTTGATGGCATTTGCATGAGAGCGACACTTGTCACTTTTATCCCAACATTTGTTAAACCCCTAGCCCCAACACTTGTGAAATCATTAACTC